>JAPTYO010000012.1:22344089-23594089 GCA_036873135.1 Clarkia xantiana subsp. parviflora
ATTCAATCAAAGAATATCTCGTCAATTCACCAGTCCTGGTCCTACCCACTCCGGGTCGGCCGCTTATTTTGTATCTGGCCGTTCGAAAAGGCTCATTGGGATGCATGCTGGGGCAACTAGATGAAGATGGCCAGACAGAGCACGCCATTTATTACCTCAGCAAGAAGTTCACTGAAGGAGAGGCCAAGTACACGGAAGTTGAAAGGACGAGTTGCGCATTGGTTTGAGTGATGCAGTGACTCCGACAGTATACGCTGTATTACATCATACACCTCATTTCTAAGCTGAATCCCTTGAAATACATACTAGAAAATCCGACGTTAATGAAGAATGTCGCCAAATGGCAGGTCCAGCTTGCTGAGTACGACATACAATTCATTCCTCGTACTTCTATAAAAGGGCAGGCTGTTGCAGATCATCTAGCTGAGTTTCCCATTGATGACGATCATCAAGCAAGTCACGAGCTTCCGGATAGCGACATACTTCACGTGGAAGAAGAGACAGAAAATGGAAGCATGTGGAGAATGTATTTTGATGGAGCCGCAAACTCCACCGGCTGTGGTGTAGGGGCAGTACTCGTATCCCCAAAATGCCAACATTTTCCGGTAGCGGCGAAAATTACTTTTCCATGCACCAACAACGTGGAAGAATACGAAGCATGCATTCTCGGGTTGCGAGCGGCAATTGATTTCAAGATACCTGATCTGGAAGTTTATGGAGATTGCATGCTGATCATCCTCCAAACCATAGGAGAGTGGAAAACAAGAGATCCCAAGTTGCAACCATATCATCAGCATATTGAAGAGTTGAGCGAGAACTTCGAAGAAATAACGTTCACGCAGATGCCTCGGAGTAACTTCGCAGACGCATTGGCGACCCTCGCGTCTATGGTGAATATTTCAGATGCAAGTTCCATAGAGCCTCTTGAGATCGAAGTAAACAAGCGTCCCGCGTATTGTTGCACACTTGAAGAATCAAATGGCGAACCCTGGTTCATCGACATAAAAAGATACTTGCAGTCAGGCGAATTTCCCGAGGGCACAAGTAGCAAGGATCGGAAAACCATCCGCAGGATGGCATGTAATTACTTTCTTAGTGGTGAGATTCTTTATAGAAAATCTTTTGATGCCATCCTTTTGAGATGCGTAGGTTCGGAAGAGGCAAAGCGATTGATGGAGGAAGTCCACGAAGGAAGTTGTCGACCGTACATGAGCGGTCACATGCTCGCAAGAAAGATCATGAGGATGGGCTATTTTTGGACCACCCTGATGTTAGACTGTGTCAAGCACGTCCAACGATGCCACTTATGCCAGGTGTACTCTAGTCAAATTCATGCGCCGCCAAACGAGCTGTACCCGATGTCTTCTCCGTGGCCTTTTTCAATGTGGGGAATCGATGTTATCGGTCCCATCTCGCCAAATGCATCTAACGGCCACAGGTTTATTTTGGTGGCAATTGATTATTTTACCAAGTGGGTAGAGGCGGTCACGCTTGCGTCAGTTACTGCAAAAGCGTTTGAGCGTTTCTTACGAAGAGACATTGTTGCCCGTTACGGGGTGCCCGAGACAGTAATCATAGACAATGCCAAGAACCTCAACAACAAGTTGTTAAACGATTTATGTGTTCAACTCAAGATCAAGCACAGGAATTCGTCCCCATACCGCCCTCAGATGAACGGCGCGGTGGAAGCAGTGAATAAAAACATAAAGAAGATTATTGAGAAGATGACAGTCACATACAAAGATTGGCATAATATGCTACCTTGGGCACTCTTGGCATACAGAACTTCGATTCGTACTTCAACCGGGGCAACTCTGTTTTCTCTCGTATACGGAACTGAAGCTGTTCTACCCGTGGAAGTAGAGATCCCCTCTGCAAGGATCCTGGCAGAATCAGGGCTCCACGAGGCAGAATGGGCTAGAAAGAGGTATGAACAGTTGAACCTCATTGACGAAAAGAGGCTCACGGCACTATGTCACGGGCAATGTTACCAACAACCGATGGCTAGGGCCTTTGACAAGAAGGTACGACCACGTAATTTCCAACCGGGGGACCTGGTATTGCGTAAAGTGTTGCGTATCAATCCTGATTCGCGAGGAAAGTTCGCACCAAAGTACGAAGGACCCTACGTGGTCAAAGAAGTGTTCGAGGGAGGTGCACTGATCATCACGGATATGGACGGTCAAGACCTTCCTAGTCCAATCAACGCAGATGCACTTAAAAGGTACTATGCCTAAAAAGGGCAGTTTCTCCATGTAAAGCTAAAAAAAAAAAAAAAAATCCTACTAGGTCGAAAACCGGTAAAGGCGACTTAGGCAAAAAATTAGGGATGAGAGGCTTGATTGAAAATCTGAAAGGACAATCATGGTAAAAGGAGAGTTGAAAAAAGAAAGAAAAAAAAAACCAGGGCTTTAAGTAGCGATGTCGACAAGCTTCATAGCGCATCCTGAGCTACTTACCTGAGATTTTCAAACTGCATTCTTAAAAGGGCCACAGTCGTCCCTAAAACGACTACAAAATAAAGGGCCACAACCACCCTTCAAATGGTTACATATAAAGAGCGCTCCCGCAATATCAAAAGCGGAGAATAAGTGAAAGGGCCACAGCCACCCTCCAAACGGCTAAAGATAAAAGAGTGACCCCGCGAATCCTGTGTGGGCAGGAAAATAAAAAGGGCCACATTCGTCCTTAAAACGACTACAAAATAAAGGGCCACAGCCACCCTCCAAACGGCTACAGATAAAAGAGTGACCCCGCGGATCTTGTAAGGGCGGGAAAATAAAAGGGTCACAGTCGTCCCTAAAATGACTACAAAATAAAGGGCCACAACCACCCTCCAAATGGTTACAAATCAAAAGAGCTCGCGCATTGAAGACTGTGAAGAAAGGGTCACAGCCACCCTCTAAATGGTTACAAATACTCTCGCATCAAGACGGGAAATAAAGTACGGGTCACAGCCACCGTTTAATAGCAAATTCAGAAATTGCAATCATGGCAAAATGAGAGAAAATAAATTCCCGATGGAATGAAAACCCCAAAGGGCAATCCCTGATAAAATCAGGAAAACCGAGGGGCACGGTCTAAAATTCTGACCGTGGCAAAAGGAGAGAATATGAGAGATTAAAAAAAAAAAAAAAAAAAGATCCCGCTAAGCTGTCGCGTCATGCGCAGATTAGGCAAAAATTAGAGACATGCATTCAAGTCATCATGCCACTCGAGGCCCTTATCCAACGGACGCCACTAGAGGCATTTCTCCGACATACGCCACTAGAGGCTCTTCTCCGACGGACACCACTAGAGGCTTTTCCTTGTCGCACGCCACTGGAGGCATCATCGATTGAGACTTTACTTTTCCGCACGCCATTGGAGGCTTTAGTTTTCCGCACGCCACTGGAGGCTTTACTTTTCCGCACGCTACTGGAGGCTTTACTTTTCTGCACGCCACTGAAGGCTTTACTTTTCCGCACGCCACTGGAGCTTTACTTTTTCCGCACGCCACTGGAGACTTTACTTTTCCGCATGCCACTGGAGGCTTTACTTTTCCGCATGCCACTGGAGGATTTACTTTTCCGCACGCCACTGGAGGCTTTACTTTTCTGCACGCCACTGGAGGCTTTACTTTTCCGCACGCCACTGGAGGCTTTACTTTTCCGCACGCCACTGGAGGCTTTACTTTTCTGCACGCCACTGGAGGCTTTACTTTCCCGCACGCCACTGGAGGCTTTACTTTCCCGCACGCCACTGGAGGCTTTACTTTTCTGCACGCCACTGGAGGTTTACTTTCCGCACCGCCACTGGAGGCTCTTTACTTTCCCGCACCGCCACTGGAGGCTTTACTTTCTGCATCGCTAATGGAGGCACCGCCAACAGGCGTCCCGCCGACAGAGGTTTTATCTTTCCGCACCAGAATAAGCATATGAGCCACCTTGAAGACTTTGAAGAATTGGAAGAGAATATGCTTTCTGGTCAAAATCAGTGTTTCCTCGTCTTTGGACAAACCCCTTCGAACACGTTCTACGGGAGTCTTTCCAAAGAGGTGCAAACTGTAAACACTCGATTTTGACCCGGACGTAACGACGTTACACATGATACGTCAAATTCCGTACGCGTCAGGCCACAAAGTCTCAAAAAATGCTCAAGGGCACATTAGGGAAATTATTATAAATTATTTCGAATTTATTTAATATTTTCGGAATTTTTAAATATATATATATAATAATTAGTTTTTTTTATTTTAGAAAATTATCTGTAAGATATTTATCTCCAGATATTATTTTTTATTAAAAAATAATAATTATCTGTAAAGATAAATATCCTTAGGAATATTCTCTAGAATAATTATCTGTTAGCATTTTTTATTTAAATTTTATCTGTAATCTAGACTAGGTTTTGAGTATAAATAGGGGTCTAGGTTACATTGTAAAGAGAAAAAAGACATCAGAAAATAATGGTCTACTTTCCTTGGGATCCGTGCGAATTTTGTCCTTTTGTGCTTTATTTAAAAAAAAAAAACAAAAGAAAAACTTTTTTTTTTGTCAGCCGGTCACATCCATCGCTGCACTGCTCCAATATCCGGTCACCTTGTTCAGCCCGTCCGGCCAGCTCCGCCACCACCGCCTCGCCTTCCCGTCGCCGTTCCACACCGACCGCCCACCGCCGCGTCGCGCCAACCACCGTCCCAGTTCCTGTCCGTGCAGCCGTCCCGTCCCGATCTGTCCTGGTCTGTCCGTCCTGCTGTCCCGGACTGTCCGTCCTGCCGTCCCGGACTGTCCGTCCTGCCGTCCCGGACTGTCCGTCCTGCCGTCCCGTCCCGTCCTGCCACCACCGACCCAGTCCTTGTCTGCGTCGCGCCGTCCCGATCTGTGCTGCCGTCCGCCGTGACCCCCTGCCAGTCCGATCCCACTGCAGGTGAGGACCCTCCCCGCCGCTGCTGTTCTTTTCTGTTTTTTTTTTTTAATTTAATTAATAGTTTATTATTAATATTTTGTTATTATATTTTCTGTTTATATTATTATTATTATTATATTACAATTAATTAATAATTTAAATGTAATTAGTTAGATTTAATTAATAGTTTAAATGTAATTGGTAAAATTTAATTAGTAGTTTAATTTAAAGTGATTAATTTTAATTTGATAGCATGTTAAAAGTTTTTTTAGTATTTTAGACTTCATTTTTAATAGGACTTATAGGATATAATTAATTGTTAGATTTGGGATTATATTTGATAATATCTTTTCGTATGATGAAATTTGATTAATTTTGACATTGTTGGATTAATTTAGTGTAATATATGTATAAACAATAAAATTGGCAAATTCGCGAATTGAGTACCGAAAGGGCGTGATTAATTCCATGAGTTTTAATTTGTAATAGAACCCCCGAACTCGTATTTCTGATCGTAGACCGATTTTATACCTAGCTGTGTAATTCGTTATTCGCTTAGGTAATGTAGGATTCTAGTTAGCCTTAATTAACTAGTGGCGACTCTTTTCAAAATTCGCACGTTTTCAAAATGTAATTCGCCGTAGATTAGATTTATTTCTGACAAACCTTCAACTAATATCCGGTTGGTGGCCACCTTGTGAACACAAGATTCGGTGAATTATAGGTGAACATTACCATCCCAATAGCTTATACCCTTAGTCTAACTCACCTGGTTTCCAAGACGTGGTCACTTGGCCGTTTTCTTTGGCTCTACGCTCGTACGCCGGGAAGCGAACATTCAGTAGACCTTAGGTATAATTTCTGAGTCCGAGAGGATACTTTGGGTGCCTCTTCATAAGACACCCGGGATCAATCACACTCTCAAGGTGAAGAAGTATGTGCCATTTGAATCACAAGTATTCTAGTTAGCACAATCTCCGAATAGTTCATACGAGGTTTGTCGTGCGACCGGCTGATACAACGGGCATCGTGCTACTCATCTGTTAGGAGTGTTGTAGCGCTCGTAGAACGTTGATTCCCTTTCGTAAATCAATCCTGTCAAAAATAAAATATGTACCGCACTGTATCCTTGGTCAAATGATAATGCTCCAATTGCCTAGTTTTCCACATAGGAATACTTCCCCAGGGCATCCGTACAAGTGTTCACAACCTTCAACTAATATCTGGTTGGTGGCCACCTTGTGAACACAAGAGTCGGTGAATTATAGGTGAACATGACCATCCCAATAGCTTATACCCTTATTCTAACTCAACTGGTTTCCAAGACGTGGTCACTTGGCCGTTTTCTTTGGCTCTACGCTTGTACGCCAGGAAGCGGACATTGAGCTAGACCTTAGGTATAAGTTCTGAGTCCAAGAGGATACTTTGGGTGCCTCTTCATAAGACACCCGGGATCAATTACACGCTCAATGTTAAGAAGTATGCGTCCTTTGAATCACAAGGATTCTAGTTAGCACAACCGAGCATGACCCCGTGGTCGAACATGGCACGCGTAGTATGAAGCACGCGTCGATAGCACACCTGGACTAGCCAGGGGTGGGATATGTCAATCATTCTATCGCAAAGTCTTTCATCTTGCCCTGAATGTGATTTTAATGATGGACAGAGTCCAACACGACGATTTACAAAATGAAGATTAAGTCATGCTATAAGCATGACCAAGTTATCGTTTCGTTTAACCAGGCTTATCCCCTTGGTTCTTAGCCAATCTTGTTGTGGTAGAGGTCCCCCTCTCCTACAAGATGACCGTGCCTGTGTGACGTGGCAAGGTTCACATCCGACATAATTTTGGTGGAAGAGTTCTACCTCTTTCTACCACTTAGTTTATAGACGTAAAATCCGATGTTATTTTTCATTATGACTTCGATAGATCATATACTCAATTTTCAATTCTTTTATTCAATCGAAATATTATTTCAAATGTCAAAATTCCATCACTCATACAAGCCACTTATTAAGCCCTACGTAATCCAAGCAGTTTTACGTGATTTTCAAATATTTCTCTACGTAATGGGTTATTTAATGGATCTGCGAGCATTTTGTCTGTGGACAAGTATTCTAAAGCAATTATATTGTCTTCCACAATAGATTTGGCATAATTGTATTTCACATTAATGTGTTTGGTCCTAATATGGTACTTTGGATTCTTAACTGCTGCAATGGCTGCCTGATTGTCGGATTATACCTTGATAGGTTTGCTCTTCTTGTCAGTGCCAATTAATGCAGTAAGAAGCCTTTTCAGCCAAACTGCTTCTTGTGTGTTTTTAGAAAGGGCAACGAATTCTGATTCCATAGTGGAAAGCGCGACACAAGATTGCTTCTTGCTTACCCATGATATCGCAGCATCAGCAAGTAGGAAAACTGCCCTTGTGGTGGACTTACGATCGTCCGGATCGCCACCGTGGTCGGCGTCACTATAACCAGTCAATTCGATTTGTCTGCCCTTATAACACAGAACATAGTTGGCAGTACCTTTCAGATATCTTATAATTCATTTTACGACCTTTAAATGTTGATAGCCAGGATCTGATTGGAATCTTGCTACTAGGTCCACAACGTAACTGATGTCTGGCCGAGTACATAGCATGGCGTACATTAGACTTCCTACCATGCTTAGGTACTATGCATTCTTCATCTGTTCACGCTCCTGTTAGTTTTTCGGGCCATCACGCTTCGACAGTGCGCACCCGAACACAATCGGAGTATCCACGGGTTTGGCATCGAGCATTCTGAATCTTTTCAACAGTTTGTTGATATATTATTCTTGAGACAGACACAATCTCCGAGCGGCACGATCTCGGGGAATTTTAATGCCTAAGATGTACGTGGCCTCTCCCATCTCTTTCATCTCAAATGCTGATGATAACTAGGACTTTGATTTGTTCATGAAACTCACATCGTTTGCAGCAATGAGTATGTCATCCACGTATAAGGTTATGATAACATGTTTAAACCCAGAGGTCTTAGTGTAAACGCTGGGATCCTCGTGAAGGTTCACAAATCCGTTTCCGATTATTTCCTCGTGGAATCTGCGATACCATTGTCGAGACGATTGTTCTTCCAATGCTTGCCGAACCGTCACTGGCTCGTGAACGAATGTCTCATTTGATGGGATACTTCTTAAAAGAAGTTTGTTGCCATAGACTAAGTCTAGGCTCGATAAACTCATCTAGAGTCTGATCGTTACTCCCACTAGGAATAATGCTTCTTTTCGGAGCATTACTCCCACCGGGAACAATGGCAGTGCTAGAACTTTTGGTCTACAAATTTCATAGAATGACCTCTTGGTCTCAGGATTTTACCTCCGAGATTTATTCTTTTATCACTAGGATCTGGAATCAAGTTAGTCATTTCCTCCCACTAGGAATAATGGGCAGTTGCGACGACTATTGGATTTTCATCCAATGGTTCAGCATTATGATTATCAGGACCGACTTGATTCACATTAACATTTAGTGATGATTATGTGAGGGGGAGTGAGCCCTCCCACTGGATTTATTATGAGAGAGTTTCCATCATCATTTACCATGTCATTCACTAATGCATTCACTAATGTTATATTATTCTCCCACTCGAAGTAAGTGGGACCTGAGAATCTCCGTTATCCATTTTAATCCGATCAGTACTTTAGTTCGTTTCGTTCCGCAAATCATTGGAAGTCCATCCTCAAATTTCTATAATGTGTCATGTTCGGCCACGTTACCAATAATCCAAGCTAATCTTAAACATGTATTCTTTAAGAGTAGACCATACTCTTGATAAATACATGCTTAATGTGCAAATTAATGTTGCGTTATGATAAGGTTTCACCCGTATCATTTCTTAGCTTTTTAAGGTAACGCTCTAATCGATTTTATTGGAACATAGTTTTACATTAATATGAATCAACTTAATTTCATTCCGTAGGAACAATTAATGATGAGTTCTAACATAATGCAATTTTGAACTATGTTTCTCATAAATATTTTAATGATATGATTGCTTAGCCAAACTTTTCGTTCAAGGTTTATAGTGGGAGAGTCATTTTACTGACTACTTCCTTTGGTTTGTTAACTCATCCAGAGACTTATCCACCTCATGGGCTATGCATTTAAGCTCTCGCTTTAATGCTATAGTCGATGTTCTACTAAATCGTAGTAGTATTAAAGCATACATCTTGACTATAGTAGTTATCAATGAGTTATTTCCAAGGGATTATAAACGAAAAATTAGCATTCATTCATTAAAACACTTCTTTATTAAATCTGTACTTCAAAACGACGTGTTCCGTGGTTTATTCCGTGGTTTAAATCGTTTCGTTTCCAGTTTTAATTTAATCGGTTTTGAACATGTTTAATTATTACGCAAATAATTATATAAAATGGAGTATTAACAAATAAGAATTACTAAATCTTTCGATCAAGCTACGTAATCAATGGGTATATTCAGTTCAGTTGTACCGACTGAGATGTCGGAGTATGTGAGTCGTTTGGTTTTATTCGTCCACTTTTACCTGGTCGAAATTTTGGTCCTAATCCGTAGGTTTGAATTTTCATTTCTGATCGTTCTCTTTGAACTGAGATGTTAAATTGATTAAGTAAACTGAGCTTCGAATCGAGCAACAATTACTTTATTCAATAACTCCGAATCTCAAAATAACCAAAATTATAGAAACGAACAACGAACGATAAATGACAATGGTATAGTTCTTGATCTGAAGTTTGCATATTTGATCAATGATTCTGGCGCATATAGTCAAGAACTTTGAGTCATGTTGAACATCTCGTCTGAATAAATTCACGAGTGAATCATTTCAAATGATTTGTGTCCGTATAAAACATTTTACAGCTTCATACACATGACCTACGAGGCGTATTTGAGACGCACTTTATCAACGGGGTTTAACCCACCGGTTTATCCTATAGGACTTATTCGGCCCAGTTCTCTTCTTGTTATGCGGATCATGGTTCACTTCTTTCGAACTCATTATGGTGATCATATAAGGTTTCCCTTTCATTGCTGTGGTTACTGTATTAGATTAGGCTCACGGTTATTGAGTCTTGTCAATATCAGACAACCATATACATCATTTTCATGTTGACCTTTCATCATGAAGATCTGATGTGGGTTTTACACCGACATCCATGAAAAGAGAGAAGACCATCTCCTTCAACCAAAACATTCTAGAGTTTGCATCCTTGCTTCCATTGAGGCGGATGCGAAGGAATACTAAGCTATAACATCGTCTGGTTTCAATTGAAGTCTTCATCAACCTCTTTTTACCAAGGTCGAATGTATCACCATATATGCGTTTAGATCATCAAATAACCTTCTCTAATTCTTGGGGAAACAAATTTTCACATTCATTTCTCATTGTCAAAATCATACAGATTACTATATTCATCCGTAGTTGTCCTCTCCACTTTTCAGAATCGTAGTGGAGAGTTCAACACACACTCAAATTTAATTCATCATAATTAATACCATCAAGATTGCGAGTAATATCGAATCACACTAATTGAGCCAACTTTCACATCGATGATTATGAAAATCATGAAGACAATAACATTTAGACAGAATTGCAAACATCGGATTATCCATTAAGATGGAATATGACAAATAGTGATCCTTCAGTCACTAAACCAAACCGACCGCCAGTAAACCAAGGGAAGGGGGTGTTGTGTAAAGAGTTCACACTATTGTCGTTTTCAATCCAATAGATCAGTCTTTTGAAAACGGTTATTATTTTGCAAATTACCGGAACGAGAATTTTCAAAGAAGCATACCCGATCTTGGCTTTCCCATGGCCCTTTTGATTTTTTAAAATTATCCGATAATTTACGCATGCATAATACTATATCACGCCACAAACATCGAACAAACCAAAACAACATGCTTACGCGTCATGCGTCTAATGTTCCTTAGCATACATAATTCTACTTAAAGTAAATTACCACATGCTTTCATTCACGAACATTCTAGCATACATGTCAAAACATGCAACTTCCGCATACATCATGCATAATTGGCGACTGGTATTTTCGGTTTTAAAAAAGTTTTGAAAATATTAGGGGCTGACTTGTAATTCATGCTTACAATCAATCATGCGAAATTTCTAGACATGGATTCTAGGCAATTTCAATCAGCATAGCATGTCTATCCTATTGTGCATTATGCTCGCAAATTATTATCTAGCTAGCTTGACTAAGTCAAGACGACAGTTCTAATATATGTTGCAGAAAATAAACAATTGCAATTCAGTCCACTAATTTAATCCAGTCCCAAAAACATGCATATCCGAGATCCATCCCCATAATCGTAACTAGGCATTAGGGTTTTAGCCGAAAACGTGTTAAAACGTAAACCCCTAAGAGCACTGTTTATGTTAACTTTTAAAGTTCGAAAACATTTGGATTTAAAATTTGACATCCTATTTTATTTAACAGTTAAAATTTCCAAAAAAATTTAAAATTTGGTTCGGTCCAATTTAAAAAAAAATCCGGTCTGAGTCGGTCCGATTTTAAAAATCCCGTTTGGTCCGAAACGGTTCAATAAAATAAGATTGAGGTTCGGTTCATCACTCAAAATCGGTTCGGTTTAGATTCCCTTAGTTACTTTGGTCCAACCCGACCCGATTAAGAAAAACCCGGATTGGTTTAACACATTCCGGTTTTGCAAATTGGACCGGCCCAATAAACACATAGGGTTCGGCCGAAATATATCTTGTGGGCTAAGTAGGGTTTTAAAATCCACTAAAAACATAACTTAGCCACCAAGAAATATTAATTATTTAAAATAATTTCAAATATTGCATAGATATATATTTCGGCACAATAATTAGTAACATATATATATAAATTTTGTCATGATTTTATCTAGAAGATGTAAATCAATTAACAATATAAACATATATATATAATTTTCGGCCACACACACACACACACACACATATATATATATATATATATATATATATATATTATTGTCAAATATATCTTTAGGGATTAAAATATATGTTGACAATATTTTTCTTAATCTTTTTAAGTAACTAAATCCTATCAATATATCTTTATCCCTATATTTTAGCTAAATATATTGAAAGTTCATATATTTTAATATATAATGTGAATCTTTCCTTATCTTTCCAATTTATTGATATATTGTCTCCTTTTAATAAAATTAAAATATGGTAACAAATATATCCATTATGTTAGGCCGGGCGAATTTTACTTACTTGCACCCCAAGAAATTAAAATTTTACCTAATAATTCGCCTAGGGTTTCGGCCATAACACAAAAAATTGGAAAAATTGTCAAATTTTAAGATCAAACACTACTATGATCATGAATCCAAATATTGTTCTTGATAAAACTTATCGTGTTCTTGAAGATCATGAACATCAAACTCAAATTTAAACATGAATTTTCGGTTTTGATCTATTAAAACATGTAAATTCCGAAAATTTTAAGTTTTTAAAGATCAAACATATGAAATTTGTTTAAAAATTTCGGATTACTCATGGTGTTCATTATAAAAATTTCGGTTTTTATAAATTTTTCAAGAACATCAGTTTATCAAAATTTCTAGAAGTCCTAACACAAGCTCTGATACCACTGTTGGATTACGGGGACGTAGTACTACGGAATGCTAAACGTGTACTTGAAAGTAATATAATTACGCAGCGGAATAATGTACACATACCTCAACAGCTTTCCTGCCTAAGAACGTTGTGGAGGAGTTCTTATCCTCCAGTTGAAACCCGTACAAGTTCTTCGTGAGAAGAAGTCCTATGCGGTATAAGCTCCACAGCAAATCCTCTGATCGATTCTTCAACGGGGACAGAACCTCGGACTGATGTGCACCGAAAATCTCAACTAAGGGTGAGAGGGTTTCTCCCAAGTTCCTCAATAGAGGGACTTATTAATTTGATTGATGTGTTAAACCCCTTAGGAGACCCCTTATATATAGCATTGGTGGAGTGGACAAAAGTCCACTCCAACCAATGTGGTACATGGTTCGGCCGAACAATGCTAATTAAATTGGGCCTCCCATGTCAATTAGGGATTGGGTCTGGCCCAATTAACCTAATGTGACAATTATCTAATTACCTTAGTTGATTTTCGTAACATTGACGGGCTACCAATTATGGCGCCACGTCACCACATGCTAACAGCCGGCTGCTGCAAGTATCGAGCGGCAGCTGGCCGTGGAGGAAATGTACGAACGCAAGCTGCGGAACGAAAGAGTGAAGTGTTCCAAGGAGGAAAATAAGCGGCTGAAGAAGGAAATTCAGAGACTCCATCAGCATGAGGTGATGTTTTCAAAAAATCATACACTCCAGAATGAAAATGAGGCTCTAGGTGCGGCTGTGGAAGAGTTGGAGCGCTGGATTGTACATTTGGAGAACGGAATCGAGTCTCTCAAACAAGCCATAGTTTGATTTTAGGAGAAAAATAGAAGTTCACATAATTTGTAGAAGTTGTTATCTTAGCTCGGACTAGATGCACCTATTTGTATTTGTCGTGTTTTGTAAGTTCCCTTTGTTTTTTATCCTAGTTCGAACTGTATGCACCTAGTTGTATTTGTCGTGTTTGGTATGTTCCCTATGATTTCTATTCCGGTAGACAATTAGAACTGATGTCAGGTTGCTAGGTGAGATCCTATGTTCATGTATACAATGCTTGAAGTGTGATTTCAATTGTAGATTCAGTTTATTAATACATCACCCAAGTAGTTCCAGTTTAATCTAATGATGACGATGAAGCGTTGCAATTTAACATTCTACACTTGAGTAGAATGTCAAAATATTGACACTACCGAACTCTAAATTTAGAAAATGAATTTCTTTTCTTTAGTTAGTTAGCAGATGATTTGTAGCCGGAGGTATTTGTTGATTGACCTTAATTCATTATTAATGCTTTGTTACAACGAACGCATTTTAAAGTAAAATCTCAAAGATATCCTACAAAAATGACAATTGCATTCCATACGGTTCCAACCTTGGGATGTACACGTTTATATATCATTACGATAACAGTTTTCCACATTCGTCCTGATTCTTCAACTGGAGCCAGGTTAGACGCACATGATTTTTTTTTATTTTTTGTTTTTTGGCCACGCAAATATTCGAATTTTTATTCAAACATGAAAATTAAATTACAATAACAGTTAAAATAAAAAGTAATGTACATATATTCAGGTGTTCGGCAATTGATGTACACTAATTTTAAATTGTTCTTTCTACAATCGGGTTAACTTTACATCGGAACAAGTTTGTGACATAGTGGATGCATCCATTTATTAAAGCAGGGAGTTTATACTGCGTATTTTCATCTTGCAGAGTTGATACATCCATTAATGGATGGAATTCTTCTCTTTCCGGTCCGGGGTGCCAGAAATGGCAGCCCTGACCTGGGAGGAGAAGCTGTGGAGAATGGTATACCAGTTGTACGGGAGTTCATAATGCATTTTTTTTTACATCCCAAGTAGTTACTGCCATCAATTGAAGTATTCTTACATTGGGGACTGGTCCAGTGTTCAAATATTGTAGCAGAGCATTCATGGCCTATGATCCTGAACACAGAACAGAATCAGTGGAGGAGGGTAAAGAAATGTTAATATTCCACGCTGCCTGGGAGTTCAAAATGCATCTTTTCACATAACTGGACTTAAAAGACAAGAAATATCACCGCTCGACGCCATCAAGGACATTAGATATAAGGGTTAACAAATTTGTTGGTCCATGATGTTTGTCCACTTTTGGGTTTTGGTCCATGATGTTTTTTTTTCCTAGTTTTAGTACCATATGTTTGCAGATTTTTCTAGTTTTGGTCCGACCGTTACATTCTGTCCATTTTTTTCGTTAAGTGACATGTGCAAGTCACGTAATCCACCCTAAACATTCGATTTTGTTCAAATTTGGGGGAATTGACACTTTGAACTAGGTTTAGGGTGTCAATTCCTCCAAATTTGACCAGTTAAACCAAGTTCAATTCGTCCAAATGAACTAGGTTTAGAGTGTCAATTCCCCCGAATTTGAACAAAACTGAAAGCTTAGGGTGGATCATGTGAATTGCACATGTCACTTAACGGTAAAAATGGACAGAATGTAATGGTCGAACCAAAACTAGAAAATCTGCAAACATATTGTACAAAAACTAGGCAAAAAAAAAAAAAAACCACCATTGACCAAAACCCAAAAGTGGTCAAACATCATGGACCAAAAGACCTATTAACTCAAGATATAATAGGAAGCTAGGCGTCTTGGACATAAACCCTGGGAACATATTACGTTATCAGGACATGATAAAAAAAATTGTTATCCTAAAAATAATAATAAGAATAAGCAGATCGTTAAAGCGAATGTGAAAACTCACCACATAACTCGACAAAGAAGAGTGAAGGCTATGTAGCTTGCTGGAGATGCACGAATCTTGGATGGCTCAGAATAGGCAGTAGTAAATAAAAATTTGAGAAACCTCCCCTCCTTTTTTGGCTGTAGGGTTAAAACCCTGAAGACATCGGGACTCTTGATCTCAAACATCAGTTCTCAACAGTCATTTAACCGGGTCCCATTTAACCACAACCGCCGGATCGTTATTTAAACCCACTGACAACCACTCATATATTTGTGACTAATTAATAAATAATATTTAGTAAACAAGTAT
Source organism: Clarkia xantiana subsp. parviflora (assembly GCA_036873135.1). NCBI lineage: Eukaryota > Viridiplantae > Streptophyta > Magnoliopsida > Myrtales > Onagraceae > Clarkia > Clarkia xantiana. Next base: position 22,359,683 of record JAPTYO010000012.1, read on the forward strand.
CTTATCATTCATATTAAATGTGAAATTTCAGACAAAAAAAATCATATTAAATGTGACTTTTTAACACAGGCCATCGTCGTCTACAATGTCAAGGTGATCATATGTTACGATAATTAAATAGATATCTACTAGAATGGAGATTATCACCTAAGTTAACTATATTATAAGAATAATTTAGTTAATAAGTGGGAATGACATGACCAGGATATAAAGTTGGGGAACAGTGGGCCATTGAACAGAGCAGAATATATCATGGAGGGATATGCAAACTACAGAAGTAGGCGTAAGGAAAATAGCAAAATGATGATATATCGTCTCGACACTCGTGCGATCTGCCTATTACTCTGATTTTTCTATCACCGTCTCTTTCTCCACTTTTCAGTTCTCCCACTTGCTATCATGATTACGTTGATAAACTTTTAATTGCTTAATTATTATATTTATTTATTTATTTATCCACACTTTATTATATAGTTGTTTAATGTTTGGAGTATAGTGTTGTACACTTTAAAGTATATTGGTTTAACATAAACATATAGTGGTTTCAGGTTTATGATTTAATGGTTTAAGGTTATGACATAGTTTTTTTTTTTAACTATTTTATCACTTTACCCAAAAATAGTAACTTACAATTACAATACTTGAAATTTACCGTGTTAATTAATTACGAGATAATCTTTGTATAATGGTTTAAGGTACATGGTATAGTGTTTTAAGGTTTTGAGTATAATGGTTTAATGTTTATGATTTAGTTTTTAAAATATGTTTCACTTAACGAAAAATATGTGTTCGATTAACATTAATTTGCTTTTATATTGTTAATTAATGATGTATTCTTCTTTATATAGTGTTATAAAGTTGTGGAGTATAATGTTTTACGGTATATATTGCTTCAAGGTTATAATGGTTTCGGGTTTATGGTATGTGATGGATATGTGCCCAATTCGAGTTCGTATTTATATTTCGGGCCTCGTAAACACGTCAAAAGTACATCTCGGTTTGAAAAACGTCTCCCAAAGGGTCAAAACGGTCCGGAAACGCATTTACGCGCGTGTGGACCGGACCTCCGGATTGCGCAAAGCAATCCGGAGGTCCGGATTGCATTGCGGGTATCGTGCGATTACCGTTACGTGTAGAGAAGTCAAGTTCGCGCATTACCAATATGGATAACGGTTACCACTTGCTTTTGAACCGTCATCAAACCGCTTTAAAACCGGGTCCGGTCCCAAGGAAGCCAATAAATAGGAGGCCTTGGCCACCCATTTTGACACATCCTCTCATTTGCCCAACTTTGGTATTTTGAGCTCTGACTTCTCTCTAGAAATATTTTCTCTCTCTAGAATTACTCTTTTAGCCCTATAGTGACTTAAGCTTCGGAGAGGGCTCCGCTAGCACCACCCCCCCCCCTCTCCGTTCTAGCACCGGTCCTTTGTGCAGGAATCGTCGTCCAGACATCCGGATTTGTGCACAGACCACCGCCTTCCGAGACTCAGACATCCCTTTGAGACACAACCGCGCCTTGAGACACAGACCTTTCCGGGACCCATCCGAACACTCTTCAGTGGCACAGAACCTCTTTCAGACGAAGGGTTAAAACCCAAAAACCCGCTCAACCATACGAACATACGCGTCCCCACGACCCAATTCATCCAGGACGCAACATTGGCGCCGTCTACGTGATTCGAACAAAAAGCTACCATACCGCAAAGACAATGCACGAGACCGATGACACCAACTTGGAGTATGTTGACATAAAGGATTCCGCCTTTGACGATGTCATTGATTTCTCATCAAAAAACATGGAGCACATCGCATACCACAACGCCTTGCCCATAACCTCGCAGAAGCCGATAAAAAGACAACTTGGATCCTTCCACATCCCTATTGCCATATCCAATGCTTTCTTCACTCCAACAAGAAATGCATTCTCCGCACAATGCAACCAAGGAGCCTTCCAGTACAATGGTGTCAACCCGTCACCTCCTTTGCCTCCAATTAACGAACAAGTTTAGACGATAGGGACAAAGTCTCGAGTCATAAGTCATCAAGACACACTGCACCAAAGAATAGAGGAGCAATGCACGGAAGGTACCTTCTGTTGGATCACGGTGGAACTCCGGCACGGATCTTGACGGCAATCCTAGCTCCTTTGCTCCACGTAACCCTGCAAGAGGGGATAGACCAGGCGGTGACCCAGAATCCCTCTCCGATGCTTAAATGAGTCTCTCCATTGACTGGCAAGTAACAGATATCAAAAGTATATTGAACTCAACGTAAGTCTTTCTGAGGTGATCTCCTGCCCTTTTATAGGCAGAGAGATGCCTCAGGTACCTGGCGAACCGTTAGGGGTGGTTAGCCCGTATCCCGTATATCTCGGAGGTGATCCCGTCTATCTAGACCATGATCTCGCGTATCTTAGCCATGCCCCGCGTATCTCGGCCACGCTCCATGTATCTTAACCACGTTCCGCGTATCTTAGCCATGCCCCGCATATCTTGGCTTTATCCTCTGATACCGAGTCCCGACTCCCGTCGGGGACTCCAGAGTTATCTCGTTGTGTCACCGCTCGGGGCCCCTCGTCATCGTGACAGGGCCTATCATTCTCAGGGATTCATCATCGGGGCCTACTTAAAGGCTTCTCATCGGGAGCTTCTAGCTCAACTGTCGGGACCGACTCTGTCGGGACCTTATCTCGTCGGGACTCCCTTCATCGGGACCCTTCTCCGAAGTCATCTTGACCTTAACTCTGGGCCTGGTGGGCCTGTTTGCCGTTTCCTCGCCGTTAAAGGGCCTGACGGCTATAGTCGGACCCATCATTTGCCCCCAAGACATGAGGGACTTTTAGTTCGTCGTGTCTTCCAACTCCCGATTTTCCAATACTAGAGTCGGGGATCTGTTCCTTGGTTCAGTTACTTAATTTATTAGTCTTCTCCTCCACGTTTCCTCAGGGTTTTGTAGATAACTGCTATATCCCAAAGGTCTCTTCGGCTTTCTAGTGAATTAAATGCAGCAGATAATGGAGTGACGTTTTCGACCCACGTGCCTGATTTTTCGCGCCTGTCCTTTTCTGAAAAGTGCTTTTCAGGCCGTTTCATCATTACGCCCGTTGTCCTTCTGCACGTTTCATCTCAACGGTCCAGATTAAGACTCTTCGACTTCGACGACTCGGATCGAAGTGTCCTTTCAACCGTCTTCTTCGACTATAAAACCCTAGCCACAGTCATAATTTAACTTTTACCGTCTTCGAATTCTCAAAAGCTCTCTGCGATTCCTCTGCAATTCCAAGCTCTGTGATTTCGAAGGTCTTTGGAGTCTCTCCGATCATCTTTCCGGCGACATCTCGTTCATCTCCTTCAACCTCTACTTCATCATGTCTGGTAAGGAAACCCTCTTCGTTGCTTGTTCGTCTTTTTCTTTCTAATTTTTCCCAGAGTCCCACCGTATTTTCTTGCCCTGGTTGCTTTTCAGACAGCGGTTCCAGCTCTGAGGGGAGAAAACCCTTTAAATTTGATTATGCTCCAAATGAGATTTCCACTACTGCTTATGATGCAGCTCTCCGAGAGGGTTGCATTACCATCACCTGGGAACCTCGTTTCCCATATCCTCGACATCGTCTCTCGAGTGACCCTGAGGTTACTCGTCCCCAGAAAGGGGAGGTATTTGTCTCTACGGGACAAATATCAGCGGGGATCAGGTTCCCCTTTTGTGGTAGCCTGGTCGAGCTGTGCCATCATTACAGAACACACCCCACTACCTTCTCTCCTCGTGCCATCCGTATCTGGAACGCCTTTCAAGTCCTCTGTCTCCGTCAGAAGTGGGTCTATAGCCTCCAACTTTTCAGAACCTTTTATGGGCTGAAATGCAACGAGGCGGGGGTTTGCGCCTTCTATCCTCGGATGCCCAAGTGGAGTAAGCAGCAGCTTGCCCGACACGGTTGGACCAGTGACACCTGGAAGGTGGTCAAGGGTCGGGGACTTTTGATCGATACAGGGTCCGACAATAGTAGCTGGAAGAAGAGCTACTTCTTAATCCAGCACTCTTCAATTCCTTGGCCTCGGTGGGAGGTGGTAGCAGACCCTCCGCCTGCTTTCCACACTTATGCTGACGAGGATTTCGAGACTCTCCAACTTATCCAGCTTTATCGTTGGGGGGAGTCTTACACTCCTCTCAATGCTAATTCCCTTGTGGAGCGGGACCTGGTGCAGGCCGGGGTCCGACTCCTCAGTATTGTCTCTGGGGGGAAGCTCTTCGACGGCCCTTCCAACGTGGTCTCTTGGGTAAACTTCTAACTTTTCTTTGTTTATTGTTTGCAGCCAAGAAGGTATCTGTGCTGACCGATCTATTCCTTAAGCAGGGGGAGACTGATGCTGTCCGCCCCTCGCGGAAGAGGAAGTCTGCCAAGAAGGCTGCTGCCAGGTCGGGGTCTCCTTCAGCGGAGCAGCCCAAGCGGACGAGGGTGGATCTGGACCAGCTCTTCGATGTCCAGAATGCTGAAGAAGGTAAACAACTCCGACTTGCTATTAAATCGTATAAAAGGATGGTCCTGTCGGACTTGATTTCCTCGACCAAGAAAGGCCGCATTGCTGATGTCAAAAGAATCCTTCGAGGCGAAACTCCCCGAGTCTTGAAGGCAGGCTACTATCATTACCGCGGGAAGGATCAATACGTCTCCCGACGTATCATTTGGTGTAAGAATCCCGATGAACTTCCTGACTACCTTTCTGAAGCTCTTCATCCTCCAGGTGCAGGTCGCTAGGGAGCTTCCTCGGGTGCTGCAGCTTCCGCAGATGCACCGCCTCCAGCGGGGGTGCCTTCCTTAGCTGGAGAGAAGGCACCATCTGGCGAACAGTTTCGTCAGGTGGAGACTCTGGACTCCTCCGAGGAGACTGGCGGGGTTGACCCCCCTCAACAGCGTCGGAAGGCGGGGCAATCCCCCTTGAAACCAACCCCTCAAGGGCCGCCTCCCTCGTCTTCTCCGCAGCAGCGGGAGCTCTTGCCTATCCACGACTTCTCTCCCTCCCCTGTTCGGGCCGAGATGGAGACGTGCCCTTCTCTTCCTCGTCCTATCTCTCCCCTTGCTCTTGATGGGGACTTCTACAGGCCCTTCAACTCTTCACAGGCGAATGCCCCCTGGGCTCCTATCCAGACGCTCCAGGGAGTCCCGCTCACACAAGGGGAACAGGACCAAGAACTGGCCTTGCATCTGCTGGCGGGTTCTATCCTGCCTTCTATGCGACATCCGATTTACCTCAATCGGACGCATATGCAGCGGGACGTCAGGGGTATGGCTGTGCGCCGCATCGAGGTGAGACTTCGCTTCTTTCTTGTTGATTGATAAATCGGGTCTCCTTCTAACATTTTTCCTTTTGATTGCAGGAGCTTGGGGACTACAACCGCCTCATCGGGTATGTCATTGCCTATGATGAGGCCCGGGAGCGGGACCGAGGAGTCCGCGAACAGCTTCAGGCGGATCTCAAGGCCTCCCAGTCTTCGCGGGGGAAGCTTGCCAAAGAGCTGGCTGTCCTTAATGAGAAGATTCGGGACCTTCAGCAGCGGATCGCGGACTTCGAGGGGCTCTTGAGGCAAGAGCGGCAGGAGCGTGGGGCAGTGGTGGACCGGCTGACCCAGGAGAAGAGGGCTGCCGAGGACCAACTGGTCCTTGAGAAGAAGGCTTTGGAGGAGCTGATCGCGAGATTTCCTGCGCAGCTGGCCGAAGCGGAGGCCAAGGGTCGGGAGGACTATCGGAGGTCGGAGGGCTTTCAAGCTGATGCCATGAAGTTCTTTGGCGCGGAAGTGGAGAACACTCTCTTCAATGCCGTTGAGGAGCTCCACCTGGAGTACGGGGACGCCATCAATTTCGACAAGTCTCCTTCCCTCGCTCCCTTTGCGAAGAAGTATTTTGCTCTTTCCGAGGAGAGTGATGGGGGGAGTACCCCCGTAATTGTCGAAGACGCCTCTGAGCTTCCAAGTGCAGACGCCCCGCTGGCCAATCCTCCCGAAGATAATCCTGTGGACCCCTCTGCTACCGACTCCGCGGACCCAGCTGCTGCCAATGCTGCCGACAAGGACCAAGCTTGAATGCTTTTATCTTTCAGAGTCCTTGTATCTTCTTCTCTTGTGTCGTCGTCGGGCCTTTGAGCCCTTTATCAATATCAGACTTCTTTTATTCCGATCTTTTGTTGCACTTCTCCGAGTGACTTCTTTAATTCTCATACGTCCTTCCCGACGATTTAATAACTTGCACCACTTAAGGCGACTTAACATCGAGTGCATCACTTAAGACGACTTAGTTCTTAGCTTGTCGAAACCTCGATACTTAAGAAATTCTCGTACGTCCTTCCCGACGCTTTTAATAACTTGCACCACTTAGGGTGACTTAATATCGAGTGCATCACTTAAGACGACTTTCGGATACTTAGAATAAATCTAAGTATTGCGCACCACTTAAGGCGTCTTTTCTCGGGCATCACTTAAGACGACTTTATATTACTTAGAGTAAATCTAAGAATCGTGCACCACTGAAGGCGACTTTCATCGTGCACCACTGAAGGCGACTTTACATCGTGCACCACTGAAGGCGACTTTCGTCGTGCACCACTGAAGGCGACTTTCGTCGTGCACCACTGAAGGCGACTTTCGTCGTGCACCACTGAAGGCGACTTTCGTCGTGCACCACTGAAGGCGACTTTCGTCGTGCACCACTGAAGGCGACTTTCGTCGTGCACCACTGAAGGCGACTTTCGTCGTGCACCACTGAAGGCGACTTTCGTCGTGCACCACTGAAGGCGACTTTCGTCGTGCACCACTGAAGGCGACTTTCGTCGTGCACCACTGAAGGCGACTTTCGTCGTGCACCACTGAAGGCGACTTTCGTCGTGCACCACTGAAGGCGACTTTCGTCGTGCACCACTGAAGGCGACTTTCGTCGTGCACCACTGAAGGCGACTTTCGTCGTGCACCACTGAAGGCGACTTTCGTCGTGCACCACTGAAGGCGACTTTCGTCGTGCACCACTGAAGGCGACTTTCGTCGTGCACCACTGAAGGCGACTTTCGTCGTGCACCACTGAAGGCGACTTTCGTCGTGCACCACTGAAGGCGACTTTCGTCGTGCACCACTGAAGGCGACTTTCGTCGTGCACCACTGAAGGCGACTTTCGTCGTGCACCACTGAAGGCGACTTTCGTCGTGCACCACTGAAGGCGACTTTCGTCGTGCACCACTGAAGGCGACTTTCGTCGTGCACCACTGAAGGCGACTTTCGTCGTGCACCACTGAAGGCGACTTTCATCGTGCACCACTGAAGGCGACTTTTACACTTAACATAAATCTAAGGACAACTCTTGTTTGGAAGCAACCTCTTTATTTATTGATAGCATAAGATTGGCTTACATCGAATTAAACGATAAATAGCATACACCACTTAAGGCGATTTTACATCGGGCACCACCTAAGGCGACTTTATCGGGCACCACTTAAGGTGACTTCATCGGGCACCACTTAAGGCGACTTTCTTCAAGCATGGTGTTTCTTCAAGTGTTCGCCACTGAAAGAATGCTTTAACGTTCTGCCATCGAGGTCTTCCAACTTGTATGCGTTCGGAGCTGGCATCCCCACGACCTTATAAGGTCCTTCCCATTTTGGTGACATCTTGTTGATTCGATCCAAAAGGGTGAACTCGTTGCGACGCCAAACCAGCTCCCCGACGAAGAACTGTCGGGACTTCACTCGCCGATTATAGTACCTGGCCGTCGCTAAGCGCATTCGTGCTTGGACTTCATCGGCTTCCCGCCTTTTCTCTTCGAGTAGGTCCAAGTCCAGGCGTCTCACTTCATCGTTCGTCAGGGGCTCATAATATCTCGTCCGATGGGATGCCACAGCTACCTCCACAGGAGCGACAGCTTCCGTGCAATAAACAAGGCCAAACAGAGTCTCCCCTGTTGATCGTTTGGGTGTCGTTCTAACAGCCCAAAGTACGTTTTCTAGTTCGTTCAGCCATTTTCCCTTCAAGGCATAGACCCTCTTCTTCAGGCCATCCATCACGATTTTGTTGGCTGACTCTACCTGGCCATTAGTCTGAGCATGGCGTACGGAGGCGGTCCGATGCTCAATGTTCAATTCTTCCAGATACTCCCTCACCTGAGAGCCGTTAAACGGTGGGCCATTGTCGCTGATCACCACCTTAGGAATCCCGTATCTGGACACGATGTGGGTTTGGAGGAACTTGACGATCTGGTTCCCTGTTGTTCTGGCCAATGCCTTCGCCTCTATCCATTTCGAAAAATAATCGATAGCTACAAGTAAATACTTACATTGTCCTTGTTCTTGTGGAAGAGGTCCTACCAAGTCGATGCCCCACTGCGTGAAGGGCCAAGCGCTCTTGATGGATGTCAGGTTAGCAGCCGGGGCCACGATACTCGGGGCGTACATCTGGCACGCGTCGCATGATCGGACCAACGCCGTTGCTTCTTTGTTCATCGTGGGCCAGTAGTAGCCCAAGTTCAACACCATCCTCAAAATGGATCGGGCCCCTTCGTGACAGGCCGCGACCCCCTCATGCATTTCCTTCAGGATTCTATTGGTGTCGGGTTCTGCTACACATTTCAGGTATGGAGTCGAGAACCAGCCCTTCTTGTACAGCTGATGGTCCAGCATCACATAATTAGACGCGATCCGACATATCCTGTCTGCTGCTACCTTATCCTCGGGGACTGCCCCCGTAGTCAGATACGCGACTATCGGGGTCATCCAAGTGGGCTCTTCCTCTGATCTCGCTTCAATGGCGCACACCTATGTTGGGTCGATGTTTGATAAGATCACCCTTTCCAGGAAGTGCACCTTCCGATTTTCTTCCAAGGGTGCCCCCAGGGCAAATTTTCTCAAGGCATCTGCCTCTACATTTTCCTCCCTCGGAATTGCCTCGATATCAAAGCTTTTGAAGCTCTCTTTCAGGGCTTGTACCTCTCGCAGATACTTCTTCATTATCGGACTCCTTGCTTCGTATCGCCCTTGAACTTGGTTCACGATTAACGCTGCGTCGCACTTCACTCTCAAGTGATCGATTCCAGTGCCTTTAGCAATTTTTAGGCCCGTGATAAGAGCTTCATACTCCGCTTCGTTGTTTGTGGCCTTGAATGTCAAAGCCAAGGCGTATCGGAGTGGTTCACCTTCACCCAGTGGTATCAACAAAAAGCCCGCTCCTGACCCGTCTGAACTCGCGGAGCCGTCCGTGTACATCTCCCAGGTATTTTCCTTGTTTGGCTGTTCTGATTGCTCTGCCCTCTCTGGTTGTTCTTCTGTCGGGACTTCCATGGTTGCCCCCTCTACAGGGCCCGTTTCTTCTAGATCGGGGGCTGTAGATTCTGCTATAAAGTCCGCCAATGCCTGGCCCTTGATGGCCGTTCTTGGAGCAAAGTGTATTCGAAACTCACTGAGCTCTACTGCCCACTTCACCAATCTCCCCGACGCATCCGGTCGGTTCAAAAAATGCTTCAAAGGCTGGTTCGTTAGCACAGTGATCTCGTGTGCGTGGAAATATGGCCTTAGCTTCCGAGCAGTAATTATCAACGCAAAGAGGTACTTCTCAACGGCGGGATAGTTCAATTCAGATTTGGCAAATGCCTTGCTTACATAATAGACGGGGACTTGATTACCCTCGACAACCTTTACTAACACAGAGCTAATGGCAAATTCAGAAACAGCCAAATAAAGGAAGAGCGGCTCGCCTGGGACCGGTTTTGCCAGTGGCGGGAGTGTGCGAAGGTGCTGCTTTAGTGCTTGGAACGCCTCTTCACATTTGGCGGTCCATTCGAATTTTTTGTTGACCCTCAAGACTTCAAAAAACGTAATTGATCGGTCGCTGGCTTTGGACAAGAAGCGTTTCATTGCGGCTAGTCGGCCATTCAATACCTGTACCTCCCGATGGTTTATCGGAGACTGCATCTCTTCGATTGCCCTCAACTTCTCAGGGTTCACTTCAATTCCCCTTTGGCTTACCATGAAGCCTAAAAACTTCCCTGAGTGGACTCCGAAGGCGCATTTCGTCGGGTTCAGGCGAACTTGATGGAGTCTCATCCGCTCAAACGCCATGGTAAGGTTGTGCACGTGATCCTCGGCTTGTCGGGACTTCACCAGCATATCATCCACGTAGGCTTCCATGGTTTCTCCCAACATATCTCCAAACAGCTTATTCACCATCCGCTGGTAGGTTGCCCCGGCATTGATCAACCCGAAAGGCATGACATCGTAGTGATAGATGTCGCTGTCTGCATAGAACGCAGTGTGGGGGGCGTCTTCTTTGGCCATCTTGATCTGGTTGTAGCCTGAGTACGCATCCATGAAACTTAACAGCTCATGTCCCGATGTGGCGTCCACCAGCTGGTCAATCCTCGGGAGTGGATAGCAATCCTTTGGACAAGCCTTGTTCAAGTCGCGGAAGTCCACGCACATTCGCCATTTCCCGTTGGTCTTCTTTACCAGCACTGGGTTGGCCACCCAAGTCTGGAATCGGAGCTCCTTAATGAACCCAGCGTCGAGCAACCTGCCCACTTCCTGCTGGATCGCGATCTTCTTATCCGTGCCCATCGGACGCCTTTTCTGTGTGATAGGCTTAATCGCGGGGTCTATCTTCAGCTCGTGCACGATCACATCGGGGCTGATTCCTGGCATATCGATGGGGGACCAGGCAAACAACTCCTTGAACTCCTTCAACAACTCCACCAATTTTTGGGCTGTCTCCTCAGTCAGAGCAGACCCAATTTTCACCTTCCTCTGGGGTCCGTCGATCTCGACTTCTTTCAGATCTTCTACGGGGGCGGGACGCCCAAACTCTTCTCTGGGATCTGTGTCTGTCTGGAGGATGGTCATAGCCTCTCGCCTCCTCCTCCGGGTGGCGTTAACATAGCATTTTCGGGAAGCCACCTGGTCGCCCTTGACCTCTCCGACTCCGTGGTCGGTCGGGAACTTCATCTTCTGGTGTACAGTCGAGGCAACCGCCATCAGGGGATTGATGGTGGTTCTCCCGATAATTGCATTGTAAGTCCCCGCGGAATCAACCACGACAAACTCCACGTTCCTCCTTTCTGATTTCCACCCGCTACCAAACTCCACTGGTAAGGTGATTACTCCTAGCGGGTAGGAGGTTAAGCCAGAGAACCCGACCATCGGGAAGTTTGCTTCCTTCAGATCTTTCTTTGTTTTCCCCATAGCCTCCAGCGCGTCCATGAATAGAATGTCGGAGGAGCTCCCTCCGTCGATTAGGATTCTCTTCATCTCAAACCCATCTACATCCAGGGTTACCACCAGGGCATCATCGTGCGGAGTCTCCACGCCTATGAGGTCTTCAGACGAGAAGGAGATTACCATCTCTTCTTTCAAGGTCCAAGATCGGGACCTCTTACCCAGTACCACCGCCGTAGGGATCCTAGAGGCGTAAACCTCTCGGGCGGATGAGGTATCACCTCCAGCAGCAAATCCCCCATGAATCACGTTGATAACTCGCCTCTCTTTGCGAGCACCGGATGACTCTGGATCAGTTCTCTTCTTTTTCGGGGACCGATCGCGGGATCGGGAACGAGACCGTGATCGGGACCGAGAGCTGGATCGACACCGCTTGTCCCCGACAAATTCCTTGAGCTTCCCCTTCTGGATCAGTTTTTCGATCTCCTTCTTCAGTTCCCGACAGTGGTTGGTGTCGTGACCGTTTGCTCGGTGAAATCGGCAGTAGCGATCCGTGCGGGATCCCAAGAATTCTCCATCTTTCTTCGGGGGGTATCTGGAGATACCTTGTCGTTCCATGACCGTCAAAACCTCCGCCATGGAGCAGTTGAGAGGAATGTCGAGATCTTCCCGCTTGTCCTTTTTTGGAGGACGCCTATCATCCTTCCGACCAGAGCGACCTCGGTCCCGACTGCCCTCAGGTTTGCCCTTTGACTTACGATCGTCAAAAGGCTTGCTCGACTGCTTCCCTTTATTCGACTTTGGGGGCTCCAGTTCTCCCGCGGCTATCTTTGACTCCCGGAAATAGATCTGCCGCTTCACCCTCTTCTGTAATGCTTCCATATTCCACACAGCTTTCTCAGCCACGCTGTGCATCAGGTCGGAGCCATAGGGGGCTGTCAGGTTCCGAATAAAGGTGCGGATGGTTTCGCCTTCCGAGATTTCCTCGTCTATCTCTGCTACGCTGGCGGTATACCGCTGGTAATAGTGTGCCAGCGACTCGTCGGGCCTCTGCACCACCTGGGTTAGAGACCTCACGCTCTTCAACAAACGTCTGCGGCCCTGGTATTGTCGAATGAAACGGTCGTGCATGTCCGCCCAGCAGGTAATGCAGCCTGGGGGCAGACTAAAGAACCAGGTCAGGGCTCTTTCTCCAAGTGTGTTTGGGAACAGTGTACACACTATATCTTCATTCGGGGCTCTACCCAGACACGCCATAAGATGCTTCTGGACATGACGGACTGGATCTCCTTCGCCGTCATTACTCCTTAATCTCGGGGATACCCAGCCCTGGCGGGGCGAGGGTGTCTATTAGTCGGGGAACGAAGGGATGAGTGGATCGATCCCTCGGCTCCGACACCAGCGGCTTCTGTTCTCCCATACAGATGTTCACGATCTTTACCACCTGGTCGGGAGTGATGGGACCATTCAGGGGAATGGTCCTGTGCTCTACTGGTCCTGGCCCGTCAACCACGAACCTTTCCGGCTGACTATTTGCCCTACCTCTGTCTTGGCCTCGAGGCGGGGCTTCCTGTGCGTTCCGACCCTCTGTTGGCAGGGTTGCTTCCTCCAACGGAGGCATCTCTTCCTGCCTCCTCGCAGCCTCTCTTCGATCCAAGAGAGCCTCTACAGCCGCCAAAAACATGGGCATGGCCTCTGCCACGGCCCTCGTCAAATCTGCAGTTGGGGGAGCCTCCTGCCCCCTATTGTCCTGGTGTTGAGGGGCAACATCTTCGGGATGCGATCTATTGTGCCCTCCAGTCTGGGAGAGCTCAGCCGGGGGATGGTTCTGGTTTTCCCCTTGTTCTGGTACTGAATTCAGGTTCGTTGCAGCGGGGTGACGGGAACCACCGGATTGTCCCCTTCTGTTCTTGCCAGCCGCCATCGATCGAGTAGAAGGCATATCAGCTTTTTGTTTGATTCCCACAGACTGCGCCAATGTTGGATCACGGTGGAACTCCGGCACGGATCTTGACGGCAATCCTAGCTCCTTTGCTCCACGTAACCCTGCAAGAGGGGATAGACCGGGCGGTGACCCAGAATCCCTCTCCGATGCTTAAATGAGTCTCTCGTATGACTGGCAAGTAACAGATATCAAAAGTATATTGAACTCAACGTAAGTCTTTCTGAGGTGATCTCCTGCCCTTTTATAGGCAGAGAGATGCCTCAGGTACCCGGCGAACCGTTAGGGGTGGTTAGCCCGTATCCCGTATATCTCGGAGGTGATCCCGTCTATCTAGACCATGATCTCGCGTATCTTAGCCATGCCCCGCGTATCTCGGCCACGCTCCGTGTATCTTAACCACGTTCCGCGTATCTTACCCATGCCCCGCATATCTTGGCTTTATCCTCTGATACCGAGTCCCGACTCCCGTCGGGGACTCCAGAGTTATCTCGTTGTGTCACCGCTCGGGGCCCCTCGTCATCGTGACAGGGCCTATCATTCTCAGGGATTCATCATCGGGGCCTACTTAAAGGCTTCTCATCGGGAGCTTCTAGCTCAACTGTCGGGACCGACTCTGTCGGGACCTTATCTCGTCGGGACTCCCTTCATCGGGACCCTTCTCCGAAGTCATCTTGACCTTAACTCTGGGCCTGGTGGGCCTGTTTTCCGTTTCCTCGCCGTTAAAGGGCCTGACGGCTATAGTCGGACCCATCACCTTCCAGTACCAACAGCCAAGGCACGAAGCTGCACGCTCATGCAACTTGTACGTAATAGCACAACACCAAAAAGAGACATGGAAACAACCCCCAAAGCAGAATCAAGCAAAACCGCCATCAAGCGGTCAGCAAGGAAGAAATTGGCAGCCTCAGCCAAGAAGACCTCTTCAAGGAAATTTCCAGAAGCCAAAAGGAGTAAACCTCACTGACTGCATCTCTTTGAAAGCCCCGCCGTCCGAAATATTGAAAGAGATGAAGGATGCAAAAATGTGGAAAGCACCGAGCAATTTCAGAAACGGCCCGTTGGGGAAAGACAAAAACAAGTGGTGTGAATACCACGAGGTCTTCGGCCACAAGACGAACAGTTGTGCCAGCCTACGTTTCCGCATTAACAGCTTCGTCCTCAAAGGCAAATTAAAGCAATTCACCGATCAAGGCGACAACCCTCCAAAGAAGACTCAAGCAGAGTCATCCAAAATACACAAAGAAGGTCCTTCCACAAGGACAAGCCAAGACGATAATGACATCTGTCACAAGGAGGGACGGAAAAAACCTGCTAGTGACGACGACGTCCCAATCACGGGATTTACAACAAGAACCTTGAAGGAAATAATTGAAAAAGAGATACACGTTTCCTGGGAAAAGAGACAACCGCGACAAAAGAGGCCGTTCCAGTCAGATGCCCAAAGGCTCAAAGATACCAATCTCGCCATATGTGTTCCTTTGAACACACCGTTGTCTGTCATCCTGAAAGAAATGAAGGAGACCAAGCTGTGGAAGAAACCCTTTAAATTCCGCAATGGCCCATTGTGAAAAGATGAAAGCAAATGGTGCGAGAATCACGAAGTATATGGCCATGAGACAGACAGCTGTGTCAGCTTAAAATTTCATGTAAACAGCTTGATCTTAGAAGGAAAAATGATAAAGTATATCGACCATGGCAATAAGCATCAAAGGAAGCCTCGTGTGAAGTCTTCGGGAAAAGGCAAGGGAAAAGAAAAGACGGATGATAATCTACCTATCACCAAACACCAGAAAAACAACGTCACTTATGGAACCAATTGTGACGACTTGTACAATCTTTGGAGTATGAATGCAGAAGAAGCAAATCCCAAACTCCCAGAAAACAAACCTCACCGCCCACTTGAGTCAACGATTGCCTTCCTTGGCAAAGATGTCGAAGAACAACACAAGCAAAGTAAAACTTGGGGGCATGACATCAACTTTTGTCCATCCCCAAAAGGGGAGATTGAAGAGCTCGACACGCTAGATGCATTGAGAAACTAGGTGGCACGTGGCAGAATCAACTAGCCAACAAATCACCTATGAGAACGTCAAACACATCAGCAATCCCTTTATCTTCCTTATCTCCTTTTTCGCATATCTATTTCAAATCTTTTAACGATTAAGTACAACTCATGCTTATTAGCCTCAGTAATTTTCAAAAGAAGTGATCACTAGACACTTTCTTGTAATCCGTTGTGCGAACTCTAAATATCTAATAAAGGTTAAATCTACTTTCGTAGGTACATTATTATGACGCATATTACCTTGGAATAACGCCAAGTAACAACTACGCACATATTACTCGCGTCAACAACACAAAGTTCCAACCATTTTATACGCGCAAAACTAAAAATCGTGTCGCAATAATAAACAAGGCGGGGGCATTACACAAGGACAGATCATGCACTATTAGAAGATGAAACAATATACACAATCAGGAAACAGCGATACAACTGCCAAGCGACTTGGGGGGCACCAAGCTGACAAGTGCTCGGCAATTCTACCTAACATATATACATGCCTATCATGATCTATCCTTTTCAATTTGGAGAGATGGCTGAGTGGCCGAAAGCGTCGGATTGCTAATCCACCTATCGTATCCGCACTCAGGGAAGTTTCCTACACAAACAAGGAATCCTTGTATTAGATTCCTTTACTTTAATTATTATATGCATAACTAAAAAGAAAATTTCATGACTTCATACTTTTGCAAACTTATAAAAATTGCGATTATCTGACAAAAGTAACTCTGCTCGTAGGTACATGTTACACTTCGATTACTACTTAGGAATTACGCCAAGTAGTAACCTATGCACAAAAATCTACTTTAACAATACAAGCTAAGCATTGTGTTCAAATAGGGATTTATGGTATACAACACCAACATATCTATTATCTACACCAACAAGGAGTTTACTTCTCCATTCATAATATAAGCGTCTATCTCAAGAAGGTGCCGGCAACACAAAGCCATCAAGCTATGTGCACAATCAACTTATATGCCGCAATGACAACCCGCAGATTATTTATCAAAACGACGACTATTCAGGGGCGTCAACTACAAGCAATATCTTGGATTAACACCAAGACCTACTATCAAAACGACGACTATTCAGAGGCGTCAGCTACAAGCAATATCTTGGATTAACACCAAGACCTACTATCAAAATATCTTGGATTAACACCAAGGCCTACTATCAAAATAGCATGTTGAGGTATCCTTTTTTTTAAAAGACAAGCCCTATGTTTACTTCTAAAAAATGACATGTTGTGACATCTCTGGTTAGAGGCAAATCCTCATGTTCATAGCCATTCCCTGGATTCAGAACAGGATGGGCATACGGGACTGATCACCCCTTAAGTGGCGGAAGTTCTCTGGCTAGACAACGACCCCACACTATAACAAGTGTGAATTCCTGTTTAAAGGGCTCACTCATTATGGCGAATGTCCTCTTGATAGACGACAATCCCATATTACGAATTCCTGGTCAAGGTTCGCTTTATACGGCAAAAGTCCTCTGGTTAGATGACAATTCCGTACTACAGATTTTCAAACCGTGTTGCATGGTTCCTGGACGCAGAAAGCATGCATCACAATTCATATTTTCAAAAAAGTGTTACATGGTCCCTGGACGCAGGAATCATGTATCACAAGTATTTTTTCAAATATTTTACCAAATATTTTGTCAAATATTTTATCAAATATTTTATGTATCAAACACCTTTCCAAAAATTTTATCAACACGGTTTTTTGGATGTATCACATTCAATGCCAAAATATTTTGTCAACAAGCTTTTTAGGGTTCACAAAATACTTTTTCAAATACTAAAATGTTTTTACGTATGCTTCCCCAACGCGGGTTGATACACGCTGGCAGGTGCGCACCCTGTTTAAAACTCATAAAATTTACAAGTCGAGTCTTGTACAACGTCGCCTTAGAGTGGAACTAAGAGACGGTATAAACTAATATCTTGCTTAGCCAAGATAACACCTTTCAAATACACTACTTGTTGAGAAATATTACTATACGCAAAAATACTTGGCAGGTTGCAACACATATAGCGGCAAGCTATTCAGGAAAGAAGGGCAATATGCATAATGCATCATGCAAGCAATCAGGAGAGCATCTCAACTTATCCATCAAGAAGTGGCTATCGGTCACGACTGCGGGGACTATGTCTACGTTACTAGTCATCCACATTCAACAAACACAGTAAGTGATAACGGTATGAAATATTACTAACAAGTTATCATGCAAACTACTATGTATAAAGCAGGTTCAAAAGACGTAGTTCAAAGCGAACAAATCGTAAGCAACAGCTAAGGAACAACTACAACAAGTCTCCAAACATAGAAGCCGGGGGGCAAACAGACTCAGAAACGAGTTCAACATATCCAAAAGATGGCACAGATTAAAGAATGCCATCATCTCTGACAGGACTCAGCGGAACAAGCTGAAGTTACCACCGTCTTCTCCAAACAAAACCTAAAGTGTGCAAGTCGCAACATCCTATGCTCTACCCATCTCGCCATGCCTTGGAGTCTAGCCAAGAGGGGCGATCATAACACTTAACAATGTGCGACGTACAGTCGCAACTACGGACATCATGTTCATCATCTAAGGATATATATCCTATCTTTCAAGTCCAAAGCATATGGACAACATAGATAACTCAAGGTATGAAATATTACTAACAAGTTATCACATAATTATTATTGAAAACAGGTCCAGGTGACGAAATATCATGCAAGCAAAGGCATGAACAAAGAATTATCAACATCAACACATACACAAAGGGTTCAACATGCTGGAAGCAGACAGGCCAACAGCAACCAAGAGTCAACATCATCTCTAAGGACTTATGGCAAAGAGTTCATAATGTCAACATCAAATGCAATGTCGTCATCCACATAGAAGACACGACAAGAATGATTGTTTCAACATTCAGCACAACATAGCTCTTCAACATAAGGGCAGCAATCAGCAATCAACAAATACTTACCTCGGTAGGAGTAACGCTCCTCCTTGGGCCGGTCCCTCGACCGGGGGGCAGAAGACACGACTGCACAACCCTCAACTCTATTTCCTTTATCACAAGATGGAATCAGCACGGTCATGCTCGGCATAAAAAACTAAGAATCGCTCGAGGAACGCGCCCCTGCGTCGGATCTTTCGAGAACTATGCTAAAAATAGAAACTGCAGCCAGCGGTAACTTGGAAAGTTAACAAGTCCAAAGAAGATACAATGAGACGTCTTACTCACAAGCCCTTTACCGCCACCGTGTCCAAAGACTCCAGAGTAGCGGGGGCACTTGTATGGACATTCCTCTCAACAAATGGATTTCTATACACATCAGCTATCCGCAAAGACAAGCTTTCTCCCATCAAGATGGAGATAATGGACTTACTCACGGTAACAGCCGTGGGAAGACTAATTCTGACAAGAAGACAACAAGATCGGATATCCTGGAAAATGCAACCAACAATCCAGTTAGTGCGTGAACACATACCAACACTTATGCAAGCATCTATGCAACAGACGCTCCATGTGAGACAACCATATACGTACAAGACTCGTCAGTCTTCATACAACAAGTAACAAGCATCACGCAAGGGGGCAACCTCTTCAACACATTAACCTTGCATGACAACACCGAGCTCATACTCGCAGCATACAAGATTACAATGGTGGAATATTTCCTAAGTACTTGGCTCAGGATGACAGTCAGCATATTGCAAGCTGTCGACATACAACCGCGTGTCAGCATATTATCAGGAGTTGGCATATAACCTGTGTTCGCATCAAGCATACGGATACAACATACATAGTCAGAGATGGTGAAAAGATTCTAAGTGCGGGGGCAAATACGCACACACAATGTACGTACATACATGTCGACAAGGAGAAAAATATTTTCTAAGTATTTCCATGTACGTACATACATGTCGACAAGGATGCATGTCGACAAGGAGAAAAATATTTTCAAGTATTTCCATGTACGTACATACATGTCGACGAGGATGCATGTCGACAAGGAGAAAATATTTTCTAAGTGTTTCCATGTACGTACATATATGTCGACAAGGATGCATGTCGACAAGGAGAAAAATATTTTCTAAGTATTTCCATGTACGTACATACATGTCGACAAGGAGGAAAATATTTTCTAAGTATTTCCATATACGTACATACATGTCGACAAGGATGCATGTCGACAGGGAGAAAATATTTTCTAAGTATTTCCATGTACGTACATACATGTCGACAAGGATGCATGTCGACAAGGAGAAAAATATTTTCTAAGTATTTCCATGTACGTACATACATGTCGACAAGGATGCATGTCGACAAAGAGAAAATATTTTCTAAGTGTTTCCATGTACGTACATACATGTCGACAAGGATGCATGTCGACAAGGAGAAAAATATTTTCTAAGTGTTTCCATGTACGTACATACATGTCGACAAAGATGGATTGCATACAGCAAGTAGCTATGCCTCCTAATCACACCTACGACGCTCATCGACAAAGCTCATACGACGACATCTATGGTAACAAGTATTAGATATCACTTAAATATTTCCTAAGTGTTTTAACATACTTGCAGGAAATGACCAACGGTCTATACCTGATGCTCAACCATCAAAGTCAACGCGCATAGCAAAAGTCAACGTGCATAGCAAACGTCAACGCGCATAGCAAAAGTCAACGCACATAGCAAAAGTCAACGCGCATAGCAAAAGTCAACGCGCATAGCCAAAGTCAACGCGCAAAGCAAAAGTCAACGCACATAGCCAAAGTCAACGTGCATAGCAAAGTTGGTACGTGCAAATAAAAAGGACCAACATCTCAAGAAGCTATCATGCAAGCGATGCGACTAATATGACGAACCGCGAAGAGCAAATACGACAACACTTAAGGAAATATTTCTCAAAGGCATCAAAGCAACAAACGACTACTTCCAAGAGACTCCTTGATGATAAGGATCAAAGGAGTAATGCACCTACAAGTACTTACGGTATACTCCGCCCTCTTCTAAGTATTTATCTCTACATACATGATTGTTTTGGTGTTACACGTATCGAATCCGTCATTTTACATGCATGTTTACATATCGCATGATTCATGATTTAATAATCGCTAAGTCATTTGAGAAGTATACGGATAATATTTCTTACGTCACATAATTACGTTCTTGCCATGACCGTTATTTATGCATGTACGTTGATAGAAGCATGTCTACATGACGTGTCCCTAACGATAATCATGATTGTATGTTATATATGCGCATTCCCTATTGCTCTAACCGTAATGACAGGAAATAAAGTCACTCGGTTGAAAAATCAAAGGACGAGCGAAATCAAGACTCCAACGTCCAACCAATAATCAAAACCGGAAGGTTAGCGTCAAGCTCAAATTGGACACGTATCCTAACTTAAAATAGAGTCAAGAAAGGTTTTTAACCGTTACTTGACTCGGGGGCAAGTGATGGATATGTGCCCAATTCGAGTTCGTATTTATATTTCGGGCCTCGTAAACACGTCAAAATTACATCTCGGTTTGAAAAACGTCTCCCAAAGGGTCAAAACGGTCCGGAAACGCATTTACGCGCGTCCGGACCGGACCTCCGGATTGCATTGCGGGTATCGTTCGATTACCGTTTCCGCGATTACCGTTACGTGTAGAGAAGTCAAGTTCGCGCATTACCAATATGGATGAAGGTTACCGCTTGCTTTTGAACCGTCATCAAACCGCTTTAAAACCGGGTCCGGTCCCAAGGAAGCCTATAAATAGGAGGCCTTGGCCACCCATTTTGACACATCCTCTCATTTGCCCAACTTTGGTATTTTGAGCTCTGACTTCTCTCTAGAAATATTTTCTCTCTCTAGAATTACTCTTTTAGCCCTATAGTGACTTAAGCTTCGGAGAGGGCTCCGCTAGCACCACCCCCCCCCCCCCCTCTCCGTGCTAGCACCGGTCCTTTGTGCAGGAATCGTCGTCCAGACATCCGGATTTGTGCACAGACCACCGCCTTCCGAGACTCAATTCATCCAGGACGCAACAGTATGTATAATGGTTTAAGGTTGATGATATATAACTGTTGTTACTAATTTTTTTCTTTTTCAGTGTACCAATATAATATATTGCAGTTACAATGCTTTATATTGACAATGTTAATTAATTATGCCATACTGTTTGTATAATGGGTTAAGGTATACAGTTTAGTGTTTTAAGGTATTGAGTATAATGGTTTAATGTTTATGATTTAGTAATTAATATTACTTTTCCCTTTATCAAAAATACATAATCCCTTAGAATTATATTATTTTGATTTTACATTGTTAATTAATTATGTATTCTTCTTAATATAATGGTATAATGTTGTCGAGTATATTGTTTTAAGTTATATATTGCTTTAAGGTTATAGAGCTTTTCGGGTTTATGGTATATTGTTTTAAGGTATAGTGTCGTTTAAGGTTGATGATATATAACTTTTGTTACTACTATTTTTCACTTTACCCAAAAATAATATTACAATTACAATGCTTTGTATTTACAGTGTTAATTAATTATGACTTAATATTTGTATAATGGGTTAAGGTATACGATTTAGTGTTTTAAGGTATTGACTATAATGTATCATGTTTATGATTTAGTAATTAATAATACTTTTCACTTTATTCAAAATACATAATCCCTTAGACTAATATTATTTTGACTTTACAGTGTTAATTAATTATGTATTCTTCTTAATATAATGATATAATGTTCTGGAGTATAATTTTAATGTTATAGTGGTTGTAGGTTTATGGTATGTATATTTGTCTAAGGTATAATGTGGTTTAAGGTTGATGATATATAAATTTTGTTACTATTTTATTTTTACACTTTACCCAAAAATACAATTACAATGCTTTATATTTACAATGTTAATTAATTACGAATTAATGTTTGTATAATGGGATAAG
The DNA here is from genome assembly GCA_036873135.1 of Clarkia xantiana subsp. parviflora. NCBI lineage: Eukaryota > Viridiplantae > Streptophyta > Magnoliopsida > Myrtales > Onagraceae > Clarkia > Clarkia xantiana. The sequence goes on from JAPTYO010000012.1 coordinate 22,381,819, forward strand.
GTATACGGTATATGTTTTACGGTATTGAGTATAATGGTTTAATTTTTATGATGTAGTATTGAATGGTATATTTAACTTTATCCAATGATATAAACCCTTAGAATTATATTATTTTGATTACAATGTTAATTAATTATGTATTCTTCTTCTATAGTGGTTTAATGTTGTGGAATCTAATGTTAAGGTTATAGAGCTTGTCGGGTTCATGTTTGAGAGAACACTTAGAGAAGTTGTTATCGTGTATGAATGCTGCTGTTTGCGTCCACCAGATTTCAAATCCATAATTGTATTTCTGCCTAGCGTGGTAGTTAATTGTTGGTTTTAGAGTTAGGAGTTGATGAATTAACTGGATGGATTTGCAACAAATGTCAACAAAAACATTAACTAACCTGATGTACAAGCGAAAATCATATTTGGAGCTGAAGATGAAGATAAATACAAAACAAACTAGCTTTATACTTGTCAATAGTTAAGATCTGGATGGCGAGAATTTGCAACCCCAAAAAAAAAAGGGTTAATAACTAAAAAACTGTCCAAGGTTTACCCTATGTTAAAATTAGGTGTCTGAAGTTTGAAATGTTAAAATGGACTGTCCCAAGTTTCATTTTTGTTGAAATTTGGTGTCTCGGTGTGATTACTTTAGAGAAGTCAATTCCGACGAAACCGTATGTCAAATTCGAGCTCTCATACACACTCCCTTCTCGTCATCTTGCCGGGACCGTCACCTAAAAAGTTGGTCACATCCGGGCATGTAAATCTCGCTCTATTGTCCTTGGAAAATGGCTCTACACCACTCTTCTAGAAACTTTTTTTTTAATGTGAAATTTTTAGGTGAAATTTGACGATTTTATAAAAAGTAAAGAGTGATGGATTATGAGTGGGTTGGTGGGTTGATGAAAATGATGGAATGAAGATGAAAATACGCACAAAGACACCAAATTTCAACAAAAATGAAACTTGGGACAGTCCATTTTAACATTTCAAACTTCAGACACCTAATTTTAACATAGGGTAAACATTTGACAGTTTTTTAGTTATTAACCCAAAAAAAAATTATGTCTCCTTCCACTAGTTTATGAGCAGTAGCAATTTCTTGACAACCGGAACCTAACTCTTGACAACTATAAAGATACGGTGTTTTATATTTATTACCATCTCCAGCTTCCAATATGATTGTCGCTTGTGCTTCCGATTAGTAAATGCTTATGTAATCGTTGGAAATCCTTCAAATAAATTCATCAACTGATAACTATTAGCACCAAAAATTAACTACCAGGCTAGGCAAAAAACAGTAAAGAGTGTAGCATTTCATGACCGAAGTTACCAACTTATTTACTGGTTACTCAAAGAACTGGACAAACAAAATAGAGCAAGTAAAAAACTTAGTACAAACATAAGCCATGCTTTATATTGGATATCTGTCCAATTCGGGTTCGTATTTACGTTTCGGACCTCGCAAACACGTCAGAACCACAAATGGATTTTACCGCGGTCACCCCGGGTTAAAACGGTCTGGATGCGTGCAACACCCGGACCGGGACTTCCGGATTGCCTCAGCAATCCGGACTGGTCCGTTTTGCCCGGAAATCCGGACCATGTCGGATGTCGACATAGGTCCGGACTGCCGACCAGTATTGTGCGCTTACCCCTATTTTTACTAAGTATGAGAAGTCAGTGCGTACATAGCTAACCTCGATGTCGGTAAGCGTTTCCCTTTAAACCGGCATCGAACCGCATAAAACCAGGTACGGTTCTCGGGTTTCCTATAAATAGGAGTCTAGACCTCCCATTTGACAACTTAACTCGAAACTCTCCAAAATTGGCTATTTGTGCTCTGAGCTCTCTCTACACACTTTCTCTCTCTAGATTTTAACTTAAGCATCGGAGATAGCTCAACCAGCGCCACCCCCCCCTCTCCATGCTGGTTATTGCCCGTTTTGCAGGACCCGACGTGTAGGAGACCGAGATTGGAGCCAAAGCCAAGTTCGGGGTTCGAGGATCGAGGTTCGCGGATCGTGGATCGTGACGTGCTAATGGGAGACCGTACTTGCGTGTACATCCAGACCGTTCGCGAAGAGTAACCCGAGGTGTCCCAGGTGGAATCGACTTCAACACTTGGCGTCGTCAGCGTGATTCGAGCAAGAAGTCGTTCCATACCGCAAGCTATGACAGGCAGACGTACGAAAAAGGCGGGTGCAAACAAGACGAAGCCGACGAGAAGCCAACCAGAACCTTCTCACATTCCAGATGCAGAATCTACCGCCTCCTCCATGCCAACTGCAAATGCGCCTTCCGCGCAGCATGGCCCCAAAGTCCAAAACGAGGTACCAGTGCACGAGATCGAGAAAAGGAAGGAAAGGAACGAAGAGTTCCCACACGGGATGCCAGCTGAAGGAGTGCAACAGCAAGCAAGAGGCGCAAGCAACCTGCCACCAGTCACACCTGCCATGATGGCCGCACTGGAAGAGCTCCTCGCATTCAGGAAGACTCTAAAGAACCAGGGATACATGGAACCACCGCCACCACCTCCACCAGCTAGCGAGCATGCTGCACCTACGAGGGAGATGTCGCGTGATGTCAACCATCAAGAGCCGCAACATCTAGAAGGCGAAGGATATTCTGAAGGTACCTACCAATACTGGCAGGCAAGGCAGGAAGCAACACATTCATACACTCCAAGTGTTGGTGTGAAGCAGCAGCAGCAAGGAGTAAGATGGAAGCAACCCCCTGTGAACAACTCACAGCGGCCACAAAAGGTAGGCAACTTCAAGTCAACAATCCATGCCGACATGCACAAAGAAGGCACTTTCAAGGAAGCAAGCCGTGCTCATACATACAATGAAGGGTGGAGGAAGCCCGCATGCAACAGTGACATCCCAGTCACGGGACTTACGGCTAAGGCCTTGGAAGAGATGATCGAAAAGAAGATGAAGCAGTCAAAGATGAAGGGAATGCATGCCCTTGAAGAGAACGCGTCGCATCCGTTCTCCGACGAGCTAGTTTACAGCCGCGTCCCAGACGCTCTCTACCGATTTGGAGGAGAGAAATACAGAGGAAAAGGAGATCCGATCGAACATGTTCAACAACATGAAGCCTCCTTGCTGGGACGAACTGAAAATCCGCATCATGTCGCCATGAAATTCCCCAACACCCTTGTGGGAACTGCCGCACATTGGTTCTTTCACTACCATGCGGAAGTGTTACATCGTGGGCATACCTGAAGGCGAATTTTATTCAAAGATACATGGGAGAGCGCACACTCTTAAAGGGGCCAAATGCATTGAACGAGGTGGTACAAAAAAATGATGAGTCGTTAGTTGATTACTACATCTGTTTCAACTAAAATGTCGCAGATATTCAAGGCAACCTAACTGAAGGAGATATCGTGCGTGCTTTCATTGGGAACTTAGGCCGAAAAGGGTATTCCCTAGCGGAGAAGATGTCGAAGAGCCCCGCGGACACACTTGAAGAATTGGCAGCAAGAGTCAAAGAGTTCTTGGATCTAGAAAGATTCAGGGACCAGCATAAAGCGAAAATCAGCGCAGCCCGCACTAAAGAGAAGCAGGCGAGACCTCAACAAGGTTCGCAACAAGCAAGGCAATTCATGCAGCAAAAAAGGTCGTTCCAGCCGGAATTTCAAAGACCGAAGGAAGTGAACTTGGCAGACTGCGTTCCCTTGAATATACCACTCTCCGTGATCCTGAAAAATATGAAGGAAGTCAACGTGTGGAGGGAGCCGGCAAACTTCCGAAAAGGTCCACTTGGAAAGCAAAAAGACAAATGGTGCGAGAACCATGAAGTCTATGTCCACGAGACAGACAGCTGTGTCAGCCTAAGATTCCGTGTAAACAACTTCATCCTCAAAGGAGAACTCAAGCAATACGTAGATCAAAGCGACAAGCGCCAAAAGAAGAACCATGCTGAGCTACCGGGAAAGATGAACAAGGGAAAGGAGAAAATGATCGTCAACCCGCCACCTGCGAAGTGATGTCTATGCTGCAGGAGGTCTCGCCTGCTGCAGGAGGAAGCACTTCTAATGCTCGTGATGTCTATGCTGCACAACTACAAGTTTTGCCAAAATATGGAAAAAGGCGCCAACCAGAGAAGGAAGACGTGGTCATCTCATTCTCAAATGCTGACAAGAAGCACACAGTCTACCCCCACGATGATGCTCTTGTCATTACGATGGATGTCAACGGATACGACGTGCGAAGGACATTGGTAGATGGTGGAAGTACCGCAGACTTACTGCATGTAGAAGTTCTCAAGAAAATGGGAAAAACGGAAGCCGATCTTTCACCAAGCACATTCCCGCTAGTCAGCTTCGCAGGAGCTGCAACTTACCCATTGGGTATGATCACATTGCCAGTCATCCTGGGAGAAAATTTGGAAGGCGCTTTATATCAATGTCACATTTGTAGTGGTGAGCACCCTAGGAGCATCCTAGGAAGAACAAAAATCAACCCGCACGACATCGTGCCGTCCACCGCTCACAAAAAGATGAAGTTCCTAACTCCTCATGGGATTGGCGAGGTGCTACGCGACCAAGCAGCCGCACGGAAGTGCTACGTCAACGCTCTAAGGAAGATGAAGCAAGTGTCCATTTTCATGATAGAAATTGGCGTAAAAAGAAAGCTGTTGGCTTCAAGTGATGATGATGAAGGAAAAAAGAAGGAGTTGACACCAATAGCTAGACTCGATAGGATGCTCTTCCCAACAAGACAAAGCGTGCTATATATCAGACAAGGACAAGAAGAGTCCATCACAGCTTACTTCAGGAGGTTCGCCCAAAATTCAACCGCACTAAGGGCAACCAAAAAAGAAGTCATCACTGCGTTATACTTGAACATGAACGCGCCAACATTTTTGCCGTTCGGAAGAATATATGGATGGCGTACAACCAAGACGATGGCATGCTTGAAAGATAAGCTGGAAACCGCAATCTCTTGTGAACGCGAGCTGGGATGGGGTACACCTCTCAGCTCGAATCAGGAAGCTCAGACTTCAAGAAAACCAGGAAGCTCAAGCGTCGTATACGCCGACATCTTCACTCCCTTAAACACGGAGGTTGAAGAGATATACATTAAGCTCCTGGAAAACAAGCTTCCGGGTCCACTCGAGCCGATGACTGCCTTCCTAGGTAGAAATGTCGAAGATTGGTGCCGATACCACCAAACATGGGGGCACCATACTAACAGCTGCTTAACTTTAAGAATGGAGATCGAGGAGTTCATTGCACATGGAGCTTTGGGAAGCTATGTTGCAAGTGACGATGCTCGTCCGCCACCAAGACACCTCAAAGGGATATAGATTATCCACTCTTTATCTATCTTTACATCTTTGTCAACATGTCTATTCTAGCTGAGAACTTAAGTGTTGTTTACGCTTTTGTACTTAGAAATATTTCGGAAAGAGCGATCAGTAGACGCCTTCTTGCAAGTGATTGTACGCATAACAAAATTCTAATGAAGATTAATCTACTTTCGTAGGTGCATCTCTATAATACGCATGTTACTTCGGATTAACACCAAGTAACAAACAACGAGCATATTACTCATATCAACAACAAACGGCTTAGGCCATGCAACACCCATATGTCTATTATCAACACCAAACATCGCCCTCAAAAGAAGATCTCTTCTACTTAAACAAGATCCAGGTAACACGCGTTACTGCCAAAGGTAAACTCAGGTATGAGGTAACAACTCCACAACAACACTGCTATGAATAAAGCAGATCACTCGAGTTGGACATCTACTCATGGTAGGCTGATTTAGTCAAAACAAAATCCAAGCTGAACGAAACAGACTAGTCGCGAATAATCTGATCCAGTCATATTGGCTTGCAGGCGATAGAGCCATATGAGGAATTTATAACTCCATTTTATTTCCTAACCAATATATATCTCAAAGTATTGTGACTAATTTGAGACAGGTTATATGTACATCCAAGAGATGTCTCACTAACACACCCTATCTAGAGAGCAACACTAAGAGGAGCTGTATGCAACACTCTCTGGAATTCTCTATCAATGGACATTCTACTTAGGCATCTAAGCCAAGTAATGATCGCGTATATATCATTTGCATTAACGCAACGAGTCTCCAAGTTAATTATAACTCGCGACATCTCAGCGAATATTCTACTCAAACATCAGCTCTTCCCTTAGAAACAATACCAAGCAACGATCATATATACGTATGTGCATCACGCCAAGGAAGCATCGACGTGTATCGACTAAAGGATGCATACAGCAATGCATAGTCTCTCTTTGTACGTACATATTCACAAACGCATACAGTGGGTGGTACTTGAAAAGCTCTGTTCCCGACATGTGCGCACCTATTGCGTCTGCACCTGTTGCGTCCGCACCTATCACATCTGCACTAAGGGAATTTTCCTGCACAATGAAGGGATCCTCGTATCATATTCCTTTATTCTATTTATTATATGAATTAGTTAAAAGGAAATTCATAACTACATATTTTTACAAACTTGCAAACATTGCAACTATCTGACAAAGCACAATCCTGTTCGTAGGTACATACTACACTATGATTACTACATTGGAGTTGCGCCAGGTAGCAACCTATGCGCATAATATCTACTTCAACAATACAAGCTAAAAACTATGTGTAACGAGGAACTTATGGCATACAACGCCAACATATCTATTATTACACCAACAAGGAGTTTATTTCTCCATCTGTAACGGCGTCTATCTCAAGAAGATGTCAACAAAACAAAGCCATCGCGCTATGTGCAAAGTCAACTTATATGTCGCAATGACAACTTGCGGATTATCTACAAAAAAGGACTTATAAAAATTCTCTATTCAAAGTGATGGCTATTCCAAAGACGTCAAATACAAGCAATATCTTGGATAAACACCAACATTTACTATCAAAAGTGACATGCTGTGACATCCTCCTTGCAAGGGAAAACCCCATGTTCACATCTATCAAAGTAGCATGCTGCGACATCCTCTTTGCAAGGGCAAACCCCATGTTTACTTCTAAAAAATGGCATGCTGTGAAATCCTCTTAGAGGCAAATCCTCATGTTCATAGCCATTCCCTGCATACAAACCAGGATGCGGCACTTAGGTGGGACTGATCACCCCATCGTGGCGAAAGTCCTCTTGTTAGACGACAACCCCACACATCTACAAAGTATGTACATCCCTCTTAAGGGTCCATACACCATGAAGATACATTCCTTGATAGGATAGCTTCATGTACACTCAAACTATACATATCCTCTTAAGGATGCAGACATAATGAAGACCTATACCTTAAGTGGGCAGGCTTCATTCAAAAAACGCTAGCAGGAGCGCACACTGTTTGAAAAACTCACCAAACTTACAAGTCGAGTCTTGTACAACATCACCTTAGAATGGAACTAAGAGACGGTATAAACTTAAGTCTTGCTTCGTAAAGACAACAATGCTACATGTCAAGTGCCAGTGCCGAGTGCCAAGTGCCAAGTGCCCGCGCCGAGTACATTACTACTTACAATGCTACAAGTACCAAGTGTACATACCATGCCATGACTTGAAAATTCTTTCAAGAGGGGCGCTGATAACACTCAACAATGCGCGACATACAGTCGCAACTACGGACATCATGTTCATCATCTAAGGATATCTATCCTATCTTCCATGTCCAAAACATACGGACAGCATAGATAACGCAAAGTATGAAATACTACTAAAAAGTTATCATGCATTTCTACTATGATTATGACAGGTCTATTCGACAACATCGAACATATAAAAGGTTCAGGGAACAACACCCGGCGTAACCTCAACCCCGACATGATGTACAAAGCTTGGTAAAGCACAATCAACTTCAAACAGGATGCAAGTGAAATATTCCACTCAACATCCACATGCGCAACCATGCGTCCCTTATAACACAATGTACAATCACGCCTTAAGTGCACGAAGGGTGCCATACAATCAATGGCAGACTTAGCAAAATACAAAGTTGACAAAATAAAGACACGGGGGCAAGAATGTACACACCCTCCATAAATCATACATCAAGACGCCAACGCTTGTCTAGATGTCATCACGGCATAATTGCGCACCTTGCTATCATCAGCAACCTTCATACGAAGGATAATCACCTTGGAATCAAGAATAACGACTTGAGCCTATCAAACAAATACAACAGTCTCCAATGCAACAAACTAAGCACCTAAGTAGCAAATACTTGGAGCGAAGAAGAAGATGCACGGGGGCAAAACAGACTAGCATACGCTCACACCTTCAGCATGCGCCCAATCTCTTAACACACGCATGACACCTCAGAAATATTACCATCAAACAAACAAGAAAGAGGGATAAACGCAAAATTGAAGATCATCAATATAAGCAGTATGCTCGCTTCAAGCGACTCCTCCACCAAGATCCGGTCCTTCGACCCGGGGGCAGATGGGCAAGTTCGCTGGCAGAAAACTAAGATCACTCGGAGTTGCTCGAAGAACGAATCTCGGAGTCGGATCGCTTTATTCTGGACCAAGTGAAAACATCGTTAGCAACGACGACGACCTCGATCCTGACTTGGACTCAGAAAGACACATAGTTCACAAACTAAGTATGAAGACGTCAAGCACAACGCGCATGCGTCGACGCGTTAGGAAGCAAAGATGACACCTCTTGTTCAAAAACTAAAGATAGCGGCAGCAAACAGTATATAGTATGCTCATGTTTCGACACGTCGACAAGAGGTGCAACAATTCATTTTCAAAGTTCTAAGTATAACTGCCATGATCGCGAGTACGCGTACGCACGTATCAACATACCAACGTGAGGTCTACTACTTTAGGGCTAAGCAGCTATCATGTCTGCATGTCTCTAAGCGGCTTTCATGTCCGCACGTCTCTAAACAGCTATCATGTCCGCACATCTTTAGGCGGCTATCATGTCCGCACATCTCTTAGCGGCTATCATGTCCGCAAAATCAGCTAAGTCTGGATGTATACTCTAGAAGATACGCTTTGAAAAATCAGTCTACAAGGATGAACAATAACTTGATTAGTGCGTGTATACGCGACAGTCATTAATGCAAGCACTAAGGAATGAACACTCTCCCGATGGAGACAACTAATCTACATACTTGTTAGTCTCTACACATCATATAGCAAACATCCCCCTCGGGGGGTAATTCTATGTCAACATGGGCCTCGTCCCGACGCTCACATGTTTTATGTGATCTACGCGCATCTACAAGAGACTCTATGTCAACATGGGCCTCACCCTGACACCTACGTGTTCTACATAATCAACGCACGTCTATATGATACTACGCCTTCATTTAAGTTAATGCAGGACTACGACATGTATGTTGACATACAAATGAGAAATTCTAAGTGTTCAAGATATTACATCACGCGTGCTATGATCATGTACACAACGAGCAATGCGCGCAGTGAACAACGCGTGCGACACATGACAAAGTGTCGACTATCAAGAAATATTCCCAAGCATTTTGCTATGTCAGCAGTCGACATATGACGAAGTATCAACGGGCGAAGAAATATTTTCTAGGTGCTCTACCATATGTCAGATAGCACGCGTCAACAAGTAAGAAATATTTTCTAAGTTTTCTTGCATGTCAGCATGTCAACATGTGACGGGAGGTCGACAGCCGACGACATACACCTTATGTCTACATCAAGTCTATGGATACAGCGTACATAGCAATGGATAGAGAAAATATTCTAAGTGTGGGGGCAAGCGCGCACATAAAAGTGCGTACGTACGAGCACGCGCATACAGCTATCGACATACAACGAGATGTCGGCTATCAGGAATACTTTCTAAGTGTTTCAACTATGTCAGTTGTGAGATTACAACGGGATGCCGACTGTCAGGAATATTTTCTAATTGTTCCACCATGTCAACAATCAACAACCGACAGTCACGACAACGTGCATACATGCAACAGTCTCTCATACAGACATCTATGTTGTGTACACTCCATATGGAACAACTATGTACGTATAAGACTTGTTAGTCTTCGCACAACAAGTAACAAGCATCATGTAAGGGGGGCAACCCCTTCAACACATCGACCTTCATGTCGACATCAAGCTCATACTCGCAGCATACATGACTACAAGGGTGAAATATTTTGTAACTGTTTTGCTCAGGATGACAGTCAGCATATTGCAAGCTGTCAGCATGCTACTAAGTGTCAGCATATTACTAAGTGTCGACATGCTACTAAATGTCAACATGATACTACATGTCTGCGTACTACAAGCTGACAGCATCCTACCTAGTATCAACAGGCTACTACATGTCCACGTACTACAAGTTGACGGCATGCTACTAAGTGTCAACATGCTACTACGTGTCGACATACAACAAGCTGTCAGCATACTATCAAGTATCAACGTACGACAAGGTGTCGGCATGCAGCAAAATATGGCTGAAATATTTTCTAAGTATTTTGCTTACGACATGGGACTATACGCGACAAGAAACCAACCTTCAGAAAATATTGTCTAAGTATTTCCTTGATGTCAACAAACAACAAGCGGCATGGAATCAACTATCTGGGAGCATTCTCCAAGTATACTAGCATGATGACGGATAACATACATCAAGTGGCAAACATCAACTACTACGAAATATTTTCTAAGTGTTTCTATGCCGGCGGTCGACAAGAATCATATGACGACATCGATGGTAACAAGCACTATATATTATTGAAATATTTGCTAAGTGTTTTAGCATGTTTGCAGACAATGACCAACGATCAATACATGATGTTCAACGCACATTGCCTAAGTTATCACTACAAATACAACAATTGACGACCATGTACGAACAACTACCGATCATCAACATCGAGCATACTAAAACAACGACTAAGGCATGAAGCAACATGTCGGCAATAAATACTATGCATAAGGGAAGTGTAGCAATTCATTTGCACTTTTCTAAAATTTTCAGCACTTGAAAAATTTTGGCCGATTTGGGGCTAAGTATCCTAATGCATTTCATCAAACACCTTGTATGCATGTTAAGGTGACTACTCCAAATTTACACATCCATAAGCTCCGTCTTCAACAAGCAATGAGAGCTTCTTGGAAAACTATCAAAGGAGGATGTAAGCTAATGACTATTCTCTCTCCTAATTTTCACTAATAGTGTCTACACCATGTGCCAATGACTAAACTCATATCTATTTTCACACAAGTCCCTAGCATCATGTATGAGGATGTTTACATTTCTCCTATGCTTACATTACATACTTGCTCCCTAATGTTGCATGGCGCGCTACGTACAATTATTATTGCATGTTGCGTTAGGCTATTATGCATGATATTATTTTTATATATGTATGATTCTAACTTATGATTGCTACATGATTATTTTTATAATCTAAATATGAATTGCATGTTTACATCATATTGCATGATTACATCATATTACATGCTAACATCGTATTCTATGTTTACATCATGCTTCATGTTGACAAGCATGCTCTCCAATTTTATATTGCTCTAAGTATTTTGCTTATTGCGCGATTACGTCATCCATGAGCTATGTTGTCATCTCTATGTTAACACCATGTTACACGTTTACGTCACGTACCATGATGGTACCACGTTGCATGATTATTTATTGTTACAAGTATCTCGTTTATTGCATGTTATTACGAATATGTCGTTAATTGTACGCTGTTATATGTATACCGTTTGTTACGCTAACCCTGTGAATTGATTACGCACGTTCATAAAAAAAGTAAAGATGGATGAATTTGTGCTCCGCGCATTCGATTGACAAACAGGCCACCCCTGAGGTCAGTGCCGAACCTAAATTGGACGAATATCCTATCTTAAATAGAGTCAAGCATGGGTTTTGAACAACTACTTGACTCGGGGCAAGTTTTGGATATCTGTCCAATTCGGGTTCGTATTTACGTTTCGGACCTCGCAAACATGTCAGAACCACAAACGGATTTTACCGCGGTCACCCCGGGTCAAAGCGGTCCGGATGCGCGCAGCACCCGGACCGGGACTTCCGGATTGCCATAAGGCAATCCGGACTGGTCCGTTTTGCCCGGCAATCCGAACCATGTCGGATGTCGACAAAGGTCCGGACTGCCGACTAGTACTGCGCGCTTACCCCTATTTTTACTAAGTATGAGAAGTCAGTGCGTACATAGCCAACCTTGATGTCGGTAAAAGTTTCCCTTTAAACCGGCATCGAACCACATAAAACCAGGTACGGTTCTCGGGTTTCCTATAAATAGGAGCCTAGACCTCCCATTTGACAACTTAACTCAAAACTCTCACAAATTGGCTATTTGTGCTCTGACCTCTCTCTACACACTTTCTCTCTCTAGATTGTAACTTAAGCATCGGAGAGGGCTCAACCAGCGCCACCCCCCCCCCCTCTCCATGCTGGTTATTGCCCGTTTTGCAGGACCCGACGTGTAGGAGACCGAGATTGGAGCCAAAGCCAACTTTAGGGGTTAGAGGATCCAGGTTCGCGGATCGTGGATCGTGACGTGTTGACGAGAGACCGTACTTGCGTGCACATCCAGCCCGTTCGCGAAGAGCAACCCGAGTCCCAGGTGGAATCGACCTCAACACTTTATTTGGGATATTGAAGTGAAAGCAAACATTTTTCCTGATTTAGATGGATACGACTTTGGAGGGGAAGAAGCAGGATAAAGAGCATGACTCATTTGTGAATTCAACGCAACTGCCCTCATTTTATAGCCGGAGGTCGCCATTGGCCTACTGATCGGGATCGTTGATTTCAAGGGACGCAACATGAAACTATAAATTTTCTCTATTAAGTTAACAGACCCTTCAGTATTGCTATTAAGTTCCAGCTTTCTTCCCCACCGGAATACAAACCAATATACAGAAGCTCTCTTCCCACCGACCGGTCCACCAATTATCAACTTTCAAAATCCAAACACTACAATTTAAAATGATATTAGTTTGAATAATATACCAAGCTAATACGGCGTCCACAATGGTATTTCTTAAACATGGGGTATCCATATTTTTAACGTAAAAGGTTTTTGGCCAAAAAAAACGTAAAATGTAAAAAAAAGTGCTACAAATAATTCCGCGGCCTTTCATTTTTTGAGTACATTTTTACTTATTGTCTTCGACACCATCCATCACAGTTGTTCTCTCTGATTTCTTCCATCTATGTGTTGTGTTCCACCTCTGGTCAAGCTCAAGAAGATGAACCCCCCCCCCCCCCTGTGTTCACCGTTTACCTGATGAGTTGCTGGTGGTCATCATGGTCTATGTAAGTGCTGCGTCGCTAGCAGAATTTTTCAAGCTGAAGTTATGGTATGAAACTTGACTTGTCACATTACTCATAAAACTGCGATATGTTCATGCTTTAACAACCATGTAAATTAAATACAACTGCAAAAGGTTCAGGAGGGTCGCTAAACATGAGGACATGTACAGCTGCGTATCACTAGCGGACGTGCCCTTGTTTTGGCCGGGGGAGTATACGAAATTTATTAGACAATGTTGTGAGAAGAAAAACCCAGAAGGTCTTTTCCGTGAATGAGTGAACAACTTTTTCTATAGAGATAATTTCGAAATGGGACGTGAACAATTGAGGGCTGCATCAGATGCTAAAGTTCTCCCCGCGAGTTATGCACTTGCAATGGTCTTAATATTCAACGAGGTTGGCAATGAGAATGTGATGAACGAGGCTTACGAACTGCTGAGTAGGGTGTCTGCTGCCAGAAAGGTGGTTCAATGTTGGGAATCTCTGAGGGAAGCTGTTTACTTCTTCTGGCCTACCGAACATCGGCGTTCGATTGTTCAAAGACCTAATGGTCGTTGCAAATACAACCACTTGTTTACTAAAGTTGGATGGAACAAAGAGTATAACGCATGGAGAGATCCAAATTGTATTGTATGCCGTTGTGATGCTGAGGTTAACAGGTTTCACGACGACTTCGATTGGCCATTATTTCCATTCTATCCTACAGACTAGTTATGGTTATGTTTGCTTTAATAACAGATATACATGTTTATGTTTGTGCGTATTATTATGTGTACTTTTAATTTTATCTAAATATATGTATATATTATATATATATATATATATATATATATATATATATATATATATATATATATATATTAAAATTGGTTTGGTTCATAACATACGTGTTGGACTTAAGGCCAACTAATAATTTATCTGATTCAATATAAATTATTCTGCGTAAATATATTGCCTTACTATTGACTCAGAATTTATTACTGTACTGTAATATTTCAATTTCTATTTAGTTTTCATTTTGGTAAAACTGGGTTATGATTTTTCTTATCAATCACTAGAATGAGATAAGCTGGGAGACAATGGGGCATAGTTAACGGAGCAGCATAAGTTATGGATAATTAAGGGGAATTGCACAATGCATACGCAGGCGTGGCGTAAGGAAAAAACAAAAAATGATGATATATCGTCTCGACCCTCGTGTCTTCTCTAAACAACATCCTCTCTCTTCGCGGCTGCATCCACTTTGACCTATACAGTAATTATCACAAAACTGTATAATTTCCCTAAATTTGGTATTTGTGAATATTTGTATGTGAAATATAAATAATGAGATCGTAATTTTTTAATACATTCACGTTTTTATTTTATAAATATAAATTTTATTAAAAAGTGAATATATTAAACGTCAATATTTAGTCCAATGGGTAACTACCTATAATCCGAACAGTACTGCATTCATATGTATAATGAACATGCGGTAGAGATGTAAAGACTGTTTGGACTGGTTTAATCAAATGGTTGAAGGAAAATGACCGCGGTGTTGCCTTGTACGGATGGCTGATTTCCCATCACTTATTATATCAACGATGCAGATATCTTTAATTTTTCCAATAGAAGGCTATAAATAGTTTTTTCGGTTTTGGCAGATTTTATTTGAAATACAATCATTTATAATTAGTACATAAATAAAATAGACATATGCATATTTCCAATGTATTCAACTATTTGAAAACATAATATTAAAGCATATGTATTCATATTCAACTGTATGTATTCCGTGCAAACCACGGGTCAAATACCTAGATGTTGTACATGAAAGCACACACAATAAAACAACATGGGATGTTCCATTAAAATCTCCCAAATATGGCTAATATACGTGTAAATTTTTGTACAAAACTTCTCACATGTACGTATTCTTGAATTTCCGACGTTTAAATATCAACAACCAGCGCATTTGTAACTTCTGTGGACGTCAGAAAATAGCCAACTTGTGATTATCTATGATTTTTTAATTTTGTTTACACAAAATTGTGATTAGTTCACACATTAACATGTTCAATCACAACTTATTATTACCAACAATAACATAACTGATGGGCCCCGGTGAAGGCCGTTAGGCCCCTTAACGATTAACAAACGGCGACTAGGCCCGTTGGGCTAGAAGCTGGGCTGTTAGAAGACTAAGGGCTCCGACAGAAGGAGGCCCCGACATCGAAAGACCCCGAGCAAGTATGGCTCCGACAGGGGAAGGCACCGAAAATATCGGACCTGGACGTAGTCGGTCCCGATATGGGAGTTGGCACCACTCCCCGAAACCGAATCCTTAACGACTTAACTCGGGAGCCTCCGATAACGATCGGGGCTCACCAGTAAGAGCACAATCCCGGAAATCTCGCCATGATCACAGTAGTGATATAATGGGCGAGATATGTGGGATACGAATAACTGTACGAGATACAGGGCAAGATACGTGGCGAGATACGTGGGATAGTGGATAACGATCCAACCGCCTAACCAGGTAACTGGGATGGCCTTTCCTCTATAAAAGGAGGGAGGTTATCCCAGATTAGGGTTATGTTTTAGACACACACATATTGCTTGCTCTGTTGACTGCCATACTTACGTTAAGCATCGGAGAGGGATTCTGGGCCACTGCCCTCTATCCCCTTCTGCAGGATTGCGAGGAGCTAAGGAATCCGTCACCGTAACCGGAGCTCACGTCGTGATCCAACATTGGCGCCGTCTGTGGGAAACGCAACAAAAAGCCAAAAGTAAGTTTGCTTTCCTCTGATTCCATATCATGGCTGGCAACAGACCACAACGTTCAGGCAAGCAGGTGCCGGCCACCAGCACTCACCCGGAGGATGCTGCCCAGCATCAGGATCTGAGAGACGAGGGTGACAGCACTCGCCGGAACGAAGCACCTTCCCAGATTCCAGAACTGGCCAGGGTAGTGGCAGAGGCCATGCCCCTATTTATGGAGGCCGTGGAGGCTCTCCTGGATCGAAGAGAAGCTGCTAGAAGGCAGGCTGACCTGCCACCACTCCCCCCGCGACGAGATGCTCCTAGGGGGCAGGCGACCGACAACCTACCACCGCCCCCTCCGTTGAGGGAACAGCCCGTTCCCCCTAACCCAGCACCAGTGGAGAACTTCGTAGTCGATGGACCAGGGCCCGTGCAACAAAGAACAATCCCATTGAATGGTCCCCTCACCCCCGACCAGGTAGTGAAGATTGTGGGTATTTGTATGGGAGATCAGAAACCCATGATGTCAGAGTTGGGGAGTCAAGAGACACATCCTTTCGTTCCCAGATTGGTCCACACCCTGGCCCCACCAGGCTTGGGTATCCCGAAGATAGATGAATACGACGGAGTTGCGGACCCGGTCCGCCACGTGCAGAAGCACCTGACAGCATGCATGGGCAGGACCCCTGACGAAGACGTTATCTGTGCATTATTCCCGAGTACCTTAGGAGAAAAGGCGATGACATGGTTCTACAGTCTGCCCACTGGGTGTATAACCTGTTGGAAGGACATGCACCAGCGATTCATCGCCCAGTACCAGGGGCGTCGACGATTGCTGAAAAGTGTTCGGACCCTACATGAGGTAGTCCAGAAGCCTGACGAATCGTTAGCTCAGTACTACCAGCGTTACACGGCTAACATGACCGAGCTAGACGAGGAGATATCGGAGGGCGAGGCCATCCGTATCTTCATAAACAACCTCAGCCCTCCCTATGGCTCCGACTTACTCCACAGCGTCGCGGCCAAAAGCGTCTGGAACATGGAGGCGCTTCAGGCGAGGGTAAAGCAGCAGATCGACGTCCAAGAATCGAAGATCGCTGCCGGAGAGCTGGCTCCTCCTAAGGGGCGCGAAGGAAAGCAGTTTCCCAAACCATCGGGTAACCGACACCAAAAAGATAGCTCCGAAGGCAGCCGAGGTCGTGGACGCTCTGATCGGAGGGAGGATAGGCGTCCGAACCGACGGGATGGTCAGAAGGAGGAGTTTACCCCCCTCAACAGACCTTTGAAGGAGGTCCTGGCGGTAATGGAGAAACAAGGCCTGGCTCGTTTCCCCAAGAAGAAGGAAGGAGAAAAGTTGGGCTCTCGCACCGACCGGTACTGCCGATTCCATCGGGCCCCTGGACACGACACTGACCAGTGTCGGGAGCTGAAGAAGGAAATAGAGAAGCTTATCCAGAGGGGAAAGCTAAAGGAGTTCGTGGAAGACTCATGCTGCAAGCCCCGTTCTCGGTCCCGGTCAAGGTCCAAGTCTCGATCGAGGTCCCCAAGAAAAAGGAGGTCTTCTGCCACAGAGCCTTCGGAGGGTCCTTCGGGGTCCCGACAGAAGAGGATTATTAATGTGATCCATGGAGGGTTCGCTGCGGGGGGTGACACATCGGCCTCTCGGGAGCGTTATGCCAACCAAGTGGCAGTCGCGGTGGTTTTGGGAAAAAGATCGCGGTCGTGGACTCCGAAGGAAGAGATGGAGATCACCTTCTCGGCGAAGGATCTGGAGGGAGTAGAGACCCCCCATGAAGATGCCCTAGTAGTAACACTGGATGTAGGAGGGTTTGAGGTGAAGAGGATCCTCATTGATGGAGGAAGCTCCTCCGACATCCTTTTCTCCGACGCCCTAGAGCAGATGGGAAAGAAGAAGAAAGATTTGCGAGAGGTTAACTTCCCGATGGTAGGATTTTGTGGCACAACCTCTTATCCATTAGGGGTTATCACACTGCCCGTGTGGTTCGGCAGTGGCTGGAAAATGGAGAAGCGAGATGTGGAGTTCGTGGTGGTCGAATCCACAGGAACGTACAACGCAATCATTGGAAGAACCACCATCAACCCTCTGATGGCGGTAGCCTCGACCGTCCACCAAAAACTGAAGTTCCCGACCGAGAATGGGGTAGGCGAGGTAAAAGGCGACCAAGTGGCGTCGAGACGATGCTATGTCAACGCCACCAGGAGATCAAGGAAGGAGGCCATGTCAGTACTCCAGACAGACACTGACCCTCGAGAGGAGTTTGGGCGTCCCGCCCCCATGGAGGACCTAAAGGAAGTCGAGATAGATGGGCCCGAGAGGAAGGTGAAAATCGGATCAGCCTTATCCGACGAAAGGGCCCAAGAGCTGATTGCGCTCCTGCAAGAATTTAAGGAGCTGTTTGCCTGGTCCCCGAGCGATATGCCAGGAATCAGCCGGGATGTGATCGAGCACGAACTGAATATCGACCCTGCGATCAAGCCAATAGCGCAGAAGAGGCGTCCGATGGGGGTAGACAAGAGAATTGCAATCCAACAGGAGGTTGGCAGGTTGCTCGATGCAGGGTTCATCAGGGAGATCCGATTCCAAACTTGGGTAGCCAACCCAGTGCTGGTAAGAAAGAGCAACGGGAAGTGGCGGATGTGTGTCGACTTCCGCGATCTGAACAAGGCCTGTCCGAAGGACTGTTATCCGCTCCCGCGGATCGATCAGCTGGTGGATGCTACATCAGGGCATGAGCTGCTGAGCTTTATGGACGCTTATTCTGGCTACAACCAGATAAAGATGGCGAAGAAGGATGCCCAACACACCGCCTTCTATGCTGACAGCGAGGTCTTCCAGTATGATGTCATGCCTTTCGGCCTGGTGAACGCGGGGGCGACCTATCAGAGAATGGTGAACAAGCTGTTCGGGGATATGATCGGAGGTACCATGGAAGCCTACGTAGATGATATGCTGGTGAAGTCCCGACAAGCATCGGACCATGTCAGTAATTTGGCTATGGCCTTCGAGAGGATGAAGCTCCACCAGGTCCGCCTAAATCCAGCCAAGTGTGCTTTCGGAGTCCATTCAGGGAAGTTCTTAGGCTTCATGGTGAGCCAGAGGGGGATCGAGGTGAACCCCGAAAAGCTGAGGGCGATAGAAGAGATGAAGTCCCCGGCAAACCACAGGGAGGTGCAAGTGTTGAACGGTCGCCTGGCTTCGATGAATCGCTTCTTGTCCAAGGCCAGCGACCGGTCAATGCCGTTCTTCAACGTATTAAGGGCCAACCGGCAATTTGAATGGTCCGATGAATGCGAGGAAGCGTTTCAGACGCTCAAGCAACATCTTCGCGATCTCCCACCGCTTGCGAAACCGGATCCAGGCGAGCCACTCTACCTTTATTTGGCTATTTCATCGTTTGCAATAAGCTCTGTTCTAGTTAAAGCTGTCAAGGGCAATCAAATCCCCGTCTATTATGTAAGCAAGGCGTTTGCCAAGAGTGAAATGAATTATCCTCCGATTGAGAAGTACCTCTTTGCGTTGATTATTACTGCTAGAAAGTTACGGCCTTACTTCCATGCACATGAAATTACGGTGTTGACTGATCAGCCATTGAAACACTTCTTGAACCGGCCGGATGCGTCGGGGAGATTAGTAAAGTGGGCTGTTGAACTTAGCGAGTTTCGAATTCATTTCGCTCCGAGAACAGCTATTAAAGGGCAGGCACTGGCCGACTTTATAGTTGAATCTACTATTCCCGATCCTGAAGCATCGAAAACAGCAGAGGGGGCAACGGGGAATAGCAAAGAAATCCCGGAGGCTCCAACGGTGGAAAAACCGAATGAGACAAATACTTGGGAGTTGTACACGGATGGCTCCTCAAGTTCGGATGGATCGGGTGCGGGATTCGTGTTAATTCCACCAGGCGGGGCTAAGCCACTTCGATACGCATTGGCCCTAACATTTAAAGCCACCAATAACGAGGCGGAGTACGAAGCTCTCATAACGGGGCTGAAAATCGCTAAGGGCACAGGAATCGATCATTTAAGGGTAAAGTGCGATGCAAGCCTGATTGTAAATCAGGTTCGGGGGCAGTATGGAGCAAAGAATCCAATCATGAAGAAGTACCTTCGGGAGGCTCAGACATTAAAAGAAGGCTTCAAAAGCTTCGATATAGAAGCAATCCCGAGAGAAAAGAACGTGGAGGCCGATGCCTTGAGCAAATTTGCCTTGGGGGCACCTTTGGAGGAGACTCGGAGGGTACACTTCTTGGAGAAGGTGATTCTGTCGACGGCCGATCCATCGGAAGTATACGCTATCGGGACAGGGTCAGAGGAGGAGCCCACATGGATGACCCCGATAATTGCGTACCTAACTACGGGGGCACTGCCTGAAGATAAAGTAGCAGCAGAACGACTACGACGAATGTCAATTAACTACGCGATGGTGGATAACCAGTTGTACAAGAAGGGTTTGCTCTCGACACCTTTCCTGAAATGCGTAACAGAACCTGACACGACCCGAATTCTGAGAGAACTACATGAAGGAGTCGCAGCCTGTCACGAGGGCGCCCGATCTATCCTAAGAAAGGCGTTGAACTTGGGATACTATTGGCCTACGATGAATAAGGAGGCAACGGCACTTGTTCGATCCTGTGACGCGTGTCAGAGATACGCCTCGAATATCGCAGCCCCCGCTGCTGACTTGACACCCATTGGGAGTGCTTGGCCCTTCGCACAGTGGGGCATTGACCTGGTGGGACCCCTTCCGAAAGCAAAGAGCCAGTGCACACATCTGCTGGTTGCAATCGATTACTTCTCGAAGTGGATCGAGGCCAAGCCCTTAGCCAAGACAACAGCGGGACATATCATTAAATTCCTCCAGACCCGAATCTTGTCAAGATATGGGGTGCCGAAGGTGATCATCAGTGATAACGGTCCTCCGTTTAATGGGGCCCAGTTGGAAAGGTTCCTAGACGAGTTCAATATCGAGCATCGGACAGCATCCGTTCGTCACGCCCAGACCAATGGGCAGGTGGAGGCTGCCAACAAAATCGTGATGGAGGGCTTGAAGAAGAGGGTCTACGCTTTGGACGGAAAATGGCTAGACGAGCTGGAGAACGTGTTGTGGGCGGTCCGAACGACACCCAAACGATCAACAGGTGAAACCCCGTTTGCACTTGTTTATGGGACAGAGGCGGTCGCTCCCGTGGAAATCGCTGTGGCGTCCCATCGAACCAGATGCTATGAGCCCTCGACGAGTCCAGGAAAAGCCAAGATAGGACCTTTGACGAATGACGAAACCAGGCGTCTGGAGTTATCCTTGCTAGAGGAAAAACGGCTAAAGGCCGACATAACACAAGCTCGGATGCGCCTAGCAACGGCCAGATACTATAACCGGAAGGTCAGGTCGCGACAGTTCTATTCGGGGGAGCTGGTTCTACGACGGAATGAGTTCACTCTCCAGGATCGGATCAACAAGTTGTCTCCGAAATGGGAAGGGCCTTACAAGATCGTGGGCATGCCAGCCTCGAATGCTTACAAACTAGAAGACCTCGACGGTAGAGTGTTACGAAACACCTTTAGTGGTGAACATCTAAAGAAATGTCATGTTTGACAAATAAGTCGTCTGTAGAGATGCAACGATGTAATCAAGTCGCCCTGAGTGGTGCATGCCATGTTAAAGACATCAATCAATAAAGAGGTTACTTCTGATCAAAGTATTCCGAAAATCCTTAAGTTTTTAAGGTTCGATTAAAAAGCGTCATTGGACGTCCGAAAATCCTTAAGTTTTTAAGGTTCGATTAAAAAGCGTCATTGGACGTCCGAAAACCCTTAAGTTTTTAAGGTTCGATTAAAAAGCGTCATTGGACGTCCGAAAATCCTTAAGTTTTTAAGGTTCGATTAAAAAGCGTCATTGGACGTCCGAAAATCCTTAAGTTTTTAAGGTTCGATTAAAAAGCGTCATTGGACGTCCGAAAATCCTTAAGTTTTTAAGGTTCGATTAAAAAGCGTCATTGGACGTCCGAAAATCCTTAGGTTTTTAAGGTTCGATTAAAAAGCGTCATTGGACGTCCGAAAATCCTTAGGTTTTTAAGGTTCGATTAAAAAGCGTCATTGGATGTCCGGAAATCCTTAAGTTTTTAAGGTTCGATTAAAAAGCGTCGTTGGACGTCCGATAAGTCCTTAAGTTTTTAAGGCTCGATTTTAAAGCGTTGTAGGACGACGGAAAACTTTAGGGTCCGATAGAAGAATTACGAGAAGCATGACAGGAAAAGAAAACATCCATAAAAGGCTCGAAGGCCAAAAGGTTCGATACAAAAAGGATAATAAAGAAGAAGTACAAGGACTTAAGATCTTAAACTCCAGGGGCAGCATTTTCGGAAGGTTTTGGAGGGACAGACTCATCAGCATCGTCGGAGGAGCTTTCGGAGGGGAGGTTGAGATACGCTTCTGCGGCTGGGCCGAGAGTCTTGGACTTCCTCAAGTCGATGGAGTCCCCGTAAGTCTCATGAAGCTCTTCAACAATATCGAGGATGGCGTTCTGCAAGTCCTCTTGACAATGTTTCGCCGCATCCTCCTTGAAGTCCTCCGAGCTTCGGTACTCCTCGCGGCTTTGGACCTTCGCGTTTATCAGTTGGGCGGAATGATCCGCCCTCGCCTCTTCTAGCTCCGCGATGGCCCTCTGCTTCTCGAGCTTCAGTCGCTCAGCAGTTTCCTGCAGCGCTGCCTTCTCGAAGGCAGCCTGGCTCCGATCCGCCATGGCCGCCTCCTGCTCCCTCTTGAGCGAGCTCTCAAGACTTAAGATTTGCCGCTGATAGGACTGGGCCTCTTGGGTAAGCTTGGCTCGGAGCTCCTCAACCTGCTGCCTAAATTCTTCGGCCCGCGCCTCAGCTCGCTTCTCGCCCTCCTCCCTTCGGAGCCTTGACGCCTCGGAGGCAGCTAGGTCCTCCTGGAGCTTGGTCAGGCTCTCGAGGTTGGAGTTGGCCCGCTCCCGCTCCAAAGCCTCTCGCAACAACAGGATGTAGCCGAAGCAACGATCCTGGTCCGCGATTTCCTGAAGAGAAAAAAGAAGCTTAGTACTCAAAAATCGGAACACCCACAGATAAGCAAAAGAAAGATGCACTCACCTCTACCCGACGGACAGCCATCGCCCGAATATCAGCATCGATGTCGTCCCCTTCCAGAGAAAGGGGACGCCTCAAAGAAGGCGGAACCGAGCCCGACACCAGGTGCAAGGCTAGGTTCTTCTCCTGGCAGCCCCGATATAGAGGGACCCCCTGGAGGGACTCCACCGGTCTCCAAGGCTCGGAGCCCTGGTCCGAAGAGAAGGCCCGATAGTAGTCCCCGTCCAAAGGGAACGGGGGTACTACCAGGCGAGGCTCTTCAGCCTCCTCACTCACTCGAGCTTCGGGGGTTGCACCCCTAGCTGGCGAAGATGGTGGTGGCGAAGATGGCGGGGCGGAAGACGACGCTGGCGTGGTAGGAAGTGGAGAAGCCTTCCCACCAGATGACTTCACGGGAGTCAGCCTCGACTTCCCTCGGAGGGTGAGACCTTCCTCCTCAGCTCGGTCATCAGAAGGAGAGTCTTCCAGGCTGGTCACCCGACCAAACTCCCCCCGAGCTTCCGTCGGGGTATCTTCTACCACCGGCTCCACTGCAGGCGCGGAGTCTGAGGCAGGCGTAGCAGGGGCGACGTCCGCAGGACCTGCAGCGGGGCGAATAAATCGAGGGATTAGTGTGATATCGGTGTGCCAGATTAGACGACGCTCCATATATCTCTCCTTGCCGAAAAAATCATAATAGCCCGCTTCGAGGACATGCGGAGTCTCCCCTCGAAGGATATTCTTGACATCCCTAACTCGTCCCTCCATATCGGAGGCCTGAAGATCCTGAGGTACTAACTCCCTATACCTTTTTATAGCACGAAAGACTGCCTTACCTTCTTTTTCGGAGCGAACACCGAAGGCGGCCCTGACCGCGTCTGCATTAGTCTGCTTGGAGGTGGGGGTAGACCTAGGAGCCTCGGAGGTCCTCGCCCTCTTCTTGGACGGCCCCGACGGGGCAGAAATCTTCCGGTGGGAAGACTTCTTCTTACGCTTCAGCGAGTGGGAGGCATCGGTGTCCTCCTGAAATAGACGGGCAGTCAGCGATGTTCGAGGAGCTGTAAGCAGTGAAAAAGAAACAATTAGAAAATTACCCAGAGAATTACATTGGAAACACCGTCGCGAACTTTTCCTCCGGAAGTAGGGTCGATTAGCATAACCCCAACTTTGAGCCGCTGCTGGTCGGTGACAGAGGTGGCCTCAAAGGGTAGGTAACCCTTCTCCCAGCGGCGAGCCTGGATAAGCATCAAGGCTCTCTTAGTCTGTTCCGACCACGAGCGAAAAGGCACGGGGGGATCAGCCTCCACGACAGTCTTCGGCCACTCGATGGGACCAGGCTGGATGAAGAAATACTGCCCCTTCCAGTTAGCATTATCATTCCCCTTGTCGGAGATGATGGCCCGTTCCTTGCAAGGCTTCCAGGACGTCTTCCTGTCCCAGCCTAGCTCCCTATACTGCTCCTCGGTCCCCTCGGGCTGGCGGGGGGTGAAGGAGCAAATCCCGTCCTTGTTGCAGGTCATCTTGTAGAGAACCCGCCAAAGCTCCAGGGAATAGCTCCAATCTTCCCCGTTGATATCACACCACACTTGGAAAGCAATCCATGTGCGGATTGCGTGTGGGGAGAAGGTCGTAGGATACGTCTTGTAATGATTGCACAACTCCACCCAACTCGGGCAGAAGGGCAGTCGAATCCCTGCACTGATCTGCCCTGGGGAGATGAATACCTCATCTCCTTTGGGGAGGGTAATCTCAGGCTCACGAGAATCGAATTTGTCGTAAGGGTAGCGAGCCCCGAAGGAGGATTCAAAAATGCCACACTCTCTAAGGGCCCTATCAAAGCTAATAGGTGCGAGGGTGTTCTTGAGGTACTTGAAGACGAAGGGTTGGCCAATAGTAGCAGATCCCTTGGCTGAAAATCGTCGAAGGAAGGAAAGAAGGACAAAATTGAAACCTAAAGGAAAACAAAGACGAAAAGGAAAGGAACAATAAGAAGAAGAATCTTACCAGACATAGTGACTGAGTCCTGATTGAAGAAGCTTGAAGTGTCTGAAACACTGGTAAAAACCTGAATCGCCGGTGAAAACTTGAAATTTGGAGAATCAGAGATCTAGGATCGCAGAAGAGGAGAGGTAAAAGAAAGGTGAAACAGTGCCTAGGGTTAGGGTTTTATAAGAAACAAAGAGGAACTGAAGAGGCGGGCAATCAAGGCTACGGGATTCGAAACGATTCAATCATGATCGTCCAAGGAAAAACGTGCGAATTCAGAAAATAGGAACGGTTTTATCTGAACCGTCAGGACGCATGGGACGAATAAGACAAGAGACAATGACGTGTGGAACGGTTGAAAAGTGCTTTTTCAGCAGATAAGCATGCAGAACCCGAAACGTTCCTTCATCTCTCATCAGCATTAAATGCTGGTCTGATCAAAAATCCTTTCGAATACAAACAAGATCCCAGAAGATCTCGAAAAGATCAAGGCAATGGCCTCCGACATTCTACGCCAAGACCTCCGATAAAGATACGAAGGAGTCCGACGTTGGAAGACGCGACGCACTATAAAGTCCCTCACGTCTTGGGGGCAGATGATGGGCCCCGGTGAAGGCCGTTAGGCCCCTTAACGATTAACAAACGGCGACTAGGCCCGTTGGGCTAGAAGCTGGGCTGTTAGAAGACTAAGGGCTCCGACAGAAGGAGGCCCCGACATCGAAAGACCCCGAGCAAGTATGGCTCCGACAGGGGAAGGCACCGAAAATATCGGACCTGGACGTAGTCGGTCCCGATATGGGAGTTGGCACCACTCCCCGAAACCGAATCCTTAACGACTTAACTCGGGAGCCTCCGATAACGATCGGGGCTCACCAGTAAGAGCACAATCCCGGAAATCTCGCCATGATCACAGTAGTGATATAATGGGCGAGATATGTGGGATACGAATAACTGTACGAGATACAGGGCAAGATACGTGGCGAGATACGTGGGATAGTGGATAACGATCCAACCGCCTAACCAGGTAACTGGGATGGCCTTTCCTCTATAAAAGGAGGGAGGTTATCCCAGATTAGGGTTATGTTTTAGACACACACATATTGCTTGCTCTGTTGACTGCCATACTTACGTTAAGCATCGGAGAGGGATTCTGGGCCACTGCCCTCTATCCCCTTCTGCAGGATTGCGAGGAGCTAAGGAATCCGTCACCGTAACCGGAGCTCACGTCGTGATCCAACAATAACATCCAAATATTAATATGTTTGATGAGATAGGGTGTGGGGGATAGGACACGATTACCAGATCAGAAATGTAATCATCATCTGGTTAAGGGATTTGACGGTATCTATAGCCCACCACGTTCATGGAACCGCAACATCAGGTAGATATTAACAATACGGAAAATGCCAGTGTTATTCTCATTCAATTTATTATTCACACGGTGCAGATGCTAACGCCTAACTGTAAGTGACAACTCGTGGGTAATCCTTTGCATTATTCTTCTTTAATAATGGAGGTACATAATATTACCTCCCAACCCCAGATTAAACATACCCAATCTGTATTGTTAATTTATCGTGTTATATAGATAAATATATATACGTAACTATATTATTATCTTACCGAACACTTGAAGCTGACATTACATTCCACATTAAAGCACAACCAAACACTGTAATCTAACATTGCATTACGTAGCGCACATAACTTGTAATCTCACATTTAAATTAATCTTAAATTACGTCCGTCCAAACGCCCCCTATCAGGGAGAGTAATAGCCATTAATGTGATCTGCAATGTGCCACCCAAACAAATACGAACCGTTCTCCCACCTGGAATAACTTATTCCAACGTGGGAGTTCATAATACCTCTTTTAGTAGAGGCAGGGAGTGCATAATACCTCTTTTCAGAGCGGTTTAAGTGGTAGGAGGACTAGATCCGAGAACCATACGTTGCCGACGCTTTGACAACTATTCTTCGTAACAAAACAATATCCACAAAATTTGTCGAACATTCCTGCAAAGAAAATACCTATTAATACACAGCAAAACAAAATATTAGTTCTATAAAGTGTTATGTGAAAACAATAACTGCGTAACTCGTCACACACCACGTCGCGGGTGAAAATGACGCTAAAGTTTTAAAAAAAGTCTAAATGGGATAATTTCTAAAGGTTGACTGACAGCCTTCTTATAAGCGGATTTAAAACAAGATGACAGATCTCAGCGTTGATCTGAAACGCCACTTTTCAAGGGTTTTAGAGCAAAATAATATCCACGATCCAGTTATAAATTGCCACGTGTCCACTTAAAGCTTTTCTTTCTCTCTTTCTTCTCCAACCTTTATTTGGTCGTAAATAACCTTATTGCTATTACCGAAGTGAATCTCAGTCTATATTTTGAATTGTCACTTTTACTTTGTCAGACCAAATATAGTAAAATATTAATTTTTATATTTTCTTTCAACAATAATTCATTTTATACATATTAATTATTACATATATATGACATACATTAATATACAAAGGGCATTTTAATCTTCAATTATTATTATTCACTATATTTTGTATATATATAATTATTATTTTTTTGAAATGGAGCGTAACATTTTATCTTTTCTTTTAAATTTTGAACTTTTTAAACAATAAAAAATTATCACCCAACAATAATTAAATATATTGACGTATTAATTAAAAATTTGCATCAAATTATATTTTCTCATGTTAATGTACCATAAATGTTGCACTATTATATTTAGTAATGTTTTTAAATTTACCACTTTATCAAGTTAACGTAAAAAATGTTAAAGTATACATTTTTCTAACATGTGTCAAGTTAAAACTACATTAATGTGAAGTGGCAATACAAGTACATAATAAATTAAAATAAAAATATTAATGTTACAGATTATTATAATTTGATAGTTTTTTGAATATGTAAAAAGATGATTTTTTTTTTATTTAATCAAATAATGTTTGGATTTTATAAATTTCTTGTAAAACATTTTTTTTATACAATACTGTTTTTCTATGTTAAATGTTTATTTGACACTTGATGTTGAAGTGACTTGTCTGATTGCGTCGTATTAATAAAATTATATATTAGTATATTTTAACGATTGAAAGAATATGTATTGAAAACCAAAGAAATACATAGTGGTAATGCATTTTGGCAATTTACCATAAATGAAATTAGCCATTGATGGAAAAAGCTCGTCTTTGCAGATAGCCGATGCGTACAGTAATCCGCTTGTTGGGAGGAATGTCCGTACAAGTGCCCCCGCTACTCTTGAGTTTCCGGACACGGTCACAGTAAAGGACTTGTGAGTAAGACGTCTCCTAGTATCTTCTTTGAATTTGTTAATCTTCCAAGTTGTTGCTTTCATGTTGCTGGACGCGTGGTTGCAGTTCCTGACTTTAGCACAATTCTCAAAAGCTCCGACGCAGGGGCGCGTTCCTCGAACGATTCTTAGTTCTTTATGCCGAGTACGACCGTGCTAACTCCTTCTTGTGATAAAGGGAATAGAGATGAGGGTCGTGCGGTGGTGCCTTCTGCCCCCGGTCGAAGGACCGGCCCAAGGAGGATCGTTCCTCCCATTGAAGTAAACATTTGTTGACGGTTGATTTTGATGCACGTATTGCTGATTGTCGCGCTTTTGTTGAAGAACTATGTCGTGTTGAAGTTGAAGCGACCATTCTTGTCGTGTCCTTTGTGTGGATGAAGACATTGCATTTGATGTTGACATTATGAACTCTTTGCCATAGATCCTTAGAGATGATGTTATCTCTTGGTTGGTGTCAGGTTGTCCGCTTCCAGCATGTTGAACCCTTTGTGAATGGGTTAATGTTGTTTTGATAATTCTTTGTTTATGCCTTTGCTTGCATGATATTTCGTCACTTGGACCTGTTTTCAATAATAATAAACATATGATGACTTGTTAGTAATATTTCATACCTTGAGGTATCTTCATTGTCCGTATGTATTGGGCTTGCATGATAGGATTGAACTCCTTGTTGTGATGGATAGAACATAGAATGTTGCGACTTGCGCATTGCAGTGTCGTCTTGGCGAAGCAAGACTTAAGTTTATACCATCTCTTAGTTCCACTCTAAGGTGACGTTGTTGCAAGATACTTCTTGCTGATTTTGTTGTTTTGGCGTTAAATGCTAAAGAGCAAGATAACGTTATACAAGACTCAACTTGGAAGTTTGATGAGTTTTGTACAAGGTTTGCTTTAAAAAGCGTATAACATGAAGCTATCCTTTTTCAGGCTTAAGTCTTCATGGTGTATGAACCCTTAAGAGAGTATGCATAAGAGGACTTCCTCCTCGATGGGGTGATCAGTCCCATCACTGTATTTGCCGCATCCTGTTTCTATTCAGGGAATGGCTATTGTTGGATCACGGTGGAACTCCGGCACGGACTTTGACGGTGATCCTAGTTCCTTCGCTCCACGCAATCCTGCAAGAGGGGATAGACCGGGTGGTGACCCAGAATCCCTCTCCGATGCTTAAATGAGTATTTCGTATGACTGGCAAGCAATAATCTCAGAGTGTATTAAGTTCAACGTAAGTCTTTCTGAGGTGATCTCCTGCCCTTTTATAGGCAAAGAGATGCCTCAGGTACTTGGCGAACCGTTAGGGGTGGTTAGCCCGTATCCCGCATATCTCAGACGTGATTTCGCGTATCTCAGCCATGCCCCGCGTATCTCGGCCACGCTCCGTGTATCTTAACCACGTTCCGCGTATCTCGGCCACGCCCCGCATATCTTGGCCTTATCCCCTGATAACGAGTCCCGACTCCCGTCGGGGACTCCAGAGTTATCTCGTTGTGTCACCGCTCGGGGCCCCTCGTCATCGTGACAGGGCCAACCATTCTCAGGGATTCATCATCGGGGCCTACTAAAAGGCTTCTCATCGGGAGCTTCAAGCTCAACCGTCGGGACCGACTTTGTCGGGACCTTGCTTCGTCGGGACTCCCTTCGCCGGGACCCTTCTCCTAGGTCATCTTGACCTTCATTTTGGGCCAGGTGGGCTAGTTTGTCGTTTCCTCGCCGTTAAAGGGCCTGACGGCTGTAGCCGAACCCATCATTTGCCCCCAAGACATGAGGGACTTTTAGTTCGTCGTGTCTTCCAACTCCCGATCTTCCAATACTAGAGTCGGGGATCTTTTCCTTGGTTCAGTTACTCAGTTTATCAGTCTTCTCCTCCACGTTTCCTCATGGTTTGGTAGATAACTGTTATATCCCAAGGGTCTCCTCGGTTTCCTAGTGCATTAAATGCAGTAGATAATGGAGTGACGTTTTTGGCCCACGTGCCTGATTTTTCGCGCCTGTCCTTTTCTGAAAAGTGCTTTTCAGGCCGTTTCATCATTACGCCCGTTGTCCTTCTGAACGTTTCATCTCAACGGTCCAGATTAAGACTCTTCGACTTCGACGACTCGGATCGAAGTGTCCTTTCAACCGTCTTCTTCGACTATAAAACCCTAGCCATGGTCACAATTTAACTTTTACCGTCTTCGAATTTTCAAGAGCTCTCTGCGATTCCCCTGCGATTCATCTGTGATTCCAAGTTCTGTGATTTCGAAGGTCTTTGGAGTTTCTCCAATCAGTTTTCCGGCGATGTTTCGTTCATCTCCTTCAACCTCTACTTCATCATGTCTGGTAAGGAATCCCTCTTCGTTGTTTGTTCGTCTTTTTCCTTTCTAATTTTCCAAGAGTCCCACTGTATTTTCTTGCCCTGGTTCCTTTTCAGACAGCGGTTCCAGCTCTGAGGGGAGAAAACCCTTTAATTTTGATTATGCTCCAAATGAGATTTCCAATACTGCCTATGATGCAGCTCTCCGAGAGGGTTGCATCACCATCACCTGGGAACCTCGTTTCCCATATCCTCGACATCGTCCCTCGAGTAACCCTGAGGTTACTCGTCCCCAGAAAGGGGAGGTATTTGTCTCTACGGGACAAATATCAGCGGGGATCAGGTTCCCCTTTTGCGGTAATCTGGTCGAGCTATGCCATCATTACAGAACGCACCCCACTACCTTTTCTCCCCATGCCATCCGCCTCTGGAACGCCTTTCAAGTCCTCTGTCTCCGACAGAAGTGGGTCTACAGCCTCCAACTCTTCAGAACCTTTTACGGGATGAAGTGCAATGAGGCGGGGTTTGCACCTTCTACCCTCGGATGCCCAAGTGGAGTAAGCAGCAGCTTGCCCGGTACGGTTGGACCAGTGACACCTGGAAGGTGGTCAAGGGTCGGGGACTCTTGATTGATACAGGGTCCGACAACAGTAGCTGGAAGAAGAGCTACCTCTTTATCCGTCACTCCTCAATTACCTGGCCTCATTGGGAGGTGGCAGCGGACCCTCCGCCTGCTTTCCACACTTATGCTGACGAGGATTTTGAGACTCTCCAACTTATCCAGCTCTATCGGTGGGAGGAGTCTTACACTCCTCTCAACGCCAATTCACTCGTGGAGCGGGACCTGGTGCACGCCGGGATCCGACTCCTCGATATTGTTTCTGGGGGGGCAGCTCTTCGACGGCCCTTCCAATATGGTTCCTTGGGTAAATTTCTAACTCTTCTCTGTTTACTGTTTGCAGCCAAGAAGGTATCTGTGCTGACCGATCTGTTCCTTAAGCAGGGGGAGACTGATGCTGTCCGCCCCTCGCGGAAGAGGAAGTCCGCCAAGAAGGCTGCTGCTAGGTCGGGGTCTCCTTCAGCGGAGCAACCCAAGCGGAAGCGGGTGGATCTGGACCAGCTCTTTGATGTCCAGAATGCTGAAGAAGGTAAAAAACTCCGACTTGCTATTAAATCATACAAAAGGATGGTCCCGACGGATTTGATTTCTTCGACCAAGGAAGCTCGCATCGCTGATGTCAAAAGAATCCTTCGAGGCGAAACTCCCCGAGTCTTGAAGGCAGGCTACTATCATTACCGTGGGAAGGATCAATACGTCTCCCGACGTATCATTTGGTGTAAGAATCCCGATGAACTTCCTGACTACCTTTCTGAAGCTTCTCATCCTCCAGGTGCAGGTCGCTCGGGAGCTCCATCGGGTGCTGCAGCTTCCGCAGACGCACCGTCTTCAGCGGGGGTGCCTTCCTCAGCTGGAGAGAAGGCACCGACTGGCGAACAATTTCTTCAGGTGGAGACCTTAGACTCCTCTGAGGAGACTGACGAGGGTGTCCCCCCTCGTCAGCGTCGGAAGGCGGGGCAATCCCCCTTGAAACCAACCCCTCAGGGGCCGCCTCCTTCATCCTCTCCGCAGCAGCGGCAGCCATCCCCTATTCATGAGTTCACTCCTTCCCCTGCTCGGGCCGAGACGGAGGCGTGCCCTTCCATTCCTCGTCCTGTTTCTCCTCTTGCTCTTGATGGGAACTTCTACAAGCCCTTCGATTCTTCACAGGAGAATGCCCCCTGGACTCCTATCCAGACGCTTCAAGGAGTCCCGCTCACACAAGGGGAGCAGGACTAGGAGCTGGCCCTGCATCTGCTGGCAGGTTCGATACTGCCTTCTAAGCGGCATCCGATTTGCCTCAATCGGACGCATATGCAGCGGGATGTCCGGAATATGGCCATGCGCCGTATACAGGTAAGACTTCGCTTCTTCATCTTTTGATTATAAATCGGGTCGTTTGTCCTTTAACATTTTTCCTTCTTGTTTCAGGAGCTCGGGGACTTCAACCGCCTCATCGGGTATGTTATTGCCTACGATGAGTCCCGGGAGCGGGACCGAGGGGTCCGCGAGCAGCTGTAGGAGGATCTCAAGGCCTCCCAGTCTTCGCGGGGGAAGCTTGTCAAAGAGCAGGCTGTCCTCAATCAGAAGATTCGGGACCTTCAGCAGCAGATCGCGGACTTCGAGGGGCTCTTGAGGCAAGAGCGGCAGGAGCGGGGGGCAGTTGTGGACAGGCTGACCCAGGAGAAGAAAGCTGCCGAGGACAAACTGGTCCTTGAGAAGAAGGCTTTGGAGGAGCTAATCGCGGGATTTCCTGCGCAGCTGGCCGAAACGGAGGTAAAGGGTTGGGAGGACTATCGGAGGTCTGAGGGCTTCCAAGCTGATGCCATGAAGTTCTTTGGCGCGGAGGTGGAGAACACTCTCTTCAATGCGGTTGAGGAGCTCCAACTGGAGTACGGGGATGCTATTAACTTCGACAAGTCTCCTTCCCTCGCTCCCTTTGCGAAGAAGTATTTTGCTCTTTCCGAGGAGAGTGATGGGGGGAGTACCCCCGTAATTGTCGAAGACGCCTCTGAACTTCCAAGTGCGGACGCTCCGATAGCCAATCCTCCCGAAGCCAATCCTGTGGATCCCTCTGCTACCGACTCCGCGGACCCAGCTGCTGCCACTGCTGCCGACAAGGACTTGAATGTTTTTATCTTTTAGAGTCCTTGTAACTTCTTCTCTTTTGTCGTCGTCGGGCCCTTAAGCCCTTATCAATATCAGACTTCTTTAGTTCCGATCTTTTGTTGCACTTCTCCGAGTGACTTTACTTATACGCGCTTAAGACATTCTCGTACGTCTTTCCCGACGATTTAATAACTTGCACCACTTAAGGCGACTTACTTCCGCGCATCACTTAAGACGACTTAATCATTACTTAGGATAAACCTAAAGATCGTGCACCACTCAAGGCGACTTAGTCCCGCGCATCACTTAAGACGACTTAATCATTACTTAGGATAAACCTAAAGATCGTGCACCACTCAAGGCGACTTAGTCCCGCGCATCACTTAAGACGACTTAATCATTACTTAGGATAAACCTAAAGATCGTGCACCACTCAAGGCGACTTAGTCTCGCGCATCACTTAAGACGACTTAATCATTACTTAGGGTAAACCTAAGGATTGTGCACCACTTAAGGCGGCTTTTTGATACTTAGAATAAATCTAAGGATTGTGCACCACTTAAGGCGGCTTTTCTCGTGCACCACTGAAGGCGACTTTCCTCGTGCACCACTGAAGGCGACTTTTTTTTTTTCGTGCACCACTGAAGGCGACTTTTTTTTTCGTGCACCACTGAAGGCGACTTTTTTCGTGCACCACTGAAGGCGACTTTTCTCGTGCACCACTGAAGGCGACTTTTCTCGTGCACCACTGAAGGCGACTTTTCTCGTGCACCACTGAAGGCGACTTTTCTCGTGCACCACTGAAGGCGACTTTTACACTTAGCATAAATCTAAGAACAACTCTTATCTGGAAGCAACCTCTTTACTTATTGATGGCGCAAATTTGGCTTACATCGAATTAAACGATACACAGCATACACCACTTAAGGCGATTTTACATCGGGCACCACTTAAGGCGACTTTATCGGGCACCACTTAAGGCGACTTTATCGGGCACCACTTAAGGCGACTTTATTCAAGCATGGTGTTTCTTCAAGTGTTCGCCACTAAAAGAATGCTTTAACGTTCTGCCATTGAGGTCTTCCAACTTGTATGCATTCGGAGCTGGCATCCCCACGACCTTATAAGGTCCTTCCCATTTTGGTGACATCTTTTTGATTCGATCCAAAAGGGTGAACTCGTTGCGACGCCAAACCAGCTCCCCGACAAAGAACTGTCGGGACTTCACTCGCCGATTATAGTACCTGGCCGTCGCTAAGCGCATTCGAGCTTGGACTTCATCGGCTTCCCGCCTCTTCTCTTCGAGTAGGTCCAAGTCCAGACGTCTCACTTCATCGTTCGTCTGGGGCTCGTAATATCTCATCCGATGGGACGCCACAGCTACCTCCACAGGGGCGACAGCTTCCGTGCCATAAACGAGGCCAAACGGAGTCTCCCCTGTTGATCGTTTGGGTGTCGTTCTAAAAGCCCAAAGCACATTTTCCAGTTCGTTCAGCCACTTGCCCTTCAAGGCATAGACCCTCTTCTTCAGGCCATCCATCACGATTTTGTTGGCTGACTCTACCTGGTCATTAGTCTGAGCATGACGTACGAAGGCGGTCCGATGCTCAATGTTCAATTCTTCCAGATACTCCCTCACCTGAGAGCCGTTAAACGGTGGGCCATTGTCGCTGATCACCACCTTAGGAATCCCGTATCTGGACACGATGTGGGTTTGGAGGAACTTGACGATCTGGTTCCCCGTTGTTCTGGCCAATGCCTTCGCCTCTATCCATTTCAAAAAATAATCGATAGCTACAAGTAAATACTTACATTGACCTTGTGCTTGTGGAAGAGGTCCCACCAAGTCGATGCCCCACTGCGCGAAGGGCCAAGCGCTCTTGATGGATGTCAGGTTGGCGGCCGGAGCCACGATACTCGGGGCGTACCTCTGGCACGCGTCGCATGATCGGACCAACGCCGTTGCTTCTTTGTTCATCGTGGGCCAATAGTAGCCCAAGTTTAACACCTTCCTCATAATGGATCGGGCCCCTTCGTGACAAGCCGCGACCCCCTCATGCATTTCCTTTAGGATTCGACTGGTGTCGGATTCTGCTACACACTTCAAGTACGGAGTCGAGAACCAGCCCTTCTTGTACAGCTGATTGTCCAGCTTCACATAATTAGACGCAATCCGACATATCCTGTCTGCTGCTACCTTATCCTCGGGAACTGCCCCCTTAGTCAGATACGCGACTATCGGGGTCATCCAAGTGGGCTCTTCCTCCGATATTGTCTCAATGGTGCACACCTGCGTTGGGTCGATGTTTGATAAGATCACCTTCTCCAGGAAATGCACTTTCCGATTTTCTTCCAAGGGTGCCCCCAGGGCAAATTAGCTCAAGGCGTCTGCCTCTACGTTTTCCTCCCTTGGGATAGCCTCGATATCGAAGCTTTTGAAGCTCTCATTCAGGGCTTGTACCTCTCGCAGATACTTTTTCATTATCGGACTCCTTGCTTTGTATCGCCCTTGAACCTGGTTCACGATTAAAGCTGCGTCGCACTTCACTCTCAAGTGATCGATTCCAGTGCCTTTAGCGATTTTTAGGCCCGTGATAAGAGCTTCGTACTCCGCTTCGTTGTTTGTGGCCTTGAATGTTAAAGCCAAGGCATATCGGAGCGGTTCACCTTCACCCGGTGGTATCAACAAGAAGCCCGCTCCTGATCCGTCTGAAGCCCGCTCCAGGTATTTTCCTTGTTTTGCTGTTCTGATTGCTCTGCCCTCTCTGGTTGTTCTTCTATCGGGACCTCCATGGTTGCCCCCTCTACAGGGCCCGTTTCTTTCAGATCGGGGGTTGTAGACTCTGCTACGAAATCTGCTAATGCCTGGCCCTTAATGGCTGTTCTTGGAGCGAAGTGTATGCGAAACTCGCTAAGCTCTACTGCCCATTTCACTAATCTCCCCGACGCATCTGGTCGGTTCAAAAAATGCTTCAAAGGCTGGTTCGTTAGCACAGTGATCTCGTGTGCGTGAAAATATGGCCTTAGCTTCCGAGCAGTAATAATCAACGCAAAGAGGTACTTCTCAACGGCGGGATAGTTCAATTCAGATTTGGCAAATGCCTTGCTTACATAATAGACGGGGACTTGATTACCCTCGACAATCTTTATTAACACAGAGCTAATGGCAAATTCAGAAACAGCCAAATAAAGATAGAGCGGCTCGCCTGGAACCGGTTTCGCCAGCGGCGGGAGTGTGCGAAGGTGCTACTTGAGTGCTTGGAACGCCTCTTCACATTTGGCGGTCCATTCGAATTTTTTGTTGGCCCTCAAGACTTCAAAAAACGGCATTGATCGGTCGCTGGCTTTGGACAAGAAGCGATTCATTGCAGCCAGTCGGCCATTCAGCACTTGCACCTCCCGATGGTTTATCGGAGACTGCATCTCCTCGATTGCCCTCAGCTTCTCAGGATTCACTTCAATTCCTCTCTGGCTTACCATGAAGCCCAAAAATTTCCCTGAGTGGACTCCGAAGGCGCATTTCGTCGGGTTCAAGCGGACTTGATGGAGCCTCATCCGCTCAAACGCCATGGTCAGGTTGTGTACGTGATCCTCGGCTTGTCGGGACTTCACCAGCATATCGTCCACGTAAGCTTCCATGGTTTCTCCCAGCATATCTCCAAACAGTTTGTTCACCATCCGTTGGTAGGTGGCCCCAGCATTGATCAACCCGAAAGGCATGACATCATAGTGATAGATGTCACTGTCTGCATAGAACGCTGTATGAGGAGCGTCTTCCTTGGCCATCTTGATCTGGTTGTAGCCTGAATACGCATCCATGAAACTTAACAGCTCATGTCCCGATGTGGCATCTACCAGCTGGTCGATCCTAGGGAGTGGATAGCAGTCCTTTAGGCAAGCCTTGTTCAGGTCGCGGAAGTCCACGCACATTCGCCATTTCCCGTTGGTCTTCTTTACCAGCACTAGGTTGGCTACCCAAGTCTGGAATCGGAGCTCCTTAATGAACCCAGCATCGAGCAACCTGCCCACCTCCTGCTGGATCGCGATCTTTTTATCCGTGCCCATCGGACGCCTTTTCTGTGTGATAGGCTTGATCGCGGGGTCTATCTTCAGCTCGTGCACGATCACATCGGGGCTGATTCCTGGCATATCGCTGGGGGACCAGGCAAACAGCTTCTTGAACTCCTTCAACAACTCCACCAATTTTTGGGCTGTCTCTTCAGTCAGGGCAGACCCAATTTTCACCTTCCTCTTGGGTCCGTCGATTTTGACTTCTTTCAGATCTTCTACGGGAGCGGGACGCCCAATCTCTTCTCTGGGATCTGTGTCTGTCTGGAGGACACTCATGGCCTCTCGCCTCCTCCTCCGGGTGGCATTAACATAGCATTTTCGGGAAGCCACCTGGTCGCCCTTGACCTCTCCGACTCCGTGGTCGGTCGGGAATTTCATCTTCTGGTGCACAGTCGAGGCAACCACCATCAGGGGATTAATGGTGGTTCTCCCGATAATCGCTTTGTAGGTCCCCGCGGAATCAACCACGACAAACTCCACGTTCCTCCTTTCTGATTTCCACCCACTACCAAACTCCACTGGTAAGGTGATTACTCCTAGCGGGTAGGAGGTTGAGCCAGAGAACCCGACCATCGGGAAGTTTGCTTCCTTCAGATCTTTCTTTGTCTTCCCCATAGCTTCCAGCGCGTCCATGAATAGAATGTCGGAGGAGCTCCCTCCGTCGATTAGAATTCTCTTCATCTCGAACCCGTCTACATCCAAAGTTACTACTAAGGCATCGTCATGCGGGGTCTCCACGCCTATGAGGTCTTCCGACGAGAAGGAGATGACCATCTCTACTTTCAAGGTCCAGGATCGGGACCTCTTACCCAGTACCACTGCCGTAGGGATCCTAGAGGCATAGACCTCTCGGGCGGATGAGGTATCACCCCCGGCAGCAAATCCTCCATGAATTACGTTGATAACTCGTCTCTCCTTGCGAGCACCGGATGACTCTGGATCAGTTCTCTTCTTTTTCGGGGACCGATCGCGGGATCGGGAACGGGATCGCGATCGGGACCGAGAGCGGGATCGACACCGTTTATCCCCGACGAATTCCTTGAGCTTCCCCTTCTGGATTAGCTTTTCAATCTCCTTCTTCAGTTCCCGACAGTGATTGGTGTCGTGGCCATTTGCGCGGTGAAATCTACAGTAGCGGTCCGTGCGGGATCCCAAGAATTCTCCATCTTTCTTCGGGGGGTACCTGGAGATACCTTGTCGTTCCATGACTGTCAGCACTTCCGCAATGGAGCAGTTGAGAGGAATATCAAGATCCTCTCGCTTATCTTTCCTTGAAGAACGCCTATCGTCCCTCCGATCCGGATGGCCTCGATTCTTGCCACTGTCGGGTTTTCCCTTTGACTTACGATCGTCGAAAGGTTTAACCGACTGCTTCCCTTTTTTTGACTTTGGGGGCTCCAGTTCTCCCGCGGCTATCTTTGACTCCTGGACATCGATCTGCCGTTTCACCCTCTTCTGTAATGCCTCCATATTCCACACAGCTTTCTCAGCCACGCTGTGCATCAAGTCGGAGCCGTAGGGGGCTGTCAGGTTCCGAATGAAGGTACGGATGGTTTCGCCCTCTGAGATTTCCTCGTCTATCTCTGCTACGCTGGCTGTGTACCGCTGGTAATAATGAGCCAGCGATTCGTCGGGCCTCTGCACCACCTGGGTCAGGGACCTCACGCTCTTCAACAAGCGTCTGCGGCCCTGGTATTGTCGAATGAAACGATCGTGCATGTCCGCCCAACAGGTAATGCAGCCTGGGGGCAGACTAAAGAACCAGGTCAGGGCTCTTTCTCCAAGTGTGTTTGGGAACAGCGTACACACTATGTCTTCGTTCGGGGCTCTACCCAGGCACGCCATAAGATGCTTCTGGACATGACGGACTGGATCTCCCTCACCGTCATATTCCTTAATCTCGGGGATACCCAGCCCTGGCGGGGCGAGGGTGTCTATCAGTCGGGGGACGAAGGGATGAGTGGATCGATCCCTTAATTCCGACACCAGCGGCTTCTGTTCTCCCATACAGATGTTCACGATTTTTACCACCTGGTCGGGAGTGATGGGACCATTCAGGGGAATGGTCCTGTGCTGTACTGGTCCTGGCCCATCAACCACGAACCTCTCCGGCTGACCGGTTGCCCTACCTCCGTCCTGGCCTCGGGGTAGGACTTCTTGTGCATTCCGACCCTCTGTCGGCGGGGCCACTTCCTCTAATGGGGGTATCTCTTCCTGCCTCCTTGCAGCCTCTCTCCGATCCAAGAGAGCCTCTACGGCCGCCAGAAACATGGGCATGGCTTCTGCCACGGCCCTTGTCAAGTCTGCAGCTGGGGGAGCCTCCTGCCCCCTGTTGTCCTGGTGTTGAGGAGCAATATTTTCGGGATGCGATCCATTGTGCCCCCCCTGTCTGGGAGAGCTCAGCCGGGGGATGGTTCTGGTTTTCCTCCTGTTCTGGTACTGAATCCAGATTCGTTGCAGCGGGGTGACGGGAACCACCAGATTGTCCTTGTCTTCTGTTCTTGCCAGCCGCCATCGATCGAGTAGAAGGCATATCAGCTTTTGTTTGATTCCCACAGACGGCGCCAATGTTGGATCACGGTGGAACTCCGGCACGGACTTGGACGGTGATCCTAGTTCCTTCGCTCCACGCAATCCTGCAAGAGGGGATAGACCGGGCGGTGACCCAGAATCCCTCTCCGATGCTTAAATGAGTATTTCGTATGACTGGCAAGCAATAATCTCAGAGTGTATTAAGTTCAACGTAAGTCTTTCTGAGGTGATCTCCTGCCCTTTTATAGGCAAAGAGATGCCTCAGGTACTTGGCGAACCGTTAGGGGTGGTTAGCCCGTATCCCGCATATCTCGGACGTGATTTCGCGTATCTCAGCCATGCCCCGCGTATCTCGGCCAAGCTCCGTGTATCTTAACCACGTTCCGCGTATCTCGGCCACGCCCCGCATATCTTGGCCTTATCCCCTGATAACGAGTCCCGACTCCCGTCGGGGACTCCAGAGTTATCTCGTTGTGTCACCGCTCGGGGCCCCACGTCATCGTGACAGGGCCAACCATTCTCAGGGATTCATCATCGGGGCCTACTAAAAGGCTTCTCATCGGGAGCTTCGAGCTCAACCGTCGGGACCGACTCTGTCGGGACCTTGCTTCGTCGGGACTCCCTTCGTCGGGACCCTTCTCCTAGGTCATCTTGACCTTCATTTTGGGCCAGGTGGGCTTGTTTGTCGTTTCGTCGCCGTTAAAGAGCCTGACGGCTGTAGCCGAACCCATCAGCTATGAACATGAGGATTTGCTTCTAAGAGCATTTCGCAGCATGCCATTTTTTAGAAGTAAACATGGGGTTTTCCCTTACAAAGAGGATACCACAGCATGCTACTTTTGATAGTAAATCTTAGTGTTTATCCAAGATATTGCTTGCTGTTGACGCCTTTGGAATAGTCGTCACTTTGAGTAGAGAATTTTGTAAGTCCCTATTTGTAGAAAAGCCGCAAGTTGTCATTGCCATATATAAGTTGACTGTGCACATAGCGTGATGGCTTTGTGTTGCCGACATCTTCTTAATATAGCCGCTGTTATTGATGGATAAATAAACTCCCTGTTAGTTATAAACTCGTATGATATTAAACCACTATATTCAAGACTATATTGTATTTATGTTTTTGCCTTTTCAATTTCAATCAACTGAAAATAAAATAAATAGAGAAGACATAAATGAGGAAAGAAAATAGAGAGTTTGGAAAGTGTTTTTTATTGTGTCAAAAGGGTAATTGTGTCCGATCAAATGAATAAGTTGTCAGAGAATAGTGAATTCTTTTTGTTGACACATGACAAACAGTTATTAAACCATCGGAACACGAGGATAGATCAAAAGAAACAGAAACATAAGAGTGAAGGCCCGGTGGCAAATTGAAAGCCATATTTTCTAACTTGTCCGCGCAACGATTGCCTTCGCGATATAGGCGCACTACAAGAATCTGCCAGGATCGATCAATTAACTGTTTGATGTTTGCAATGAGTCCTCTGTGTCGACCACCATCAATGGATACATCACCACGAAGGTATTTCACGACGATCTCCGAATCAACCTCTAACACAATTTTCTTGTATCCCAAACACCATGCCATCTGCAAGCCAATAAAGACACCCCACAATTCAGCACACACCGATGTGGTATTTCCAATGTTAAGCGCACAACCGAATAACCAATTCCCATTGCAATCTCTAAGGATACCCCCTGTTTTCCCAGGATTTCTTTTGGATGCACCATCGGTGTTTAACTTCACCCATCCCGGAGATGGTCGATTCCACTTCACTTCAATAGCATGTCGCCGCACTCCTCTGTGGGGATCTCTAATCCACGAGCTAATAATATTTGCAGTCACCAAGCGGATGCTTCGAGATTCATCAAACGGTCGTGTAAAATCTGGATTAAAAATACCCTTGTTCCTCCATATCCAGGCCAACCAACATGTCACGCCGAATGTTATGTCCCATCCATGCCTAGACCCTTGATCACCAATTAAATTAACAGGGAGCTAATCGTGTAGGGTCAAGCAAAAGAAATATGCATGTGGCCGATGTTGCATGAGTTTAATCCAAACCCCTCTTATCATTTTGCAATCTCTCAAAACATGAAGAGTGGATTCAACAAACCCCTATTACCAACATCAAGAATGAGCACATAAACACTCTAATGACGACTACTCTAAATAACATCGACAACATACTACATCTTGAGTTTTAACCAAGATTTATCTACAAGTGACATGCTGCGACATCCTCCTCGAGAGGGCAACCCCCATGTTCACAACTAAAAAATGGCATACTGCGAAATCCTCTTGTTAGAGGCAAATCCTCATGTTCATAGCCATTCCCCGAGTTCAAAACAGGATGCGGCAACTTTCAAAGGGACTAATCACCCCGAAATGGCGGACGTCCTCTTGTTAGACGACAACCCTATGCTGCTACGAAGTATGCTTCCCCAACGCGGGTTGATACAATATGGCGAACGTCCTCTTGTTAGACGATAATCCCATACACTTATAAAGTATGTACATCCTTTTTATGGGTCATTACTCCATGAAAATACATTCCTTGTTAGGATAGCTTCATGTATACTCAAAGTATGTACATCCCTCTTAAGGGTCCATACTCTGTGAAGATACATCCTTTTATTTGGGTAGCTTCATGTATATACGCTTGCAGGTGCGCACCTTGTCTCAAAAACTCACCACACTTACATGTCGAGTCTTGTACAACGCTATTTTGCCTGTGAGCATATAACAGAATAAAACACACCAAATGCAGCAAGTAGTGTCTTGCCACAACGTCGCCTTGGAGTGGACCAAGAGACGGAAAAAACTGCAAGTCGTTCTAAAACGGTCTTGCGCATCCCTTGTGGACTAACCACGAAGAGGGTGCAGTAGCATCGCAGGGTAAGTACGGGAATATCCATGGAAAGCCTTGCAACAACGTCACGTGGGGTCACGGGGAGGGTGATGGTTGTACGACCTAATATCCCATTATAGGCTCCCAATTCTTCGACCACCACGAATGTGACCATCAGGTGCAGTTGTGTCCATCCTTCGCCTAGGGTCACGGGGAGGGTGATTATTACAAGAGGGTATGTTGTTGCTCCTACAAAGCTGACCAAGGGGAAATTGACAGGCTTCAGGTCTCTTTCTGACTTTCCAATGGCTCTTATCAGATCAATGTGGAGTATGTCAGTAGAGCTGCCTCCATCCACTTGCATTCTTCTTACATTGCAACATGAGATATCCATTGTGATGACCAAGGCGTCGTCGTGTGGGTAGACCACGTATTTCAAGTCCTCGTCAGAGAATACTATTTTCATGTTCTTGACTGGCCTTTGTCGCTTCCCAAATAGAGCCATCTCATTGATGTGAGTCATATAGACCTCTCTTGCGTTGGAAGCCTCTCCTCCCGCTGCCAAGCCTCCATGTATGACACTGATCGTAAGTTTTTTTGTTCTGGGGGGGGGGGGGGGAGGGAAGTCTTCCATTTTCTCCTTCCCCTTTCCTATTCCATTGTACTTTGCATGGGGGCTTCTTTCTCTTTTCCGTTCATCCTTAACGAAGTTCTTTAACATTCCTTCTTGGATGAGGCTCTCGATGTCACGCTGCAGGTGAAAGCAGTTGTCTGTATGGTGCCCGTCGGCATTGTGGTATTTACACCACTGCTCGATGTTGTTGCCCATCCTTGTCTTTCTCTTCTCCGTTGGCGGAGTCCACAAGTTTAGCCTTTTCATCTCTTGGAGAATGACCGAGGCTTCCCTTGTGAGGGGGGGTAAAGACAATGCTATGTATGCCTTGAGGCCTTGAATGCTCGGTTTCTCTTGCTCCACCCTGCGGTGTCCATGGCTGTCTTCGTGGTGCTTGTTCTGGGATCCCCATCAGCTGGGGTTTCCCTTGGTTTGCTTGCTGTTCTCTTGTCGTTTTGCTTCGTACCCTTTTCTTCGATTCGAGGGTGCACGCTCCAAATCGATGTATGCCTTTACTCTCTCGGCCATCTCTTCTAGGGTGTTGATTGTTAGGACTTCCACATTATCTGCTAGAGGTGCCCCCCAGCGGCCCAAATTCCTGACAAAGGCTCGGACTATTTCTCCTTCGGATAGCTCTGTTGCTCTGTCCACGATGTTCTGGTTGAAGCTCGTGTAATAGCTTGCTAAGCTTTCGTCATATCCTTGTTTCACGTCGTCTAGTGCTGAGTCGCCCTTTAATAGTTGTCTCTCCCCCAAGTATTGTTGAATGAAGTTTTCCTTTAGGTCCGCCCAAAAGGCAATTGTTCCTTGGGGAAGATTGAAGAACCAGTATGAGGCATTTCCTGCCAAGGTTGAGGGGAACAACATTGCGAAGTGATCCTCAACGGCGGTCCTTCCTAGAAGCGACGACTCGTGCTTTTGGATATGTTGTATCGGGTCTCCTTTGCCAACATAGTCAGCAATCTGACGCGGCTGGACGTTCGGGGGTACCATTGTATAGATTAGCTCTTGAGTGAAGGGGTGTGAAGCTCTATCTCTCAGCTTGTGCATTGCCCTCCCTTTTGAGTCCTTGATCTTTC
This sequence comes from Clarkia xantiana subsp. parviflora, assembly GCA_036873135.1. NCBI lineage: Eukaryota > Viridiplantae > Streptophyta > Magnoliopsida > Myrtales > Onagraceae > Clarkia > Clarkia xantiana. Next base: position 22,426,430 of record JAPTYO010000012.1, read on the forward strand.
GTGCTATCAGCTCCTCTACTTCTTCTCTTGTGAGTGCTACGTTTTGCAAGTTCTGATGCATTGCGGGTTGGGGTCCGACGTACCCCTGTCCATCTCGTGGTCCCGGCTGCCTCTGGTGGTTCTGGGGATGAGCATGTCCTTGGTTGTTCTGGGGTCCATAAAACCCTTGGCCGTTCAGAGGTGCACCTTGTCCTTGGCTATTCTGGGATCTTGCATATCCCCGGCCATTCTAAGGTGCTGCATACCTTTGGTTATTCTGAGGTCCTGCGTATCTTTAGCCATTCTGGGGTATTCCGTTGCCTTGGCTATTCTGAAGCCCAGCATATACTTGTCCGCTATTTGCTTGATTGTTAGTCCCTCTTGGTTGGGGATACCCTCCTTCTAGGTACTGCTGGTTGTTGAAGCGGGTGTACGCCGGTTGGTTTCCCCCCATTGACCTTGGAGGTGATGCATGGTACCTTGGTTGATCCTGCCTTAGATTTTCCCTTAGGCGCTCTCTTATGTGCAGCATTTCCTCCATTGCTGCCATCATCTCTGGTGTGATGTTATATGTTCTTGGGTTTCCTTCTTGGGGCGGTTCTGGGCGTGGTTGGTTCACTGCTTGTTCCGGGTGAGCATTGGTTGTGGAATTCTGTTCCTCTGGGATTAGTTGTTCCCTGATCCTTACTTCCTCCCGATGCTCTTCCACATTTGCATGTTGGCCTACCACTGGTGGTTGCCTGCCTCCTCCTGGTGGTGCTTGGTTGTTTTCCCCCTTGGTATTTGTCTACTCGACTCTACAACCTTCCTTCTTGTTACCGCCATCGATCGCTAGTAGTAGTTGTTGCGTCCTGGATGAACTGGGTCGTATGGACGTGTCTGTCTGAGTGGTTGAGCGGGTTTCTGGGCTGTCACTCTTCGTCTGAAAGAGGTTTTTGCCTTGTGTCGATGACGAGTGTTCGGTTTTATTGCTGAGTCTCGGAAAAGTCTGTGTCTCGAAAGGAGTCTGTGTCTCGGAAAGCGGATGTGTTTCAGGAAAGCGGATGTGTCTCATGAAAGCGGATGTATCTCAGGAAAGCGGATGGCAGTCTTTGCACAAGTCCGAGCGTCTGGGGCGCTGGTTCCTGCACGAAGGGCCAAAACTAGCACAGAGAGGGGGGGTGGTGCTAGTGGAGCCCTCTCCGATGCCTAAGTCACTATATGGCTAAAAAGGTAATCTTAGAGAGAGAAAGTATTTTTAGAGAGAAGTCAGAGCTCTAAATACCAAAGATGGGCAAATGAGAGGATGTGTGAAAATGGGTGGCCAAGGCCTCCTATTTATAGGCTTCCTTGGGACCGGACCCGGTTTTAAAGCGGTTTGATGACGGTTCAAAAGCAAGCGGTAACCGTCATCAATATTGGCAATGCGCGAACTTGACTTCTCTACACGTAACAGTAATCGCGTAAACGGTAATCGCGTAAACGGTAATCGCGCAATACCCGTAATGCAATCCGGACCTCGTCGAATTTGGGCAATTCGGCGAGGTCCGGTCCGGACGCGCGTAACGCGCTTCCGGACCGTTTTGACCCTTGGGAGACGTTTTTGAAGCTGTGATGTAATTTTGACGTGTTTACGAGGCCCAAAATATAAATACGAACTCGAATTGGACACATATCCATCACTTGCCCCCGAGTCAAGTAATGGTTTAAAACCTTTCTTGACTCTATTTATGTTAGGATACGCGTCCAATTTGAGTTTGACGCTAACCTTCCGGTTTTGATTGTTGGTTGGACGTAGAAGTCTTGGTTTCGTCCGTCCTTTGATTTCCTGACCGAGTGACTTTATTTCCTGTCATCACGGTTAGTGCAATAGAGAATGTGCATATGTAAATTACCGTTAGGGATATAAGAAATTAGTAATATGTCATGCGGATATGTTTTTATCAACGTGCATGCACAAGTAACGGTCATGGCAAGAACGTAAATATGTGATGCTAGAAATATAATCCGTATACTCTAAAATGACTTAGCGATTAGTAAATCATGAATCATGCGATATACGAACATGCATGTAGAACGACGAATTTGATATGCGTAATACCGAAATAATCATGTGCGTAGAGATAAATACTCAGAAGAGGGCGGAGTATACCGTAAGCACTTAGGTGTGGGTGTAGGTGAATTACTCATTTGATCCTTATCATCAAGGAATCTCTTGGAAGTAGTCGTTTGTTGCCTTGATGCCTTAGAGAAATGTTTTCTTAAGTGTTGTCGTGTTTGCTCTTCGCGGTTCGTCACATTAGTCGCACCGCTTGCATGATAGCTTCTTGGGACGTTGGCCACTTTTATTGCACGTATCAATTTTGCTATGCGCGTTGACTTTGCTATGCGCGTTGACTTTGCAATGCGCGTTGACCTTGCTATGCGCGTTGACTTTGCTATGCGCGTTGACTTGGTTGTATGTTGGTAATGATAGCTTAGGCGATGTATTGTTGAGCATCATGTATAGACCGTCGGTCATTGTCTGCAAGCATGTCAAAACACTTAGAAAATATTTAAACGATATCTAATGCTTGTTATCATAGATGTCGGCGTATGAACTTTGTCGATGAGCGTCGTAGGTGTGCTTAGGAGGCATAGCTACTTGTTGTATGCAATCCATCTTTGTCGACATGTATGTACATACATGGAAACACTTAGAAAATATTTTTTCTTGTTGACTTGTCGACATGTATGTACGTACATGGAAACACTTAGAAAATATTTTCCCCTTGTCGACATGCATCCTTGTCGACATGTATGTACATACATGGAAACCCTTAGAAAATATTTTCCCCTTGTCGACATGTATGTACGTGCATGGAAACACTTAGAAAATATTTTCCTCTTGTCGACATGCATCCTTGTCGACATGTATGTACGTACATGGAAACATTTAGAAAATATTTTCCCCTTGTCGACATGCATCCTTGTCGACATGTATGTACGTACATGGAAACATTTAGAAAATATTTTCCCCTTGTCGACATGCATCCTTGTCGACATGTATGTACGTACGTGGAAACACTTAGAAAGTATTTTCTCATTGTCTGCATGCATCCTTGTCGACATGTATGTATGTACACTGTTTGTGCGTATTTGCCCCCGCACTTAGAATCTTTTCACCATCCCTGGCTATGTATGCTGTATCCGTATGCTTGATGCGAACACAGGTTATATGCCAACTCCTGATAATATGCTGACACATGGTTGTATGCTGACAGCTTGCAATATGCTGACTGTCATCCTGAGCAAAGTACTTAGAAAATATTCCACCATTGTAATCTTGTATGCTGCGAGTATGAGCTCGATGTTGTCATGCAAGGTTAATGTGTTGAAGAGGTTGCCCCCCTTGCGTGATGCTTGTTACTTGTTGCACGAAGACTTACGAGTCTTGTACGTACATGGTTGTCTCACATGGAGCGTCTGTTGCATAAATGCTTGCATAAGTGTTGATGCGTGTTTACGCACTGACTGGATTGTTGGTTGTATTTTCCAGGATATCAGATCTTGCTGTCTTCTTGTCAGAATTAGTCTTCCCACGGCTGTTACCATGAGTAAGTCCACTATCTCCATCTTGATGGGAAAAAGCTTGTCTTTGCAGATAGCTGATGTGTACCGTAATTCGTTTGTTGGGAGAAATGTCCATACAAGTGCCCCCGTTACTCTGGAGTCTTCAGACACGCTCGCGGTAAAGGGCTTGTGAGTAAGACGTCTCATTGTATCTTCTTTGAACTTGTTAATTTTCCAAGTTATTGCTGGCTGCAGCTTCTGTTTTTAGCATAATTCTCAAAAGATCCGACGCAGGGGCGCATTCCTCGAGCGATTCTTAGTTCTTTATGCCGAGCATGACCATGCTAATTCCTTCTTGTGATAAAGGAAATAGAGTTGAGGGTTGTGCAGTGGTGTCTTCTGCCCCCCGGTCGAGGGACCGGCCCAAGGAGGAGCGTTACTCCTATTGAGGTAAGTATTTGTTGATTGCTGATTTTGATGCCCGTATTGCTGATTGTCGCCCTTATGTTGAAGAGCTATGTTGTGTTGAATGTTGAAACAATCATTCTTGTCGTGTCCTTTGTGTGGATGACGAAATTGCATTTGATGTTGACATTATGAACTCTTAGCCATAGGTCCTTAGAGATGATGTTAACTCTTGGTTGGTGTCGGGTTGTTTGCTTCCAGCATGTTGAACCCTTTGTGAATGTGTTGATGTTGTGTTGATAACTCTTTGTTCATGCCTTTGCTTGCATGATATTTCGTCACCTGTGATGGGTTCGACTACAGCCGTCAGGCCTTTTAACGGCGAGGAAACGGCAAACAGGCCCACCAGGCCCAGAGTAAAGGTCAAGATGACTTTGGAGAAGGGTCCCGACGAAGGGAGTCCCGATGATGAAAGGTCCCGACAGAGTCGGTCCCGACAGCTGAGCTGGAAGCTCCCGATGTGAAGCCTTTAAGTAGGCCCCGATGAAGAATCCCTGAGAACGATTGGCCCTGTCACGATGACGAGGGGCCCCGAGCGGTGACACAACGAGATAACTCTGGAGTCCCCGACGGGGGTCGGGACTCGTTATCAGAGGATAAGGCCAAGATATGCGGGGCGTGGCCGAGATACGCGGAACGTGGTTAAGATACACGGAGCGTGGCCGAGATACGCGGGGCATGGCTAAGATACGCGAGATCATGGTCTAGATAGACGGGATCACGTCCGAGATATACGGGATACGGGCAAACCACCCCTAACGGTTCGCCAGGTACCTGAGGCATCTCTCTGCCTATAAAAGGGCAGGAGATCACCTCAGAAAGACTTACGTTGAGTTCAATATCCTTTTGAGATTATTGCTTGCAAGTCATACGAGAGACTCATTTAAGCATCGGAGAGGGATTCTGGGTCACCGCCCGGTCTATCCCTTCTTGCAGGATTACGTGGAGCAAAGGAGCTAGGATTGCCGTCAAGATCCGTACCGGAGTTCCACCGTGATCCAACAACCTGGACCTGTTTTCAATAATAATCATGTGATAACTTGTTAGTAATATTTCATACCTTGAGTTATATATGTTGTCCATATGCTTTGGACTTGGAAGATAGGATAGATATCCTTAGATGATGAACACGATGTCCGTAGTTACGGCTGTATGTCGCTCATTGTTAAGTGTTATGATCGCCCCTCTTGGTTAGATTCCAAGGCATGGCAAGATGGATAGAGCATATGATGTTGCGACTTGCGCATTGTAGGTTTTTGTTGGATGACTAATAATCATAGATGTAGTCTCCGCAGCCGTGACCATTAGCCACTTCTTGATTGATAACTTGAGATGCTCTCCTGATTGCTTGCATGATGCATTACGCATGTTGCCCTTCTTTCCTGAATAGCTTGCCGCTATGTATGTTGTAACCTGTCAAGTATTTTGCGTATAGAAATTTTTCTTAACAAGTAGTGTATTTGAAAGGTGTTATCTTGGCTAAGCAAGATACTAGTTTATACCGTCTCTTAGTTCCACTCTAAGGCGACTTTGTACAAGACTCGACTTGTAAATTTTATGAGTTTTAAACAGGGTGCGCACCTGCCAGCGTGTATCAACCCGCGTTGGGGAAGCATACGTAAAAACATTTTGGTTTTTGAAAAAATATTTGTCAACCCTAAAGAAGCTCGTGATACACGCAAAAGCCGTGTTGATAAAATATTTGAAAAAATATTTGATACATAAAATATTTGATAAATTATTTGAAAAAATACGTGTGATACATGATTCCTGCGTCCAGGGACCACGTAACACTTTTTGAAAATATGAATTGTGATGCACGCTTTCTGCGTCCAGGAACCATGCAACACGGTTTGAAAATCTGTAATACGGAATTGTCATCTAACAAGAGGAATTTTTACCGTAAAGATTGTACCCTAAAGCAGGAATTCATAGTACGGGATTGTCATCTAACAAGAGGACGTTCGCCGTATAGAGTGAACCCTTTAAACAGGAATTCAAACTTGTTGTAGCGTGGGGTCGTTGTCTAACAAGAGAATTTCCGCCACTTATGGGGTGATCAGTCCCGTATTGTATTTGCCCATCCTGTTCTAAATCCAGGGAATGGCTATAACCATGAGGATTTGCCTCTAACAAGAGATGTCACAGCATGTCATTTTCTAGAAGTAAACATGGGGTTTTTCTTTACAAAGAAGATACCTCAACATGCTACTTTTGATAGAAGATCTTGGTGTTAATCCAAGATATTGCTTGTAGTTGACACCTTTGGAATATTTGTCATTTTGTTAGTAGACCTTGGTGTTATTCCAAGGTATTGCTTGTAGTTGACGCCTCTGGAATAGTCGTCATTTTGATAGATAATCCGCAAGTTGTCATTGCGATATATAAGTTGACTGTGCACATAGCGCGATGGCTTTGTGTTGCCGGCACCTTCTTGAGATAGACGCCAATGTTATGAATGGAGAAATAAACTCCCTGTTGGTGTAGATAATTGATATATTGGCATTGTATACCATAAAATCCCTCCTTGAACACAATGCTTAGCTTGTATTGTTGAAGTAGATTTTTGTGCATAGGTTACTACTTGGCGTAATTCCTATGTAGTAATCGTAGTGTAGCATGTACCTACTAACATAGTTGCTTTTGTCATATAATCGCAATTTTTATAAGTTTGCAAAAGTATGGAGTCATGAAATTTCTTTTTAGTCATGCATATAATAAATAAAGTAAAGGAATCTGATACAAGGATTCCTTGTTTGTGTAGGAAACTTCCCTGAGTGCGGACGCGATAGGTGCGGATCATGATAGGTATGTATATATGCTAGGTAGAATGCCGAGCATTTGTCAGCTTGGTGCCCCCCAAGTTGCTTGGCAGTTGTATCGCTGTTTCTTGATAATTTTTATTGTTTCATCTTCTAATAGTGCATGATCTGCCCTTGGGTAATGCCCATGCCTTGTTTATTATTGCGACACGATTTTTAGTCTTGCGCGTATAGAATGCTTGAGGCTTTGTGTTGTTGACGCGATTAATATGTGCGTAGTTGTTACTTGGCGTTATTCCAAGGTAATATGCGTCATAATAATGTACCTACGAAAGTAGATTTAACCTTTATTAGATATTTGGAGTTCGCACAACGGATTACAAGAAAGCGTCTACTGATCACTTCTTTTGAAAAGTACTGAGGCTAATAAGCATAAGTTGTACTTAATCTAAAAAGATTTAAAATAGATATGCGAAAAAGGAGATAAGGAAGATAAAGGGATTGCTGATGTGTTTGACGTCCTCATAGGTGATTTGTTGGCCAGTTGTCTCTGCCACGTGCCATATAGTTTCTCAATGCATCTAGCGTGTTGAGCTCTTCAATCTCCACCTTTGGGGATGAACAAATGTTGATGTCATGCCCCCCAGTTTTACGTTGCTCGTGTTGTTCTTCAACATTTTTGCCAAGGAAGGCAGTCGTTGGCTCAAGTGGGCGGTGAAGTTTGTTTTCCAGGAGTTTGAAATTTGTTTCTTCTGCCTTCATGCTCCAAGGATTGTATAAGTCGTCACAATTGGTTCCATAAGTGACGTTGCTTTTCTGGCGTTTGGCGATAGGTGGATTATCATCCGCCTTTTCTTTTCCTTGCCTTTTTCTGAAGACTTCACACGAGGCTTCCTTTGATGCTTATTGCCTTGGTCGATATACTTCTTCATTTTTCCTTCTAAGATCAAGCTGTTTACATGACGCTTTAATCCATCACAGCCTTCTGTCTCGTGGCCAAATACTTCATGATTTTCGCACCATTTGCTTTCATCTTTTCCCAGTGGGCCCTTGCGGAAATTGGAGGGTTTTTTTTCCACAGCTTGGTTTTTTTCATTTCTTTCAAGATGACAGATAACGGTGTGTTCAATGGAACACATTTGGCGAGATTGGTCTCTTTGAGCCTTTGGGCATTTGACTGGAATGGCCTCTTTTGTTGCGGTTGTCTCTTTTTCCAGGAGACGTGTATCTCCTTTTCAATTATTGCCTTCAAGGTTCTTGTTGTCAATCCCGTGATTGGGACGTCATCGTCACTAACAGGTTTTTCCCGTCCCTCCTTGTGACAGATGTCAGCATCGTCTTGGCTTGTCCTTGTGGAAGGGCCTTCCTTGTGTATTTTTGATGACTCTTCTTGAGTCTTTTTTGGAGGGCTGTCGACTTGATCGACGAATTGCTCTAATTTGCCTTTGAGGACGAAGCTGTTAATGCGGGAACGTAGGCTGACACAGCTGTCCGTTTCGTGGCCGAAGACCTCGTGGTTTTCACACCACTTGTCTTTGTCTTTCCCTAGCGGACCTTTTTTGAAATTGTTCGGCTCTTTCCACTTGTTCGCATCCTTCATTTTCTTCATTAATAAGGATAGCGGTGCATTCAATGGAATGCAGTCTGTGATATCTTCTTGGAAAGGCCTTTTCGGCTGAGGCTGCCAATTTCTTCCTTTCTGACCGCTTGAGGGCGGTTTTGTTTGATTTTGCTTTGGAGGTTGTTTCCATGCCTCTTTTTGGTGTTGTGCTATCACGCACGGGTTGCATGAGCGTGCAGCTCCGTGCTTTGGTTGTTGGTACTGGAAGGTACCTTCCGTGCATTGCCCCTCTATTCTTTGGTGTCGTGCGTCTTGATGTCTTGTGACTCGAGACTTTGTCCCTGTCGTCTCAACTTGTCCGTTGATTGGAGGCAGAGGGGGTGACGGGTTGACACCTTTGAATTGGAGGGCTCCTTGGTCGTATTGTGCAAAGGATGCATTTCTTGTTGGCGTGAAGAAAGCATTAGATGTGGCAACAGGGATGTGGAAGGATCCAAGTTGTCTTCTTATCGGCTTCTGTGAGGTTATGGGCAAGGCGTCGTGGTATGCAACGTGCTCCTTGTCCTTTGATGAGAAATTCATGACATCTTTAAAGGCGGCATCCTTTATGTCAACATACTCCAAGTTGGTGTCATCGGTCTTGTGCATTGTCTTTGCAACGTACACTTCTTGGTTGTATGAATTCTCGCTTTCAGCGTCAAAGTCTCTTGCATTCCTCCAATGACGGGCTCCTTGGGAAGGAGTGTATGAATGTGCGGCTTCATATCTTGTATGCTGGAAGGCATTTTCTGCATGTTGGTCCTTGCCTTGGAATGGATGGCCTTGGCGGGTAGTGTCTTGCGACATTTCTCTTGTCGGCGCAGCGTGTTCCTGGGCGGTTGGAGGTGGTTGGGCTGCATATCCTTGATTTTTCAGTGACTCGCGGAATGCAAGTAAGTCTTCCAGCGCAGCCATCATTGCTGGAGTAACCGAAGGCATTGGGTTTGCTCCCGTTCCTTGTTGTTTGCCATGGGGCATTTCTGACTGAAATTCATCATCATCATGCATCTCTTGCTCAAAACTAGTTGGGGGTGGACGATTCTCGTCATTTGGTTCTTGGAGGTTGTGCTGTGCGTCGGGCACATCCTTGGTTGGCATGGATGAAACTACGGAAGTAGCTCTCGGTATGTAGGAAGGCCCCGGCTGGCTTCCGGTTGGTTTCTGACCTCCTGCTTTTTTTCTTGCCGGAGACGTCTTAGGATGTCCAGGCCTTTTCCTTGCATTTCTCGCGTTAACCTCTTCGGGAGGGTTGTGATCACTCGTCATGTCTTTGCGGTATGGTAGCTGTTGTTCGAATCACGGAGACGGCGCCAAATGTTGCGTCCTGGATGAACTGGGTCGTAAGGACGCGTCTGTCTGAGTGGTTGAGCGGGTTTCTGGGTTGTCACCCTTCGTCTGAAAAAGGTTTTTGCCTTGTGCCGATGACGAGTGTTCGGTTTTATTGCTGAGTCTCTGAAAAGTCTGTGTCTCGAAAGGCGATTGTGTCTCAGGAGGCGTCTGAGTCTCGATAGACGGTTGTGTCTCAGGAGGCGTCTGAGTCTCGGGAAATGGTGGTCTGTGCACAAGTCTGAGCGTCCGGGGCGCTGGTTCCTGCAGAAAGGGCCAATACTAGCACGGAGAGGGGAGGGGGGGTGGTGCTAGTGGAGCCCTCTCCGATGCCTAAGTCACTACAGGGCTAAAAAGGTAATCTTAGAGAGAGAAAGTATTTCTAGAGAGAAGTCAGAACTCAAAATACCAAAGTTGGGCAAATGAGAGGATGTGTGAAAATGGGTGGCCAAGGCCTCCTATTTATAGGCTTCCTTGGGACCGGACCCGGTTTTAAAGCGGTTTGATGACGATTCAAAAGCAAGCGGTAACCGTCATCAATATTGGCAATGCGCGAACTTGACTTCTCTACACGTAACGGTAATCGCGTAAACGGTAATCGCGCAATACCCGTAATGCAATCCGGAGGTCCGGTCCGGACGCGCGTAACGCGCTTCCGGACCGTTTTGACCCTTGGGAGACGTTTTTGAAGCCGTGATGTAATTTTGACGTGTTTACGAGGCCCGAAACATAAATACGAACTCGAATTGGACACATATCCATCAGTAGCTATATGCTTTCTTGTTCGAATCTGCAGACGACACCAATGTTTGCTCACGTGTGTTCGTCGTGGGCTTCTCCTTCGTAGATGGGTTTCTCCTTATCGATCTTCTTCCTTGATGGGATTTTCCTTCTTGATCCTCTCCTTGCTTCCCTGCAAAAGGGGTACCGGGGGTTCCCGGTAAGCCCACTCCGAAGCTTAAGTTAGTGAGAGCTTCTAGAGAGAGGGTGCGCATAGAGAGAGAGAGAGAGAGTGAATACCTTCAAATGAGGGGATGAGCTCTCTATTTATAGAGTTTCTATTGGACCGCCCCTGTTCCAGTGGTTCTCTGGTCCGGTTGTGGCGGGTTCGTAATTATGGGTTGGTATTGATCGTAAATAAGTTTTCTTTGACATCGGTTTGACCGTCGGTAAGTTCATTGTGGCTAAGTGTTGGTGTGTGGCCTTCTAAGGCGAGCCCCGGGCGAGGTATCGTCCGGGGGTGGGGGTCCGGATGAGGGGGTCTCGTCCGGACGGACGGGGGTACCCGAAGGGGTACCCCTAAGGCCTTGCTCGGGTGCCCGAGCAAGGAGTACCTTGCCTGTGTACCCGAGCAAGGTGGACCTTGCTCGGGCCCCCTTGTGATTTTTCCACCCGGGTCTTCCCGAGTGGGTTTTGCCACTCGGGATATTTTTCGGGCCAAAGCGATGGGTCTCGGGTGTCCGTGTCTTAAGTCTTGAGTTATATCCAGTTTCGGTCCACCAGACCCCTCACTGATGTTTTCACCATCTCCATTTTCTGTCTCCTATTTATCCGTCATCCCTCTAGTTTTTTTTTGTATATGTAATCATGTAAATACATGCGTGGCCAAAAAAAAGTCATGTAAAATCCATAGCTTGTTAGCGTGGTAAATTTTTTTTTTTAATAAATTCATACCCAGTTGTTTATTAATTGTACACTAATTAATACAATTTAATATGAACGTATATAAAATGTCTGAATATACCTTAACTCCAATTAAGGTATTATACATGTATCCCAATTTTTGTTTTAGTCAAAATGTCTCATTTTAATTTAAGAACGCACAAATTCAATCCCTATTAGCTAATTGGGAAATGTATCATACTTAGCTAATTGGGATACATGTATATTATCTTAATTGAGATACAATTTTTGTTGTTAATTATGGTATTTCTTTTTTTGTACGAAAAAAATACATGTATAATATGTTAATTTATACAATACTAATTAGATTTATTAATAGTATTTAAAAGTGGTTACAATTCTTTTGTAAGTTACATAAAAATGTCATATTCTTCATATTCATTCTAATTGGTTTTGGGTGTTTTACCCACATGTTCAAATGAATCTTAACTCCAATTAAGGTATAATACGTGTATCCCAATTAGCTAATTTGGAAATTATAATACTTAGCTAATTGGGATACATGTATAGTATTTTAGTTTACATAAAAAGGAAGTTATTAATTATGGTATTTCTTTTGTTTTACAAAATTAAAAATATGTATAATATGTTAATTTATACAATACTAATTATATTTATTAATATTATTTGAAAGTGGTTACATTTCTTTAGTAAGTTACATAACAGTGTCACATTCTTCATATTCATTCTAATTGGTTTTGTGTGTTTTAAGAATGTTCAAAAGAGTCTTATCTCCAATTAATGTATTATACATGTATCCCAATTAGCAAATTTGGAAATGTATCATACTTATCTAATTAGGATACGCATATATCATCTTAATTGACATACAAATATGTTGTTAATTATCGTATTTCTTTTGTTGTAGAAAAAAACATATATAATATGTTCAATTATACAATACCACTTTAATTTATTTTAAGTATTTGAAAGTGGTTACATTTATTTAGTAAGTTTCCTATCTATGTCACAATCTTCATATTTATTCTAATTGGTTTTGTGTCTTTTGATAATATTTAATGAGGGTTAACTCCAATCAAGGTATTTTACATGTATCCCAATTAGCTGATATGAAAATGTATCATACTTGGGTATATAATTTAATAACAAAAGTTTCGTTGCTTTAATGAGCATATCTTATTTAGTACTTGAAAACATTTGTACACACGTACAACATTTCTACAATCGTACAAAAGCAGTTGATGGAACGTCCCATTTTAGTCCCATATATCAAAAAAAACATGTCTATTCGTTTCACAGGCGTCTTATAGAGATCAAACCGACGGCTTTCAATCATTTACAGGACCTACTTCCCTCCTCAGTCCTTAATAAGAAGCTTATGCTCTGCGAGTCCAAGCCTCTACTGCCGGAATATGAGATTCTCTCTGTCGTCTTCCATCTCTGCTCAAGTTCAAGTTCCAGTTTGCTCCAATTGCTGCGCCTTCCGAAAATAAATATCAATATGGGGTAGGTACGTTGTTTCATTTCTGACAACAGAACAATTTTGTTCATATTTTTTTTACTGTTGTGGATTATGTGTATACCGGGTTTTAATCACTTTTTCTAGTTCCTTCAGTTTCAACCCATATAAATAAAACGTTTCCAAATTACACTTAGGTTGAACATGTTAGAATACTGAAAATGTGTGGTTATGTAAGGTTCCTCGTTTTAAAAATTGTTTCTCTGTATATATATGTATATAATTTTTTAGCAGAAATCCATTTGAACAATGAAACCCAATATGTTCAACTATTTACCTGATGAGCTACTGACGCTAATCATAATGGATGTAAGTGCGGCCTCGCTAAAGGATTTTTTCAACCTTAAGTTATGGTATGTAAAGTTCTCTACAATTATGATCTTCCTATTATTTATGCAATATGTAACTTACATGGAACTTATATCCAGCTGCAAAAGGTTTAACAGTGTGGCAGAACATCCCCACACGTACAAATTCATAAAACTACTGCCATTTCCTTACTTAGGGGGGGGGGGTGGAAGTATACCAAGTTTATCAAAACTTGCGCTCAGCACGAGAACCCCCAAGCACTTTACTGGGTAGGAGTAACCAACTATTTCGTAGCAAATGATTTTTTAATGGGAAAACCCTAACTGAAGGCTGCAGTAGTTGATGGAAATCTAACGGCGAAATATGCTCTAGCAATGGCGTTTTTATTCGGTGAAATTAGCAATGAAAAAGATATTGACTCAGCGTACGATAATTTGAGTATGGTTTGTGCAGCCGGAAAGGAGACTAAATGTCGACAGTCTATGAACAATGTTCTTTACTACTGCTGGCCTGAAGATTTCGACAACAAGGATTTACAAAGACGTGATGCACGATGCAGGCACAACCACTTGAATACTAAAATTGGATGGGGGAGTGAGTATAACGGATTGGATTAATTTGATTGCTTGGGTTGCCGGTGTGATGCTGAGGTTGATATGTTTGTGGATGAATTCGGTTGGATGCGATTCAATTCGATCCATAAAAACTATTTCAGGTTATGTTGTGATTTTTGTTCAATTTTTAAAAGACAACAGCGTGTGTTGCTCAAGTACACATTATATTATGTATTTTTCTATATAATATAGTTATAAAATATATGCGCGTTACATATATAATATATGTTTCAAGTTTTAACTTTCCGGTTTTGTTTAGCTTATAATCAAGCATATCTACCATTTCAAAATGACATAGGAAATTGATAAATCAACTAAAGAACATCTCATGGTCGTCATTATTACATTGCATACCTTCATTAAAGTTTGATTATGCTGTTAATTCAAATATTATATTTTGTTATTTAGTCAACATGGTCGTGTATGATATCTCAACTTTGACTGTCGGTTATTTTCAATTATATGGGTTCCCCAAGTCCGCCACCACACGTAGTCTCAAAAATCAAAACACACAAATCAAACATATACTATATTAAAACAGATAACTTGTTTAAAATATGAATATTCAACTATCTCACTAGTTAATTAGTTTATTTTTATTTTTTATTGATATACATTTTTCAGACTACTTATACACATGGTGATCCCTAGACGATAAGTGCCCCTCTAGGCATCACTATGGTTAATAGGTTTTCTACCAAGATATCATAGTGCCAACACATGGCTCGGTGATGTTGCCCCATCAGCCAAGTGACTATCTGGCACACAATTTTTGCCACATGTCACATGCTAATTGAAAAACATGAAACACATCAGCTGCCACATGTTGCAGCTGAGGTAGACAAGAATTTCTCCTTGTTTGCGTAGGATCTACTGTATAGTGCTTATTCGTTTATGAAAAATTTGGACCCTTTGTAAGGTATGTATATGTACCCATAACGTACTTGTATTGTAACATGAAGTACTATTCTTTAATTTGCAACAACACTTATGACGTCTTTTTTACAAATTGGTATCAGATATAGGGTATTGTTGTAAGCATATGGTGATGGACGCCTTAATTGGTAGCCCATAATATGTATAGTTTACCTAATGAAGTTGGGTAAATGTCACATTAGGGTAATTGGGCTAGACCCAAACCCAAATTGACATGAGAGGCCCAAAATTGGGCCTCCCTATACTAATGGCCGGCCAAGTCCACTTTACCCTCACTATAAATAAGAGGTATTAGGTAATATTTTAGGGTTAATCATAATACCCTCACAAGAGAGTTTTAGAGAGAAAAACCCTCCTCCCATAACGCCTAGTTTGGCCAAACCCCTTACCTCACCGAAGGTGTGCCAAATTGCTTTCGAGCAAACTCTCCAGAGATATTCCTTGTGCCAAGAATCGATCAGAGGCTTTGCTGTGGAGCTGCACCACGTAGGGCTTCTCTAACAAGAACCTTTACGGGTATCGACTGGAGGATCGTGATCTCCCTATCGAGAAGATCTCAGGTCTACAGATCATCTTAAAGGTATGTGTGAAACTTCCGTTGCGTAATTGATATTACTAGCACGTACCTTGTTTATAGTATCCGTAGTGATTACCCCCCGTAATCTAAAAGTGGTATCAGAGCTTGTGTTAGGAGTTCATGATTTTGATAAATTGGTGTTCTTGAAATTTTAAATTTTTTTCGGACCAATTTTTTTTTAGGAATTTTAAAATTTTCGTATTTTTATGATAATGGTGGTCCGAAATTTTCATGATGTTCTTGGTTTATTTGATGTTCATGATCTTCAAGAAAAATGTAAAATTTATCAAAATCAAACATTTGATTGTGGATCTTATTAAAATTTGATCTTGAAATTTGACCACTTGTTTCTAATTTTAGTGTTTGTGCCGAAACCCTAGGTGAATTACAAGGTAAATTTTTTAAATTTCTTAGTCACCAAGGGATAAATTTCAGCCAAATTTTTAAATTATATTGTTTACCATATTTTAATTTTTAATAAAGGGTAACAATATATCTATAATTAGGAACATTATGATAGATTCACATTAAAATATATAGAAATATATAACTATCAATATATCTAAATATTTAAATAGGGTTAAAGATATTATTGATAGATTTAGTTACCTAAAAGATTGAGAAAATATATTATCAGTTATTTGTTTCCCTATTAACGATATTGACAATAAATAAAATATATATTATGCCGAAATTTACATATATATATATATATATATATATATATATATATATATATATATTGTTGATTGAATTAATCTTAAATATAGAATCTTAGAAATAAATATATATATATATGTTTGTTAGTGCCGAAATATATATGTATATATTTTAATATTGGAAACTATTTTAAATAGTAATGTTACTTGGTGGCGAAGTTTAATTTTTTTTTTACTGGATTTAAAACCCTACTTCGGCCTCAAGTAAACATTTCGGCCCAATATGTTTAAACCAGGACGAAATAAAACCGAACCGGATTTTATCAATCGGTTCGACCTATTCGGATAGGGTCGGACCGGGGTAATTAAGTGGATTTAACCGAACCGATTTTGAGTGTTGAACCGAGTCGAACCCTATTTTCTTGGACCGGTTCGGACCGAACCATTTTTTAAATTTAAACGAGACCGAACAGGATTTTTGCCGGACCAGACCGAACCGGATTTTTGCCGGACCGGACCGAATCGAGCCAAAACAGACTGAAATTGACTGAACCGAAGAATGTTTTCGAAACCGAATTCAAGTCAACTAAAATAAGGAGGTCAAGTTTTAAAATCCAAGTGTTTTTGAACCTCGAAATGGACTACACAGTGCTCATAGGGTTGCTAACCTTTATGCCTTGTTTCGATTAATGGGATGGATCTCAGAGATATATGTTTTTTGGACTGGTTAAATTAGTGGATTGAATTGCAATTTTTTAATATTCAATATATATTTATGCATGATTAGAACTGTTGTCTTGACTGAGTCAAGCTAGCTGGATATTACATGTTGTGGGCAGAGCCCTGGTTAAATATATGGTATGCGCACTAGAATAGACATGCTGTGATGGTTGAAAATGCCTAGGATTCATGTCTAGAAGCTTGCGTGATTTAATATAGGGTTAACAGGTCTTTTGGTCCATGATGTTTGACAACTTTTGGGTTTTGGTCAATGATGTTTTTTTACCTAGTTTTAGTACCATATGTTTGCTGATTTTTTCTAGTTTTGGTCTAACCGTTACATTCCGTCCATTTTTTGACATGTTCAAGTCACGTGATCCACTCTAAACTTTAAATTTAGTCCCTCTAATACTTTCTTAACCTTTTTTTTTGTTCAATTTAGTCCCGAAGTTTCAAAATTGACCCCAATTGAACAATAGGTCCAATTGACCCCAATTGGACAATAGGTCCAATTGAATTTTTGAAACTTCGGGACTAAATTGAACCAAAAAAAGGTTAGGAAAGTATTACAGAGACTAAATTGAACAAAATTGAAAGTTTAGGGTGGATCACGTGACTTGTACATGTAAAAAAATGGACGGAATGTAACGGTCGGACCAAAACTAGAAAAAATCTGCAAACATATGGTACCAAAACTAGGTAAAAATAACATCATTGACCAAAACCCCAAAGTTGTCAAACATCATGGACCAATAGACCTGTTAACCCTTTAATATAAGCATGAATTGCAAATCAGCCCCTAATGTTTAAAATAATTTTAAAATGGAAAACCATTCACCAAATATGTATGATTGATGTGGATGTTACATGTTTGACACATATGCTAGAATGTTAAGGATGTAGCTGCGTTTGATAATTTACTTAAAAGTAGAATTATAAATGCAAGCATGAGTTCCTCGGAACATTAGACGCATGACGCGTAAGCATGTATGTGGTATGAATGATGAATGTTACTAGCATACAATAATTTGCATGGGTTGTAGAATTGATTATGCATGAGTGAATTCATTAGAATGATTTTTCCAAAACTAAAAGGGCCTTGGGAAAGCCAAGATCGGGTATGCTTATTTTAAAATTCACGTTCCGGTAATTTGCAATTTAAACCGTTTTTAACAGACTGATCTATTGGATAGAAGACGATATTAGTGTGAACTCTTTCACAGCCATCTTCCATTGGTTTACTAGTGGTCGGTTGGTTTAGATGACTGAGGAATCACTATCTGACGGACTGTATCTTAATAGATATTTGATGTATGCAATTCTTTCTCAAAATGTTATTGTCTCCCTGATTTTGCTTGATCATCAATGTGTTAGTCATGGCTGCAATCAACAATGTAATCTCCCAAATGAATAAGGGGGTGAGGTTGAACAACAATAATTATAAGATCTGGAATAAGCGTGAAGGATGGTGATTACTGGAATGAGAGGTTTGGAACATCTGATTACAAAGAAAGTCAGACAGGAGGGAGACCTCACAGATGAACTGAAGAAATTCCATGATGAATGGGATGCAAAGGACCAGGAATTTCATTCCGCCTTGTTGTCACTGCTTGAGGATGACATACTCTATGGATATGATCACTATGAGTCTGCCATTTACTTGTGGAACGGTCTTAAGGCAAGGTTTGGTGTTTACACCACAGCTCATAAGCGATCGTTAAACGTCGCTTTAGACTCATACAAGATGAATCTCAAGCACACAATGTAGGAGCATATTAGGCATATGTCGAACATGCTTGCTGAACTCATGGAGGCAGGAGAAATCCTGACCGACGAACAAAAGATCCAATGCGTAATCTGCTCTTTGCCTCACTCTTGGAATAGCATGAAAATGCACCTTACCCATGCCACTCAACTCGATGATCTCGAGAATGTGCGAGTTCAACTCGAACTGGAAGAGGATCGCCTCAAGGCTGAAATGCCAAGGGCGGAAATGCATATTGCATCCTCGCATCCAGCTGAGCAAAAGGGTAAGCGCAAGAACAAAGGCAAGAGACTTCAGTTTATGGCTAACAAACCTTTGGCTCCAAAACCTCAGAAGAATTTCAAGCGAAAGCAATTCGGATTCAAGAAAAAGAAGGCAAAACAGACACGTAAAGAGGAAACTCGAACGTATTTTAGGTGTGACGTGAAATGACACCTTGCTATTGCCTGCACAAATCCTCTCAAGGTACGTGTTGAAGAATAATGATAACCTCATAAGTTCTTCTGGGACTCCTCTAACTCGAGAGTAATTCAATTTTTCACTATTGATTACAGAACCGAGAAGGAAAACAAGCACAAACCTAAGGAACTTGCCCCGGAGATATAAAGATTGAATGAAAGACTTTATCTTTATTTTATTTGCTAAATGAACCTCTTCTTAATTTTCAGTATAAGATACATGATAATACGTTCCTTGAAATATAGGAAACGTTTGTTTTGAGCAAATGACAAACGCTCGGTCATAGTATGATTATCATTCCTCGAGTTATTCGATCCATTTAATTATCTGTTGGACACATTGCTTACATATTGATTATAAATATTATTTTATTATTATCACTCCATTGAATGAAATAAATTGTAATGATAATCATGTTTGAAACAGTTAAAACCGATTAAATTGAATTAAATTCAGAAATGAAAAGATTTAACCAAGGGTTTAACCCCAGAGTAGATTGCGCAACGCTGCGCAACGCGCAAGTGGACTTCGATAGACGGAACACATCGTTTCATTACATGAGTTTAATATTGAAGTGTTTATATGATGAAGTGCTGAACTTTCTTTTGCACTCCTTTGGAAATATGACTTACTGATAACATTTACAATGGTATGAAGTAAGCTACGTAACCTACAACGACCTTGTAAAAGTATCAAATGACACATAAGATGAATACCTAAGATGCTTAGTTCGGAGATGGATAAACTCTACGAGATAAGTCGGCAAACGAAGAAGGATCAAGTCAGTTAAATGATTTTCCTTCTAGAAGCCTTGAACGATATGTCAGGTTAGGCATTCAAATCAAATGAAACACTTCAAGAGACACTGTTTATACATATATAATGTTGGAGTCGTTCTATCAGAAGTTCCCTATTGGATGATGAAAGATGATTCAAATAAATGTCAAACTATGTTTCAATTAATATCGGTAAGGTATGACGCCATTATAGCTGATGGGTGATAATGAGTTAAATTCTATCACCATGCAACATTAGTTTGCGCAACAAAACACGTATTGATGACAAGAGTATGTCAGTTACTCTTAGAAAATACCTGTTTACAGCTTGGATTGTTAAATGGTACCGTGGTCGAACATGAGACGTTACATCACTAAGAGGGAAAATTTTCCAAATGCATGAACAGTTTCAATCAACATAGTCGAGATCAAAACGTAGCAGAATAACGATGACAATCAGGTCCCACTTAATTCGAGTGGGAGAGATATGAACCAGCAACTCAAGTGAATGACATGGTAAATGAGAATGGGGACATTTTCATAGTAAATCCAGTGGGAGGAATAAAACCTACCACATGTAATCACTGCTGCTGTTGGGACGAATCAAGTCGAACCTGATGGTCAGAATTGCTGAACCAGGAATGACACAACTACCTATATTACCCATTGTTCCCAGTGGGAGTGATCCAACCATACTTGGTTCCAGATCCTAGTGATTAAGGAATGCACCTCGGAAGTAAAACCCCGAGACCAAGAGGTTGTAATAGGAAAGTTATAGGTCAAGGTTCTAGCACTGCTGTTGTTCCCAACAGTGACGATGCTCTGATAAGTTGTTCCAAGTGGGAGGATTATTAACAATAGAAATGATGCTACGATAAGAAGCGTTATTCCGAGTGGGAAAAAAGATCAAACTAATAAGTGGGACTCATAATGCCTAGACGAGAGTCAAAGGCAAGTATCCCATTGAGCAAAGTGAAAACCCCGCTCAAACTGTTGGCAAGCACTGGAAAGACCTCAAGTCGAGAAATGGAAAGAAATAATAAATGAGAGATATCGCCTAAATGAAAGCCATTATAGTATTTAGTTGATTTACCTGCTAAACACAGGGGCATAAGGATAAGGTGAGCGCTGAAAGAAGGCTCACCACTGATGGAAAAGGTCGAACAACCCGACTTACTGCGAAAGTACATACCCAATTCATGGAGTGAACTTTGATAAGAGAAACTCATTGACTGTGTGTAAAACCACGGTTAGGGCCATTTATGGTCATGGTCGCAAGTCTCGATCTAGAGCTGCACCAAACACATGTTGAGACCGCAATCCGCCACGGAAACCTGGATGGAAGAGATCTACATGGAGTAACCAGAGGGTTTCATTACTCCTGGTAACGAGCCTAAATTTTGTAGACTCCAAAGGTCCATATACGATCGTAATCAGTCGTCCCGCATATTCCACGAGGAAATCGTAGGAAACGGATTCGTGAATCTTCACAAGGATCCGTGCGTGTATTATAAGACATACAGGTCTAAGTATGTCATCTTAACCTTATACGTGGAAGACATACTCATTGCTGCAAACGACATGAGTTTCATGAACAAGTCAAAGTCCTGGTCAACAAGTTGTTGAAAATGTTCAGATTACAGGATGCCAAACCCGTGGATACGCCGGTGGTATTTGAAGGCGCACTGTCTAAACGTGACGGCCCCAAGAACCTGTCAGAGCGTGAACAGATGAAGGGTGCAAAATATTTAAGCATGGTTGGTAGTTTGATGTACGCCATGCAATGCACCCCTCCGGATATCTGTTACGCCTAGTAGCACGTTTCCAATCAGATCCTGGCTATCAACATTTAATGGCTGTAAAACGAATAATTCGTTACCTGAAAGGTACTGCCGACTATGCTATGTGCTATGAGGGCGGGAAGTTAGAAATGACCGGTTACAGTGACGCCGACCATGGTGGCGATCCAGATGATCGTAAGTCCACCACATGGGGAGTATTTCTCCTTGCTAATGCCGCCATTCATGGACGAGCAAAAAGAAAATCTGTGTCGCGCTGTTAACAATGGAATCAGAATTCGTTGCTCTCTCTAAGAATGCACAGGAAGCAGTCTGGCTGAAAAAGCTTCTAACTACGTTGCTTGGTGGTGACGTCGGAAGTAAACCTGTAAAGGTGTTCTCCGACAGTCAGGCAGCTATTGCGGCAGTTAAGAATCCAAAGTACCATAGTAGGACCAAACACATTGATGTGAAATATTTTTATACTAAATCGATGGTAGAAGACAATATAATCACTATAGAATACTTGTCCACTAATAATATGATTGCGGACCTATTAACTAAGCCACTACGCAGGGAGATATTCGAAAAGCATGTAAAACTGCTTGGATTGCGTAGGGTTTAGAAATTGCATGTATCTGTGATAACATTTTGATATTAGAAAGTTACATTTTGTAAGTGAAAGAATTGCAACTGAGTTTATGATCAATCGACGTCATAATGTTTTGAGTACATCAAATTTACGGTCTATAAACTGAGTCGTAGGAGGATGCAATCATCTGCAAAACTATGTCGAATGTGGGCCTTACGTAGTCACACAGGTACGGTCGTCTTGCGGTGGAGGGGGGCCTTCACTATGCATGGTTGGCTAAGAATCAGGGGGAGATCCTGATTGAGCAGAATGATTATCTATAGTCGAAGTAACTTGAAGTGATTCTCGTTCTGCAGATCTCCGTGATGAACTTTGTTCGTCATAAATCCACATTCTGGGCCGGATGAAAATCTGTGATAGCATGATTGACATGTCCCATTCCTGTTGACCCAAAAGGTTCACGTATGCTATCAACGCGTGCTTCATACTACGCGTGCCATGTTCGACAACGGGGTCACCGCTCGGTTGTGCTAGGAAGGAATCCTCGTGATTCTGGCAGGCGCAAACTTCTTCACCTCGAGCGTGTGATTGATCCCGGAAGCCTTATGAACAGGCACCCGAAGTATCCTCATGACTCAGAACTCGTACCTAAGGTCAGGCTTAATGCTCGCTTCCCGGCGTACGAGCGTAGTGAAGAACAAAAAGGCCTAGTAACCACGTCTTTGGAAACCGATTGGGTTTGACTAAGGGTATGAACGATGGGGATGGTCAAGTTCACCTGTAATTTACCGATTCTTGTATTCACTAGGTGGCCACCAACCGGATATTAGTTGAAGGTTGTGAATACTTGTACGGATGCCTTGGAGAAGTGTTCCTATGTGGAAACTAGGAAAATGGAGAATTATCAGTTGACCTAGGATACAACGCGGTACAATATATATAAATGTTGTTTATAACAGGTTGATTGGAGAAAAGGGAATCAACGTTCCGCGGGCGCTACAACACTCCTAACAGATGAGTAGCACGATGCCCGTCGTATCCGCTGGTCGCACGACAAACCTCGTATGAACTATTCGAAAGCACGGAGCAGATCAAAGGGGAGAAATGTTGATGCGGATTTGGACAACAATACGTTAACAGGCACCCTCCCACTCCGGCGAGTGGGAGCTGTAAGCATATGGTGATGGGCGCCATATTTGGTAGCCCATAATATGTATAGTTTACCTAATGAACTTGGGTAAATGTCACATTAGGGTAATTGGGCTAGACTCAAATCCCAATTGACATGAGAGGCCCAAAATTGGGCCTCCCTATACTAATGGCCGACCGAAACTTATTGTGAGGGTAAAGTGGACTTTTGTCCACTTTACTCCTCCTATAAATAAGAGGTGTTAGGGAATATTTTAGGGTTAATCATAATTCCCTCACAAAAGAGTTTTAGAGAGAAAAACCCTCCTCCCATAACACCTAGTTTGGCCGAACCCCTTACCTCACCGAAGGTGTGCCAAATTGCTTTCGAGCAAACTTTCCGGAGATCTTCCCTGTGCCAAGAATCGATCAGAGGCTTTGCTGTGGAGCTACACCACGTAGGGCTTCTCTAACAAGAACCTCTACGGGTCCCGAACGAAGGATCGTGAACTCCCTATCGAGAAGATCTTGGTTCTACGGATCATCTTAAAGGTATGTGTGAAACTTCCGCTGCGTAATTGATATTACTAGCACGTACCTTGTTTATAGTATCCGTAATGATTACTCCCCGTAATCTAACAATGGTGTATTAACGTTTAATCGTTTATACTATAGTTTAAATGGTATCGTCTTTCTGTACACACTAATTCTAATTTTATCCGTTCAAAAGTAATATGGATAATACTGAAGAAGTGTATGGGGAAATTTGGGGCACATGAACGGTATCCTTTTCACCATTCAGCACATAACATGTGTCATTTCAACTTTCTCTATTTCCGATTCTTTAACACTTGTCAGTTTAAGAGCGGCGGTAGTCACACCAGGTAGAGACAGCTGTTACGGCCGAGTAGACAATAATTTATCGTATGGGGAACCGGTAGGGGTGAGTGACTTTTTCTTTTTGGTAGTGCTATGGCGGTAATTTTTTTTTTTTGCCATTATGGCGGGAATTCATGACGACGGTTTTTGAGTTGGGAATAAACATGAATCCGGCTGTTGGGGATAAATGCGTGTTTTGGGTTGCTTTAATCCAACGGTGTAAGCTAATAGCGCTTTCTGCTACCTTCTATCTGTCTATGCACTAGTTATGAAGGGACGTTTGAGATCAACGGTGCGGATATCGCAAGGGTTTATTTTCGCTCTACGGGAATAAAGAGGGTAGGTTTTTCTCATGTTCTTTACTGAATACAATCCTGCTTCCCCTTTTATGGCTTCTATCTAGGTTTTGTAGAAGAATGGCCAGCGACATCACCTTCAACTCTTCTCTGTCGTGTTATCTGGTAAGTTTTAATGACTGCATTTCCGATGTCTTTTTTCCGGTACTGTTTGTGAGATAACATTTTGTTTTTATGTCCAGGTGACGACGATTCGTTTGAGGTCTCGGAGTTTAGAACCATTGGTTCATCCACCAGAGTCTAGTATCGTTGAAGCTGTCGAAGAGAGACATTATTGTAAGTCTTGTCAAATAGCTCTGAAAAGTGGCATTATGTACTCCAGGCCACAATTAAAAGTGGTATTATGCACTCCCGTAAGGGAGTGTGGCTGGTCACCACATTCGTAGAGGTCGATGTCTCACCTTGTGGGACGACCTACACCTTTTGGCTCCAAACTTTTGGTTACATTTATGCATATCTATCCCTCTGTGTCTTCTCTGGCTAGACTCCATTTGGTCACAACTCAGAAAAATTAATAACTGTCTCGGTTCTAGCACGTGGCTGCCAGGTCGTTGACATCACCCAATAACATACTGACACGTGGCTCACCTTTTTATTAAAAGCTGACTCTCTCATTCTATCTCACCACGTCTCACTTTGTTAATGGGTGAAGTTCCAACACGTGGCAGCCACGTGCTAGGACCGAGCCACATAATAATTTCTCCACAACTCACAACGCTCTCAAGTTGTTTATTTCATTACCATAACTGTTTCTGGATGTTACATAACATGTAACTTTCGTACCCAGTAATAAAATGTTACTATTATGTTATTTTTTTAGCTGTTTCAATTGATGTAAAATGTTTGAATCAGTGTTTGTTCAAGTTGTTGGTGATGTCCCCATTAACGTAACAGGGCCGCCCAATGAGAATATAATACACCATTGCAACATTTTAATTCCGGTCCTTTTTATTTGAACTTTTTATCAAAACGTTATATTGACAATTAAACGTACAATTATGTTTACATATTAACTTTTGATTTTTTAATTTAAACAAGGGTTTATAGGTCATTTGGTACCCTATGTTTGTCCACTTTTGGCTTTTGGTACCACATGTTTGAATTTTGCCTATTTTTGGTACCATACGTTTGCCAATTGTATACTTTTGGTCCGACTGTTAGTTGACCGTCAGTTTGACCGTTAAATAGTCACGTGACTTGCACATGCATAGCCACAAATTTTGATTTTATTCAATTTAGTTCTCAAATTTTTTATCCTAACTTTTTATTTTTACAATTTAGCCCTTAAACATTTTCAAGCACACCCTAGGACTAAATTGACCTAGCAATGGTTCGACTCATGGCTAGGTCGGACCATGGCTAGGGTTGCCGGACCCGAGCGACCCTAACAATGGTCCGCCCTAGCCGTGGGTCGGACCATGGCTAGGTCAATTTAGCAATTGGGTCCAGTTGACCTAGCCATGGTTCGACCCATGGTTAGGTCGGACTATGATTAGGGTTTCCCGGGTCCGGCGACCCTAGCCATGGTCCGACCTAGCCATGGGTCGAACCATGGCTATGTCAATTTAGTCCTAGGGTGCGGTTGAAATGTTTAAGGGCTAAATTGCAAAAATAAAAAGTTACGACACAAAATTTGAGGACTAAATTGAACAAAATCAAAATTTGGGGCTAGGCATGTGCAAGTCATGTGACTATTTAACGGTCAAACTGACGGTCAACTAACGGTCGGACCAAAAGTATACAATTGGCAAACGTATGGTACCAAAAATAGGCAAAATCAAACATGTGGTACCAAAAGCCAAAAGTGAGCAAACATAGAGTACCAAAAGACCTATAAACCCTTTAAACAATCTCAAACTAATAAATGCCAAACACAACTTCCCCATATAATGCCTTTAAAAGTGTGAGCCTAAAACCCATGATTTCGTTGCCTTAGCCTTGGGTAGGCCCTGTAACTTAAAAATCGATTGAATATCTACTTGGACGATGAATACAAAATAAATAAATACACCAAAGGGACCAACAGAGCTTGTAGTAGCAGTGTCGTCAAATGGGTGTAACTGTAGTCAGAACTTATGGTTGTCAATTACACATACCAATTGAATATGATGTAACATAACATTCAGGTTCTTGTTTGTCCAGGTAACGATCAATTTATGGTCGCTAAGAGTTTAGAACCAAGGCTCCTTGACCACCGACAACTGTATCAATTAGCGTTGATGGCGGCGAAGAGACACATTTCTGATATGTTTAGTAAAACTCCATGAAAAGAGGCATTATGAACTCCCTACCACTATTAAAAGAAAGGTTATGGATCCCCATGCTAGTTAGATGGATGGGCTGGTTTTCTCCAGCCTACTGAATAAGAGAAGGAGTTGTTCCTTTCTGATTTGTTCAAGAGGAAGATTCGTGGAGATTTTTTTTTAACTTGAAGCCATCTCTGAAGTTAATATTTGTGCATATGATCCTGAAGAACTACCTGGGTTCCGTGTTGTTTAACAAAATGGTCTTTCCCTCCAAGCAATACTATTGGTTTTATTAGTGTATGTATATTAGTTACTTATGTAGATTGACTTGTAACTAACTATCCTACTTAGTATAAATAGTCCTCTTAGCACTCTGTAACAAACAGATTGATGAACAAATTAAGTTAGATATTGTTGGTTAATATGGTATCATAGCAAGGTTTTCTTGCGGCTTAAGAAAATCTGATTCGTTCATCAATTCATTCATCTTCTTCGAGAAATCCAGTTCAATTTCCTTCGATCTTTGCGATCTAGTTGATTGCGTAGCCTTTTCCGACTTATCGATCTCGGTTTCAGCTGAATTTCTCTTCAATTTCATCTCCGTTCTTTGTCTATTTGCTCATTCATGGCGAACAACGATCTGACGGATCCTATTCATGATTTGTTCTATATTCATACAGCAGATACGACTGGACACTTACGCATTCCGTTCAAAATGCATGGATCTTCTAGTTACCGAGTTTGGAGCACATCAATCAAGGAAGGGTTTCTGGTTAAGAATAAACTCTATTTTGTCGATGGATCCTACAGAAGACAATCAGTTCATGTCGTACAACGTGTAAAATGGGATCGTGCGAATGCCATTGTCAAAGTGTGGCTTCGTAACGTTGTGGACAAGGATTTGGTCAGTAGTCTCGTTTACAATCCAACAGCAGAATCAATCTGGAATGATCTTCGCGAGATTTCGACAAAAAAGACGTGACTCATATCTTTCAATTGACACGTGAAATCTATCATACTTCTCAAGGTAATCTTTCGATTACTGAGTTCTTTGATAAGATAAAGCAACTTAGGGATGCTTTAGCTGCGACTGATGATATCCCTTTAGTATGTGTTGATGATATTGCTTTGGTTAACACATGCAAAGAAAAACAGAGATTGATAGCTTCCTGCTAGGTTTGAATGATACCTATGCAAATGTGAGATCTAATCTTCTTATGCAGAAACCTTAACCTACTCTTAGCATACCATTTTCTGTGCTATTGCAAGAGGAAGGTCAACGATCAATTACAAATTTATATAGTGATGGTCTGATTGAACATAGTACAACATTGTATTCTGCAAAAGGAACTGCTGGTTCTGTCAAAATGATGCATTATCAACTACTCCCTGAAAGTCACTACGTTTGTTGGAAGGTCATCTACTTGAGGAGGAAATACAGCCCCAATGTCGAATTTGATGTCTTTGGTTTATTTTGGATCGACCTCAATGTTCGAGGCAATCTCCGTGTAGTTGTTAATTTTGATGGCATCTGTCTTGGTTGAACTGGTTACAATGGCTGTATTGTTAGGGTTTGCTATTTATGGAACTGAGTTGGATTGCATTGTATATTCATATAAGACTTCGGCAACTAATGTCAGAAATTCCAAACATAATGATATTGTAACCGAATGCATTCAGTAAAATTCTATATATTAATTCACCTAGGTTCACAACACTTACAAAGTAAATTCTTATACAAGCATTGAACAAAAAACAAACTTCAACTACAACTAATCTCCTCCGAAACAGTAACTACTAATGAGACTATGTAACACATCATAATCAACATAAGGCGTCTTACACCAGACGTAGAACGAAAATAAATATCAATGCTTAACCACTAAACAACTCGACTTCTGCCATGACTCGCTTCACCGTTTAACCGCAACAACATTCTCGTGTGTCGTTTCATTAATAACTATATATATATATCCATACTTCAATTGCCGGTTCATAAACAAAACAATTTCTCACGAAAACTAGAACATTCAACATGGGGTACATAATTACCGATGTCCTAATCGATTTCACTCCGAGCTTAATTAAATTGGGCGACTTAAATTGTATTCATCGTCCACACTATTGACCAACACTAAACACGCACGCACCTCACATATGCATCTCCATTAACATTTATAGGACATACTATTTTCATTCACTGCACACTTGGGTTATCAATGTGTTATCCAGACATAACAAATTCACACCAGACAATGACAGATAATGGAATCAACAGCACCACACATTATTATGAACAGACAATTGAAGCTCAATAATGCCAGATGCATACATAGTTGTCTAACGTCTGCCCTATGAAAATTTATTCAGTCTCCTCTTAAAGAGAACAATATAAACAGTTACTGACAATGGAATCAAATCGACGATCTCCGACACTAAAACTGCATTAGCGGGTACTCTGGTCCAGTTGCCAATTAACCCAGAAAGTGAGATGGAGCAATGGGATTGGAATATATTTCCTATACTAGCAAACGTATCTTCACGACCCTTCTTTAGTAGAAGGCGAAGCAACCATAATAAAATTATGAACCAATTAAGCTAGGCTTTAACGTCAGGAATACCTAAAACGCTCAGTCAGTTGCCCCGTTTGAGGACGTCGAATGTATGACGGGAATTCATGGACAACCGATCGGGGGGAATGCGGCATGGCGAAATTAGTCAGCAATGTAGAGTAGGGAAGGAGGGTGAAGGTTAAAAAGATAGCTAGAGTTTCGTTGAATTGAACTGAATACAGACCCAAAACGAAACGTATAGTAAACTTCAAGTTGCAACGTTTGTTAGTTTTAGATGTCTGGTCTGGAGTAATCCGTCTAACGGTGTTCGAACTGATTTAAGTGATGTGACACGATGTGACAAGAACCACTAAACCGTTAAAAGTGATATTTTAAGGTATTGACAAGTTTTCCCTTAAATAAAGGCTCCTGATTGGCTAGAAATCTGCCGTTCCAAAATGCGGCATTTCCATAGAAAGGTACACTTGGGTCCTACTCTTCTAAGAAATGTTAACGGGAGGGTGCAACCCAACAAGATCTTTCTATCATGCTCTAAGAGCACCATGCTTTTGGTACTTCTTTTGTATTTTTATATTACCTTAAAGGTGAACCCTAGAGATAAATTGATATTATTAGTAGAATGACGCAAATATTAGGCGTGGGTAAAAAATTCATATTTTTTCATACTTTTAAAGTTTTACATATGTTACAATTAAGTCCACTTTTAGTAATAAAAAAACCAAAAACATAGTACTCTTGGAGGATGGTAGAAAAATCCAACCCAAGATGCAAGTTTTCAAAGAGCGGTGTTTATTAGTTGATTGATATTTGGGGGTCTGAAAAGAATAAGGGCATGAATTGGGGATGTATTTGCAAAATAAGCCATTTTCTGCGTGCCTGCTGTTGGGCCTCTCATCCAATGAATCACCGCTGCTAGCCTACAATGTTATCCTCTCTCTCTCTCTCTCTCTCTACGCTGTCCGACTCTAATCTCTTTTCTGTGTATCCGTCCGTCGGGTGTCCAGTTGATGGCTGTTTCTTTGAACTCAATCGTGGGTTTCAACTCAAAGGTCTGATTTCCTTCTCTTGCTTGCTGAGTCCTAGCCAAGCTACGTTGTAGAAGTAGAAAGGTTTTGGTAGACTGCCTGCCATGTGTGTTGTTAATACAATTAAGTATATATATGTTTGATAGATAATGAGTAATGGTTTGTTGAGATGACAAACAAATGAATATCTAAATAAGAAATGAAAGTGTTGCTTGATTTTGTTTCTATAGCAATTAACTTTTCTTTGGAATTGGAGCAGAAGCTATATGAACAGCAGCAGCAGTTAACGAGATGTTATGTTCAAGGCACCACAGCAATCACTGTCACATCGTGGAGGAGAAGAAAACTGGAAAGATTTTGCCTCTCCTCCGTCTCTTCTTCAGCTTCAGCTGCAGCAGAAAATGATTCTGAAGAGTCTGTAGCAGCAGCTGTAGATGAAAACAACAGGAGCAACACAGCCTTTGATAGTGGTGATACCACCAGACTGAGAAGAACAGCAAGGGAGAGACTGAGGGCAGGTCGTAAATATTCGGAAGCAAAAGCAGGAGTACCAAAATCAGAAATGGGTACTAATGTTTTAAATGCAATTAGGGAGAGTGAAGGTGGGAAGAGGAGAAGATCAAGGCTCCCAGAAGCCCCAACCAATATGTTAGATGACAGCAAGAGAGGCATGCCCAAGCAGGGTCTCACCTTTGATTTTCCGGGAGGTTTCGATCTCTTTGTCATCCTTGTTTCTTTCGTACTTATTAGCACTATTATGTTTGCAACCACCTACTTTGTTTGGAAAGTCGGGGCTATCCATTTTAATGACTAACCATCATATACATTTTCGTAGGGTTGTCACTCAAACTATTATTGTGTACCTCTTTTTAATGAATGCATGCATGCTTAATCAAACCCATTTTCTTCTGTTCACCTAGCTAGCTATCTTGCCATTGCCAGTAGGTAGGTAAGGTAGTCTTTCACTCCCGTCCCGATGCTTAATAACCGTCGCCTCCAAACCATCAACTGGAAGAATATTATTACTACACCAAAAAACAGAACCATCTGCAGAGGCCCCCAGGCCAACATTGTCAATATTGGCCCATAAGGGTTCCTAAGACCCCGCCAGAACACGGAATGGTCGTACCTCAATAATATGGCGGCGACATTTCTAAGCACTTGATAAACGACACCTTCAATGATCAACTCTAAAATTAAACGTTATAAAATAGCGATAATGACGAGTGGATGAACGGGCGTACGCCCGAGCCCACATGCATGGCTAGAGGACAAGGGTATTCACAAACTAAGGTTCTGAGATAGATTACCAGGCCACGACCCGATTTTCCCATTTCATGTCTTGGAGCAGGTGACACGGATCCTATTGGAGGTCGGATTCACATGATTCAACAATTGGCGTAGTCTGTGTAAATGAACAACTTTTATTCTTTTCATCTTATATATCTTATCAATATGGTCACCCATACCAAGTTGCAGACAAGTGGATTATAATGACAAGAGAGTCTAGCCAACCGACCCTCCAAGAGCAACCTTTGAGATAGGCTCTCCATCCAGAAGAGTTGGAGGGTGTCCAAGGAACGAATGATGAGTTAAGCTTATTTTATTTTCGCTTCAACGACAGCCTCACCAGAAGACCACCTGATAATTCGTTAGAGAGAAAGGTCGGAAGACAATCTTCCCCCTTCGCGGCTGGAAGACCGCCTCAAGTAGCTTCAAAACAAAAGGGCGGAAGGCGACCTTCCACATTCGTTACCTGAAGACCGCCTCGAAAAAACTATGATACGAAGTGGTGGAAGATGACCTACCACCTTCGCG
Organism: Clarkia xantiana subsp. parviflora; assembly: GCA_036873135.1. Classification (NCBI taxonomy): domain Eukaryota; kingdom Viridiplantae; phylum Streptophyta; class Magnoliopsida; order Myrtales; family Onagraceae; genus Clarkia; species Clarkia xantiana. The sequence continues at coordinate 22,458,466 of JAPTYO010000012.1, forward strand.
GCAGGAAGAGCGCCCCAAGAAGCTTCGAGCGAATGGGAGGAAGATGATCTTCCACCTTTGCAGCCGGAAGACCGCCTCAAGAATCTTTAAAGCGAAGAGGCGAAAAATGACTCCCCTTATTCGCGGTCGGGAGACCGCCTCAAGGAGTTATGAAACAAGGGTGAGAAGACGATCTTCCACCACCTTAATCAAAATGTCGATACAAAAGACTCCGTCAGGTGTTAACAGTTAATGCCTCCCCATCTTCCCAAAATAGAGGCGCTTAGGGGATTCGTTTCAAAAAGCGCCCATGACCCCGTGGTCTGCCCAGTCAGGAAGGATCATTTGTCCCTCGATTGAGAAATATTGTATAAAAGCACTCAGCTTTTAAGGAAGATGAACCAAAGGAAGATCCCAACCACTGCAAGTAGCGCCCTTAGCCAGGGGCACGATCCATGTAATTAAGGGAGGATTTGCCTCCGGTGGGGATACCAGTATAGGAAATAACATGGATAAAAAAAAAAAAAAATCCTATAGGTAATTAAAGAACATTAACCAGCAGTTGGGAGTAAATTCTCACAAGTCCTGAACTCGAAGTAGTGGCCCACACCCTTGTAGCTAACTCTAAACTTAGATATTTGAATCTTCGCTTGTAAGAATCTTCAACGAGGTTGACTTGTGGTCACTTGATAGGGTTCCACAATCTAGCTCTTAAGCACAAAGGCGGGCACAAGTCTCCACGAACTAGACCTTACGAATGGGAGGAAATAGACTACGGGATTACTGTTGGAAATAATGAATAATCACAAACAAAAAGATTAAGTCATCCAAGAAAACTAACCAGTTGTGGAGAAATTATCATGCAAGTCCTAGCTTGACGGGCCCTTTCTTGATCTTCAATTTACTTAGCTCCTAGGCGTCTTCAACAAGGTTTCTTCGTGGTTCACCGACCGGGGTCCTCTCTCTACGCGGAAAGCAAGACTCTATTCTCCACGAACTAAACCTCACGAACTCATGGTAGGGAAGAAGTAGACTAGGGATCTGGGTAATAGGGTTCTCTCTATAAACTATCTATTAGTGTGTAGGATTTATGGAAAAATAATTGAGCAACTAGAGGGTTCGGCAGAATCGGCCTATATTTATAGTGGAAGATGTGATTTGTTTCCAAGATATAGATATGTAAATATTAGCAACAATATATATTTAATTCCAACGATATAGATATAAATATTCTCTCAAGAATATATATATATATATATTACTTAAAATAGAATTGAATATATTTCTATAATATATATATATATAATTATCTAAGACAATTATATATATAGTTACCATATACATATCTAGACTTAACAAATATATCTACTCCACATTAATTAAGGAGTCTATGAAACTTAACCCCCAAGAAATAGGTATTTCTGCCAAACCACTTATTGGGCCACACTTAGTGGACTTTAGTCCTTATAGTTAATAAGCAAGCCTAACGGGGGCCTAACCCTAATAGAATTCGGCCATGCCTATTTAATTTAGGGTTATTTGCTTTGATTAACTTACACCTCAATTGTTTTAGGTTAATGGGCTGCCATGAAGGTGTTGGCATTTGGTGTATATGGGTTGCTATAATTGGGAGCCCATTAATATAAGCGCAACAAATCAAGCATTATTGGGGTAAGCACATAAGGGATTTTGGGTTAGGCCAAAATCCCTATGAGGCACAATTGGCACAAAATGGGCCAACCTAATATACTAGGGATTTCGGCTAATTAGGGAGTAGCCCTTGGTGGGCTTTGTTCACCTCCTCTTATAAGTTGACAAGAAAAGCAATCCCTCTCCCTAATACCACTAGGTTCGGACGAAGGTTTCCTAACAACAAGAAGGTGCCGAAATTGGGTCAATAATTTACTCCAGATATCCATCATGTAACCAGATTGAAAGAGGCTTTTCTGTGGAGACAATTTTTCTGCAGATAGCTCCTTAATCAGAGTTTCTGCAGGACCCGACCGGCAGATCGAAAACTCCCTCAGTGACCATTTTGGGCTACGTAAGATAAACTTGTATGTGCTCCTTTCCGATGCGTAATTAGTTTACCTGACATGTAAACGTGTTTCATCTGTAGTAACTACCTCTTAAATCCTTCAATGGTATCAGAGCCAGTGTAGGGAGTTCATCATTTTTTATAAAATTGATGTTCATGTTTTTTGGTAAATCTAATATTCATGTTTTTAGTAAAATTGGTGTTCTTGAAGGTTCTTACCAAAACATGATTTTTTTTCCAAAGTTGAACTTTGGATTTGTGATTAAGGTAAAGTTTGATCTAGAAATTTGACCAACAACCCTAATTTGATGTTTCGGCAGAACCCTAAGTGGTAAATTTTTTTATTTCTTCGACGCCAAGAAACATTAGTTTCGGCCGGCCTAGGGTTAAGTAGGGATTAAAATTGTGATATTAATTACCGATATATTCTATGCATGATTTTAGGGATGTAGATATATTTAGTGTTGGATATACGCCCAAGGTATCATAAATTGGGCCCTATAATTAGGCCACAATCGATTATAATTCGAAACTTGGAAAAACGGACACCCGAGGCCCAACACTTAGGCCCACAAACACCCCGAATGGCGAAACCCACTCGGAAGACCCCGAAGGAAAATACCCCTTGTTAGGCTATAGGTTTCAGGTCAACGGGTCGCCAGTCTAAATCCTACTCCTCACTGGAGAACTAGCGGATCCTGTGCTTCCTGAGTTCGGTCGTTCTGATCCGTATCCTTCTGCCCTTCTCATTCTCTCCTCTTCTCCACGTGCCCTGCAAGAGGGGCAATATCAAGCACGGAGGGGGGGGGGGGGGGTGGTGCTTGATGTACACTCTCCGATGCTTAAGTCAATACGTTTCTTAGAGAGATAAAGCTTAGAGAGATGTCAGAGCTAAATTGCACACTTAGCCAAGATGTTCAAATGAATGGTGGAAAGGTTGTATTTATAGGCAACGGTGTCATTAAGGTGGCTTAATGACATCGTTAACCTTTAAACACAATTAATTAGCCCTTGATTACGTAATTAAGACCTTAAAGCACGGAGAAAGTCGGCGAAAATAAACTGAGTATGGGAGTCGGGAAGCGGGAAGCGGTGCCGGGGCCCTTGGGGGGGAAAAATCCGACCCCCAAGGCTAGGGGTTGGGTGTGGCCACCCAACCCCTCCTTAGGGTCCACCCGATCTCCCCTAGGGGAGATCGGGTTGGCTGACCCGATCTCCCCTAGGGGAGGTCGGGTGTGGCCACCCGACCTCACCTAGGTGAGTTTGCCGCGGTCCGGACGAGTATTTTGACCTCGTCCGGACCGTTGGTGTTTTCGCGGGGTGTTTGGGTCGAAGTTTCGATTTATAATCATTAACAGGGTGATAAAAATAAAACGATTCGGAGGTCAACGGGTTCAAATTGGGCGTATATCCATCACATGCCCCCGAGTCAACCAATGACCTGACCCTTGATTGACTCTATTTTAGGATGGTATGACACGCGCAATTTGAAGCCGGGGTTTTACCTTTTGTCGGAATCCTTACTTACCCGTGGGTATGTGTCTCTGACTCTGCCCCCTGTCTAATAAAATAGAGGAATTGCAAACGTCAGAATAGAACGGACACGTGTCCAAGCACGTGTCCGTCTGAGATGAAAATAATAAATCTAATACCGTCACGGGCGTATACTCGGAAAATATACGCTCGTGTGGGGATGCAACATGAATACAGCTAAACGAGTCCATGCTTCAATTTCATGCCGGCGGGTTAAAAATATACTTAAAGATAGGATACTTAAAAATATACCTATGGGGTGTTAACTTGAGTGGAAATATGCCTAACCATAGTCTAAGGGAGGTAAAGATGATAGTTTTTCCTTTAACCCTTAGATCTCTTCTAATTTTAAATGGAGGGTTGTGATTATGCCACTTTAAAAAAACCCTACACCTTTTCAAATATATAGAGGAGTAAAGAAATTACCTCACTTAGCCACCATTGTCATCTTTTTCTTTTTTCCTCACACTTGGAGACCAAGGGAGGAATTCTTGCACACCAAGGGAAGGGGCCGGCCAGAAATTCCGATGAGGGGGTGTAATTCCGGCCAGCAGTGTGACGGAGGAGGCAGGCAAGGTGTGGCGGCGCGACTCAAGGCGAAGGCGGAGCAGACCTTGGCTCACGGCGGCGCTCGGCGAGGTCACAAGGCAGCAGCGGCGTAGCGGGGACGTCGACGGCGCGGAGGACGGCGACCATTGTTCCGGCGAGTCACGGCGGAGGCGGGATAGGTGAGTTCCGGCGCGGCTCGGTCCCGGCGGTGGCGAAGGGTGGTCTCCGGCGAGGGGCTGATTTCCGGCGACATCAAAACTCGAATTCCGGACCCGTTTATCACATCGGGTCGGGTTTTCCGAAGGTCCAATCTTTTCATTTCCATTATCGTAAAAAAAAAATGTCAATATTTGAATTGCCGATATTCGATTGCCGATTCTTTATTGAATATGTGATTGCCGTAGATAGCCGCCGATTTGGGAAAAAAAAATTTGGCCGGTCGTCCGGAGATAGGTTTTTGTCCGTTTAAACTATTCCCGTTTGAATTTGACGTTGGGGCGCCATTTGTGTGTTGATTTCCGTTGAGGGGCGTAAATGTAATTTTGCCCGGGAACTGATTTTCGGTTCGAGCAAAATTGTCCGATTTTATCGTTGTGGTGTCCTTGGCTCGTGTTTGTTACCTTTGTTGGATGCCTTTGAGTTTTTGGTTGTTATTTGTCGGGTGCCGGGGTATGCCCGGTTTTTCCAGAAATCTTCTTATTTTGACACCTGTCGTGCCGTGACAGGTACTGTACTCGTGGTGGTGCCTCCGTACGCAAACTTGGCAGAGGCGTTAAATCCTTCGAAGGATGAGTAAGTTTCTCTTTCTTTCTATTCGTCGCATTGTTTTCTTTCCTGCCACCAATTCGGTGTCGGATTCTGAGTCGTATACTGAGCCGGGGTGTTAGTCGGAGCCTGATTCGAGCTTGGGATTTCTCACTGCCTTTGATTTAGGTCTCGCTGCTTTGTCGGAGAACTACCTGACTAGGTCCGACTATAACGAGCATGTTACCTTAGGTGACATTTGTCCCTTAGATGAGCCTTTATATCCCTTCTTTCATTCTTTGGGAAACACCCGCCAGACAGTGACAGAGCCCCCCAGGGGGAAGGTTGTTGTTTATCCTTCCCAGATTCGGTTTGGATTGCGGCTGCCTTATTGCGATGATCTTGTAGAATTGAGTAGATTCTTTAGGATTTCCCCTGTGAACCTTGCCCCTAGTGCTATCCGCGTCTGGGTGGGCTTCCGGGTGTTATGCCACTGGTACTCCTGGAAGTATTCGTTGGTCCTGTTCCGGTGCTTCTTCCGATTCCAGTATCAGAGGAAGGTAGGCTTCGCGAGTTTTGTGACTCGCTACCCATCCCTCAAAGATTCCCGATTTGCTGATTTCGGGTTGAGCGGAGCTGAGTGGGATACTTATCTTCATTTTGTGGCCCGGAGCGATAACTCGGCGAGCCACTGGGCCAAAAATTATTTCTTTATCACGTATCGATATGTTACCTGGCCGGTTTTGAATGAGGATCGGTCGGACGGCTGGCCTGCCTTTGGGGAGTTCTCTTCTGTGGACTTAGAAACTATGAAGATCATCTATGAGAGCCACAGGACTCAGTCATACTGCCCCGTGTCCTTGGTGACCGAGACAGATCTCTATGAGGCAGGGATTAGTTTGACTCCTGACTCCGGGGGTTCGGTATGTTACTTAGTCTTCTCATCTACATTTATTTTCTGTTTTTCCCTTGTAGGTTGGTTTCACGGGAAAACGTATAACGTGCAGGCAGCACCGGTCGATCTGAGCAAGAGGAGGGCTCCCTCCAGCTCTACTCCGAAGAAGTCCCCTATGCTTGGGAAGACTGCTGGGGCCTCTGGTATACTTCCTTCTCTTTTCCTCTTATGGTATACTTGTGTTTTTTCTTACGCTGCTTTCCTTGTATTGTTAGGGCACTCTCCTTTGGTGACCGAGAGAGTTGTCTCTGTGGGCAAGGGCTCTAGACCTTCTAAGTCCAAGTCACGGAGGTCCGACTCTGAGGCCGGGGCCTCGGCTGTCATGAAGAAGAAGGCTGCAGATCCTCCTCCCCCTGGTGTTCGTCCCCCGACCCTGTCTCGCGACAAAGAGATAGTGGTCGAAGAGGCACCTTCCCGAGCTGATAAAGGGAAGCGGCCTGTTGGTGATGGTGGAGTGGTCACTAGTTCTCCATCTCCTACCCCCCAGCCGAGGGCACGGTCGTCAGGTTCAATCTTCTTCATGTCATTGATGCTTCTATGTTCATATTTTTCTTTATATTGCTTTGTTTGTATAGGTGGGCCTCCGGCTTTGAGTCGGAAGGATTTTACGCGCCTTACTGACGAGGATATCTTTGGATCTGAGTGGACTCCTTTTGCTGGGTTGGAGTTCCACTTTGATAGCGGATCTTCCTTGCGCACCCCGGAGGTTGGCATCCGTGTGCTTCGCGGTGCCATCGCTCCTGGTGATCGTGCTGCTCAGCCTAAGTCTCCTAGGGAGACCCGGCGTTTCGTTCAGGGTGTATTATCCCGTTATGTGCCTGTGAGTGGTGTCTCTCTTCCCTTTTTACTTTCATGTGGTTTCTTTTCCAGTTACTTACCCCTTGTTAAATTTTCAGGGTATGTATGACATGGTGAACATGTCGTCCCTTGTGCTTGAGTTTTCAGATGAGAAGAAGGCTCTTGAGGATAGCCAGGTATCCCTAAAGGCGGAGCTTGCCACTGCCTCTGAGAAGGCTCGCCTATCTGACTTGCAGATGCAGGAGCTTAGGGACCAGGTGTCTTTACTTGAGACTACCGTAGGTAGCTTGCGCCGTGAGGCTGAAGTTGCATCGTCACTCCATTCTGAGGAATTGAGGAAGCTTGAGGCAAGGTGCCGGGCAGAGGAGAGAGCTGTTGCAGTATCTGAGTACAAAGCTTCCTCTGCCTTTACTGCTGATTACAGTGTTCGGCTGAACCAGGAGATGAACCAGTTTGGCGAGTATCTTGTTGATCACATCTTTTGTATTGATCCCCAGTTTCCCGTCGGTGATCTGGGTGACTTTGGACCGTATGCTACTGGTTATATGGCCGTCCTTAAGGGTCAAGCTGCCGTTGCTGATGAGCCTGCCCCTGCACAGGTGGATTCTACACCTGTGGATGTTGATAGTTCGGACTTTTCCTCCTCTTCTTCTATCTCTGCTGGTGGTTCGTCCTCAGAGGGTCAGGACCGTGAGGATTCTCCAGTAGGCTCTGGTTGATGTGCTGATATCTCTTTGTATATATGACTTTACTTTTCGTCCCCTTTGATGGGTTGAGTGTCTCTCCCCTTGATGGGTCGAGTTCATTTTGGGATTGCTATACTTTGGATTTTGTGTTGCTTTCCTTCTTCATATGGTTATGTTGGCAGTGTGTGGAACACTTGCCTTTTGATGGGTACTTTGTATGCTTCTGTATATATTCTTTTGATCATGGACTCTTCTTTTTGTTGTGTGTTCCTTTACTTATCCTTCTTTTGTGTTTTCCTTCACATCATACCTGCTATCTCATCAAGAAAAAACATTATGTGTTCTTTATACAACTTTGCTTTGCAATTATTTTCTCATGGGATCCTTCTTAGTATGGTGCAATGATCTCTTCCAATTCCCTTTAAATGGTATGTATGATACTGTTAGACCAAAGATACGCTCTTGGTGGGCGTCGAATCTGTTCACGAGACAGGCTCTCGGAGGGCACTTAACTTTCACAGGATAGGCTCCCGGAGGGCACAAGTTAGACCAAAGATACGCTCTTGGTGGGCGTCGAATCTGGTAGTTTGAAATCTACCTCAAGATACGCTCTTGGGGGCGTCGAATCTGGTAGTTTGAAATCTACCTCAAGATACGCTCTTGGGGGCGTCGAAGGTCGTAGTTTTTAGAAACCACTCTCAAGATACGCTCTAGTGGGCATCAAATTTCGTAGTTTTTTGAAACCACTCTCAAGATACGCTCTTGGGGACGTCGAAGTTCGTAGTTTTTTGAAACCACTCTCAAGATACGCTCTTGGGGGCGTCGAAGTTCGTAGTTTTTGGAAACCACTCTCAAGATACGCTCTTGGGTGCGTCGAAGGTCGTAGTATGAAAACTACTCTCAAGATACGCTCTTGGGGGCGTCGAAGTTCGTAGTATGAAAACTACTCTCAAGATACGCTCTTGGGGGCGTCGAAGTTCGTAGTATGAAAACTACTCTCAAGATACGCTCTTGGGGGCAGGTCGTAGTATGAGAACTACTCTCAAGATACGCTCTTGGGGGCGTTGAGGGCGCTGCTGACTTGGAAGTCATATCTGTGTAAGGATAACATAATGATTGTATCATCACCTTCTTTGAAAGATACTTTTGAGTAACTTCTACTTCATTAGGAGCATTCATGCTTTATGTACACTTGGGGTGCCTTGGGTGGATCAAGACACCCTTTGGAAGAAATCAAAGATAGTTGTAGAGTCGGAGTAACTTCTTGAGTTCTCCTTCTCAAAAGTTGTTTTTGGAAAACTTAAAATGCTTGACCATGCAAAGTGCTTAATATTAAACTAAGGATATGGGGTGGTGAGTGTGTCTGTTGCCACGTACTCCTTTAGGCCTCCTTTGTAAATCATCTCCTCCACTTCTATCTTCAGTACCATGCAATCATTGGTTTGATGCCCCCAGGTCCCATGGTACTCACACCAACCCTGTGCATCTCTTCCTAGGAAGGCCTTGCCCTCCTCTTTGCATGTGGGTAGCTCTTCCTTGAGGTACTTCTGGAAAATTTCCTCTATCTTCACTGTAAGGGGTGTGAATTTGAAGTTTACACCTCCTTTCAGTGTGTCAGTCTCTCTTCCTTCTTCAAGGACTTCTTCCGGTTGCCCTATCTCTTTTGCGAACACCTTGTCCAGCTTCTCTTTGAGCTCCCTCATTGTGCTTGTCATGACCACCTCATAGAGCCCTCCATATGTTTCAAATGAGGTTGGATGCATGTTTCTAAGGAAGGCCCTTACGGCCTCTCTTCTTGTGATGTCCATGCTTGCACCATAGCTGAAGAATCTCTCAAAGTAACTTGATATGGACTCCCTTGGCATTTTTTTGATGTCATCTATATATCGGAAACCCCTTTCAATGGATTCCCTTGTTCTCTTTCCTTCGGCACTCTCTGGCTGCCAAGGTATGCTTGTTACCCTTACAGCCTTACCTCTCTGCTTCTTCTTAGCTGGTCCTTTAAAGAACTGCCTACTCAGGCGGAGTGCAATTCCCTTCTTCATCTTTCCCTGCCTTGGCCTTTTCATCACCTTCTCTTTGTCTTGGATGGCCCCCGTCATGACCATAGCCACTGTGTCTGACTTGTGTGATCCACGTCTCATGGAGTTGACGTAGCACTGCCTTGCAGTGCGTTGATCACCCAATACTTCCCCAATTCCGTTTTCAGTGATGTACTTCAGCTTCTGATGCACGGTAGATGGCACAATTTCATATGAATTTATGGTTGTTCTTCCTAAGATCCCGTTGTAGGCTCCCAGGCATTCAACCACCATGAAGTTGACGTTCACTCTCAGCTGTGTCCATCCTTGGCCCATGGTCACTGGCAGGGTTATCATTCCCAGGGGATAACTTGTTGCCCCTGAGAAGCCAACAAAAGGGAAATTGACTGGTTTGATGTCTGCTTTTGTTTTTCCTATCTCTTCCAGGACCCTTAGGCTTAGGAGGTCTGCAGAGCTGCCCCCATCTATCAGTATTCTTTTTACATCGAAGTTATTGATGTCCATCGTGATGACTAAGGCATCATCATGCGGGAAGACAATATGGCTCTTGTCCTTCTCCGAAAATTCAATCTTCATTTCTTCTCCTTCTCGTGGCCTCTTTCTCCACTTTGGTACTGATCCCAGCTTGGATGCACAAACTTCCCTTGCATTAGCTGTTGGGCCACCTGATGCCACTCCTCCATGTATCATGTTTATAGTCCCCCTCTTGTTAGGTGGGGGATTATAATCTACCATGTCTTTGCCTTTATCCTTGTATGATGGCCCTAGTATGCTGTTGCCACCGTGATCAACAAACTGTTTTAGCTCCCCCCTCTGGATGATATTGTTGATGCTTAGCTTCAAGCTAAAGCATTCGTTCGTATCATGCCTGTATGCCTCATGGTTATCACACCATCTATCCTTGTGTGTCCCTACCATTGGCGCTCTCCATCTTCCGGGGGGCGACCATAGTTCCTTTGAGTAGCTTCCTTTCTCCTAGATATCTCTGGAGAAATTTCGCCTTTAGCTGCGCCCATGAGTGGATGCTCTCAGTAGGTAGGCTAAAGAACCAATGCGACGCCACCCCTGATAGGGTGTTTGGAAATAAGAGTGCCTTGTAGCGGTCATCAGTAGTTCTCCCGAATAGAGAGGCTTCATGCTGTTGAATGTGCTCCAAAGGGTCTCCCTTGCCATTGTACTTTGCTATCTGTATTGTATGCAAGGAGTCTGGCACTTTGTTCATTTCCAACTCCCTCGTGAAGGGGTGGTTCGTGTTGTCACTCAGGCAGTGCAGTCCGTTTTTCTTTGACTCACTCATCTTTCTCACTATCATGGCTTCTATCTCCTCCGGGGTAATCATCACCGGCGTTGGAATATAGTCTCTCTGATATCCTCCATAGTTATAAACTGGGCTTACTGGGATCCCTTGTCCGTGTTGGTACGGACTGTAGGCATATCCCTGATATCCCTGCTGGGGTACTTGGTGGAATTCTTGCCTTCTTGGAGGTCTTGCCTGTCTATCTGCCCCCAGCGGGGTGTATGCCCTGGCGTCCTGCTGTGTCTGTTGCTGCCTTGGAGGCACAAACTGCTGCCTTCCCTCTGGGGGTGGCCCTTGATTGTCTCTCCTTTGTTCTTCTCGCTGCCCTGTTCGAGGGTGCGAGTGGTGTTCTTCTTCTGGGACTTGTTCTTCCTCATGAACTTCTTCTTCTTCATGCTGGTGTTGCCTTCCCTGCCTGTTCCTCAGAGTCTCTCTATAGGCTAGTAGCTCATCCAATGCGCTCATCAACCCTGGAGTCACTGTATGTGCTCCTTGTGTGTATGCGGGCCTTGTGTTGGTTGTGTGGGCGCGATTGTTGTTCCTTTGAGCCGGCATCCCATATGGATATCCTTGAGGTTGCACCTCATAGTAGTATCCCTGAGGAGGTGCCGTGTATTGGGATGGCACTCCCTGTTGCTCCCCCTCTCTTTGTGGCCTCCTTGCCAATGGAGTTGAGGCTGTGGAAGACTCAGCCCCAGCTGGGCGTGAGGGTCCTCCTTCCTGGTTGTTAGGTTGGGGTTCCCGTGGGGCTACCTGAGGCTCTCGATGTACATGTTATTTCTCTGGGTTAGGCTGCCTTGCTGGAGGTATAGGCTGTCTCCCTCTCCTATTGCCCCCAGGTGGGCCGTTATGCCTAGATGCTAAGCTATTCGTCATCGCTCTCGTGATTGCCAGGCTTTCTGTTCGAAGCCCACGGACGGCGCCAACTGTTAGGCTATAGGTTTCAGGTCAATGGGTCGCCGGCCTAAATCCTACTCCTCACTGGAGAACTAGCGGATCCTGTGCTTCCTGAGTTCGGTCGTTCTGATCCGTATCCTTCTGCCCTTCTCCTTCTCTCCTCCTCTTCTCCATGTGCCCTGCAAGAGGGGCAATATCAAGCACGGAGGGGGGGGGGGTGGTGCTTGATGTACCCTCTCCGATGCTTAAGTCAATACGTTTCTTAGAGAGATAAAGCTTAGAGAGATGTCAGAGCTAAATTGCACACTTAGCCAAGATGTTCAAATGAATGGTGGAAAGGTTGTATTTATAGGCAACAGTGTCATTAAGGTGGCTTAATGACATCGTTAAACTTTAAACACAATTAATTAGCCCTTGATTACGTAATTAAGACCTTAAAGCACGGAGAAAGTCGGCGAAAATAAACTGAGTATGGGAGTCGGGAAGCGGTGCCGGGGCCCTTGGGGGGGGGGGGGGGGAGAAAATCCGACCCCCAAGGGTAGGGGTTGGGTGTGGCCACCCAACCCCTCCCTAGGGAGGATAGGGTTGGCCAACCCTATCTCCCCTAGGGGAGATCGGGTTGGCCAACCCGATCTCCCCTAGGGGAGGTCGGGTGTGGCCACCCGACCTCACCTAGGTGAGTTTGCCGCGGTCCGGACGAGTATTTTGGCCTCGTCCGGACCGTTGGTGTTTCCACGGGGTGTTTGGGTCGAAGTTTCGATTTATAATCATTAACGGGGTGATCAAAATAAAACGATTCGGAAGTTAACGGGTTCAAATTGGGCGTATATCCATCACCCCTCGGAGGTAACCCGAGCGGGGCACCCTTGCTCGGGTTATTCAAGCAAGGCACCCTTGCTCGGGTTACCCGAGCTAGGCCTTGGGGATACCCACCCGGGTATCCCCCTTTACCCGGACGAGTTTTACTCGTCCAAACCCCTACCCCTGGACAATATTTCGCCCGGGGCTCGCCCTTGGAGGCTGATGGATAAATGTCCAATTCATGTTCGTGTTTACATTTCGGGCCTCGTAAACGTATCGAAAATTACATCTCGGTTTAAAAACACCTCCCACGGCATCAAAACGGTCCGGAAGCGCCTTTACGCGCGTCCGGACCGGACCTCCGGGTTGCATAGCAACCCGGCAATCCGGACCTCGCCGAATTGCCCAAATTCGACGAGGTCCGGATTACCTTACGGGTATCGCGCGACTACCGTATCCGCGATTACCGTTGCGTGTAGAGAAGTCAAGTTCGCACATTACCAATATGGATGACGGTTACCGCATGATCTTGAACCGTCATCAAACCGCTCTAAAACCGGGTCCGGTCCCAAGAAAGCCTATAAATAGGAGGTCTTGGCCACCCATTTTCACACATTCTCTCATTTGCCCAACTTTGGTATTTTGAGCTCTGACTTCTCTCTAGAAATTCTCTCTCTCTAGAAATTACCTTTTTGCCACTATAGTGACTTAAGCATCGGAGAGGGCTCCGCTAGCACCACCCCCCCTCTCCGTGCTAGCATTGGTCCTTAGTGCAGGATCCGACGTTTGGGACACAACCGTACCGAGTCACAGCCTTATCGAGTCACAGCCGATCCGAGACACAATCGTCACACGGGAGCTAGCCTGAGCACTCTTCAGTGGCCCAACCTCCGACGGAAGGGTTAACGCTCGCACAACCACAGACGCATCCTCACGACCTTGTTCAATCCGGACGCAACATTGGCGCCGTCTACGTGATTCGAACAACAAGCTACCGTACAGCAGAAATCATGGCGAGTGATCACAACCCTCCCGAAGAGGTGAAAAACCCAAGAAAAAGGCCCGGGCGTCCCAGGAAATCCCCGGCGAACAAAAGAGCAGCAGGCCAAGCTCTAGCTGGGAGCCAGTCGGGACCCTCCCACATCCCAAGAGCTACTTGCGTAGCTTCTTCCATACCAACTGACAATGTGCCCAACGCACAGCACAGAGAGCCAAAGGAAAAACACCACGCGCACCCACCTGGTTTCGAGCCAGAAATGCACGAGGATGAATCCCAAACAGAGATGCCACAAGGCGAACAAAGACCGGGGGCAAACCCGATGCCCACCGTTACCCCAGCAATGATGGCTGCGCTGGAAGAGTTACTCGCATTCCGCGAGTCTCTAAAAAACCAAGGATATGCAGCTCAGCCACCTCCGACCAACCAACAGTATGCTACGCCAGCAAGAGAGATGTCGCAAGACACTACTCGCTATGGCAATCCTTTGCAGGGCGGACACAACCACGCAAGATACGAACCTAATCGGTCATACACTCCTTTCCAAGGAGCCCAACAGTGGAGGAATGAAAGGCAGCCCCCATTCTACCACCCACAGCAACCAACAAGAGACGATCCTTTTCAGGCCACAAGCAGGGATCAATATGACATCTATCGCAACAATGGTCAGCAAAATCCTTCAACAGGCTATGCTGAACCGGTAAAAGGATTTACCGCCGAGATGTTAGAAGAAATGGTAGATAAGAAGATGAAGGAGGCCAAAATGAAGGGTATGCACGCTCTTGAAGAAAGGGCGTCACATCCTTTCGCTGACCACTTGGTGAACAGTCGCGTCCCAGACGCACTGTATCGAATTGGTGGAGACCCCTACCGTGGAAAGGGAGACCCAATTGAACACGTGCAAAAGCACGAGGCCTCTCTGCTAGGCAGGACGAAGAACCCACACCATTTCGCAATGACGTTTTCACAAACTCTTGCCGGATCTGCAGCGCACTGGTTCTTCTCACTGCCATGCGGAAGTATTACTTCATGGGCGGACCTAAAGGCCAAGTTCATTCAACGGTACATGGGCGAGCATACGTTGTTAAAAGGGGCAAATGCTTTGGACGACGTCCAACAACAAAACGAGGAGTCCCTGGCCGACTACTATGTCAGCTTCAATCAGAACATTTCTGACATTCAGGGGAACCTAACTAAAGGGGAAATCGTTCGAGCATTCATTCGAAACCTCGGACGAAGAGGCAATGCCCTAGCTGAAAAAATGGCAAAGCGCCCAGCGGAATCTATGGAAGAATTAGCCGCAAGAGTCAAGGAGTACATAGACCTTGAAAGGTTCAGAAGCCAGAACAAGGCAAAAATCGCTGCAGCAAAGGCAAAAGATAATCCAAACAACTTCAGGAGCCAAACAACTTCAGGAAAGGCCAATTGGGAAGAGACAAGGACAAGTGGTGTGAAAACCACGAAGTCTTCGGCCACGAGACCAATAGCTGCATCAGTCTACGCTTCTGAATCAACAACTTCGTCCTCAAGGGCGAATTGAAGCAATTTGTTGATCAGGGCAACAACCCCCCAAGAAAGACTCAACCAAAGTCGTCAAAAAGAACAAACAAGGGAAAAGAGAAGGTCAATGACAACCCTCCGCCAGCCAAGCGAGGTGTGATCAATGTCATACACGGAGGGCCTGCCGCCGGAGGACAAGTATCTAATGCTCGGGACATTTATGCATCCCAAGCAGCAACACTGCCAAAGTACGGAAAGCGCAAGCAACCCGAGCAAGAAGACGCAGTCATCCAATTCTCCAGGGAAGACTTGAAGCATATCTTTTACCCCCACGATGATGCTTTAGTCATTACAATGGATATTGACGGGTACGATGTGAAAAGAATTCTTGTGGATGGTGGAAGTTCTGCTGACATTCTACATATCAGAGTCCTGGAACAACTAGGTAAATCTGTCAAGGACTTGTCCCCAGGAACCTTCTCATTAGTCAGCTTCGCAGGAGCAGCTACACAACCCCTGGGTACAATCACACTTCCTGTCATCCTTGGCCAGGGGTGGAGAGCATTGCATATCAACGTCACTTTCGTAGTTGTAGAATCCCTCGGAGCCTACAACGGAATCTTGGGACGAACAACGATCAATCCCTATGTGATCGTGCCCTCCACCGTCCACCAAAAGATGAAGTTCCCGACAGAACATGGGATTGGAGAAGTGCTTGGCGATCAGATAACCGCAAGGCGTTGTTACGTCAATGCCTTGAGAGCAAAGCACCAATACCATGTGGCCATGATAAATTCCTTCAAGAGGCAGAAAGTGGTCGATGAAAGGAAGAAGCAATTGATGGAACAAGCTGTCACAGTTTGGAACCAACAAGAAAGCATCCAGCTCTCACCATGGCACCAGATTTGGCTCGTTAAGCAGGGAGAAGACGAGCCAATCATGGAATAATTCATCAGATTTGCCTCCAACGCCTCAACCGCAAAAGCAACAAGAGAAGAAGTGATAAGCGTGTTCTATGCAAACATGAACGCCAAGTCTTTCCTTCTCTTTGGACGAACTCATGGATGGCGAACAACAAAAACCATGGCAGATTTAAGGGATAAGCTCGTGACAGCAGTCTCATGCGAACAAGAACTGAGGTGGGGTACACCCCTCAGTTGGGACAAAGGAGTTCAAACAAATATGAACAAACAGGAAGGCACAAGCATCAGAATCGACAACATCTTCACACCGCTAAACACGGTGGCCGAAGACATTTACGTCAACATGATGGAAAACAAGCTCCCAAGTCCACTTGTCCCAGAGACAGCTTTCTTGGGCAGCAACATCAGAGAATGGTGCAAGTACCATAAAACTTGGGGGCACAACACAAACATGTGTCTACCACTAAGGAAGGAAATTGAAGAGTGCATCGCACTAGGGGCATTAAGGCGATTTGTTGCAACCAACTCCGCGACATCGTCATCAAGACAGCCATAATGAAACGCGAAACAACTATCTTTTAGATTACTTTGCGCATTCTTACTATTTCTAGTATAATCAATGTAAATACACGCAAGTATCTAATAAAGTCAATCTACGTTTGTAGGTACACACTTATCTCTTGCACGCTATTTTTTGGATTAAACGCGAAGCAACAAAACTACGCGCCTATTATCTACTTCAATAATCCAAGAATTTATGACATGCGCAAGCAAAATCTATTACGCGTTATGTCAACGCTTACCATCAACAACAACCTACTCATATTGACGACTACATCGAAAGGCGTCATCATGGAATCAAAAACTTGGAAGTACATGCTACACTACGATTATTACTCAGGAATTACACCAAGTAGTAACTTGTGCACAAAAATCTACTTCAACAATACAAGCTACGCATTGTGTTCAAGGAGGGACTTATGATATACAACACCAACATATCTATTATCTACACCAACAAGGAGTTTATTTCTCCATTCATAATACAGGCGTCTATCTCAAGAAGGTGCCGACAACACAAAGCCATCAAGCTATGCGCACAATCAACTTATATACCGCAATGCCAACCTGCAGATTTACTATCAAAACGACGGCTATTCAGGACGTCAGCTATAAGCAATACCTTGGATTAACACCAAGGCCTGCTATCAAAATAGCATGTTGTGGTATCCTCTTTTTTAAAAGACAAGCCCCATGTTTACTTCTAAAAAAAAACGACATGCTGTGACATCTCTGGTTAGAGGCAAATCCTCATGTTCATAGCCATTCCCTGGATTCAGAACAGGATGGGCATACGGGGCTGATCATCCCTTAAGTTATGAGTGTCCTCTGTTTAGACGACACTCCGAATTCCAAGTCAGGGTTCTTTCCTCATTATGAGTGTCTTCTGTTTAGACGACACTCCGAATTCCAAGTCAGGGTTCTTTCTTCATTATGAGTGTCCTCTGTTTAGACGACACTCCGAATTCCGAGTAAGGGTTCATTCTTTATTATGAGTGTCCTCTGTTTAGACGACACTCCGAATTCCAAGTCAGGGTTCTTTCTTCATTATGAGTGTCCTCTGTTTAGACGACACTCCGAATTCCGAGTAAGGGTTCATTCTTTATTATGAGTGTCCTCTGTTTAGACGACACTCCGAATTCCAAGTCAGGGTTCTTTCTTCATTATGAGTGTCCTCTGTTTAGACGAAACTCCGAATTCCGAGTAAGGGTTCATTCTTCAGTGTCCTCAGTCTAGACGACACTCCGAATTCCGGGCCAGGATTCGTTTTGTACGGCAAAAGTCCTCTAGTTAGATGACAATTCCGTACTACAGATTTTCAAACCGTGTTGCATGGTTCCTGGACGCAGAAAGCATGCATCACAATTCATATTCTCAAAAAAAGTGTTACATGATCCCTGGACGCAGGAATCATGTATCACATGTATTTTTCAAATATTTTACCAAATATTTTGTCAAATATTTTATCAAATATTTTAGGTATCAAACACCTTTCCAAAAATTTTATCAACACGGTTTTTTGGATACATCACATTCAATGTTAAAATATTTTTTCAAATATTTTACCAACAAGCTTTTTAGACTTCCCAAAATGCTTCTTCAAAAACGAAAATGTTTTTACGTATGCTTCCCCAACGCGGGTTGATACACGCTGGCAGGTGCGCACCCTGTTTAAAACTCATTAAATCTACAAGTAGAGTCTTGTACAACGTCGCCTTAGAGTGGAACTAAGAGACGGTATAAACTAGTATCTTGCTTAGCCAAGATAACACCTCTCAAATAATATTTTTACGTATGCTTCCCCAACGCGGGTTGATACACGCTGGCAGGTGCGCACCCTGTTTAAAACTCATAAAATTTACAAGTAGAGTCTTGTACAACGTCGCCTTAGAATGGAACTAAGAGACGGTATAAACTAGAATCTTGCTTAGCCAAGATAACACTTTTCAAATACACTACTTGTTGAGATATATTGCTATACGCAAAAATATTCGGCAGGTTGCAACACATATAGCGGCAAGCTATTCAGGAAAGAAGGGCAATATGCATAATGCATCAGGCAAGCAATCAGGAGAGCACCTCAACTTATCAATCAGGAAGTGGCTATCGGTCACGACCGCAGGGACTATGTCTACGTTACTAGTCATCCACATGCAATAAACACAGTAAGTGATAACGGTATGAAATATTACTAACAAGTTATCATGCAAACTACTATGTATAAAGCAGGTTCAAACGACGTAGTTCAAAGCGAACAAGTCGTAAGCAACAACTAAGGAACAACTACAACAAGTCTTCAAGCATAGAAGCCGGGGGGCAAGCAGACTCAGAAACGAGTTCAACATATCCAAAAGATGGCACAGATTAAAGAATGCCATCATCTCTAACAGGACTCGGCGGAACAAGTAGAAATTGCCACCGTTTTCTCCAAACAAAATCTACAATGTGCAAGTCGCAAGATCCTATGCTCTACCCATCTCGCCATGCCTTGGAGTCTAGCCAAGAGGGGCGATCACAACACTTAACAATGTCCAGGTGACGAAATGTCATGCAAGCAAAAGCATGAACAAAGAATTATCAACAAACACTTACCTCAGTAGGAGTAACGCTCCTCCTTGGGCTGGTCCCTCGACCGGGGGGCAGAAGACACCTCTGCACAACCCTCAACTCTATTTCCTTTATCACAAGAAGGAATTAGCACGGTCATGCTCAGCATAAAGAACCAAGAATCGCTCGAGGAACGCGCCCCTGCGTCGGATCTTTCGAGAATTATGCTAAGAACAGAAACTGCAAGCCAACGATATCCTGGAAAGTGCTATCAACAATCCAGTCAGTGTGCAAACACGCACCAACACTTGTTCAAGTACTTATGCAACAAACGCTCCATACAATACTTATTAGTCTTCGTGCAGCAAGTATCAAGGTTAACGCGCGTATCAACATCAACGCGCGTATCAAGGTTAACACGCGTATCAACATCAACGCGCGTATCAAGGTTAACGCGCGTATCAACATCAACGCGCGTATCAAGGTTAACGCGCATATCAACATCAACGGGTGTATCAAGGTTAACGCGCGTATCAACATCAACGCGCGTATCAAGGTTAACGCACGTATCAACATCAACGCCCGTATCAAGGTTAACACGCGTATCAACATCAACGCGCGTATCAAGGTTAACGCGAGTATCAACATCAACGCGCGTATCAACATCAATGTACGTACATACATGTCGACAGGGTTACATGTCGACAAGGAGAAAATATTTTCTAAGTGTTTCCATGTACGTACATACATGTCGATAGGGATGCATGTCGACAAGGAGAAAATATTTTCGAAGTATTTCCATGTACGTACATGCATGTCGACGAGGATGCATGTCGACAAGGAGAAAATATTTTCTAAGTGTTTCCATGTATGTACATACATGTCGACGAGGATGCATGTCGACTAGGAGAAAATATTTTCTAAGTTTTTCCATGTACGTACATACATGTCGACGAGGATGCATGTCGACAAGGGGAGAATATTTTCTAAGTGTTTTCATGTACGCACACACATGCCAACAAAGATGGATTGCATACAACGAGTAGCTATGCCCCCTAAGCACACCTACGACGCTCATCGACAAAGCTCATACGACGACATCTATGGTAACAAGCATTAGATATCGTTTAAATATTTTCTAAGTGTTTTAGCATACTTGCAGGTAATAACCAACAGTCTATACCTGACGCTGAACGATCAAAATCAACGCGCGTATCAACATCAACGCGCGTATCAACATCAACGCGCGTATCAACATCAATGCACGTATCAAAGTTAACGCGCGTATCAACATCAACGCGCGTATCAACATCAATGCGCGTATCAAAAGTCAACGCGCGTATCAAAAAGTCAACGCACGTAGCCAAGTTCCACGCACATAGTAAAGTTGGTATGTACCATAGAAGGGACTAACGTCTTAAGGAGCTATCATGCAAACGGTGGAATTAACGCGACAAACCGAAAGGATCGAACGTGGCAACGCTTAAGGGAAATTTTCTCTAAGGCGTCAAGACGACAAGCGACTATGACTAAAGTTATTGGGCAATCCCTGTCAACCAAAAAACCCGCCAAGAAGGAAAATCATGCATATCGACCAAAAAAGCTTCTACGCGAAGATACGGGAAATTCTACATCAAATACCCACGGAAATGGAAAATCGCCTAAATTATGGACAAACGACGATAATGATGGCAATCAATCAGCAATTACTCGGCGTATAAACATCAACAAGCAGTCCCACATGTCGACAACGAAAAATGACTTAAACAAACAACAACACGGTGACATCGGCATTCAAGTCGAAGCTTTCCTAAGAATTCGAGTTTCCAAACTACCTCAAAACGTGACGAAAAGTATTCCAATGGACTCCCCTCGTCGAGACGATTCCGGAAAGGTAAGGACCGCAACGAGGCGAGGTCGGGAAGGCGGCGCGTGGGCCACACGCTCCGGCGAAGGGACTCCACTCGCGGCGGCGCGTGAGGGCGCGTGCGAGGTCTTCTGGCGGCTCCGAAGGCGGCGTTGGAATCCTTGCGACGAACCGAGTCGAATGGTGGTGTCAACTTCCAAAAACAAGCCCAAAATCAGACTCGAAACTGTCAAAACGTATCTAAGCTCCACGACGGCGAAGAAACTTTAAGCACAAAAACAATTTCGGGAAAGGGTGAATGAATTACCTGCAAAGGGAGTGGAATGGTGAACTCCCAAGAGGCTGGAAGGATAAATGGGGATGTGTGTATTTATTAATCCCAAAGAGATGCTTTGTGGATAAGGATCAAATGATTAGTTTACCTACACTCAAGACTAAACTCCTACGGTATACTCTACCCTCTCCTCTTAAAATATCTACTCCTATGCATGTCTTGACATTGCACGTATCAAATCCATTACTATACACGTATGTTGCAATCACATGATTCATGGTTCGGTAACCACTTAGTCATTTTAGAAACGTACGATTTCTATTTCTTGCATTGCGTAATTACAATCTTGCCACGACTGTTACTTATGTACGCATATGGATAGATACATGTTCGCATAGCGCATTACCTTTTGCTCATGTCTCCGACGATAATCATATTCGCGCATATACATTTCCTATTGCACTAACCATGATGATAGGAAACAAAGCCATTCGGCCGGAAAATCAAGCGACGGACGAAATCAAGATGCTTGCGTCCGACCAACGATCAAAACCGAAAGGTTAGCGTCAAACTCAAATTGGACAAATATCCTATCTTAAAATAGAGTCAAGAAAGGTTCTAAACCGTTACTTGACTCGGGGGCAAGTTATGGATAAATGTCCAATTCGGGTTCGTGTTTACATTTCGGGCCTCGTAAACGTGTCGAAAATTACATCTCGGTTTAAAAACACCTCCCACGGTATCAAAACGGTCCGGAAGCGCCTTTACGCGCGTCCGGTCCGGACCTCCGGCTTGCGTATCGCGCGACTACCGTATCCGCGATTACCGTTGCGTGTAGAGAAGTCAAGTTCACACATTACCAATATGGATGACGGTTACCGCATGATCTTGAACCGTCATCAAACCGCTCTAAAACCGGGTCCGGTCCCAAGAAAGCCTATAAATAGGAGGTCTTGGCCACCCATTTTCACACATTCTCTCATTTGCCCAACTTTGGTATTTTGAGCTCTGACTTCTCTCTAGAAATTCTCTCTCTCTAGAAATTACCTTTTCGCCACTATAGTGACTTAAGCATCGGAGAGGGCTCCGCTAGCACCACCCCCCCTCTCCGTGCTAGCATTGGTCCTTAGTGCAGGATCCGACGTTTGGGACACAACCGTACCGAGTCACAGCCTTACCGAGTCACAGCCGATCCGAGACACAATCCTCACACGGGAGCTAGCCTGAGCACTCGTCAGTGGCCCAACCTCCGACGGAAGGGTTAACGCCCGCACAACCACAGACGCATCCTCACGACCTTGTTCAATCCGGACGCAACAGAGGCCATTCTCGAACATTTAACCATATTAAGATCATCTACGGTCGAATCGAGGTCAAATACACTATATTTACGGTCAACACCAATTTATATTACAAAACTCCCACAACCGGACCAGAAAAGCATTAGAACCGGGGCGGTTCAATAGGAACTCTGTAAATAGAGCTCCCCATCCCTCATGTGAAGGTAATCAATCTCTCTCTAAGCTCACTTTATCTCTCTTAAGCTTATACTCATTTAAGCATCGGTGTAGGCTTATCGGGAACCCCCCGGTACCTATTTGCAGGTACCCGAGAGAAAATGAGAGGAAATACGAGAAGAGAAAGCTCACGAAGAACGAGAATACGAAAGAAGAAGCCCACGAAGAGACCCGTGTGCAAACATAGGTGCCGTCTGCGGATTCGAGCAACAAGCACGTAGAATACTACCTGTGCTCAATGGAAACAAACAAAGTACAAGTAGAGACCGAAGGGGTAGTAGTAGCCAAACACCAATAATGGGTCTTTAAGAGCCTAACATGGGGGGGGGGGGCAACAATAAAAGATGGTAGAGCAACTGCCACCTACGAGAGATCAATTGCCTCTGGATAACACTCCACCAAGCTCTAAAACACCACAATTGGTAATGAACCAAGGGCTACCTCCCGCACCCCCAAGGACAGACAAGTTGCTAATCGGAGCAACGATCAGTACAATCCATGGAGGCTTTACCTCAGGAGGAGAAACAGACTGTGCATAAGAAGTTTATGCCACCTAGTATTGGGAAAAGCTGAAGTCACAGGAAGGGAAGCATCGTATGGGGGAAATCCATTTATGTGGAAAAGATATGAAGATGAACCTACCCAATAACGAGGCACTAGTAGTGACTATCAGAATCAAAGACCACCAAGTGAGAAGGATATTAGTTAATGAGGGGAGTTCAACGATATCCTCGCATTTGACACAATGACAAAGCTTGGAATGAAGAAAAGAGATTTGAAGCCTCTATATAGCCCATTGACGGATTTCCAAGGAGCAACGTCATACCCAATGGGAACAATCACATTGCCAGTAATATTTGAGGATGGGAAAGAAAATCTCACATTTGACGCCAACTTCATTGTTGTGGAAAAGTTGAAAGGCTACAATAGAATGCTATTACGTACCTCGATAATTAAGTATGGTATGATCCCATCAACAACATTTCAAGTACTAAAGTTCCCAGGAAGAAACAAAGTAGGGGAGGTTAAAGGTGACCAATAAGGCATCACCAGATGTGCTCCTAATTGACACATATCCAAGGGAAAAGTATGGAAGACTAACCCCTGCAGAGGACATCAATGATGTGTTGATAGAAGAACCAGACAGGAAAATACGATTAGGAACAGCACTCTCCAAAAGAGAAGAAGAAGAGTTAATAACACTCCTCAAGGATTACATGGAGCTATTTGCATGATCACCTAGCGATATGCCAGGGATAAGTGAGGAGGTAATCTCCCACAAGCTAAATATCAGTGAATCAGTGCGGCAAATAGCGCAAAAGATATGATCACTAGGAGAACCCATAAAGATCGTAATCCGAGAGGAGGTGGGAAAGTAGCTAGAGGCCAAGTTCATACAAGAAATAAGATTCCAGACATGGGTGGCAAACCCAGTATTGGTAAAAAAAAGGCAAATGGAAAATGGAGAATGTGCATTGACTATCGTGACCTGAACAACGTATACCCAAATGATGCGTACCCACTCCCTCGGATAGACCAACTAGTGGATGCCATAGCAGGACACAAAGTGATAAGCCTCATGGATGCATACTCATGGTACTGTTGGATCACGGTGGAACTTCGGTACGGATCTTGACGGCAATCCTGGCTCCTTCGCTCCACGCAATCCTGCAAGAGGGGATAGACCGGGCGGTGACCCAGAATCCCTCTCCGATGCTTAAATGAGTACTTTGTCTGACTGGCAAGTAACAGATATCAAAGTGAATTCAACTCAACGTAAGTGATCTGAGATGACCTCCTGCCCTTTTATAGGCAGAGAGATGTCTCAGGTACCTGGCGAACCGTTAGGGGTGGTTAGCCCGTATCCCGCTTATCTCGTACATGATCTCGCGTATCTTAGCCGTGCCCCGCGTATCTCGGCCACGATCCGTGTATCTTGACCACGTTCCGTATATCTCGGCCACGCCCCGCATATCTTGGCTTTATCCTCTGATAACGAGTCCCGACTCCCGTCGGGGACTCCAGAGTTATCTCGTTGTGTCACCGCTCGGGGCCCCTCGTCATCGTAACAGGGCCAATCATTCTCAGGGATTCATCATCGGGACCTACTTAAAGGCTTCTCATCGGGAGCTTCCAGCTCCACTGTCGGGACCTTGCTTCGTCGGGACTCCCTTCATCGGGATCCTTCTCCTAGGTCATCTTGACCCTTACTTTGGGCCTGGTGGGCCTGTTTGCCGTTTCCTCTCCGTTAAAGGGCCTGACGGCTATAATCGGACCCATCATTTGCCCCCAAGACATGAGGGACTTTTAGTTCGTTGTGTCTTCCAACTCCCGATTTTACAATACTAGAGTCGGGGATCTGTTCCTTGAGTCAGTTACTTAATGTTATCAGTCTTCTCCTCCACGCTTCCTCAGGGTTTTGCAGATAACTGCTATATCCCAAAGGTCTCTTCGGTTCTCTAGTGCATTAAATGCAGCAAATAATGGAGTGGCGTTTTCGACCCACGTGCCTGATTTTTCGCGTCTGCCCTTTTCTGAAAAGTGCTTTTCAGGCCGTTTCATCGTTACTCCCGTTGTCCTTCTGCACGTTTAATCTCAACGGTCCAGATTAAGACTCTTCGACTTCGACGATTCGGATCGAAGTGTCCTTTCAACCGTCTTCTTCGACTATAAAACCCTAGCCACAGTCATCTTTTAATTTTTACCATCTTCGAATTCTCAAAAGCTCTCTGCGATTCCTCTGCAATTCCAAGCTCTGTCCTTTTGAAGATCCTTGGAGTCCTCTCCGATCATCTTTCCGGCGACATCTCGTTCATCTCTTTCAACTTCTACTCCACCATGTCTGGTAAGGAAACACTCTCCGTTGCTTATTCGTCTTTTTCTTTCTAATTTTTCCCAGAGTCCCACTGTATTTTCTTGCCCTGGTTGCTTTTCAGACAGCGGTTCCAGCTCCGAGGGGAGAAAACCTTTTAAATTTGACTATGCTCCAAATGAGATTTCCACCACTGCTTATGATGCAGCTCTCCGAGAGGGCTGTATCACCATCACCTGGGAACTTCGCTTCCCTTATCCTTGGCATCGTCCCTCGAGTGACCCTGAGGTTACTCGTCCCCAGAGAGGGGAGGTATTTGTCTCAACGGGACAAATATCAGCGGGGATCAGGTTCCCCTTCTGTGGTAACCTGGTCGAGTTGTGCCAACACTACCAAACACACCCCACTACCTTCTCTCCTCATGCCATCCGCATCTGGAACGCTTTTCAAGTCCTCTGTCTCCGACAGAAGTGGGTCTACAGCCTCCAGCTTTTTCGGACCTTCTATGGGCTGAAATGCAACGAGGCGGGGGTTTGCGCCTTCTACCCTCGAATGCCCAAATGGAGTAAGCAGCAGCTAGCCCGGCACGGTTGGACCAGTGACACCTGGAAGGTGGTCAAGGGTCGGGGACTCTTGATCGATACGGGGTCCGACAACAGTAGCTGGAAGAAGGGCTACTTCTTCATCCGACATTCTTCCATTCCTTGGCCTCGGTGGGAGGTGGCAGCAGACCCTCCCCCTGCTTTCCACTCTTATGCTGATGAGGATTTCGAGACTCTCCAATTGATCCAGCTTTATCGTTGGGGGGAGTCTTACACTCCTCTCAATGCTAACTCTCTGGTGGAGCGGGACCTGGTGCACGCCGGGGTCCGACTCCTCAGTATTGTTTCTGGGGGGCAGCTCTTCGACGGCCCTTCTAGGGTGGTCCCTTGAGTAAATTTCTAAATTTTTCTTCGTTTATTGTTTGCAGCCAAGAAGGTGTCTGTGCTGACCGATTTATTCCTTAAGCAGGGGGAGACCGATGCTGTCCGCCCCTCGCGGAAGAGGAAGTCGGCTAAAAAGGCTGCTGCTGCCAGGTCGGGGTCTCCTTCAACGGAGCAGCCCAAGCGGCCACGGGTGGATCTGGACCAACTCTTCGAGGTCCAGAATGCTGAAGAAGGTAAACAACTCTGACTTGCTATTAAATCGTATAAAAGGATGGTTCCGTCGGACTTGATTTCCTCGACCAAGAAGGGCCGAATCGCTGATGTAAAAAGGATCCTTCGAGGTGAAACTCCCCGAGTCTTGAAGGCAGGCTACTATCACTACCGTGGGAAGGATCAATACGTCTCCCGACGTATCATTTGGTGTAAGAATCCCGATGAACTTCCTGACTACCTATCTGAAGCTCTTCATCCTCCAGGTGCAGGTCGCTCGGGAGCTTCCTCGGGTGCTGCCGCTTCCGCAGATGCACCGCCTTCAGCGGGGGTGCCTCCCTCGGTTGGAGAGAAGGCACCATCTGGTGAACAGTTTCGCCAGGTGGAGACTCTGGACTCCTCCGAGGAGACCGGCGGGGTTGACCCCCCTCAACAGCGTCGGAAGGCGGGGCAATCCCCCTTGAAACCAACCCCTCAGGGGCCGCCTCCTTCGTCTTCTCCGCAGCAGCGGGAGCTCTCACCTATCCACGACTTCTCTCCCTCCCCTGTCCGGGCCGAGACGGAGATGTGCCCTTCTCTTCCTCGTCCCATCTCTCCCCTCGCTCTTGATGGGGACTTCTACAGGCCCTTCAACTCTTCACAGGCCGATACCCCCTGGGCTCCTATCCAGACGCTCCAGGGAGTCCCGCTCACACAAGGGGAACAGGACCAAGAACTGGCCCTGCATCTGCTGGCGGGTTCCATCCTGCCTTCTATGCGACATCCGATTTATCTTAATCGGACGCATATGCAGCGGGACGTCAGGGGTATGGCTGTGCGCCGCATCGAGGTGAGACTTTGTTTCTTTCTTGTTGATCGATAAATCAGGTCTTCTTTCCTTCTAACACTTTTTCCTCTTTGATTGTAGGAGCTCGGGGATTACAACCGCCTCATTGGGTACGTCATTGCTTATGATGAGGCCCGGGAGCGGGACCGAGGAGTCCGCGAGCAGCTTCAGGCGGATCTCAAGGCCTCCCAGTCTTCGCGGGGGAAGCTGGCCAAAGAGCTGGCTGCCCTTAATGAGAAGATTCGGGGCCTTCTACAGCAGATCGCGGACTTCGAGGGGCTCTTGAGGCAAGAGCGGCAAGAGCGGGGGGCAGTCGTGGATCGGTTGACCCAGGAGAAGAAGGCCGCCGAGGACCAGCTGGTCCTCGAGAAGAAGGCTCTGGAGGAGCTGATCGCGGGGTTCCCGGAACGGCTGGCCGAAGCGGAAGCCAAGGGTCGGGAGGACTATCGGAAGTCGGAGGGCTTCCAAGCGGATGCCATGAAGTTCTTTGGCGCGGAGGTGGAGAACACTCTCTTCAACGCCGTTGAGGAGCTCCACCTGGAGTACGGGGACGCCATCAATTTCGACAAGTCTCCTTCCCTCGCTCCCTTTGCGAAGAAGTATTTTGCTCTTTCCGAGGAGAGTGATGGGGGGAGTACCCCCGTAATTGTCGAAGATGCCTCTGAGCTTCCAAGTGCAGACGCCCCGATAGCCAATCCTCCCGAAGTCAATCCTGTGGACCCCTCTGCTGCCAACTCCGCGGACCCAGCTGCTGCTGATGCTTCTGACAAGGACCAAGCTTGAATGCTTTTA
This sequence comes from Clarkia xantiana subsp. parviflora, assembly GCA_036873135.1. Classification (NCBI taxonomy): domain Eukaryota; kingdom Viridiplantae; phylum Streptophyta; class Magnoliopsida; order Myrtales; family Onagraceae; genus Clarkia; species Clarkia xantiana. The sequence continues at coordinate 22,486,537 of JAPTYO010000012.1, forward strand.
TCTTTTTAGAGTCCTTGTATCCTCTTCTTTTGCGTCATTGTCAGGCCTTTGAGCCCCTTTATCAATATCAGACTTCTTTTATTCCGATCTTCTGTTGCACTTCTCCGAGTGACTTCTTTAATTCTCATACGTCCTTCACGACGATTTAATAACTTGCACCACTTAAGGCGACTTAACATCGAGTGCGTCACTTAAGACGACTTAGTCGAAACTTCGATACTTCAGAAATTTTCGTACGTCCTTCCTGACGATTTAATAACTTGCGCCACTTAAGGTGACTTAACATCGAGTGCATCACTTAAGACGACTTTTGGATACTTAGAATAAACTTAAGTATTGTGCACCACTTAAGGCGTCTTTTTTCGGGCATCACTTAAGACGACTTTATATTACTTAGAGTAAATCTAAGAATCGTGCACCACTGAAGGCGACTTTCATCGTGCACCACTGAAGGCGACTTTCATCGTGCACCACTGAAGGCGACTTTCATCGTGCACCACTGAAGGCGACTTTCGTCGTGCAACACTGAAGGCGACTTTCGTCGTGCACCACTGAAGGCGACTTTCATCGTGCACCACTGAAGGCGACTTTCATCGTGCACCACTGAAGGCGACTTTCATCGTGCACCACTGAAGGCGACTTTCGTCGTGCACCACTGAAGGCGACTTTCGTCGTGCACCACTGAAGGCGACTTTCGTCGTGCACCACTGAAGGCGACTTTCGTCGTGCACCACTGAAGGCGACTTTCGTCGTGCACCACTGAAGGCGACTTTCGTCGTGCACCACTGAAGGCGACTTTCGTCGTGCACCACTGAAGGCGACTTTCGTCGTGCACCACTGAAGGCGACTTTCGTCGTGCACCACTGAAGGCGACTTTCATCGTGCACCACTGAAGGCGACTTTCTTCTTGCACCACTGAAGGCGACTTTTACACTTAACATGATTCTAAGGACAACTCGTGTTTGGAAGCAACCTCTTTATTTATTGGCATAAGATAGGTTTACATCGAATTAAACGATAAATAGCATACACCTCCTAAGGCGATTTTACATCGGGCACCACCTAAGGAGACTTTATCGGGCACCACTTAAGGCGACTTTATCGGGCACCACTTAAGGCGACTTTATCGGGCACCACTTAAGGCGACTTTATCGGGCACCACTTAAGGCGACTTTATCGGGCACCACTTAAGGCGACTTTATCGGGCACCACTTAAGGCGACTTTCTCGGGCACCACTTAAGGCGACTTTCTTCAAGCATGGTGTTTCTTCAAGTGTTCGTCACTGAGAATGCTTTATCGTTCTGCCATCGAGGTCTTCCAGATACTCCCTCACCTGAGAGCCGTTAAACGGTGGGCCATTGTCGCTGATCACCACCTTAGGAATCCCATATCTGGACACGATGTGGGTTTGGAGGAACTTGACGATCTGGTTCCCCGTTGTTCTGGCTAATGCCTTCGCCTCTATCCATTTCGAAAAATAATCGATAGCTACAAGTAAATACTTACATTGTCCTTGTGCTTGTGGAAGAGGTCCCACCAAGTCGATGCCCCACTGCGCGAAGGGCCAAGCGCTCTTGATGGATGTCAGATTGGCAGCCGGGGCCACAATACTCGGGGCGTACCTCTGGCACGCGTCGCATGATCGGACCAACGCCGTTGCTTCTTTGTTCATCGTGGGCCAGTAGTAGCCTAAGTTCAACACCTTCCTCAAAATGGATCGGGCCCCTTCGAGACAAGCCGCGATCCCCTCATGCATTTCCTTCAGGATTCGATTGGTGTCGGGTTCTGCTACACACTTCAGGTACGGAGTCGAGAACCAGCCCTTCTTGTACAGCTGATTGTCCAGCATCACATAATTAGACGCGATCCGAAATATCCTGTCTGTTGCTACCTTATCCTCGGGGACTGCTCCCGTAGTCAGATACGCGACTATCGGGGTCATCCAAGTGGGCTCCTCCTCCGATTTTGCTTCAACGGTGCACACCTGCGTCGGGTCGATGTTTGACAAGATCGCATTCTCCAGAAAGTACATCTTCCGATGGTTTATCGGAGACTGCATCTCCTCGATTGCCCTCAGCTTCTCTGGGTTTACTTCAATTCCTCTTTGGCTCACCATGAAGCCCAAATACTTCCCTAAGTGGACTCTGAAGGCGAATTTCGTCGGGTTCAAGCGAACTTGATGGAGCCTTATCCGCTCAAACGCCATGGTGAGGTTGTGCACGTGATCCTCAGTTTGTCGGGACTTCACCAGCATATCATCCACGTAGGCTTCCATGGTTTCTCCCAACATATCTTTCAGATCTTCTACGGGGGCGGGACGTCCAAACTCTTCTCTGGGATCTGTGTCTGTCTGGAGGACAGTCATAGCCTCTCGCCTCCTCCTCCGGGTGGCATTGACATAGCATTTTCGGGAATTCACCTGGTCTCCTTTGACCTCCCCGACTCCGTGGTCGGTCGGGAACTTCATCTTCTGGTGCACCGTCGAGGCAACTGCCATCAGGGGATTGATGGTGGTTCTCCCGATAATTGCGTTGTAGGTCCCCGCAGAATCAACCACGACAAATTCCACGTTCCTCCTTTCTGACTTCCACCCGCTACCAAACTCCACTGGTAAGGTGATTACTCCCAACGGGTAGGAAGTTGAGCCAGAGAACCCGACCATCGGGAAGTTTGCCTCCTTCAGATCTTTCTTCGTCTTACCCATGGCTTCCAGCGCGTCCATGAATAGAATGTCGGAGGAGCTTCCTCCATCAATCAGAATTCTTTTCATCTCAAACCCGCCTACATCCAGAGTTACTACTAAGGCATCGTCGTGCGGGGTCTCCACACCTATGAGATCTTCCGACGAGAAGGAGATCACCATCTCTTCTTTCAAGGTCCAAGATCGAGACCTCTTACCCAGTACCACCGCAGTAGGAATCCTAGAGGCGTAAACCTCTCGAGCGGATGAGGTATCACCTCCAGCAGCAAATCCTCCATGAATCACATTGATGACTCGTCTTTCTTTGTGAACACCGGATGACTCTGGATCAGTTCTCTTCTTCTTCGGGGACCGATCGCGGGATCGGGAGTGAGATCGTGATCGGGACCGAGAGTGGGATCGACACCGCTTGTCCCCGACAAATTCCTTGAGCTTCCCCTTCTGGATCAGTTTTTCAATCTCCTTCTTCAGTTCCCGACAGTGATTAGTGTCGTGGCCATTTGCGCGGTGAAACCGACAATAGCGATCTGTGCGGGACCCCAGGAATTCTCCATCTTTCTTCGGGGGGTATCTGGAGATACCTTGTCGTTCCATGACTGTCAGCACTTCCGCCATGGAGCAGTTGAGAGGAATGTCGAGATCTTCCCTCTTATCCTTCCTTGGAGGACGTCTATCATCCCCCCGACCAGAGCGACCTCGGTCCCGACTGCCTTCAGGTTTGCCTTTTGACTTACGATCGTCGAAAGGCTTGCTCGACTGCTTCCCTTTGTTCGACTGACTGCCTTCAGGTTTTCCTTTTGACTTACGATCGTCGAAAGGCTTGCTCGACTGCTTCCCTTTGTTCGACTTCGGGGGCTCCAGTTCTCCTGCGGCTATCTTTGACTCCTGGACATCGATCTGCCGCTTCACTCTCTTCTGTAATGCTTCCATATTCCACACAGGTTTCTCAGCCACGCTGTGCATCAGGTCGGAACCATAGGGGGCCGTCAGGTTCTGAATGAAGGTACGAATTGTTTCGCCCTCCGAGATCTCCTCGTCTATCTCCGCCACACTGGCCGTGTACCGCTGGTAGTAATGTGCCAGCGATTCGTCGGGCCTCTGTACCACCTGGGTGAGGGACCTCACACTCTTCAGCAGACGTCGGCGACCCTGGTACTGTCGAATGAAACGGTCGTGCATGTCAGCCCAACAGGTGATGCAGCCTGGGGGCAGACTAAAGAACCAGGTCAGGGCTCTTTCTCCCAGTGTGTTAGGGAACAGGGTACACACGATGTCCTCTGTCGGGGCTCTACCCAGACACGCCATAAGATGGTTCTGGACATGACGGACTGGATCTCCTTCGCCATCATACTCCTTAATCTCGGGGATACCCAGCCCTGACGGGGCGAGGGTGTCTATTAGTCGGGGAACGAAGGGATGAGTGGATCGATCCCTTAGCTCCGACACCAGCGGCTTCTATTCTCCCATACAGATGTTCACGATCTTTACCACCTGGTCGGGAGTGATGGGACCATTCAGGGGAATGGTCCTGTGCTGAACTGGTCCTGGCCCATCAACCACGAACCTCTACGGCTGACCGGTTACCTTACCTCCGTCCTGGCCTTGGGGTGGGGCTTCCTGCACGTTCCGACCCTCTGTTGGTAGGGTTGCTTCCTCCAGCGGGGGCATCTCCTCCTGCCTCCTTGCCGCCTCCCTTCGGTCCAAGAGAGCCTCTACAGCCGCCAGGAACATGGGCATGGCCTCCGCCACGGCCCTCGTCAAATCTGCAGTCGGGGGGGCCTCCTGCCCCCTGTTATCCTGGTGTCGAGGGGCAACATCTTCGGGATGCGATCCATTGTGCCCCCCTGTCTGGGAGAGCTCAGCCGGGGGATGATTCTGGTTTTCTCCTTGTTCTGGTACTGAATTCAGGTTTGTTGCAGCAGGGTGACGGGAACCACCGGATTGTCCCCTTCTGTTCTTGCCAGCCACCATCGAGCGAGTAGAAGGCATATCAGCTTTTTGTTTGGTTCCCACAGACGGCGCCAATGTTGGATCACGGTGGAACTTCGGTACGGATCTTGACGGCAATCCTGGCTCCTTCGCTCCACGCAATCCTACAAGAGGGGATAGACCGGGCGGTGACCCAGAATCCCTCTCCGATGCTTAAATGAGTACTTTGTCTGACTGGCAAGTAACAGATATCAAAGTGAATTCAACTCAACGTAAGTGATCTGAGATGACCTCCTGCCCTTTTATAGGCAGAGAGATGTCTCAGGTACCTGGCGAACCGTTAGGGGTGGTTAGCCCGTATCCCGCTTATCTCGTACATGATCTCGCGTATCTTAGCCGTGCCCCGCGTATCTCGGCCACGATCCGTGTATCTTGACCACGTTCCGTATATCTCGGCCACGCCCCGCATATCTTGGCTTTATCCTCTGATAACGAGTCCCGACTCCCGTCGGGGACTCCAGAGTTATCTCGTTGTGTCACCGCTCGGGGCCCCTCGTCATCGTGACAGGGCCAATCATTCTCAGGGATTCATCATCGGGACCTACTTAAAGGCTTCTCATCGGGAGCTTCCAGCTCCACTGTCGGGACCGACTCTGTCGGGACCTTGCTTCGTCGGGACTCCCTTCATCGGGACCCTTCTCCTAGGTCATCTTGACCCTTACTTTGGGCCTGGTGGGCCTGTTTGCCGTTTCCTCTCCGTTAAAGGGCCTGACGGCTATAATCGGACCCATCAGGTACAATCAAATTTGATGTGCCTAGAAGATGCACCAGACACAGCTTTCTACTCAGACAATGAAGTCTACTACTAAAGTGATGCCTTTTGGTTTAATATACTTGGAGGCACATACCAAAGGATGGTTAACAAGCTATTTGGAGATATGATAGGAAAAACGATGGAAGCATATGTAGATGACACGATCGTCAAGTCCAAAACAAAAGCAAGCCACGAGGACAACCTGTGAATGGCATTTGAAAGGATGTGCATCCATCAGGTCCGTTTAAACCCATAAAAATGCGTGTTTTGAGTACAACCAGGAAAGTTCCTCGACTTCATGGTAAGTCAAAGAGGAATTGAAGCAAACCCAGAAAAGCTACTTGCAATTGAGGAAATGAACCCCACCAAGCCCAAGGAGGTGCAAGAACTCAATGGAAGGCTGGCATTCTTAAATCGTTTCCTCTCAAAGATAGGAGACAAGGAATTACCCTTCTTTGAAATATTGCGAACAAACAAGAGGTTTGAGTGGACGCCTAGATGTGAAGAAGCATTCCAGCAACTCAAGCAACATATAAGAACACTGCCGCCCCTAGCACATCCAGTCTCGGTGGAGAAGCTATATTTATACGTCTCGGTAAGCGAGACGGCGGTCAGCTCAGCACTAATAAGGGAAGAGAATAACGTACAATCGCCAATATACTCCGTAAGCAAAACACTCGCAAAGTATGAGGCAAACTACGTGCCAATAGAGAAATATCTCTTTGCCTTAATACTCACAGCAAGAAAGCTGAGGCCATACTTCCATGCGCATGAGATAGTGGTACTCACAAATTAGCCCTTGAAACACCTATTCCAAAGACCGGACGTGTCAAGGAGGATGGTCAAGTGGGCAGTAGAGCTGAGCGAATTCAGAATACACTTTGCTCCATGAACTGCAATCAAGGGTCAAGCCTTAGCCAATTTCATCGCGGAATTCACAGGCACACAGCCAAATACAATAGAAGAAAACCCGCCGGAGAAAAAGGAAGAGGAGGGAAACAAGGAAGATGTATGGAAAATGTACACAGATGGATCCTCCAACCAGGAGGGATCGGGGGCAGGGCTCATGATAATCCCACCACAAGGAGGAACCCCATTGCGCTACGCCACGTGATTCATCCCTGTCTAGTTACATGGGGATTTCTCTAACTTCAACCTTGCCTACGGCCATGACATTCCGTGCAACAAATAATAAGGCAAAGTATGAAGCCTTACTTACAGGTCTGCGAATAGCAAGAGGTATAGGGGTAAGACACTTAGAAGCAAAGTGTGATTCTCAACTGGTGATGAACCAAGTGAAAGGAAACTACAACGCAAAATCTCAAAATATGCAGCAATACTTGCAAGAGGTGCATGCAACAATAGGGGGTTTTCAAACTTTCGAAATCACAGCCATACCAAGAGAAGAAAATGAAGACGCGAATTCGTTATGCAAATTCGCCTTAGGGATCCCATAGGAAAAAGGAGTACATTTTGCAGAGAAAATACGACTACCAGCCTATGATAGGCAAGAAGTAATGGCAATTGACGAGGCACCCAATTGGATGACACCGTTTATTCAATATTTGAGCAAGAGAGAACTACTAGAAGGGGCAACTTAGGCTGCAATGGTTGAAAGGCTAGCCATCAACTACCTCATCATTAATGACCTACTAAACAAAAGGGGATATTCCACACCCTACATGAGATGTTTAGCAGAGCCCAACACAACCAGGATACTAAAAGAATTACATGAAGGACAGGCAGCCTGCCACGAGGGGGCAAGGACAATAGTGAGGAAGGCCCTCAAAAAGGGGTACTACTGGCCAACAATGAACAAGGAGGCCACGGAGGTGGTACGAAAATGTGATGCATGCCAAAGGTACTCGAAGAATATAACCGCACAAGTATCCAACCTCATCTCAATTATAAGTGCATGGCCTTTCGAACAATTGGGCATTGATTTGATCGACCCATTGCCAATGTTAAAAAGGTAAATGAGCTACATTCTAGTAGCCATAGACTAATTCTCAAGGTAGATTGATGCCAAGGCCTTAGAAAAAACAACAGAATTCCAAGTGATCAAATTCCTCCAAACAAGAATAGTCTCAAGATATGGAGTTCCAAAAGTGCTAATAAGTGACATTGGACCACAATTCAAAGGGCGTCCGGTGGCGTCATATTGCAAAACATTGGTCATTGATCACCGTTTTGGGTCAGTGAGACACGCCCAGAAAAATGACCAAGTGGAGTCCGCAAACAAGATAGTCCTAGAAGGGCTAAAAAGAAGACTCGAGGCATTCGGGGGAAATTGGGTGGATGAATTGGATAATGTTTTGTGGGCACTGCACACAACCCCAAAGAGAACGACAGGGGAAACCCTCTTAGGTTTGGTTTATGGATCCGAGGCAGTGGCACCCAAAGAGATAGCCATAACCTCCCGTAGGACGAAACATTATGAAGAAAAATGCAACGATGAAGAAAGACACTTGGAGCTAGACATAGCGGAAGAAAAGCGGTGGAAAGCGAAGAGGAACAAGCAAAAATGCAATTAGCAACGACTCATTATTACAACAGACGAGTAAGGGTGCGCCAATTCCATGTAGGAGAAATGGTCCTAAAAGAAATGAATTCATCCATTTGGACAAGATAAAAAATATATCAACAAAGTAGGAAGGACCTTATAAAATAGCATCCATTCCAGCAATCAATGCATACCATCTGGAAGATGCAGAAGGGAATATTGTTGGATTACGGGGAAGTAATAATACGGAATGCTAAAGGTGTACATGCAAGTAATCTAACTACGCAGCGGAATAATGTACACATACCTCAATAGCTTTCCTGCCCAAGAATGATGTGGAGGGAGTTCTGATCCTCCGGCCGGAACCCGTACAAGTTCTTCGTGAGAAGAAGTCCTACGCGGTATAAGCTCCACAACAAATCCTCTGATCGATTCTTTAACGGGGACAGAGCCTCAGACTGAGATGATGGTGCCGAATTTTCACTACTAAGGGGTGATAGGGTTTCTCTCAAGTTCCTCAATGGAGTTACTTCTTAATTAGATTGATGTGTAAAACCCCTTAGGTGAGTCCCCTATTTATAGGATTGGTGGAGTGGACAAAAGTCCACTCCAACCAATCTGGGACTAGGTCCGGCCGAACCACACATTAAGGAGGGGAGGCCCAATTTTGGGCCTCCCATGTCAATTAAGAATTAGGTCAAGCCCAATTAACCTAATGTGACATTTACCCAATTATCTTAGATGATATCCTTAATGTTAACGGGCTACCAATTACGGCGCCACGTCACTATATGCTAACAGCTCCCACTCGCCGGAATGGGAGAGTGCCTGTTAATGTATTGTTATTCAACAGCATCAATGTCTCAGTCTTCAGTCATTGTCTCCGTCTCCGAATAGTTCATACGAGGTTTGCCGTGCGACCAGTGGATACGACGGGCATCGTGCTACTCATCTGTTAGGAGTGTTGTAGCGCCTGTAGAAAGTTGATTCCCGTTGATAAATCAATCCTGTTAAAAATAAAAAATGTACCGCATTGTATCCTTGGTCAACTGATAGTTCTCCAATTGCCCAATTTTCCACATAGGAATACTTCTCTAGGGAATCCGTACAAGTGTTCACAACCTTCAACTATTATTCGGTTGGTGGCCACCTAGTGAACACAAGAGTCGGTGAATTATAGGTGAATATGACCATCCCCATAGATTATACCCTTAGTCTAACTCAACCGGTTTCCAAGACATGGTCACTTGGCCGTTTTCTTTGGCTCTACGCTCATACGTCGGGAAGCGAACATTGAGCCAGACCTTAGGTATAAGTTCTGAGTCTGAGATGATACTTTGGGTGTCTCTTCATAAGACACATGGGATCAATCACACGCTCAAGGTGAAGAAGTATGTGCCCTTTGAATTACAAGGATTCTAGCTAGCACAACCGAGCATGACCCCGTGGTCGAACATGGCACGCGCAGTATGAAACACGCGTCGATGGTACACCTGGACAAGCCATGGATGGGATATGTCAATCATGCTATCGCAGAATCTTTCCTCTGGCCCTGAATGTGATTTTATTGATGGACAGAGTCCAACACGACGATTTACAAAACGAAGATTAAGTTATGCTGTAAGCGTGACAAAGTTATCGTTTCGTTTAACCAGGTTTATCCCCCTGGTTCTTAGCCAATATTGTTGTGGTAGAGGTCCCCCTCATTATGACGTCGATAGATCATATACTCAATTTGCAATTCTTTTATTCAATCGAAATATTAATTCAAATATCAAAATGCCATCACTTATACAAGCCACTTATTAAGCCCTACATAATCCAAGCAGTTTTACGTGCTTTTCGAAAATCTCTCTACGTAATGGCTTAGTCAATGGGTCCGCGACCATATTGTATGTGGACAAGTATTCTAAAGCGATTATATTGTCTTCCAAAACAGATTTAGCATAATTGTATTTCACATCAATATGTTTGGTCCTACTATGGTACTTTGGATTCTTAACTGCTGCAATGGCTGCCTGAGTGTCAGAGTATACATTCACAGGTTTACTCTTCTTGCCAGTGCCAATTAATGCAGTAAGAAGCCTTTAGCCAGGCTGCTTCTTGTGTGTTTTTGGAGAGGGCAACAAATTCCGATTCCATAGTGGAAAGCGTGACACATGATTGCTTCTTGCTTACCCATGATAAGACAACATTGGCAAGGAGGAAAACCCCTCCTGTGGTGGACTTACGATCATCTGGATTGCCACTGTGGTCGGCGTCACTATAACCAGTCAATTCTATCTGTTTTCCCTCATAGCACAGAACATAGTCGGTAGTAACTTTCAGATATCTTATAATTCGTTTCACGGCTTTTAGATGTTGATAACTAGGATCTGATTGGAATCTTGCTACTACGCCCACAACGTAACAGATATCCGGCCGAGTACAGAGCATGGCATACATTAGACTCCCTACCATGCTCAGATACTCTGCATTCTTCATCTGTTCACGCTCCTGTTGGTTCTTCGGGCCATCACGCTTTGACAGCGCGCACCCGAACACAACCGGCGTATCCATGGCTTTGGCATCGAGCATTCTGAATTTTTTCAACAGTTTGTTGATGTATGATTCTTGAGACAGGCACAATCTCCGGGCGGCACGATCTCGGGCAATTTTAATGCCTAAGATGTACGTGGCCTCTCCCATGTCTTTCATCTCAAATGTTGATGCTAACCGGGACTTTGATTTGTTCATGAAACTCACATCGTTCGCAGCAATGAGTATGTCATCTACGTATAAGTTTATGATGACATACATAGAGACGGAGGTCTTGGTGTAAACGCAGGGATCCTCGTGAAGGTTCACGAATCTGTTTCCAACGATTTTCTCGTGGAATCTGCGATACCATTACCGAGATGACTGTTTAAGACTGTAAATAGACCTTTGAAGTTTGCAAACTTTACGTTCTTTGCCAGGAGTAATAAAACCCTCTGGCTGCTGCATATAGATCTCTTCCTCCAGGTTTCCATGGATGAATGCGGTCTTAACATCCATTTGGTGCAGCTCTAGATCGAGACATGCAACAAGGGAAAGGATGGCCCTAACTGTAGTATAACGCACAGTTGGTGAGTATGTTTCATCAAACTCCACTCCGTGAATTTTGGGTATATCCTTTCGCAATTGTTCGAGTTTTGCAACACTCAACTTTTCCATCAGTAGTGAATTCTAAAATTTCACTTCCTAGTTCTGCGGTTAGCAGGTAAATCAACTGAAGACCAAAACCGAATTTGTTCTTATTTAGGCAATTTCATCCTCCATTTTTTTTCCTCCATTCCCTCGTTTGAGGTTATTTCATTGCTTGCTAAACCGTCACTTGTTCATGAATGAATGTCTCATTTGATGGGATACTTCTTTGACAGAAGCTCATTGTCTTTGACTATGTCTAGGCTCGTTAATCCATCTATAGCATGATCGTTACTCCCACTCGGAATGATGCTTCTTTTCGGAGCATCACTCATACTGGGAACAATGGCAATGCTTGAACTTTGATATACAACTTCCTTAGAATGACCTCTTGGTCTCGGGATTTTACCTCTGAGATTTATTCCTTGATCACTGGGATCTGGAACCAAGTTGGTTGTTTCCCTCCCACTAGGAATAATGGGCAGTTGTATTAGCTCAGCATTATGATTATCATGTCCGACTTGCATTAACATTTAGTGATGATTATGTGAGGGGGAGTGAGCCCTCCCACTGGATTTATTATGAGGATGTTTCCATCATCATTCACCATGTCATTCACTAATGCATTTACTAATGCTATATCATTCTCCCACTCGAAGTGAGTGGGACTTGAGAATCTCCGTTAACCGTTGATTCGATCAGTACTATGTCTGTTTCGTTCTGCAAAGCATTGGAAATCTATCCACAAATTCTTATAATGTGTCATATTTGACCACATTACTATTAATCCAAGCTAATTTTAAACTTGTATCTTTTAAGAGTAGACCGTACTCTTAATAAATACTTGTTTAATGCGCAAATTAATGCTACCTTATGATAAGGTTTTACCCGTATCGTTTCTTAGCTTTTATGGTAACACGTCAACCGATCTTATTAGAACATAGTGTTACATTAATATGAATCAACTTAATTCATCCCGTAGGAACAATTAATGTTGAATTTTAACATAATGTAATTTTAAACTATGTTTCTCGAAGTATTTAATAATATGATTTCTTAGCCAACCTTTTCGTTAAAGGCTTGTAGTGGGAGTGTTATTTTACTGACTACTTCCTTTCGTTTGTTACCTCATCTAGAGACTTATCCACCTCATGGACTATGCATTTGAGCTCTTGCTTAATGCTATAGTTGATGTACTACTTGATCGTAGTAGCATTAAAGCATACTTCTAATCACGGTAGTCATCAATGGGTTATTTCCAAAGGATTACAAACGAAAATTCAGCATTCATTTATTAAAACACTTCATCATTAAATTTGTACTTTTAAAACGATATGTCCCGTCTCTCGAGGTGACATGCACCTCGCGCCTTATTCTAGGTATGGTTTCAAAATCGTTTTAGTTTCCAAGTTTAAAATCAAATCGGTTTTTCATGCACATTATCTCGGGATACTTATCATTTAATGAAGTACTTAACAAATAAGGATGTAATTTCGGTCGGTTCGTTTTACGACTTTATGCAATCGATGGATGCATTAAAATGATGGTTCGTTATTCACGATTCGGAGGTAAGTGATTTGTTTTAATCCAGTCTTTTTACTGATGGACTTTCTGTTTTTAGTTATTCGTTCCGGATCGATCCCGTTTAACTGGGTCGATTAATTTTGATAAGTACACCAAGTCTTGAACTGAATGGTTACTACTTTATTCAATAATTCTGAATCACCATTAACTAAACTTAAACATATAAATGGGTAACTAGGGATCCTTAACAAAAATAAGGACAAATTTTCCGGATCAATAACTGCAGCTACGACAAAGAAAGTTATATAAGGCAGGTAGTCTTAACCACGTTTAAGCAAGCCACCTGAAAATAAATTCAAAATTGAATTATGTCAGATGTTTCTGTATCAATTAAAACGTTTTACCGTCTTACATATTGTGGTAAACGAGGCGTACCTTTACGGTACTTGAATCAACAGTGGTTGTCGCACCGGATCATCGTTTAGACCTTTTATTGTTGGGTTTATCCAAGCAATTCCGAAGACCAGCAAACATGGTATCGGACAATTCAGGAAGTTTGAAGATCTTTTCATCTTTATGGTCGGCATCATATAAGTCAATTGCCGTTTTAATTGCAGTGATCAGACGTGTAAGTCCGTTATCATCAGCAAACCATGAAAGAGGAAACATCTCCATTACTTTTTGAATTACTGCCCATTCATCGGCGGCGTCGAGAACGATTTTTATCCCACTCTCATTGCATAGAATTTCGTGGTACGCGGCCATTAATTCTCTTGCTTAAGCTGCCTTTCCCTTGCCGTAGCGAAGGTGTAAGGTGCACCAAAGATGCAATGCGCTCTTTTGAATAGTCCTTTCCTCCGTTTCAGCTGTCAGATGCAAGCAGATTATTTTCCGAGCTCTTTGATCCCTCCATAACTTGTCTTTATTATTGTATCTATAAGGTGTCCCTCCCTCGTTTGTATGTATTCGTTGACCCTTTGATCGATGCGATCCACGACTCCTGCAGGTATCAGGTCACAATCAACACTAATTTTCCAATCATCGTAATTAACGTTATCCAGTTTGCATATTTTGTTAAAACGATCCAATCGAGCAAATTAGAACTATTGCAATGACAATCATGCAAAGTTAGGAAGACAATAACATTTTGAAAGAATTGCAAACATCGGATTATCTATTAAGATGGAATACGACGAATAGTGATCATTCAGTCACTAAACTAAACCGACCGCCAGTAAACCGAGGGAAGGGGGTGTTGTTAAAAGAGTTCACACTATTGTCGTTTTCAATCCGATAGATCAGTCTTTTGAAAATAGTTATTATGTTGCAAATTACCGGAACGAGAATTTTCAAATAAGCATACCCGATCTTGGTTTTCCCAAGGCCTTTTTATTTTAAAAGAATTATCTGATAATTTACGTATGCATAACACTATATCACGCCATAAATATCGAACAAACCAAACAACATGTTTACGCGTCATGCGTCTAATGTTCCTAGCATACATAATTCTACGTAAAGTGAATTATCACATGCTTTTAGGCCAGATCATTCTAGCATACGTGTCAAAACATGCAACTTCCGCACACATCATGCTTAATTAGCGACTGGAATTTTCGGTTTTGAAAATATTAGGGGCTGTTTTGCAATTCATGCTTACAATCAATCATGCGGAATTTCTAGACATGGATTCTAGGCACTTTTAATCAGCATATCATGTCTATCCTATTGCACAATCAATATATTTAAATCCCAGAGCTCAATGCTTGCAATATATATTATCCAGCTAGCTTAACTAAGTCAAGACGACAATTCTAATATATGCTGCAGGAAGTAAACAATTGCAATTCAGCCTACTAATTTAATCCAGTCCCAAAAACATGCATATCCGAGATCCATCCCCATAATCGTAACCAGGCATTAGGGTTTTAACCGAAAACGTATTAAAAACACAAACCCTAATAACACTGTTTAGGCTAATTTTAAAGTTCGAAAACGTTTTGGATTTAAAATTTGACATCCTATTTTACTGATTTTTTTTAAAATTTCCGAAACTTTTAAAATTTGGTTCGGTCCACTTTAAAAATCTGGTTCGAGTCAGTCTGATTTTAAAATCCGGTTTGGTCCGAAACGGTTCAATAAAATAAGATAGCGGTTCGGTTCTTCATCACTCAAAACCGGTTTGGTTAGGTTCTACTTAATTGCTCCGGTTTGACCTGACCCGAAAAAGGTCCACCCGATTAAGAAAACCCCTATTGGTTTAACCCGCTCCGGTTTAGCAATTGGACCTGCCCATAAACCCTAGGGTTCGGCCGAAATATATCTTGTGGGCTAAGTAGGGTTTTAAGATCCACTAAAAACTTAACTTAGCCACCAAGAAATATTAATTATATAAAATAATTTCCAATATTGCTAATATATATATATATATATATATATATATATATATATATATATATTATTCGGCACATATTTAAACATATACCTTCTTGACGGGTTAGTCCACCAATACAATACCTTCTTGACGGGTGTCAAACTGTTCACGAGACAGGCTCTCGGACGGCACTTAACGTTTCACAGGATAGGCTCCCGGAGGGCTCAGGTTAGACCAAAGATACGCTCCTGGTGGGCGTCGAACTGGTAGTTTGAAATCTACCTCAAGATACGCTCTTGGGGGCGTCGAACTGGTAGTGTTTTTTCTACCTCAAGATACGCTCTTGGTGGCGTCGAATCTGGTGGGTTGCAAATCCACCTCAAGATACGCTCCTGGGGGCGTCGAATTCGTAGTTTTTGGAAACCACTCTCAAGATACGCTCTTGGTGCGTCGAAGTCGTAGTGTAATAACTACTCTCAAGATACGCTCTTGGGGGCGTCGAAGGTTGTAGTATGAACACTACTCTCAAGATACGCTCTTGGGGGCGTCGAAGTTCGTAGTTTTTGGAAACCACTCTCAAGATACGCTCTTGGTGCGTCGAAGGTCGTAGTATGAACACTACTCTCAAGATACGCTCTTGGGGGCGTCGAATGTCGTAGTACGAAGTCTACTCTCAAGATACGCTCTTGGGGGCGTCGAAGGTTGTTGACTTGAAGTCATATCTGTGTAAGGATAACTTGGTGATTGTAACATCACATTCACTGGTAAATACTTTTGAATAACTACTACTCTCTTAGGAGCATTCATTGTTTTTGTACACTCGGGATGCCTTGGTGCACCAAGACATCCTTTGTAGGAAATCAAAGAGTTGTAGAGTTGGAGTAACTTCGTGAGTTCTCCTTCTCAAGAGTTGTTTTTTGAAAAGCTTGTAAAGCTAAAACATGTAAAATGTGAAATATAAAGCTAAGGATATGGGCTTTTGCTTGTGCTTTCTTCCTATACGTAGTACTTCTTTAGGTGCTCTCCACTGAAAGTGTTTGTGGAGATATACCCCTCTCCATCTTCAAGGCGGTAAGCGTTTATGTAGGGAACTGAGGCTATCTTGTATGGTCCTTCCCACTTCGGAGATAATTTTCTGACTTGGTCTAAGTGTGAGAACTCATTCCTTCTTAGCACCAGCTCTCCTACATGGAACTGTCTCTCCTTGACTTGGCGGTTGTAGTATCTTGCTGAGACAAGGCGCATTCGTGTCTGTGCTTCTTCCGAATTCCACCTTTTATCCTCCACCATGTCTAAGTCTAAAAGCCTTGCTTTGTTGTTCTCATGCTCCTCAAAGTACTTGGTTCTCAGTGATTGTACAGCTATTTCTGCTGGTGCCACCGCTTCAGTTCCATACACTAAGCCAAATGGCGTTTCTCCTGTGGATATCTTTGGTGTTGTCCGTACTGCCCATAGAACATTTTCCAGCTCATCTACCCAACTTCCCTTGGTGGCGTGGAGTCGTTTCTTTAGGCCATCTAACACTATCTTGTTTGCTGATTCCACCTGTCCGTTTGTCTGAGGGTGCTTCACTGATGCGAAGCGGTGGTCTATATTCAGTCTTTCGCAATACCATTGTAATTTCTTGCTCTTGAATTGTGGGCCATTGTCACTTATTATTGCTCTTGGCACCCCGTACCTTGAGACAATGTGAGATTGGATGAAATTGACAACTTGGTCGTCCGTTGTCTTCCCCATTGCCTTTGCTTCTATCCACTTGGAGAAGTAGTCTATTGCAACGATTATGCAAGTCTTCTGACCTTTTGTTTTCGGTAGGGGGCCTATCAAATCAATCCCCCATTGCGCGAAAGGCCAGGCTCCTGAGATGGAGCTTAGCTTTGCTGGTGGGGCTCTTATGTTTCTAGAGTACCTTTGGCAGTGATCACATTTTTGTACCAAGTCTGCTACTTCTTTGCTCATTGATGGCCAATAGTATCCTAGGTTGTAAACCTTTCGACTTATTGACCGTGCTCCTTCATGGCACCCCGCATCTCCCTCATGGAGCTCTGCAAGTACTCTCTCTGTTTCTGGGTATGCTATGCATTTGAGGAAAGGCGTGGAGTATCCTTTCTTGTAGAGTTCATTGTCCATCACTGCGTAATTCCTAGCCATCCTTTCAATCTTGACTGCTTCCACCTTATCTTTTGGGAGCTTCCCTTCCATGATGTATTGTCGCATTGGTGTCATCCAGACTTCTGCCTCATCTATTACTAGAACCTCCATTTGTTCTATCACTGATTGCATTCTTTGCTCTATGAAGTGAACCTCTTTGCCTGCTTCTGCCCCTAAGGCTAGTTTACTTAAGGCGTCTGCCTCTTGGTTTTGTTCTCTTGGGACCGACTCAATGTCGAAGCTTTGGAAGCTCCTTATTAGGTCCTTGGCCTGCTGCAAGTATTTCTGCATGTTTTCGGACTTTGCAGTGTAGATTCCTTTCACTTGATTGACAACTAGTTGAGAATCACACTTGACCCTTAAATGCTTTGCCCCTACTCCTTTGGCTATTCTCAGGCCAGTTATTAGTGCTTCATACTCAGCCTCATTGTTTGTTGCCTTAAAGGTGAGTGCCATGGCATAGCGCATAGGTGTATCGCTGTTTGGTGGGTATAGTAAGAGGCCTGCACCTGAACCTCCTCCGTTGGATGACCCATCGGTGTGCATCTCCCATAATTCTTCAGATTGTGTCTCCTGACTACTACTTGCCTCGCATGTAGTTTTGACTTCTCCCAGGTCTTCGTCTGGATTAATTCCGGTGAATTCGGCGATAAAATCTGCTAGAGCCTGACCCTTTATGGCTGTTCTTGGGGCAAAATGAATGCGAAACTCACTTAGCTCAATTGCCCATTTTGTCAGTCTTCCCGATGTGTCTGGTCTTTGAAGGAGGTGTTTCAATGGCTGGTCTGTGAGGACTGTTACTTCGTGCCCATGAAAATACGGTCTCAACTTTCTTGCTGATATGATCAGTGCATAGAGGTACTTTTCTATTGGCAAGTAGTTGATCTTGTACTTTGCCAATGTCTTGCTTACGAAGTATACTGGCAACTGTGCAGCGTTTTCTTCTTTAATTAGCACTGAGCTTACTGCCACGTTGCTCACGGAGATGTAGAGGTAGAGGGGCTCCCCTGGTGTGGGCTTTGCTAAGGGCGGTAGTGTTTTTAGGTGTTGTTTGAGTTGCTGGAAGGCCTCCTCACATCTCGGTGTCCATTCAAATTTCTTGTTTGCCCTTAGTACCTCAAAGAAAGGTAACGCCTTGTCTCCTATTTTGGATAGGAATCTATTAAGGGCTGCCAGCCTCCCGTTCAGTCGTTGAACCTCTTTGTGCTTCGTAGGTGACTGCATTTCTTCAATTGCTTGAAGTTTTTCGGGGTTTACCTCTATGCCTCGCTGGCTTACCATGAAGCCTAAAAACTTTCCTGATTGCACCCCAAATGCGCATTTTTTCGGGTTTAGACGGACTTGGTATTGCCTCATCCTCTCAAACGTTGAGCGAAGGTTTTCCACATGGTCCTTCTTCTCTTTAGACTTGACTATCATGTCGTCCACATACGCCTCCATTGTCTTCCCTATCATGTCTCCAAAGATTTTGTTGACCATTCTTTGGTATGTTGCTCCAGCATTTATGAGTCCGAAAGGCATCACTGTGTAATGGTATATCTCACTATTAGCATAGAATGCTGTGTGAGGGGCGTCCTCAGGGGCCATTTTTATCTGGTTGTATCCTGAGTATGCATCCATGAAGCTCATTAGTTTGTGCCCTGATGTTGCATCCACTAATTGATCTATTCTTGGTAGCGGATATGAGTCCTTTGGGCATGCCTTGTTTAGGTCCCTATAGTCAATACACATTCTCCAGCTTCCTCCCTGCTTCTTTACCAGTACTGGGTTTGCCACCCATGTCTGGAACCTGATTTCCTTGATGAATTTTGCCTTTAGTAGCTTTTCTACTTCTTCTTGGATAGCTATCCTTTTGCTTCCTCCCATTGGTCTCACCTTCTGTGTTGTCGGTCGCGTTGCCGCGTCTATATTGAGCTTGTGTGAAATTACCTCTTCTGATATCCCTGGCATATCGCTTGGTGACCAGGCGAACAGATCCTTGTATTCCCTTAGTAGAGCTACTAAGTGGTTCTCCTCTTCCTCAGATAAGGCAGTCCCGATTTTAGCCTTCCTATCGGGTTCTTCTATGAGTATCTCTTTTAATTCCTCCATGGGGGCTGGTCTTCCATGATCTTCTCTTGGGTCCTCATCTACTAGTAGGACTTCTCTTGTTTTCTTCCTTTTGCCTAGTGCAATCCTTGCACATTTCCTTGCTACCTTCTGGTTGCCTTTTACTTCCCCTATTCCTTGGCCTGTGGGGAATTTCATTTTCTGATGTAGTGTTGATGGTACCATACCCCACTTGTTGATTGTAGTGGTACCTAGGACCCCATTGTACTCCTCCATTTCTTCTGTGATGAAGAATGGGACGTCAATCTTTAGCTGCCTCTGCCCTGTGCCCAGTGTCACAGGTAGTGTGATTGCCCCCAGTGGGTATGTTGGCTCTCCTGAAAATCCTACCAAGGGGGAGTAAACTTGCTTTATGCTACTTGGCCTTACTCCTAGTATGTTGAGGACCTTCTTACTAATGATGTTGGGTGAGCTTCCACTGTCTATTAGGATTCTCCCTATGTCCATATCGGTGATCTTCATTGTTATGACCAGGGCATCCTTGTTGTCTGGTAACACATGCTCCATGTCTCTTCTTGAAAATTCTATTATGTCTTCTCTCTTTTCTTCTGGTTGTTCTTCTTTTGGCTTAGGAGTCCCCAACTCTGCCATATATGCTTCTCTGGCGTTTGCTGACTCTCCTCCAGCTCCATAACCTCCATGGATGACATATACGGTTGCCATATTGCTAGTGATAGTTAGGCTTTCTGTCCGAAGCCCACAGACGGCGCCAAGTGTTAAGTTATGAGATCTAAGTCAACGGGTCGCTGGCTTTGATCTCACTCCTTATGGGGGATGTGTGTGATCCGGTCTTCTAAAGTCGCCTTGTCTTTGTCTGTGTCCTTCTTCCTTTCCTTCTCCCTTTAGTTCCTTCTCTTCTTCTTTCCCTTTGCCCTGCAAAAGGGGCAGTACCAGACACGGAGGGGGGGGTGGTGCCTGGTGAACCCTCTCCGATGCCTAAGTCAGAACTATATTTCTAGAGAGATAAAGCTAGAGAGATGTCAGAGCTAAAATGTCCAAATGGCCAAGATCCTCAAATGAGTTGTGAAGGTGGGGTATTTATAGGCAACGATGTCATTAAGGTGGCTTAATGACATCGTTAACCTCTAAACACAATTAATTAACCTTTAAGCATATAATTAAGACCTTAGGATTCGGAGGAGGTAGGCGGAGTGGACCGAGCATGGGCGTCTGAGGATGGTGTCGGGACCCTTGGGGGGGGAAGGAATCCGACCCCCAAGGGTAGGGGTTGGGTGAGGGCACCCAACCCCTCCTAGGGAGGGTGGGGTTGGCCAACCCCATCCCTCCTAGGAGGGATCGGGTCAGCCGACCCGATCTCTCCTAGGAGAGATCGGGTTGGCCGACCCGATCTCTCCTAGGAGAGATCGGGTTGGTCCACCCGATCTCCCCTAGGGGAGATCGGGTCGACTGACCCGATCTCCCCTAGGGGAGGTCGGGTGTGGCCACCCAACCTCACCTAGGTGAGTCCTTCGTTGTCGGACGGGCGCTTCGGCCCCGTCCGAGCCGTTGGTGTTCTCGCGAATTGTCCGGGTTGAAGTTTCGATTTGCAATCATAAATGGGACGATAAAAATACAACGGTTCGGAAGTCAACGGGTTCAAATTGGGCGTATATCCATCACATGCCCCCGAGTCAACCAATGGCCTAACCCTTGATTGACTCTATTTTAGGATGGTATGATACGCGCAATTTGAAACCGGGGTTTTACCTTCTTTGTCTGAATGCTTGCTTACCCTTAGATGCGTGCGTCTGACCCTGCCCCCCTTTCTAATGAGATAGAGGAATTGTAAACGTCAGAGTAGCACGGACGTGTGCCTAGGCACGCGTCCGTCTGAGGCGGGAGTAATAAACTTATCTCTGCTACAGGTGTATACTCAAAAAATACCCACTTGCACCAGGGTGTGATACGAGTGCAACTAAATAACTTACGCTTCCAATTCATGCCGGGATTTCATCTAAGTGAGAAAAAATTAATTTTGGCCAAAAATTTTCCTAAGTATGGAATACTAGGAAATAAACCTTAGGGGGTGTTAACTATGGTGAGTGTGAGTTTAACCATGGTTGATGGGAACTAGTTTTGAATCTTGTCCCTTGAAATTTTCCTCTCTAAAATTCAACGGTGTTGATTTGGGAATCTTGGAAAACCCTAAACCTTTGTATTATAAAAGGGGAAGTGATTACCTCATTCTCGTTGTCCTTTTCTCTTCTTTTTGACGGTGGGATTTCTGGTCGGGCTTACTTTCTCGGGGCACGCGTCGCATTGAGGTATGTGTTTTTCTTCTTGTGTAAGCATTATTTTTGTGGAATTCGATCCTGCTTTTCTCTTAGTTGCTTCCTTGTCTCGTTTTGATTTACGTGCCTTCATGATAATATAGTCCTGCTTGACTTGTCCTTCCTCCATCTTCTTGCTTTCATACTTCCGCTTACCGGCGCGTGGGGTTTCTCTATGCTGGGGGTTATGACTATCTCCCCCTGCCCCCTGCCTCTGTCTATTGGTCTGAGGGGTTTCTCCATGCTGGGGGTTATCACTATCTCCCCCTGCCTCCTGCCTCTATCTGTTGGTCTGAGGGGTCTCTCCATGCTGGGGGTTATCACTATCTCCCCCTGCCCCCCTGCCTCTATCTGTTGGTCTGAGGGGTCTCTTCATGCTGGGGGTTATCACTATCTCCCCCTGCCCCCCTGCCTCTACCTGTTGGTCTGAGGGGTCTCTTCATGCTGGGGGTTATCACTATCTCCCCCTGCCCCCCTGCCTCTATCTGTTGGTCTGAGGGGTCTCTTCATATCCTCTTTCTATTTTTTCCTCTTGATTCTGCGTTTGTTGTTTTAGGAGAGTGGGTTTCTCTTATCTCTACTATCCCTTTTGTTTTTCTTGGATTGAGCTTGAGTTTTTTCGATCGACAGATTTCTCCGTTGATTGATGAGGACTAAAAGGCCAGTACGGGTGGGGGTGGTCAGCTCTGGGATCGGACCTTCGATTATGAAAAGACCGGTTTTCTATGGTGCAGGGAGGTATCCTCTAACTGAAGGTAAGGGTGGTGATGTTAGGGTGCCTTCTTCTTTCTATATTGATGCCCCCCAATCGAAGGTCCGGGAGCCATCTTTTCCTTCCTTGTTTGGTAAGTCCTTGAATGTCTGAGGTTCCTTAGTATATGTTGGTGTTTACTCTATGCCTTGTTGTAGGTAGACTTCGTCTTCCACGTTTGAGTCGGAAGGAGTTGTCTCGTCCTCCTGTTGATGGGATTGTTGGATCTGAATGGGCGCCTTATTATGGGCGTGGGGCTCGTTTTGACAATCAATCTTCTTTGCAAACTCCTGAGGTTGGAGTTCGCGTACTGCAGTCTGCTGTTCCTCCTATTGATCGTTTGTCCCCTTCTAAAGGGCTGGAGGCTACCTATGGGTTTGTCCATGATGTGTTGGCTCGCTATGCTTCTGTAACTTTCCTTACCCGCGCCATCTTCTAAGATATCTTTCTTTTATGTGTTATCTGTCTTATCCTTTGCTCTTGTCGCAGGGTATTGCCGACCTTGTTAATTTGTCTACCCATGTAGTTGATCTTGCTGAGGAGAAAAAGATGCATGAGGACACTTGTGTCTCTCTTAACTCCCAACTTGTTAGTTGTTTGGAGCGTAGCCGTATCACTGATTTGCAGTGTCGAGATTTGGAGAATCGTATTGCTCTTCTCAATGAAGAGGTTGAGGCGTTGAAACAAAGGTCTTATCGTGATGAGGCACTTCGGGCTGCTGAGTTAGTCTCTCTGGAGGAAATGTTTCATATGGAGGCGAAGGAGTGTGCCATTGCTGAGTATAAGGCCTCTTCTGCTTATCAGTCTGCTATGGATGTTCGCTGCTCTGTGGCGAAACGTATTTCCTTGAAGAAGATTCTTGAGCGTATACATATGATTGCTCCTGACTTTCCTTTCTCTCGATTTGGTGATTTGTCAGACTTTGCTACCAAGTATATTGCGAAGATAAGGGAATAGTACCCTTATTTCTTGTGGTGGTCTCGTGTGTTTGTGAGTTGTGGTTGTCTCTAGAGTTTAAAACTCCACCTTTCTTAGTATTGCCATCTTTGTCTGATATACTTGTCTCTACTCGTTGTATACATGGTCGTGTGCATATATCTCTTCTTATGATGCCTCCTTATGCCTTGTGTATGGCTCTTTGGGTATTGAATCTTCCCTTGGTATATTACCTTTACTTATCCTTCTTTCGTGGTTTCCTTCATGTCATACCTGTCATTTCATAAAGAAAAAACATTACTTGTTCTTCACACTACTTTACTTAGAAATTGCTTTCTCGTGGTATCCTTCTAAGCATGGTATGATGATCTCTTCTGATACCCCTTCCACGGTATACGTTGTACTGTTAGACCAAAGATACGCTCTTGGTGGGCGTCGAAATCTGTTCACGAGACAGGCTCTCGGACGGCACTTAACGTTTCGCAGGATAGGCTCCCGGAGGGCACAGGTTAGTCCACCAATACAATACCTTCTTGACGGGTGTCAAACTGTTCACGAGACAGGCTCTCGGACGGCACTTAACGTTTCACAGGATAGGCTCCCGGAGGGCACAGGTTAGTCCACCAATACAATACCTTCTTGACGGGTGTCAAACTGTTCACGAGACAGGCTCTCGGACGGCACTTAACGTTTCACAGGATAGGCTCCCGGAGGGCTCAGGTTAGACCAAAGATACGCTCCTGGTGGGCGTCGAACTGGTAGTTTGAAATCTACCTCAAGATACGCTCTTGGGGGCGTCGAACTGGTAGTGTTTTTTCTACCTCAAGATACGCTCTTGGTGGCGTCGAATCTGGTGGGTTGCAAATCCACCTCAAGATACGCTCCTGGGGGCGTCGAATTCGTAGTTTTTGGAAACCACTCTCAAGATACGCTCTTGGTGCGTCGAAGTCGTAGTGTAATAACTACTCTCAAGATACGCTCTTGGGGGCGTCGAAGGTTGTAGTATGAACACTACTCTCAAGATACGCTCTTGGGGGCGTCGAAGTTCGTAGTTTTTGGAAACCACTCTCAAGATACGCTCTTGGTGCGTCGAAGGTCGTAGTATGAACACTACTCTCAAGATACGCTCTTGGGGGCGTCGAATGTCGTAGTACGAAGTCTACTCTCAAGATACGCTCTTGGGGGCGTCGAATGTCGTAGTACGAAGACTACTCTCAAGATACGCTCTTGGGGGCGTCGAAGGTTGTTGACTTGAAGTCATATCTGTGTAAGGATAACTTGGTGATTGTAACATCACATTCACTGGTAAATACTTTTGAATAACTACTACTCTCTTAGGAGCATTCATTGTTTTTGTACACTCGGGATGCCTTGGTGCACCAAGACATCCTTTGTAGGAAATCAAAGAGTTGTAGAGTTGGAGTAACTTCGTGAGTTCTCCTTCTCAAGAGTTGTTTTTTGAAAAGCTTGTAAAGCTAAAACATGTAAAATGTGAAATATAAAGCTAAGGATATGGGCTTTTGCTTGTGCTTTCTTCCTATACGTAGTACTTCTTTAGGTGCTCTCCACTGAAAGTGTTTGTGGAGATATACCCCTCTCCATCTTCAAGGCGGTAAGCGTTTATGTAGGGAACTGAGGCTATCTTGTATGGTCCTTCCCACTTCGGAGATAATTTTCTGACTTGGTCTAAGTGTGAGAACTCATTCCTTCTTAGCACCAGCTCTCCTACATGGAACTGTCTCTCCTTGACTTGGCGGTTGTAGTATCTTGCTGAGACAAGGCGCATTCGTGTCTGTGCTTCTTCCGAATTCCACCTTTTATCCTCCACCATGTCTAAGTCTAAAAGCCTTGCTTTGTTGTTCTCATGCTCCTCAAAGTACTTGGTTCTCAGTGATTGTACAGCTATTTCTGCTGGTGCCACCGCTTCAGTTCCATACACTAAGCCAAATGGCGTTTCTCCTGTGGATATCTTTGGTGTTGTCCGTACTGCCCATAGAACATTTTCCAGCTCATCTACCCAACTTCCCTTGGTGGCGTGGAGTCGTTTCTTTAGGCCATCTAACACTATCTTGTTTGCTGATTCCACCTGTCCGTTTGTCTGAGGGTGCTTCACTGATGCGAAGCGGTGGTCTATATTCAGTCTTTCGCAATACCATTGCAATTTCTTGCTCTTGAATTGTGGGCCATTGTCACTTATTATTGCTCTTGGCACCCCGTACCTTGAGACAATGTGAGATTGGATGAAATTGACAACTTGGTCGTCCGTTGTCTTCCCCATTGCCTTTGCTTCTATCCACTTGGAGAAGTAGTCTATTGCAACGATTATGCAAGTCTTCTGACCTTTTGTTTTCGGTAGGGGGCCTATCAAATCAATCCCCCATTGCGCGAAAGGCCAGGCTCCTGAGATGGAGCTTAGCTTTGCTGGTGGGGCTCTTATGTTTCTAGAGTACCTTTGGCAGTGATCACATTTTTGTACCAAGTCTGCTACTTCTTTGCTCATTGATGGCCAATAGTATCCTAGGTTGTAAACCTTTCGACTTATTGACCGTGCTCCTTCATGGCACCCCGCATCTCCCTCATGGAGCTCTGCAAGTACTCTCTCTGTTTCTGGGTATGCTATGCATTTGAGGAAAGGCGTGGAGTATCCTTTCTTGTAGAGTTCATTGTCCATCACTGCGTAATTCCTAGCCATCCTTTCAATCTTGACTGCTTCCACCTTATCTTTTGGGAGCTTCCCTTCCATGATGTATTGTCGCATTGGTGTCATCCAGACTTCTGCCTCATCTATTACTAGAACCTCCATTTGTTCTATCACTGATTGCATTCTTTGCTCTATGAAGTGAACCTCTTTGCCTGCTTCTGCCCCTAAGGCTAGTTTACTTAAGGCGTCTGCCTCTTGGTTTTGTTCTCTTGGGACCGACTCAATGTCGAAGCTTTGGAAGCTCCTTATTAGGTCCTTGGCCTGCTGCAAGTATTTCTGCATGTTTTCGGACTTTGCAGTGTAGATTCCTTTCACTTGATTGACAACTAGTTGAGAATCACACTTGACCCTTAAATGCTTTGCCCCTACTCCTTTGGCTATTCTCAGGCCAGTTATTAGTGCTTCATACTCAGCCTCATTGTTTGTTGCCTTAAAGGTGAGTGCCATGGCATAGCGCATAGGTGTATCGCTGTTTGGTGGGTATAGTAAGAGGCCTGCACCTGAACCTCCTCCGTTGGATGACCCATCGGTGTGCATCTCCCATAATTCTTCAGATTGTGTCTCCTGACTACTACTTGCCTCGCATGTAGTTTTGACTTCTCCCAGGTCTTCGTCTGGATTAATTCCGGTGAATTCGGCGATAAAATCTGCTAGAGCCTGACCCTTTATGGCTGTTCTTGGGGCAAAATGAATGCGAAACTCACTTAGCTCAATTGCCCATTTTGTCAGTCTTCCCGATGTGTCTGGTCTTTGAAGGAGGTGTTTCAATGGCTGGTCTGTGAGGACTGTTACTTCGTGCCCATGAAAATACGGTCTCAACTTTCTTGCTGATATGATCAGTGCATAGAGGTACTTTTCTATTGGCAAGTAGTTGATCTCGTACTTTGCCAATGTCTTGCTTACGAAGTATACTGGCAACTGTGCAGCGTTTTCTTCTTTAATTAGCACTGAGCTTACTGCCACGTTGCTCACGGAGATGTAGAGGTAGAGGGGCTCCCCTGGTGTGGGCTTTGCTAAGGGCGGTAGTGTTTTTAGGTGTTGTTTGAGTTGCTGGAAGGCCTCCTCACATCTCGGTGTCCATTCAAATTTCTTGTTTGCCCTTAGTACCTCAAAGAAAGGTAACGCCTTGTCTCCTATTTTGGATAGGAATCTATTAAGGGCTGCCAGCCTCCCGTTCAGTCGTTGAACCTCTTTGTGCTTCGTAGGTGACTGCATTTCTTCAATTGCTTGAAGTTTTTCGGGGTTTACCTCTATGCCTCGCTGGCTTACCATGAAGCCTAAAAACTTTCCTGATTGCACCCCAAATGCGCATTTTTTCGGGTTTAGACGGACTTGGTATTGCCTCATCCTCTCAAACGTTGAGCGAAGGTTTTCCACATGGTCCTTCTTCTCTTTAGACTTGACTATCATGTCGTCCACATACGCCTCCATTGTCTTCCCTATCATGTCTCCAAAGATTTTGTTGACCATTCTTTGGTATGTTGCTCCAGCATTTATGAGTCCGAAAGGCATCACTGTGTAATGGTATATCTCACTATTAGCATAGAATGCTGTGTGAGGGGCGTCCTCAGGGGCCATTTTTATCTGGTTGTATCCTGAGTATGCATCCATGAAGCTCATTAGTTTGTGCCCTGATGTTGCATCCACTAATTGATCTATTCTTGGTAGCGGATATGAGTCCTTTGGGCATGCCTTGTTTAGGTCCCTATAGTCAATACACATTCTCCAGCTTCCTCCCGGCTTCTTTACCAGTACTGGGTTTGCCACCCATGTCTGGAACCTGATTTCCTTGATGAATTTTGCCTTTAGTAGCTTTTCTACTTCTTCTTGGATAGCTATCCTTTTGCTTCCTCCCATTGGTCTCACCTTCTGTGTTGTCGGTCGCGTTGCCGCGTCTATATTGAGCTTGTGTGAAATTACCTCTTCTGATATCCCTGGCATATCGCTTGGTGACCAGGCGAACAGATCCTTGTATTCCCTTAGTAGAGCTACTAAGTGGTTCTCCTCTTCCTCAGATAAGGCAGTCCCGATTTTAGCCTTCCTATCGGGTTCTTCTATGAGTATCTCTTTTAATTCCTCCATGGGGGCTGGTCTTCCATGATCTTCTCTTGGGTCCTCATCTACTAGTAGGACTTCTCTTGTTTTCTTCCTTTTGCCTAGTGCAATCCTTGCACATTTCCTTGCTACCTTCTGGTTGCCTTTTACTTCCCCTATTCCTTGGCCTGTGGGGAATTTCATTTTCTGATGTAGTGTTGATGGTACCATACCCCACTTGTTGATTGTAGTGGTACCTAGGACCCCATTGTACTCCTCCATTTCTTCTGTGATGAAGAATGGGACGTCAATCTTTAGCTGCCTCTGCCCTGTGCCCAGTGTCACAGGTAGTGTGATTGCCCCCAGTGGGTATGTTGGCTCTCCTGAAAATCCTACCAAGGGGGAGTAAACTTGCTTTATGCTACTTGGCCTTACTCCTAGTATGTTGAGGACCTTCTTACTAATGATGTTGGGTGAGCTTCCACTGTCTATTAGGATTCTCCCTATGTCCATATCGGTGATCTTCATTGTTATGACCAGGGCATCCTTGTTGTCTGGTAACACATGCTCCATGTCTCTTCTTGAGAATTCTATTATGTCTTCTCTCTTTTCTTCTGGTTGTTCTTCTTTTGGCTTAGGAGTCCCCAACTCTGCCATATATGCTTCTCTGGCGTTTGCTGACTCTCCTCCAGCTCCATAACCTCCATGGATGACATATACGGTTGCCATATTGCTAGTGATAGTTAGGCTTTCTGTCCGAAGCCCACAGACGGCGCCAAGTGTTAAGTTATGAGATCTAAGTCAACGGGTCGCTGGCTTTGATCTCACTCCTTATGGGGGATGTGTGTGATCCGGTCTTCTAAAGTCGCCTTGTCTTTGTCTGTGTCCTTCTTCCTTTCCTTCTCCCTTTAGTTCCTTCTCTTCTTCTTTCCCTTTGCCCTGCAAAAGGGGCAGTACCAGACACGGAGGGGGGGGTGGTGCCTGGTGAACCCTCTCCGATGCCTAAGTCAGAACTATATTTCTAGAGAGATAAAGCTAGAGAGATGTCAGAGCTAAAATGTCCAAATGGCCAAGATCCTCAAATGAGTTGTGAAGGTGGGGTATTTATAGGCAACGATGTCATTAAGGTGGCTTAATGACATCGTTAACCTCTAAACACAATTAATTAACCTTTAAGCATATAATTAAGACCTTAGGATTCGGAGGAGGTAGGCGGAGTGGACCGAGCATGGGCGTCTGAGGATGGTGTCGGGACCCTTGGGGGGGGAAGGAATCCGACCCCCAAGGGTAGGGGTTGGGTGAGGGCACCCAACCCCTCCTAGGGAGGGTGGGGTTGGCCAACCCCATCCCTCCTAGGAGGGATCGGGTCAGCCGACCCGATCTCTCCTAGGAGAGATCGGGTCGGCCAACCCGATCTCTCCTAGGAGAGATCGGGTTGGCCGACCCGATCTCTCCTAGGAGAGATCGGGTTGGTCCACCCGATCTCCCCTAGGGGAGATCGGGTCGACTGACCCGATCTCCCCTAGGGGAGGTCGGGTGTGGCCACCCAACCTCACCTAGGTGAGTCCTTCGTTGTCGGACGGGCGCTTCGGCCCCGTCCGAGCCGTTGGTGTTCTCGCGAATTGTCCGGGTTGAAGTTTCGATTTGCAATCATAAATGGGACGATAAAAATACAACGGTTCGGAAGTCAACGGGTTCAAATTGGGCGTATATCCATCACTATCCTTAAGATGTAAATCAATTAACAATATAAACATATATATAAAAATTTCGGCCATGCTTATATATATATATATAATTATTGTCAAATATATCTTTAGGGATTAAAATATATGTAGACAATACATTTTCTTAATCTTTTATAGCAACTAAATCTATCAATATATATTAATCCTATCTATTATCTATATATATTGATAGTTAATATATATTTCAATATTATATTCTGAACCTATCCATATTTCCAACTTATGGATATGTTGTTACCATTAATTAAAATTAAAATATGACAATTTATATCTTTTTATATTTGTGCCGAATTTTTAAATTACTTGGTGGCCAAGAAAATTAATTTTTTTTACCTAAAATTCCACTAGGGTTTTCGGCACAAACATGTCTAGTTGGAAAAGTTTTCAAATTTTAAGATCAAACTCTATCATGATCATGAATCCAAAAAGTGTTCTTGATAAAACTCATCGTGTTCTTGAAGATCATGAACATCAAACTCAAATTTAAACTAAATTTTCGGTTTGATCTATAAAAACATGTAAATTCCGAAATTTTTAAGTTTTTAAAAGATCAAACACATGTTTTCTTGTTTAAATTTTCGGAAATACTTTGGTGTTCATAAACAAAAAATTTCGGTTTTTGTAAAAATTCAAGAACATTAGTTTATCAAAAAAAATTAAGAACTCCTAACCTGGCTCTGATACCACTGTTGGATTACGGGGACGTAATTCTACAGAATGCTAAACGTGTACATGCAAGTAATCTAACTACGTAGCGGAATAACGTAGACATACCTCTAAAGACAACCACAACTCACAAACACACGAGACCACAACAAGAAATAAGGGTACTATTCCCTTATCTTCGCAATATACTTAGTAGCAAAGTCTGACAAATCACCAAGTCGAGAGAAAGGAAAGTCAGGAGCAATCATATGAATACGCTCAAGAATCTTCTTCAAGGAAATACGTTTCGCCACAGAGCAACGAACATCCATAGCAGCCTGATAAGCGGAAGAGGCCTTATACTCAGCAATGGCACACTCCTTCGCCTCCATATGAAACATTTCCTCCAGAGAGACTAACTCAGCAGCCCGGAGTGCCTCATCACGATAAGACCTTTGTTTCAACGCCTCAACCTCTTCATTGAGAAGAGCAATACGACTCTCCAAACCTCGACACTGCAAATCAGTGATACGGCTACGCTCCAAACAACTAACAAGTTGGGAGTTAAGAGAGACACAAGTGTCCTCATGCATCTTTTTCTCCTCAGCAAGATCAACTACAAGGGTAGACAAATTAACAAGGTCGGCAATACCCTGCGACAAAAGCAAAGGATAAGACAGATAACACACAAAAGAAAGATATCTTAGAAGATGGCGCGGATAAGATAAGTTACAGAGGCATAGCGAGCCAACACATCATGGACAAACCCATAGGTAGCCTCCAGCCCTTTAGAAGGGGACAAACGATCAATAGGAGGAACAGCAGACTGCAGTACGCGAACTCCAACCTCAGGAGTTTGCAAAGAAGATTGATTGTCAAAACGAGCCCCACGCCCATAATAAGGCGCCCATTCAGATCCAACAATCCCATCAACAGGAGGACGAGACAACTCCTTCCGACTCAAACGTGGAAGACGAAGTCTACCTACAACAAGGCATAGAGTAAACACCAACATATACTAAGGAACCTCAGACATTCAAGGACTTACCAAACAAGGAAGGAAAAGATGGCTCCCGGACCTTCGATTGGGGGGCATCAATATAGAAAGAAGAAGGCACCCTAACATCACCACCCTTACCTTCAGTTAGAGGATACCTCCCTGCACCATAGAAAACCGGTCTTTTCATAATCGAAGGTCCGATCCCAGAGCTGACCACCCCCACCCGTACTGGCCTTTTAGTCCTCATCAATCAACGGAGAAATCTGTCGATCGAAAAAACTCAAGCTCAATCCAAGAAAAACAAAAGGGATAGTAGAGATAAGAGAAACCCACTCTCCTAAAACAACAAACGCAGAATCAAGAGGAAAAAATAGAAAGAGGATATGAAGAGACCCCTCAGACCAACAGATAGAGGCAGGGGGGCAGGGGGAGATAGTGATAACCCCCAGCATGAAGAGACCCCTCAGACCAACAGATAGAGGCAGGGGGGCAGGGGGAGATAGTGATAACCCCCAGCATGGAGAGGCCCCTCAGACCAACAGACAGAGACAGGGGGCAGGGGGAAATAATCATAACCCCCAGCATAGAGAAACCCCACGCGCCGGTAAGCGGAAGTATGAAAGCAAGAAGATGGAGGAAGGACAAGTCAAGCAGGACTATATTATCATGAAGGCACGTAAATTAAAACGAGACAAGTAAGGAAGCAACTAAGAGAAAAGCAGGATCGAATTCCACAAAAATAATGCTTACACAAGAAGAAAAACACATACCTCAATGCGACGCGTGCCCCGAGAAAGTAAGCCCGACCAGAAATCCCACCGTCAAAAAGAAGAGAAAAGGACAACGAGAATAAGGTAATCACTTCCATTTTTTATAATACAAAGGTTTAGGGTTTTCCAAGATTCCCAAATCAACACCGTTGAATTTTAGAGAGGAAAATTTCAAGGGACAAGATTCAAAACTAGTTCCCATCAACCATGGTTAAACTCACACTCACCATAGTTAACACCCCCTAAGGTTTATTTCCTAGTATTCCATACTTAGGAAAATTTTTGGCCAAAATTAATTTTTTCCTCACTTAGATGAAATCCCGGCGTGAATTGGAAGCGTAAGTTATTTAGTCGCATTTGTATCACACCCCGGTGCAAGTGGGTATTTTTTGAGTATACACCTATGGTAGAGACAAGTTTATTACTCCCGCCTCAGACGGACGCGTGCCTAGGCACACGTCCGTACTACTCTGACGTTTACAATTCCTCTATCTCATTAGACAGGGGGCAGAGTCAGAGGCACTCATCCAAGGGTAAGCAAGCATTCAGACAAAGAAGGTAAAATCCCGGTTTCAAATTGCGCGTGTCATACCATCCTAAAATAGAGTCAATCAAGGGTTAGGCCATTGGTTGACTCGGGGGCATGTGATGGATATACGCCCAATTTGAACCCGTTGACTTCCGAACCGTTGTATTTTTATCGTCCCATTTATGATTGCAAATCGAAACTTCAACCCGGACACTTCGCGAGAACACCAACGGCTCGGACGGGGCCGAAGCGCCCGTCCGACAACGAAGGACTCACCTAGGTGAGGTTGGGTGGCCACACCCGACCTCCCCTAGGGGAGATCGGGTCAGCCGACCCGATCTCCCCTAGGGGAGATCGGGTGGACCAACCCGATCTCTCCTAGGAGAGATCGGGTCGGCTGACCCGATCCCTCCTAGGAGGGATGGGGTTGGCCAACCCCACCCTCCCTAGGAGGGGTTGGGTGCCCTCACCCAACCCCTACCCTTGGGGGTCGGATTCCTCCCCCCCCAAGGGTCCCGACACCATCCTCAGACGCCCATGCTCGGTCCACTCCGCCT
This sequence comes from Clarkia xantiana subsp. parviflora, assembly GCA_036873135.1. Taxonomy (NCBI): domain Eukaryota; kingdom Viridiplantae; phylum Streptophyta; class Magnoliopsida; order Myrtales; family Onagraceae; genus Clarkia; species Clarkia xantiana. The sequence goes on from JAPTYO010000012.1 coordinate 22,519,749, forward strand.
ACCTCCTCCGAATCCTAAGGTCTTAATTATATGCTTAAAGGTTAATTAATTGTGTTTAGAGGTTAACGATGTCATTAAGCCACCTTAATGACACCGTTGCCTATAAATACCCCACCTTCACAACTCATTTGAGGATCTTGGCTAATTGGACATTTTAGCTCTGACATCTCTCTAGCTTTATCTCTCTAGAAATATAGTTCTGACTTAGGCATCGGAGAGGGTTCACCAGGCACCACCCCCCCCTCCTCCGTGTCTGGTATTGCCCCTTTTGCAGGGCAAAGGGAGAGAAGAAGAGAAGGAATCAAGGGAAGAAGGAAAGGAAGAAGAACAGAGACAAAGGCAAGGCGACCCGAGAAGACCGAATCACACACATCCCCCGTAAGGAGTGAGATCAAGGCCGATACCCCGTTGACCGAGATCTCATAACTTAACAATAGCTTTCCTGCCTAAGAACGATGTGGAGGGAGTTCTGATCCTCCGGTCGAAACCCGTACAAGTTCTTCGTGAGTAGAAGTCCTACGCGGTATAAACTCCACATCAAATCCTCTGATCGATTTCTTCAACGGGAACAGAACCTCGAACTGAGATGATGGTGCCGAATTTTCACTACTAAGGGGTGAGAGGGTTTCTCTCAAGTTCCTCAATGGAGGTACTTCTTAATTAGATTGATGTGTAAAACCCCTTAGGTGAGTCCCCTATTTATAGGATTGGTGGAGTGGACAAAAGTCAATTAGGAATTAGGTCAAGCCCAATTAACCTAATGTGACATTTACCCAATTATCTTGGATAATATCCTTAATGTTAACGGGCTACCAATTACGGCGTCACGTCACCATATGCTAACACATATATCAACCAACACCTTCAGTGGAGAACATTTGAAGAAGTTCTACACTTGAAAGAAAAATGGAGTATCCACTTTTATTTTATGTTTATTATTACCAAAAGGGGACCACGGACTCCACTTTACTTTAAAAATCAATGTAAATACGTATGCCTTATGAGCTAATGAAATGAATTTATTTCAGAACATAGAGTGAAGATAAGGGGACATAAGACCCACAGGGCCACTCCGTCAACTAAAAGGAAGAGATGTAAGCCTTACAAGTATAAGCAACCCAGCTTCCAATAAAAGGACATAAGACTCATAGGGCCACCCTATCAACCAAAAGGAAGGGACGTCAGCCTTATAAGTATAAGTAACCAAACCCAACCTCCAATAAAGGGACAAAAGACACACATGGCCATCCTTTCAACCAAAAGGAAGCGACCTAAGTTTTACACGTATAAGCAACCCAATCTCCAATAAATAGACATAAGACCCACAAGACCACCCAATCAATAAAAGAGAAAGGATGTAAGCCTTACAAGTATAAGCAACCCAACCTCCAATAAAGGGACATAAGACCCACATGGCCACCCTATCAACCAAAAGGAATGGACGTAAGCTTTACAAGTATAAGCAACCCAACCTCCAATAAAGGGACATAAGATCAACAGGGTCACTCTATCAATAAAAGGGAAGGGACATAAGCCTTACAAGTATAAGCAACCCAACCTCCAATAAAGGGACATAAGACCCACATGAACACCATATCAACCAAAAGGAAGGTACGTAAGCATTACAAGTATAAGCAACCTAACTTCCAATAAAGGGACCTAAGATCCACATGGCCACCTTATCAATAAAAGGGAAGGGACGTAAGCCTTACAAGTATAAGCAACCAACCTTCAATAAGGGGACATAAGACCCATATGGCCACCCCATCAACCAAAAGGAAAGGAGGTAAGCCTTACAAGTATAAGTAGCCCGATAATCAAAATATAGAAGAAAGGAATAAGTCCTAAAATCAATAGGTCATCCTAACAGAAGATCATACCGATAATAGAAAGTCCACCAAACACACGCCAAGTTGCCGACATATACCAAAACTACGACACAAAGAGCATCATGACAAGAGAAATGGACACCCAAATGTCCAAACATAAATATCAATAAGAAGGAATATCACCTCAACCACCCTTCACAAAGGGGGAATCATCTTCTTTGCCAGAATCATGTGAAGAGATAGAAGACATGATAACGTCAAAAGAAGCTACCACCCCCACCTTCAGAGCCTCCTCATGATACACCCTCCTATTAGTCAGCTTGGTCGCCAGTTCCCTCTTAGCCAAACACTTAGCTCGCCCAGAAAGCAAAACCTTAGGAATTCTACAAGTTTATCAAAGGAAAATGAATGTTAAGAGGAATCCATGACATCCTTACAAGGCTCATCAGTTCTATTCATAATCGGACGCTTACCCAACCATCAAAGAGTCAAGTAATGGATAAATTCATTACTTTACACGTTGGAAGGGCGTGATACACGTCCAATTAAGCAAAAGATACTATAAAAGAAATCAGTTCCATGGAGAACAAGATAATAGCACTAGCCGTCAAAGATAAGAAGCTTCAACACAAGAACTGAGCGTATACAAGTAAAGCGACAACTTCAATACCGGCACCCTCACGCGAGACGAGACAAACCTTCCCAAATTCCGAACCCCATATATTCAAAATTAAAGCCATGCCTATCCAAACCAACCGGGGATCACCCCAACCTACCTCACAATCAAGTAAGGAAACTTCAAGGAAGTAGCAATTAAACACAAGGAGGCCGTCGACCACGGCAAACCAGGGAGACCAAGCACATAGTAAACAAGTACCCCAGGAAGAAGTCAATAACACATCAGAAACCACCAACCCGTCTATCACCCCATTAGGTGTTATACAAGCCATCAAGAACAGCTTACCCAGGAATACATCCCAAAGTGCTAGAGATCAAATGCTCACTACGGAGGCAAAGACACATGCATGGATGACCAATACTCATTAAGGGAAAGTCTATCACAAACTGTAAGCATATAGTGTTTGGCGCCGGAAATGGAAGCCCATTATATGTATATGTTACCTAAGTTAATTAGGTACATGTCACATTAGGACTTTGGTCCAGACCCAAATCCCATTTGACATGAGAGGCCCAAAATTGGGCCTCCCTATGCATAGTGGCCGGCCGAGTTATGTAGGTGGATAAAGTGGACTTTTGTCCACTTTACTCCTCCTATATATATGGAGAGTTAGAGGTTTTATTAGGGTTAATCACAATTCCTTTAAAGTGGTGATTTGAGAGAAAATCCTTCCCCCAAATACACCATACTTCGGCCGAACCTACTACCTCACCAAGGGTGTGCAAATTTGCCTTCGAGCAAACACTCTGGAGATCCGTCCCTTTGTCAAGAATCGACTAGGGGCTTTGTTGTGAATAATATACCACGTAGGGCTTCCTTCAGAAGAACCCATACGGGTGCCGACCGGAGGATCGTGAACTCCCTCCTGCAAAGATCTTGGGACTACAGACAACTGTAGAGGTATGAGCGAATCTTCCGCTGCGTAATTTCGATTACTAGCATCTACCATGGTTTTAGTTTCCGTAGTGATTACTCCCTGTAATCTGACAGTGGTATCAGAGCCTGTGTTAGGAGTTCATGATTTTGATAAATTGATGTTCTTGAAAATTTAAAAACTTTGGACCGAAATTATTTTTATTTTTAAATTTTCGAATTTTTATGGTTAAGGGGGTCTGAAATTTTCATGATGTTCGTAGGAAATTTGATATTCATGATCTTCAAGAAAAATGTAATATTTATAAAAATCAATCATTGGATTGTATATCTTATTAAAATTTGATCTTAAAATTTGATCTTAAAATTTGACCACTTGTTTCCAAATTTGTGTTTTTGGCCGAAAGCCTAGGTGAATTACAAGGTAATTGTTTTTTAATTTCTTAGACACCAAGGGCTTCGGCCGAATATTTTAATAATATTGTTTACCATATTTTTATTTTTATTCTAGGTAACAATATATCTATAATGAGAACATTAGGATAGATTCAAATTAATATATATATATATATATATATATATATATATATATATAACTATCAATATATCTAAACATTTAAATAGGTTAAATATATTATTGATAGATTTTAGTAACCTAAAAGATTGAGAAAATATAAATATTTGTTTCACTATTTAACAAATTGAAAACAAATAATATATATATATATAGGTGCCAATTGTTTACGTATATGTATAAATATTGTTGACTGATTTAATCTTAAAGATAAAATCTTAGTAAATATATATATATATATGTTTATAATAGGTCCGAAATATATATATATATTATTAATATTAGAAATTATTTTTATATTTAATGTTACTTGGTGGATAAGTTAAATATTTATGGACTTTAAAACCCTACTTGTGCCACAAGTAAACATTTCGGCCCAACCTTTTATATTTTAATTATTGGGCTGGTCCAATATGTCAAACCGGGACGAATTAAAACCGAACCAAGTTTTCTCAATCGGTTCGACCTAATTGGGTCGGGTCGGACCAGGGTAATTATGAGGATCTAACCGAACCGTTTTTGTGTGTTGAACCGAACCATATTTTTATTGGACCGATTTGGACCGAACCAGATTTTACATTAAAACCGGACCAAACCGAACCAAATTTTACCAGACCGAACCGGATTTTCCGGACCCGACCCTAGCCGGATTTCCTGGACCTAACCGAACCTGACTGAAATTGACTGAACCGAACCGTATTTTCAAAACCGAATTTAAGTCAATTAAAATAGGGAGATCAAGTTTTAAAATCCAAATGTTTTGAACCTTAATAGGCCTACACAGTGCTCAAGGGTTGATAACCTTTATGCCTTGTTTCGATTATGGGGATGGATCTCGGAGATACATGTTTTTGGGACTGGTATAATTAGTGGGCTAAGTTGCAATTGTTTATTATTCAATATATATTTATGCATGATTAGACTAAGTCAAACTAGCTGGATATTGCATATTGTAGGCTGGGCCCTGGTTAAATATATAGAATGCGCTCTAGGATAGACATGTTGTGATGGTTGGAAATGCCTAGGATTCCTGTCTAGAATGCTGCATGATTGGATATAAACATGAATTGCAAATCAGCCCCTAATATTTAAAATTATTTTAAAATCGAAATCCAGTCGCCAAATCTGTATGATGGATGTGAATGTTACATGTTTGACACGTATGCTATAATTTTGAGGATGTAGTTGTATTTGATAATTTACTTGGAAGTAGAATTATGTATGCAAGAATGAGTTCCTCGGAAAATTAGACCCATGATGCGTAAGCATGAGTGTGGTTTATGTGATGAATGTTGCTGGCATATGACAATTTATGTGGATAGTAGAATTATATATGCATGAGAGAATTTATCGGAATATTGTTCCAAAATAAAAAGGGGCTTTGGGAAAGCCAATATCGGGTATGCTTTTTTTAAAATCCCCGTTCCGGTAATTAGCGATTAAAACCGTTTTAAAAGACTGATCTATTGGATGTAAAATGACGATAATGTAAACTCTTTCCCATCCATCTTCCACTGGTTTACTGGTGGTCAGTTGGTTTAGATGACTGAGGAATCATTATTTGTCGGATTCCATCTTAATAGATATTTGATGTATGCAATGCTTTCTCAAAATGTTATTGTCTCCCTGATTATGCGTGATTATCAAAGTGTTAGTTTTCATGGCTGGGTCGGTTCGCTTTTACGAGCCTCGCAATCTGGATGGCATGGATTGGGATGCTTGGAGTGAATATTTGAGAGAACTCTTTTTCGCTAGAAGTATACACAAGTGTATTGATGTGAATAAGTGCAGAACATGGGTGAATGAACAAGGCGTCCTAACATACCCTAACAAGAGCCTTGAATATCGGAGAGCTTGCAAGGTTATACTGGCAACCTTGGACAGAGAGGTTGCAGAGGACTTCAAACTCAACTAAAGTGCTCTTCAACTTTGGTGTGCCATTAGACTCCGCTTCGGCGGAGGAAGGGCATCTGAAGCAAGAAGAGTGTTGTTTTAGTATGTTGCCCTTATTTCCAAAGATGCAGATGTAAAACCCACATCAGATCTTACGAACGAGAGATCAACTTGGAGAAAGACACTTAGTATTGCACAGAGGTACCCTCTTTCATGGTTGGTCGACGACAACGGACTTGGTTACTTGATTGAATCAATTAAGTTTATCAAGGTCGTGTTTGTTGAAAGCAAACAAAAGAAATCGGAGGGTTCTTCTGTGCTTCAGTGCAAGAGATCAAGGGGAGATGTTGAGGAAACATGATCATCATTTTGGTCCTCAAACGAACAGCCGGTGTGATGAACGCCAGTGATAAAAGTACAATAAGTGTCTCGTTTATGTACTCCCAAAGTTCTACCTTTATCTCTTAAAGCTTCGTGGATGATCTGGAATTTATGCCATTGTGGTCATTTCTCTTACTGTTCATTTTATATTTTTGAATTATGGTTATTACTATTGTTTCGAATTTATTGAATAAAGTAGTTATCATTCGATTCGAAATAAGTTCTGCTTATCAAGATTAATCGACTCGGCTAGAAACAAGATCGATACGAAATGTAAGCAAACCGACGTAATAAGGCTATTCAAATAGCTTAATCAAACAACTCCATACATTTTATCCTACATCTAATCCATTGAGTAAAATCAAAATGCCATTAAAATCCATTAACTGCGTAGTTCTAGGAATGAACCGGTTATAAATCTTATTTTATTATTAAGTACTCCATTGAATGAAATAATCTGTAATAATAATCATGTGCGAAACCGATTGGATTAAATTAAATTCATAAATGAAACGACTTAACAAAGGGTTAAAACTTCGGTAAAATGCGCCTCGCGCAAGTGGACCTCAAAAGACGGAACACATCGTTTCAATATATGAGTTTAATAATGAAGTGTTTGAATGATTAGGTGCTGAATTTTCGTTTGCATTCCTGCAGAAACAACTTATTTATAACATTTACATTGGTACGAATTAGGCTTCGAAACTACCACGACCTTGTAAAAGTATCAGCTGACACATAGGGTGAAATCCCAAGATGCTCAGTTCGGAGATGGGATAAAATCTCTGAGATAAGTTTGCAAACGAAGAAAGATGAATTCGGTTAAACAATTTTCCTTCCAAACACCTTTAACGATAAGTCAGGCTAGGCATTCAAATCAATTAAAATACACTTCAAGAAGCACAGTTCAAGAACATAATGTTAGAGTCACTCTATCAGGTGTTCCCTGTTAGGTTCCAAGTCTTGGGTCAACGTGCGGTCGACCTAAGTCTCGTTCCTCACTGGAGATGTTGCGGATTCGGTGCTCTCGGGTTGTGTCGTCTTAGCCTGTGTCTTTCTGTCCTTTGCTTCGCTTCTCTTCTCGCCCTGGAAGAGGGGCAATACCAGGCACAGAGAGGGGGGGGGGGTGGTGCCTGATGAACCCTCTCCGATGCCTAAGTCAGTACGGTTTTTGTAGAGAGATAAAGCTAGAGAGATGTTAGAGTTAAATTATGCAACTTGCCAAGATCCCCAAATGAATAGTGGAAGAGTTGTATTTATAGGCAACGGTGTCATTAAGGTGGCTTAATGATGTTGGATCACGGTGGAACTCCGGCACGGATCTTGACGGCAATCCTAGCTCCTTCGCTCCACGCAATCCTGCAAGAGGGGATAGACCGGGCGGTGACCCAGAATCCCTCTCCGATGCTTAAATGAGTACCTCGTCTGACTGGCAAGCAACAGATATCAAAAGTATTGAATTTCAACGTAAGTGATCTGAGGTGACCTCCTGCCCTTTTATAGGCAAAGAGGTGCCTCAGGTACCTGGCGAACCGTTAGGGGTGGTTAGCCCGTATCCCGCTTATCTCGTACACGATCTCGCGTATCTTAGCCATGCCCCGCGTATCTCGGCCACGATCCGTGTATCTTAACCACGTTCTGTATATCTCGGCCACGCCCCGCATATCTTGGCTTTATCCTCTGGTAACGAGTCCCGACTCCCGTCGGGGACTCCAGAGTTATCTCGTTGTGTCACCGCTCGGGGCCCCTCGTCATCGTGACAGGGCCAATCGTTCTCAGGGATTCATCATCGGGGCCTACTTAAAGGCTTCTCGTCGGGAGCTTTTAGCTCCACTGTCGGGACCGACTCTGTCGGGACCCTGCTTCGTCGGGACTCCCTTCATCGGGGCCCCTCTCCCAGGTCATCTTGACCCTTACTCTGGGTCTGGTGGGCCTGTTTGCCGTTTCCTCGCCGTTTAAAGGGCCTGACGGCTATAGTCGGACCCATCATTTGCCCCCCAAGACATGACGGACTTTTAGTTCGTCGTGTCTTCCAACTCCCGATTTTTCCAATACTAGAGTCGGGGATCTATTCCTTGGCTCAGTTATCCACGGTTATCAGTCTTCTCCTCCACGTTTCCTCAGGGTTTTATGGATAACTGCTATATCCAAAGGTCTCTTCGGTTCTTTTGTGCATTAAATGCAGCAGATAATGGAGTGACGTTTTCGACCCACGTGCCTGATTTTTCGCGCCTGTCCTTTTCTGAAAAGTGCTTTTCAGGCCGTTTCATCATTACGCCCGTTGTCCTTCTGCACGTTTCATTTCGACGGTCCAGATTAAGACCTTTCGACTTCGACGATTCGGATCGAAGTGTCCTTTCAACTGTCTTCTTCGACTATAAAACCCTAGCCACAGTCATAATTTAACTTTTACCGTCTTCGAATTCTCAAAAGCTCTCTGCGATTCCTCAGCAATTCCCAGTTCTGTGCTTTCGAAGATCCTTGGAATCTTCTCCGACCACCTTTCCGGCGACACTTCGTTCATCTCTTTCAACCCCTACTCCACCATGTCTGGTAAGGAAACACTCTCCGTTGCTTGTTCGTCTTTTTCTTTTTAATTTCTTCCAGAATCCCACTGTATTTTCTTGCCCTGGTTGCTTTTCAGACAGCGGTTCCAGCTCCGAGGGGAGAAAACCTTTTAAATTTAACTATGCTCCGAATGAAATTTCCACCACTGCTTACGATGCAGCTCTCCGAGAGGGTTGCATCTCCATCACCTGGGAACCTCGCTTCCCGTATGATCGAGATCGTCCCTCGAGTGACCCTGAGGTTACTCGTCCCCAGAAAGGGGAGGTATTTGTCTCTACGGGACAAATATCAGCGGGGATCAGGTTCCCCTTCTACGGTAACCTGGTCGAGCTGTGCCAACATTACCAAACACACCCCACCACTTTCTCTCCTCATGCCATCCGCATCTGGAATGCCTTCCAAGTCCTTTGTCTCCGACAGAAGTGGGTCTACAGCCTCCAGCTTTTCCGGACTTTTTACGGGCTGAAATGCAACGAGGCGGGGGTTTGCGCCTTCTATCCTCGGATGCCCAAATGGAGTAAGCAGCAACTTGCCCGGCACGGTTGGACCAGTGACACCTGGAAGGTGGTCAAGGGTCGGGGACTCTTGATTTATACGGGGTCTGACAACAGTAGCTGGAAGAGGAGCTACTTCTTCATCCAACATTCTTCTATCCCTTGGCCTCGGTGGGAGGTGGCAGCAGACCCTCCGCCTGCTTTCCACACCTACGCTGATGAGGACTTCGAGACTCTTCAATTGATCCAGCTTTATCGTTGGGGGGAGTCTTACACTCCTCTCAATGCTAACTCTCTGGTGGAGCGGGACCTGGTGCATACCGGGGTCCGACTCCTCAGTATTGTCTCTGGGGGGCAGCTCTTCGACGGCCCTTCTAGCGTGGTCCCTTGGGTAAAATTTCTAACTTTTTCTTCGTTTATTGTTTGCAGCAAAGAAGGTGTCTGTGCTGACCGATTTATTCCTTAAGCAGGGGGAGACCGACGCTGTCCGCCCCTCGCGGAAGAGGAAGTCGGCCAAGAAGGCTGCTGCTGCCAGGTCGGAGTCTCCTTCAACGGAGCAGCCCAAGCGGCCACGGGTGGATCTGGACCAACTCTTCGAGGTCCAGAATGCTGAAGAAGGTAAACAACTCCGACTCGCTATTAAATCGTATAAAAGGATGGTTCCGTCGGACTTGATTTCATCGACCAAGAAGGGCCGAATTGCTGATGTCAAAAGGATCCTTCGAGGTGAAACTCCTCGAGTCTTGAAGGCAGGCTACTATCACTACCGCGGGAAGGATCAATACGTCTCCCGACGTATCATTTGGTGTAAGAATCCCGATGAACTTCCTGACTACCTATCTGAAGCTCTTCATCCTCCAGGTGCAGGTCGCTCGGGAGCTTCCTCGGGTGCGGCAGCTTCTACGGATGCACCGCCTTCAGCGGGGGTGCCTCCCTCGGCTGGAGAGAAGGCACCATCCGGTGAACAGTTTCGCCAGGTGGAGACCCTGGACTCCTCCGAGGAGACCGGCGGGGTTGATCCCCCTCAGCAGCGTCGGAAGGCGGGGCAATCCCCTTTGAAACCAACCCCTCAGGGGCCGCCTCCCTCGTCTTCTTCACAGCAGCGGGAGCTCTCTCCCATCCATGATTTTTCTCCCTCTCCCGTCCGGGCTGAGACGGAGATGTGACCTTCTCTTCCCCGTCCCATCTCTCCTATGGCTCTCGACGGGGACTTCTATAGGCCCTTCAACCCTTCGCAGGCCGATGCCCCCTAGGCTCCGATCCAGACGCTCCAAGGAGTCCCGCTCACACAAGGGGAACAGGACCAAGAGCTGGCCCTGCATCTTCTGGCGGGTTCCATCCTGCCTTCTATGCGACATCCGATTCACCTCAATCGGACGCATATGCAGCGGGACGTCAGGGGTATGGCTATACGCCGCATCGAGGTGAGATTTCGCTTTTCCTGGTTGATCAATAAATCGGGTCTTCTGTCCTTCTAACACTTTTTCCCTTTTGATTTTAGGAGCTTGGGGACTACAACCGCCTCATCGGGTATGTCATTGCCTACGATGAGGCCCGGGAGCGGGACCGAGGAGTCCGGGAGCAGCTTCAGGCGGATCTCAAAGCTTCCCAGTCTTCGCGGGGGAAGTTGGCCAAGGAGCTGGCTGCCCTCAATGAGAAGATTCGGGGTCTTCAGCAGCAGATCGCGGACTTCTAGGGGCTCTTGAGGCAGGAGCGGCAGGAGCGGGGGGCAGTCGTGGATCGGCTGACCCAGGAGAAGAAGGCTGCCGAGGACCAGCTGGTCCTCGAAAAGAAGGCTCTGGAGGAGCTGATCGCGGGGTTCCCGGCACGGCTGGCCGAAGCGGAGGCCAAGGGTCGGGAGGACTATCGGAAGTCGGAGGGCTTCCAAGCTGACGCCCTGAAGTTCTTCGGTGCAGAGGTGGAGAACACTCTCTTCAACGCAGTTGAGGAGCTCCACCTGGAGTACGGGGACACCATCAATTTCGACAAGTCTCCTTCCCTCGCTCCCTTTGCGAAGAAGTACTTCGCTCTTTCCGAGGAGAGTGATGGGGGGAGTACTCCGGTAATTGTCGAGGATGCCTCTGAGCTTCCAAGTGCAGACGCCCCGATGACCAATCCTCCCGAAGTCAATCCTGTGGACCCCTCTGCTACCAGCTCCGCGGATCCAGCTGCTGCTGATGCTGCTGACAAGGACCAAGCTTGAATGCTTTTATCTTTTTAGAGTCCTTGTATCCTCTTCTTTTGCGTCATTGTCGGGCCTTTGAGCCCCTTTATCAATATCAAACTTCTTTTATTCCGATCTTTTGTTGCACTTCTCCGAGTGACTTCTTTAATTCCCGTACGTCCTTCACGACGATTTAATAACTTGCACCTCTTAAGGTGACTTAACGTCGAGTGCATCACTTAAGACGACTTAGTGCTTGGCTGTCGGAACTTCGATACTTACGAATTTCTCAGACTTCTCCCGACGATCTAATAACCCGCACCACTTAAGGCAACTTAATATCGAATGCATCACTTAAGACGACTTTAATAGTTACTTAGGATAGACCTAAAGATCACGCACCACTTAAGGCGACTTAATATTGTGCACCCTTGGAGGCGACTTTCGGATACTTAGAATAAACCTAAGTATTGTGCACCACTTAAGGCGTCTTTTCTCGGGCATCACTTAAGACGACTTTATATTACTTAGAGTAAATCTAAGAATCGTGCACCACTAAAGGCGACTTTCATCGTGCGCCATCGAAGGCGATTTTCATCGTGCACCACTGAAGGCGACTTTTACCGTGCACCACTGAAGGCGACTTTCATCGTGCACCACTGAAGGCGACTTTCATCGTGCACCACTGAAGGCGACTTTCACCGTGCACCACTGAAGGCGACTTTCCTCGTGCACCACTGAAGGCGACTTTCATCGTGCACCACTGAAGGTCGACTTTCATCGTGCACCACTGAAGGCGACTTTCACCGTGCACCACTGAAGGCGACTTTCCTCGTGCACCACTGAAGGCGACTTTCATCGTGCACCACTGAAGGCGGCTTTCATCGTGCACCACTGAAGGCGACTTTCATCGTGCACCACTGAAGGCGACTTTCCTCGTGCACCACTGAAGGCGACTTTCATCGTGCACCACTGAAGGCGGCTTTCATCGTGCACCACTGAAGGCGACTTTCGTTGTGCACCACTGAAGGCGACTTTCACCGTGCACCACTGAAGGCGACTTTCATCGTGCACCACTGAAGGCGACTTTCGTCGTGCACCACTGAAGGCGACTTTTACACTTGACATAAATCTAAGTACAACCCTTGTTTGGAAGCAACCTCTTTATTTATTGGCATAAAATAGGTTTACATCGAATTAAACGATAAATAGCATACACCACTTAAGGCGATTTTACATCGGGCACCACCTAAGGCGACTTTATTGGGAACCACTTAAGGCGACTTTATTGGGCGCCACTTAAGGCAACTTTCTTCAAGCATGGTGTTTCTTCGAGTGTTCGCCACTGAGAATGTTTTATCGTTCTGCCATCGAGGTCTTCCAGATACTTCCTCACCTGAGAGTCGTTAAACGGTGGGCCATTGTCGCTGGTCATCACCTTAGGAATCCCATATCTGGACACGATGTGGGTTTGGAGGAACTTGACGATCTGATTCCCCGTTGTTCTGGCTAATGCCTTCGCCTCTATCCATTTTGAAAAATAATTGATAGCTACAAGTAAATACTTACATTGTCCTTGTGCTTGTGGAAGAGGTCCCACCAAGTCGATGCCCCACTGCGTGAAGGGCCAAGCGCTCTTGATGGATGTCAGATTGGCAGTTGGGGCCACAATACTCGGGGCGTACCTCTGGCACGCGTCGTATGATCGGACCAACGCCGTTGTTTCTTTGTTCACCGTGGGCCAGTAGTAGCCCAAGTTCAATACCTTCTTCAAAATGGATCGGGCCCCTTCGTGACAAGCCGCGATCCCCTCATGCATTTCCTTCAGGATTCGACTGGCGTACTTGGTCGGGTTCAAGCGAACTTGATGGAGCCTTATCCGCTCAAACGCCATGGTGAGGTTGTGCATGTGATCCTCAGTTTGTCGGGACTTCACCAGCATATCATCCCCGTAGGGTTCCATGGTTTCTCCCAACATATCTTTCAGATTTTTTATGGGGACGGGACGTCCAAACTCCTCTCTGGGATCCGTGTCTGTCTGGAGGACAGTCATGGTCTCTCGCCTCCTCCTCCGGGTGGCGTTAACATAGCATTTTCGGGAAGCCACCTGGTCACCTTTAACCTCCCCGACTCCGTGGTCGGTTGGGAACTTCATCTTCTGGTGCACAGTCGAGGCGACTGCCATTAGTGGATTGATGGTGGTTCTCCCGATAATTGCGTTGTAGGTCCCCGCAGAATCAACCACGACAAATTCCACGTTCCTCCTTTCTGACTTCCACCCGCTACCAAACTCCACTGGTAAGGTGATTACTCCCAACGGGTAGGAAGTTGAGCCAGAGAACCCAATCATCGGGAAGTTTGCCTCCTTCAGATCTTTCTTCGTCTTCCCCATGGCTTCCAGCGCGTCCATGAATAGAATGTCAGAGGAGCTTCCTCCGTCAATCAGAATTCTCTTCATCTCGAATCCGCCTACATCCAGAGTTACCACCAGGGCATCGTCGTGCGGAGTCTCTACTCCTATGAGGTCTTCAGATGAGAAGGAGATTACCATCTCTTCTTTCAAGGTCCAGGATCGGGACCTCTTACCCAGCACCACCGCCGTGGGGAGTCTAGAGGCGTAAACCTCTCGAGCGGATGAGGTATCACCTCCAGCAGCAAATCCTCCATGAATCACATTGATGATTCGTCCATGAATCCTCCATGGGTCAGTTCCGGGGATACCCAGCCCTGGCGGGGCGAGGGTGTCTATTAGGCGGGGAACGAAGGGATGAGTGGATCGATCCCTCAACTCCGACACCAGTGGCTTCTGTTCTCCCATACAGATGTTCACGATCTTTACCACTTGGTCGGGAGTGATGGGGCCATTCAGGGGAATGGTCCTGTGCTGAACTGGTCTTGGCCCATCAACCACGAACTTCTCCGGCTGACCGGTCATCGTACCTCCTTCCTGGCCCTGGGGTGGGGCTTCCTGTACGTTCCGACCCTCTGTTGGTAGGGTTGCTTCTTCCAGCGGGGGCATCTCCTCCTGCCTCCTTGTAGCCTCCCTTCGGTCTAAGAGAGCCTCTACAGCCGCCAGGAACATGGGCATGGCATCCGCCACGGCCCTTGTCAAATCTGCAGTCGGGGGGCCTCCTGCCCCCTGTTATCCTGGTGTCGAGGGGCAACTTCTTCGGGATGCGATCCGTTGTGCCCCCCTGTCTGGGAGAGTTCAGCCGGGGGATGATTCTGGTTTTCTCCTTGTTCTGGTACTGAATTCAGATTTGTTGCAGCAGGGTGACGGGAACCACCAGATTGTCCCCTTCTGTTCTTGCCAGCCACCATCGAGCGAGTAGAAGGCATATCAGCTTTTTGTTAGGTTCCACAGACGGCGCCAATGTTGGATCACGGTGGAACTCCGGCACGGATCTTGACGGCAATCCTAGCTCCTTCGCTCCACGCAATCCTGCAAGAGGGGATAGACCGGGCGGTGACCCAGAATCCCTCTCCGATGCTTAAATGAGTACCTCGTCTGACTGGCAAGCAACAGATATCAAAAGTATTGAATTTCAACGTAAGTGATCTGAGGTGACCTCCTGCCCTTTTATAGGCAAAGAGGTGCCTCAGGTACCTGGCGAACCGTTAGGGGTGGTTAGCCCGTATCCCGCTTATCTCGTACACGATCTCGCGTATCTTAGCCATGCCCCGCGTATCTCGGCCACGATCCGTGTATCTTAACCACGTTCCGTATATCTCGGCCACGCCCCGCATATCTTGGCTTTATCCTCTGGTAACGAGTCCCGACTCCCGTCGGGGACTCCAGAGTTATCTCGTTGTGTCACCGCTCGGGGCCCCTCGTCATCGTGACAGGGCCAATCGTTCTCAGGGATTCATCATCGGGGCCTACTTAAAGGCTTCTCGTCGGGAGCTTTTAGCTCCACTGTCGGGACCGACTCTGTCGGGACCCTGCTTCGTCGGGACTCCCTTCATCGGGGCCCCTCTCCCAGGTCATCTTGACCCTTACTCTGGGCCTGGTGGGCCTGTTTGCCGTTTCCTCGCCGTTTAAAGGGCCTGACGGCTATAGTCGGACCCATCAAATGACATCGTTAACCTTTAAGCACAATTAATTATCCTTTAATCACGTAATTAAGACCTTAGGGTACGGAGAAGGTTGGCGGAAATAAACCGAGTATGGGAGTCTAAAACTGGTGTCGGGGCCCTTGGGGGGAGGGAAAATCCGACCCCCAAGGGTAGGGGTTGGGTGTGGCCACCCAACCCCTCCTAGGGGAGATCGGGTGGGCCAACCCGACCTCCCCTAGGGGAGATCGGGTCAGCCAACCCAACCCCTCCTAGGGGAGATCGGGTGTGGCCACCCAACCCCTCCTAGGGTTAAGATACACGGAGCGTGACCCTTGATTGACTCTATTTTAGGATGGTATGACACGCGCAATTTGAAGCCGGGGTTTTACCTTTTGTCGGAATACTTACTTACCCATGGATGTGTTTCTCTGACCCTGCCCCCTGTCTTATAAGATAGAGGAATTATAAACGTCAGAATAACACGGACACGCGTCCAAGCACGTGTCCGTCTGAGATGGAAATAATAAATTTATCCCCGCCATGGGTGTATGCTTGAAAAATATATGCTCGCATGGGGATGCAATACGAATACAGCTAAGCGGGTTCATGCTTCAATTTCATGTCGGGTGTTGGATCACGGTGGAACTCCGGTACGGACTTTGACGGCGATCCTAGCTCCTTCCCTCCACGCAATCCTGCAAGAGGGGATAGACCGGGCGGTGACCCAGAATCCCTCTCCGATGCTTAAATGAGTGCCTAATACGAACTGGAAAGCAATAATCTCAAAGGGTATGTAATTCAACGTAAGTGATCTGAGGTGACCTCTTGCCCTTTTATAGGCGAAGAGATGCCTCAGGTACCTGGTGAACCGTTAGGGGTGGTTAGCCCGTATCCCGCGTATCTCGGGTGTGATCCCGCCTATCTAGGCCATGATCTCGCTTATCTCGGCCACGCCCCGTGTATCTCGGCCACGCTCCGTGTATCTTAACCACGTTCCGCGTATCTCGGCCACGCCCCGCGTATCTTGGCCTTATCCTCTGATAACGAGTCCCGACTCCTGTCGGGGACTCCAGAGTTATCTCGTTGTGTCACCGCTCGGGGCCCCTCGTCATCGTGACAGGGCCAATCGTTCTCAGGGATTCGTCATCGGGGCCTACTTAAAGGCTTCTTATCGGGAGCTTTCAGCTCGTCGGTCGGGACCGACTCTGTCGGGACCTTTCATCATCGGGACTCCCTTCATCGGGACCCTTCTCCTGGGTCATCTTGACCTTCGTTTGGGGCCTGGTGGGCCTGTTTGCCGTTTCCTCACCGTTAAAGAGCCTGACGGCTGTAGTCGAACCCATCATTTGCCCCCAAGACATGAGGGACTTTTAGTTCGTCGTGTCTTCCAACTCCCGACCTCCCGATATTGGAATCGGGGATCTTTCCCTTGACATGGTCACTCAGTACTAGTCTTCTCCTTTACGTTTCCTCAGCGTTTTTGTGGATAACTGCCAAATCCCAAGGGTCTCATCGGTTCCCCAGTTCATTAAATGCAGTAGATAGTGAAGCGACGTTTTCGGCCCTCGTGCCTGATTTTTCGCGCCTGTTCTTTTCTGAAAAGTGCTTTTCAGGTCGTTTCATCATTACGTCTGTTGTCCTTCTGCACGTTTTATCTCAACGGTCCAGATTAAAACTCTTCGACTTCGACGACTCGGATCGAAGTGTCCCTTCAACTGTTCTCTTCGTCTATAAAACCCTAGCCATGGTCACAGTTTAACTTTTACCGTTTCCGAATTCTCAAAAGCTCTCTGTAACTTCTCTGTGAATTCAAGCTCTGTAATTCCGAAGGCCTCGAAGTTTCTCCGGTCACCTTTCCGGCGACGCCCAGTTCATTTCCTCCACTTCTACTTCATCATGTCTGGTAAGGATTTTTCCTTCATTGCTTTGTTCGTCTTTCCCTTATTTATAGCTTTCCGAGAATCCCACTGTGTTTTTCTTGCAATTGTTACTTTTCAGACAGCGGGTCCAGCTCTGAGGGGAAGAAGCCTTTTAATTTTGATTATGCTCTGAATGAAATTTCCAATACTGCCTACGATGCAGCCCTCCGAGAGGAGTGTATCACTTCTACCTGGGAACCCCGTTTCCCATATCCTTGGCCTCGCCCCTCGGGTAACCCTGAGGTTACTCGTCCCCAAAAAGGGGAGGTATTTGTCTCTACGGGGCAAGTATCAGCGGTGATCAGATTCCCCTTCTGTGGTAATCTGGTCGAGATGTGCCAGCATTACAAAACGCATCCAACTACCTTCTCTCCCCATGCCATCTGTCTATGGAACGCCTTTCAGGTTCTCTGCTTCCGACAGAAGTGGGTCTACAGCCTCCAACTCTTCAGAATCTTCTATGGGATGAAGTGCAACGAGGCGGGGGTTTGCGCCTTCTATCCTCGAATGCCCAAGTGGAGTAAACAGCAGCTTGCCCGGTGTAACTGGACCAATGGCACCTGGAAGGTGGTCAAGGGTCAGGGACTCCTGGTTGACACGGGGTCCGACAACAGTGGTTGGAAGAGGAGCTACTTCTTCATCCGACACTCATCGATCCCCTAGCCCCTATGGGAGGTGATAGCAGACTCCCCGCCTGCCTTCCACACTTATTCCGATGAAGATTTCGAAACTCTTCAACTCATCCAGCTTTATCGATGGGGGGAGTCCTACACTCCCCTCGACGCCAATTCCCTCGTGGAGCGGGACCTGGTGAACGCCGGGATCCGACTCCTCGATATAATCTCTGGGGGGCAGCTTTTCGACGGCCCTTCTAATATGGTTCCCTGGGTAAACTTCTAACTCTTCTTCGTTTACTGTTTGCAGCCAAGAAGGTATCTGTGCTGACCGATCTGTTCCTTAAGAAGGGGGAGACTGATACTGTCCGCCCCTCGCGGAAGAGGAAATCCGCAAAGAAGGCTGCTGCTCAATCGGGGTCTCCTTCCGCGGAGCAGCCTAAGCGGAAGCGGGTGGATCTGGACCAGCTCTTCGACGTCCAGAATGCTGAAGAAGGTAAAAAGCTCAGACTTGCTATTAAATCATATAAGAGGATGGTCCCGAAGGATTTGATTTCTTCGACCAAGGAGGCCCGTATCGCTGACGTCAAACGAATCCTTCGAGGCGATACTCCTCGTGTCTTGAAGGCGGGCTATTACCACTACCGCGGGAAGGATCAATACGTCTCCCGACGTATCGTTTGGTGTACAAGTAGAGACCGAAGGGGTAGTAGTAGCCAAACACCAATAATGGGTCTTTAAGAGCCTAACATGGGGGGGGGGGGAGGGGGCAACAATAAAAGATGGTAGAGCAACTGCCACCTACGATAGATCAATTGCCTCTGGATAACAATCCACCAAGCTCTAAAACACCACAATTGGTAATGAACCAAGGGCTACCTCCCGCACCCCCAAGGACAGACAAGTTGCTAATCGGAGCAACGATCAGTACAATCCATGGAGGCTTTACCTCAGGAGGAGAAACAGACTGTGCATAAGAAGTTTATGCCACCTAGTATTGGGAAAAGCTGAAGTCACAGGAAGGGAAGCATCGTATGGGGGAAATCTATTTATGTGGAAAAGATATGAAGATGAACCTACCCAATAACGAGGCACTAGTAGTGACTATCAGAATCAAAGACCACCAAGTGAGAAGGATATTAGTTAATGAGGGGAGTTCAACGATATCCTCGCATTTGACACAATGACAAAGCTTGGAATGAAGAAAAGAGATTTGAAGCCTCTATATAGCCCATTGACGGATTTCCAAGGAGCAGCGTCATACCCAATGGGAACAATCACATTGCCAGTAATATTTGAGGATGGGAAAGAAAATCTCACATTTGACGCCAACTTCGTTGTTGTGGAAAAGTTGAAAGGCTACAATAGAATGCTATTACGTACCTCGATAATTAAGTATGGTATGATCCCATCAACAACATTTCAAGTACTAAAGTTCCCAGGAAGAAACAAAGTAGGGGAGGTTTAAGGTGACCAATAAGGCATCACCAGATGTGCTCCTAATTGACACATATCCAAGGGAAAAGTATGGAAGACTAACCCCTGCAGAGGACATCAATGATGTGTTGATAGAAGAACCAGACAGGAAAATACGATTAGGAACAGCACTCTCCAAAAGAGAAGAAGAAGACTTAATAACACTCCTCAAGGAGTACATGGAGCTATTTGCATGATCACCTAGCGATATGCCAGGGATAAGTGAGGAGGTAATCTCCCACAAGCTAAATATCAGTGAATTAGTGCGGCAAATAGCGCAAAAGAGATGATCACTAGGAGAACCCATAAAGATCGTAATCCGAGAGGAGGTGGGAAAGTAGCTAGAGGCCAAGTTCATACAAGAAATAAGATTCCAGACATGGGTGGCAAACCCAGTATTGGTAAAAAAAAAGGCAAATGGAAAATGGAGAATGTGCATTGACTATCGTGACCTGAACAACGTATACCCAAATGATGCGCACCCACTCCCTCGGATAGACCAACTAGTGGATGCCACAGCAGGACACAAAGTGATAAGCCTCATGGATGCATACTCATGGTACTGTTGGATCACGGTGGAACTTCGGTACGGATCTTGACGGCAATCCTGGCTCCTTCGCTCCACGCAATCCTGCAAGAGGGGATAGACCGGGCGGTGACCCAGAATCCCTCTCCGATGCTTAAATGAGTACTTTGTCTGACTGGCAAGTAACAGATATCAAAGTGAATTCAACTCAACGTAAGTGATCTGAGATGACCTCCTGCCCTTTTATAGGCAGAGAGATGTCTCAGGTACCTGGCGAACCGTTAGGGGTGGTTAGCCCGTATCCCGCTTATCTCGTACATGATCTCGCGTATCTTAGCCGTGCCCCGCGTATCTCGGCCACGATCCGTGTATCTTGACCACGTTCCGTATATCTCGGCCACGCCCCGCATATCTTGGCTTTATCCTCTGATAACGAGTCCCGACTCCCGTCGGGGACTCCAGAGTTATCTCGTTGTGTCACCGCTCGGGGCCCCTCGTCATCGTGACAGGGCCAATCATTCTCAGGGATTCATCATCGGGACCTACTTAAAGGCTTCTCATCGGGAGCTTCCAGCTCCACTGTCGGGACCGACTCTGTCGGGACCTTGCTTCGTCGGGACTCCCTTCATCGGGACCCTTCTCCTAGGTCATCTTGACCCTTACTTTGGGCCTGGTGGGCCTGTTTGCCGTTTCCTCTCCGTTAAAGGGCCTGACGGCTATAATCGGACCCATCATTTGCCCCCAAGACATGAGGGACTTTTAGTTCGTCGTGTCTTCCAACTCCCGATTTTACAATACTAGAGTCGGGGATCTGTTCCTTGAGTCAGTTACTTAATGTTATCAGTCTTCTCCTCCACGCTTCCTCACGGTTTTGCAGATAACTGCTATATCCCAAAGGTCTCTTCGGTTCTCTAGTGCATTAAATGCAGCAGATAATGGAGTGACGTTTTCGACCCACGTGCCTGATTTTTCGCGTGTGTCCTTTTCTGAAAAGTGCTTTTCAGGCCGTTTCATCATTACTCCCGTTGTCCTTCTGCACGTTTCATCTCAACGGTCCAGATTAAGACTCTTCGACTTCGACGATTCGGATCGAAGTGTCCTTTCAACCGTCTTCTTCGACTATAAAACCCTAGCCACAGTCATCTTTTAATTTTTACCATCTTCGAATTCTCAAAAGCTCTCTGCGATTCCTCTGCAATTCCAAGCTCTGTGCTTTTGAAGATCCTTGGAGTCCTCTCCGATCATCTTTCCGGCGACATCTCGTTCATCTCTTTCAACTTCTACTCCACCATGTCTGGTAAGGAAACACTCTCCGTTGCTTATTCGTCTTTTTCTTTCTAATTTTTCCCAGATTCCCACTGTATTTTCTTGCCCTGGTTGCTTTTCAGACAGCGGTTCCAGCTCCGAGGGGAGAAAACCTTTTAAATTTGACTATGCTCCAAATGAGATTTCCACCACTGCTTATGATGCAGCTCTCCGAGAGGGCTGTATCACCATCACCTGGGAACCTCGCTTCCCTTATCCTTGGCATCGTCCCTCGAGTGACCCTGAGGTTACTCGTCCCCAGAGAGGGGAGGTATTTGTCTCAATGGGACAAATATCAGCGGGGATCAGGTTCCCCTTCTGTGGTAACCTGGTCGAGTTGTGCCAACACTACCAAACACACCCCACTACCTTCTCTCCTCATGCCATCCGCATCTGGAACGCTTTTCAAGTCCTCTGTCTCCGACAGAAGTGGGTCTACAGCCTCCAGCTTTTCCGGACCTTCTATGGGCTGAAATGCAACGAGGCGGGGGTTTGCGCCTTCTACCCTCGAATGCCCAAATGGAGTAAGCAGCAGCTTGCCCGGCACGGTTGGACCAGTGACACCTGGAAGGTGGTCAAGGGTCGGGAACTCTTGATCGATACGGGGTCCGACAACAGTAGCTGGAAGAAGGGCTACTTCTTCATCCGACATTCTTCCATTCCTTGGCCTCGGTGGGAGGTGGCAGCAGACCCTCCGCCTGCTTTCCACTCTTATGCTGATGAGGATTTCGAGACTCTCCAATTGATCCAGCTTTATCGTTGGGGGGAGTCTTACACTCCTCTCAATGCTAACTCTCTGGTGGAGCGGGACCTGGTGCACGCCGGGGTCCGACTCCTCAGTATTGTTTCTGGGGGGCAGCTCTTCGACGGCCCTTCTAGCGTGGTCCCTTGGGTAAATTTATAACTTTTTCTTCGTTTATTGTTTGCAGCCAAGAAGCTGTCTGTGCTGACCGATTTATTCCTTAAGCAGGGGGAGACCGATGCTGTCCGCCCCTCGCGGAAGAGGAAGTCGGCTAAAAAGACTGCTGCTGCCAGGTCGGGGTCTCCTTCAACGGAGCAACCCAAGCGGCCACGGGTGGATCTGGACCAACTCTTCGAGGTCCAGAATGCTGAAGAAGGTAAACAACTCCGACTTGCTATTAAATCGTATAAAAGGATGGTTCTGTCGGACTTGATTTCCTCGACCAAGAAGGGCCGAATCGCTGATGTCAAAAGGATCCTTCGAGGTGAAACTCCCCGAGTCTTGAAGGCAGGCTACTATCACTACCGTGGGAAGGATCAATACGTCTCCCGACGTATCATTTGGTGTAAGAATCCCGATGAACTTCCTGACTACCTATCTGAAGCTCTTCATCCTCCAGGTGCAGGTCGCTCGGGAGCTTCCTCGGGTGCTGCCGCTTCCGCAGATGCACCGCCTTCAGCGGGGGTGCCTCCCTCGGTTGGAGAGAAGGCACCATCTGGTGAACAGTTTCGCCAGGTGGAGACTCTGGACTCCTCCGAGGAGACCGGCGGGGTTGACCCACCTCAACAGCGTCGGAAGGCGGGGCAATCCCCCTTGAAACCAACCCCTCAGGGGCCGCCTCCTTCGTCTTCTCCGCAGCAGCGGGAGCTCTCACCTATCCACGACTTATCTCCCTCCCCTGTCCGGGCCGAGACGGAGATGTGCCCTTCTATTCCTCGTCCCATCTCTCCCCTCGCTCTTGATGGGGACTTCTACAGGCCCTTCAACTCTTCACAGGCCGATGCCCCCTGGGCTCCTATCCAGACGCTCCAGGGAGTCCCGCTCACACAAGGGGAACAGGACCAAGAACTGGCCCTGCATCTGCTGGCGGGTTCCATCCTGCCTTCTATGCGACATCCGATTTATCTTAATCGGACGCATATGCAGCGGGACGTCAGGGGTATGGCTGTGCGCCGCATCGAGGTGAGACTTTGTTTCTTTCTTGTTGATCGATAAATCGGGTCTTCTGTCCTTCTAACACTTTTTCCTCTTTGATTGTAGGAGCTCGGGGATTACAACCGCCTCATTGGGTACGTCATTGCTTATGATGAGGCCCGGGAGCGGGACCGAGGAGTCCGCGAGCAGCTTCAGGCGGATCTCAAGGCCTCCCAGTCTTCGCGGGGGAAGCTGGCCAAAGAGCTGGCTGCCCTTAATGAGAAGATTCGGGGCCTTCTACAGCAGATCGCGGACTTCGAGGGGCTCTTGAGGCAAGAGCGGGGGGCAGTCGTGGATCGGCTGACCCAGGAGAAGAAGGCCGCCGAGGACCAGCTGGTCCTCGAGAAGAAGGCTCTGGAGGAGCTGATCGCGGGGTTCCCGGCACGGCTGGCCGAAGCGGAAGCCAAGGGTCGGGAGGACTATCGGAAGTCGGAGGGCTTCCAAGCGGATGCCATGAAGTTCTTTGGCGCGGAGGTGGAGAACACTCTCTTCAACGCCGTTGAGGAGCTCCACCTAGAGTACGGGGACGCCATCAATTTCGACAAGTCTCCTTCCCTCGCTCCCTTTGCGAAGAAGTATTTTGCTCTATCCGAGGAGAGTGATGGGGGGAGTACCCCCGTAATTGTCGAAGATGCCTCTGAGCTTCCAAGTGCAGACGCCCCGATAGCCAATCCTCCCGAAGTCAATCCTGTGGACCCCTCTGCTGCCAACTCCACGGACCCAGCTGCTGCTGATGCTGCTGACAAGGACCAAGCTTGAATGCTTTTATCTTTTTAGAGTCCTTCTATCCTCTTCTTTTGCGTCATTGTCGGGCCTTTGAGCCCCGTTATCAATATCAGACTTCTTTTATTCCGATCTTCTGTTGCACTTCTCCGAGTGACTTCTTTAATTCTCATACGTCCTTCACGACGATTTAATAACTTGCACCACTTAAGGCGACTTAACATCGAGTGCGTCACTTAAGACGACTTAGTCGAAACTTCGATACTTAAGAAATTTTCGTATGTCCTTCCTGACGATTTAATAACTTGCGCCACTTAAGGTGACTTAACATCGAGTGCATCACTTAAGACGACTTTCGGATACTTAGAATAAACTTAAGTATTGTGCACCACTTAAGGCGTCTTTTTTCGGGCATCACTTAAGACGACTTTATATTACTTAGAGTAAATCTAAGAATCGTGCACTACTGAAGGCGACTTTCATCGTGCACCACTGAAGGCGACTTTCATCGTGCACCACTGAAGGCGACTTTCATCGTGCACCACTGAAGGCGACTTTCGTCGTGCACCACTGAAGGCGACTTTCGTCGTGCACCACTGAAGGCGACTTTCATCGTGCACCACTGAAGGCGACTTTCATCGTGCACCACTGAAGGCGACTTTCGTCGTGCACCACTGAAGGCGACTTTCGTCGTGCACCACTGAAGGCGACTTTCTTCGTGCACCACTGAAGGCGACTTTCATCGTGCACCACTGAAGGCGACTTTCATCGTGCACCACTGAAGGCGACTTTCATCTTGCACCACTGAAGGCGACTTTCGTCGTGCACCACTGAAGGCGACTTTCGTCGTGCACCACTGAAGGCGACTTTCATCGTGCACCACTGAAGGCGACTTTCATCTTGCACCACTGAAGGCGACTTTTACACTTAACATGATTCTAAGGACAACTCGTGTTTGGAAGCAACCTCTTTATTTATTGGCATAAGATAGGTTTACATCGAATTAAACGATAAATAGCATACACCTCCTAAGGCGATTTTACATCGGGCACCACCTAAGGCGACTTTATCGGGCACCACTTAAGGCGACTTTATCGGGCACCACTTAAGGCGACTTTATCGGGCACCACTTAAGGCGACTTTATCGGTCACCACTTAAGGCGAATTTATCGGGCACCACTTAAGGCGACTTTCTCGTGCACCACTTAAGGCGACTTTCTTCAAGCATGGTGTTTCTTCAAGTGTTCGTCACTGAGAATGCTTTATCGTTCTGCCATCGAGGTCTTCCAGATACTCCCTCACCTGAGAGCCGTTAAACGGTGGGCCATTGTCGCTGATCACCACCTTAGGAATCCCATATCTGGACACGATGTGGGTTTGGAGGAACTTGACGATCTGGTTCCCCGTTGTTCTGGCTAATGCCTTCGCCTCTATCCATTTCGAAAAATAATCGATAGCTACAAGTAAATACTTACATTGTCCTTGTGCTTGTGGAAGAGGTCCCACCAAGTCGATGCCCCACTGCGCGAAGGGCCAAGCGCTCTTGATGGATGTCAGGTTGGCAGCCGGGGCCACAATACTCGGGGCTTATCTCTGGCACGCGTCGCATGATCGGACCAACGCCGTTGCTTCTTTGTTCATCGTGGGCCAGTAGTAGCCTAAGTTCAACACCTTCCTCAAAATGGATCGGGCCCCTTCGAGACAAGCCGCGATCCCCTCATGCATTTCCTTCAGGATTCGATTGGTGTCGGGTTCTGCTACACACTTCAGGTACGGAGTCGAGAACCAGCCCTTCTTGTACAGCTGATTGTCCAGCATCACATAATTAGACGCGATCCGAAATATCCTGTCTGTTGCTACCTTATCCTCGGGGACTGCTCTTGTAGTCAGATACGCGACTATCGGGGTCATCCAAGTGGGCTCCTCCTCCGATTTTGCTTCAACGGTGCACACCTGCGTCGGGTCGATGTTTGACAAGATCGCCTTCTCCAGAAAGTACATCTTCCGATGGTTTATCGGAGACTGCATCTCCTCGATTGCCCTCAGCTTCTCTGGGTTTACTTCAATTCCTCTTTGGCTCACCATGAAGCCCAAATACTTCCCTGAGTGGACTCTGAAGGCGCATTTCGTCGGGTTCAAGCGAACTTGATGGAGCCTTATCCGCTCAAACGCCATGGTGAGGTTGTGCACGTGATCCTCAGTTTGTCGGGACATCACCAGCATATCATCCACGTAGGCTTCCATGGTTTCTCCCAACATATCTTTCAGATCCTCTACGGGGGCGGGACGTCCAAACTCTTCTCTGGGATCTGTGTCTGTCTGGAGGACAGTCATAGCCTCTCGCCTCCTCCTCCGGGTGGCATTGACATAGCATTTTCGGGAAGCCACCTGGTCGCCTTTGACCTCCCCGACTCCGTGGTCGGTCGGGAACTTCATCTTCTGGTGCACAGTCGAGGCAACTGCCATCAGGGGATTGATGGTGGTTCTCCCGATAATTGCGTTGTAGGTCCCCGCAGAATCAACCACGACAAATTCCACGTTCCTCCTTTCTGACTTCCACCCGCTACCAAACTCCACTGGTAAGGTGATTACTCCCAACGGGTAGGAAGTTGAGCCAGAGAACCCGACCATCGGGAAGTTTGCCTCCTTCAGATCTTTCTTCGTCTTCCCCATGGCTTCCAGCGCGTCCATGAATAGAATGTCGGAGGAGCTTCCTCCATCAATCAGAATTCTTTTCATCTCGAACCCGCCTACATCCAGAGTTACTACTAAGGCATCGTCGTGCGGGGTCTCCACACCTATGAGATCTTCCGACGAGAAGCAGATCACCATCTCTTCTTTCAAGGTCCAAGATCGAGACCTCTTACCCAGTACCACCGCAGTAGGAATCCTAGAGGCGTAAACCTCTCGAGCGGATGAGGTATCACCTCCAGCAGCAAATCCTCCATGAATCACATTGATGACTCGTCTTTCTTTGTGAACACCGGATGACTCTGGATCAGTTCTCTTCTTCTTCGGGGACCGATCGCGGGATCGGGACAGAGATCGTGATCGGGACCGAGAGTGGGATCGACACCGCTTGTCCCCGACAAATTCCTTGAGCTTCCCCTTCTGGATCAGTTTTTCAATCTCCTTCTTCAGTTCCCGACAGTGATTAGTGTCGTGGCCATTTGCGCGGTGAAACCGACAATAGCGATCTGTGCGGGACCCCAGGAATTCTCCATCTTTCTTCGGGGGGGTATCTGGAGATACCTTGTCGTTCCATGACTGTCAGCACTTCCGCCATGGAGCAGTTGAGAGGAATGTCGAGATCTTCCCTCTTATCCTTCCTTGGAGGACGTCTATCATCCCCCCGACCAGAGCGACCTCGGTCCCGACTGCCTTCAGGTTTGCCTTTTGACTTACGATCGTCGAAAGGCTTGCTCGACTGCTTCCCTTTGTTCGACTGACTGCCTTCAGGTTTGCCTTTTGACTTACGATCGTCGAAAGGCTTGCTCGACTGCTTCCCTTTGTTCGACTTCGGGGGCTCCAGTTCTCCTGCGGCTATCTTTGACTCCTGGACATCGATCTGCCGCTTCACTCTCTTCTGTAATGCTTCCATATTCCACACAGGTTTCTCAGCCACGCTGTGCATCAGTTCGGAACCATAGGGGTCCGTCAGGTTCCGAATGAAGGTAGGAATTGTTTCGCCCTCCGAGATCTCCTCGTCTATCTCCGCCACACTGGCCGTGTACCGCTGGTAGTAATGTGCCAGCGATTCGTCGGGCCTCTGTACCACCTGGGTGAGGGACCTCACACTCTTCAGCAGACGTCGGCGACCCTGGTACTGTCGAATGAAACGGTCGTGCATGTCAGCCCAACAGGTGAGGCAGCCTGGGGGCAGACTAAAGAACCAGGTCAGGGCTCTTTCTCCCAGTGTGTTAGGGAACAGGGTACACACGATGTCCTCTGTCGGGGCTCTACCCAGACACGCCATAAGATGCTTCTGGACATGACGGACTGGATCTCCTTCGCCATCATACTCCTTAATCTCGGGGATACCCAGACCTGGCGGGGCGAGGGTGTCTATTAGTCGGGGAACGAAGGGATGAGTGGATCGATCCCTTAGCTCCGACACCAGCGGCTTCTGTTCTCCCATACAGATGTTCACGATCTTTACCACCTGGTCGGGAGTGATGGGACCATTCAGGGGAATGGTCCTGTGCTGAACTGGTCCTGGCCCATCAACCACGAACCTCTCCGGCTGACCGGTTACCTTACCTCCGTCCTGGCCTTGGGGTGGGGCTTCCTGCACGTTCCGACCCTCTGTTGGTAGGGTTGCTTCCTCCAGCGGGGGCATCTCCTCCTGCCTCCTTGCCGCCTCCCTTCGGTCCAAGAGAGCCTCTACAGCCGCCAGGAACATGGGCATGGCCTCCGCCACGGCCCTCGTCAAATCTGCAGTCGGGGGGGCCTCCTGCCCCCTGTTATCCTGGTGTCGAGGGGCAACATCTTCGGGATGCGATCCATTGTGCCCCCCTGTCTGGGAGAGCTCATCCGGGGGATGATTCTGGTTTTCTCCTTGTTCTGGTACTGAATTCAGGTTTGTTGCAGCAGGGTGACGGGAACCACCGGATTGTCCCCTTCTGTTCTTGCCAGCCACCATCGAGCGAGTAGAAGGCATATCAGCTTTTTGTTTGGTTCCCACAGACGGCGCCAATGTTGGATCATGGTGGAACTTCGGTACGGATCTTGACGGCAATCCTGGCTCCTTCGCTCCACGCAATCCTGCAAGAGGGGATAGACCGGGCGGTGACCCAGAATCCCTCTCCGATGCTTAAATGAGTACTTTGTCTGACTGGCAAGTAACAGATATCAAAGTGAATTCAACTCAACGTAAGTGATCTGAGATGACCTCCTGCCCTTTTATAGGCAGAGAGATGTCTCAGGTACCTGGCGAACCGTTAGGGGTGGTTAGCCCGTATCCCGCTTATCTCGTACATGATCTCGCGTATCTTAGCCGTGTCCCGCGTATCTCGGCCACGATCCGTGTATCTTGACCACGTTCCGTATATCTCGGCCACGCCTCGCATATCTTGGCTTTATCCTCTGATAACGAGTCCCGACTCCCGTCGGGGACTCCAGAGTTATCTCGTTGTGTCACCGCTCGGGGCCCCTCGTCATCGTGACAGGGCCAATCATTCTCAGGGATTCATCATCGGGACCTACTTAAAGGCTTCTCATCGGGAGCTTCCAGCTCCACTGTCGGGACCGACTCTGTCGGGACCTTGCTTCGTCGGGACTCCCTTCATCGGGACCCTTCTCCTAGGTCATCTTGACCCTTACTTTGGGCCTGGTGGGCCTGTTTGCCATTTCCTCTCCGTTAAAGGGCCTGACGGCTATAATCGGTGGAGAAGCTATATTTATACGTCTCGGTAAGCGAGACGGCGGTCAGCTCAGCACTAATAAGGGAAGAGAATAACGTACAATCGCCAATATACTCCGTAAGCAAAACACTCGCAAAGTATGAGGCAAACTACGTGCCAATAGAGAAATATCTCTTTGCCTTAATACTCACAGCAAGAAAGCTGAGGCCATACTTCCATGCGCATGAGATAGTGGTACTCACAAATTAGCCCTTGAAACACCTATTCCAAAGACCGGACGTGTCAAGGAGGATGGTCAAGTGGGCAGTAGAGCTGAGCGAATTCAGAATACACTTTGCTCCATGAACTGCAATCAAGGGTCAAGCCTTAGCCAATTTCATCGCGGAATTCACAGGCACACAGCCAAATACAATAGAAGAAAACCCGCCGGAGAAAAAGGAAGAGGAGGGAAACAAGGAAGATGTATGGAAAATGTACACAGATGGATCCTCCAACCAGGAGGGATCGGGGGCAGGGCTCATGATAATCCCACCACAAGGAGGAACCCCATTGCGCTACGCCACGTGATTCGTCCCTGTCTAGTTACATGGGGATTTCTCTAACTTCAACCTTGCCTACGGCCGTGACATTCCGTGCAACAAATAATAAGGCAAAGTATGAAGCCTTACTTACAGGTCTGCGAATAGCAAGAGGTATAGGGGTAAGACACTTAGAAGCAAAGTGTGATTCTCAACTGGTGATGAACCAAGTGAAAGGAAACTACAACGCAAAATCTCAAAATATGCAGCAATACTTGCAAGAGGTGCATGCAACAATAGGGGGTTTTCAAACTTTCGAAATCACAGCCATACCAAGAGAAGAAAATGAAGACGCGAATTCGTTATGCAAATTCGCCTTAGGGATCCCATAGGAAAAAGGAGTACATTTTGCAGAGAAAATACGACTACCAGCCTATGATAGGCAAGAAGTAATGGCAATTGACGAGGCACCCAATTGGATGACACCGTTTATTCAATATTTGAGCAAGGGAGAACTACTAGAAGGGGCAACTTAGGCTGCAATGGTTGAAAGGCTAGCCATCAACTACCTCATCATTAATGACCTACTAAACAAAAGGGGATATTCCACACCCTACATGAGATGTTTAGCAGAGCCCAACACAACCAGGATACTAAAAGAATTACATGAAGGACAGGCAGCCTGCCACGAGGGGGCAAGGACAATAGTGAGGAAGGCCCTCAAAAAGGGGTACTACTGGCCAACAATGAACAAGGAGGCCAAGGAGGTGGTACGAAAATGTGATGCATGCCAAAGGTACTCGAAGAATATAACCGCACAAGTATCCAACCTCATCTCAATTATAAGTGCATGGCCGTTCGAACAATTGGGCATTGATTTGATCGACCCATTGCCAATGTTAAAAAGGTAAATGAGCTACATTCTAGTAGCCATAGACTAATTCTCAAGGTGGATTGATGCCAGGGCCTTAGAAAAAACAACAGAATTCCAAGTGATCAAATTCCTCCAAACAAGAATAGTCTCAAGATATGGAGTTCCAAAAGTGCTAATAAGTGACATTGGACCACAATTCAAAGGGCGTCCGGTGGCGTCATATTGCAAAACATTGGTCATTGATCACCGTTTTGGGTCAGTGAGACACGCCCAGAAAAATGACCAAGTGGAGTCCGCAAACAAGATAGTCCTAGAAGGGCTAAAAAGAAGACTCGAGGCATTCGGGGGAAATTGGGTGGATGAATTGGATAATGTTTTGTGGGCACTGCACACAACCCCAAAGAGAACGACAGGGGAAACCCTCTTAGGTTTGGTTTATGGATCCGAGGCAGTGGCACCCAAAGAGATAGCCATAACCTCCCGTAGGACGAAACATTATGAAGAAAAATGCAACGATGAAGAAAGACACTTGGAGCTAGACATAGCGGAAGAAAAGCGGTGGAAAGCGAAGAGGAACAAGCAAAAATGCAATTAGCAACGACTCATTATTACAACAGACGAGTAAGGGTGCGCCAATTCCATGTAGGAGAAATGGTCCTAAAAGAAATGAATTCATCCATTTGGACAAGATAAAAAATATATCAACAAAGTAGGAAGGACCTTATAAAATAGCATCCATTCCAGCAATCAATGCATACCATCTGGAAGATGCAGAAGGGAATATTGTTGGATTACGGGGAAGTAATAATACGGAATGCTAAAGGTGTACATGCAAGTAATCTAACTACGCAGCGGAATAATGTACACATACCTCAATAGCTTTCCTGCCCAAGAATGATGTGGAGGGAGTTCTGATCCTCCGGCCGGAACCCGTACAAGTTCTTCGTGAGAAGAAGTCCTACGCGGTATAAGCTCCACAACAAATCCTCTGATCGATTCTTTAACGGGGACAGAGCCTCAGACTGAGATGATGGTGCCGAATTTTCACTACTAAGGGGTGATAGGGTTTCTCTCAAGTTCCTCAATGGAGTTACTTCTTAATTAGATTGATGTGTAAAACCCCTTAGGCGAGTCCCCTATTTATAGGATTGGTGGAGTGGACAAAAGTCCACTCCAACCAATCTGGGACTAGGTCCGGCCGAACCACACATTAAGGAGGGGAGGCCCAATTTTGGGCCTCCCATGTCAATTAAGAATTAGGTCAAGCCCAATTAACCTAATGTGACATTTACCCAATTATCTTAGATAATATCCTTAATGTTAACGGGCTACCAATTACGGCGCCACGTCACTATATGCTAACAGCACCCACTCGCCGGAATGGGAGAGTGCCTGTTAATGTATTGTTATTCAACAGCATCAATGTCTCAGTCTTCAGTCATTGTCTCCGTCTCCGAATAGTTCATACGAGGTTTGCCGTGCGACCAGTGGATACGACGGGCATCGTGCTACTCATCTGTTAGGAGTGTTGTAGCGCCTGTAGAAAGTTGATTCCCGTTGATAAATCAATCCTGTTAAAAATAAAAAATGTACCGCATTGTATCCTTGGTCAACTGATAGTCCTCCAATTGCCCAGTTTTCCACATAGGAATACTTCTCTAGGGAATCCGTACAAGTGTTCACAACCTTCAACTATTATTCGGTTGGTGGCCACCTAGTGAACACAAGAGTCGGTGAATTATAGGTGAATATGACCATCCCCATAGATTATACCCTTAGTCTAACTCAACCGGTTTCCAAGACGTGGTAACTTGGCCGTTTTCTTTGGCTCTACGCTCATACGTCGGGAAGCGAACATTGAGCCAGACCTTAGGTATAAGTTCTGAGTCTGAGATGATACTTTGGGTGTCTCTTCATAAGACACATGGGATCAATCACACGCTCAAGGTGAAGAAGTATGCGCCCTTTGAATTACAAGGATTCTAGCTAGCACAACCGAGCATGACCCCGCGGTCGAACATGGCACTCGCAGTATGAAACACGCGTCGATGGTACACCTGGACAAGCCATGGATGGGATATGTCAATCATGCTATCGCAGAATCTTTCCTCTGGCCCTGAATGTGATTTTATTGATGGACAGAGTCCAACATGACGATTTACAAAACGAAGATTAAGTTATGCTGTAAGCGTGACAAAGTTATCGTTTCGTTTAACCAGGTTTATCCCCCTGGTTCTTAGCCAATATTGTTGTGGTAGAGGTCCCCCTCATTATGACGTCGATAGATCATATACTCAATTTGCAATTCTTTTATTCAATCGAAATATTAATTCAAATATCAAAATGCCATCACTTATACAAGCCACTTATTAAGCCCTACATAATCCAAGCAGTTTTACGTGCTTTTCGAAAATCTCTCTACGTAATGGCTTAGTCAATGGGTCCGCGACCATATTGTATGTGGACAAGTATTCTAAAGCGATTATATTGTCTTCCAAAACAGATTTAGCATAATTGTATTTCACATCAATATGTTTGGTCCTACTATGGTACTTTGGATTCTTAACTGCTGCAATGGCTGCCTGAGTGTCGGAGTATACATTCACAGGTTTACTCTTCTTGCCAGTGCCAATTAATGCAGTAAGAAGCCTTTAGCCAGACTGCTTCTTGTGTGTTTTTGGAGAGGGCAACAAATTTCGATTCCATAGTGGAAAGCGTGACACATGATTGCTTCTTGCTTACCCATGATAAGACAACATTGGCAAGGAGGAAAACCCCTCCTGTGGTGGACTTACGATCATCTGGATTGCCACTGTGGTCGGCGTCACTATAACCAGTCAATTCTATCTGTTTTCCCTTATAGCACAGAACATAGTCGGTAGTAACTTTCAGATATCTTATAATTCGTTTCACGGCTTTTAGATGTTGATAACTAGGATCTGATTGGAATCTTGCTACTACACCCACAGCGTAACAGATATCCGGCCGAGTACAGAGCATGGCATACATTAGACTCCCTACCATGCTCAGATACTCTGCATTCTTCATCTGTTCACGCTCCTGTTGGTTCTTCGGGCCATCACGCTTTGACAGCGCGCACCCGAACACAACCGGCGTATCCATGGCTTTGGCATCGAGCATTCTGAATTTTTTCAACAGTTTGTTGATGTATGATTCTTGAGACAGGCACAATCTCCGGGCGGCACAATCTCGGGCAATTTTAATGCCTAAGATGTACGTGGCCTCTCCCATGTCTTTCATCTCAAATGTTGATGCTAACCGGGACTTTGATTTGTTCATGAAACTCACATCGTTCGCAGCAATGAGTATGTCATCTACGTATAAGTTTATGATGACATACATAGAGACGGAGGTCTTGGTGTAAACGCAGGGATCCTCGTGAAGGTTCACGAATCTGTTTCCAACGATTTTCTCGTGGAATCTACGATACCATTACCGAGATGACTGTTTAAGACTGTAAATAGACCTTTGGAGTTTGCAAACTTTACGTTCTTTGCCAGGAGTAATAAAACCCTCTGGCTGCTGCATATAGATCTCTTCCTCCAGGTTTCCATGGATGAATGCGGTCTTAACATCCATTTGGTGCAGCTCTAGATCGAGACATGCAACAAGGGAAATGATGGCCCTAACTGTAGTATAACGCACAGTTGGTGAGTATGTTTCATCAAACTCCACTCCGTGAATTTTGGGTATATCCTTTCGCAATCGTTCGAGTTTTGCAACACTCAACTTTTCCATCAGTAGTGAATTCTAAAATTTCACTTCCTAGTTCTGCGGTTAGCAGGTAAATCAACTGAAGACCAAAACCGAATTTGTTCTTATTTAGGCAATTTCATCCTCCATTTTTTTCCTCCATTCCCTCGTTTGAGGTTATTTCATTGCTTGCTGAACCGTCACTTGTTCATGAACGAATGTCTCATTTGATGGGATACTTCTTTGACAGAAGCTCATTGTCTTTGACTATGTCTAGGCTCGTTAATCCATCTATAGCATGATCGTTACTCCCACTCGGAATGGTGCTTCTTTTCGGAGCATCACTCATACTGGGAACAATGGCGATGCTTGAACTTTGATATACAACTTCCTTAGAATGACCTCTTGGTCTCGGGATTTTACCTCTGAGATTTATTCCTTGATCACTGGGATCTGGAACCAAGTTGGTTGTTTCCCTCCCACTAGGAATAATAGGCAGTTGTATTAGCTCAGCATTATGATTATCATGTCCGACTTGCATTAACATTTAGTGATGATTATGTGAGGGGGAGTGAGCCCTCCCACTGGATTTATTATGAGGATGTTTCCATCATCATTTACCATGTCATTCACTAATGCATTTACTAATGCTATATCATTCTCCCACTCGAAGTGAGTGGGACTTGAGAATCTCCGTTAACCGTTGATTCGATCAGTACTATGTCTGTTTTGTTCCGCAAAGCATTGGAAATCTATCCTCAAATTCTTATAATGTGTCATATTTGACCACGTTACTATTAATCCAAGCTAATTTTAAACTTGTATCTTTTAAGAGTAGACCGTACTCTTAATAAATACTTGTTTAATGCGCAAATTAATGCTACCTTATGATAAGGTTTTACCCGTATCGTTTCTTAGCTTTTATGGTAACACGTCAACCGATCTTATTAGAACATAGTGTTACATTAATATGAATCAACTTAATTCATCCCGTAGGAACAATTAATGTTGAATTTTAACATAATGTAATTTTAAACTATGTTTCTCGAAGTATTTAATAATATGATTTCTTAGCCAACCTTTTCGTTAAAGGCTTGTAGTGGGAGTGTTATTTTACTGACTACTTCCTTTCGTTTGTTACCTCATCTAGAGACTTATCCACCTCATGGACTATGCATTTGAGCTCTTGCTTAATGCTATAGTTGATGTACTACTTGATCGTAGTAGCATTAAAGCATACTTCTAATCACGGTAGTCATCAGTGGGTTATTTCCAAAGGATTACAAACGAAAATTCAGCATTCATTTATTAAAACACTTCATCATTAAATTTGTACTTTTAAAACGATATGTCCCGTCTCTCGAGGTGACATGCACCTCGCGCCTTATTCTAGGTATGGTTTCAAAATCGTTTTAGTTTCCAAGTTTAAAATCAAATCGGTTTTTCATGCACATTATCTCGGGATACTTATCATTTAATGAAGTACTTAACAAATAAGGATGTAATTTCGGTCGGTTCGTTTTACGACTTTATGCAATCGATGGATGCATTAAAATGATGGTTCGTTATTCACGATTCGGAGGTAAGTGATTTGTTTTAATCCAGTCTTTTTACTGATGGACTTTCTGTTTTTAGTTATTCGTTTCCGGATCGATCCCGTTTAACTGGGTCGATTAATTTTGATAAGTACACCAAGTCTTGAACTGAATGGTTACTACTTTATTCAATAATTCTGAATCACCATTAACTAAACTTAAACATATAAATGGGTAACTAGGGATCCTTAACAAAAATAAGGACAAATTTTCCGGATCAATAACTGCAGCTACGACAAAGAAAGTTATATAAGGCAGGTAGTCTTAACCACATTTAAGCAAGCCACCTGAAAATAAATTCAAAATTGAATTATGTCAGATGTTTCTGTATCAATTAAAACGTTTTACCGTCTTACATATTGTGGTAAACGAGGCGTACCTTTACGGTACTTGAATCAACAGTGGTTGTCGCACCGGATCATCGTTTAGACCTTTTATTGTTGGGTTTATCCAAGCAATTCCGAAGACCAGCAAACATGGTATCGGACAATTCGGGAAGTTTGAAGATCTTTTCATCTTTATGGTCGGCATCATATAAGTCAATTGCCGTTTTAATTGCAGTGATCAGACGTGTAAGTCCGTTATCATCAGCAAACCATGAAAGAGGAAACATCTCCATTACTTTTTGAATTACTGCCCATTCATCGGCGGCGTCGAGAACGATTTTTATCCCACTCTCATTGCATAGAATTTCGTGGTACGCGGCCATTAATTCTCTTGCTTAAGCTGCCTTTCCCTTGCTGTAGCGAAGGTGTAAGGTGCACCAAAGATGCAATGCGCTCTTTTGAATAGTCCTTTCCTCCGTTTCAGCTGTCAGATGCAAGCAGATTATTTTCCGAGCTCTTTGATCCCTCCATAACTTGTCTTTATTATTGTATCTATAAGGTGTCCCTCCCTCGTTTGTATGTATTAGTTGACCCTTTGATCGATGCGATCAACGACTCCTGCAGGTATTAGGTCACATTCAACACTAATTTTCCAATCATCGTAATTAACGTTATCCAGTTTGCATATTTTGTTAAAACGATCCAATCGAGCAAATTAGAACTATTGCAATGACAATCATGCAAAGTTAGGAAGACAATAACATTTTGAAAGAATTGCAAACATCGGATTATCTATTAAGATGGAATACGACGAATAGTGATCATTCAGTCACTAAACTAAACCGACCGCCAGTAAACCGAGGGAAGGGGGTGTTGTTAAAAGAGTTCACACTATTGTCGTTTTCAATCCGATAGATCAGTCTTTTGAAAACAGTTATTATGTTGCAAATTACCGGAACGATAATTTTCAAATAAGCATACCCGATCTTGGTTTTCCCAAGGCCTTTTTATTTTAAAAGAATTATCTGATAATTTACGTATGCATAACACTATATCACGCCATAAATATCGAACAAACCAAACAACATGTTTACGCGTCATGCGTCTAATGTTCCTAGCATACATAATTCTACGTAAAGTGAATTATCACATGCTTTTAGGCCAGATCATTCTAGCATACGTGTCAAAACATGCAACTTCCGCACACATCATGCTTAATTAGCGACTGGAATTTTCGGTTTTGAAAATATTAGGGGCTGTTTTGCAATTCATGCTTACAATCAATCATGCGGAATTTCTAGACATGGATTCTAGGCACTTTTAATCAGCATATCATGTCTATCCTATTGCACAATCAATATATTTAAATCCCAGAGCTCAATGCTTGCAATATATATTATCCAGCTAGCTTGACTAAGTCAAGACGACAATTCTAATATATGCTGCAGGAAGTAAACAATTGCAATTCAGCCCACTAATTTAATCCAGTCCCAAAAACATGCATATCCGAGATCCATCCCCATAATCGTAACCAGGCATTAGGGTTTTAACCGAAAACGTATTAAAAACACAAACCCTAATAACACTGTTTAGGCTAATTTTAAAGTTCGAAAACGTTTTGGATTTAAAATTTGACATCCTATTTTATTGATTTTTTTTAAAATTTCAGAAACTTTTAAAATTTGGTTCGGTCCACTTTAAAAATCTGGTTCGAGTCAGTCTGATTTTAAAATCCGGTTTGGTCCGAAACGGTTCAATAAAATAAGATAGCGGTTCGGTTCTTCATCACTCAAAACCGGTTTGGTTAGGTTCTACTTAATTGCTCCGGTTTGACCTGACCCGAAAAAGGTCCACCCGATTAAGAAAACCCCTATTGGTTTAACCCGCTCCGGTTTAGCAATTGGACCTGCCCATAAACCCTAGGGTTCGGCCGAAATATATCTTGTGGGCTAAGTAGGGTTTTAAGATCCACTAAAAACTTAACTTAGCCACCAAGAAATATTAATTATATAAAATAATTTCCAATATTGCTAATATATATATATATAATTCGGCACATATTTAAACATATATATAAATATTGTCAAGATTCTATCCTTAAGATGTAAATCAATTAACAATATAAACATATATATAAAAATTTCGGCCATGCTTATATATATATATAATTATTGTCAAATATATCTTTAGGGATTAAAATATATGTAGACAATACATTTTCTTAATCTTTTATAGCAACTAAATCTATCAATATATATTAATCCTATCTATTATCTATATATATTGATAGTTAATATATATTTCAATATTATATTCTGAACCTATCCATATTTCCAACTTATGGATATGTTGTTACCATTAATTAAAATTAAAATATGACAATTTATATCTTTTTATATTTGTGCCGAATTTTTAAATTACTTGGTAGCCAAGAAAATTATTTTTTTTTTTACCTAAAATTCCACTAGGGTTTTCGGCACAAACATGTCTAGTTGGAAAAGTTTTCAAATTTTAAGATCAAACTCTATCATGATCATGAATCCAAAAAGTGTTCTTGATAAAACTCATCGTGTTCTTGAAGATCATGAACATCAAACTCAAATTTAAACTAAATTTTCGGTTTGATCTATAAAAAC
The DNA here is from genome assembly GCA_036873135.1 of Clarkia xantiana subsp. parviflora. Classification (NCBI taxonomy): domain Eukaryota; kingdom Viridiplantae; phylum Streptophyta; class Magnoliopsida; order Myrtales; family Onagraceae; genus Clarkia; species Clarkia xantiana. The sequence goes on from JAPTYO010000012.1 coordinate 22,558,785, forward strand.
ATGTAAATTCCGAAATTTTTAAGTTTTTAAAAGATCAAACACATGTTTTCTTGTTTAAATTTTCGGAAATACTTTGGTGTTCATAAACAAAAAATTTCGGTTTTTGTAAAAATTCAAGAACATTAGTTTATCAAAAAAAATTAAGAACTCCTAACCTGGCTCTGATACCACTGTTGGATTACGGGGACGTAATTCTACAGAATGCTAAACGTGTACATGCAAGTAATCTAACTACGTAGCGGAATAACGTAGACATACCTCAATAGCTTTCCTGCCTAAGAACGATGTGGAGGGAGTTATGATCCTCCGGTCGAAACCCGTACAAGTTCTTCGTGATTAGAAGTCCTACGCGGTATAAGCTCCACATCAAATCCTCTGATCGATTTCTTCAACGGGAACAGAACCTCGAACTGAGATGATGGTGCCGAATTTTCACTACTAAGGGGTGAGAGGGTTTCTCTCAAGTTCCTCAATGGAGGTACTTCTTAATTAGATTGATGTGTAAAACCCCTTAGGTGAGTCCCCTATTTATAGGATTGGTGGAGTGGACAAAAGTCCACTCCAACCAATGTGGGACTAGGTCCGGCCGAACCACACATTAAGGAGGGGAGGCCCAATTTTGGGTCTCCCATGTCAATTAGGAATTAGGTCAAGCCCAATTAACCTAATGTGACATTTACCCAATTATCTTGGATAATATCCTTAATGTTAACGGGCTACCAATTACGGCGTCACGTCACCATATGCTAACACATATATCAACCAACACCTTCAGTGGAGAACATTTGAAGAAGTTCTACACTTGAAAGAAAAATGGAGTATCCACTTTTATTTTATGTTTATTATTACCAAAAGGGGACCACGGACTCCACTTTACTTTAAAAATCAATGTAAATACGTATGCCTTATGAGCTAATGAAATGAATTTATTTCAGAACATAGAGTGAAGATAAGGGGACATAAGACCCACAGGGCCACTCCGTCAACTAAAAGGAAGAGATGTAAGCCTTACAAGTATAAGCAACCCAGCTTCCAATTAAAGGACATAAGACTCATAGGGCCACCCTATCAACCAAAAGGAAGGGACGTCAGCCTTATATGTATAAATAACCAAACCCAACCTCCAATAAAGGGACAAAAGACACACATGGCCATCCTTTCAACCAAAAGGAAGCGACCTAAGTTTTACACGTATAAGCAACCCAATCTCCAATAAATAGACATAAGACCCACAAGACCACCCAATCAATAAAAGAGAAAGGATGTAAGCCTTACAAGTATAAGCAACCCAACCTCCAATAAAGGGACATAAGACCCACATGGCCACCCTATCAACCAAAAGGAATGGACGTAAGCTTTACAAGTATAAGCAACCCAACCTCCAATAAAGGGACATAAGACCAACAGGGTCACTCTATCAATAAAAGGGAAGGGACATAAGCCTTACAAGTATAAGCAACCCAACCTCCAATAAAGGGACATAAGACCCACATGAACACCATATCAACCAAAAGGAAGGTACGTAAGCATTACAAGTATAAGCAACCTAACTTCCAATAAAGGGACGTAAGCCTTACAAGTATAAGCAACCAACCTTCAATAAGGGGACATAAGACCCATATGGCCACCCCATCAACCAAAAGGAAAGGAGGTAAGCCTTACAAGTATAAGTAGCCCGATAATCAAAATATAGAAGAAAGGAATAAGTCCTAAAATCAATAGGTCATCCTAACAAAATATCATACCGATAATAGAAAGTCCACCAAACACACGCCAAGTTGCCGACATATACCAAAACCACGACACAAAGAGCATCATGACAAGAGAAATGGACACCCAACTGTCCAAACATAAATATCAATAAGAAGGAATATCACCTCAACCACCCTTCACAAAGGGGGAATCATCTTCTTTGCCAGAATCATGTGAAGAGATAGAAGACATGATAACGTCAAAAGAAGCTACCACCCCCACCTTCAGAGCCTCCTCATGATACACCCTCCTATTAGTCAGCTTGGTCGCCAGTTCCCTCTTAGCCAAACACTTAGCTCGCCCAGAAAGCAAAACCTTAGGAATTCTACAAGTTTATCAAAGGAAAATGAATGTTAAGAGGAATCCATGACATCCTTACAAGGCTCATCAATTCTATTCATAATCGGACGCTTACCCAACCATCAAAGAGTCAAGTAATGGATAAATTCATTACTTTACACGTTGGAAGGGCGTGATACACGTCCAATTAAGCAAAAGATACTATAAAAGAAAGCAGTTCCATGGAGAACAAGATAATAGCACTAGCCGTCAAAGATAAGAAGCTTCAACACAAGAACTTAGCGTATACAAGTAAAGCGACAACTTCAATACCGGCACCCTCACGCGAGACGAGACAAACCTTCCCAAATTCCGAACCCCATATATTCAAAATTAAAGCCATGCCTATCCAAACCAACCGGGGATCACCCCAACCTACCTCACAATCAAGTAAGGAAACTTCAAGGAAGTAGCAATTAAACACAAGGAGGCCGTCGACCACGGCAAACCAGGGAGACCAAGCACATAGTAAACAAGTACCCCAGGAAGAAGTCAATAACACATCAGAAACCACCAACCCGTCTATCACCCCATTAGGTGTTATACAAGCCATCAAGAACAGCTTACCCAGGAATACATCCCAAAGTGCTAGAGATCAAATGCTCACTACGGAGGCAAAGACACATGCATGGATGACCAATACTCATTAAGGGAAAGTCTATCACAAACTGTAAGCATATAGTGTTTGGCGCCGGAAATGGAAGCCCATTATATGTATATGTTACCTAAGTTAATTAGGTACATGTCACATTAGGACTTTGGTCCAGACCCAAATCCCATTTGACATGAGAGGCCCAAAATTGGGCCTCCCTATGCATAGTGGCCGGCCGAGTTATGTAGGTGGGTAAAGTGGACTTTTGTCCACTTTACTCCTCCTATATATATGGAGAGTTAGAGGTTTTATTAGGGTTAATCACAATTCCTTTAAAGTGGTGATTTGAGAGAAAATCCTTCCCCCAAATACACCATACTTCGGCCAAACCTACTACCTCACCAAGGGTGTGCAAATTTGCCTTCGAGCAAACACTCTGGAGATCCGTCCCTTTGTCAAGAATCGACTAGGGGCTTTGTTGTGAATAATATACCACGTAGGGCTTCCTTCAGAAAAACCCATACGGGTGCCGACCGGAGGATCGTGAACTCCCTCCTGCAAAGATCTTGGGACTACAGACAACTGTAGAGGTATGAGCGAATCTTCCGCTGCGTAATTTCGATTACTAGCATCTACCATGGTTTTAGTTTCCGTAGTGATTACTCCCTGTAATCTGACAGTGGTATCAGAGCCTGTGTTAGGAGTTCATGATTTTGATAAATTGATGTTCTTGAAAATTTAAAAACTTTGGACCGAAATTATTTTTATTTTTAAATTTTCGATTTTTTATGGTTAAGGGGGTCTGAAATTTTCATGATGTTCGTAGGAAATTTGATATTCATGATCTTCAAGAAAAATGTAATATTTATAAAAATCAATCATTGGATTGTATATCTTATTAAAATTTGATCTTAAAATTTGACCACTTGTTTCCAAATTTGTGTTTTTGGCCGAAAGCCTAGGTGAATTACAAGGTAATTGTTTTTTAATTTCTTAGACACCAAGGGCTTCGGCCGAATATTTTAATAATATTGTTTACCATATTTTTATTTTTATTCTAGGTAACAATATATCTATAATGAGAACATTAGGATAGATTCAAATTAATATATATATATATATATATATATATATATAACTATCAATATATCTAAACATTTAAATAGGTTAAATATATTATTGATAGATTTTAGTAACCTAAAAGATTGAGAAAATATAAATATTTGTTTCACTATTTAACAAATTGAAAACAAATAATATATATATATATAGGTGCCAATTGTTTACGTATATGTATAAATATTGTTGACTGATTTAATCTTAAAGATAAAATCTTAGTAAATATATATATATATATATGTTTATAATAGGTCCGAAATATATATATATATTATTAATATTAGAAATTATTTTTATATTTAATGTTACTTGGTGGATAAGTTAAATATTTATGGACTTTAAAACCCTACTTGTGCCACAAGTAAACATTTCGGCCCAACCTTTTATATTTTAATTATTGGGCTGGTCCAATATGTCAAACCGGGACGAATTAAAACCGAACCAAGTTTTCTCAATCGGTTCGACCTAATTGGGTCGGGTCGGACCAGGGTAATTATGAGGATCTAACCGAACCGTTTTTGTGTGTTGAACCGAACCATATTTTTATTGGACCGATTTGGACCGAACCAGATTTTACATTAAAACCGGACCAAACCGAACCAAATTTTACCAGACCGAACTGGATTTTCCGGACCCGACCCTAGCCGGATTTCCTGGACCTAACCGAACCTGACTGAAATTGACTGAACCGAACCGTATTTTCAAAACCGAATTTAAGTCAATTAAAATAGGGAGATCAAGTTTTATATCCAAATGTTTTGAACCTTAATAAGCCTACACAGTGCTCAAGGGTTGATAACCTTTATGCCTTGTTTCGATTATGGGGATGGATCTCGGAGATACATGTTTTTGGGACTGGTATAATTAGTGGGCTGAGTTGCAAATGTTTATTATTCAATATATATTTATGCATGATTAGACTAAGTCAAACTAGCTGGATATTGCATATTGTAGGCTGGGCCCTGGTTAAATATATAGAATGCGCTCTAGGATAGACATGTTGTGATGGTTGGAAATGCCTAGGATTCCTGTCTAGAATGCTGCATGATTGGATATAAACATGAATTGCAAATCAGCCCCTAATATTTAAAATTATTTTAAAATCGAAATCCAGTCGCCAAATCTGTATGATGGATGTGAATGTTACATGTTTGACACGTATGCTATAATTTTGAGGATGTAGTTGTATTTGATAATTTACTTGGAAGTAGAATTATGTATGCAAGCATGAGTTCCTTGGAAAATTAGACCCATGATGCGTAAGCATGAGTGTGGTTTATGTGATGAATGTTGCTGGCATATGACAATTTATGTGGATAGTAGAATTATATATGCATGAGAGAATTTATCGGAATATTGTTCCAAATAAAAAGGGCTTTGGGAAAGCCAATATCGGGTATGCTTTTTTTAAAATCCCCGTTCCGGTAATTAGCGATTAAAACCGTTTTAAAAGACTGATCTATTGGATGTAAAATGACGATAATGTAAACTCTTTCCCATCCATCTTCCACTGGTTTACTGGTGGTCAGTTGGTTTATATGACTGAGGAATCATTATTTGTCGGATTCCATCTTAATAGATATTTGATGTATGCAATGCTTTCTCAAAATGTTATTGTCTCCCTGATTATGCGTGATTATCAAAGTGTTAGTTTTCATGGCTGGGTCGGTTCGCTTTTACGTGCCTCGCAATCTGGATGGCATGGATTGGGATGCTTGGAGTGAATATTTGAGAGAACTCTTTTTCGCTAGAAGTATACACAAATGTATTGATTTGAATAAGTGCAGAACATGGGTGAATGAACAAGGCGTCCTAACATACCCTAACAAGAGCCTTGAATATCGGAGAGCTTGCAAGGTTATACTGGCAACCTTGGACAGAGAGGTTGCAGAGGACTTCAAACTCAACTAAAGTGCTCTTCAACTTTGGTGTGCCATTAGACTCCGCTTCGGCGGAGGAAGGGCATCTGAAGCAAGAAGAGTGTTGTTTTAGTATGTTGCCCTTATTTCCAAAGATGCAGATGTAAAACCCACATCAGATCTTACGAACGAGAGATCAACTTGGAGAAAGACACTTAGTATTGCACAGAGGTACCCTCTTTCATGGTTGGCCGACGACAACGGACTTGGTTACTTGATTGAATCAATTAAGTTTATCAAGGTCGTGTTTGTTGAAAGCAAACAAAAGAAACCGGAGGGTTCTTCTGTGCTTCAGTGCAAGAGATCAAGGGGAGATGTTGAGGAAACATGATCATCATTTTGGTCCTCAAACGAACAGCCGGTGTGATGAACACCAGTGATAAAAGTACAATAAGTGTCTCGTTTATGTACTCCCAAAGCTCTACCTTTATCTCTTAAAGCTTCGTGGATGATCTGGAATTTATGCCATTGTGGTCATTTCTCTTACTGTTCATTTTATATTTTTGAATTATGGTTATTACTATTGTTTGGAATTTATTGAATAAAGTAGTTATCATTCGATTCGAAATAAGTTCTGCTTATCAAGATTAATCGACTCGGCTAGAAACGAGATCGATACGAAATGTAAGCAAACCGACGTAATAAGGCTATTGAAATAGCTTAATCAAACAACTCCATACATTTTATCCTACATCTAATCCATTGAGTAAAATCAAAATGCCATTAAAATCCATTAACTGCGTAGTTCTAGGAATGAACCGGTTATAAATCTTATTTTATTATTAAGTACTCCATTGAATGAAATAATCTGTAATAATAATCATGTGCGAAACCGATTGGATTAAATTAAATTCATAAATGAAACGACTTAACAAAGGGTTAAAACTTCGGTAAAATGCGCCTCGCGCAAGTGGACCTCGAAAGACGGAACACATCGTTTCAATATATGAGTTTAATAATGAAGTGTTTGAATGATTAGGTGCTGAATTTTCGTTTGCATTCCTGCAGAAACAACTTATTTATAACATTTACATTGTTACGAAGTAGGCTTCGAAACTACCACGACCTTGTAAAAGTATCAGCTGACACATAGGGTGAAATCCCAAGATGCTCAGTTCGGAGATGGGATAAAATCTCTGAGATAAGTTTGCAAACGAAGAAAGATGAATTCGGTTAAACAATTTTCCTTCCAAACACCTTTAACGATAAGTCAGGCTAGGCATTCAAATCAATTAAAATACACTTCAAGAAGCACAGTTCAAAAACATAATGTTAGAGTCACTCTATCAGGTGTTCCCTGTTAGGTTCCAAGTCTTGGGTCAACGTGCGGTCGACCTAAGTCTCGTTCCTCACTGGAGATGTTGCGGATTCGGTGCTCTCGGGTTGTGTCGTCTTAGCCTGTGTCTTTCTGTTCTTTGCTTCGCTTCTCTTCTCGCCCTGGAAGAGGGGCAATACCAGGCACAGAGAGGGGGGGGGTGGTGCCTGATGAACCATCTACGATGCCTAAGTCAGTACGGTTTTTGTAGAGAGATAAAGCTAGAGAGATGTTAGAGTTAAATTATGCAAGTTGCCAAGATCCCCAAATGAATAGTGGAAGAGTTGTATTTATAGGCAACGGTGTCATTAAGGTGGCTTAATGACATCGTTAACCTTTAAGCACAATTAATTATCCTTTAATCACGTAATTAAGACCTTAGGGTACGGAGAAGGTTGGCGGAAATAAACCGAGTATGGGAGTCTAAAACTGGTGTCGGGGCCCTTGGGGGGGAGGGAAAATCCGACCCCCAAGGGTAGGGGTTGGGTGTGGCCACCCAACCCCTCCTAGGGGAGATCGGGTGGGCCAACCCGACCTCCCCTAGGGGAGATCGGGTCAGCCAACCCAACCCCTCCTAGGGGAGATCGGGTGTGGCCACCCAACCCCTCCTAGGGTTAAGATACACGGAGCGTGACCCTTGATTGACTCTATTTTAGGATGGTATGACACGCGCAATTTGAAGCCGGGGTTTTACCTTTTGTCGGAATACTTACTTACCCATGGATGTGTTTCTCTGACCCTGCCCCCTGTCTTATAAGATAGAGGAATTATAAACGTCAGAATAACACGGACACGCGTCCAAGCACGTGTCCGTCTGAGATGGAAATAATAAATTTATCCCCGCCATGGGTGTATGCTTGAAAAATATATGCTCGCATGGGGATGCAATACGAATACAGCTAAGCGGGTTCATGCTTCAATTTCATGTCGGGTGTTGGATCACAGTGGAACTCCGGTACGGACTTTGACGGCGATCCTAGCTCCTTCCCTCCACGCAATCCTGCAAGAGGGGATAGACCGGGCGGTGACCCAGAATCCCTCTCCGATGCTTAAATGAGTGCCTACTACGAACTGGCAAGCAATAATCTCAAAGGGTATGTAATTCAACGTAAGTGATCTGAGGTGACCTCTTGCCCTTTTATAGGCGAAGAGATGCCTCAGGTACCTGGTGAACCGTTAGGGGTGGTTAGCCCGTATCCCGCGTATCTCGGGTGTGATCCCGCCTATCTAGGCCATGATCTCGCTTATCTCGGCCACGCCCCGTGTATCTCGGCCACGCTCCGTGTATCTTAACCACGTTCCGCGTATCTCGGCCACGCCCCGCGTATCTTGGCCTTATCCTCTGATGACGAGTCCCGACTCCTGTCGGGGACTCCAGAGTTATCTCGTTGTGTCACCGCTCGGGGCCCCTCGTCATCGTGACAGGGTCAATCGTTCTCAGGGATTCGTCATCGGGGCCTACTTAAAGGCTTCTTATCGGGAGCTTTCAGCTCGTCGGTCGGGACCGACTCTGTCGGGACCTTTCATCATCGGGACTCCCTTCATCGGGACCCTTCTCCTGGGTCATCTTGACCTTCGTTTGGGGCCTGGTGGGCCTGTTTGCCGTTTCCTCACCCTTAAAGAGCCTGACGCCTGTAGTCGAACCCATCATTTGCCCCCAAGACATGAGGGACTTTTAGTTCGTCGTGTCTTCCAACTCCCGACCTCCCGATATTGGAATCGGGGATCTTTCCCTTGACATGGTCACTCAGTACTAGTCTTCTCCTTTACGTTTCCTCAGCGTTTTTGTGGATAACTGCCAAATCCCAAGGGTCTCATCGGTTCCCCAGTTCATTAAATGCAGTAGATAGTGAAGCGACGTTTTCGGCCCTCGTGCCTGATTTTTCGCGCCTGTTCTTTTCTGAAAAGTGCTTTTCAGGTCGTTTCATCATTACGTCTGTTGTCCTTCTGCACTTTTATCTCAACGGTCCAGATTAAAACTCTTCGACTTCGACGACTCGGATCGAAGTGTCCCTTCAACTGTTCTCTTCGTCTATAAAACCCTAGCCATGGTCACAGTTTAACTTTTACCGTTTCCGAATTCTCAAAAGCTCTCTGCAACTTCTCTGTGAATTCAAGCTCTGTAATTCCGAAGGCCTCGAAGTTTCTCCGGTCACCTTTCCGGCGACGCCCAGTTCATTTCCTCCACTTCTACTTCATCATGTCTGGTAAGGATTTTTCCTTTATTGCTTTGTTCGTCTTTCCCTTATTTATAGCTTTCCGAGAATCCCACTGTGTTTTTCTTGCAATTGTTACTTTTCAGACAGCGGGTCCAGCTCTGAGGGGAAGAAGCCTTTTAATTTTGATTATGCTCTGAATGAAATTTCCAATACTGCCTACGATGGAGCCCTCCGAGAGGGGTGTATCACTTCTACCTGGGAACCCCGTTTCCCATATCCTTGGCCTCGCCCCTCGGGTAACCCTGAGGTTACTCGTCCCCAAAAAGGGGAGGTATTTGTCTCTACGGGGCAAGTATCAGCGGTGATTAGATTCCCCTTTTGTGGTAATCTGGTCGAGATGTGCCAGCATTACAAAACGCATCCAACTACCTTCTCTCCCCATGCCATCCGTCTATGGAACGCCTTTCAGGTTCTCTGCTTCCGACAGAAGTGGGTCTACAGCCTCCAACTCTTCAGAATCTTCTATGGGATGAAGTGCAACGAGGCGGGGGTTTGCGCCTTCTATCCTCGAATGCCCAAGTGGAGTAAACAGCAGCTTGCCCGGTGTAACTGGACCAATGGCACCTGGAAGGTGGTCAAGGGTCGGTGACTCCTGGTTGACACGGGGTCCGACAACAGTGGTTGGAAGAGGAGCTACTTCTTCATCCGACACTCATCGATCCCCTGGCCCCTATGGGAGGTGATAGCAGACTCCCCGCCTGCCTTCCACACTTATTCCGATGAAGATTTCGAAACTCTTCAACTCATCCAGCTTTATCGATGGGGGGAGTCCTACACTCCCCTCGACGCCAATTCCCTCGTGGAGCGGGACCTGGTGAACGCCGGGATCCGACTCCTCGATATAATCTCTGGGGGGCAGCTTTTCGACGGCCCTTCTAATATGGTTCCCTGGGTAAACTTCTAACTCTTCTTCGTTTACTGTTTGCAGCCAAGAAGGTATCTGTGATGACCGATCTGTTCCTTAAGAAGGGGGAGACTGATACTGTCCGCCCCTCGCGGAAGAGGAAATCCGCAAAGAAGGTTGCTGCTCAATCGGGGTCTCCTTCCGCGGAGCAGCCAAAGCGGAAGCGGGTGGATCTGGACCAGCTCTTCGACGTCCAGAATGCTGAAGAAGGTAAAAAGCTCAGACTTGCTATTAAATCATATAAGAGGATGGTCCCGAAGGATTTGATTTCTTCGACCAAGGAGGCCCGTATCGCTGACGTCAAACGAATCCTTCGGCGAAACTCCTCGTGTCTTGAAGGCGGGCTATTACCACTACCGAGGGAAGGATCAATACGTCTCCCGACGTATCGTTTGGTGTAAGAACCCTGATGAACTTCCTGACTACATTTCTGAAGCCTCTCGTCCTCCAGGTGCAGGTCGCTCGGGAGTTCCATCGGGTGCTGCAGCTTCCGCGGATGCACCGTCTTCAACAGGGGCGCCTCCCTCAGCTGGGGAGAAGGCTTCGACCGGCGAACAGTTTCGTCGGGTGGAAACCTTGGACTCCTCCGAGGAGACTGACGGGGGTGGCTCCCTTCGTCATCGTCGGAGGACGGGGCAGTCTTCCCTGAAACCAACCCCTCAGGGGCCGCCCCCTTCATCTTCTCCGCAGCAGCGACAGCCGTCGCCCATCCACAACTTCACTCCTTCTCCCGTCCGGGTCGAGACGGAGGCATGCCCCTCCACGTTTCGTCCTCCTCCTCCTCCTCCTGTTGCTCTTGATAGGAACTTCTATAGGCCCTTCGACCCCTCTCAAGCGAATGCTCCCTAGACTCCCATCCAGACGCTGCAAGGAGTCCCGCTTAGACAAGGGGAGCAGGACCTGGCCCTGCATCTGCTGGCAGGCTCGATCCTGCCTACCATGCGATATCCGATTTCCCTCAATCGGACTGCCATGCATCGGGATGTCCGAGAGATGTCCCTGCGTCGGATAGAGGTAAAATTTCGCTTTCGCTCCTTCCTTCTTGTTGGTAAGTCTGGTTGTTGGCCTACTAACACTTCCCTCTCTTATTGCAGGAGCTCGGGGACTTCAACCGTGTTTTTGCGTACCTCATCGCCTATGATGAGTCCCGGGAGCAGGACCGAGCAGCCCTCGACAAGCTCAAGGAGGATCTTAAGGCTTCCCAGTCTTCGCGGGGGAAACTCGTCAAGGAGCTGGCTATCCTTGAGCAAAAGGTTCGGGACCTCCAGAAGCAGGTCGGGGACTTTGAGGGACTCCTGAGGCAGGAGCGACAGGAGCGGCAGGCTGCCGAGGATAAGCTGGTCCTTGAGAGGAAGGCTGCTGAGGACAAGCTGGTCCTCGAGAAGAAGGCTCTGGAGGAGCAGGTCGCGGGATTTCCTGCGCAGCTGATCGAGGCGGAGGCCAAGGGCCGGGAGGATTATCGGAGGTCTGAGGACTTCCAGGCCGATGCTATGAAGTTCTTTGGCGCGGAGGTGGAGAACACTCTCTTCAATGCGGTTGAGGAGCTCCACCTGGAGTATGGCGACGCCATTAATTTTGACAAGTCTCCTTCCCTCGCCCCCTTCGCGAAGAAATACTTTGCTCTTTCTGAGGAGAGTGATGGGGGGAGTACTCCCGCGATTGCCGAAGACGCAGCAGAGGCCCCGATAGTCGATCCTCCCGAGGCCAACCCTGTGGAACCTTCCGCTACCGACTCCGCGGACCCAGCTCCTGCCGATGTTGCCGACAAGGACCAAGCTTAACATCTTTAGAATCCTTGTATTTTCTTCTCTTTTGTCATCGTCGGGCCCTTATCAATATCAGTCTTTCTTAGTTCCGATTCTTTCGTTGTACTTCTCCCAGTGGCTTTACTATACTCGCTTAGGTCGATACCTCGACACTTAAGACATTTTCGTTCTTCATTCCCAACGATTTGATAACTTGCACCACTTAAGGCGACTTATCATCATGCACCGCTCAAGGCGACTTTTTTCCGTGCACCACTTAAGGCGACTTTTTCCGTGCACCACTTAAGGCGACTTAATATTACTTAGAGTAAATCTAAGAATCACGCATCACTTAAGACGACTTAATATCGTGCACCACTCAAGGCGACTTTACAGCGTGCAAAGACGACTTAATATCGGGCACCACTCAAGGCGACTTTATATCATGCACCACTTAAGGCGGCTTTTCAGTACTTAGAATGAATCTAGGGATCGTGCACCACTCAAGGCGACTTAATATCGTGCATCACTTAAGACGACTTTTTGATACTTAGAATAAGTCTAAGGATCGTGCACCACTCAAGGCGACTTTGATAACGTGCATCACTTAAGACGACTTTTCGATACTTAGAATAAATCTAAGGATCGTGCACCACTCAAGGCGACTTAGTATCGTGCACCACTTAAGGCGACTTTATATCGTGCACCACTTAAGGAGACTTTTCGATACTTAGAATAAATCTAAGGATCGTGCACCACTCAAGGCGACTTAGTATCGTGCACCACTTAAGGCGACTTTATATCGTGCACCACTTAAGGTGACTTTGACACTTAGCATAAATCTAAGGATAACTCTGATTGGAAGCAACCTCTTTATTTATTGACGGCACAAAATTGGCATACATCGAATTAAACGATACACAGCATACACCACTTAAGGCGATTTTACATCGGGCACCACTTAAGGCGACTTTATCGGGCACCACTTAAGGCGACTTTATCGGGCACCACTTAAGGCGACTTTCTTCAAGCATGGTGTTTCTTCAAGTGTTCGCCACTAAAAGAATGCTTTAACGTTCTGCCATCGAGGTCTTCCAACTTGTACGCATTTGGAGCTGGCATCCCCACGACCTTATAAGGTCCTTCCCATTTTGGTGACATCTTGTTGATTCTATCCAAAAGGGTGAACTCGTTGCGACGCCAAACCAGCTCCCCGACGAAGAACTGTCGGGACTTCACTCGCCGATTGTAGTACCTGGTCGTCGCCAAACGCATTCGAGCTTGGACTTCATCGGCTTCCCGCCTTTTCTCTTCAAGTAAGTCCAAGTCCAGACGTCTCATTTCATCATTCGTCAGAGGCTCGTAATATCTCATCCGATGGGACGCTACAGCTACCTCCACGGGGGCGACAGCTTCCGTGCCATAAACGAGGCCAAACGGAGTCTCCCCTGTTGATCGTTTGGGTGTCGTTCTAACAGCCCAAAGCACGTTTTCCAGTTCATTCAGCCACTTTCCCTTCAAGGCATAGACCCTCTTCTTCAGGCCATCCATCACGATTTTGTTGGCTGATTCCACCTGGCCATTAGTCTGAGCATGGCGTACGAAAGCGGTCCGATGCTCGATGTTCAACTCCTCCAGATACTCCCTCACCTGAGAGCCGTTAAACGGTGGACCATTGTCGCTGATCACCACCTTAGGAATCCCGTATCTGGACACAATGTGGGTCTAGAGGAACTTGACGATCTGGTTCCCCGTCGTTCTGGCCAATGCCTTCGCCTCTATCTATTTCGAAAAATAATCGATTCCTACAAGTAAATACTTACATTGACCTTGTGCTTGTGGAAGAGGTCCCACCAAGTCGATGCCCCATTGTGCGAAAGGCCACGCGCTCTTGATGGATGTCAGATTAGCGGCCGGAGCCACGATACTCGGGGCGTACCTCTGGCACGCGTCACAGGATCGGACCAACGTCGTTGCTTCCTTGCTCATCGTAGGCCAATAATAGCCCAAGTTTAGCACTTTCCTCATAATGGATCGGGCTCCTTCATGACAAGCTGCGACCCCTTCATGCACCTCCTTCAGGATTCGATTTGTATCGGGTTCTGCCACACACTTCAAATACGGAGTCGAGAACCAGCCCTTCTTGTACAGCTGGTCGTCTAGCATCATGTAGTTAGCCGCGATCCGACGTATCCTGTCTGCTGCTACTTTATCATCGGGGACTGCCCCCGTAGTCAGGTACGTGACTATCGGGGTCATCCAAGTTGGCTCCTCCTCCGATCTTGCCTCAATGGCACACACCTGTGTCGGGTCGATGGTCGATAAGATCACCTTTTCTAGGAAGTGCACCTTCCGATTTTCTTCCAAGGTTGCCCCCAGGGAAAATTTGCTCAAGGCGTCTGCCTCTACGTTTTCCTCCCTCGGGATTGCCTCGATGTCGAAGCTTTTAAAGCTCTCCTTCAAGGTTTGTACCTCTCTTAGATACTTCTTCATTATCGGGCTCCTTGCTTCGTATCGCCCCTGAACCTGATTTACGATCAAAGCTGCGTCACACTTCACTCTCAAGTGATCGACTCCCGTGCCTTTAGCAATTTTCAGGCCCGTGATGAGAGCTTCATACTCCGCTTCGTTGTTTGTGGCCTTGAATGTTAAGGCCAAGGCGTATCGTTGCGGTTCTCCTTCACCCGGTGGTATCAACAAAAAGCTCGCTCCTGATCCGTCCGAACTCGAGGAGCCATCCGTGTACATTTCCCAGGTATTTTCTTCGTTTGGCTGTTCTGATTGCTCTGCCCTCTCTGGTTGTTCTTCTGTCGGGACCTCCGTGGTTGCCCCCTCTACAGGACCCGCTTCTTCTAGATCGGGGGCTGTAGATTCTGCTATAAAATCCGCCAATGACTGGCCCTTAATGGCCGTTCTTGGAGCGAAGTGTATCCGAAACTCATTAAGCTCTACCGCCCACTTCACTAATCTCCCCGATGCATCCGGTCGGTTCAAAAAATGCTTCAAAGGCTGGTTCGTCAGCACAGTAATCTCGTGTGCATGGAAATAAGGCCTTAGCTTCCGAGTAGTAATAATCAACGCAAAGAGGTACTTCTCAACGGCGGGATAATTTAATTCAGACTTGGAAAACGCCTTGCTTACATAATAGACGGGGACTTGATTACCCTCGACAACCTTCACTAACACAGAGCTAATGGCAAATTCAGAAACAGCCAAATAAAGATAGAGCGGCTCGCCTGGAACCGGTTTCGCCAGCGGCGGGAGGGTGCGAAGGTGCTGCTTGAGTGCTTGGAACGCCTCTTCACACTTGGCAGTCCACTCAAATTTCTTGTTGGCCCTCAGGACTTCAAAAAATGGCATTGATCGGTCGCTGGCTTTGGACAGGAAGCGATTCATTGCAGCTAGTCGGCCATTCAGCACTTGTACCTCCCGATGGTTTATCGGGGACTGCATCTCCTCAATCGCCCTCGGCTTCTCGGGATTCACCTCAATTCCCCTCTGGCTCACCATAAAGCCCAAAAATTTCCCAGAGTTGACTCCGAAAGCGCATTTCGTCGGGTTTAAGCGAACTTGATGAAGCCTCATGCGCTCAAACGCCATGGTTAGGTTGTGCACATGATCCTCGGCTTGTCGAGACTTCACTAGCATATCATCCACGTAAGCCTCCTTGGTTTCCCCCAGCATATCTCCGAACAACTTGTTCACCATCCGCTGGTAGGTTGCCCCAGCATTGATCAATCCGAAAGGCATGACATCGTAGTGATAGATGTCACTGTCTGCATAGAACGCTGTGTGGGGAGCGTCTTCCTTGGCCATCTTGATCTGATTATAGCCCGAATACGCATCCATAAAACTCAACAGCTCATGTCCCGACGTGGCATCCACCAGCTGGTCTATTCTCGGGAGTGGATAACAGTCCTTCGGGCAAGCCTTATTCAGGTCGCGGAAATCCACACACATTCGCCATTTGCCGTTAGTCTTCTTTACCAGCACTGGATTGGCAACCCAAGTCTGGAATCGGAGATCTTTAATAAACCCAGCATCGAGCAACCTGCCCACCTCCTGCTGGATCGCGATCTTCTTGTCCGTGCCCATCGGACGCCTTTTCTGTGTGATGGGTTTGATAGCGGGATCTATCTTCAGCTCGTGTACGATCACATCGGGGCTGATTCCTGGCATATCGCTCGGGGACCAGGCAAACAGCTCCTTGAACTCCTTCAGTAATTCAATCAATTTTTGGGCTGTCTCCTCAGTTAGAGCAGACCCGATTTTCACCTTCCTCTGGGGGCCGTCGATCTCAACTTCTTTTAAATCTTCTACGGGGGCGGGACGCCCAAACTCCTCTCTAGGATCTGTATCTGTCTGGAGGACAGTCATGGCTTCTCGCCTCCTCCTCCGGGTGGCATTAACATAGCATTTTTGGGAAGCTACCTGGTCACCCTTGACTTCTCCGACCCCGTGGTCGGTCGGGAACTTCATCTTCTGGTGTACTGTCGAGGCAACCGCCATCAGGGGGTTGATGGAGGTTCTCCCAATAATCGCGTTGTAAGTCCCCGCGGAATCAACTACCACGAACCCCACGTTCCTCCTTTCTGATTTCCACCCACTACCAAACTCCACTGGTAAGGTGATTACCCCTAGCGGATAGGAGGTTGAACCAGAGAACCCGACCATCGGGAAGTTTGCCTCTTTCAGATCTTTCTTCGTTTTCCCCATAGCCTCCAGCGCGTCCATGAATAGAATGTCGGAGGAGCTCCCTCCGTCGATTAGAATTCGCTTCATTTCGAACCCGTCTACATCCAAGGTTACCACCAAGGCGTCGTCGTGCGGAGTTTCCACGCCTATGAGATCCTCCGACGAAGAGGAGATCACCATTTCTTCCTTCAGGGTCCAGGATCGGGACCTCTTACCTAACACCACCGCCGTAGGGATTCTAGAGGCATAAACCTCTCGAGCGGATGAGGTATCACCTCCAGCAGCAAACCCTCCATGAATCACATTGATAGTGCCCCGTCTCTCCTTGCGAGCACCGGATGACTCTGGGTCGGTTCTCTTCTTCTTTGGGGACCGATCACGGGATCGGGAACGGGACCGCGATCGGGACCGAGAGCGGGATTGACACCGCTTATCCCCGACGAACTCCTTGAGCTTCCCTTTCTGGATCAGCTTTTCAATCTCCTTCTTCAGTTCCCGACAATGGTTGGTGTCGTGACCATTTGCGCGGTGAAATCGTTAGTAGCGATCCGTGCGAGATCCCAAGAATTCTCCATCCTTCTTTGGGGGGTACCTGGAGATACCCTGTCGTTCCATGACCGTCAGTACCTCCGCCATGGAGCAGTTGAGAGGAATGTCGAGATCCTCCCACTTATCCTTCCTTGAAGAGCGCCTATCGTCCCTCCGATCAGAGCGACCTCGATTCCGATTACTCTCGGGTTTGCCCTATGACTTACGATCGTCGAAGGGTTTAACCAACTGCTTTCCTTTGTTCGACTTTGGGGGCTCCAGCTCTCCTGCGGCTATCTTCGACTCCTGGACATCGATTTGCCGTTTTACCCTCTTCTGTAGTGCCTCCATATTCCACACAGCTTTCTCAGCCACACTGTGCATTAAGTTCCGAATGAACGTACGAATGGTCTCACCTTCCGAGATCTCTTCGTCAATCTCTGCCACACTGGCGGTGTACCGCTGGTAATAATGTGCCAGCGATTCGTCGGGCCTCTATACCACCTGGGTCAGGGCTCTTTCTCCAAGTGTGTTCGGGAACAGCGTACACACTATGTCTTCATTAGGGGCTCTTCCCAGACATGCCATGAGGTGCTTCTGGACATGACGAACTGGATCTCCTTCACCATCGTACTCCTTTATCGTGGGGATACCCAGCCCTGGTGGGGCTAGGGTGTCTATGAGTCGGGGAACGAAGGGATGAGTAGACCGATCCCTCAGCTCCGATACCACCGGCTTCTGCTCTCCCATGCAGATGTTCACGATCTTTACCACCTTGTCGGGGGTGATGTGACCATTCAGGGGAATGGTCCTGTGCTGTACTGGCCCTGGGCCATCAACCACGAACCTCTCCGGCTGACCGGATACCCTACTTCCGTCCTGGCCCCGGGGCGGAGCCTCTTGTGCGTTCCGAACCTCTGCTGGTGGGGCCGCTTCTTCCAACGGGGGCATCTCCTCCTGCCTCCTCGCAGCCTCTCTCCGATCCAAGAGAGCCTCCACGGCTGCCAAAAACATAGGCATGGCTTCTGCCACCGCCCTTGTCAGGTCCGCAGCTGGGGGGCCTCCTGCCCCCTATTGCCCTGGTGCTGAGCAGCAATGTCTTCAGGACCTTCATTGTGCCCCCCTGTCTGGGAGAGCTCAGCCGGGGGATGGTTCTGGTTTTCCTCCTGTTCTGGTAGTGAATTCAGAGTTGTTGCAGCGGGGTGACGGGAACCACCAGATTGTCCCTGTCTTCTGTGCTTGCCAGCCGCCATCGATCGAGTAGAAGGCATATCAGCTTTTTGTTTGTTTCCCACAGACGGCGCCAATGTTGGATCACGGTGGAACTCCGGTACGGACTTTGACGGCGATCCTAGCTCCTTCGCTCCACGCAATCCTGCAAGAAGGGATAGACCGGGCGGTGACCCAGAATCCCTCTCCGATGCTTAAATGAGTGCCTAATACGAACTGGCAAGCAATAATCTCAAAGGGTATGTAATTCAACGTAAGTGATCTGAGGTGACCTCTTGCCCTTTTATAGGCGAAGAGATGCCTCAGGTACCTGGTGAACCGTTAGGGGTGGTTAGCCCGTATCCCGCGTATCTCGGGTGTGATCCCGCCTATCTAGGCCATGATCTCGCTTATCTCGGCCACGCCCCGCGTATCTCGGCCACGCTCCGTGTATCTTAACCACGTTCCGCGTATCTCGGCCACGCCCCGCGTATCTTGGCCTTATCCTCTGATAACGAGTCCCGACTCCTGTCGGGGACTCCAGAGTTATCTCGTTGTGTCACCGCTCGGGGCCCCTCGTCATCGTGACAGGGCCAATCGTTCTCAGGGATTCGTCATCGGAGCCTACTTAAAGGCTTCTTATCGGGAGCTTTCAGCTCGTCTGTCGGGACCGACTCTGTCGGGACCTTTCATCATCGGGACTCCCTTCATCGGGAACCTTCTCCTGGGTCATCTTGACCTTCGTTTGGGGCCTGGTGGGCCTGTTTGCCGTTTCCTCACCGTTAAAGAGCCTGACGGCTGTAGTCGAACCCATCACCGGGATTTGTCTAAGTGGAGAAAAATTTTAATTTTGGTCTAAAATTTTTCTATGTATGGGATGCCTAAAAATAAACCCATGGGATGTTAACTTGAGTGGAAAAATGCCTAACCATAGTCTAAGGGAGGTAAAGATGATAGTTTTCCTTTAACCCTTAGATCTCTTCTAATTTTAAATGGAGTGTTGTGATTATATCACTTTAAAAAACCCTACACCTTTTCAAATATATAGAGGAGTAAAGAAATTACCTCACTTAGCCACCATTGTCATCTTTTTCCTTTTTCCTCACACTTGGAGACCAAGGGTGGAATTCTTGCACACCAAGGGAGAGGGGCCGGCCAAAATTCTGGTGGTGGACCAGAAATTCCGACCGGCACGGACGAAGGGGAATCACCGGCACGGCACGGGGTTAAGGCGACGGCAGCAGCTCCCGGCGGCACGGCGGAGGCGAGGCGGTCCGACAGCTCGAGGCGGCGTGGACCAAGGCGGGGACGGTGGTCGACGACAAAGCTGTCCCGGACGACGGCAGCATCAGGTCCAGAGGGGGTGGTCGACAGCGAGGTGGGACGGCTCCGGCACGGCGTGAGGCGTCCTCCGGCGATGGCGAGGTCTGAATTCCGGCGACCCCAAAATTTGAATTCCGGACCCGTTTATCATATCGGGTCGGGTTTTCCAAAGGTCCACTCTTTTCCTTCTCGTTATCGTGTGAAATGTTGATACTTGAATTGCCGATATTCGATTGCCGATACTTGATTGAATATGTGATTGCCGTGGATAGCCGTAGCTAGTCGTGGATTTGGGGAAAAAAATTTTGGCCGGTCGTCCGGAGATAGTTTTTTGTCCGATTAGACTATTCCCGTTTTGAATTTGCCCGGGAACTGACTTTTGGTTCGGACGAAATTGTCCGATTTGGTTGTCGTGGTGTCCTTGGCTCGTGTTTGTTACCTTTGTTGGATGTCTTCGAATCTTTGGTTGTTGTTGGTCGAGTACCGGGGTACTCCCGGTTTTTTTCGGAAATTTTCTTGTTTTGACATCTGTCATGCCGTGGCAGGTACTGTATTCTTGGTAGTGTCCCCGTACGCAAACTCTGCAAAGGCGTTACATCCTTCGAAGGATGAGTAAGTTCCTCTTTCTCTTCTATTCGTCGCATTACTTCCTTTCCTGCCATTAGCTTAGTGTCGCAATCTGAGCCGGGGTGTTAGTCGAAACTTGATTCGAACTTTGGGATTTCCTGCTGCCTTTGACTTAGGTCTCGCTGCTTTGTCGGAGAACCACCTGACTAGGTCTGACTATAACGAGCACGTTACTTTAGGTGATATCTGCCCCTTAGATGAGCCTCTATATCCCTTCCTCCCCTCCTTGGGGAATACCCGCCAGACGGTGACAGAGCCTCCCAGGGGGAAGGTCGTTGTTTACCCTTCCCAGATTCGATTTGGATTGCGGCTGCCTTATTGCGATGATCTTGTAGAAATGAGTAGGTTTTTTAGGATCTCTCCCGTGAACCTTGCTCCTAGTGCTATCCGTGTCTGGGTGAGCTTCCGGGTGTTATGCCACTAGTACTCCTGGAAGTACTCACTGGTTTTGTTCCGATGCTTCTATCGATTCCAATATCAGAGGAAGGTAGGCTTTGCGAGTTTTGTAACTCGACATCCATCCCTCAAAGATTCCCGATTTGCTGACTTCGGGTTGAGCGGGGTCGAGTGGAATACTTCTCTTCGCTTCGTGGCCCGGAGCGATAACTCGGCGAGCCACTGGGCCAAACATTATTTCTTCATTACGGATCGGTATGTTACTTGGTCAGTCTTGAATGAGGATCGGTCAGACGGCTGGCCTGCCTTCGGGGAGTTCTCTTCTGCGGATTTAGAGACTATGAAGGCCATGTATGAGAGCAACAGGACCCAGTCATACTGCCCTGTGTCCTTAGTGACTGAGACGGATCTTTATGAAGCAGGGATCAGTTTGACTCCTGACTCCGGGGGTTCGGTATGTTACTTAGTCTTCTCATCTGCATTTACTTTCTGCTTTTTTCTTGTAGGTTGGTTTCACGGGAAAACATATAACGTGCAGGCGGCACCGGTCGATCTGAGCAAGAGGAGGGCTCCATCTAGCTCTACCTTGAAGAAGTCCCCCATGCTTGGGAAAACTGCTGGGGCCTCTGGTATACTTCCTTCTCTTTGCCCCTTTATGGTATACTTGTGTTTTTCTTACCTTTTTTTTCTTGTATTGCTAGGGAACTCTCCTCTGGTGACCGAGAGGGTTGCCTTTGTAGGCAAAGGCTCTGGACCTTCTAAGTCCAAGTCGCGGATGTCCGACTCTGAGGCCGGGGCCTCGGCTGTCAAGAGGAAGAAAGCTGCATATCCTCTTCCGTCTGTTGTTCGTCCCCCGACCCTGTCTCGCGACAAAGAGATGGTGGTCGAAGAGGCGCCTTCCCGAGCTGACAAAGGGAAGCGACCTGTTGGTGATGGTTGAGTGGTCACTGGTTCTCCATCCCCTGCCCCCCAGCCGAGGGCACGGCCGTCAGGTTCGATCTCTTTCCTGTCACTGATGCTTCTATGTTTGTATGTTTCTTTATGTTGCTTTGTTTGTATAGGTGGGCCTCCGGCTTTGAGTCGGAAGGATTTCACGCGCCTTACTGATGAGGATATCGTTGGGTCTGAGTGGACTCCTTTTGCTGGGTTGAAGGAGTTCCACCTTGATAGCGGGTCTTCCTTGTGCACTCCGGAGGTTGGTATCCGTGTGCTTCGCGGTGCCATCCCTCCTGGCGATCGTGCTGCTCAGCCTAAGTCTCCCGGGGAGACTCGGCGTTTTGTTCAGGGTGTACTATCCCGTTATGTGCCTGTGAGTGGTTCCTCGCTTTCTCCTTTTTACTTTCGTGTGGTTGCTTTTCCAGTTACTCATCTCTTGTTTGAATTTTTAGGGTATGTCTGACATGGTGAACATGTCATCCCTTGTGCTCGAGCTATCTGACGAGAAGAAGGCTCTCGAGGACAGTCAGGTGTCCCTAAAGGCAGAGCTTGTCACTGCCACTGAGAAGGCACGCTTATCCGATCTGAAGATGCAGGAGCTCAGAGACCAAGTGTCTTTACTTGAGACTACCGTAGGAAGCTTACGCCGGGAGGCTGAGGTCGCATCTTCACTCCATTCTGAGGAGTTGCGGAAACTTGAGGCAAGGTGCCGGGCAGAGGAGAGGACTGTCGCAGTGTCTGAGTACAAGGCTTCCTCTGCCTTTACTGATGACTACAGTGTGCGGCTCACTCAGGAGATGAACTAGTTTGGTGAGTATCTCGTTGACCATATTTTTCGCATTGATCCTCAGTTTCCGGTTGGCGATCTTGGTGATTTTGGACCGTACGCTACTGGTTACATGGCTGTCCTTAGGGGTCAGGCTGCTGTTGCAGACGAGCCTGCCCCTACACAGGTGGATGCTACGCCTGTGGATATTGACACTTCAGACTCTTCCTCCTCTTCCTCCATCTCTGCTGGTGGTTCGGCCTCAGGGGGTCAGAGTGACTCCCCAGAGGGCTCTGGTTGATGTATTGACATCTTTCTATCTTTGTATATACGACCATACTCTTCCTCCCCTTTGATGGGTTGTATCTTTTGGGATTGCTGTGGGATTTTGTGTTGCTTTCCTTTTTCGTATTGTGTTGTTGGCAGTGTGGTTCACTTGCCTTTTGATGGGTACTTCGTATGCCTTTGTATGTATCCCTTTGATTATGTACTCTTCCTTTGGTGTGTCTCCTTTGCTTATCCTTCTGTTGAGTTTTCTTTCACTTATCCTTCTTTTGTGTTTTCCTTCATGTCATACCTGCTATTTCATCAAGAAAAAACATTATGTGTTCTACATACCACTTTACTTTGAAATTATTTTCTCATGGGATCCTTCTGAGTATGGTGTAATGATCTCTTCTGATACCCTTTGAATGGTATGTGTGGTATTGCTAGACCAAAGATACGCTCTTGATGGGCATTGAATACTGTTCACGAGATACGCTCCCGGAGGGCACCAGTAGTTAGACCAAAGATACGCTCTTGGTGGGCGTCGAAACTGTTCGTGAGATACGCTCCCGGAGGGCACCAGTAGTTAGACCAAAGATACGCTCATGGTGGGCGTCGAAACTGTTCACGAGATACGCTCCCGGAGGGCACCAGTAGTTAGACCAAAGATACGCTCTTGGTGGGCGTTGAAACTGTTCACGAGATAGGCTCCCGTAGGGCACCAGTAGTTAGACCAAAGATACGCTCTAGGTGGGCGTTGAAACTGTTCACGAGATACGCTCCCGGAGGGCACCAGTAGTTAGACCAAAGATACGCTCTAGGTGGGCGTTGAAACTGTTCACGAGATACGCTCCCGGAGGGCGTCGAAACTGTTCACGAGATACGCTCCCGGAGGGCACCAGTAGTTAGACCAAAGATACGCTCTAGGTGGGCGTCGAAGCTGGTAGTTTGAAATCTACCTCAAGATACGCTCTTAGGGGCGTCGAATCTGGTAGTTTGAAATCTACCTCAAGATACGCTCTTGGGGGCGTCGAATCTGGTAGGTTGCAAATCTACCTCAAGATACGCTCCTGGGGGCGTCGAAGGTTGTAGTTTTAGAAACTACTCTCAAGATACGCTCTTGGGGGCGTCGAAATTCGTAGTTTTTGGAAACCACTCTCAAGATACGCTATTGGTGCGTCGAAGGTCGTAGTATGGAAACTACTCTCAGGATACGCTCTTGGGGGCGTCGAAGGTCGTAGTATGAACACTACTCTCAATATACGCTCTTGGGGGCGTCAAAGTTCGTAGTATAGAAACTACTCTCAAGATACGCTCTTGGGGGCGTCGAATCTGTTCGCGCGATAGGCTCCCGGAGGGCACAGGGTTCGTAGTTTTTAGAACTACTCTTAAGATACGCTCTTGGGGGCGTTGAATCTGTTGTTGACTTAAAGTCATATCTGTGTAAGGATAACTCCATGATTATATCACCACATTCATTGGAAAATATTTTTTGAGTAACTCCTACTTCCTTAAGAGCATTCATGTTTTTTGTACACATGGGGTGCCTTGGGGGGATCAAGACACCCTTTGGAGGAAATCAAGGATAGTGTAGAGTTGGAGTAACTTCTTGAGTTCTCCTTCTCAAAAGTTGTTTTTGGAAAACTTAGAATGCTTGAACATGCAAAATGCTAAATATGAAACTAAGGATATGGGGTGTTGAGTGTGTCGGTTGCCACGTACTCCCTTAGGCCTCCATTGTAAATCATCTCCTCCACTTCTATCTTCAGCACCATGCAGTTGTTCGTTTGATGCCCCCAGGTTCCATGGTACTCACACCATCCCTGTGCATCTCTTCCTAGGAAGGCCTTGCCCTCCTCCTTGCATGTGGGTAGCTCCTCCTTGAGGTACTTCTGAAAAATTTCTTCTATGCTCACTGTAAGGGGTGTGAATTTGAAATTGACACCTCATTCCAGTGTATCAGTCTCTCTTTCTTTCTCCGGGACTTCATCCAGTTGCTCCATCTCCTTTGCAAACGCCTTGTCTAGCTTTTCCTTGAGCTCTCTCATCGTGCTTGTCATGACCATCTCATAAAGCCCTCCATAGGCCTCAAATGAGTTTGGATGCATGTTTCTAATGAAGGCTCTGACGGCTTCTCCTCTTGTGATGTCCATATTGGCACCATAACTGGAGAATCTCTCGAAGTAGCTTGACATTGGCTCCCACGGCATTTGCTGTCATCAATGTATCGGAAGCCTCTTGTGATGGAGTCCCTTGTTCTTTTTCCTTCAGCGCTTTCTGGCTACCAAGGTATGCTTGTTACCTTTACAGCCTTGCTCATGTTTCTCTTCTTAGCCATTCTTTGAAAAAACTGCCTGCTCAGGCGGAGTGCAACTCCGTTCTTCATCTTTCTTTGCCTTTGTCTCCTCATCACCTTCTTGTTATCTTGGTTGGCTCCTACCATGACCATTGCCACTGTGTCTGTCCTATGTGATCCACGTCTCATTGAGTTGACGTAGCACTGCCTTGCAGTGCGCTGATCACCCAGGACTTCTCCGACTCCATTCTCAGTGATGTACTTCAACTTCTGGTGTACGGTGGATGGAACGATTTTGTATGGGTTTATGGTTGTTCTTCCTAGGATCCCATTGTAGGCTCCCAGGCTTTCAACCACCAGGAAGTTAACGTTCACCTTCAGCTGTGTCCATCCTTGGCCCATGGTCACCGGCAGGGTTATCATTCCCAGGGGGTAACTTGTTGCCCCTGAGAAGCCAACTAGAGGGAAGTTGACTGGTTTGATGTCTGCCTTCGTTTTCCCTATTTCTTATAGGACTCTTAGGCTTAGGAGGTCTGCCGAGCTGCCCCCATCTACCAATATTCGCTTTACATCAAAATTATCAATGTCTATTGTGATGACTAGAGCATCGTCATGTGGGAAGACGATGTGGCTCTTGTCCTTCTCTGAGAATTCGATCTTCATCTCCTCTCCTTCTCTTGGCCTTTTCCTCCACCATGGCACTGAACTCAATTTGGATACGTAAAGCTCCCTTGCATTAGCAGTTGGGCCACCCGACGCTACTCCTCCGTGTATCATATTTATGGTCCCCCTCTTGTTGGGTGGAGGATTGTAGTCTACTTTGCTTTTGCCTTTGTCCCTGTATGATGGCCCTAACTGTATGCTATTGCCCCCATGATCCACGAACTGCTTTAGTTCTCCCCTTTGGATGACATTGTTGATGCTTAGCTTTAGGCTGAAGCATTCGTTCGTGTCATGCCCGTATGCTTCATGGTTATCACACCATCTATCTTTGTGCGTCCCCAGCATTGGGGCTCTCCATCTTGCAGGGGGTGACCAGAGTTTCTGATTTCGCATCTCTTTTAGGACAGCTGCTGGGGTGGCGTTCAATGGGATGAACTTAATGATATTGATTTCCCTAGCCTTCAGTGGTTCGCCCATATGATTTCTTTGCTGGGGCGGACGCCATTCCTGCTGCCTTGTGTTTTGAGGTGCCTGAGGTGGCTTTACTCTGTTCGGCTTTGCATTGTCTTCCTTATCTGCTTGAATCTTGGCTTTCTTACTTGCCCTGTGCCTCTCCAGGTCTATATGAGTTTTTACTCTCCCTGCAAGCTCCTCTAAGGTGCTTGCTGGTTTATTGGCCATCTTTTCTGCCAGTGTTGACCCGAAGCGGCCTAGGTTTCTGATGAAGGCTCGTATTATCTCACCCTCAGTGATGTCACCCTGGATGTCTGCTATGTTTTGGTTAAACCTAGTGTAGTAATTGGCTAGAGATTCTTCATTTTCTTGTTTCACGTCATCGATGGAGCCTGTGCCCTTGAGGAGCTTCCTTTCTCCTAGATATCTCTGAAGAAATTTCGCCTTTAGCTGCTCCCATGAGTGGATGCTCTCAGAAGGTAGGCTAAAGAACCAGTGTGAGGCCACCCCTGATAGGGTGTTTGGAAATAGGAGTGCCTTGTATCTTTCATCAGTAGTTCTCCCGAATAGGGAGGCTTCATGCTGTTGAATATGCTCCAACGCGTCTCCCTTGCCATTGTACTTTGCAATTTGTATTGTATGCAGGGAGTCCGGCACCTTGTTCATTTCCAACTCCCTTGTAAAGGGGTGGTTCGTTTTATCACTCAGACAATGTAAGCCATTTTTCTTTGACTCATTCATTTTCCGTGCTATCATGGCCTCTATCTCCTCCGGGGTAATCATCACCGGCGTCGGAGTATAGTCTCTCTGATAGCCTCCATAGTTATAAACTGGGCTTGTTGGGATCCCTTGTCCGTATTGGTACGGACTGTAGTCGTATTCCTGGTATCCCTGCTGGGGTACTTGGTGGAATTCTTGCCTCCTTTGAGGTCTTGGCTGTCTGTCTGCCCCCAGCGGAGTGTATGCCCTGGTTTCCTGTTGTGCCTGTTGCTGCCTAGGAGGCACAAATTGCTGCCTTCTCTCTGGGGGTGGCTCTTGGTAATTTCTTCTTTGTTCTTCTCGCTGCCCTGCTCGAGGGTGCGAGTAGTGTTCTTCTTGTGGGACTTGTTCTTGCTCGTGGATTTCTTCTTCTTCATGCTGATGTTGCCTTTGATGCATGTTCCTCAGAGTCTCTCTATATGCCAGCAGCTCATCCAATGCGGTCATCAACCCTGGAGTCACTGTATGTGCTCCTTGTGAGTGTGCTGGTCTTGTGTTGGTTGTGTGGGCGCGATTGTCGTTCCTCTGAGCTGGCATCCCATATGGGTTTCCTTGAGGCTGCTCCTCATAGTAGTATCCCTGGGGGGTGCCGTGTATTGGGATGGCACTCCCTGTTGCTCCCCTTCTCTCTGTGGCCTCCTTGCTAATGGAGTTGAGGCTGTGGAGGACTCAGCCCCAGCTGGGCGTGAGGGTCCTCCTTCCTGGTTGTTGGGCTGGGGTGTGGGGTTACTTGAGGCTCTGGGTGTACAGGCTGTTTCCCTGGGTTAGGCTGCCTTGCTGGAGGTATAGGCTGCCTCCCTCGCCTATTGCCCCCAGGTGGGCGGTGATGCCTAGACGCCAAGTTGTTCGTCATTGCTCTTGTTATTGCCAGGCTTTCTGTTCGAAGCCCACGGACGGCGCCAAGTGTTAGGTTCCAAGTCTTGGGTCAACGTGCGGTCGACCTAAGTCTCGTTCCTCACTGGAGATGTTGCGGATTCGGTGCTCTCGGGTTGTGTCGTCTTAGCCTGTGTCTTTCTGTCCTTTGCTTCGCTTCTCTTCTCGCCCTGCAAGAGGGGCAATACCAAGCACAGAGAGGGGGGGTGGTTCCTGATGAACCCTCTCCGATGCCTAAGTCAGTACGGTTTTTGTAGAGAGATAAAGCTAGAGAGATGTTAGAGCTAAATTATGCAACTTGCCAATATCCCCAAATGAATAGTGGAAGAGTTGTATTAACAGGCAACGGTGTCATTAAGGTGGCTTAATGACATCGTTAACCTTTAAGCACAATTAATTATCCTTTAATCACGTAATTAAGACCTTAGGGTACGGAAAAGGTTGGCGGAAATAAACCGAGTATGGGAGTCTAAAACTGGTGTCGGGGCCCTTGGGGGGGAAGGAAAATCCGACCCCCAAGGGTAGGGGTTGGGTGTGTCCACCCAACCCCTCCTAGGGGAGATCGGGTTGGCTGACCCGATCTCTCCTAGGGGAGGTCGGGTGTGGCCACCCGACCTCACCTAGGTGAGTCTAACTTGGCCCGGACGAGTATTTCGACCTCGTCCGGACCGTTGGTGTTTTCGCGGGGTGTTCGGGTTGGAGTTTCGATTTGCAATCATTAACGGGGTGATCAAAATGAAACGATTCGGAAGTCAACGGGTTCAAATTGGGCGTATATCCATCATTCCCTAAGGAATGAAAAAGATGACTCACATGTATGTAAACTGTGTTCCAATAAAATCGGTAAGACATGACGCCATAAAAGCTAAAGAATGATAATGAGTTCAATCATATCATCTTGCAACATTAAATTGCACACTAAACACACATTAAGGACAAGAACATGATAACTACTCTTAGAAAATGCCTGTTTAAAGCTTTTGAAAATGGTGCCGTGATCGAACATGAAGACATTACATCTCTTGAAGAAGAATTTTCCAAATGCATGGACAATTTAAACTTAGTAGTCATGATCAAAACGGAGCAGGATATCACTGACAATCAGATCCCACTTAATTCGAGTGGGAGTGATTTGAAACGGCGACTCAAGTGAATGACATGGTAAATGATAATGGAAACATTTTTATATGAAATCCATTGGGAGGAATAAACCCTTCCACATGAGAACACTGTTGCCGCAGAGACGAATCAAGTTGAACCTGTTTGTCATATTGCTGAACCAGGAAAGCCACAACTGCCTCTACTACCCATTGTGTCCAGTGGGAGTGATACCCAATGTTTCCAGTGGGAGTGATTCGACCAAACTTGGTTCCAGATCCTAGTGATCAAAGAATTCATCTTGGAAGTAAAACCCCGAGACCAAGAGGTTGTCAAAGGAAAGTTGTTGGTCAAGGTTTAAGCACTGCTCTAGTTCCCAAAGGAAATGATGCTCCAATAAGAAGCGTTGTTCCGAGTGGGAGAAATGTACCCAATTGATGTGATGCTACGAAAAGAAGCATTATTCCGATTATGAGAAATGATCAGACTCTAGATGGGATTAACCAAGCCTAGACAAAGTCAGAGGCATCGAACTTCTCCAAGAAGTATCCCATAGAGTAAGGTGAAAACCTCGTTCTAACAACTGCTGGCAAGCATTGGAAAGACCTCAAGTGGAGAAATGGAGGAAAATAATAAAAGAGAGAGATCGCCTTATATGAAAGCCATCATAGTCTATAGTTTATTTACCTACTAACCACAAGGGCACAAGGATACGGTGAGTCCTGAAAGAAGGCTCACCACTGATGGAAAAGGTCGGAGGTGCGAAACCCGTCTCGATGCGAAAGGATATACCCATTTCACGTAGTTGACTTTGACTAAACAAACTCACTGACTGTGCCTAAAACCACAGTTAGGGCCAGTCCTGATCGCAAGTCTCAATCTCGAGTTGTACCAAATGAATGTTAAGACCGCATTCCTCCACGGAAACCTGGAGGAGGAGATCTACATGGAGCAACCGAAGGGTTTCATTACTCCTGGTAATGAACTTAAAGTTTGTAAACTCCAAAGATCCATCTACGGTCTTAAAAAGTCGTCTCGGCAATGGTACCGCAGATTCCATGAGGAAATCGTAGGAAATGGATTCGTGAATCTTCTCAAGGATCCGTGCGTATATTATAAGACATTCGGGTATAAGTATGTCATCTTAACCTTATACATGGACGACATACTCATTGCCGCAAACGGTGTGAGTTTTATGAAATGGTCAAAGTCATGGTTGGCATCTGTATTTGAGATGAAAGACATGGGAGAGGTCATTAAAATTTCTAAAGATCGGGCTACCAGAAAATTGTGTCTGTCTCAAGAAGCTTATATCAACAAACTGTTGAAAATATTCAGATTACAGGATGACAAACCCGTGGATACGCTGGTGGTGTTTGGGTGCGCGCTATCAAAACGTGACGGCCCCAAGAACCTGGCAGAGCGTGAACAAATGAAGGGTACAGAGAATTTAAGCTTGGTCGGTATTTTGATGTATGCCATACAATGCACCCATCCGGATGTCTGTTACGCCGTGGGCCGCACGTTTCCAATCAGATCCTGGCTATCAACATTTAAAGGCCGTAAAATGAATAATTCGTTATCTGAAAGGTACTGCCAACTACACACTGTGCTATGAGGGCAGGAAGTTAGAATTGACCGGTTACAGTGACGCCGACCATGGTGGCGATCCGGATGATCGTAAGTCTACCGTAGGAGGAGTGTTTCTCCTTGCTAACATCGTCATTTCATGGACGAGCAAGAAGTAACACTGTGTCGCGCTGTCCACAATTGAATAAGAATTCATAGCCCTCTCCAAGAACGCACAAGAAGCGGCTGGCTGAAAGGCTTCTTACTGCGTTGCTTGATGGTGACGTCAGGAGTAAACTTGTGAGGGTGTTCTCTGACATTCAGGCAGCCATTGCGGCAGTAAAGAATTCGAAGTACCATAGTAGGACCAAACACATTGATGTGAAATATTTTTATGCTAAATCTATGGTAGAAGAATATATAATCACTATGGAATACTTGTCCACTGATAACATGGTAGCTGACCCATTAACTAAACCACTACGCATGGAGATATTCGAAAAGCATGTAAAATTGCTTGGATTGTGTAGGGTTTAGAAGTGGCGTGTATCTATGATAACATTTTGATATTATAAATACATTTTGTAAGCGAAAGAATTGCAACTTAGTTTATGATCAATCGACGTCATAATGTTTTGATTACATCAAATTTTCGGTCTATAAATTAAGTCGTAGGAGGACGCAATCCTCTGCCTAAACTATGTCGAATGTGGACCTTACCTCGTCACATAGGTACGGTCGTCTTGCGGTGGAGGGAGGCCTCTACTAAGAAAGGCTGGCTAAGAATCAGGGGAATAAATACGCAGAACAATCATCTAGTATCGAAGTAACTCGACATGATCTTTGTTTTGCAGATCGCCGTGATGACTTTGTTCGTCAATAATCCACATTCTCGGCCAGATGAGAATCTTCGATAGCCTGATTTGACGTGTTCCGTTCCTTTGAACTTAAACATTCAGGTATGCTATCGACGCGTGCTTCATACTACACGTGCCACGTTCGACCACGGGGTCACTACTCGGTTGTGCTAGGAAAGAATCCTCGTGATTCTGGCGGGCGGAAACTTATTCACCTTGAACGTGTGATTAATCCCGGCAGCGTTATTAAGAGGCACCCAAAGTATCCTCACGGACTCAGAGCTCATATCTAAGGTCAGGCTCAATGTTCGCTTCTCGGCGTACGAGCGTAGTGCTGATCCAAAAGGCCCAGTGACCACGTCTTTGGAAACCGGTTGGGTTTGACTAATGATATGAGCAATGGGGATGGTCAAGTTAACCTGTAATTTACCGACTCTTGTATTCACTAGGTGGCCAAAAACCGGATATTAGTTGAAGGTTGTGAATACTTGTACGGATGCCTTGGAGAAGTGTTCCTATGAGGAAACTAGGCAAAAGGAGAATTATCAGTTGACCTAGGATACATCGCGACACTATACAAATGTTGTTTATAACAGGTTGATTGGAGAAAAGGGAATCACCGTTCCGCGGGCGCTACAACACTCCTAACAGATGAGTAGCACGATGCCCGTCGTGTCCGACAGTCGCACGGCAAACCTCGTATGAACTATTCGGAAGTTAAGGACCAGATCGAAGTAGTGAAATGTTGATGCAGATTTGGACGACAATACATTAACAGGCACCCTCCTATTCCGGCGAGTGGGAGATGCAAGCATATGGTGTTGGGCGTCGTAAATGGAAGCCCATTATATGTATATGTTACCTAATTTAAATAGGTACATGTCACATTAGGACATTGGGCCAGACCCAAATCTCAATTAACATGAGAGGCCCAAAATTGGGCCTCCCTATGCATAGTGGCCGGCCGAATTATGTAGGTGGGTAAAGTAGACTTTTGTCCACTTTACTCCTCCTATATATATGGGGAGTTAGGGGTTTTATTAGGGTTAATTACAATTCTCTTCAAGTGGTGATTTGAGAGAAAAACCCTTCCCCCAAATATACCATACTTCGGCCGAACCTACTACCTCACCAAGGGCGTGCCAATTTGCCTTCGAGCAAACACTCCGGAGATCCATCCCTTTGTCAAGAATCGATTAGAGGCTTTGCTTTGAAGAATATACCACGTAGGGCTTCCTTCACAAGAACCCGTACGGGTGCCGACCGAAAGATCGTGAACTCCCTCCTGCAAAGATCTTGGGACTACGGACAACTGTAGAGGTATGTGCGAATCTTCTGCTGCCTAATTTCAATTACTAGCATGTACCATGATTTTAGTTTCTGTAGTGATTACTCCCCGTAATCTAACACAAATGACCACAAATAGGGGGAAACAAAATAAGCCTAAGACTACCTAGGGTAGTCAATGGAGGAACCAAACACCTACAATAAGCTACGTATCAACTAACGGCATGAAAGAAACGACTGAATATCGACCCTTTTTGAGGGCATACACAACTCCATCGTCAGGATAAAGCAAAAATAAAGGAAAATAGATTATCAACATCCCGATAGGAAGGATCTCACCAGCTCTCGTAAGGACAACATCCTGACTTACAAGCCAATACGTGCCATCCCCACTCGAGATGCAAAGCATACTCACTATAGGAGCAGCCTTATATATGAGCTACCAAGCGTAGCTAATACAGGGAGTATACCTTTACATACAACAACGTGTCCAATACAGGGATACCCATACACTCATCAATTACCAAGTGTAACCAGCACAAGGATAAACTCCTAAATGAGAAGATATCAAAATACTCACTGCGAGAGTAATGATACATGCATGAGCTGCCAAATGTAGAAATTTCAAGGGCTAACTCCCCAACGTCTGAAATATGCTCCCTACGGAGGCAATCATATACTTATAACTCCATATGCACATGTCATGGATTATGATTAGCACAAGGGCCAAGTCCCTGCTTATGAAGGTGCAAGGTTTGTATACCACAGAACTAACCTCAACACTAAACCATAAAGGCATAATCACCCTTCAGAAAGCCTCGAGATCAAATTACAAAGTATATCTACAAGGCGAGAAACCCTTTAACCTACACAAAGAGAGTAACACTCCATCGTATATGAAGGGAACAACCTCTACATATATTTATAAAGAATCTTTTATAAGAAGAGTAAGAGGGGGAATTTAAACTATTCTCACCTTCATCTATATAGAGCAAATTGAATGGATAAGGTTAAAAAACCATGCCCACACTTCGAAAAACGGGAGAAGAACGTCATGTCCATTGAAGGCCAAGGTTAAAAGACCACACTCCTGCAAACGAAGTTCAACACCGCTTCCAAAGTGCCCCATCAGTTCTAAGAACCCAAAAGGAAGGTCCTTCTAATAAGAAGCTAAAACTAAAAGAATATGGCCTATAGCCTCTCCTATATAAAGATGCGGCAATCTCCTCTATAAAAACTCCAATGAAACGGGGACTCAAATGAAAGGACACAGTTCTAAGGCTAAGCAAAACGAGACCATGGCTCGCAACTCTTACCCTCATACAATCTATATATAGCATAATATTGTTCAAGCTAATGATCACATTTTATATATATCCAGCTTTTTTAAATAGGGAGCAAAAAAAATTACGACGCTTCTCGAGCACTCAATTAAAGCCGAGATCGTCATAAAGGTACATTTTACAACTCGCTTGGGTGATACTCCGCAAAAATAGAGTCAATTAAAGGTTGAACCATTTCTTGACTCGGGGGGAAAATGTTGGATATACACCCAAGGTATCATAAATTGGGCCCTATAATTACGTAACAATCGATTATAATTAGAAACTAAGAAAAACGGACACCCGAGGCCCAACACTTAGGCCCAAAAACACCCCGAGTGGCGAAACCCACTCAAAAGACCCCGAGGGAAAAAACCCATCGGAGATAACCCGAGCAGCGCACCCTTGCTCGTGATATCCGAGTAGGGCACCCTTTCTCGGGTTATCCGAGCAAAGCACCCTTGCTCGGGTGACCCGAGCAAGGCCTTGGGGATACCCACCCGGGTATCCCCCTTTACCCGGACGAATATTACTCGTCAGGACCTTACCCCCCCGGACGATATTTCGCCCGAGGCTTGCCCATGGAGGCCAATCTTGAACACTTAACCATATTAAGCTCACCTACTGTTGAACCGAGGTCAAATACACTATATCTATAGTCATCACCAATTTATATTATAAAACTGCCACAACCGGACCAGAAAAGCACCGCAACCGGGGCGGTTCAATAGGAACCCTGTAAATAGAGCTCTCCATCCCTCATTTGAAAGTAATAAATCTCTCTCTAAGCTCATTTTACCTCTCTAAAGCTTATACTCATTTAAGCATCAGAGTGGGCTTTTCAGGAACCCCCCGGTGCCCATTTGCTGGTACCCGAGAGAAAATGAGCGAGAATATGAGAAGAGAAAGCCCACGAAGAATGAGAATACAAAAAAAAAAGCCCACGAAGAAACCCGTGTGCAAACATATGGTATTAATACATTGCCTAAAGATTGATAAAATATATAGTTGATAGATTTATATCTTTAATATAGAATTTTGACAGTTATATATATATATATATATATTGAGATTATAAATCAGCCGAATATTTACACAATATATATATTGTGCAAATATTTTGAAATTATATATATTACATTTATTGTTACTTGGTGGCTAAGTTAAGTTTTTTGTGGATTTTCAACCCATACTTAGCCCACAAGTACAATATTCGGCCGGACCCTATTGGGTTACTGGGTCAGATCGAAAAGCACAACCGGGTCGGTTCAACCGACCCGAGTAATCCGTGGGGTCCGAACCAGTTCGGGTTCGGGTCGGGTCCCACCAGTTCAAAC
This sequence comes from Clarkia xantiana subsp. parviflora, assembly GCA_036873135.1. NCBI lineage: Eukaryota > Viridiplantae > Streptophyta > Magnoliopsida > Myrtales > Onagraceae > Clarkia > Clarkia xantiana. The sequence goes on from JAPTYO010000012.1 coordinate 22,593,950, forward strand.
GGTTCAGGTCGACTTGACCATGTTTTCTCAATCGTTCGACCCAAATGGGATGGGTCGGAACAGGTGTTCAAATGGTTTCGGATCAATAGAAAATTCGGGTCAGATCAAATTTAAAATCCAAATATTTGTTAACTTTAAAATTACCTACACAACGCGTAATGGTTTGTTATTTTAATGTTTTGAGATGGATCTCGGAAAATGCATGATTATGGGACTGAATAATTTTGTGGGCTGAATTGCAGTTGTTATCTATTGATAAGAATGCATGTTAGAATTGCGTCTTGACTATGTCAAGCTAGCTGGATATTACATGTTAGGGGCAGAGCCCTGTTGTCAATTAATGAGTTTCACACTAGGATAGGCATGTTTTGCTAAGTGATACTGATTAGGATCCATGTCTAGATGTTCGCATGACTTTTATAAGATGAATTTTAAGTTGGCCCCAAATGTTTTAAATTGATATTCAGTCGCAAAATATGCATGTTTGATGTTGAATGATCACGCATGACGTGTATGTTTGCACACAGGTCTCTTCGTTGGCTTCTTTTTTCGTGTTCTCGTTCTTCGTGGGCTTCTTCTTCTCGTATTCCTCTTCTCGTATTCACTTGGTTTATATTTGTGTTTGATTGTTAATGTGGTCCTAGGTTGATCAAAAAATTCAATTTACGATAGCTTGGGCGTATATCCAACATTTGCCTCCGAGTCAAGGAATGGTTCAACCTTTACTTGACTCTATTTTTGTGGAGTATCGCGCAAGCGAGTTGTGAAATGTACCTTTATTTCAATCCCGGCCTTTATCGAGTGCTAAAGGAATGTCGTAATTTTCTTTTCCCCCTATTTTAAAGAAGCTGGATACACAAAATTCTATCATTAATTTAAGTAAATTCATGCCATATAGAGATATTGTAAAATGGTAAGAATTACAAGCCTTGGTCTCGTTTTACTTAGCCTTTGGACTGTGTCCTTTTATTCACGTCTCCTTTTTATTGGAGTTTTTGGAAGAAAAAAATAACCCTAACACATCCCTTTATAAGGTTTCCATAGGTTTTTCCTTCATTATTTGCCTCCATCTCCACTTTTCTAGAGCACTTCTCCTTCTTTAGACTTAGCTTTTCTTCTCCACCTCCATTTTCATTTCTGCTTCCCAATCAAGTCACCATATCTTAGATGGAGCTCGACTAGGTTTAAATTTGGCTTAGTCTCGGGTTCGGGGAGCTTTGGTCGGCCACATCCACCGAGTGGATTAGACCGAGGTGGGCGGCGACCACGGCGGACGGAGTGGGGTCGAGCTGTGGGCTGCGGCGTGTCGAGCGGAGGACGACGGTCGATCTTCGGGCAGAGTCTCCAGGCGAGGAGCTGCGGCAGGGGGCGGCTCGTCGCTCTCGTCGGGGGCGGCAGCTGGGAGAACCAGACCGGCTCCGGTTTGGTCCAATTTCGGTCCGGTGGTCTGATTCTGATAGACCGGGCTAAATTTCTTCAAAGGTTCAACCTTTTGGCTTTCCTATGCATATGTATTCTTTGTGGTTTCTATAAAAACTAGGACTTTCCATAGATAGTTGAATTGCTTCAATTACATTATCGATTGGGGGATAGGGGATTATCTCTTGTTGTTTAGCTTGGAGTACCTTTGAGGTGAGTGTTCGATTGTTCGAATTTGATATAAGTGTTGTTCCCTTAGGAATTGATAGTTGCTTTGGTGCTTTAGTGCCTTGTCTAGGTCATCTTGTGCTTGTGTAATTGACACATAGCTTGTTGTAGGTGTTTAATTCTTCCCTTTACTACCTTCGGTAGTGTTGGGGTGGTTTTTTTTGCCTCCCTCTTAGGGGTGCTTGTTATATTTTCTTAATCATCATAGTCTTTCCCTTAGTAAGTAGTGTCATCCATGGACGTGTATTTTCCCCCGTAGTAAGCATTTAATCTTCGTGCACTTTGGGATGTACTCCTTGGTAGGTTGCTTTTGACGGATTAGAATAGTACCTTGCGATGGGGTTCATAGTTTCTGATGTTTCGTTGTTCTTTCCTTCTTTTGTCAGGTGTCGCTTTGGAGCTTTTCGGGCATTCGCGGACTAAAAAGCGTCGTGTTCTTTCTTCTTCACCATGAGTAAGCCTTCTTCCTCTAAAGCTTCCCGGGGTGGCTCCTCCTCCAAGTCCCAATTAGTTCCTTATGCTCACCAGGAGTGTTTTATGGGGAAGCGCTTTCCAGATTCGGACTTAAGCCTAGATTATGTTCCTGAGATGTCTAATTCTGACTCGGAGTCAGGTGTCAAACTAGAGCAGTCCTTGAGGAAGAGTTGGCTTTTCTTCACGACCATGTATTCCTATTCGAGGTATATTTCAAGAATTTTGTGAAGAGGAAGAAGTTTAGCCTTTATGTTAGATAAGTCAACTTTCCCCTTCTCTGCCTTATCGTTATACCCGTAGCTTTGTTACTCTGCCCCCGGATGGGATGGTGGTGGTATATATTCCTCAGATTAAGGCGGGACTGCGCTTTTCCTACTGTGCAGAGCTTTGAGAGCTCTGTGAATATTATCAGGTTTCCCCTGTTTATTTTGCTTCTTCTACTATCCGAGCTTGGACTGGGTTTAGGGTGCTGTGTCACCGTCAATCCTAGGCTTCCTCTCTCAACCTTTTTCGATGTTTCTATCGCATCCAACATGGTGGCGACTCAGGGTTCTTCTCCTTAGAAGTTTGTAACCCCTTGCTGACAAAAAGGGATTTTCGGGGTTGGGTAGAGCTAGATGGAACAATAAGCTTCGCTTCGTCTTACCCTTCGAGGGAGGTAGTGGCCACTGGGAGAAGAATTACTTCTTCATTGAAGATCAGGGTGTTTCTTGGTCTTTGGACTCTCCCCGAGAGACGGATGAGCGTCCTGTATTTTCCCAGCTTTCTGTGTCTGACAGGCAAGCTTTGAAGCTCATATACATTGGGAATACGACGACTTCTTTTCATTCAGTGCACCACATCACAGAGGAGGAGTTATGTGCAACAGGGATCCTATTGGCGCCCGCTTCCTTGCCTTTGGTACGCACGTCTTTGAGTTTTTAATATTGGAAATTTTAGTGCTCTGCCTTGTAGGGTGGTTTCAATATCGGCCTTTCCGATTTCAGGAGGACGATGATGCTAATGACGATGAAGATGTTCCCATGGAGAAGGAGGTTTTGGATGTCTCTTCTCCCCCTTGAAGGCTATCGAACCTTTGGCTGCTAGTTCTGAGGTCTCTAAGGATGTGAGATCTTCGTTGGAGCCTCTGGTATGGTATTGTAGTGCTCTCTTTTACTTTTATGCACATTTTGTTTTTTTTTGCTGTACTCATATATATTTATTTGTTGTTTTCAGGGAGGTCCTCTACTATCTCTGCTGCGAAGATCCTTGCCAAGATTAAATCCTAGATATCCGATTTAGAGGTGGAAGCCTTTGCTTCTAAGTCCCGGAAGACAGCCTCCTTCACCTCTCCTTCCAAGTCCTCATCTTGCTATAAAGAGAGAGGTTGTTGCTGGGGATGTGGTTGAGGATGACTCTCCCATTGCTCCAGAGGATAGGGGAAAGGCTCCTATTGAGGGATATGACATTTCAGATGATGTTGAGGAGGCTTTCTCTCCATCCCCTGCTCTCCCCCCCCCCCCCCCCCCCCCCCCCGAGGCTTTCATCTTCCAATGACGGATCTCCGGTGCGCTGGCCAGGTATGTGATGGTAACCTGTTCTTGTAAGAGTATATTTATATGGATTTGTTATGTCTCTTTCTTGTTTCTCTAGGTATGATCAAGCTGCTCTTGATTTTACATGAGGATCTCGTCCGCCCCATCGCCGACGATGTTAAGGGTAATACGTGGATGCCCCTCTACTCTGATGACCGGTAAACCTATGAATTGTCTTCCTCTCTTTCTACTCCTAAGATAACCATTCCTCTCATGAGTTATATTATCCCTCTGATTAATCGTACCCTTCCGCCGTCAGACCTTGATGAAATCCATTATTTTTTGAAGGGTGTCTTATCCCAGTTTGCTCTGTTGAGTATTTTTATTGATCCTTGTATTGTTTTATGAGTTTTCCGTGCCTAACCTGGTTTTCTTCATATTAGGGTATATCTTATGTTGTTAACCTTGGCTCGCATCTGGTGAACGTGGCCAAGGAGAGAGAGGAGTTTCGTAGGAGGTTGAAGAAAGCTGAGGCGGATCTTAGGAAAACCGAAGAATTCTTTGGTGATCAGATTGAGGAACTCAAGGTGTCCAAGGTTACCTTTTTAAGCCGCATACCTGTCGCCCAAGAGGAGCTTGATATTATTCGTGCCCGCGGGGTGGATGATGATCTTTTGGCCGTGGTGAAGACGAAGAAAGATACCCAACTTGCTTATGAGAAGGGTAGGCTATCTGGCCTAAATGAGGGTAGATCTCTTGGGATTGAAGAGTGCAGGTCGGTTAGAGTGCATGATTTTCTAGCCTCCGAGGACTTTTCAAACCGCGCTGAGAATTACTGCATGGGTATGATGAATTCCTTTGGAGAGGGCATGGTCGAGAAGATTTTCACGCTGAACCCTTCCTTTCCCTTTAATCAACTTAGAGAGTATGCTTGTTATGCTTCTTGGCAAGTTAGGCATCTGGCTAAGCGGGCGGGAAGGGCTAAGGTTACTTCCGGGAGGGTGTCTCATGACAAGTGTTCTAAGGAGAAGGTGGTAGCCTCTGTTGGCATGATCAAGTATTCCACCCCTTCACATGATTCTGGCAAAGATGATGATCCCCCCTTGTGAAGGGTGGTTGATATGATGCTCCTTCTTGTTGAATTTTTATCTTTGGTTTTTCTCCCACCTATTTTGGAAAGACTTTTCTTTGTGGTAGAGCTTTATTTGCTTTCTTCATGTGGCTAGATGCTTGAACTTCTTATGACGCTATCCTGTGAGGATTTATGTATATGCAACCGTTGTCATATATTTATAGTATTGTTGTATTATGCTGAGAGGTTGTCCTTTGAGTAAGGGGTTATCCTATTTCATTTGGAAGGGCTGCCCTTAAGGGTCTTCCCCTTATCATTTGGAAGGGTTGCCCTTAACAGTCTTCCCCTTATCATTCGGAAGGGTTGCCCTTAAGGGTCATCTCCTTATCATTCAGAAGGGTTGCCCCTTAAGGGTCTTCCCCTTATCATTCGGAAGGGTTTCCCTTAACTGTCTTCCCCTTATCATTCAGAATGGTTTCCCTTAAGTGTCTTCCCCTTATCATTCGGAAGGGTTTCCCTTAAGTGTCTTCCCCTTATCATTCGGAAGGGTTGCCCTTAAGGGTCTTCCCCTTATCATTCGGAAGGGTTGCCCCTAAGGGTCTTCCCCTTATCATTCAGAAGGGTTTCCCTTAAGGGTCTTCCCCTTATCATTCAGAAGGGTTTCCCTTAAAGGTCTTCCCCTTATCATTCGGAAGGGTTGCCCTTAAGGGTCTTCCCTTTATCATTTCGAAGGGTTTCCATTAAGGGTCTTCCTCATATCATTCGGAAGGGTTTCCCTTAAGGGTCATCCCCTTATCATTATAAAATGTTTCCCTTAAGAGTTTTCCCCTTATCATTCGGAAGGGTTGCCCTTAAGGGTATTCCCCTTATGATTCAGAAGGGTTGCTCTTATGGGTCTTATCCTTATCATTCGAAAAGGTTTCCTTTAAGGGTTTTCCCCTTTTCATTCGTAGATGACACCTTCTCTTTTATGAGTGAAGGTGTGTCTCTTCTTTCACCACGTACCCTAAAAAGCGTCTAGTTCATTTAGCCACATCGTCATAACTTACATTAGAAAGGTCTAAATGGAGTCCGATGATCTCGTTCAAGTACTTATGCTTAAACATGAAATCAAGATAAACGAGATAACTCTCCACTCTAGGAGGGTTCGAACTCTTGTTCCTCAGTTGATATCTCTTCCAGGAGACATCTTGCACGGATTTCCTCTTCAACCTCCAATCGGAGCGCTAGGCACTTGTTGGTTCTATGCCCCTAAGATTTACGATAGCTGCACCACTTCACCACTTCTTTTCCCAGAAAGGCCCTCGGTGATTTCAACGGTGGTGGGATTTGTCCGTAGAAAACCTTTCTTACAGCTCTTCCATCTTGCTCTTGAGAGGTGTGAAGTGGACTGTTCGTCCATCAAATAGCCTGTAGTAGGTCGTCTTGTCCTCCTTTTCTTTTTGCATTGCTTGCAATAGTCTTTGCTTCAATTCTTCCACCGAGGTTATGGTAACGATGCCAATATCCCCTCCGAAACACTCCTCTGCGTCCCTTCTCAGATGCCTAAAAAAGGATCTTACAAACTCATTCTTGGTGATTTTTAAATCTGTTGTAGCTGTTGCTAGCCGCACAAAATAGCTTCTTATCAGCTCGTCTCTCTTCTGTTGGATACTATCCATGTATTCTTACAGCTCTTCCTTTCTTCCTTTGCCTTCGACTCTTCCATTGCAATGGTTTGTTCCTGAGGCTCCTGTCTCTTCCTTTTCCTGAAGATGTCTTTGGCTGCATTCATAAGGTGGCTTGCTGCCACCTTTACTATGCCCAACACTCCCTTCCATCCTTGTCCAATTCCTCCTGTAGGTTTATCCTCTGATGCCTGTATGAATGCTATAGTTAACCCCTGTTGTTCCCTCCTCCTCAAGGCATTCAGGTAGCATTTCCTAGAGGCTGATTGGTCTCCTAAAACTTCTCCTATGCCATTTGGTGTGGGGAACTTCATATTTTGATGCACAGTGGATGGAACTATGAAGTTTGGGTTAATAGTTGTGCGGTCTAGTATCCCATTATACGCGCCTAGTTCCTCCACCACTACGAAGGTTACCTTTAGTTGGATCTGCTTCCATCCTTCACCAAAGGTTACCGGAAGGGTTATTATTCCAAGAGAAAATGTAGTCGCCCCTGCAAAACTCACCAGCAGAATGTTTACGGGCTTGAGGTCCCGTTCCGTTCTTCCGATTGCCTTCACCACATCGGTATGAAGAATATCTGTGGAACTACCCCCGTCGACCAGCATTGTTTTCACATCGTATCCAGCAATATCCATGGTGATAACCAACGCGTCATCATGTGGGTATACTACATACTTTAGATCCTCATCTGAAAAGGTTATCTTCATGTTCTCAATTGGCCTCTGCCGTTTACCAAGTACGGGCATTTTATTCACTTGGGCTACATATACCTCTCTTGAATTGGAAGTCTCTCCCTCCAGATGCCATGCCTCCGTGGATGATATTGATAGTTCCTCTTTTATTTAGTGGGGGTGGGAAGTCTTCCATCTTTTCTTTTCCGTTTCCTTTTGAAGTAGGTCTTGGTAGGAGAATTCTTTCTCTATTCCTTTCATCCTTAACAACGTTCTTTAGCATTCCTTCTTGAATGTAATTCTCTATATCGCGCTGCAGATGGAAACAATTATCAGTGTGGTGCCATAAACATCATGGTATTCACACCATTGTTCCATGTTGTTTCCTATTCTTCCTTGTCTTTTCTTTTCTGGGGTGACCACAGGTTAAGCTTCTTCATTTCTTGTAGTATTAATGAAGCTTCCCTTGTTAGAGGGGTGGAAACAATGTTGTGGATGCCTTGGGGTATTGTTTGTTCATTGACCCTTAGTCCTCCTTTTGGTATCCACCCTTGCCTTCTAGGTAGCTGTTGTGCTTGTTGTGGTTTTCCTTTTACTGGCTTGTTATTATTTGGCGTCGGGGCTTCATTTCCCTTTTTTTCGATTTGACTGTGAACGTTCCAAATCGATATACTCCTTCACACTTTCAGCCAGCTCCTCCAATGAGTTGATTGGTAACACTTCCACACTGTCAGCCAATGGCGCCCCTCGGCGTCCCAAGTTCCTTATGAAGGCACGCACGATCTCCTCCTCTCCGAGAGCTCGGTTGCTATGTCTGAGATATTCTGATTAAATTCCGTATAGTAACTTGCTAGAGATTCGTCAAATCCTTGTCTCACATCATCCAAGGCTGAATCACCCTTCAAGAGTTGTCTCTCCCCAAGGTATTGCTGGATAAAGTCGCCTTTCAGGTCTGCGCATGAAGTGATTGACACATGATGTAGACTGAAAAACCAATATGAAGAATTTCATGAGAGAGTTGATGGAAATAACATTGCATAGTTGTCCTCATCCGCGGTCCTTCCCAGAAGTGAAGATTCATGTTTTTGAATGTGTTGTATTAGATCTTCTTTCCCAACGTAGTCATGAATTGGACGTGGTGCTACATTTGGTGGAATTGTGACTTGGATAAGCTCTTGAGTGAAAGTATGTGAAGCCCTATCCCTTAGCTTGTGCATTGCTCTTCCTTTGGAATCCTTTATTTTCTTAGCTATCAGGTCCTCTTCTCCTCTTTCCTGAGGGCAATTGTGGCCATGTTCTGTTGTCTTTCATGCTGGGTTCTAGCTTACCCTTGGGCAGTTTTTGCCTGGTAACTGGCGTTCCTCTGCTGAGGATACCCCCTTGGTTTTGCTCATTGTAAGATTGGGTACGCTCGTTAATGATCCTCTATTGACCTTGGAGGTGATGCCTGGTACCTTGGCTGCTCCTGCCTTAGGTTTGCCCCCATACGGTCCCTCCTGTCTAACATGTCGTCAAAGGCTGCCATTAGTTCAGTGGTGATGTTGTATGTTTGAGGGTTTGTTCTTGCTTGTCCATTGTTAGTTTGCAGTGGTGGTGGGGGTTGTGGCTGATTTATAGTTGGTTGTGGATGGGCGTTTGTTGAAGAATCTTGCTCCTCGTGGAGGGAACGTTCTTCATTTCTCACCTCTTCATGCCTCGGTTCTTTGGTTGCCTGTTGGCTCACCGTTGGAGTCTGCCTGCTACCCCCTGCAGGTACTTGCTTGCTTCCACCTGCAGGCACCTGCTTGCTTATCCCCCCTACTTGCTTCTTGTTTGCTGCCATCGAGCGCGGGTAGTAGGCTACTTGCTTTTCATTCGAATCCAGCTAACGGCGCCAACGTTTGCACACGGGTCTCTTTCTGGGCTTCTTCTTTCGTGTTCTCCTTCTTCGTGGGATTCATCTTCTCGTATTCCCGCTCCTTTTCTCTCGGGTAGCTAGAAATGGGCACCGGGGTGTTCCGATAAGCCCACTCCAATGTTTAAATGAGTATAAGCTTTTAGAGAGATAAAGTGAGCTTTAGACAGATTTTGATTACCTTTAAATGATGGGAGCTCTTATTTATAGAGTTCCTCTGGATCCGCCCCGGTTCCAGTGCTTTTCTGGTCCGGTTGTGGCAGTTTTGTAATATAAATCTGCGTTGACCGTAAATATAATGTATTTGATCTCGGTTCAACCATAGGTGAGCTTAATATGGTTAAGTGTCTGAGAATGGCCTCCAAGGGCGAGCCCCGGGCGAAATATCATCCGAGTTTAGAGGCCTGGACGAGTAAAACTCGTCCGGATAAAGGGGGGGTACCCGAGTGGGTACCCCTAGTGCCTTGCTCGGGTTACCCGAGCAAGGGAGCATTGCTCGGATAACCCGAGCAAGGGTCCTTGCTCGGATTACCTCAGAGTGGTTATTCCCACTTGGGGTCTTCCCGTGTGGTTTCGCCACTCGGGGTGTTCTTGGGCCTAACTGTTGGGCTTCAGGTGTCTGTTTTTCCAAGTTTCGAATTATAATCGACTATGGTCTAATTATAGGGCCCAATTTACGATAGCTTAGGCGTATATCCAACAGTGTATGCATGGTTGATTGAGGATGTGGCCGCATTTGATAATTTACTAGCGAATTAAAATTATATATGATTGCAAGAGTTCCTCGAAACATTTTGACGCATGATGCGTATGCATGGTTGATTGAGGATGTGTTTGCCTGTGATAGTTTACTAGTGAAGTAGAATTATATATGCTTGCATGAATTCCTGGAGTCGTTATAAAAAGGGCCTTTGAAATCCAAGATCGGGTGTATGTAATATCTCCCCGTTCCGGTTGAAGCGATTAAACCCTTTTCAAAAGAGACTGATCTATTAGAAAGGAGACGACGACAATGTGAACTCTTTCCACGGCCTCCCTGTTGGAATTAGGGGACGATTACTTTGGAAACAAAAACCACATGGTACATGCTATGTAAAAAATTACGTTGCGGAAAGAAGGCACATATCAATATATTTTTCCGTAACTAAGGAGCGTCACTGGGAGTTCACGATCTGCCAGACGGCTCTTGTAGGAACTCTTGTGAAGAAGCAATCTACAGGCTATAGTCTCCACAGCAAAGCCTCTTTTCTATCTGGTTGCTGGGATGGATCTCTGGGGTAATTGATTGAAGCAATTTCGGCACCTCCTTGTGGATGGGGTGTTTCGGCTGAACCTCTAGTAAACGGGATAGGGATTTATTTTGTCTCAACTTAAAGTGAGAAAGTGATTAACCTTAAAGAAATCCCTAACACTCTCTATTTATAACAGGAGGTGGGTTAAAACCCACCTAAGGAAAATCCTTATAGTTCGGCCGACCATGTTAATTAGAGGAGGCCCAATTTTGGGCCTCTCATGTCAATTGGGATTTAGGCCTAGCAAAAAATCCCTAATGTGATATTACCCAATTATGCTTAGGATGGTGGGCTTATATTAAATGGCTCCTATTACAGCGGCCCATTCACCAAATGCCAACAGCTCTCACTCGCCGAAATGGGAGGGTGGCTGTTAATATGTTGTCGTCCAACACATCAACATTTATTCTTCGATCCAGTCCAGTTCTCGAATTGTTCATACGAGGTTTGCCGTGCGGAAGACACAACATACATCATGCTACTCATCGGTTAAGAGTGGTGTAACGTACGTGGAACGTTGATTCCTAACCTGTTTCATCTCTGTGCCGCGCTATATCCTAGTCAACTGTTATTCTCTAATTGCCTAGTTTCCCCAAATGAACACTTTTTCGAGGCATTCGTACAAGTATTCACAACCTTCAACTAATATCCGGTTGGTGGCCACCTAGTGAATACAAGAGTAGGAGAATTACAGATGTACATGACCATCCCCATTGCTCATATCCTTAGTTGAGCTCAACGTGTTTCCATTACGTGGTCACTTGGACTTTTTGTTCAGCACTGCGCTCTTACGCCTGGAGGCAAACATTGAGCCCGACCTTGGATATGAATTCTGAGTGGTAAGGATACTTCGGGTGCTCCTTCAGTAAGCACCCGGGATCATTAACACGCTCAAGGTGAAGAAGTTTACGCCCATCAGAATCTCAGAAGATTCTACCTAGCACAACCGAGCTTGACCCCGTGGTCGAACATGGCACACGCAGTATGAAGTGCGCGTCGATAGCATAACCTGAGCTTACTTATTTTAAGGAATGGGAAATTTCATATGCTATCGTAGATTCCCATCTAGCCCAGAATGTGGTGATTAACGAACAGATTTCATCACGGAGATCCGCAAAATAGTGATCATGTCGTGTAACCATGAAACCAAATGATCGTTTTGCTTAACCAGGTTTAACTTTCGAAATACCATGGTTCTTAGCCGGTCTTGACATGGCTGAGGTTTCCCTTCCATCAAGACGACCGTGCCTATGTGACGAGGAAAGGTCCACATTCGACATATTTTGTTAGGAGGAATTACACTCCTACGACTAGTTTATAGACCGTGCATCCGATGTAATTTAGTCATTATGACGTCGTAAGATCATAAACTAAAAATGCAATTTTTTTCATTCAAATATTACTTTAAATTTCAAAAAGTTTACTTACACAATACAAGCCTTATAAACCCTACGTAGTCAAAGCATTTTGACGTGCTTTTAAAAAATATCCATGCATAATGCTTTTCTCAATGGGTCTGCCACCATACTCTCAGAGGACAAGTATCCAATTGTGATCAACTTGTCTTCTACCATACTTTTCACATAGTTGTATTTAGCATCAATGTGTTTCGTCCTACTATGGTACTTAGGATTCTCAATTGCCCATATTGCTTCTTGACTGTCAGAGTAAATGCGAAAAGGCTTACTCTCGTCCTCGACGTTTAGCATGGAATTCAAGAGTCTCTTTAGCCAGACAGCTTCTTGTGCATTTCTAGAGAGATCTACGAATTCGGATTCCATCGTACACAGCGCGACACATGATTGCTTCTTGCTCATCCATGAAATGGCGGCATTAGAAAGAAGAAATACTCCTCCTGAGGTGGACTTACGATCATCCAGATCGCCACTAAGGTCGGCGTCACTGTACCCAGTAAATTCAAGCTCAACTTCCTCATAGCACAGTGTGTAGTCAGCCGTACCTTTCAGATATCGAGTAATTCGTTTCACGACTCGTAAATGTTGATAACCAGGGTCTGGTTGGAAGCGAGCTACTAAGCCCACAGCGTAAAAGATGTTTGGACAAATTCATTGTATGGCGTACATCAAACTGCCTACCATACTGAGGTATGTCATCGACGTATAACATCAAGATAACACACTTTGACTTAGAGGTTTTTGTGTACAAGCAGGGATCCTCGTGAAGATTCACGGATCCGCTGCCAATGGTTTCCTCGTGGAACCTGCGGTACCATTGCCGAGACGATTGTTTAAGACCATAGATCGATCTTTGGAGTTTAAAACTTTACGTTCGTTTCCAGGGGTTATGAAACCTTCTGGTTTCTCCATATAGATCACTTCCTCCAAGTTCCCATGAGGGAAGGAGGTCTTATCATCCATTTGGTGCAGCTCGAGATTGAGGCTTGCAACCAGGGCTAAGATAGCCTGGACCGTGGTGTAAAGCACTGTCGGTGAGTATGTCTCATCAATGTCCACTCCGTGGAGTTGGGTATATCCTTTCGCAACCATTCGAGCTTTGTATCGCTCAACATTTCCGTCAACATTGAGTATCAATTTCAAAACCCACTTTACCCTAATTTCTCTACGGTTAGCAGGAAAATCAACTAACGACCACACCGAATCGGCTTTCATAGAGGCAATGTTTTCATCCATTGCTTTCCTTCATTCCTTTTCTTGAGGTCCTTCCAAAGCCTGTTTAACCGTTACCGGTTCATTAATCGAATTCAAAGTGAATAACTCACCCTTCTCGATGGGATACTTCTTAGGAGAGGCAAGCTCATTATTCCCATCTACTAAACTCCCATTAGGATTAATGCTCCCACTAGGAACAACACTCCCACCGGGAATCAGGGCGTTACTCGAACCTTCACCTACAACTATTCTTTGGCAACCTCTTGGTCTCGGGATTCTACCTCCGAGATGAATTCCATGGTCAATTGGACTAAGAACCAAGTTGGTTGTCCCACTCCCACAGTTACCAGTAGGTAGTTGGGGAATTATAGGATTCTCATCCAACGGTTCAGTAACATGATGATCAAGTTTTACTTGATTCGCACCTGCAGCAACTGTGATCTGTGTGGTTGGATTGACTCCTCCCACTGGATTTATAATGAAAATGTCTCCATTCTCATTTACGATGTCGTTCACTGGTGTTGCTGCCTCAAATCTCCCACTCGAAGTAAGTGGGACCTGACTATCATCATCTTGTTTAAGTTCTATTAATACTTCGTTTGTTTTGATGTTACCAAGCTTAGGAAATTAATCCTCAAGAAACGTAACGTCTCTAGACTCATGTTTGACCACGCCTCCATTCTCCTGAGCTGCCGCAAACATGTATCCCTTATAATTTTAGGAATATCTTATGAAGATACTTTCAGACCTCTAGGTCCCAACTTGCCGAATCGGCTGTCAGTTTGATGCGTGTATGTTGCGCAACCCCAACGTCGCAGCCTGGTATTATCCATCTATTTACGAGTCCACAACTTATATGGTGTTGTGTCAACCGATTTTGAAGGAACAAGGTATACTACACGAGTGGCAGTCGACAACGCATTATCCTAATAGGAGATAAGAAGTTGAGTTTGCGACATAATGGTTCTAACCATGTCGGAGAAGTGTATGATTAAGATGCTCCGCCATATTGTTTTTGCAATGGTGTATTAGGGGTCATCATTTGACTGACAATACCATTTTTATTGCATACTCATTTCAGAGGTTTTGTGCACTTCTGATCGTGCTTTAGGTTCTCACATTTTGCTCCAATTTATTCTCTACGAAAAATTACATGAGTAAATCTTATATGGATATATTTTCAAATGAAAGTTTATTTCAATATTCAAATCAAACACTTCTTATCAATCGTTTCATGGTGTAATCGTTACCCATAGTGTAATCGTTTCGTTTCCAAAATTTAATTTAATTTAATTTAATCGGTTTCGCACATGTTCGTTGTTACGTTTAAATATTTTATGGAGTACTAACAATTAATTATAACTAAATCGCTCGTTTTAGCTATGCAATCGACGGGGTTACAATGAATTGGAGTATGTGTGTTCGTTTATTTTATTCCACCATTTGTCCTCGCTGAAATTTTTTTGGATCTTAATCAGTATATTCGAATTTCTTTCGGATCGATCCCTTTGACCGGGTCGATAGATTGATAAGTAAATTACACTACGAATCGAGTTGTACTCGACCTTAATAAGAATTACTTTATTAAATCACCTGAAACACAAATAACCAAAATCATCAATTCAAATGAACGGTGAAAGATGAACGACAATAATAAGGTTCTTGATCTGAAGGTCACGTGTTCGATCCACACTCATCGCACAGATAGTCGAGAACTGTGAGTCATGGCGAATACCATATCTGAAAAAATTCATGAGTGAATCACATCAGATGATCTGTGTCGGAATAAAACCTTTTACAGCTTTATATGCATGACATACGAGACGTACTTTAGATACACTTTATCAACGGTGCTTTGACCCACCTAATTTTCGTTTAGGACCTCTGTGGTCCGGTTCTCTCCATGATAAATGGAAATCAAGGTTGACTTCCCTCGATGTCCTGTGGTGTTTGTGAAGTTGGTTTCCCTTTTTGCCCTGGTTACTGCACTTAAATAGATTCATGGTATACTTAATTGATTTAATCAAGTAAGTGAGCCCCATCATCGTCAAACAACCATGAAAGGGGATACCTCTTCAATATGAGAAATATTCTCTTCCATGTTGACCTTACATCCCGAAGGTCTCCAACGACTTTTACATTAGCATCCATGGAGAGAAGATCATCATACTCAACCAAAATATTTCTAGCTTCAACGGCCTTGCTTCCACCGAAGCGGATGCAAAGGTAAATACCAAAGTTGTAATGTTGTCTGGTTGCAATTGAAGTCTTTTTCAACCCCTTTATCCAAGGTTGAAATTTTTTTAGATCATCAAAGAACCTACTCGCATGATTGGGGAACATATTACCACATTCATCAATTATCATCAAAGTAATACGGACTTCCACATTCATCCGTAGGTGTCCTCTCTGCTATTGGAATCGCAGCAGAAAGAAGTTAACACACACTCCTTCCATTCATTATATCACACACCATCAAGATTGCGAGGAATATAGAAATGCGCTCTATCAGCCATATAAATTTACACACTGACAAACCATGCGATAACCAGGGAGACAATTTAAAACATTTTGAAAAAATAATTGCTTACATCGGATATCTATGAGATTGAAGGAGACAAACAATGATTCCTCAGACATCTATCCAACCCGACCACCAGTAAACTAATGGAAGGAGGCCGTGAAAAATTTCACACTGCCGACGTCTCCTTTCTAATAGATCAGTCTTTTCAAAACGGTTTAATCTCTTTCACTGGAACGGGAAGTTTTTAAATACGCCCTATCTTGGCTTCCCAGGGGCCTTTTTAAAATTATTCCGAGGATTTATCATGCAAGCATGCATAATTATACTACACTAGCAAAGTATCATATGCGGGCACATCATGAAACAATCATGCATACGCATCACGCGTAATCACAATACATTAATCATGCATATTTGGCGACTGAATTTCAATTTAAAATATTTGGGGCTGACTTGCAATTCATGTTATCAATCATGCGAACTTATAGACATGGATAATAATCAAGATCACTCAGCATAGCGTGTCTATCCTAGTGCGCAACTCATCAATTAAAACAGGGCTCCGCCCCCAACATGCAATATCCAGCTAGCTTGACATTGTCAAGACGCAATTCTAATCATGCATTTATATCAACATATATAACAATTGCAATTCATCCCATATAATAATTCCGTCCCATAATCATGCATTTCCGAGATCCATCCCCAAAATCGAAACTAGGCATCATGTTTGAATAAAATGTAAAAATATCAAACCAATTTGCGTTGTGTAAGTAATTTTAAAGTTTGAAAACATTTGGATTTTAAAATTTGACCAAACTATTTTTAGTTGCCTCGGGTAGGTCCGACTAATCTGGTCCGGTTTAGTCAATTTCGATCCAACCTGTCGGGTTAGGTCCTAATAGGTAATTCAGTTCGGTTCTTCATGCAAACCAGGTCGGTTTGGTTCGACCCATTAGTATACCCAGTCGGTCTACCCGACCCGGTTGAATCGTTGGAACCCGACCCGACCCAGTTGGACCGCTTCGGTTCCCAATAGTTATCCAGGTTAGTCGACCCGACCAGAATGTGCAAATTGGACCGGCCCATTTACCCAAAGGGTTCGACCACAATATTACTTAGGGGCTAAGTAGTGTTTTAAAATCCAATAAAAACTTAATTTAGCCTCCAAGTAATAATAATTACAGATATAATTTCCAAATATATATTCACTATATATATATATATATATATATATATATATATATAGATATATATATAAATTTCAGCCACTTTAATATATATATATATATGTATATTGTCAAGATTCAATGTTTAGGGATAAAATCTATCAACAATATATTTTCTCAATCATAGGTAACTAATATATATCCGTAAATATTCTAACTTCCCTAAAATCATCCTAGAATATATCGATAATTAATGTCACAATTTTCATGTGTATCTAACCCTAAAATTCGGCCAAATACACTTGCATGGGGCCAAAATATTTAAATTATTTTACATGCTAATTTCGTCCAAAAACACAAATTTTAGGGTTAGTGGTCGAATTTCAAGATTAAATTTTAATAAGATCAGTAATCTAATGTTTAATTTTGATAAATTTCATGTTTTTCTTGAAGATCATGAACACCAAGTTTTTACTAAAAAGCAAAAATCATGAACTATCAGTTATACCAAAAACTCAAGAACACCAATTTTATTGTGAACAACCTACACAGGCGATACCACTTTTGGAATTAGAGGGCGATTACTACATAGAAAAAAACCACATGGTACATGCTATGTAACAAATTACGCAGCGGAAAGAAGGCACATACCAATATTGCTTTCCGTAGCCCAGGAGCGTCGCGGGGAGTTCAGATCTGCCGGACGGGTCCTGTAGGAACTCTTGTGAATGAGAAATTTACATGCTATAGTCTTCAGTGCAAAGCCTCTTTTCAATCTGGGTGTTCAGATGGAACTCCGGGGTAATTTCTTGAAGCAATTTCGGCACCTCCTTGTGTACATGGTGTTTCGGCCGAACGTCTAGTAAAGGGGAGAGGGATTTATTTTGTCTCAACTTAAAGTGAGGAAGTGATTAACCTTGAAGAAATCTCTAACACTCTCTTTATTAGAGCTGGTGGTTTAAAACCCACCTAGGGAAAATCACTATAGTTCTGTCGGCCATGCTAATTAAGGGAGTTCCAATTTTTGGCTCTCTCATGTCAATTGGGATTTAGGCCTAGCCCAAAATCCCTAATGTGATATTACCCAATTATGCTTAGGATGTTGGACTTATATTAAAGGGCTCCTTTTACGACATCCTTTTCACCAAATGCCAACACTCATTTCATTGGTTTACTAGTGGTCGGGGTTGTTAGATGAGTGAGGAATAATTGTTATTCGCCTTTTATCTCATAGATATCCAATGTAAGCAGTTCTTTTCAAAATGTTTTAAATTGCCTCCCTGATTGTCGCATGGTTTGTCAATGTATGAATTTAGATGGCTGAAAGAGTGCGATTTTATATTCCTCGCGATCTTTCTTGATGGAGTGTATATGTGAAGGATATCCGCAATGCAATGGATATTTATCAATGTATTGATGCGAAAGAAGAAAGAACAATGACATGATTATGGTCATTCGTGTTTCTATCAAGGGGATAGATTCTTTGATGATCTGGAAGTGACTATGATGATACTCTCAACCCTGACTCATGAGGTTGTAGAAGACTTCAGACACAACTATAGTGCATTACAACTTTGGTGTGCTCTTTGCGTCCGCTTTGGTAGAAGCAAGACCGATGAAGCAAAAAATGTCTTAGTTGGGTATGATGCTCTTCTATCCACAGATGCTGGTGTAGTAGCCGCCTGAGACCTTCAAGATGAAAGTTCGATATGGATGAGAATATTCATAGTATTGAAGAGGTATCCCCTATCTTGGTTTGCTGACAATGGAGGACTAACATACTTGATTGAATCAATTGAGTATACCATGAGTCTCTTCAGACACAGTAACCAGCATAGAGGGGAAACCGCGTTCATAAATAACCACAGGACATCGAGAAAAGTGTACCATGATATCCGTACATCATGGATTGAACCAGACCACAGTGGTCACAAACGAACATCCAGTGGGTCAAGGCACAATTGATAAAAGGGCGTCGTAGGTACGTCTCGTTTTCCATGCACATGAAACCATAAAACTTTTTATACTAACACGTATCATCTGATGTGATTCACTTGTCAATTCTTTTTAGGCGTGTTGATGCGGCATGGCTGGATGTTCAAGACTATCTATTCTCTCTTTGTTATTGGTTTTTTATTAGAACCTTGTTATTATCGTTTATCTTTCATCATTCCTTTGAATTGATAATTTTGGTTATTGATAAATATCAGATTATTGAATAAAGTAATTTACATTGAGATTGTATCCAATATGATTCTAAGTACAATTTACTTATCAATTTATCGGCCTGGTCAAAGGGATCGATCCGAACGAATCCGATGTTGAGGGATAATACCAAATTTCATATTGGTCAAGAGGCCGATAAGTAAACGAATACACATACTCCAATTCATTGTAACCCATCGATTTCATAACTAAAACGAAAGATTTAGTTATAATTAATTGTTAGTACTCCATAAATATTTTTATGGATAACGTAACGACGAACATGTTTGAAATCGATCATTAAATTTTGGAAACAAAATGGTTTCACCAAGGGTCAACACCTAGAGTTGCTGGCATTTGGATATTGGGCCACCATAAATAGAAGCCCATTAATATGACACTGTTACTTAAGACAATTGGATAATGTCACATTAGAGATTTTGGGTTAGACCTAAAATCCCAATGGACATGAGATGCCCAAAATTGGGCCTCCCTTTCTCATATGTGGCCGACCGAAATAATAAGAGTATGAGGTGAGTTTTTCCCACCTCTTATAAATAGGTAGTGTCAGGGTTTAATTTAGGGTTATTAACTTTCTTCCTTTATGGTGAGACAAAGAAAATCCCTCTTCCCTAATTCCCTAGTTTTGGTAGTGTAAACACCTAATTTTGGTCCGCGCGTAGCATGATGGATATACGTCCAATTCGGGTAAATTTTAAATTCGGGCCTCGTTAAGACGTACGGTTTACAAACGCCTATAACGGGTTAAAACGGTTCGAATGCGCAACACATGCATATTCGGACTGTCCAAACAATCCCGACCCCTCCGAATTGTCTCGACAATCCGGAGGTGTGCGGATTTTCAAAGATAATCCGGACCTCCTGATTATCCTTGACAATCCAGAGGTGTCCGGATTGTCCGGGATAACCCGAACCTTTAGATTGTCTACGCAATCCGAAGGTTCGGGATGTCATTTCAGGACACGCATATCCCCGTATGCTTACACTACACGCGAGCCTTTCATTTGCCAATTTTACTTGATTCACGTTTTTCTACTAAACCATGGTCGGACCGCTTAAAACTAAGCTTGAACCCAAGGTGCCCTATATATAGGAACCTTGGTCACCCATTTCATAACTTATCTTGGCAAGAGAGCTCTGACTATCATTTAAGCATCGGAGAGGGCTCACCGCACACCACCCCTCTATCGTGGTGTCGATACTGCCCTGTGTGCAGGTCTCATGAGGAGCGCGCGTACAAGGCACGTATAGTGACCCGACGACCCGACGAACATTTCTACCTAACTCACAAGGGCCTGACTCCTCGAGTGGTTCAAGTGCCAACAATTTGGCTCCGTCTGCGATATTCGAACAAACAAGCACTTGCTAACCAGCAGCAGCTACATGGCAAACATACACGTCATACGTGGTGGTTTCGGAGCCGGAGGCGAGACATCATACGCAAGGGAAGCATACGCATCCCACAGAGTGCAACAGGCTGAAGAACACCAACAGGATGACGAACCCATGGAAAACGTCATATACTTCTCGGCAAAGGACAAGGAGCATATAGTGTACCCACACGACGATGCCCTAGTCATAACCATGGACGTGGACAACGTGGATATCAAGCGCATATTGGTATATGGAGGAAGCTCCCCCAGCATACTAACCAAGGAAATTGTCCTCGCCTTGGGAAGGAAAAAGAGCATCAAGCAGGTGCATTCACCACTAATAGGTTTCATGGGCGATACCAAGTATCCGGTAGGAACAATCAAGTTACCAGTCACACTGGGGACTAGTGACAAACAACTGCGGATAGGGGTACTATTCTTAGTAGTAGAAAAGCTAGATACATACAATGTCATTATGGGTTACACAACTATGAATACGTGGGGTATAATAGCTTCAACTACCCACCAAAAGCTGAAATTCTCAACCATCGCGAGAATCGGTGAAGTTAAAGGAGACCAACTGTTATCAAAGGAGCGCTACTACACAGCGCTCCAACACAACGTCAAGGAAGATGACGGTGACATCCCTTCCATTGACGAGGACCCTAGAAAAGAGAGCGCTCGTCCAAATCCAATAGAAGAGTTGCGAGAAGTGAAGATTGACGAACCTGATCATATGGTCCGAATAGGTGGGTCATTATCCGAGGAGGAAGTGATAGAGATCAACACTCTTAAGGGAGTACAAAGACCTATTCGCATGGTCCCCGAGTGACATGAATGGGATAAACCAAGACATAATCTCCCATAAACTCAACATCAAACCAGGAACACGAGCGATCGCGCAAAAAGTACGACCGCTTGGGGGCAACAAGAAGGTAGCCGTCCGAGAGGAAGTAGGAAAGCTTTTAGAAGCAGGTTTAATCAAAGAGGCAAGGTTCCAAACATGGGTCGCAAACCCAGTATCGGTACCAAAGCCGAAAGTAAAGCTAATGATGTGTATCGACTACAGGGACCTCAATAATGCGTGCCCCAGGGACTCATATCATCTACCAAGAATTGACCAACAGGTTGATGCCATTGCAGGGCATGAATTGCTAACTATAATGTATGCATACTCCTGGTATAATCAGATTCCAATGTCTCCAAAGGACACACCACACACTGCATTCTATGTAGATATCGACATATACAACTACAAGGTAATGTCGTTCGGTCTAATCAACGCGGGTGCGACATACCAACTGATGACCTACGCGCGACATACCAAAGGATGCGCGAATTCCAAGTTCGCCTGAACCCAGCAAAGTGCGCCTTTGGTGTACAATCAGGGAAGGGATTCATGGTTAGCCAAAGGGGAATATAGGCGAATCAGAAAAAGTAAAGGCAATAGAAGAGATGGCGTCTCCTACAAAACACAAGGATTTGCAGCAGCTAAACGGTCGTTTAGCAGCCTTAAACAGATTCCTTGCAAAGATTGGCGATAAAGCAATCCCTTTCTAAGAAGTCTTGCGTGCCAATAAGAAATTCGAATGGACGCCAGTATGCAAAGAGGCCTTTCAGCAGTTAAAACAACACATGCTAACACTGCCAGCATTAGAGAAACCAATACAAGGAGAGCCTCTTTACCTCTATATATCAGTAAGCAACACTGCAGTCAGTTCAGTACTTGTCAGATAGAAAGGCAGTACTAAGCTACAGTGTACTATGTCAGCAAGACCTTGGCAAAGTATGAGGTAAACTACATGCCAATAGAGAAACACTTGTATGCTCTCATCATTGCGGTACGAAAGCTGAAACCGTACTTTCACGCGCATGAAATAACGGTACTCACTAATCAGCCGCTGAGACACATTGGCAAAACCGAACATGTCAAGAAAACTGACAAAATGGTCAGTCGAGCTAAGCGAGTTCCGCATCCACTTCGCCCCACAAACTGCAATCAAAGGGAAAGCCTTAGCGGATTTCATTGCAGAATACACAGAGATCAACCCTGATGAAATAAATAAGGAAGAGAAATCGCAAGCCGCAGAGCCCGTCGACGTATGGGAGATGTACACAGATGGGTCATCGAACATAGGAGGGTCGGGGACAGGACTCCTCCTAGTACCACCAGATGGGTCGGAGCCTTTAAAGTATGCTCTAACCTTAGTGTTCAGAGCAACAAAAAACGAGGCAGAGTACGAAGCCTTGATAACAGGCCTAAGGATCGCCAAAGGTGTAGGTTTCAAACACCTAAGGGTAAAATGTGATTCACAAGTGGTTGTCAACCAAGTGAAAGGCGGATACTTGGCAAAGTCTGAAAACATGCAAAAATACTTGAAGCAAGCAAAGGAACTTGTCGACAGGTTCGAGACCTTCGACATAACATCGGTCCCGAGAGATCAAAATCAAGAGACTGACGCTTTAACCTAATTTGGGCAAGGCAATGAGAAAGGCAAAGAAACACACTTTGTCAAACAGAGTTATCGGTAATCGATCAATTCGAGGTTTTGACCATCGACTCAACGCCAACATGGATGACACAAATTCATACATTCCTCACAAACGGTACGTTACCTGAGGATAATACTCATGCGAACAAAATACAATGGGTCGCCGCCAACTATGCGATCATAGAAGGTCAGTTATACAAGAAAAGCTTCTCGTCCCCATACCTAAAATGCATTGCATATCCAGAAACACAGAAGGTGCTGAAGGAGTTGCATGAAGGTCAGGCAGCCTGTCATGAGGAGGCGAGATCAATAATCCGTAAGGCTTTACACTAAGGGATACTATTGGCCATCTATGAAAAGTGAAGCTACACACATGGTCACAGAATGCGACTAAGCCCAATCACAAGCTCATGGCCCGATCGTAGTATGAAGACACTCGAGGAGCATCACGGCACCAGCTGCGGAGCTAAGCCCGATCGCAAGCTCATGGCCCTTTGCGCAATGGGGTATCGACCTCGTAGGTCCCCTACCAAAACCCAAGGGGCAAACAAAATACATATTAGTAGCTATCTTCTACTTCTCCAAGTGGATAGAACCTAAGCCCTTAGCAAGAACGACGGATACCCAAATCATCCACTTCATCCGAAACCACATCGTCGCTCGATATGGCATCCCGAAGGTACTCATAAGCAACAATGGTCCACAATTCAAAAGTGGTAAAGTAAAAAACTACTGCGACAGCCTGAACATAGAGCAACGCTTCGCGTCAGTGCACCATGTACAGACTAACGGGCAAGTCAATTCAGCGAACAAGATCGTTCTTGATGGTCTAAAGAAAAGAGTCCGTGCACTAAAGGGAGGTTGGGCCGAAGAGCTAAGCAGCGTCCTATGGGCAGTACACACAACGCCTAAACAAAAAACGGGGGAAACACCATTGAAAATGGTTTATGGTACAAAGGCGGTCGCACCAGTGGAGATAGCCATCTCATCTTACCGAACAACTCATTACGACACTCAGATGAATGAAGAAGAAAGACGTCTGGATCTAGACTTAGCCGATGAAAAACGGTGGAAGTCAGAAGACTGTCAGGCAAGGATACGTCTAATCACCTCAAGATACTACAACCAAAAATTCAAAGGAAGACAATTCCATGTTGGCGAAATGGTGTGGAGAAAGAACGAATTCACACTCCTTGATCAAATAAACAAGCTATCACCAAAATGGGAAGGACCATACAACATAGAATCGGTATCGTACACCAACGCGTATCGCTTGGAGGATGCAGACGACAACATATCCACAAACACATTTAGTGGGGGACGCTTGAAAAAGTTCCAAGCTGGAACAAACCACATACGCAACTAAAGAGCCTTCGAATCAAGCTATTTTATTCTATCTATTATATGCATTACTTGAAGGAGATTTAATAACTTCACTTATTTAAAACTTTGTAAACAGTGCAACAATCTACTAAAGTTAATGTATTCTGTAGATACATTACTCTCTTATACTCGTTACTCTTGAATCACGCCAAGTAGTGGACTCTACGCATATAATATGCATCAACAATACAAGCTATTACGCTTAACACAACAAACGATCTATATTATACGCCACCAACATGTCAATACTACTATGTCTATTCTAAACAACGACAACAACATATTATATCCGTGAAATTTTTCCAAGGATTATCTTAGCAACATGGCGCGACATCCCCAGCTCGGGGGGCAACCCTATGATTACAACGACCATTCCTTGGGTTTTTAAAAACAATATGCGGTCATCTACAACGTGGTGCGACATCCTCCATGCGAGGGCAACCCCACAATATTACATGGTGTGACATCCTCCAAGCGAGGGCAACCCCATGAAAACATGGTGTGACATCCTCCATGCGAAGGCAACCCCATGTCATCTTGCTGCGGACTATGAAACCCAATACAGACTACTAAACATCCGGGCGTGAGTTCACCCCCACATTACATGGCGTGACATCTTCCATGCAAGGGAAACACCAAGAAACATGGCGCGACATCCTCTATACGAGGGCAACCCCATGGGAACCTATTACTAAAAACAAGTAGCGTTCATTACTAAACACCCTTTTACGCCGGCAGGAGCGTATCCTGAGATCATCGCTTTACTCAATGCATCGAAAAACTCACCAAACCTACAAGTCGAGTCTTGTAAAATGTTACCTTGAACGTGAACAAGTAAAAGAAACAAAACACTTATATTTAGCAAGTCATTTCTTGCCACAGGTCGCCATGGAATGGACCACGAGACGGAAAAAACTGCAAGTCGTGTAACATGGTCTTGTACAGCCCCTTGGAATAACCAAGTAGAGGTGTAGTATAATCGCAAGGTAAGTACATGGGTTAGCCAGAACAACATCTTGTCACAGCACTATGACGGGTGTTCCCAAGTAGTGGAAATAAAACACATCCAAATTAGTAAGTCGTGTCTTACCAACAACGTCGCTTTGGAATGGCCCAAAATACGGTAAAAACTACAAGGCGTATTACACGACCTCTGTTCTGCACCTTGGAATAACCAAATGGAGGCGTACTAGCATCGCAGGGCAAGTACATGGATTAGCCAGCAGAACGCCCTGCAACAACGTTACACGCTGTGTTCCCAACTAACGGATGGAAAAACACACCAAATTAACAAGTACCGTATTGTCACAACGTCGCTTTAGAGTGGACTAAGAGACGGTAAAAACTAAAGTCTCACCTCGTCGAGAAGACTCTCCTATGTACATGAAAGGTTCTTGCGCATTACTACTCATAAATGCCAAGTACCGGGATAAGGGTCTTGCGCATTACTACTCATAAATGCAAAGTACCGGGAAAAGGGGTGTGTGCATTGCTGCTCATAAATGCCAAGTGCCATGGCAAAGTCTTGCGCGTTACTAACTATGAAATACGACAAGCATACTACTCACCTACTCAACTCGCATCTATGCATTATGCCATGCCTTGGGGTAAACAAGAGGGGCGCGCAAACACAGGAACTCATGTTTCCCCACTACAACTATGGGTATTATATCCAATCAGAGGACGAATCTCAACTCTACTCTACAGTCCAAACCATACGGACAACTTTGATAACAAATGTATGAAAGATTACTAATAAGTTATCATGCATTAGGAAAACTTCCACGACAGGTCTATATGAAAACGTCAAACATCAAAGCATAAAGATAAAGGGTTCAAGGGGACAACATCCCAAAGACAACCTCAACCCGAAACGGGGAGCAAAACTATCTACAAAGGTTTGATAAGTAATCAACAATCAACCCGACGCCATATCTGGTGCATTAACAATGCCAGATGGCTCGGCCACAACTTCGTCCTGAGTAGTCTCAACCACTACAAGGACATCACCATCATCACCAAACACAACAACAATCTGAGGAGTGGTTGCATCTCGGAGGCGCAATGTCGTCACATCTCCAGTGGCAAACTCAGCATATATACCCATCTGATCAAAACAAAAGTCGGGATCAATAGTATATACCTGCTCAATAAATCCCTCTGAGAAGTCATACATCAGATCATCGGCTCCTGCCCGAACATCATCGCGGAAGGATTGCGAGGCCTTGTACTCTGCAACTTCGGCAACCTTCCCATCCTCAAGCACGCTATCCTGAACAACCTGCAACGCAAGGCCATGTGCCTCACCATCTTCAGCTACCTTCTTCTAAAGGACAATCACATCGGACTTGAGTGTAGAAACTCGAGCCTGGCGAACCAAAGCACCCGCCTCCAATTCGGCGACCTTAGCATCCGAGAGACGCGCCTTCTCCTTTGCACTCGCAAGTTCACGACAAAGCATGTCGCACTTCTCCTGGAGAGCCTTCTTCTCCTCAGTGAGTTCAATCAAAAAGGAGGAAAGGATCGCCACATCAAGAACAACCTATAGCGCAATACAACATCCAATAACAAGCAAGTTTTAAAAATAACGCAAATATACATACAATCTATAAAAGAGTAAGGATGAAGACTCACTGGCGCAACACATGCAAACGCACCCTCAGCAGAGGCGCGCGCATTCTCAAGCTCACTAGGGCGAACCCTCCGATCACCAGGAGGGATAACCCATTGAAACACGCATACTCGCACCTTGGGAGTACTCAAGCTGGCTTCCTTAGTATAACGGAAGCCTACAAGCATGCCATATAAAGGGATATGCTAGGGGTTTTCTCAAAAAGGCTCCAATAAAAAGGAGACACGAACAAAATGTAAGCATATGGTGATGGGGGCCGTAAATGGAAGCCCATTATATGTATATGTTACCTAATTTAATTGGGTACATGTCACATTAGGACATTGGGCCAGACCCAAATACCAATTGACATGAGAGGTCCAAAATATGGGCCTCCCTATACATAGGGCCGAATATGTTAGTGAGGGGTGAAGTGGACTTTTGTCCACTTTACTCCTCCTATATATATGGGGTGTTAGGGGTTTTATTTGGTTAATCCTTAATCCTTCCTTGGAGTGTTTTAGAGAGAAAAACTCTCATCCCTATAAACACCACACTTCGGCCGAACCTACCACATACACCAAGGGTGTGCCAATTTGCCTTCGAGCAAACACTCCGGAGATCCATCTCCTGCCAAGAATCTATTTGAGGCTTTGCTGTGGAGAATATACCGCGTAGGGCTTCCTTCACAAGAACCTCTACGTGTGCCGACCGGAGGATCGTGAACTCCCTTCTGCAGGGATCTTGGGACTACGGACTACTATTGAGGTATGTGCGAATCTTCCGTTGCGTAATATCGATTACTAGCATGTACCATGTTTGTAGTTCATTAGTGATTACTCCCCGTAATCTAACAGTGATATCAGAGCTAGGTTAGGAGGTCATGATTTTGA
Source organism: Clarkia xantiana subsp. parviflora (assembly GCA_036873135.1). NCBI lineage: Eukaryota > Viridiplantae > Streptophyta > Magnoliopsida > Myrtales > Onagraceae > Clarkia > Clarkia xantiana. The sequence continues at coordinate 22,621,485 of JAPTYO010000012.1, forward strand.
TAAATTGGTGTTCTTGAAAATTTAAGATTTGGACCAAAAATTTTAATGTGAAAGTTTTAAAATTTTCGAATTTTTTGGTTAATGATGGTCCGAAATTTTAATGACGTTCTTGGTAAATTTTATGTTCATGATCTTCAATAAAAATGTGATATTTATCAAAATCGAACATTAGATTGTAGATCTTATTAATATTTGATCTTGAACTTGTTTCCAATTTAGTGTTTATTTCGGCCAAACGCTAAAATTACAAGGTAAATTTTTTTTTTTTAAGTTCTTAGGCTCCAAGAAAGCTAATTTCGGCCGAAATTAATTATTATATTGTTTACAATATTTTAATTTTTATTCTAGGTAACAATATATCTATAATTGGAAAAATAAGGATAGATTCACATTAATATATAGAAATATATATAACTATCAATATATCTAAATATTTAATAGGGTTAAAAATATTATTGATAGATTTAGTTTCCTAAAAGATTCAGAAAATATATTGTCAATATATGGGAAACCCTTTTTAAGATTTTGACAATAAATAAAATATTTATTTATATAATATAGTTGAATTTTACATATATATATATATATATATATATATTGTTGATTGATTTAATCTTAAAGATAGAATCTTAGCAATAAATATATATATGTTACGATTATGGCCGAAATATATATATTTAATATTGGAAATTATTTTATATAGTTTATATTACTATATGGCTAAGTTAAATATTTTTTTAATGGACTTCAAAACCCTAGTTAGGCCACAAGTAAACATTTCAGCCCAATCCTTCTAGTTTTAATGATTGGGCCGGTCCAATATGTCAGACCGGGACGAATTGAATCGAACCGGATTTTCTCAATCGGTTCAACCTAATCGGCTCGGGTCGGGCCGGGGTAACTAAGTGGATCTAACCGAATCGGTTTTGTGTGTTGAACCAAACCTTATTTTATTGGACCGGTTCGGACCGAATTGAATTTTAAAATTAAAACTGAACCGAACCGAACCGAATCGAATTTTACATCGGACCCGAACCGGAATTTCTGGACTGAACCGAACTGAACCAAACCATGCCGAAATTGACTGAACCGAACTGAATTTTCAAAATTGAATTCAAGTCATTTAAAATAGGGAGGTAAAGTTTTAAAATCTATTTTTTTTATATGGCCTACACAGTGCTCAAGGGTTGATAACCTTTATGCCTCGTTTCGATTATGGGGATGGATCTCGGAGATACATGTTTTTAGGACTGGATTAATTAGTGGGCTGAATTGCAATTGTTTACTATTTAATATATATATTTATGCATGATTAGAAATCTATTCTTGACTTAGTCAAGCTTGTTGGATATTGCATTTTGGAGGCGGAGCCCTGGTTAAATATATGGTTTGAGCATTAGGATAGACATGTTGTGATGGTTGGAAATGCCTAGGATTCATGTCTAGAATGTTGCGTAATTGAATATAAGCATGAATTGCAAATCAACCTCTAATGTTTAAAATTATTTTAAAATCGAAAACCAGTCGCCAAATATGTATGATTGATGTGGAAGTTTCCGTCCGGTGGATCGTGAACTCCCTCAGTAGGATCCTTGGGACTACGGAAAAGGTTTAAGCTATGTGCACATCTTCCGCTGCGTAATTCTGATTACAAGTATGTGCATGTGTTTATGTTTCTGTAGTAATCTGCTCCGTAATCCAAAACTTGAGACATGAAACAAACATCAAATACAAAGGTCATAACATAAGGGCAAAGATGTAGAGGAATAAAACACTTACATGAGCATAACGAGACAATATCGACTGAACCAAACAACGAGCTTCCTTCGTGGTAGCGGGAGGAGGAACTCGATCTCCAGGAGCAACAACATCGTGTAACACACGAACCGCAACCTCAGGAGTATGTAGAGAAGAACGGCTGTCAAAGCAGTACTCCCTCTCGGAAGTAAAAGGAATCCATTCGCATCCGAAAAAAATCACCGGTGGTGGGACAGATCAAGTCCTCTCGATCTAAAGAAGGAAGTTGAATCCTCCCTATAGAGGAATTAGAAAAATAAAACACAACACATAAATTCGACAAAACCAGCAAGGAGTACAAACTTGTTTTGTTCGGTTCCTCCGTCGAAGTGCAACAACATCAATAGCAGCCCCACCTTCCTTCATAGGCCGTTTTCCTTTGTCGGACAAAGGAGGCACGCCTTCAACCACTTTCCTTTTATCACGGGAAGGAATTAGCGGGCTAACGTCAGCAAGAACGTTCGATTTCTTCTTAGCACTTGAGGGTCCGACTTCGAAGTCAGATTTATTCATCTTTGGTTTACCCGGTCCTTTATCAACCGCAATGACCCGCTTCGCCAGTAATTGTAAACACAAAGAAAATGACAGAAAGACAATTGTGGTGTGAGGAAAGTAAGGAAAGAACCATACTTGAAGTTTCGATCGCCTTCCCCGCCTTCGAGGTCTTATCCATTTTTGGAGCTACACTAGAAGACGCCCTCCTGTTGGGAGCAACGACGCGACCGGTAAAATCCACATGCACATGATAGTTTTCAACCTACAAGGCAAAATAAATGAGTGAATTAAAAATGAGAAGATCAATAACATACCAAATCTTCAGAGGGGGGGGGGAGTTAACTGAATTCTTGCCTCGAATAAATCCATCTCAGATACCCAAGAGACAGTGCAATAACCGCCAGTTCTGTTACTTCGATAAATAACTTTCATAGTTTCTTTATCTGAAGAGGAGAAATCCGAGAAAGAAGGCCACTCGTCTGTACGGGCGACATGAGTGATCGACCATTTAACATGAAGATCCTCGATGAAGAAATAATAGTTGTCCCAGTGACCCATAGAGAAATCTGTGGGAACCATGAAGCGAAGATCAGTATCCCACTTGACCTCTGTGGGATTTAGATGATTAATACTACGGAAACAAAACCCTAGATACGTGCATGGTAACTAATACGCAGCGGAAGAAGGTGCACATACCTATAATGTTTCATGTAGCCCAGGACCTTTGAGGGGAGTTCTCGATCCGTCGAACGGTTCCTCGTAGAGGTTCCTATTAGAGAAGTACTATGCGGTTTATGCCTCACAGCAAAGTCTCTCTCGATTCTCTGCGGGATGGATCTACTCGGAGTAAATTGCTCTTCGCAATTTGGCACCTCCTTGGTGTGTATATGGTTCGGCTGAAACTAGCTTTTTAGGGAGGAGAGTTTTCTTTTAATCTCAAAACTTGGGAGAGATTTATATGAATTAGAAAACATCAACTTATGTACCTATTTATAATAGTGGAGGTGGGATTAAAAATCCCACCTCATTACTCTAAGTCGGCGCCGAACCCATGTTGGAGGGAGGCCCAATTTTGGGCCTCCCATGTCACATGGGATTTTAGGCCTAGCCCAAAATCCATAATGTGACCCAAACCCTAATTACTTAGGTACATGGCTTTTAATTAATGGGTTCCCAATTACGGCGGCCCATAGTCCAAATGCTACCAGCTCCCACTCGCCAGAATGGGAGGGTGCCTATTAATATCTTGTTGTCCAATGTTGAGACCTTAATCACTCGGGGTGTCAAGTCCTTGTACGACAGGTAGAAGTGTTTGTTAGGTCGTCCAGTCGCTCTACGATACCTTGTACGCGCGCTCCTCCTATGACCTGCACACGAGGCAGTAACCTCACCACGAGGGGGGTGTGCGATGAGCTCTCTCCGATGCTTAAATCATAAATCTTGAGAGAGAAAGATAGAGAGAAGTCAGAGCTTCCTTGTCAACTTAAGTTACTTGATAAAATGAATGTACCCTGAAATGGGCGACCAAGGCTCCTATTTATAGGAAACCATGGACTCGAACTCGGTTTTGAGCGGTCCGACCCCGGTTTAGTAGAAAATGTGAACCGGGCATGGACGTAAGCAAAGTTGACATCAGGAAGGCTCATACGTAGTGTTGATATGCCGGTACACGCGTTTCCCAGGGTGATCCGGGGGTCTGGATTACCTTTGGACAATTCGGATAATCACAGATTGTTTTGCACAATCCGTAGTAGTCCGGATTGTTTGGACAATCCGGATGGGTCACGGTCCGAATACGCGCGTATCATGCGTTCAGACAGTTCTAAACCGTGAATAGGCGTTTGTGAACCGTTTGTGGGTTTTGCGTGTTAACGAGGCCCGAATGTAAAACAAACCCGAATCGGACGTATATCCATCATTTTCCCTCGAGTCAAGTAATGGCGTGACCCTTGCTTGACTCTATTTTTTGATAGGATAAATGTCTTATTTAAGTTCGGGAGTTACCTCATAATAGACTTACTGTCTGTCGGGACGTAAACGCTGACATGTATGCTAACATGGTGTATGCACGTGTTATAAGTAAACATATGACACGCGATGATTATGTAATCAGTGATACAAATATAGAAATGCATATGTGATGATATGCACATAAATATGTATTTAAACAAAGTCATGCCAAAAAATATATACCGTGTATGTATGTGTGTAAACACAGTGTATGTATGTATGTATGTATGTAAGGGTATGTACGCATGTATATATGCTAAAGACTCATAAAAAGAGTTAGAGAAATTAAGGAGAGATAAACCTTTACCATCACACTACACAGAGGAGTGTGTGTTACGGACGCGCAGGTCCTAAGACTGCGAGGCGCCATGCCTCCGCCGCGTCGTTGATTAATGCCTCATAATAGGAGTATTTTCATAACGTGTATGTCAAGAGACGAGGCCTTTTTCGATATAGTATTTCCCCCGGAGTGGGAGTGTTTGTAGTGACGTGGCCGAGTATGCGCATGTGTGTGCTGTATAGGTGCGTAGATCATATTGGTGGCGATTCTAACAATGGGCAAACTAGTCCCTTAGTCGCGAGGTATTAAGCCTCCGACGTGTTGTCGATGAACTTCCTATGATAGACATGTGTTAAGTCTCACCGACGCGAGCAGTGTTGGGTCGCGCAAACGTGCGTAGTGTTGGGTCGCGCCGACGCGCATAGTGCTGTATAGGCCATATAAATGTCGGACGAGGCCCTTACTGATATAACGTTGTCCCCGTATAGCATATTTTCGCTATGTATTAGTTGTGAACTTATAAGTCCGTAGGTGTGGAGTAGCCCCCGCAGTGGGAATGTTCACCACGTAGTTGTCTCGGACGCCGGGTGCTGACCTTTATGCCGACTGCTACTTGGGTTTTCCAAAGTAGGGTGTTTTTCACGACTGCTACTTGGTTTTTCCCAAGTAGGGTGCATTTGGCGACTGCTACTTGATGTTTCCATTGTAGGGCGTTGGTCAAAGGTCGACGAGGTGACGTACCTTGTAGTGCAGATCAGAGGTCGGCGAGTCGACGTGCCTTGTAGTATAGGTCAGAGGTCTACGAGGCGACGTACCTTTCCATCGAATCGGTTAGAGGTCGACGAGGCGACGTGCCTTTCCATGTTGTTGCCGCTACCAAGTATTTTCAAGATGGAGTGCTTCCTACGACCGCAACTTGGTTTTCCCCACGGTAGAGTGTGTCTTGCGACTCGTATTTGGTTTTTCCCAAGGTAGAGTGCCTTTTTGATACATCTCCTGAAAATGTATATAACCCATTACTTGTGAAGACGATAATCTTTGGACAACGCGCGGACATGACAGCCGCTTAGAGAGGGGTGGATATGATAGCCACTTCCAGAGGTGCGGACAAGATAGCCGCTTAGAGCCGCGTGGACATGATAGCTACTCCGCGAGGTGCGGACATGATAACCGCTTAGAGCCGTGTGGACATGATAGCTACTCCCCGAAGTGCGGACATGATAGCCGCGTGGACATGATAGCCACTCTGAGTGGTGCGTACATGATAGCCTCTTAGTGTATCTGTTAGATGCTTCATACTTGAGGTGGTAGATCTTACATTGATATGTCGACGTGCACGCGCGCGGTGTTGCGCCTTTAGAAGCTATACTTAGAATTTGGAAGTGATTCGTTACACCTCATGTGGATGCGTCGAAGCATACACACGATGTGCCATGTATGCTGCTACTGTACTTAGTTTCTGAATGAGAGGTGTTGCCCCCCCCCCCTCCCTCCCCTCTTAGTGCGTCGACGCGCGTGCGCTGCGCTTGGATGTGATGGCTCTCCAGAATCTTATAAGCTGGAGATCTTAGAATAACAATGCTACGCTATAACTTTTTGTAGCGTTTCCCACAGATGGCGCCAAAATGTTGGGACCTTAACCACTCGGGGTGTCAAGTCCCTGTACGGTAGGTAGAAGTGTTCGTCGTGTCGTCGGTTCGTCGGGGCGGTATTGACACCACAAGGGGGGGTGGTGTGCGATAAGCATAAATATTTGAGAGAAAGCTAGAGAGAAGTCATAGCTTCCTTATCAAATTAAGTTACTTGATAACATGAATGTCCCCTGAAATGGGTGACCAAGGCACCTATTTATAGGAAACCATGGACTCGAACGTAGTTTTGAGCGTTCCGACCCTGGTTTAGATGTGAACTGGGTGCGGACGTAGGAAAAGTTGACATCGGGAAGGCTCGTATGTAGTGTTGATATGTGGGTAAACGCGTTTCCCGGTGTGACAATCCGAACCCCCGGATTATATGGATAATCCGGGGGTCCGGATTGCCTTTGGACAATCCTGATTATCCCGGATTGTTTGGACAATTCGGACGGGTCACAGTCCGAATACGCGCGTATCATGCGTTCGGACCATTCTGACCCGTGAATAGGCGTTTGTGAACCGTTAGTGGGTTTTGCGTGTTAACGAGGCCCGAATGTAAAACCAACCTGAATCGGATGTATATCCATCATCCAACACATAAGCATTTGGTCTTCGATCCAATCCCTGCTTCGAAAAGTTCATACGAGATTTGCCGTGCGACCGACGGATACGACGGGCATCGTGCTACTCATATGTTAGGAGTGATGTAGCGCCCGCAGAACGTTGATTCCTCATGTCTAATCAACCTGTTAAAATAAAAAGTGCCGCAATTGTAACCTAGGTCAACTGTAATTCTCCAATTGCCCAGTTTCCACATAGGAACACTTCCTCAGGGCATCCGTACAAGTATTCACAACCTTTCAACTAATGTCAGGTTGGTGGCCACCTAGTGATTACAAGAGTCGGAGAATTTCAGGTGTACTTGACCATCCCCATCGCTCATACCCTTAGTTAAACCGAACTGGTTTCTAAAGACGTGGTCACTAGGCCTCTTTGGTCAGCACTGCGTTCATACGTCGGGAAGCGAACATTGAGCCTGACCTTAGGTATGAGTTGTGAGTCCGTAAGGATACTCTGGATGCTCCTTCATATATCATCCAGGATCAATCACACGCTCTAGGTGAAGAAGTTTGTGCCCATCCGAATCACGTGAATTCTATTTAGCACAACCGAGCATAACCCCGTGGTCGAACATGGCACGCGTAGTATGAAGCATGCGTCGATAGCACAACCTGAGTTTAGTCAGGGTGTGGGAAATGCCATATGTTATCGCAGACTTGTCATCTAGCCCATAATAGTGTTTCATTTACGAACGTAATTCATACGTAATTCGTAACGGCGATTGGCAGAACATAGATCAGTTCGCGTAACTCCGAAAACCAAGTGATCGTTATGCTTAACCATGTTTGCCACCATGGTTCTTAGCCGTTCTTGACTTAATGGAGAATCCTTTTCTCCATCAAGACAACCGAGCCTGTGTTACGAGGCATGGCCAACATTCGACATTATTTTATTTTGGAAGTTGTCCCTCCTGATGGGTTTCGCTATAGCCGTTAGGCCCTTTAACGACTAGTAAATGGTGAATAGGCCCACTGGGCCCTAAAAGAGGTCAAGAAGACCAATGCGAAGGGTCCCGACAAGATGGGTCCCGATGGTGAAGGGTCCCGACAAGGTCGGTCCCCATATGCGAGCTGGACGCTCCCGATGATATGCCTTTAAGTAGGCCCCGATATTGAATCCCTAAGAACGATTGGCCCTGTCACGATGACGAGGGGCCCCGAGCGGTGACCTAATGAGATAACTCTGGAGTCCCCGATATTGGTCGGGACTTGCTATCAGAGGTTGAGGCCGAGAAACACGCCCACTATCAGAGTAGTGGGGATGTGGCCCGAGATAAACGGAACGTGGGCAAGTGGCCGAGATAAGCGGAACGTGGGCTAACTGCCCTGGCAGTTCATCAGGTAACTGGGGTAACTCCTCTCCTATATAAAGGAGGAAGTTACCTCAGATCACATATACGCACCTACATACTGATACTTTTGGTTGCCTTGCCTGCCACGAGATTCTCATTTAAGCATCGGAGAGGGATTCTGGGTCACCGCCCGGTCTATTCCCTTCTTGCAGGATTACGTGGAGCGAAAGATTTCGGATTTCCGTCAAGACCGTACCGGAGTTCCAACCGTGATCCAACACCTCCTACGACTAGTTTATAGACCGTAAAAATCCGATGAAGTTTCAAACATTATGACGTTGTAATAATCATAAACTCAAATTGCAATTCCTTTTAATATTTCAAAAGTTTTCATCACGATACATTCTACTTAAACCCTACGCAGTCCCAGCATTTTAATATGTTTTTCGAAAACATCCCTGCGTAATGTTTTAGTCAATGGATCGGCCATCATACTTTCAGCAGACAAGTATTCTAATGTGATAACTTTTTCCTCAACCATATTCTTAGCATAATTTATATCAATGTGTTTCGTCATGCTATGGTATTTAAGGTTCTTAACTGCTGCAATTGCTGCTTGACTGTGAGAGTATACCTTTACAGGTTTACTCCTGTCCCTGACACCAAGCAATGCAGTTAAGAGCCTATTAAGCTAGACCGCTTCTTGTGTGTTCTTAGAGAAGGCAACAAATTCAGATTTCATTGTTGACAGTGAGACACAGGTTTGCTTCTTGCTCATCCATAAAATGGTGGCATTAGCAAGGAGGAATACTCCCCCTGAGGTGGACTTACGATCATCCGGCTCACCACCATGGTCGACATCACTGAATCCTAATAATTCTAGTTTTTTCACCCTCATAGAACAGAGCGTAGTCGGCAGTACCTTTCAAGTATCGAATTATTTGTTTCACTGAGTGCCAGGATCTGATTGGTATCGTGCTACTAGGCCCACACCATAACATATGTCTGGATTAGTGCATTGCATGGCATACATTAAGCTGCCAACCATAATTAAGTATTCTGCACTTTTCATCAGTTCACGCTCAGCCAGGTTCTTCGGGCCATCACGCTTCGACAGCGCGCACCCGAACACAACCGGCGTATCCACGAGCTTGGCATCCTGTAGTCTAAACATTTTCAACAATTTGTTGATATAGGATTTTCGAGACAGACATAGCTTACGAGCAGCCCGATTCCTAGCAATCTTAATGCCTAGGATGTACGTGACTTCTCCCATGTCTTTCATCTCAAATACATATACCAGCCATGACTTTGATTCATTCATGTAACTCACATCATTTGCGGCAATCAGTATGTCATCGACATATAATGTCAAGTTGACGTATTTAGACTCAAAATTATTTGTGTACACGCATGGATCCTCGTGAAGATCCACGAATCCATTTCCTACTATTTCCTCGTGAAATATACGGTACCATTGTCGGGATGATTGTTTAAGACCGTAAATCGAACTTTGGAGTTTACAAAATTTATGTTCGTTGCCAGGATTAATGAAACCCTCTGGATGCTCCATATAGATCTTTTCCTCCAGGTTACCATAGAGGAATGCAGTCTTAACATCTATTTGGTGCAGCTCCAGATCGAGGCTTGCAACCAAAGACAAAATGGCACGTACTGTTGTGTAACGTACAGTAGGTGAGTAAGTCTCATCAAAGTCCACTCCGTGAATTTAAGTGTATCATTTCGCAACGAGTCGAGCTTTGTATCGCTCGACAGCTCCACCAGCAGTGAGTTTCAATGGCGCCTATTGCACTACGATCAGTAGGCAAATCAACTAAAGACCAAACCAAATTAGCTTTCATAGAGGCGATCTCATCCTCGATTGATTTCCTCCATTCTTTCGCTTGAGGTTCATCCATATCTTGTTTAATCGTTACAGGTTCATCAACCGAAGTGAGGGTGAACAATTCACCTCTCTCGATGGGATGCTTCTTAGGAGAAGTTCGGTGCCTCAGACTGTGTCTAGGCTCGATTATCCCATCTTGAGTTTGAACTACGCTCCGACTAGGAATAATGCTCGTTATCGGTGAAATACTCCCACTGTGAACAAGAGCGTTACTTGAACTTTCACCAAAAAATTTACTTGGACGACCTCTCGGTCTCGGAATTCCACCTACGAGATTAATTCCACGGTTTCGATGACCGGGAACCGAGATGGTCGTTCCACTCCCACTAGGTATAGTAGGAAGTTGAGGTATAATTGGATTTTCATCCATAGGTTCAGTAACTTGATTATCAGGTCCGACTTGATTCACACCTGCAGCAACAGTGATCTGTGTGGTTGGATTGACTCCTCCTAGTGGAATTATTATGAAAATGTCCCCATCTTCATTTACCATATCGTTCACTTGTGTTGCTGCCTCAAATCTCCCACTCGAAGCTAGAGGGGCATGATTATCATATCGTTCTCTTCGAATCATTCCCCTTTGACAAGGTCGATATATTGATAAGTGAATTGTACGTTGAATAGAGTAACAATTAATTTGTTCAATAATTCCGAATCTCAAATAACAAAAATTATCAATTCAAATGAACGATGAATAAAATGAAACGACAATGATGAGTTTCTTGATCTGAAGGGTCGTGTATTCAATCTATGCTTATCGCACAGATAGTTGAGAATCTTGAGTCATGCCTAACACTACATCTGAACAAACTCACGAGTGAATCACATCAGATGGTACGTGTCTGAATAAAGCCTTTTTACAGCTTTATATACATGACGAACGAGGCGTAATTGAAACGCATTTTATCGACGATGTATGACCCACCAGATATTCGTTTGTGACCCTAGGGTCTTGTTCTCTCCACGATATGCGGACACAAAGTTGAATCCCTTGATGTCTTCTGGTGATTTGTGAGGTCGGTTTCCCTTTCGCCCTGGTCACTGCACTTGAAAAGACTCATGGTGAGTAAGCCTCATCAATGTAAGTCAACCATTAAAGGGGGTACCTCTTCATCTCCATGTTGACCTTTATTCAAATATCTCGAGCGGCTTTTACACCAGCATCCATAGAGAGGAAACTATCATTCACAACCAAAACTTTTCTAGCTTTAGTGGCCTTGCTTCCACTGAAGCGGTTGCAGAGGGGACACTAAAAGTTGTAACGTTGTATGGTCGCATTTGAAGTTTCCCTCAACCTCTGTGAACAAGGTTGAATATGTATATATTTCAGATCATCAAATAACCGATTCCTAGTATAGGGAAACGAACTATCACATTCATCTGTATTTGTCCTCTCCGCTTACGGAATCGCAGCAGGGAGAAGTTTACCACATACTTCATACATATACAACATCAAGATTTCAAGGAATAAAGAATCGCACTTATTTAGCAACCTCAAGCCGACACATTGATAATTATGCTAAACTAGGGAGACAATGACATTTTGAAAAAAATTGTGTTCATTCGATATCTATGAGATAGAAGATAACTAATAATGATTCCTCAGACATCTAACACAACCGATCAACAGTAAACCGAGGGAATGAGGGTCGTGAAAGAGTTCACATTACCGTTATCTTCTTTCTAATAGATCAGTCTTTTAAAACGGTTTAATCGCTATAACCGGAACTGGAAGTTTTTTTAAAACACCCGATCTTGTCTTTCCCAAGGCCCCCTTTTTTTTTTAAATCTTTCTAGGAACTCAAGTTTGCACATATAATTATACTACACAAGTAAATTATCACGTGCATATATCATCCAAGAAACCATACACACCTCATGCATACGCGTTATGCGTCTAATGTTCCAAGGAACTCATGCTTAGCATATATAATTCTACTGCTTAAGTAAATTCACATGCTATTCCCTCCCAAACATTCGTGCATACGCATCATGCGTGATCACACCATAAAAACATGCATATTTGGCGACTGATTACGTTTTCAAAACATTAGGGGCTGACTTGCAATTCATACTAGATACCATTTATGCGTACTTCTAGACATGTATCCTAGGCAATTGCAACCATCACAATATGTCTATCCTAGTGCACAAATCATTAATTGAAAACCAGGGCTCCGCCCACAATATTCATAATCCAGCTAGCTTGACTTAGTCAAGACGACAGTTCTAATCATGCGATAATATCAATTAAATATTATGCTTCTATCCCTTTGGAGAAATAGTCGATGGCGACCACGATATGCGTTCGTTGACCTGCCGATTTTGGCAAAGGCCCTATGAGGTCGATTCCCCATTGCGCGAAGGGTCATGCGCTCATCATAGGCGTGAGTTCTGCAGGTGGTCTCATTATTCTTGGAGCTTAAACTTGACATGCAGAGCAGGTTTGCACAAGCGTTATTGCCTCTTTATACATTGTTGGCCAGTAGAATCCCTGTCGTAAGGCTTTTAACACCGGATTTTTGGCTCCTTCGTGACACCCGGCGTCGCGTTTATGTAAATCTTCCGTAATCTTCTCTGTTTGAGGGCGGCTATACATCGCAGATAAGACGTAGAGTACCCTCTTTTATAAATGTATCCATCTAAGATCGCAAATCATCCCGCCATTCTCTGGATTTTAGTCGCCTCCAATGAATCTTCTGGGAGGTTTCGTCGTTCCAAGTAGTTCTAGATGGGAGTTATCCATCAGTCAGGGCTTGGATATTAAGGACCTCTGCCCCTGCCTCAACAGCTAAGTAGAGAACGCTCGACGAAGTATACTAGTGCGGGGAGGGTGCTTCCCCAAGCAAATTTGCTAAGGGCATCGGCTTCTTGGATATTATCTCGAGGGATAGCCTCTATTTGGAAATAAGGCATGTCACACATGAGTTGCCACACTTCTCCTGCATATTTCTTCATGTTCTCCCCCTTAGCGACGTAGCTTCCATTTTTCTAATTTACGATCAATTCGGAATCACATCGCACTTTTAAATTCACAATTCTCATACCTTTGGCTATGCAAAGGCCTATTAGTAGGGCCTCATACTCTGCTTCGTTATTGGTAACTCGAAAGGTTAGGGCCAACGCCTATTGCAGTGACTCTCCATCAGGTGGTGTTAATATTAGACCTGCCCCACATCCTTGAGAAGAAGACGATTCGTCGGTTTACAGTAGCCATGGTATAGTATCGTTGGCTACATTCTCGGGCGTCGTCTTTACATTCTCTTATTAGGGAAGGATGACACGTTTGGCGTCGCCGTATCTTTAGCGATGATGTTGGCAAGTGCTTGACCTTTGATTGCCTTCCGTGACTCGAAGTAAATACGAAATTAACTTAATTCCACTGCCCGTTTGACCATTCTCCCCAAAATGTGAGGCTTTGGCAAGAGCTTCTTTAGAGGTTGGTTGGTGAGCACTTTGATTTCGTGGGCGTGAAAGTAGGGTCGTATTCCTCGCCGCTATCAGTAGTGCATACAAGTATTTCTTGATTTCCATGTAGTTTGCTTCGGCGACACCAAAGAGCTTACTAACATAGTAAACCGGAATTTGAATGTTGCACGTTTCTTTAATAAGTACTGAACTCACCGTTGATGAGCTTACACTTAGGTAGTGGAATAGGGGATCTTCAGGTAGTGGCTTTGCCAGGGCGGGAAGCGAATGGAGGTGCCTCTTTAGTTGTTGGAAAGACTCCACACACTCGGGTGTCAACTCAAACTTTTTTCCCCATTAATATTTTGAAGAAAGGAAGAGACTTGGCACCTGATCTTGCCAGGAATCTCCCTAGTGAAGCCAACCTTCCATTGGGACTTTGTACCTCCCTATGGCAGGTAGGCGAGGACATCTCTTCTATGGCAGGGACTTTTTCTGGGTTGGCTCCCCTCTGGCTGACCATAAAACCTAAGAATTTTCCTGATTGAACACCAAAAGCACGCTTGGTCGGATTTAATCGTTCTTGGTGGCGTCTCATGCAGGTAACTGCTTCTTCTAAGTCTGGGACATGATCTTGGCCCCTTTTTATCTTGATAAGCATGTCATCGACATAGGCTTCCATGTTTCTCCCTAACATAGTCATGAAGAGTTTGTTGACCATTCGTTCATAGGTGGCCTCGACATTTATCAATCCAAAGGGCATGACCTTATAGTGATAAATATCGCTATCGGCATAGAAGGCGGTATGAGCTTCATTATTGGGTTGCATTTGTATTTGGTTATATCCCGAGTATGCGTCCATGAAGCTTAAGAGTTCATGCCCTGATGTGGCGTCGACAAGTTGGTCGATCCATGGTAATGGGTAGGAATCCTTGGGGCACGCCTTATTGAGATCTCGAAAGTCTACACACATCCTCCACTTTTTATCGGATTTCCTCACCAAGACGGGATTAGCGACCCTTGTTTGGAATAGTATTTCCTTGACGAAGCCGGCGTCGGCCAACTTCTTTACTTCCTGGCGTATCACCGCCTTCTTTCTGCTCCCATGGATCTGCTATTTTGGGCTATAGGCTTCACGGCCGGGTCTATCTTGAGCTCGTAGGAGATGGTTTCGGGACTTATCCATGGCATGTCGTAGGCTCCCAAGCGAAAAATTCCTTATCCTCTCTGCCAGCTCTGATGGTAGGACAGACCCGATTTTAACCCTCTTGTCTTCGTCATCAATGGCAATATCTATCAGTTCCTCCATCGGAACGGGTCGTCCACCCTCTTCCCGTGGGTCTTCGTCGTTGATGATAGATAGGGTCTCTTTTTGGTTGTGTCTCTGGAGGATGTTGACATATTATTGTCAAGATGCCTTTTGGTCGCCCCATACCTCCCCTATTCCATGATGAGTGGGGAATCTCATAACTTGATGAGCGGTGGAGGGACGATATAGTTGGAATTAAGAGTTGTTCTCCCCAATATGGCGTTGTAGGCGTTGATCTGGTCGACGACTATGAACCGCATGATGGATATACGTCAGAATTGGGTTCATTTTACATTCGGGCCTCGTTAACATGTGAAACCCATTAACGGCTTACAAACGCCTATTCACGGGTTAGAACGGTCCTAACGCGTGATACGCACGTACTCGACCGTGACCCGACCAGATTGTGCAAACAATCTGAACCCCTCCGGATTGTCGTCCCTGGACGCGCGTATCCCTGCATATTTTTACTACACGCGAGTCTTTCCTTTGCCGATTTAGCTCAAGTCCACGCACGGTTCACGTTTTCCAACTAAACCGGGGTCGGACCGCTTAAAACCGGGTTTGAGTCCAAGGTTCCCTATATATAGGAACCTTGATCACCCATTTCTTAACTTAAGTTGGCAAGGGAGCTCTCACTTCTATCTAGCTTTTTCTCTCAAGATTTCTCATTTTAATATCGGAGAGGGCTCATCAGACACCAACCCCCCCCCCCCCTCGTGGTGTCGATACCGCCACGTGTGTAGTTATTAGGAGGAGCGGGCGTACGCGACACGTGCAACGACTTGAAAACCCGACGAACATTCCAGCCTACCTTACCAGAACCCGATGGCCCGATCAATTCAGGTCCCAACATTTTGGCGCCATCCGCGAGATTCGAACAAGACAAGCATTTGGAAAACACGTACGTCATACATGGTTGTTTCAGAGTCGGGGGCAAAACATCGTATGCAAGGGAAGCATACGCGTCCCAGAAGTTACAACAGGCTAAGGAACACCAACATGGTGACGAGGAAATGGAAGACGACATATACTTCTCGGCAAAAGACAAGGAGCATATAATGTATCCACACGACGATGCTCTAGTCATAACCATGGAAGTAGACAACATGGACATCAAACGCATACTGGTAGATGGAGGAAGCTCTCCCAGCATACTAACCAAAGAGATGGTCCTAGCCTGGGGAAGGAAAAAGAACATCAAACAGGTGCATTCACCACTAGTAGGCTTCATGGGCGACACCAAATATCCGGTGAGAACAATCAAGTCACCAGTCACACTGGGGACTGGTGATAAACAACTGCGCATGGAGGTACCATTCTTAGTAGTGGAAAAACTAGATGCATACAACGACATGCTAGGCTACACAACTATGAATGTGTGGGGTATAATAGCTTCAACCGCCCACCAAAAGCTGAAATTCCCAACCACCGCGTGAATTGGTGAAGTTAAAGGAGAACAACAAATGTCAAAGGAGTGCTACAACACAACGCTCCAACACAACGTCAAGGAAGATGACTGCGAGATCCCTTCCATTGACGAGGACCCCAGAAAAGAGCGCGCTCGCCCAACTCCAGTAGAAGAGCTGCGAGAAGTAAAGATAGACGAGCCATATCGGATTGTCTGAATAGGCGTGTCATTATCAGAAGAGGAAGTGATAGAGAACACAACACTTTTGAGGGAGTATAAAGACCTATTCGCATGGTCCCCAAGCGACATGCCTAGGATAAACCCAGATACAATCTCTCATATGCTCAACATCAAAACAGGAACTCGAGCTATCGCACAAAAACTACGTCACTCGGGGAAAACAAGAATGTAGCGGTGAGAGGAAGTAGGAAAGCTTTTAGAAGCAGGTTTCATTGAGGAGGCAAGGTTCCAAACATAAGTCGCAAATCCCGTGTTGGTACCAAAGCCTAATGGCAAGTTGAGGATGTGTATCGACTATAGGGACCTCAACAACGCATGTCCCAAAGATTCGTATCCTCTACCAAGAATCGACCGGCTGGTCGATGCCATTGCAGGCCATGGATTATTGATCATAATGGATGCATACTCCGGATATAATCAGATTCCAATGTTTCCAGAGGACGCCCCGCACACTGCATTCTAAGCAGACAACGACATATACAAGTACAAGGTAATGTCGTTTGGTCTGATCAACACGGGTGCAACATACCAACGAATGGTAAACATAATATTCGGAGACTTAATTGGGCAGACAATGGAAACATACTTTGAAGACATGGTCGTAATGTCAACAAAGAGGTACAACCGTGCTGACGACTTGCGCGCGACATTCCAAAGGATGCGCGAATTCCAAGATCCCCTGAACCCAGCGAATTGCGCCTTTGGTGTACAATCAGGGAAAATACTGGGATTCATGGTCAACCAAAGAGGAATAGAAGCAAATCCGGAAAAATTAGAGGCAATTGAAGAGATGGAATCTCCTACAAAACATAAGGAGGTGCAACAGCTGAACGGTCGTTTAGCAGCCTTGAACAGATTCCTGGCGAAGATCGGGGATAAAGCCACTCCACTTCTTCGAAATATTTCGTGCTAACAAGAAATTCGAATGGACGCCAGTATACGAGGAGGCTTTCCAACAATTAGAGTAACACTTGCGAACACTGCCGACATTAGCGAAACCAATACCAGGAGAACCTTTTTACCTCTACATATCAGTGAGCAACACTGCAGTTAGTTCATTGCTTGTCAAACAGAAGGGCAACACTCAACTACCAGTATATTACGTCAGCAAGACCTTGGCAAAGTATGAGGTAAACTACATGCCAATAGAGAAACACTTGTATGCCCTAATCACCGCGACAAAGAAACTGAGACCGTATTTCCATGTACACGAAATAACGGTACTCACTGATCAACCGCTGAAACACATATTGGCAAAACCAAACATGTCAGGAAAATTGACAAAGTGGTCAGTCGAGCTAAGCGAATTCCGCATTCACTTCGCTCCTCGGACCGCAATCAAAGGGCAGGCCCTAGCTGACTTCATTGCGGAGTTCACAGGAATCAGTGCCGAAACAACACCTCAAGAAGACGCACCGCAAAACATAGAGCCCGCTGACATATTGGAAATATACACGGATGGTTCGTCAAACGTAGGTGATCAAGAGTAGGACTCCTCCTAATACCGTAGACGGGTCAGATTCTTTGAAATACGCCCTAAACTTAGTATTTAGAGCAACGAACAGCGAGGCAGAGTATGAAGCCTTGATAACCGGTTTGAGGATTACCAAAGGAGTAGGTGTCAAACACCTAAGGGTAAAGTGTGATTCACAGCTTTTCGTCAACCAAGTGAAGGGCGACTACTTGGCAAAGTCTAAAAATATGCAAAAATACTTGAAACAAGCAAGGGAAATCTTCGACAGTTTCGAGACCTTCGACATAACATCGGTCCCGAGAGATCAAAATCAAGAGGCAGATGTTTTGAACAAGTTCGCGCAAGGCAACGAGCAAGGCAAAGAAACACACTTTGTCGAGCACAGACTCCTATCGATAATCGATCAACTCGAGGTGCTAAACATCAACTCAACGCCAACACGGATGACACCAATCCATGCATACCTCACAAACGCCACGCTAACTGAGGATAGGATACTGGAAAACAAAATACAAAGGGTCACCGCCAACTACGCGATCATAGAAGGTCAGTTATAAAAGAAAGGCTTCTTGTCTCCATACCTAAAATGCATCGCATATCCAGAAACACAGAAGGTGCTGAAGGAGTTGCTCGAAGGACAGGCAGCCTGTCACAAGGGGGCAAGATCCATAATCCGAAAGGATTTACACTTGGGATACTATTGGCCATCTATGAAAAGTTAAGTAACACACATGGTCACCGAGTGCGACTCTTGCGAACAATACTCGAGGAGCATCACGGCACAAGCTACGGGACTAAGCCCAATCGCAAGCTCATGGCCCTTCGCGCAGTGGGGTATCGACCTGGTAGGTCCCCTCCCAAAGTCCAAGGGGCAAACCAAATACATATTGGTAGCTATCGACTACTTCTCCGAGTGGATAGAAGCCAAGGCTTTAGCAAGAATGACGGATGCCCAAGTCATCAAATTCATTCGAAACTACATCGTTGCTCGATACGGCATCCTGGGGACATTCATAAGCGGCAATGGTCCACAATTCAAAAGTGGTAGACTAAAAACCTACTGCGAAAGCCTGCACATAGAGCAACGCTTCGCGTCAGTGCACCATGCACAGACTAACTGTCAAGTGGAGTCAGCAAACAAGATCGTCATTGATGGTCTCAATAAAAGAGTCCATGCACTAAAGGGAGGTTGGACTGAGGAACTCAGCAGCGTCCTATGGGCGGTACGCAAAACGCCTAAACAAACAAAGGGAGAAACACCACTCGGCATGGTATACGGTACAGAGATAGTCGCACCGGTAGATATAGTTATCTCATCTTACTGAACAACTCATTACGATACTCAGATGAACGACGAAGAAAGACGTCTGGATCTAGACTTAGCCGACGAAAAACGATGGAAGTCAAAAGAGTTCCAAGCAAGGATGCGCCTAATCACCTCAAGATAATATAACCAAAAAGTCAAAGGAAGGCAATTTCATGTTGGCGAAATGGTGTGGAGAAAGAACGAATTCACACACCTTGATCAAATCAACAAGCTATCACCAAAGTGGGAAGGACCATACAAGATAGCATCGGTATCGTATACCAACGCGTATCGCTTGGAGGATGCAGACGACAACATATCAACAAACACAATCAGCGGGGGACACTTGAAAAAGTTCCACGCCGGAACACACCACATACATAACTGAAGAGCCTTCGTATCAAGCTCTTTTATTCTACTTATTATATGCATTACTTGAAGGAGATTTAATTACTCCAGTTATTTGTAACTTTGTAAATAGTGCAACAATCTAATGAAGTTAATGTATTCTCGTAGGTACATTACTCTCATATACACCCTACTCTGGAATCATACCAAGTAGGGGACTCTATGCATATAATTTGCATCAACAATACAAGTTATTACACTAAACACAACAAACGGCATATATTATACGCCAACAACACGTCAACACTCGACGTCAACAACGAGCAATCAATACTCTCTCTCTCTCTCTCTCTCTCTCTCTCTCTCTCTCTCTCTCTCTCTCTCTCGACATCTATTATGTTTATTCTAAACAACGACAACAACATATTACATCCGGGAAATTTTTCCATGGATTATCTTAGTAACATGGTTTGACATCCCCAACTCGGGGGCAACCCCGTGATTACAACGGCCATTCCTTGGGTTTTCAAAACAAGATGCGGTCATCTACAACGTGGCGCGACATCTTCTATACGAGGGAAACCCCACACTACTACATGGTGCGACGTCCTCTATATGAGGGCAACACCATGTCATCTTGCTGCGGACTATGAAACCCAATACATATTACTAAACACCCGGGCGTGAGTTCACCCCCCACATTACATGGCGCGACATCTCCAAGCGAGGGGAACCCCATGAAACATGGCGCGACAGCCTCTATACGATGGCAACCACATGGGAACCTACTACTAAACCTAAGTAGTGTTCATTACTAAACACCCTTCTACACTAGATGGAGCGTATCCTGAGATCATCGCTATACACAAAGCATCTTGAGTCTTGTAAATCGTTTCATTGGACGTGAACAAGTAACGGAAACAAAACACTTCAAATTAGCAAGTCGTGTCTTGCCACAACGTCGCCTTGGAATGGACCAAGAGACAATAAAAATTGCAGGACGCACAACGCGATCTTGTACAACCCCTTGGAATAACCCGGTAGAGGTGTAGTAGGATCGCAAGTACATGAGTAGCCAAGGAACATCTTGCCTCAACGTTACAACGGGGGTACCCAAGTAGCGGAAATAAAACACATCCAAATTAGCAAGTCGTGTCTTGCCATAACGTCGCTTTGGAATGGCTCAAAATACGGTAAAAACTACAAGGTGTATTACATGACCTTTGTTCTACCCCTTGGAATAACCAAGTGGAGGCACACTAGCATCGCAGGGCAAGTACATGGATTAGCCAGCAGAACGCCCTGCAACAACGTTACGCGGGGTGTTCTTAACTAACGGATGGAAAAACGCACCAAATTAACAAGTAGCGTCTTGTCACAACGTCGCCTTAGAGTGGACTAAGAGACAGTTAAAACTAAATTATCGTCTCGTCGAGGCGGCCCTCCTATGTACGTGTAAGGGTCTTCCGCATTACTACCCACAAACGCCAAGTACCAGGATAATGGTCTTGCGCATTACTACCCATAAATGCCAAGTATCATTGCAAAGTAATGCGCGTTACGAACCACGAAATACAACAAGCTTACTACTCATCTACTCAACTCGCACCTATGTATTACGCCATGCCTTGAGATAACCAAGAGGGGCGCGTAAACGCAGGGACTCACATATCCTTACTACAACTACGAATGTTATATCCAATAAGAGGACGAGTCTCAACTATACTCTACAGTCCAAACCATAAGGACAACTACGATAACAAAGGTATGAAAGATTACTAATAAATTTTCATGCATTACTAAAACATCTACGACAGGTCTATATGACAACGTCAAACATCAAAGCATAAGGATAAAAGGTTCAAGGGGACAACAACACAAACACAACCTCAACGCGACATGGGGAGCGAAACTACATACAACGGTGTGATAAGTAACCAACAATCAACCTGACGCCACATCAGACGCATCAACACTATTAGATGGCTTTGCCACAACCTCGTCTTGAATAGACTCGACCACTACGCTGACATCACCGTCAGCACCAAACACAACATCAATCTGAGGAGCAGTCACTTCTCGGAGGTGCAATGCCTCCACGTGTCCAGTGGCAAACTCAGAATATATACCCAACTGATCAAAATGAAAGTCGGGGGCAATAGTATATACTTGCTCAATAAACCCTCCGTGAAGTCATACATCAGGCCATCGGCACCTACCCGAACATCATCGGGGAAGGACTGTGAGTCTTTTTACTCTGCAACACCAAAAACCTCCCCTTCATTATGCGCGCTCCTGCACAGCCCACAAAGCAAGGTCGTGCGCTTCGCCATCCTCAGCCATCTTCTTCTGAAGGGAAATCATATCGGAATCGAGTGCAGAAACTCGAGCCTGGCGAACTGAGGCTCCCGCCTCTAAATCGACAACCTTGGAATCCAAGAGACGCGCTTTCTCCTTCGCAACCATGTCACACTTCTCTTGGAGAGCCTTCTTCTCCTCAGTGGGTTCAATCACAAAGGAGGAAAGGTTCACCATGTCAACAACAACCTATAGCGTAATACAACATCCAACAACAAACAAGTGGTAACAACAATGCAAATAAACATACAAGTTATAAGAGAGTAAAGATGACCACTCACTGGCGCAAGGCGTGTCAGCGTGCCCTCAGCATATGCGCACGCGTTCTCGGCTCGCTGGGATGAACCCTCCAATCACCAGGAGGTATAATCCGTTGAAACACACGTACTCCCACCTTGGGAGTACTCAAGCTGGCCTCCTTGGCAAACGGGGTTTCCCCAACAGCAAAGGGTTCTTAGCAGGACGAACCAAGTCAGCACGTGTAAGCGCAGCAAGAGGTGCAACACCTATGAACACACACAGATAAACAAGAAAGGCTAAATATTACAAGTATAGAAGGAAACCAAAAGCAAGATATATACCTTCAGGAGGAGCCTCCTCCTCCAAGGTCTGGTCCCTCGACCGGGGGGCAGACAAAGCAGGCGTGCGAGCCTAACCTTGAGTGTCCTTTCCTTTGTCACGGGATAGAGTCCTCAACGCCCCGTCAGTTCTATACTTTGATCGCTTGGATTGCTCGAGGGACGCACCTCGGAGTCGGTTCTCTTCGCCTTGGGTCGAGACGAAGTGTCAGCAACTGCATCAACGCGATCCATCGCGTTGGGAGAACAACCTGCAAACAAGAACAAAACAAGATAAGAACAACATTACTCAACGTAGAAAAGAAAGAACAAACTTACAAGAAGACGACTTACACATGGATCCTTTCCCGCGCCCAGGCTTCATGGTTCGGAGCGCATCTGGGATAGCGGAGGGAGTACCTCTCTCTGGTGCAGCAGCATTCCCCTGAAGACTCGCCTGCAAGAGCGACGTTTTGCCATGAAACCAACCTACATCACAACACAATAGATGTTATAAAAGTTCATAACATACCGAAGGACCTCTTGTAGGATTAACGCGAATCCCGGCTTCGCACAGTTCCCGCTCCGTCACGCGAGACAAGGCACGATAGGCGCGCGCCTTATGAGCCCGATATATCGCCTTCAAGGCCATTTATCCGAATCAGAAAACTTAGGATATGTCGACACGGGGTCAGTCTCAGTAACATGGGCGACAGGCCAAGTCATTCCAACATCATGGTCAAAGGAATAATGACTCTTCCAATGGCTTCCCGAACAATCCGCGGCTGTCATAAAGCGAAGGGGGGCATCCCACTTCACCACTCTCAAGCCGAGGCTCGCAAAGCCTCGCTCTCTTAATGAAGGCCAGCGAATGGATATGGAGGATAGCATGGATGCGTCCAGACGTTGAAGATGGAAAAAGCATCGGAAAAGAGGAGTCGAGTAGCGCCTTGACTGCTGATGACATAGCACGCGAAAGCAGACCCAATACTGTATCCCGACAGGCGTGAGATCAAGCGGACAAATCATATAATAGCGACATAATATGACCAAGTCGCGACAGTAGGGGAAGCATAACCCTTCCCGTATCAGACCAGTGTACACCGCCGCCATCTCAGTGGGGGGCACAGTAGGCTTACCCCGAACAACGTCAGGGAGTATGTCAAAGGGAAAGACCGTCTCCACGATTGGACAAAGTCCAAACTTCTCTACGTAACGCTTATACTCCTTGCGTTGCAACTTGTTTTCGGAAAAAGTTTGGAACATGTGTTACGACCCCGAGCCAGACTCCGACTCAGAAGAAGAGTCTATACCGTCCTTAAATCTCGAATAGGCGGATGCCAAAGGATCCGACTCAGAATCAAAATCAAAATCCAAATAATACCTAACTCCAAGAGTGGGGATGAAGGACTTACTCATTTTGTTATACCCTGCAAATCGTGAAGGTAGTCCTAACGAGAGACATGCCAGCAAGGAAATAATTAGTCAACAAGTTGCATTGTGACACACGAACTAAAAATCCTGCAATGAAAAGGCAACAATCTACTCAACAAGTATGCGCGTAATAGTCGCATCACTAACAACTGTGTGGCGAACATCCCCTACGCGGGGGCAACTTCACACCTACTGACTTATAAGTTTACAACTACTACATAGCGAACATCCTCTATACGGGGGCAACTCTATGTCAGTAAGGGCCTCATCCCGACACTTATACAATCCACATGTGCCTACGCGCACCTACTTGTGCCTACGCGCACCTACTTGTGCCTACGCGCACCTACTCGCGCCCACGCGGCCTAACACAAATGTTTGAGGTAACATTGCGGATATGATTGCGACACTAACACCTATATGCGTATATCGTTCAATGATGACAGGTTATACATGCTTATGCGTATATCCTTAACAAGCGTAATGCGAGATGCGACTATAGCTACAAACACTATCGTGTTAACAAGTATGTACACACAAGGTTTAACATCATGCGAGTCATTACATGGGTTCCATCTATCAACAATTTCGATCAAAAAGTGGCTAAGTAAACGATTCAAAAACGACATGGTCTCGGTCGGCCAGCATATGCAATCAACAGGGGGTAACACTCTCAATTATACATACAACATTCCTAAACACTTAGCCATTTTTCATGCTTCCTACATTATGTTGACATATTCTAGGAATTTCATCAAACACTTAGTGTGCATGAAAGATCAAGTTTTGTTCAAGCTAAAGATTGGCCAAATTAAGGTGGCCCAAGACATCACCATACCTGGAAATGGTACCTAATCGGCCTTGGAAGTCCGATCGTTGCGAAATTCGTCGTCACCACCGCGAAAAAAGCAGCAGCCGCCGTCGGCCGCCCACACGCCGTCGTCGCCCGCCCACTGTTTTCCTCACCGGAGATGGCTTCGCCGCCGTGTGGTTTGAGTTGCCAGCCGAAATTCTTGGGGGTCAAGTAACTTGGCCTCCAAGTAGCTTACTCTTCAAGAAAGGAGGAGGAGACTAATCTTGGTGTGGAGATAAGGTATGGGTAAGAGTTTATCTCTCCTTGGTGAGGAGACTAATGGTCGCGCGTTTGCTTACATACGTGCGTACACCATGTTTGCACACATGTTAGTATTTACGTATATGTCACGTACATACACATACATTGGTGTACATATATCTGTTATGCACGTATACTCGCTGCACTAACCATGTCAGCAGTTACGGTCTCCTTCGTCGAGCTAAGGAAGGAAAACACGATGTTGAGGCCCACGCGCCGACGGACAGTAAGTCCATTATGAGGTAACTCCCGAACATAAATGGAACGTCTATCCTATCGTAAAATAGAGTCAAGCAAGGTTCACGCCATTATTTGACTCGGGGGTAAATGATGGATATACGTCCGATTCAGGTTCGTTTTACATTCGGGCCTCGTTAACACGTCAAACCCACTTACGGCTTACAAACGCCAATTCACGGGTTAGAACGGTCCGAACGCGTGATACGCACGTATTCGGACCGTTACCCGTCCGGATTTTCTAGGACAATCCGGTGTCCAAGGACAATCCGGACCTCCGGATTGTCCGCCCAATCCGAAGGACCGGATTGTCATCCCGGGACGCGCATATCCCCGCATATTTACACTACACGCGAGTCTTTCCTTTGCCAATTTAACTAAAGTCCACGCCCAGTTCACGTTTTCCTACTAAACCGGGGTTAGACCGCTTAAAACCAGGTTTGAGTCCAAGGTTCCATATATATAGGAACCTTGATCATCCATTTCATAACTTAAGTTGGCAAGGGAGCTCTCACTTCTCTCTAGCTTTCTCTCTCAAGATTTCTCATTTTAGCATTAGAGAGGGCTCATCGCACCCCCCCCCCCCCATCGTGGTGTCAATACTGCCCCGTGTGCAGGTATCAGGAGGAGTGCGCGTACGTGACACGTGCAACAACCTGACAACCCGACGAACATTCCAACCTACCTTATCAGGACCCGACGCCCCGATCAAGTCAGGTCCCAACACCGCACTTTTAGGATTACAGGGAGTTGGATCGCTCCCGGGGGTAAGTCGTTCTCCTTGCGAATCCTACTAGTGGGTAAGTCACTTCCTGGAGATCCTTCTTCAGGTATCCCATCGCAGCGACGACCTCGAAAGCGATTACGTCAGCCGAACTCCCTCCATCGACAAGTATTCTTTTTTCCTCGAAATCATTTATCCGAGTAGTGATTACCAGGGCGTCTTCATGGGGTTGTGTTGCCTTGGAAAATTCATCCGTGGAGAAGGTGACGGCCATCGGTTCTAACTCCCTTGGTCTCTTATGTGTGCTTGGCGATGAGACACCCTGAGCTGCGTAGAGGTCCCGCGTGGCGCTTGATTCTCCTCATGTTGCAAATCCTCCCGACAATACATTGATGCCATTTTCCGGAGGGTTCCTCCACCTCCTTCATTCATGGGAACGATGGCGATGGTGATGTTGGATCTCTTCTTGCATAAATTCTAGTTCCCTTCTGGCGAGGAGGCAATCTTCTGTGTCGTACCCCTATGCTCGGTGATATTCACAGTAGGAGAGGGGCCGACAACTTCCCTCAGCCAGTTGAAGTCTTTCCAATCTCTGTTGGGTTTGCCGAAACTCTCTTGAGAGAGATCCTCGCGTTCACAAGCTCTCGCCTAGACCTCTG
Organism: Clarkia xantiana subsp. parviflora; assembly: GCA_036873135.1. NCBI lineage: Eukaryota > Viridiplantae > Streptophyta > Magnoliopsida > Myrtales > Onagraceae > Clarkia > Clarkia xantiana. The sequence continues at coordinate 22,648,098 of JAPTYO010000012.1, forward strand.
AAGGTGTCCTGTTGGGTCGAGCGATTCCCGAGCTTGTTCTACCCTAACATGGAAGGTTTCCCTATGGATTAGTTCTTCCCCTCTTCCCACAGGTTCTCAGTGTATGAGTGATGGCTAAGGATTGGGACTGTGGTCCCAACCCTCTGAAGAATGCACGGATGGCTTCTCCCTCCGAGAGTTCGCCTCCACTATAGGTTCCTTGGAAAAGCCTAAAGTTGCTTTCCAAGGTTTCTGTCGATCCTTGGAAAACACCCTCAAGTCTCCGTGTTTGGTTTCGTCTCGAGTGACTCCTTGGTGGTGTCATGACTTTTTGATCGCCTTCCCACAGACGCACCAAATGTTGGGATCAAGCTGACGTGGCTCGCAGCTCCTGGTAGTGGACTTTGAGGTCTCGCCTTTGATTAACTCTCCTAGGTGTCTATATCGACCTCGCCGGGTGCTTAGTTCCCGTTTGAGTATTTGGTGAGCGATATCCTGAAAAGGGGGTGAGGATCTGCCCCTGATTCCACTCTGAATCTTAAGTCAGTAATGGAATATGAGAGAATACTTTAAAAAGTATATGATAGATCGTAAAGTAATGAGAGTGCTCCCCTATTTATAAGGAGTGATTGTACCGACTTTAAGTGGCGGCAGCTATGCTCTGATTGGCTGCCTAGTGGTGGTGGCTGCTTTTTCTGATTGGTTGAGGTGGGCGGTGGAGTGTCATTAGGTGTCAAGCGGGTTGTCACCTCATCATTTCTTAATGTCGAAGGTTTCTCTAACCAGGTGTCAATTAGATTGCCACCTCAGCTTTACCTTGAGAGGGAGGTTTCCTTGTGGCGGCTGAAGCAGGTGACAAGTAGGTCGCCACCTGGTACCTTCTTCTTAGGAGGAAAGGTTTTCTTTGAGGCGGCAAGCAGGTTGTCAGCTGGTACACCTTCCATAGAGGTAAGGATTTTCTTGATAGCACTTGGTTGCCGACTCGACTCAGACCTTAAGAGGGATAGTCTTTTAGTAGACTTGTCGCCATTCTTCAGGCGTTTATCATGGTTGTCAACACATTTTATACTGGTGTTGACCATTTATCTCTGTCCTCTCGTTCTTAACGTAAATATCGTCGACTTATCGTTAGGAGTCCCGACTTTTAACATTCTCGACCCATTTAAGGTTACCTCGAATCATATCCCAACAACACGTACGAATGATTACGCTGGCACGAACTTGACATTTATCCGACCATGACCATGACTGCACCACGCTCATATCCATGTTTACGACTTTTGCTTGTACATGCAACAACATGTTTACTGTCATACCCACATTTCTCAATATCCTCAAGATTATACTCATGTTTATGCTAATGTTTGCATTTCCCTTTTTCTCGGGAGTTAAAGAACGGAACGCTGCGTCGCATGTGCGAACACATGGTAAAATAATCAAAAGGTAAATAACGGACTTAAATTAAGCGTTACCATCGCAAAATAGAGTCAATCAAGGGTAAGCCATTGATTGACTAGTGGACAAATGATGGATATACGTCCAATTTGAACCCGTTTTAGTTCGGACTTAGTTGCCACGTCAGCCCCACACCCGATTGCAAATCGAAACATTGACCTGAACACGCCACCCGCCAGCGAAAACGGCCCGGACGGGAAAAACACTCGTCCGGACCGTAACATGCTAGGATAGGACTAGTCCTATCCCAACACCCTTTCAGACGGATTAAGTTGTCCGACCGAAGGATGTTCGCAACGTCCGACCAATTGTCGTCCGGATTACGCCTTCAAAAGGCTCATCGACGCTCCGCGCATGCAACCCTCGCACAACACTACGAACTCTCTCATGCTCGCAAGGGCTTAAACCTTCTGTTATCTACTAATAAAGCACGTTTAGGGATTAATGGCGTCGATAGTCGGCTTAATCCCTTTGAGGCCTATATATAGAGCCCAATATCTCTCATTCTATTATGAAATTTTGCACAATTGAACACTGTCTTCTTTCTACTTTCTCTCTTTAGAAATACTGTACTCATTTAAGCATCAGAGAGGGTTCGTCAAGTCCACGTCTGGCTTACTCTTCGTGCGGGTTTACAAGGGAACGGTTTACAAGAAGAACGCAAGGAAACGACCGCGAGAGTGAAGACATCACACCTGTGGAATCGACGTTCAGGTTGATACTTAGACACCCCGATAAACATGTCCCAACACTTGGCGCCGTCTGCGGATTACAAGTCTGGCTATTACAAGACAAATGGAAAACAGTCAGCAGTCAAGAGAGGATTGTCCTCCTGAAAAGTATACAGTACAGTAGAGTATGATACATTGTTAAAGTTGACGAAATGTTGTAGATCCATACATAAGTTAGTTAAGAGAGAGTAGAAAATGGTTGTTGGGTGGAAGACTAGACTAGAATGTGTAGCGGAGGTTGTAATCCCGGAGCCAATCCTCGCCCTTTTCATAATAATCCATCCTAGAAAACGTTTGGGATTGAAAGTGGATAAGATTGGAGGCGTAGGAAGAAGCTCCACGCCAAGCATCAAGAACAGGGTCTGCTGCCCTAAATACCTTGATAGGTGAACCACATGGCCGAATCATTCTTATTCCACCTTCCAATCGCTCCACTATTCCTGGGAATAAGGAGATCCCTCCTCCAGTTATAAGGATTGAACTTGTCAACTTATCTTCTTCTATATCTTCTTCCTTCTCCTTACAACAACACACCAGCCTTCTTATTGACACACCCACCATCTCATCTAACCCTACCTCATCAACTCCTATCAGATTCGGCTGAAACATCATTTCAGGACATCTAAATCTTTCAACCCCCAATCTCACCTGAAAGTCTTCCTCACCCAACTTCTTCTTTCCAACAACCTCACCTACAACCGGAACAAATGTCGCATCTATTTCCTGAAGCCTACTACTAATGTGAACCAGTTGGGTTTCATCACTGTCCGGTCCATCATCATCCTCATCTCTACTCATTAACTTGTAAAGTTGCCAATCTTCATCTCTCGCACCAAAACTATCTTCACCTCTACCTCTATCAAAAGCAGCTGTAGTAAGTAACCGCATTCTTTCCCTCTGTGCAGCATTTAGTCTCTCACCACGACCAATCCCTCCTGACCCGCTTGTATTTGTTTTCACCCGTTTCCGTTGCTCCACTTTTTCCACCAGCTCCTTATATTTACTATGCAGCTTCTCTAAATAAACTTGTGGATTTTCCCTATAACAACAAACAAAAACACAGGTTTTCAATACTACTTTCACTTAATCTGAGACACACAAACATCTACATTCTTAAAAATTAATGCCCAACTTACAAACGTTTTTCTTCATCTTCTTGATTTTTTCTTTCACGTTCTAGCTCCTCTTCTTTGCGCTTCTGTTTCGCTCTCTGGCGAGCTTCCGAAGTTGTTTTCAGAAACACCTGCCGTCTTTTTTCCTTCATCTGCCACAACATATTAGTTAATTTCCATGTAAATTTTCTGCTATGACAACCGGTATACTCACTGCAATTAACTGCATACAATATCACATTTAAGATATAAATAATAATTAAATAAGTGTTGCTGATATTAAAACCGTTTTCTTTTTTAATTTAGGGTTCACAAATCTACCTGCTCAGGGGAGAGCATGGTATCTGGAATGTTTACTAGCGGAAACTTGTCAGTTGCAGAAGCTTCATCATCGTTTTCACCATGTTCGGCCTTTGGCTCCCCTTTAGCTTTTCGCAATGACTGTGCCGCTTTTGCATGCGCAGATTCCACTTCCTGCTTCGAGGTATAACCAGTCGTTTCCAAGAAAGAAGTAATATCATCGTCATCAACTTGTTCAAGCTGCCTCAATAGAAATTCCAGACCCTGCAATTCATTTTCAAGTTCATTTATCCTCGAGGATCTCTTCGCCTCTGCCATATCTCTCAAACGTTGGCCTTGTCTCTCTTTATTAGCAGCTTTCCTAGCTAGCTCTTCCTCAGAAGGTCCTTCCTCTACCACTGGTGGGACCCATGGCAGCTGCCAACATCTGGTTTTTTCTTCAGCCTGTTTGCTCCCTTTCTATAATTGAAAGATTAACTGAAAGAAAATTAGTATCTTGAACTGCAGCAAGCAAAGATGGAAACTATTAATAACCTGAAATAGTTTAGCTTCAGCAGCATAATCAGGTGCAATGTAGCAGTGCTCCATCTTCAGGTCTTCAGCCTTCTCCCATGTAAACTTTGTACTGTCACGATGATAAATAAATTACAACGTCCGGTTTGAATAAACTAATTTGCTATGACTGGAAAAATTACATACACGTGGTGAGGATATTTAAGTGAGATGAGTTGCTTCAAATGGTTTGTTACATGGTATCCACCAATGTTTGTTCTGCTCGTACCCTTGTAGACGGGCTCACCATCAACAAACTGGAAGACACAGAAGATTTATAATTGTTACTTAAAACCTAAACTTCTCTGCTTCCATTGTGAAGAAAGGCATTCTACCCAATAACAAAAAAAAGTCGAACTTACCGGTATAACATGAGTTGTTGTAAAACCAGAACATATTGCAAGACCATCTCTAGCACAGATGCCAAGTTCCTGATTATATTTATAGCTAAATGCAGCATCCACGCCAAATGCTGTCATAAGCAACAGTGGAGTAAATCCCTACTACAGTACAGTTTATGTATAGATGCAAAATCAAACTATTGCTTAAATCAAGTTGGAAAAAGACAAATAAAGCAATTACAAGCACAGTGTGATGATAAAATAAGCGTAATTTAGTTGCAAAACGAAGCCGCTTCTTAGTTCCAGATCTCGTATTGCCGAGAAAGCGAAAGAACTTGTGTTCAAATGTATCGATCAATCCATAGTGAATATTCATAATCATGAATACTTGCAAATTAAAAGCATACTTAGTGCCTATACCTACTGATGGAACTCCATAAGTCTCAAAGAGAAGTTCAGCCATTTTACTACGAGAATAGACTGGGTTGCACATGCATTCTGTGATCAAAATTGGATGATCGATCTGCATTGATAAATACATGAATGGTGAATCAAGATAAAGTTTCTAACCATTAACCACAAGTAAAAATATGCCCAATGAACATGAATGTGAAAGATATTATTGACAAACAAAAACCCTGTCATTAAACTACAATAACAACCAACTAAACAGAAGATGGGCTTTTCACGTACCGTAGAACCACATGCTCCCAGCCGGTCAAATGCAAAATCAAGAATCTGGTGAGAAGTAAGATATGAGTTCTTAAATAAAGAAATGAATATTATGAGGATGCACCATTTTCATGAACTGCATCTATTTGCAGCAGATGCTTATTTAAAAAAGATGATCCTATTATAATGACACAAAAATGGTATGAGCTTACATATTCCATTATCTCAAATTGATAAACTACATTGCTGTCGAATGCTGAACGTGGTCCTGATCTGGTGCAGTCGAAGTATTTCAACAAAGAGGGATCATGGTCACCAACTATTGTAACAGTATCACCTGAGGCAAAGAAAACAGAAAATGGCTCAAGTAACAAAGCTTTGATTGCAAAACAGGTCCAAATGGCCAGGATTTTATGTAAAGGCGTGATCTCTAAATAAATGTAAGCACCGTTTGCCCCAAGCAACATCTTCATATGGAACAATCTAGTGATATTACATCCTCCTTCATTCCAATCTTTGAATATAACTAGTATAACAATTTCAAGACAAGGAAAGTCTGTTCAAGAGATTATAGATAAGAGTAATCAAGTTCCGTATTTGGAGCCAGACAATGATAGTGTATAGCTAGCTCCCTTTGAGCAATGAGATAGAAAATCAGCACACCTACCAGTAACTTTGTGTCGAGGCCTCTGAACAATATTGCGGAAAATAACGCGAGGGTCCTTCTCTCCAGCCCACCTGGTATAGTATATCAAATCAAATCAAATCAAAATTATTAGACAAATAGAGGTCAGGCCGGCGACTAAGGGTTTATGTACGTACCCAATGCGGAAGTAGGAGGCGCCATTGTCGATGACGATGGGAGTGGTAGAAGGGATAAGATTATAATCCGACTGCCGACTTATATGGGATGTAAATGGCATCGGATCGAATGGAAGAGCGGGGTTGTCGAGAGTGTAATCAGACTGCCGCCCACCGCTGTGCAGCTCGATCAAGACTCCGACGGACTGTGCGTGAGTGATGGATTTTTTCTCCAACCTAAAATATCACCGTTTTTTTTTTTAAACTATTTTTTTAACCAACGGAAACTCTTTGGAAAAAAGTTTATCTCAAGTTTCAGTTTGGTGTCTGACGCGTTAAATTTAACATAACTCGGTCAGGTGGCTAGCACATAACCAAATAAAATTGAAAATACCCAAATTACCCCTAAACCCTAAATCAGGTCAGCTGCTCCACCGCCGGAGCCCTAAGTCGGCCGGAATCCTAAGTCGGCCGAAACAGCCGGAATCGGGCCAGAATAGGCCGTAATCGGCCGAAATAGGCCGTAATCGGTTGACCCTGAACCCTAAATCTGGTCAGCTGCTCCACCGCCGGACCCTAAACCCTAAATCAGGTAAGCTGCTTCACCGCCGGAACCCTAAATCGGCCGGAATCGACTGGAATCGGGCCGTAATCGGCCATAATTGGCTTGAATCGGGCCGGAATAGACCGGAATCATCTCGTTTGGAGGTGGGTGGCCGGAACTGGAGGTGGGTGGGTCGGAATCGGAGGTGGGTGGCAGTGGGTGGATCGGAATCGGATGTGGGTGGTCGGAATCGGAGGTGGGTGATCGTAATCGGAGGTGGGTGGCCGAAATTGGTTTTATGGGCAGTATGGTCTTTTCATCTAAATCTGTTAAACTTAACACCTAAATTTAACAGAAAACCAAATTGTAACACTATTCAAACTTGGGATTGGCCATATCAACACTTTAATCCTAAGACACCAAACTGAAATATGAGGTAAACCTGAGACACTAAATAGGTTCTTTTCCCGAAACTCTTTATTTGAATGGATGTACTGGGATGTAATCTCACAGTACGTATCACATTATATTCACATTATGTTGTTTGGTTTGCCAAACGATGTAAAGTGCATTGTAATCTGAGATTACGTCTGTTGGGATCAAGTTGATGTGGCCTTGAGCTTCTGGTAATGGACTTCGAGATCTCGACGTGGCTAACTCCTTTAGGTGTCTATCTCGACCTCGAGGGGCACTTAGTTTCCTTTAGGGTGATTTGGTAGGCGAGGACTGAAAGGGGGTGCCGAGGACCTGAAAGGGGTGGGGATTTGCCCATGATTCCACTTTAAAGCTTAAGTCAGTAATGGAATATAAGAAAATACTGTAAAAATATATGAATGTAGCTTAGATAAATAATGAAAGTGTTCCCCTATTTATGGGGGAAATGTACCGACTTTAAATGGCGGCTACCCTCTTGGGAGGGTTTCTGTCCGGAGTCGGTATAAGTAGGTGACAATGGCGGCTACCCTCTTGGGAGGGTTTCTGTCCGGAGTCGGTATAAGTAGGTGACAAGCAGGTCGTCAACTCATCTTTCCTTAGCTAGGAAGGTTTTCCTCTAGCGGTCGAAGCAGGTCGCCACCTGTCCTTTCCTTAAGAAGAAGGTTTCCTTCATGGTGGCAGAAGCAGGTCACCACATGTCCTTTCCTTAAGAGAAAAGGTTTCTTTAGCTAACAGGTGACAAGTAGGTCGCCACCTGCCCCTTCCTTAAGAGGAAAGGTTTCTCAGTAGTGCCTGACTGCCAACTCGACTCATACCTTAAGAGGGAGAGTTTTTTAGTGTTCATATCATCATCCTCTGATTATTGTCTTGAGAGTCAACATCCTTTTATATAGTCGTCGACCATTTGCTCTTGCCTTATCAGTTTGAATGTGAATAGTCGTCGACTTATCTTTCTGGGGTCTCGACTTAGATGCTCTCGACTTCCATTTAGCTTATCCTTAATAATCGCAACCCAACACTTGCCCCCGAGACTTGAGTCGTCGGCTTCATTATGAAGAAAATTTCTTAAGTTGAGTAATGATTTGAAGGCTTTCCGGCGGGATTTGTACTTAGTCGGGTCGTAGACTTTGAACTTTCTTTGTTGGTCCTTTTGTGTCGAGGTCAGGATTCCTTAGTCGAGGTGTTGATCCCTCTTTGATTTTTTTTACCGTTAGGGAGACTTGTGGAAGCTCAAAAGTTGTCGGCGTGTTTTCATTGGTTATTCGGTCATTTACTGCACCAATGAGAAACTTTGAAAGGTGACTTCTTCAACAAGATTTCCCCCCGGATCTTACTTGGTATAAATATTGAGGCTTAATTCTAGTAATTCTTATCATTTTCTCACAACGATTGTTCTTTTTATCGTTTGCATCTTCGAATTTCAACTTCCTAGAGTAAGAAGTAAATAGTATGGCAGCTAGTCCGTCCTCAGGTGCTCTGAGATTATCTCTTTCAAAACTAGCATTTCCAATATTTTTTACTACTCCAATGGCTTTCGTTAATCGAGATTCTTTCTCTTCCAGATTTCATCAAGATGATACTCCGGACGCATCGTCGAGCCACGGCCGGGTTTCTTCTGCCACTTAAACAAAGGAGGCTAAAAGCAGGGCGTCTATTGACACTCCCATCGATGTCGAGGCTATTCCTCCTGCTGGGGAATCGCCTGCTGAGCCCTCCAAAAATAAGGGTAAAGCAAAAGTTGCAACTCATCATTATTCCAACCGAGGTGAGGTTGTCGCCTTCTCCAGTTCTTGGTTAAAAAGAAAAAGGTGCGAGGATTCTTCCCCTTCTTCATCGACTCGGGTATCTCCCCCTCTTTGGAAGGCTTCCCGAGATTCCCTCCAGTATTCCTGCCTGGTGATCGATCTCCTCAGGGAGTTGCATTCGACCAGGGAGAAGCTTCGAGATTTGTCATCCACAGGGGGTGTATGAAATTCAAAATCTCCGGTAAGAAAATACCTAGTTGAGAGAGGAACTTAGACAGGTGATTGAAGCTTCTACTGATTTAAAGCGAGATCTTCAAAGAAGCCACGAGTCTCTGCAGGGTTCTCTTTCCTTCGTTAAGGAGTACCGTAGTTTGTAGGAGAAGAAGGACAGGGAGAAGGAAGCCTTCAAAGTCGATAACATAATTTTTCGAGAGAGAGTTGATGTTTTACAGAACAAGACGCTGAACTTGAGAGGTGTGGCAGCCAAATCCGTTAATGACTATAAGGCGAGTCTTTGCCACCAAGCTGATATAACTGTGGCTGCCTATGATTTGCTTTTTCCATCCCGTAAAGAGATCGTAGCTAATTTGAGGGCATACCAACCTGAATTTTCTTTTTCTCAAGTTCCTCTTCTTCAGCAATATTTGGACATTCCTGGTGAAGAAGATGATAGCTTTGCTCCCTCTACCTCCAAAGGGAATGGAATTTTATGAGAGGTTGCCTTAGATATCAAGGGCATTTCCTTGTAGTCGAACTTTTTGTAACAGGCTTTATCCTTTATAATAAAAGAATTGCCTTAATTCCTCTTCCTGCACTCAAAGTATTATGAATATTTTGCTTTTTTCTTTTTACCAAATTTGTCGAAAATTCTGGGCTCTACTGCTCTTCCAGATTCATCGTGTTTGTAGTCAACTCCTGAGAATAACCGACTTTTCACTTAGATTAATTTTACGACAATAACTTTTTCTCTTCTCTCCTTCCGATTTATCGACGGGTCTTAAGGTCATAATTGACCTCAGGTTTTTTGACAATTCGATTTATCTAGACTATATTGCTATCTTAGGCACAATGTCTATGATCGAGATTGTAGACGCCGATCTTCTATCGAATTGTTGACGTACCTGGGCTTTATTGCCATCTTGGACACATAATGTCGACAATCGAGATTGTAGATGCCGATCTTCTATTGAATTGTCGACGTACCTAGGCGTTATTTCCATCTTGGTCACATAATGTCGACAATCGAGATTATAGATGTCGATCTTCTATCGAATTTTCGACGTACCTAGGTTTTATTGCCATCTTGGGCACATAATGTCGACAATCGAGATTATAGACGCCGATCTTCTATCGAATTGTCGACGTACCTAGGTTTTATTGTCATCTTGGGCACATTGTGTCTACAATCGATTCATAGACGCCGAACTGCTTATCGAGTTGACGTACCTAGGCTTTGTCGCCATCTTGGGCACATTGTGTCGAAAAATCGGTTCGTAGACGTCAAACTACTTATCGAGTTGTCGACGTACCTAGGCTTTGTCGCCATCTTGGGCACATTGTGTCAACAATCGATTTGTAGACGCCGAACTTCTTATCAAGTTGTCGACGTACCAAGGCTTTATTGCCATCTTGGGCACATTGTGTCGACACTCAATTTGTAGAGGCCGAACTGCTTATCGAGTTGTCGACGTACCTAGGCTTTTTCCTCGTCTTGGAAAAATTGTGTCGATAATCAATTTGTACACACCGAACTTCTTTTGATGACGTACCTAGGCTTTGTCGCCATATTGGGTACATTGTGTCGACAATCGATTTGTAGACGCCGAACTGCTTATCAAGTTGTTGACGTACCTAGGATTTGTCGCCATCTTGGGCACATTGTGTTGACAATCGATTTGTAGACGTCGAACTGCTTATCGAGTTGTCAATGTACCTAGGCTTTGTCGCATCTTGGGCACATTGTGTCGACAAACGATTTGTACACGCCGAACTGCTTATCAAGTATTCGACGTACCTAGGCTTTGTCACCATCTTGGGCACATTGTGTCGATAACAGATTTGTAGACGCCGAACTACTTATCGAGTTATCGACGTACCTAGGCTTTGTCGCCATCTTGGGCACATTGTGTTGACCATCGATTTGTAGACCCCTAACTGCTTATCGAGTTGTCGACGTACGTAGGCTTTGTCGCCATCTTGGGCACATTGTGTCGACAATAGATTTCTAGATGCCGAACTGCTTATTGAGTTGTCGATGTACCTGGGCTTTGTCGCCATGTTATGCACATTGTGTCGACAATCGATTTGTAGACGTCGAACTGCTTATCGAGTTGTCAATGTACCTAGACTTTGTCACCATCTTGGGCACATTGTGTAGACAATCGATTCGTAGACACCGAACTGCTTATCGAGTTGTCGACGTACCAAGCTTTATCGCCATCTTGGGCACATTGTGTCGACAATTGATTTGTAGACGCCGAACTACTTCTCGAGTTGTCGACATAGTTAGGCTTTGTCGCCATCTTGGGCACATTGTGTCGACAATCAATTTGTAGACACCGAACTGCTTATCGAGTTGTCGACGTACCTAGGCTTTGTCGCCATCTTGGGCACATTGTGTCGACAATCGATTTGTAGACGCCGAACTGTTAATCGAGTTTTCGACGTACCTAGGCTTTGTCGCCATCTTGGGCACATTGTGTCGACACTAGATTTGTACACGCCGAACTGCTTATTGAGTCGTCGACGTACCTAGGCTTTGTCGCCATCTTGGGCACATTGTGTCGCCAATCGATTTGTAGACGCCGAACTACTTAGCGAGTTGTCGACGTACCTAGGCTTTGTCGCCATCTTGGGCACATTGTGTTGACAACAGATTTGTAGACGCCGAATTGCTTATCGAGTTATTGACATACCTAGACTTTGTCGCATCTTGGGCACATTGTGTTGACAATCGATTTGTAGACGCCGAACTGCTTATAGAGATGTCGACGTACCTAGGCTTTGTCGCCATCTTGGGCACATTGTGTCGACAATCGATTTGTAGACGCTGAACTGCTTATCGAGTTGTTGACGTACCTAGGTTTTGCGCCATCTTGGGCACATTGTGTCGACAATTGAGATGCTTGGCCCCTGATTGTCGATGCCTTTAGCGAAATATTCAAATGATTACATTAAAGGAACCTCGGGGGGCTATATTTATTCATTGTTTCCTAATCATTAGACCAAAAGGGAAAATTTTACGACATTATTTTCATAAGAAACATAACATCTATTCAGTAGTTTTTATGACATATCTTGATGTCGTGTTGACGTGTAGTAGCAGCGTCGTGACATGGTTTGATCTCCCCTGACTTCACCTATTCCTTGAGGCGTCGGAAACCTCATGACTTGATGAGCCGTTGAAGGGATAATCCGATGGGGATTGAGGGTTGTCCTGCCAATAATGGCGTTGTAGGCAGAGGCAGCGTCGACAACTTTGAAGAGTATATCGATCTTTAAGATTCTCTCATTTCTTCCCAAAGTTATGGGTAGTCGAATGACGTCCAAGGGGTAGATGGTTTCTCCAGCAAAACTCTTAAAGGTAAATCGACCCTTCTTAAGTGCTTTTTAGTAAATCCCATCTTTAGGAAAGCTTCGTAGAAGAGGATGTCGGTTGATCTTCCACTGTCGATGAGGACTCTTTTGACTTCATATTCTGATAGAACGATTGTGATTACCAAGGCGTCTTCATGGGGTTGAATCACCGTTATGATATCATCAATCGTAAAACTGATAGTCTCCGGGTCAGGTTCTCGAAGCCTATTTCCCATTATTGCCGTCGTAGATATCTGAGCGGCGTATACTTCACGAGCGGAATTTGTCTCACCCCCGATGCGAAACCTCCCGCGATAACATTGACGGTCCCCTTCGGATAGGGGCGGGATTGTTGTGCAGGGGAGAGCGAGAACCTCTTCGCGGGCTCCTACTTCATTTCCTCGGAGTTTTGACCGATTTTTCCACGAACTTTAGCAACTTACCCCTTTGGATAAGGGTTTCAATATCCTGCTTCAAAATTACGCAGTCCTTTGTGTCGTGTCCTCTAGCGTGATGATATCGACAATATTCGTTTATTTGATGACCTATTGGGTTTTTCTTTGTGGGTTGTGGGTCGTCCAATCTGAGCTTCTCCATTTCTTGGAGTATGACAGAGACGTTGTGTGTGAGTGGGGTAAATCTCGCCAAGTGAGGTTTGTTATCCCTTTTGTGGCTTTGGTGATTCCCCTGTCGGAAGCTCCCGTCTCGCCGTTCTTCTTTCTTTTGAGGTCGAGAAGCAGAGGCCTCTTCTGTTTTAGCGGGGATGGTTTGCTTTCAGAGCTCCGCCGGTGATTTTTCATGCGACCTCTCTAGGCTGATATACTTCTTAACATTGACGTCAAGGGCATCAATCTTTCGCACGGGCTTCATCACCATGCTATCTTTCAGAGCTTGACTCTGTGCTTTAGGCCTCTCCAGAAGGTTCTTATCAGCTCGCCATCAGTGGCGTCTTCATTTAACTGCTGGAGTATCTTATGATATCCGGTATAATAATTGGCCAAGGTTTCATTAGGACCTTGCTCAATTTTATCCAGAAAGTCCATGCTCTTGAGGCGCTGTCTCTGGCCTATGTCCCCTCTATGAACTTGGTTTTTAGCTCTTGCCACGCATCGATTGAATTTTCAAGAAGGCTGTAGAACCAAGTAGATGCTTTTTCTTTGAGAGTGGTGGGGAAGAAAGCTGCTTAATGATATGGCGTCGCCTATCTCCCTAGTAGGGAAGAGTTATGGGTGTTGATGTGTCTGACCATATCTCCTTCACCGGTATAGTCGTCGATGTTCCTTGCAAATACTTGTGGGGGAACTCGAGTGTTGAAGACTGATTTGGAGAAGGGGTGCGAGGTGTGATCACGAACGGTCAGCATGTCGCTTGCTCCCCTTATCTTTTTCTCGAGCAGTTCTTCTACCCGTCCAGTGAATAAGATAGGTTCTTTAGCCACAGTGTCGACCTTTGGGGCCTTTTGAGCCTCATTTTCCGGAATGTTAGCCTCGATGGTATTCACACTGGAGGCCACATCTTCCTTATGGGAGGTTTCTCGAACTGGCTCCTTATTATTGGGAGTGGCTCCCGCCAGAGCCTGATTCTAGAAGGCTATAAAGGCTGCCATCACTTCTTGTGGGATGGACAGTCGTACCGTCCTCTCTTCTTCTTGATTTAGTGGTGGCTTAGAATGGGAAGGGTGTTCCTCGCCATTAAAACCATTATTTTATTGAGGAGGATCTTCCTCGTTGGATGGTCTGGAGGTGGTGGGATCCGCTTGAGATTTTTCCATCTCTTCCACCATCGTGGTTACTCTACTATTTTTGTTGGAGGCCATGACTTTTTTATCAGTTTTCCACAGACGACGCCAAATGTTGGGATCAAGTTGACGTGGCCCTGAGCTTCTGGTAATGGACATTGCAATGCACATTACAACACATACCAAACATTGTAATCTAACATTACACTCCACATTACAACAGAACCAAACAATGTAATCTGATATTACATTACGTAGGTCACATTACTTGTAATCTCACATTTCAAGTAATCTCACATTACGTACATCCAAACGCCCCCAAATAGAGTAAATTTAAATTACAAGCAATAGAATTGAAACGAAAGAAGACTGTGGATAGATAAAACAAATTTATTGGTCACATCTTCCTCTTGGTTTGGATGATAATCTAGTTGTGCAACAATTTGTTATGTTGCATCTTAATGTCTAGTCTTTGTGTCGGCTTCTTCGGTACCACATGGGTCGGTGATGGATCACGGTGGGTCACGGGCTTCGTGCGTGATGTATCACGTTCTTCGAGCGTGATTCGAGATCCTCGTTGTCGTACAGTTCTTCTCGTACTCATAATCTCGATGACCTGCAAGAGGGGTAACCGGGGGTGTTCCCGGTAAGCCCTCTCTAATGCTTAAGTCTCAAATTGTAGAGAGGGAAAGAAGTAATGTTGTGGTGATAGAAGTGAACTGAGTTGAGTTACCTTTGAAATGAATGACCATGAGCTCTATATTTAGAACTCATGGGTATTCATCTGAATCAGAATTGTACTAACCGGGCATAGTGCTTTATTCACGGATAAGACATGTTTATCTCCTGTTTGGCGTCGGAGGGGTCCATAGTGTTTAATGGGATCCGCATAACTTTCATACGGGTTTTGGTGTTTCGAAGTGGCCTCTAAGGGCGTACCTCGGGTATGAGGTCATCCGGGGGTCGGGGTCTGAGCGCTTGTGGCGTTCGGACTTTTCGTGTCCGGGCGAGTTTAGGTCGTCCGGATGGAATTAATCCATTCGGATTAGTCCGGACGGACTGGTACTATCCGGACCGGTCCATATAGATTTCCATCCGGACTGGTCTGGATGAGACGCTCATCCGGTCTAGTCCGGATGGATTTTGTCCATCCAGATTAGCTGGGAGTTCAAATGGGTTTTTTACATCCAGACCTCTTTTTACCCGAGGGGTGAGTTTTTTGGCCCGTTTTTAGGTCCTTGGTCAATTGGGGTCAATGTTTCGGTTTATAATTGTGCATAAGGTCAACGTGGCGACTAAGTTGAGCCTAAGTGAGTTCAAATTGGGTGTATATCCATGAATTTTCCCCCGAGTCATATAATAGTTTTACCTTTGCTTGACTCTATTTTGTAATGGGATGAACATACAATTGAGCTCATGGACTCTTTTACCTTTTGACGATCCCGGCATTTGTTGATGCGTGGAAGCAAGATGTTTTTTCCCTTCTTCCTTTGGAAAACAAGAGATCATACATATTAGCATAATCATGAATATGAATATGAGCACAAGTATGTTGTGAGCATAAGTGTGTGGATATATGTTTTAGTATTGGGAAAAGTATGTAAAACATGCAACATGTTTGAAAAAGATGGTTTTATGGACCAATATGTTTTAAAATGTACAACATGTTTGAAAATGATGGTTTTATGGACAAATATGTATTAAAATGTACAACAAGCTTACAAAAGATGTTAAAATAACATACCGTCCACTTGTTATCCATAGTCTCATTAAGTGGACACGTGCGTGACACATTTTTAGAAAATAATAATAATAATTAAAGTAAGAAATTAATTTATACATAGTAATGATTATTAATGGGTGGATGTAGATACTTTTTTAAAAACGTGATCCGCACGTGTCCACTTAATGAGACTAGTGACAACAAGCGGACGATACATCATTTTACCATCTTTTGTAAGATTGTTGTACATTTTAAAATATTTTGGTCCATAAAACCATCTTTTTCAAACATGTTGTACGTTTTAAAACATATTGGTCCATAAAACCATCTTTTTTAAACATGTTGCATGTTTTACATGGATATGAGTATAAGCATAAATATGTTGTAATCATAAGTGTGAGTAAGAGTATAGGCCCCTTTTAATTTTTAGCCTTTTGATTCCCCCCTTCTAATCCAAGAGTATGAACTCTTTTATCCGACGGGGCGCTTTGGGCACGACGTTTTGCTCTACTTGAAGGAGTGTAAAAATTGTCTTTTAGCCTCGGCCTTTGATGGGTGTGGCATTTCCCTCCATTTGTAGGAGTGTGAGCGTGGTCTTTTAGCCTCGGCCTTTGATGGGCGTGTCATTTCTCCATTTTGCGGAGCGTATGGCTTTTTAACATTGTCCTGCTATTCATTTACAGTATTCTATGCAGTGATGACTGTTTAATAGCCATTCATGATCGCGCTGACGAGTTAGACGTATGGACAAGGGCTCGGAAAGTAATGCAGATGTTTCCTCTTTTATGGTTTGTTGACGAAAAAGGGCTCACGCGTCTGATCACATCGATTAAGATGACAATAGACCTATTCGAAGCAGATCATAAAGAAGGAAACTTTCTGAAAGAACCCGAGGCATTCGATGACAACTTCATTGATATGCTGAAAAGCTTGGCAACCCCCGGCAACAAAAGGTCTAAACGATGATCCGGTGCGATAACCACCATGATAACTGTACCTTCAAGGTATGAATCAGTTATGACAACCTGTCCATCATCATTCTTCTTCGTGATAGCTTCAAGTTTGAGATCTGAGACCCCAGTATTGTTTATGTTGGATTTCCTATTGTTCAATTTTATGTTTGAATTTTGGTTAATATTGTTTCAGATTCATTGAATAAAGTAGTTACCATTCGATTCGAAATGAGTTCTGCTTATCAAGATTAATCAACTCGGTTAAAAACGAGATCGATCTGAAATGTAACTAAACCGAAGCAATAAGGCTATTGGAAATGGCCGAATCAAACAACTCCATACATCTTATCCTACATCTAATTCTTTGGGTAAAATCAAAATGCCATTAAAATCCATCGATCGCGTAGCTCTAAGAATGAACCGATTATAAATCTTTCTTTATTATTAGTACTCCATTGAATGAAATAATCAGTAATGATGATCATGTGAGAAACCGATTGGATTAAATTGAATTAAATTCAGAAATGAAACGATTCAACCATGAGTTAAAACTTTGGTAAATAACGCCACGCGCATGTGGACCTCGAAATATGGAATACATCGTTTTAGAATATGAGTTTGATGATGAAGTGTTTTAATGATTAAATGCTGAATTTTCGTTTGCATCCCTTCAGAAACAACTTATTGATAACGTTTACATCGGTAAGAAGTATGCTTCATAAGCTACCACGACCTTGTAAAAGTATGAACTGACGCATAAGGTGAAAACCCAAAATGCTCAGTTCAGAGATGGGATAAAATCTCTGAGATAAGTTTGCAAAAGAAGAAGGATAAAGTCGGTTAAACGATTTTCCTTCAATACGCCTTGATTGATAAGTCAGGCTAGGCATTCAAATCAAATGACACACTTCAACAAGCACAGTTCGTAAACATAATGTTAGAGTCAATCTATCAATTCGTTCCCGATAGGATGAAAGGAGATGATTCACATATATGTAAAACGGTGTTACAATAAAATCGGTAAGACACGTCACCATAAAAGCTAAAGAATAATGAGATAAATCATATCATCATGCGACATTAATTTATGCATTAAACACATATTTGGATTGAGAGCACGTTAACTGTGTTAGATTATGGAGAGTAATCACTACGGAAACTAAAGCATGGTACATGCTAGTAATCGAAATTACGCAGTGGAAGATTCTCACATACCTCTACAGTTGTCCGTAGTCCCAAGATCTTTGCAGGAGGGAGTTCACGATCCTCCGGTCGGCACCTGTAGGGGTTCTTGTGAAGTTAGCCCTACGTGGTATATTCTTCGCAACAAAGCCTCTGATCGATTCTTGGCAGGGGACAGATCTCTGGAGAGTTTGCTCGAAAGCAAATTGACACATTCTTGGTGGATATATGGTTCGGCCGATATAGGTGTATTTGGGGGGAGAGTTTTCTCTCAAATCACCACTTGAAGGGAATTGTGATTAACCCTAATAAAACCCCTAACTCCCCATATATATCGGAGGAGTAGAGTGGACAAAAGTCCAGTTTACCTCTACCTAAATTTCGGCCGGCCCATGCTTAGTATAAGGAGGCACAATTATGGGCCTCTCTTGTCAATTGGGATTTGGGTCTGGCCAAATGTCTTAAAGTGACATGTACCCAATTAACTTATGTAACATATACATATAATGGGCTTCCATTTACGGCGCACATCACCATATGCTTACAAACTGCTCTTAGAAAATACATGTTTAAAGCATTGGAAAATGGTGCCGCGGTCGAACATGATACACTTGAGGACGAATTTCAAAATGCATAATCAGTTTCAAATAAATGTAGTCTTGATCGAATCAAAGCAGGGTTTCACTGACAATCAGGTCCCACTTACATCGAGTGGGAGATTTGAACCGGAAACACAAGTGAACACAAGTGAATGACATGGTAAATTATAATGGAAACATTTTCATATTAAATCCAGTGGGAGGAATAAACCCTACCACATGAAATCACTGTTGCTGAGACGAATCAAGTAGAACATGATAGTCATATTGCTGAACCAGTAATGTCACAACTGCCTAAACCACCCATTTTTCCCAGTGGGAGTGAACCGACCAACTTGGTTCCAGGTCCTAGTGATCAAGGAATTCATCTCGGAAGTAAAACCCCGAGACCGAGAGGTCGTTCAAGGAAAGTTGTAGGTCAAGGTTCAAGCATTGCTTTTGTTCCCAGTGGAAGTAATGCTCAGATAATAAGCATTATTCTGAGTGGGAGAAACGTTCAGATTCAAGATGGGATTAACAAGCCTAGGCGAAAGTCAAAGGCATCGAACTTCTCCCAAGAAATATCCCATCGAGAAGGGTGAAAACCTCACTCTAACAACTTTGGTGAGAATTGGAAAGGCCTCTAGTGGAGAAATGGAGGAAAACAATTAAAGGAGAGAGATCGCCTTAATGAAACCATTATAATCTATAGTTGATTTACCTGCTAGCCACAGGGGCACAAGTATGCGGTGAGTCCTGAAAGAAGGCTCACCACTGATGGAAAAGGTTGGGGGGGTAACAAAACTGACTTATCGCAAAAGGACATACCCAACTTCACGGAGTGGACTTTGACGAAACATACTCACCGACTGTGTGTAAAACCACGGTTAGGGCCATTCATGGTCCTGGTCGCAGGTCTCGATTTCGAGCTACACCGAATGAATGTGAAAGACCACATTCCTCCACGAAAACCTGGAGGAAGAGATCTACATGGAGATACCAGAGGGTTTCATTACTCCTGGTAACGAACGTAAAGTTTGTAAACTCCAAATGTCCATTTACGGTCTTAAAATAGTCTTCTCGGCAATGGTACAGCAGATTCCACGAGGAAATCGTAGGAAATAGATTCGTGAATCTTCACGAGGATCCGTGCATGTATTATAAGACCTCCGGGTCTAAGTATGTCATCTTAACCTTATACGTGGACGACATACTCATTGCCACAAACAATGTGAGTTTTATGAACAAGTCAAAGTCCTGGTTGGAATCTATATTCAAGATGAAAGACATGGGAGAAGCCACGTACATCTTAGGCTTTAAAATTGCTAGAGATCGCGCTACCCGGAGATTATGTCTATCTCAAGAAGATTATATCAACAAACCGTTGAAAAGGTTCAGATTACAAGATGCCAAACTTGTGGATATGCCGCTGGTGTTTGGGTGCGCATCATCGAAACGTGACGGCCCAAGAACCTGGCAGTGCGAGAACAGATGAAAGGTGCAGAGTATTTAAGCATGGTCGGTAGTCTCATGTACGCCATGCAATTTACCCGTCCAGACATTTGTTACGTCGTGGGCTTAGTAGCACGATTCCAATCAAATCCTGGCTATCAACATTTAAAGGCTGCAAATTGAATTATTCGTTATTTGAAAGGTACTGCCGACTACGCACTGTGCTATGGGGGCAGGTTAGAATTGACCGGTTACAGTGACGCCGACCATGGTGGTGATTCGGATGATCGTAAGTCCACCACAGGAGGAGTCTTTCTCCTTGCCAATGCCGCCATTTCATGGACGAGCAAGAAGCAAACCTTTGTCGCGCTGTCTACAATGGAATCACAATTCGTTGCTCTCTCCAAAAACGCACAGGAAGCGCTCTGGCTGAAAAGGCTTCTTACTGCACTGCCTGGTGACAAAGACGTGAGTAAACTTGTTGTGGTACACTCTGACAGTCACGCAGCTATTACGGTAGTTAAGAATCCAAAGTACCATAGTCGGACTAAACACATTGACGTGAAATATTTCTATGCTAAATCTACAGTAGAAGACAATACAATCACTTTCAAATACTTTTCCACTGATAACATGGTTAGTGCTGGGCAAGAGGGCCCGAAATTGGACTCCGAAAGAAGAAATGGTGATTCCCTTCTCAGCGGAGGACCTGGTAGGTGTGGAGACCCCGCACGATGATGCTTTGGTTGTGACCTTGAACGTGGATGGGTACGAGATGAAGCGAATCCTGATAGATGGAGGGAGCTCCTCCGATATTCTGTTCATGGACGCACTGGAGGCCATGGGAAAAACCAAGAAGGACTTGAAGCCTGTAGACTTCCCGATGGTCGGATTTTCTGGCTCTACTTCTTACCCGGTGGGGATGATTACTTTACCGGTTGAATTCGGTAGTGGCTGGAAGTCGGAGAAGAGGAACGTGGAGTTCGTGGTGGTTGAGTCCGCGGGGAACTATAATGCAATTATCGGGAGGACTACCATCAACCTCCTGGGGGCAGTTGCCTCAACTGTTCATCAGAAGTTGAAGTTCCCGACTGACCACGGAATCGGGGAGGTCCAGGGCGATCAGGTGGGCTCCAGGAAGTGCTATGTCAATGCCACTCGAAGGAGGAGTTTAGGCGTCCCGCCCCGATGGAGGACTTGAAGGAGGTCGAGATCGATGGACCTCAAAGAATGGTGAAAATCGGGTCCGCTCTGTCAGAGGAGACGACCCGAGAACTGATTGATCTATTGAAGGAGTTTAAGGAGCTATTTGCTTGGTCCCCGAGTGACATGCCAGGAATCAGCCCCGATGTGATTACTCACGAGCTAAAGATTGACCCCGCGATCAAGCCGGTCACACAGAGAAGGCGCCCGATGGGTTCCGACAAGAAGATCGTGATCCAGCAAGAGGTGGGCAGGTTGCTCGATGCTGGATTCACCTGGGTCGCAAACCCAGTCCTGGTGAAGAAGAGCAATGGTAAGTGGCGGATGTGTGTTGATTTCCGCGACCTGAACAAAGCATGCCCGAAGGATTGCTATTCGCTCCCGAGGATCGACCAGCTGGTGGATGCCACATCGGGACATGAGTTGCTGAGCTTCATGGACGCCTACTCTGGCTACAATCAGATCAAGATGTCCAAGGAGGATGCCCCCCACACCGCCTTTTATGCTGATAGTGACATATACCACTATGATGTCATGCCTTTTGGACTGATCAATGCAGGTGAAACTTATCAGAGGATGGTGAACAAGCTGTTCGGGGATATGCTGGGAAAAACGATGGAGGCCTATGTGGACGACATGCTGGTGAAGTCCCGACAGGCCAAGGATCATGTTCACAACCTAGCCACAGCATTTGAGCGCATGAGGCTTCATCAAGTTCGCTTGAACCCGACCAAGTGCGCCTTCAGAGTGCACTCAGGGAAGTTTCTGGGTTTCATGGTGAGCCAGAGGGGAATTGAGGTGAACCTTGAGAAACTGAAGGAGATAGAGGAGATGAAGTCCCCGACGAACCATCGAGAGGTGCAGGTGCTGAATGGTCGATTGGCCGCGATGAATCGCTTCCTGTCCAAGGCAAGTGATCGATCCATGCCGTTCTTTGAAGTACTGAGGGCCAACAAGAAATTTGAGTGGACTGCCAAGTGCGAGGAGGCGTTCCAGGCACTCAAGAAGCACCTCCGCACCATCCCGCCATTGGCGAAGCCCATCCCAGGCACTCGCCAAGTCTGAAATAAATTATCCCGTCGTTGAGAAGTATCTTTATGCGTTGATTGTTACTGCTCAGAAGTTGAGACCTTACTTCCATGCGCTTGAGATTACCGTTCTGACGAATCAGCCCTTGAAACATTTTTTGAACCGAACTGACGCGTCAGAGAGATTGGTGAAATGGGCAGTCGAGCTTAGTGAGTTCCGCATTCACTTTGCTCCGAGAACGGCTATTAAGGGCCTGGCGTTGGCGGATTTCATAGCAGAGTCTACAGCCCCCGATCTAGAAGAAGCGGGCCCTGAGTCCCGATAACAGAGCAGTCAGAACAGCCCGACGCCGAAAATACCTGGGAGATGTATACCGATGGCTCCTCAAATTTAGAAGGATCGGGAGCAAGTTTCGTGCTGATACCACCAGACGGAGGTGAGCCCCTCTGATATGCCTTGGCCTTGACATTTAGGGCCACCAACAATGAAGCTGAATATGAGGCTCTCATCACTGGCCTCAAGATAGCTAAAGGAACGGGATTTGGTCACTTAAAGGTGATGTGTGATGCTAGCCTGATCGTGAACCAAGTCCAGGGGCGATACGAAGCAAAGAGCCCGATGATGAAAAAATATCTTCGCAAGGTACAAACCCTGAAGTAGAGTTTCAAGAGCTTCGATATTGAGGCAATCCCGAGGGAGGATAATATGGAAGCAGATGCCTTGAGCAAGTTCGCCTTGGGGGCACCCCTTGATGAAAGTCGGAAGGTGCATTTCTTGGAGAAGGTGATCCTGTCAACCACCGATCAATCGGAGGTATGTGCCAGTGAGATCGGATCGGAGGAGCCCACTTGGATGACCCCGATAGCCGCGTATCTAACTACGGGGGCAATCCCCGATGAAGAAGTAGCAGCCGGCAAAATACGCCGAATAGCGCCCAATTATGTGATGGTGGACAATCAGCTGTATAAAAAGGGGTATTTAACTCCTTATTTGAAAGGTGTGGCTAAGCCCGACACAGATCGGATTCTTAGGGAGGTGCACGAAGGATACTCGGCTTGTCATGAAGGTGCCCGATCCATCGTGAGGAAAGTGCTGAACCTGGGCTATTACTGGCCCTCGATGAATAAGGAGGCAACGATGCTTGTCCGATCCTGTGACGCTTGCCAAAGGTACGCCCCGAATATCGTGGCTCCAGCTGCCGATCTGACGTCCATCAAGAGTGCTTGGCCCTTCGCGCAATGGGGAATCGATTTGGTGGGACATCTTCCAGTTGCAAAAGGTCAGTGCCGATATTTAGTCGTGGCTATTGATTATTTATCGAAGTGGATAGAAGCTAAGGCGTTGGCCAAGACAACGGGGAACCATATCCTCAAATTCATCCAGACCCATATCATATCCCGATACGGGATCCCCAAGGTACTGATCAGCGATAACGGCCCCCCGTTTAACGGGGCCCAGTGGAAGGAGTACCTGGAGGAACTGAAAATTGAGAATCGGACAGGTTCTGTCCGTCATGTTCAAACCAATGGACTGGTGGAGTCAGCCAACAAGATCGTGATGGATGGCCTGAAGAAGAGGGTCCATTCCTTGAAGGGAAAATTGCTGGATGAGCTGGAAAATGTGCTTTGGGCTGTTAGAACGACACCCAAACGATCGACTGGGGAGACTCCGTTTGGCCTTGTTTATGGAACGGAAGCAGTTGCTCCCGTCGAAATAGCTGTGGCATCCCATCGGACGAGGTATTATGAACCTCTGTCGAATGATGAAATGAGGCGTCTGGACTTGGACTTGGTTGAAGATAAGAGGCGGAGTGCCGAGGACGTCTAGGCTCGGATGCGCTTGGCAACGGCCCGATATTATAATCGACGA
Source organism: Clarkia xantiana subsp. parviflora (assembly GCA_036873135.1). NCBI lineage: Eukaryota > Viridiplantae > Streptophyta > Magnoliopsida > Myrtales > Onagraceae > Clarkia > Clarkia xantiana. The sequence goes on from JAPTYO010000012.1 coordinate 22,672,068, forward strand.
GTCAACTCTCGACAGTTTTTTGTCGGGGAACTGGTTTGGCGTCGAAACGAATTTACCCTTTTGGATCGGATCAACAAGATGTCCCCAAAATGGGAAGGGCCTTATAAGGTCGTGGGGATGCCAGCTCGAAATGCGTATAAGTTGGAAGACCTCGATTGCAATGTGTTGAAGCATTCTTTCAGTGGCGAACACTTGAAGAAATGTCATGCTTGATATTAAGTCGCCTTCAGTGGTGCAAGTTATTTATCGAAGTCGCCTTCAGTGGTGCAAGTTATTTATCGTATTGATTTCGATGTAAACAGGTATTGAGCCATCAATGAATAAAGAGGTTGCTTCCGATTAAATCGTCTTAAGTGGTGTAGCTAAATCGCCTTAAGTGGTGTGGTTCCGCCTTAACTGGCGTAGTTTCACCTTAAGTGGTGTAGCTAAATCGCCTTAAGTGGTGTGGTTCCGCCTTAACTGGCGTAGTTTCGCCTTAAGTGGTGTAGCTAAATCGCCTTAAGTGGTGTGGTTCTGCCTTAAGTGGCGTAGTTTCCCCTTAAGGGGTGTAGTTAAATCACCTTAAGTGGCGTGGTTTTGCCTTAAGTGGCGTGGTTTCGCCTTAAGCGGCACGATTAAATCGCCTTAAGTGGCGTGGTTTTCGCCTTAAGTGGCACGATTAAATCGCCTTAAGTGGTGTGGGTAAAATGTCTTAAGTTACGCGTCGAAATCACTCTTAAGTGGTATGATCGAATCGCCTTAAGTGGCGTGGTTAATTCACCTTAAGTGGTGCAAGGATAATCAGAACCAAAAGAGATAGATATTATATAAGATCTAAAAGGTTCACGACAAATGAAGGAAATTACAAGGATTCAAGAATAATGCAACTAAGATTGATCCTTGGCAGAGTCGAGGGGAGAAGAGTCCACGAGGTCTGCGGCAGAAGGCTCAGCAGTCGGAGGATCGGACCCTGGAAGATTGGCCGCGGGAGGATCGGACTCGGGGAAATCAGCCGGTGAAGGGTCGATCATCGGGGGCTCAGTCGTCGGGAGGTCTGCACTTGGAGGCTCCACCGTGCCTTCAGCACCCGCAGCCCCCTCGGGGGTGTTGGCCCGGTCGCTCTCCTCAGAAAGGTTGAAATACCTCTCCGCGAAGGGGGCGAGGGTCTGAGACTTGGTGAAATCGATGGCACCACCATACTCCAGATGGAGCTCCTCGACAGCATTCAGCAAGGTGGTCTCCACCTCCGCCGTACAGAACTTCACTGCATCCACTTGGAAAGCCTCGGAGCCCCGATAATATTCCCGACCCTTGGCCTCAGTTTCAGCCAGCCTGACGGGAAACTCGGCAATCTCCCGCTCCATCTTTTGGGACCGGTTGGTGAGAAGGACCTTCTCAGCCTCCAGCACCGCCTTGGCATCCTCAAGGGCCTTCTTCTCGCGGACAAGCATGTCCCGATCCTCCGCGCGCCCCTGCTGCTCTTCATTGAGCCTTTGACGCTCCTGCTTCAGCAACCTCTCAAAGTCGTGAACCTGCCTCAGGAGGTCCCGAGTCTTCTGGTTTAGGAGGGCCTGCTCCTTAACCAACTTACCCCTCGACGATTCGGAGGCAGCCAAATCCTCCCTGAGCTTGGCCAAGACCTCGGGGGCCGCATTGGCTCGCTCCTGCTCCAGGGCCTCCTCCAAGGCCAGGATATACCCGAAACAGCGGTGCTGGTCCGCCATTTCCTGTGGAAAAGAAGGGAAGAGGTTAGTATATGAGAATACTCTACATTATATCCTAAGTGTCAAAACAGGAAGCCTTACCTCCACGCGACGAACGACCATGTCGCGAATGTCCGCGTGGATGACTTCCCGATCCAAGGAGAGTGGGATCTTCACAGACGGCGGAACTGAACCTGCAAGCAGATGCAGACCCAGTTCCGCTGATACATTGTCCCGACGTAGCGGGACCCCCCGCAATGACTCGATCGGGGTCCAGGGAGCCGCCGCCTGGTCAGGGGTGTAAACCTGATAAAAACACCCGTCTAAGGGGAGAGGAGGAATGAAGGATTGAGTGTCGGAGGTGCGCGCCTCCGAGCCGCCGTGAGAACCCGTCGTCCCCTCAGGAGTCAGGCTCAAGACCGGCGAATGCTGTTGTGCCGGGGAAGACGGAGGCAGACCTTCGGGTGTCGGCCCCAATGGGGTCTGCCTCACCCCCCGACGACGAACCAGGGGCTGACCCTCGCTTGCCTCCTCAGATGAGTGAGAGACGTCCAGGTCAACCACCTGACAGAACTGACCGTCCGTCGGGGCGTCTTCAGTCCCCGATCCTCCTGGGGCTGGAAGAGAATGGAGGGGCTCTCCGACCCGGGCGTCGGAGGGTGGCACCTCCGCCGAAGCTCCAGCTCCCGATTGACCTGCAGCTGGAGGACGAGAAGCTTCAGAAAGAAAATTAGGAAGTTGATCAGGATTCTTACACTAGATGACGCGACGGGAGAGATACTGGTCCTTCCCGTGATAATTGTAGTAACCCGCTTTGAGGATGCGGGGAGTCTCTCCTTGCAGGATACGGTTGATCCCTTCGATTCTATCTTTCTTATCGGAGGGGATTAACTCCTTCGGAATACGCCTCCTGTATAATCGAATTGCTAAGCGGAGCTGTTTACCTTCTTCGGGAGTTTGGGTGTTGAAGATCTGCTCCATCTTCTTTACCCAGGCCCGCTTGATCTGCTCTGAAGTTGGAGGGGCCGATGAAGAAGTAGCCCGCTTCGAGGACTTCCTCTTCCTCGCAGGGCGTTGGACAGCGTCGGTCTCTGCCTGCTTAAGCACGATATTGGTCAGCAATGATACCCTCTTAGCTGCAAAGAAGAAAACGAAAGTGCAATTAGAATATTACCAAAGGAACGAGGTTGGAAGGGTCGTCGAAGAGTTGACCCCCGGAAGCAACATCAAGGAGTCGGATCCCGGTCAGAACCAGGTCCCGCTCCCCGATGGAGTTGGCATCGAGGGGGGCAAAAGAATCCCCCCAACGGTAGAGTTGGATACAGTAGAGAATCTGGAAATCCTCCTCGGAGTAAGTGTGAAAAGCGGGAGGAGGGTCTGCCTCAACCTCCCATCGGGGCCACGGAATGGAGCTGTTCCGGATGAAGAAGTAATTCCTCTTCCAGCCGCTGTTGTCGGGCCCCGAGTCGGTGATGAGCTCCCGACCTTTGGCGACCTTTCATGTGTCACCAGTCCCGCTACATCGGGAGAACTGCGCCTTGCTCCACTTAGGCATCCGCGGGTAGAAGGCACAGACCCCGACATCATTGCACTTTAATCCATAGAAGGTCCGGAAAAGTCGGAGGCTATAGGGCCATTGTTGGCGGAGGCAAAGGACGCGGAAGGCATTCCACACGCGGATGGCGTGGGCGGAGAAAGTAGTCGGATGTGTTTTATAATATTTACACATCTCGACTATGTCCCAACAGAAGGGGAAGCGGATCCCCGCCGATACTTGCCCGGCGGAGACAAAAACCTCCCCTTCCCGGGGATGAGTGACCACAGGGTCGCCCGGCACGCGAGGGCGAGGATAGGGAAATCGAGGCTCCCAGGTGGAAGTGATACACCTTCCCGGAGAGCCGCATCATAGGCGGTTTCTGAAATCTCATTGCAAGCATATCGAATTTGAAGGGTTTCCTCCCCCCGGAACTGGATTCACCGTCTGGAAAATGATCAGAGCAAGAAAAGGCACAGTTGATTTCCGCAAAAGTTCGGGTAAGTTAATGGAGATAAAAGGAAAAACTATGCTAACAAGTTTCTTCGGAATCGAAGGAGGAAATCTTACCAGACATGTTGAATCGGAGAAGAAATGATGATCTTGATGGTCGGAGATCCTGGTCGACGAAGTGTTGATCAGATTAGAAAGGAGAGCTTGAGCTTTTGAAAACACAGAGAGTGAAACGGTAGTGGAGAACTGAATAGTGCCAAGATTTGGGGTTTTATAGGAGAGAGGACAGCCAAAGAGACGTTGCAATCCGGACCGTTGAAGATGAAACGCCTTAACCTGAATCGTCGAAACACTAGGGACAAAACGGCTAAAAAGCGCTTTTTCAGAAAAGCAGGCACGGGCACCCAAGCCGTCGCTTCATCATCTATCACATTTAATAGTGGAGTAATCGAGAAATCTCTTCGGATTCGGTGGTTATCCTCGGAATATCGAGGAATCTTGGAGGAGGAGATCTGCTTCAGAGAACGACGAAACTGGAAGACACGACGAACTGTAAGTTCCTCATGTCTTGGGGGCAAATGATGGGTTTCGATATAGCCGTTAGGCCCATTAACGGCGATTAAAGGACGAAGTAGGCCCACTGGGCCCCAACAGAGGCTTAGAAGACCAATACGAGGGGTCCCGACAAAGTCGGTCCCGTCACATGAGCTGAATGCTCCCGATGATATGCCTTTGAGTAGGCCCCGATGATATGCCTTAAAGTAGGCCCCGACGATATGCCTTTGATTAGGCCCCGATATTGAATCCCTGAGAATGCTGGCCCTGTCCCGATGACGAGGGGCCCCGAGCGGTGACCAAAAGAGATAACTCTGGATTCCCCGACATCCGTCGGGACTTGCCACCAGAGAACGAGGCCGAGAAACACGCCCACTATCAACATAGTGGGGAAGTGGCCTGAAAAGACGGAACGTGGGCTACTGGCCGAAATAAACAGAACATGGCAGTTATCTCAACAGGTAATTGAGGTGACCCCTCCCCTATATAAAGGAAGGAGTTACCTCAGGATTGATACGTTCATACTTACATACTGATACTTTCTAGCCTACATCGAGATACTCATTTAAGCATCAGAGAGGGATTCTGGGTCACCGCCCGGTCTATCCCCTTCTTGCAGGATTACTTGGAGCAAAAGAGTTCAGACTTCCGCCAAGAACGTACCGGAGTTCCAACCGTGATCCAACATTGGCGCCGTCTGTGGGAAACGTAACGAAAAGCAAAAATGAATTCTACCCGATCGATGGCTGGCAAGCAAAAGAAGATACAAGGACAATCCGGTGGTTCCCGTCACCCAGCTGGAACTCTGAATTCAGGGCCGCCAGAGCGCACTGTTGATCGGAATGATCCTCCCCCTGCTGTTTCCCAAACTAGGGGGCATCATTATGATCGCGAAGATTCCACTCGAAACTCGTCGGAGAGCCGGGAAGAGATCTCGAGGAGGGAGCAGGATGCACCTGCAAAGCCGGACTTGGCAAAGGCTGTGATGGATTCCATGCCAATATTTTTGGAAGCTATGGAGGCTCTCCTGGACCGAAGGGAGGCCGCCAAGAAGATGGAGGAGGAGTTGCCTCCGCCTCCGCCGATGGAGAATCGGGACGGGAAGGAGGCCTAACCAGAGCACCAGGACAAGGGCAAGGAGCCCGCTCAGTCGGAGCAGTTCGTGATTGATGGGCCTGGACAAGTGCAACATAGGACCATCCCACTTAGTGGTCCTATCTCCCCCGACCAGGTGGTGAAGATTGTGAACTTCTATATGGGAGACCAGAAGAAGATGATGTCGGAGCTGAGGGATCGATCCACTCATCCCTTTGTCCCTCGATTGGTGAACACCACGGCCCTGCCAGGGCTGGGTATCCCGACAATCAAGGAGTATGATGGCGAGGGAGATCCAGTTCGCCATGTCCAGAAGCATGTCATGGCTTGTCTAGGCAGAGCCCCGAATGACGATATAGTGTGCGTTCTGTTCCCGGGCACACTCGGTGAAAGAGCCCTGACATGGTTCTTCAGCCTCCCTCCAGGGTGCATCTCTACCTGGACCCAGATGCATGATCGGTTCATCCAGCAATACCAGGGCCGTCGGCGTCTCCTGAAAAGCGCGAGGTCCCTGGCTGAAGTGGTACAGAGGCCCGACGAGTCACTGGCGCATTACTACCAAAGGTACACTGCCAGCGTGGCCGAGATTGATGAGGAGATGTCGGATGGAGAGACCATCCGCACCTTCATTCGGAACCTGACTGCACCGTATGGTTCCGACCTGATGCACAGCGTGGCTGAGAAGGCTGTGTGGAACATGGAGGCGTTGCAGAAAAGGGTGAAGCAACAAATCGACGTACAGGAGTCGAAGATAGCTGCCGGAGACCTTGACCCTCCGAAATCAAACAAGGGGAAGCAGTCGTTCAAACCCTCGGACGACCGCAGGAGGAAAGATAAACCCGAGAGCAGTCGGGGTCGAGGCCGTCCCGATCGGAGGGAAGACAAGCGTCTCTCGAAGTCGGACAAGCGGGAGGACCACTACCCTCCTCTCATTTGTTCCATGGGTGTTTTGTTAGCGGTGATGGACCGACAGGGTATCGCCAGGTACCCCCCGAAAAAGGATGGAGAGTTCATGGGAGCTCGCACCGATCGTTTTTGTCGTTTCCACCGTGCCAGCGGTCACGACACTAACCATTGTCGGGAGTTGAAGAAGGAAATTGAGAAGTTAATCCAGAAGGGAAAACTAAAGGAATTTGTGGCTGGACAACGGGGCTGATCCCGTTCCCGGTCCCGATCGCGGTCCCGTTCCCGATCCCGGGGTCGATCCCAGAAGAAGGATAAGCCTGAGTCTTCCAATGCCCACAAGGAGAAGCGGGGGACCATTAATGTGATTCACAGGGGACTTCCCGCGGGAGGAGATACCACGGCATCTCGGGAGGTCTATTCTTCTCGGATTCCCATTGCTGTGGTGCTGGGCAAGAGGGCCCGAAATTGGACTTCGAAAGAAGAAATGGTGATTCCCTTCTCAGCGGAGGACCTGGTAGGTGTGGAGACCCCGCACGATGATGCTTTGGTCGTAACTCTGAACGTGGATGGGTACGAGATGAAGCGAATCCTGATAGATGGACGGAGCTCCTCCGATATTCTGTTCATGGATGCACTGGAGGCCATGGGAAAAACCAAGAAGGACTTGAAGCCTGCAGACTTCCCGATGGTCAGATTTTCTGGCTCTACTTCTTACCCGGTGGGGATGATTACTTTACCGTTTGAATTCGATAGTGGCTGGAAGTCGGAGAAGAGAAACGTGGAGTTCGTGGTGGTTGAGTCCGTGGGGACCTATAATGCAATTACCGGGAGGACTACCATCAACCCGCTGAGGGCAATTGCCTCAACTGTTCATCAGAAGCTGAAGTTCCCGACTGACCACGGAATCGGGGAGGTCCAGGGCGATCAGGTGGCCTCCAGGAAGTGCTATGTCAATGCCACTCGAAGGAGGAATCGGGAGGCTATGACTGTTTTCCAGACTGATGCTGATCCCCGAGAGGAGTTTGGGCGTCCCGCCCCGATGGAGGACTTGAAGGAGGTCGAGATCGATGGACCTCAAAGAAAGGTGAAAATCGGGTCCGCTCTGTCGGAGGAGACGGCCTGAGAACTGATTGATTTATTAAAGGAGTTTAAGGAGCTGTTTGCCTGGTCCCCGAGTGACATGCCAGGAATCAGCCCCGATGTGATTACTCACGAGCTGAAGATTGACCCCGCGATCAAGCCGGTCACACAGAGAAGGCGCCCGATGGGTGCCGACAAGAAGATCGCGATCCAGCAAGAGGTGGCCAGGTTGCTCGATGCTGGATTCATTAAGGAGCTCCGATTCCAGACCTGGGTCGCAAACCCAGTCCTGGTGAAGAAGAGCAATGGTAAGTGGCGGATGTGTGTTGATTTTCGCGACCTGAACAAAGCATGCCCGAAGGATTGCTATCAGCTCCCGAGGATCGACCAGCTGGTGGATGCCACATCGGGACATGAGTTTCTGAGCTTCATGGACGCCTACTCTGGCTACAATCAGATCAAGATGTCCAAGGAGGATGCCCCCCACACCGCCTTTTATGCTGATAATGACATATACCACTATGATGTCATGCCTTTTGGACTGATCAATGCAGGTGCAACTTATCAGAGGATGGTGAACAAGCTGTTCGGGGATATGCTGGGAAAAACGATGGAGGCGTATGTGGACGGCAAGCTGGTAAAGTCCCGACAGGCCAAGGATCATGTTCACAACCTAGCCACATCATTTGAGCGGATGAGGCTTCATCAAGTTCGCTTGAACCCGACCAAGTGCGTCTTCGGAGTGCACTCAGGGAAGTTTCTGGGTTTCATGGTGAGCCAGAGGGGAATTGAGGTGAACCCTGAGAAACTGAAGGCGACAGAGGAGATGGAGTCCCCGACGAACCATCGGGAGGTGCAGGTGCTGAATGGCCGATTGGCCGCGATGAATCGCTTCCTGTCCAAGGCAAGTGATCGATCCATGCCGTTCTTTGAATTACTGAGGGACAACAAGAAGTTTGAGTGGACTGCCAAGTGCGAGGAGGCGTTCCAGGCACTCAAGCAGCACCTCCGCACCCTCCCGCCATTGGCGAAGCCCATCCCAGGCACTCGCCCAGTCTGAAATAAATTATCGCGCCGTTGAGAAGTATCTTTATGCGTTGATTGTTACTGTTCGGAAGCTGAGACCTTACTTCCATGCGCATGAGATTACCGTTCTGACGAATCAGCCCTTGAAACATTTTTTTAGCCGACCTGACGCGTCGGGGAGATTGGTGAAATGGGCAGTCGAGCTTAGTGAGTTCCGCATTCACATTGCTCCGAGAACGGCTATCGGGACTTCCATAGTTGCCCCATCTACAGCCCCCGATCTAGAAGAAGCGGGCCCTGTAGATGGGGCAACTATGGAAGTCCCGATAACAGAGCAGTCAGAACAGCCCGACGCCGAAAATACCTGGGAGATGTATATCGATGGCTCCTCAAATTCAGAAGGATCGGGAGCAGGTTTCGTGCTGATACCACCAGACGGAGGTGAGCCCCTCCGATATGCCTTGGCCTTGACATTTAGGGCCACCAACAATGAAGCTGAATATGAGGCACTCATCACTGGCCTCAAGATAGCTAAAGTAACTTAAGTTGGTCACTTAAAGGTGAAGTATGATGCTAGCATGATCGTGAACCAAGTCCAAGGGCGATACGAAGCAAAGAGCCCGATGATGAAAAAGTTTCTTCACGAGGTACAAACCCTGAAGGAGAGTTTCAAGAGCTTCGATATTGAGGAAATCCCGAGGGAGGATAATGTGGAAGCAGATGCCTTGAGCAAGTTCGCCTTGGGGACACCCCTTGATGAAAGTCGGAAGGTGCATTTCTTGGAGAAGGTGATCCTGTCAACCACCGATCAATCGGAGGTATGTGCCAGTGAGATCGGATCGAAGGAGCCCACTTGGATGACCCCGATAGCCGCGTATCTGACTACGGGGGCAATCCCTGATGACGAAGTAGCAGCCGGCAAAATACGCCGAATAGCGCCCAATTATGTGATGGTGGACAATCAACTGTATAAAAAGGGGTATTTAACTCCTTATTTGAAATGTGTGGCTAAGCCCGACACAGATCGGATTCTTAGGGAGGTGCACGAAGGATACTCGGCTTGTCATGAAGGTGCCCGGTCCATCGTGAGGAAAGTGCTGAACCTGGGCTATTACTGGCCCTCGATGAATAAGGAGGCAACGATGCTAGTCCGATCCTGTGACGCTTGCCAAAGGTACGCCCCGAATATCGTGGCTCCAGCTGCCGATCTGACGTCCATCAAGAGTGCTTGGCCCTTCACGCAATGGGGAATCGATTTGGTGGGACATCTTCCAGTTGCAAAAGGTCAGTGCCGATATTTTGTCGTGGCTATTGATTATTTCTCGATGTGGATAGAAGCTAAGGTGTTGGCCAAGACAACGGGGAACCATATCCTCAAATTCCTCCAGACCCATATCATATCCCGATACGGGATCCCCAAGGTACTGATCAGCGATAACGGCCCCCCGTTTAACGGGGCCCTGTGGAAGGAGTACTTGGAGGAACTGAAAATTGAGAATCGGATAGCCTCTGTCCGTCATGCTAAAACCAATGGACATGTGGAGTCAGCCAACAAGATCGTGATGGATGTCCTGAAGAAGAGGGTCCATGCCTTGAAGGGCAAATGGCTGGATGAGCTGGAAAATGTGCTTTGGGCTGTTAGAACGACACCCATACGTTCGACTGGGGAGACTCTGTTTGTCCTTGTTTATGGCACGGAAGCAGTTGCTCCCGTCGAAATAGCTGTGGCATCCCATCGGACGAGGTATTATGAACCTCTGTCGAATGATGAAATGAGGCGTCTGGACTTGGACTTGGTCGAAGAGAAGAGGCGGAGTGCCGAGGAGGTCCAAGCTCGGATGCGCTTGGCAACGGCCCGATATTATAATCGACGAGTCAAGTCTCGACAGTTCTTTGTCGGGGAACTGGTTTGGCGTCGGAACAAATTTACCCTTTTGGATAGGATCAACAAGATGTCCCCAAAATGGGAAGGGCCTTATAAGGTCGTGGGGATGCCAGCTCGAAATGCGTATAAGTTGGAAGACCTCGATGGCAATGTGCTGAAGCATTCTTTCAGTGGCGAACACTTGAAGAAATGTCATGCTTGATATTAAGTCGCCTTCAGTGGTGCAAGTTATTTATCGAAGTCGCCTTCAGTGGTGCAAGTTGTTTATCGAAGTCGCCTTCAGTGGTGCAAGTTGTTTATCGTTTCTATTTCGATGTAAACAGGTATTGAGCCATAAATGAATAAAGAGGTTGCTTCTGATTAAATCGCCTTATGTGGTGTAGCTAAATCGCGTTAAGTGGTGTGGTTCCGCCTTAACTGGCGTAGTTTTGCCTTAAGTGGTGTAGCTAAATCGCCTTAAGTGGTGTGGTTCCGCCTTAACTGGCGTAGTTTCGCCTTAAGTGGTGTAGCTAAATCGCCTTAAGGTGTGTGGTTCCGCCTTAAGTGGCGTAGTTTCGCCTTAAGGGGTGTAGTTAAATCGCCTTAAGTGGCGTGGTTTTGCCTTATGTGGCGTGGTTTCGCCTTAAGCGGCACGATTAAATCGCCTTAAGTGGCGTGGTTTCGCCTTATGTGGCACGATTAAATCGCCTTAAGTGGTGTGGGTAAAATGTCTTAAGTGACGCGTCGAAATCACTCTTAAGTGGTATGATCGAATCGCCTTAAGTGGCGTGGTTAATTCACCTTAAGTGGTGCAAGGATAATCGGAACCAAAAGAGATAGATATTATAAAAGATCTAAAAGGTTCACGACAAACGAAGGAAATTACAAGGATTCAAGAATAATGCAACTAAGATTGATCCTTGGCAGCGTCGAGGGGAGAAGAGTCCACGAGGTCTGCGGCAGAAGGCTCCGCAGTCGGAGGATCGGACCCTGGAAGATTGGCCGCGGGAGGATCGGACTCGGGGAAATCAGCCGGTGAAGGGTCGATCATCGGGGGCTCAGTCGTCGGGAGGTCTGAACTTGGAGACTCCACCGTGCCTTCAGCACCCGCAGCCCCCTCGGGGGTGTTGGCCCCGTCGCTCTCCTCGGAAAGGTTGAAATACCTCTCCGCGAAGGGGGCGAGGGTCTGAGACATGGTGAAATCGATGGCACCACCATACTCCAGATGGAGCTCCTCGACAGAACTTTACTGCATCCACTTGGAAAGCCTCGGAGCCCCGATAATCTTCCCGACCCTTGGCCTCAGCTTCAGCCAGCCTGACGGGGAACTCGGAAATCTCCCGCTCCATCTGTTGGGACCGGTTGGTGAGAAGGACCTTCTCAGCCTCTAGCCCCGCCTTGGCATCTACAGGACCTTCTTCTCGAGGACAAGCCTGTCCCGATCCTCCGCGCGCCCCTGCTGCTCTTCATTGAGCCTTTGACGCTCCTGCTTCAGCAACCTCTCAAAGTCGTGAACCTGCCTCAAGAGGTCCCGAGTCTTCTGGTTAAGGAGGGCCTGCTCCTTAACCAACTTACCCCTCGACGATTCGGAGGCAGCCAGATCCTCCTTGAGCTTGGCCAAGACCTCGGGGGCCGCCTTGGCTCGCTCCTGCTCCAGGGCCTCCTCCAAGGCCAGGATGTACCCGAAACAGCGGTGCTGGTCCGCCATTTCTTGTGGAAAAGAAGGGAAGAGGTTAGTATATGAGAATACTCTACATTATATCCTAAGTGTCAAAAGAGGAAGCCTTACCTCCACGCGACGAACGGCCATTTCACGAATGTCCGCGTGGATGACCTCCTGATCCAAGGAGAGTGGGATCTTCACAGACGGCGGAACTGAACCTGACAGCAGATGCAGACCCAGTTCCACTGATACATTGTCCAGACGCAGCGGGACCCCCGCAATGACTCGATCGGGGTCCAGGGAGCCGCCGCCTGGTCGGGGGTGTAAACCTGATAAAAACTCCCGTCTAAGGGGAGAGTAGGAATGAAGGACTGAGTGTTGGAGGTGCGCGCCTCCGAGCCGCCGTGAGAACCCGTCGTCCCCTCAGGAGTCAGGCTCAAGATCGGCGAATGCTGTAGTGCCGGGGAAGACGGAGGCAGACCTTCAGGTGTCGGCTCCAATGGGGTCTGCCTCACCCCCGACGACGACCAAGGGGCTGACCCTCGCTTGCCTCCTCAGAAGAGTGAGAGACGTCCAGGTCAACCACCCGACGGAACTGACCGTCCGTCGGGGCGTCTTCAGTCCCCGATCCTCCTGGGGCTGGAAGAGAATGGAGGGGCTCTCCGACCCGGGCGTCGGAGGGTGGAACCTCCGCCGAAGCTCCAGCTCCCGATTGACCTGCAGCTGGAGGACGAGAAACTTCAGAAAGAAAATCAAGAAGTTGATCAGGATTCTTACACCAGATGACGCGACGGGAGAGATACTGGTCCTTCCCGTGATAATTGTAGTAACCCGCTTTGAGGATGCGGTGAGTCTCTCCTTGCAGGATACGGTTGATCCCTTCGATTCTGGCTTTCTTATCGGAGGGGATTAACTCCTTGGTAATACGCCTCCTGTATAATCGAATTGCTAAGCGGAGCTGTTTACCTTCTTCGGGAGTTTGGGTGTTGAAGATATACTCCATTTTCTCTACCTGGGCCCGCTTGATCTGCTCCGAAGTTGGAGGGGCCGATGAGGAAGTAGCCCTCTTCGAGGACTTCCTCTTCCTCGCAGGGCGATGGACAGCGTAGGTCTCCACCTGCTTAAGCACGATATTGGTCAGCAATGATACCTTCTTAACCGCAAAGACGAAAACGAAAGTGCAATTAGAATATTACCCAAGGAATGAGGTTGGAAGGGCCGTCGAAGAGTTGACCCCCGGAAGCAACATCAAGGAGTCGGATCCCGGTCAGAACCAGGTCCCGCTCCCCGATGGAGTTGGCATCGAGGGGGGAAAAAGAATCCCCCCAACGGTAGAGTTGGATACAGTAGAGAATCTAAAAATCCTCCTCGAGTCGGTGAGGGTCTGCCTCAATCTCCCATCGGGACCACGGAATGGAGCTGTTCCGGATGAAGAAGTAATTCCTCTTCCAGCCGCTGTTGTCGGGCCCCGAGTCGGTGATGAGCCCCCGACCTTTGGAGACCTTCCATATGTCACCAGTCCAGCTACATCGCGAGAGCTGCGCCTTGCTCCACTTAGGCATCCGCGGGTAGAAGGCACAGACCCCGACATCATTGCACTTCAATCCATAGAAGGTCCGGAAAAGTCGTAGGCTATAGGGCCATTGTTGGCGGAGGCAAAGGACGCGGAAGGCATTCCACACGCGGATGTGTTTTATAATATTTACACATCTCGACTATGTCCCCACAGAAGGGGAAGCGGATCCCCGCCGATACTTGCCCGGCGGAGACAAACACCTCCCCTTCCCGGGGACGAGTGACCATAGGGTCGCCCGGCACGCGAGGGCGAGGATAGTGATATCGAGGCTCCCAGGTAGAAGTGATACACCCTTCCCGGAGAGCCGCATCATAGGCGGTTTCTGAAATCTCATTGCAAGCATAATCGAACTTGAAGGGTTTCCTCCCCCCGGAACTGGATTCACCGTCTGGAAAATGATCAGAGCAAGAAAAGGCACAGTTGATTTCCGCAAAAGTTCGGGTAAGTTAATGGAGATAAAAGGAAAAACTATGCTAACAATTTTCTTCGGAATCGAAGGAGGAAATCTTACCAGACATGTTGAATCAGAGAAGAAAGGATGATCTTGATGGTCGGAGATCCTGGTCGCCGAAGTGTTGATCAGACTAGAAAGGAGAGCTTGAGCTTTTGAAAACACAGAGAGTGAAACGGAAGAGGAGAACTGAATAGTGCCAAGATTTGGGGTTTTATAGGAGAGAGGACAGCCAAAGAGACGTTGCAATCCGGACCGTTGAAGATGAAACGCCTCAACCTGAATCATCGAAACACTAGGGACAAAATGGCTAAAAAGCGCTTTTTCAGAAAAGCAGGCTTGGGCACCCAAGCCGTCGCTTCATCACCCATCGCATTTAATAGTGGAGTAATCGAGAAATCTCTTCGGATTTGGTGGTTATACTCGGAATATCGGGGAATCTTGGAGGAGGAGATCTGCTTCAGAGAACGACGAAACTGGAAGACACGACGAACTGTAAGTTCCTCATGTATTGGGGGCAAATTATGGGTTTCGATATAGCCGTTAGGCCCATTAACGGCGACTAAACGACGAAGTTGGCCCACTGGGCCCCAACAGAGGCTTAGAAGACCAATACGAGGGGTCCCGACAAGGTCGGTCCCGACACATGAGCTGAACGCTCCCGATGATATGCCTTTGAGTAGGCCCCGATGATATGCCTTTAAGTAGGCCCCGACGATATGCCTTTGAGTAGGCCCCGATATTGAATCCCTGAGAATGCTGGCCCTGTCCCAATGACGAGGGGCCCCGAGCGGTGACCAAAAGAGATAACTTTGGAGTCCCCGACATCCGTCGGGACTTGCCACCAATGAATGAGGCCGAGAAACACGCCCACTATCAACATGGTGGGGAAGTAGCCTGAAAAGAAGGAACGTGGGCTACTGGCCGAGATAAACGGAACGTGGCAGTTATCTCAACAGGTAACTGAGGTGACCCCTCCCCTATATAAAGGAAGGAGTTACCTCAGGATTGATACGTTCATACTTACATACTGATACTTGCTAGCCTACATCGAGATACTCATTTAAACATCGGAGAGGGATTCTGGGTCACCGCCCGGTCTATCCCCTTCTTGCAGGATTACTTGGAGAAAAGGAGTTCAGACTTCCGTCAAGAAAGTACCGGAGTTCCAACCGTGATCCAACATCTTCCAACTCCGGACCTCCCGATATTGGCATCGGAGGCTTTTAACTTTACAAAAAAGCTTCTGAAGCAGATCTCCTCATCCAAGATTCCCCGATATTCCGAGGGTAACCACCTAATACGAAAAGATTTCTCGGTTACTCAACTATTAAATGCAATGGGTGATGAAGCGACGGCTTGGGTACCCGTGCCTGCTTTTTCTGAAAAAGCACTTTTTAGCCGTTTTGTCGCTAGCGTCTCAACGACTCAGGTTGAAGCGTTTCATCTTCAACGGTCCGGATTGCAACGTCTCTTTGGCTGTCTTCTCTCCTATAAAACCCCAAATCTTGGCACTATTCAGTTCTCCTCCACCGTTTCATCCTCTTGTTATTTCAAAAGCTCAAGCTCTCCTTCCTGATTTCTGATCAGCACTCCGGCAACCAGGATCTCCGACCATCAGGATCATCTTTTCTTCCCCGATTCGACATGTCTGGTAAGATTTTCTCCTCCGATTCCGAAAAAACTTGTTAGCGTAGTTTTTCTTTTTATCTCAATCAACTTACCCGGACTTTTCCGAAAATCAACTATGCCTTTTCTTGCCATGATCATTTTCCAGACGGTGAATCCAGTTTTGGGGAGAGAAAGCCCTTCGAGTTTGATTATTGTTGTAATGAGATTTCGGAAAACGCCTACGATGCAGCTCTCCGGGGAGGATGTATCACTTCCACCTGGGGGCCTGGCTACCCCTATCCTCGCCCTCGCATCCCGGGCGACCCTGTGGTCACTCGTCCCCGGTAAGGCGAGGTAGTTGTCTCCACCGGGCAAGTATCGGCGGGGATCCGATTCCCTTTCTGTGGGGAACTAGTCGAGATGTGTGAATATTACAAAACACATCCGACTACTTTTTCCCCCCACGCCATCCGTGTGTGGATCGCCTTCCATGACCTTTGCCTCCGCCAACAGTGGACCTATAGCCTCCGACTTTTCCGGACCTTCTATGGAATGAAGTACAATGATGTCGGGGTCTGTGCCTTCTACCCGCGGATGCCTAAATGGAGCAAGGCGCATCTCTCCCGATATAGCTGGAATGGTGACACCTGGAAGGTCGCCGAAGGTCGGGGGCTCATCACTGACTCGGGGCCCGACAACAGTTGCTGGAAGAAGAATTACTTCTTCATCCGGAACAGTTCCATCCCGTGGCCCTGATGGGAGGTTGAAGCAGACCCTCCTCCCGCTTATCACACTTACTCCGAGGAGGATTTTCAGATTCTCCACTGCATCCAACTCTATCGCTAGGGGGATTCCTTCGCTCCCCTCGATGCCAACTCCATCGTGGAGCGGGATCTGGTTCTGGTCGGGATCCGTCTCCTCGATGTTGCCTCCAGGGGTCAACTCTACGACGGCCCCTCCAATGTCGTTCCTTGGGTAATATTCTAATTGCACCTTTGTTTTCGTCTTTGCAGCTATGAAGGTATCATTGCTGACCAATATCATGCTTAAGCAGGCGGAGACCGATGCCGTCCAACGCCCCGCAAGGAAGAGGAAGTCCTCGAAGAGGGCCGCCTCCTCATCGGCACCTCCAACTGCGGAGGAGGTCAAGCGGGCCCGGTTGGCGAAGATGGAGAGGATCTTCAACACCCAGACTCCCGAAGAAGGTAAGCAGCTCCGATTAGCCATCCGATTATACAGAAAGCGTATTCCCGAGGAGTTAATCCCCTCCGATAAGAAAGCCTGAATCGAATGGATCAACCGTATCCTGCAAGGAGAAACTCCCCGCATCCTTAAAGCGGGATATTACAATTATTACGGGAAAGACCAGTATCTCTCCCGTCGCGTCATTTGGTGTAAGGATCCCGATCAACTCCCTGATTATCTTTTTGAAGCTTCTCGTCCTCCAGCTGCAGGTCAATCGGGAGCTGAAGCTTCAGCGGGGGTGCCACCCTCCGACGCCCGGGTCGGAGAGCCCCTCCTTCCACTTCCTGCCCCGAGAGGATCGGGGACTGAAGATGTCCCGACGCACGGTCAGTTCCGTCGGGTGGTTGACCTGGACGTTTCTCATTCTTCCGAGGAGGTGAGCGAAGGTCCAACCCTGATTCGCCGTCGGGGGGTGAGGCAGACCCCATTAGAGCCAACTCCCGAGGGGCTGCTTCCATCTTCCCCGACACAACAGTATTCGCCAATCTTGAGCCTGACTCTTGAAGGGACGACCGGATCTCATGGCGGCTCGGAGGCGCGCACCTCCGACACTCAGGTCGTCCTTCCCCCTCTCCCCTTAGACGGGAGTTTCTATCAGCTTTACACCCCTGACCAGGCGGCGGCTCCCTGGACCCCGATCGAGTCATTGCAAGGGGTCCCGCTCCGTCGGGGTGATGCACCACAGGAACTGGGTCTGCACCTGCTGGCAGGTTCAGTTCCGCCATCTCTGAAGCTTCCGCTCTCCTTGGCTCGGGAGGACATCCACACGGACATTCGCGAAATGGCCGTTCGTCGTGTGGAGGTAAGGTTTCCTATTTTTACATTTAGTATATAAGGTAAAGTATTCTCATGTACTAACCTCTTCCTTTCTTTTTTCACAGGAAATGGCGGACCAACACCGCTGTTTCGGGTACATCCAGGCCCTGGAGGAGGCCCTAGAGCAGGAGCGAGCCAAGGCGGCCCCCGAGGTCTTGGCCAAGCTCGAGGAGGATTTGGCTGCCTCTGAATCGTCGAGAGGTAAGCTGGTTAAGGAGCAGGCCCTCCTTAACCAGAAGACTCGGGACCTCCTGAGGCGGGTCCACGACTTCGAGCGGCTGCTGAAGCAGGAGCGACAAAAGCTCAAGGAAGAGCAGCAGGGGCGCACGGAGGATCGGGACAGGCTCGTCCTCGAGAAGAAGGCCCTTGAGGACGTCAAGGCGGGACTGGAGGCTGAGAAGGTCCTTCTCACCAATCGGTCCCAACAGATGGAGCGGGATATCGCTGAGTTCCCCATCAAGCTGTCTGAGGCTGAGGCCAAGGGTCGGGAAGATTGTCGGGGCTCCAAGGATTTACAAGTGGACGCGGTAAGGTTCTGTAACGCGGAGGTGGAGACCCCTTGCTCAATGCTGTCGAGGAGCTCCATCTGGAGTATGGCAGTGCCATTGACTTCACCAAGTCTCAGACTCTCGCCCCCTTCGCGGAGAGGTATTTCAGCCTTTCAGAGGAGAGCGACGGGGCCAACACTCCCGAGGGGACTGCGGGTGCTGAAGGCACGGTGGAGCCTCCAAGTACAGACCTCCCGACAACTGATCCCCCGACGATCGACCCTTCACTGGCTGACCTCCAAGGGTCCGATCATCCCGCGGCCAATCTTCCAGGATCCGATCCTCCGATCGCGGAGCCTTCTGCCAGGAACCTCGTGGACTCTGCTCCCCTCGATGCTGCCAAGGACCAAGCTTAACGCTTTATTTTCGAATCCTTGTAATATCCTTCTTTTGTCGTGAACCTTTCAGGCCTTTATAATATCAATCTATTTTGGTTCCGATTATCGTTGCACCACTTAAGGTGAATTAACCACGCCACTTAAGGCGATTTGATCATACCACTTAGAGTGATTCGACACGTCACTTAAGACATTTTACCCACACCACTTAAGGCGATTTAACCATGCAACTTAAGGCGATTTAACCATGCCACTTAAGGCGATTTAACCACGCCACTTAAGGCGATTTAACCACGCCACTTAAGGCGATTTAACCATGCCACTTAAGGCGATTTAACCACTCCACTTAAGGCGATTTATTCACACCATTTAAGGCGATTTATTCACACCACTTAAGGCGATTTATCCACGCCACTTAAGGCGATTTATCCACACCACTTAAGGCGATTTAATCGGAAGCAACCTCTTTATTCATTGATGGCTCAAAACCTGTTTATATAAAATCAAAACAGTAAACAACTTTCACCACTAAAGGCGACTAATATCAGGTATGACATTTCCTCAAGTGTTCACCACTAAAAGAATGCTTCAACACATTGCCATCGAGATCTTCCAACTTATACGCATTTCGAGCTGGCATCCCCACGACCTTATAAGGTCCTTCCCATTTTTTTGACATCTTGTTGATCCGATCCAAAAGGGTAAATTCGTTCCGACGCCAGACCAGTTCCCCGACAAAGAACTGTCGAGACTTGACTCGCCGATTGTAATATCGGGCTGTTGCCAGGCGCATCAGAGCCTGGGCCTCCTCGGCATTCCGCCTCTTCTCTTCGACCAAGTCCAAGTCCAGACGCCTCATTTCATCATTCGACCAAGTCCAAGTCCAGACGCCTCATCCGATGGGATGCCACAGCTATTTCAACGGGGGAAACTGCTTCCGTGCCGTAAACAAGGCCAAACGGAGTTTCCCCAGTCGATCGTTTGGGTGTTGTTCTAACAGCCCAAAGCACATTTTCCAGCTCGTCCAGCCATTTGCCCTTCAAGGCATGGACCCTCTTCTTCAGGCCATCCATCACGATCTTGTTGGCTGACTCCACCTGTCCATTGGTCTGAGCATGATGGACAGAGGTTGTCCGATGCTCAATTTTCAGTTCCTCCAGGTACTCCTTCCACTGGGCCCCGTTAAACGGAGGGCCGTTATCACTGATCAACACCTTAGGGATCCCATATCTGGAGGAATTTGAGGATATCATACCTCTGGCACGCGTCACAGGATCGGACTAGCATCGTTGCCTCCTTATTCATCGAGGGCCATTAATAGTCCAGGTTCAACACTTTTCTCATGACGGATCGGGCACCTTCATGACAAGCCGAGTATCCTTCGTGCACCTCCCTAAGGATCCGATCTATGTCGGGCTCATCCACACATTTCAAGTAAGGAGTTAAATACCCCCTTTTATACAACTGATTGTCCACCATCACATAATTGGCCGCGATTCGGCGTAGTTTGCCAGCTGCTACTTCATCATCATCATCGGGGACTGCCCCCGTAATCAGGTACGCGGCTATCGGGGTCATCCAAGTGGGCTCCTCCGATCCGGTCTCAATGGCACATACCTCCGATTGATCGGTGGTTGACAGGATCACCTTCTCCAAGAAGTGCACCTTCCGACTTTCATCGAGGGGTGCCCCCAAGGCGAACATGCTCAAGGCATCTGCTTCCACATTATCCTCCCTCGGGATCGCCTCAATATCAAAGCTCTTGAAACTCTCCTTCAAGGTTTGCACCGCACGAAGGTACTTTTTCATCATCGGGCTCTTTGCTTCATACCGCCCCTGGACTTGGTTCACAATCAGGCTAGCATCACACTTCACCTTTAAGTGACCAACTCCCGTTCCTTTGGCTATCTTGAGGCCGGTGATGAGAGCCTCATATTCAGCTTCATTGTTGGTGGCCCTAAACGTCAAGGCCAAGGCATATCGGAGGGGCTCGCCTCCACCTGGCGGTATCAGTACGAACCCTGCTCCCGATCCTTCTAAATTTGAGGAGCCATCGGTATACATCTCCCAAATGTCTTCGTTATTGGGTTGTTCTGACAGCTCTGCCATCGGGACTTCCATGGTTGCCCCCTCTACAGGGCCCGCTTCTTCTAGATCGGGGGCTGTAGACTCTGCTATGAAATCCGCCAACGCCTGGCCCATAATAGCCGTTCTCAGAGCAAAGTGAATGCGGAACTCACTAAGCTCGACTGCCCATTTCACTAATCTCCCCGACGCATTAGGTCGGTTCAAAAAATGTTTCAAGGGCTGATTCGTCAAAACAGTAATTTCATGCGCATGGAAGTAAGGTCTCAGCTTCCGAGCAGTAACAATCAACGCATAAAGATACTTCTCAACGGCGGGATAATTCATTTCAGACTTGGCGAGTGCCTTGCTTACATAATAGACGGGGACTTGGTTACCCTTTACGACTTTCACTAAGACAGAGCTAACAGCAAATTCAGAAACAGCCAAATACCGATAGAGTGGCTCGCCTGGGATGGGCTTCGCCAACGGCGGGAGGGTGCGGAGGTGCTGCTTGAGTGCCTGGAACGCCTCTTCGCACTTGGCAGTCCATTCAAACTTCTTGATGGCCCTCAGCACTTCAAAGAACGGCATGGATCGGTCGCTTGCCTTGGACAGGAAGCGATTCATCGCGGCCAATCGGCCATTCAGCACCTGCACCTCCCGATGGTTCGTTGGGGACTTTATCTCCTCGATCGCCTTCAGCTTCTCAGGGTTCACCTCGATTCCTCTCTGGCTCACCATGAAGCCCAGAAACTTCCCTGAGTGCACTCCGAAGGCACACTTGGTCGGGTTCAAGCAGACCTGATGAAGCCTCATCCGCTCAAACGCCGTGGCCAAGTTGTGAACATGATCCTCTGCCTGTCGGGACTTCACCAGCATGTCGTCCACATAGGTCTCCATCGTTTTTCCTAGCATATCCCCGAACAGCTTGTTCACCATCCTCTGATAAGTTGCACCTGCATTGATCAGTCCAAAAGGCATGACATCATAGTGATAGATGTCGCTATCAGCATAAAAGCGGTGTGGGAGGCATCCTCCATGGACATCTTGATCTGATTGTAGCCGGAGTAGGCATCCATAAAGCTCAGCAACTCATGTCCCGATGTGGCATCCACCAGCTGGTCGATCCTCGGGAGCGGATAGCAATCCTTCGGGTATGCTTTGTTCAGGTCGCGGAAATCAACACACATCCGCCACTTGCCATTTCTCTTCTTCACCAGGTCTGGAATCGGAGCTCCTTAATAAAACCAGCATCGAGCAACCTGCCCACCTCTTGCTGGATCGCGATATTCTTGTCGGCACCCATCGGGCGCCTTCGCTGTGTAATCGGCTTGATCGCGGGGTCAATCTTCAGCTCATGAGTAATCACATCGGGGCTGATTCCTGGCATGTCGCTCGGGGACCAGGCAAACAGCTCCTTGAACTCCTTCAACAAATCAATCAGTTCTTGGGCCGTCTCCTCAGACAGGACGGATCCGATTTTCACCTTCCTCTGAGGTCCATCGATCTCGACCTCCTTCAAATCCTCAATCGGGGCGGGACGCCCAAACTCCTCTCGGGGATCAGCATCAGTTTGGAAAATAGTCATAGCCTCCCGATTCCTCCTTCAAGTGGCATTGACATAGCACTTCCTGGAGGCCACCTGATCGCCCTGGACCACCCCGACTCCGTGGTTAGTCGGAAACTTCATCTTCTGATGGACAGTTGAGGCAATTGCCCCCATCGGGTTGATGGTGGTCCTCCCGATAATTGCATTGTAAGTCCCCGCAGACTCGACCACCACGAACTCCACGTCCCTCTTCTCCGACTTCCAACCACTACCGAACTCGACCGGTAAGGTAATCATCCCCACCAGGTAAGAGGTAGAGCCAGAAAATCCGACCATCGGGAAGTCCGCATGCTTCAGATCCTTCTTGGTTTTTCCCATGGCCTCCAGCGCATCCATGAACAAAATATCGGAGGAGCTTCCTCCATCTATCAAGATTCGCTTCATCTCGTACCCATACACGTTCAGGGTCACGACTAAAGCATCATCGTGCGGGGTCTCCACACCTATCAGGTCCTCCGCTGAGAAGGGAATCACCATTTCTTCCTTCGGAGTCCAAGTTCGGTCTCTCTTACCCAGCACCACAGCAATAGGAATTCGAGAAGCATAGACCTCTCGAGATGCCGTGGTGTCACCTCCTGCAGCAAATCCTCCATGGATCACATTAATGGTTCCCCGCTTCTCCTTGCAAGCATTGGAAGACTCGGGCTTCTCCTTCTTCGGGGACAGATCTCGGGATCGGGAACGGGACCGCGATCGGGACCGGGAACGGGATCGGCCCCGTTACCCAGCCACAAATTCCTTGAGCTTCCCCCTCTGGATCAGCGTCTCAATCTCCTTCTTCAACTCCCGACAGTGGTTAGTGTCGTGACCGCTGGCGCGATGGAAACGACAATAAGGATCAGTGCGAGCTCCCATGAACTCTCCATCCTTCTTCGGGGGGTACATGGCGATACCCTGTCGGTCCATCACCGCCAACACAACATCCATGGAGCAAATGAGAGGAGTGTAACGGTCCTCCCGCTTGTCCGACTTCGAGGGACGCTTGTCTTCCCTCCGATCAGGGCGGCCTCGACCCCGACTGCTCTCGGGTTTATCTTTCCTCCTGCGATCGTCCGAGGGCTTGAACGACTGCTTCCCCTTGTTCGATTTCGGAGGGTCGAGCTCTCCGGCAGCTATCTTCGACTCGTGTACGTCGATTTCCTGCTTCACCCTCTTCTGCAGCGCCTCCATGTTCCACACAGCTTTCTCAGCCACGCTGTGCATCTGGTCGGAACCATATGGTGCTGTCTGGTTCCGAATGAAGGTGCGGATGGTCTCTCCCTCCGACATTTCCTCATCAATCTCGGCCACGCTGGCAGTGTACCTCTGGTAATAATGCGCCAGCGACTCATCGGGCCTCTGTACCACGTCAGCCAGGGACCTCGCACTTTTCAGGAGACGCCGACGGCCCTGGTACTGCTGGATGAAACGATCATGCATCTGGGTCCAGGTAGAGATGTACCCTGGAGGAAGGCTGAAGAACCACGTCAGGGCCCTCTCACCAAGTATGGCCGGGAACAGAATGCACACTATATCGTCATTCGGGGCTCTGCCTAGACAAGCCATAACATGCTTATGGACATGACGAACTGGATCTCCCTCGCCATCATACTCCTTGATTTTCGGGATACGAAGTCCTTGCGGGGCAGTGGTGTTCACCAATCAGGGGACAAAGGGATGAGTGGATCGATCCCTCAGCTCCGACATCATCTTCTTCTGGTCCCCCATACAGATGCTCACGATCTTCACCACCTGGTCGGGGATGATGGAACCATTGAGAGGGATGGTCCTATGCTGCACCGGTCCAGGCCCATCAATCACGAACTGCTCCGACTTAGCGGGCTCCTTGCCCTTGTCCTGGTGCTCGGGTTGGGCCTCCTGCTCGTCCCGATTCTCCCTCGGCGGAGGCGGGGCAACTCTTCCTCCTTCTTCTTGGCAGCCTCCCTTCGGTCCAGGAGAGCCTCCAGAGTCTCCAGAAATATCGGCATGGCATCCATCACAGCCTTTGCCAAGTCTACCTTTGTAGGAGCATCCTGGTCCCTCATCGGGATCTCTTCCCTGTCCTCCAACGAGTTTCGAATGGAATCCTCGTGATCGTCATGATGCCCCCCGAATTCAGAGTGCCAGCAGGATGGCGGGAACCGCCGGATTGTCCTTGTCTCTTCTTCTGCTTGCCAGCCATCGATCGGGTAGAAGCTCTTTGCTTTTTGTTACGTTCCCACAGACGGTGCCAATGTTGGATCACGGTTGGAACTCCGGTACGGTCTTGACGGAAGTCCGAACTCCTTTGCTCCAAGTAATCCTGCAAGAAGGGGATAGACCGGGCGGTGACCCAGAATCCCTCTCCGATGTTTAAATGAGTATCTCGATGTAGGCAAGCAAGTATCAAAGTATGAGTATGTGAATGTATCAATCCTGAGGTAACTCCTTCCTTTATATAGGGGAGGAGTTACCCCAGTTACCTGTTGAGATAACTGCCAGGGGCAGTTAGCCCACACTCCATTTATCTCGGCCATTTGCCGACGTTCCGTCTTTTCAGGCCAATTTCCCACTACGCTGATAGTGGGCGTGTTTCTCGGCCTCATCCTCTGGTGGCAAGTCCCGACGGATGTCGGGGACTCCAGAGTTATCTCCTTTGGTCACCGCTCGGGGCCCCTTGTCATCAGGACAAGGCCAGCATTCTTAGGGATTCAATATCGGGGCCTACTCAAAGGCATATCATCGGGGCCTACTTAAAAGCATATCATCGGTGCCTACTTAAAGGAATATCATCGGGGCCTACTTAAAGGCGTATCATCGGGGCCTACTTAAAGGCATATCATCGGGAGCGTACAGCTCATATGTCGGGACTGACCTTGTCGGGACCCCTCATATTGGTCCTCTAAGCCTCTTTTGGAGCCCAATGGGCCTGCTTCACCGTTTACTCGTCGTTAATGGGCCTAACGGTTATATCGAAACCCATCAGCAGCCACCGCCATTAAACAGCCAATCAGGGCACAGTAGCCGCCACTTGAAGTCGGTAATCTTTTCCTATAAATATGGGAACCCTCTCAATACTTAAAAGAGTTTTGCTTAATACTTCATATTATTCTCTCCAAATGCATTATTGACTTAAGCTTCAGAGTGGAATCAGGGACCATCCCCAACCCTTTTCAGGTCCTCTCCTCATACAAAGCCTCAAAAGGAAACTAGGTACCCAATAGGTCAAAAAAGATACCTAAGAGAGCTAGCCTGCGGCGATATCTCGAAGTCCGTTACCCGAAGTTCAAGGCCACATCATTTTGATCCCAACATTTGGAGCCGTCTGTGGGAACAAAGATCAAAAAGTCATGGCACCACCAAGGAATCGAAGAAGGCAAAATCAAGCACGGATAGCCGAAGGTATATTCCAAGCACCAAATGAAACCTTGGAAAATTACTTTAGGCGATTTCAAGGAGGATATACCAGAGGTGAACTCTCGGAGAGAGAAGCCATCTAGGTATTCTTCAGAGGATTCGGATCTCAATCCCGATCCTTAGCCATCACTCAATACACGGAACCAGTGGGAAGTTTAGAAGAAATAATGCAATGAGCGACTCTCCACGTAGAGGTGGAGCGAGCCCGGATGAATCGCCACCATCAGCAAGAGCCACCACGAGGTCAAGGCGAGAGCTCGTCCATGCGAGAAGCCTCGTCAAGAGAATTCCGACAGACTCAACAAAGGTTAGAAAGACTTCACCTAAATGAAAAAAGTCATCATCCTACTACTCCTTGTTGTGAATATCATCAACAGGAGGGGCATGATATCGAAGACTGTCTCCTCGAAAGGAGAGAGTTGGAATTTATGCAAGAAGAGATTCAACATCACCATCACCATCGTTCTCATAAACAAAGGAGATGGAGGACACCCCCCGACGATGACATTAATGTCTTGTCGGGAGGATTCGGAGCCGGAGGAGAGTCGAGCTCGGCTCGAGACGCTTATGCAGCTCAAGACATCGCCTCGATCGGTACTCACAAAAGACCAAGGGCATTACCTGTTGTGTTCGCTTCACCACTTGGGCAGCTTCGGGCTTTTTCCTTCACGAACGGGCTTCTTCATTCACGATCGGACTCGAGATGTATGTATAAGGACGGGAACGCCGTAATCCTTAATACACAATCACCGAGCTAAACTATCAATCCTCGACCATGAACTCTTGATCTCCGGGTCCTGCACGAGGGGCAGTAACCAACGTGGGATAGGGGAATGCTGGTTGGGCCCACTCCGACGCTCAAGTTAGCACATCTAGAGAGAGAAAGCATTAGAGAGAAGTCATAGCATTTCAAGTCCAAAAGTGAGGGCATTCCCTAAAATGAGAGACCTAGGCCCCTATTTATAGGGAACCTAAGGATCATGCTCAGTTTTGAATGGCTTGATGTCGGTATGTAAGAATACGTAGACCGTCATCAAGATGGACTATACGTGCACCGACTTCTCTCAATCGGCAAAAATAATCGGGATGAGCGCGGAGAAAAACTGTAATCCGGACCCGTCCGGATTGCCCTAGGGCAATCCGGAAGTCCTTCGGCCCGGGAATTGCGCGTATCCCGGACCGTTTTAGACTTGGGTTTCCGCGAAAGGGTTTTTTTACGGGTTTTGGGATATTATGCGAGGCCCGAAATGTAAATACGAACCCGAATTGGACATATATCTAACACTTGCCCCCGAGTCAAGTAGTGGTTCAAAACCCGTGCTTCATTCTTTTCAAAGATAAGATATTCGTCCAATTTAGGTGCGGTACTGACCTCAGGGGTGGCCTGTTTGTCAATTCGAATGTTGAGATCATAAATTTGACCAACTTTTAATTTTCCGCCGTACGTACGTAATCTGTTTACAAGGCTAGCGTAACAGACAATATGCATACAACGACATGCAATTATATTCTTAATATCATGTAACGAGCGAGATAAAGATTTATATAACATGATAATATCATGGTACATGATGTAAGCATATAGCACGTTGTCGACATGTAGATGAGGACATAGTAAACGGATGACGTAATCATGTCATAAGCAAAACACTTAGAATAATATGAAATTGGAAAGCATGCTTGTCAACATTGAGCATGATGTAAACATAGTAAATGATGCAAGCATGTATTATGATGCAAACATGAAGTTTGGTGTAAATGTGAGACATGATATAAACATGAGATTGATACTTAGATTATAAAAATAACCATGTAATGATCACAAATAATAAACGTGTATGATAAATTCTATGTAATAATAATTACGTGTAGTGTGTCATGAAGCATTGTGTAGTATGTATGCAATATGAACATAGGAGAGATGCAAAGATGCTTGTAAAGGTTGCTAAGTACTTATATGAAAATAAATGAATGTTTAGTCCTTAGCACATGGTGTAGACATTATTAGTAAAAATTAGGAGAGAGAAAACTCATTAGCTTACATCCTTTATAGATAAATCTCCAAGAAGCTCTTCATTCTCGATGAAGATTAAGCTTTTGTGATCATAAATTTGGAGTAGACACATCATTGTTGATATCAATCGGATTCCGGCATGGCACGTGTCAATTCGGACTCGCTTCGTGTTGGTGAGCTCAATTCCGTATATGGTTGGACATTTCGTGATTTCTTTTGGCCTTGATTCAATCTTGAAATCTCTATGTACCTAGTTATCTTATCATGCATACAAGGTGTTTGAAAAAATGCATTAGAATACTTAGCCCCTAAATTGGCCAAAATTTTTCTAAATGCTGAAAATTTTAGAAAAGTGCAAATGAATCGTTATACTTCCCTTATGAATAGTGTTCATCGCCGACATGTTGTTCCATGCCTTAGCCGTTGTTTTAGTATGCCCGATATTGATGATCGGTAGTTGTACGTACATGGCCGTCCATAGTTGTATGTTGGTAATGATAGCTTAGGCAATGTATGTTGAGCATCATGTATAGCCTGTCGGTCATTGTCTGCAAACATGCTAAAACACTTAGAAAATATTTTAACAATATCTAATGCTTGTTACCATAGATGTCGTCGTATGAGCTTTGTCGATAAGCGTCGTAGGAATTCCTAGGAGGCATTGTGTAGAAGTTGATAATAGCTACTTGATGCATGCAATCCATCCTTGTCGACATGTACGTATGTATATGGAAACACTTAGAAAATATTCTCCCCTTGTTGACATCCGTCCTTGTTGACATGTATGTACGCACATGGAAACACTTAGAAAATATTTACCCCTTGTCGACATGTATGTACGTACATGGAAACACTTAGAAAATATTTTCCCCTTGTCGACATGTATGTACGTACATGGAAACACTTAGAAAATATTTTCCTCTTGTCGACATGCATCCTTGTCGACATGTATGTACGTACATGGAAATACTTAGAAAATATTCTTCTCTTGTTGACATGCATCCTTGTCGACATGTATGTACGCACATGGAAACACTTAGAAAATATTATTCTCTTGTCGACATGCATCCTTATCGACATGTATGTACGCACATGGAAACACTTAGAAAATATTTTCCCCTTGTCGACATGTATGTACGTACATGGAAACACTTAGAAAATATTTTCCTCTTGTCGACATGCATCCTCGTCGACATGTATGTACGCACATGAAAACACTTAGAAAATATTTTCCCCTTGTCGACATGTATGTACGTACATGGAAACACTTAGAAAATATTTTCCTCTTGTCGACATGTATGTACGCACATGGAAACACTTAGAAAATATTTTCCCCTTGTCGACATGTATGTACGTACATGGAAACACTTAGAAAATATTTTCCCCTTGTCGACATGTATGTAAGTACATTGATGGATATACGCCCAATTTGAACCCGTTGACTTCCGAACCGTTGTATTTTTATCATCCCATTAATGATTGTAAAACGAAACTTCAACCCG
This sequence comes from Clarkia xantiana subsp. parviflora, assembly GCA_036873135.1. Lineage (NCBI taxonomy): Eukaryota > Viridiplantae > Streptophyta > Magnoliopsida > Myrtales > Onagraceae > Clarkia > Clarkia xantiana. Next base: position 22,701,078 of record JAPTYO010000012.1, read on the forward strand.
AACACTTCGCGAGAACATCAACGGCTCGGACGAGGCCGAAGCGCTCGTCCAGCCGAGGCAAACTCACCTAGGGGAGATCGGGTGGACCAACCCGATCTCTCCTAGGGGAGATCGGGTGGACCAACCCGATCTCTCCTAGGGGAGATCGGGTCAGCCAACCCGATCTCTCCTAGGAGAGATCGGGTCGGCCAACCCGATCTCTCCTAGGAGGGATGGGGTTGGCCAACCCCATCCTCCCTAGGAAGGGTTGGGTGCCCTCACCCAACCCCTACCCTTGGGGGTCGGATTTCCCTTCCCCCCAAGGGCCCCGGCACCACTTTTGGACTCCCAAACTCGGTTTACTCCGCCTACCTTCTCCGTATCCTAAAGACTTAATTATACGTTTAAAGGTTAATTAACCGTGTTTTAGGGTTAACGATGTCATTAAGCCATCTTAATGACACCGTTGCCTATAAATACCCCACCTTCACAATTCATTTGGACATCTTGGCAATTTGGATTATTTTGCTCTGACATCTCTCTAGCTTTATCTCTCTAAAAACGATACTGACTTAGGCATCGGAGAGGGTTCATCAGGCACCACCCCCCCCCCCCCTCTGTGCCTGGTACTGCCCCTTCTGCAGGGCGAAAGGAGAAGAGAAGCAAAGGAAGGAAGAAAGGAAGGAAGGACGCAAGCTAAGACAGGGCAACCCGAGAGTACCGGATCACCCACCCCTCCAGGCGTATATGTCATTCATGGGGGTTATGGAGCTGGAGGAGAGTCAGCAAATGCTAGGGAAGCGTATATGGCACAGTTAGAGGACCATAAACCAAAGGAAGAACAAGCAGAAGGAAAGAGAGAAGATATAATACAATTTTCAAGAAGAGACATGGAGCATGTGCTACCTGACAACAAGGATGCCCTGGTCATAACAATGAAGATCACTGATATGGACATTGGAAGAATCCTGGTAGACAGTGGAAGCTCACCCAACATCATTAACAAGAAAGTCCTCAACGTACTGGGAGTACGGCCAAGTAGCATAAAACAGGTCCACTCCCCCTTGGTGGGATTTTCAGGAGAACCAACATACCCACTGGGGGCAATCACATTACCCGTGACATTGGGGGTAGGCCAGAAGCAGTTAAAAATCGATGTCCCCTTCTTCATCACAGGAGAAATGGAGGAATACAATGGAGTCCTAGGTACCACTACAATCAACAAGTGGGGTATGGTACCATCAACACTACATCAGAAAATGAAATTCCCCACAGGCCAAGGAATAGGGGAAGTAAAGGGTAACTAGAAGGTAGCAAGAAAATGTGCAAGAATTGCACTAGGCAAGAGGAAGAAAAAGAGAGGTCCTACTAGTAGATGAGGACCCAAGAGAAGATCATGGAAGACCAGCCCCCATGGAGGAACTAAAAGAGATACTCATAGAAGAACCCGATAAGAAGGCCAAAATCGGGACCGCCTTATCTCAGGAAGAGGAAAACCACTTAGTAGCTTTACTAAGGGAATACAAGGATCTGTTCACCTGGTCACCAAGCGATATGCCAGGAATATCAGAAGAAGTAATCTCACACAAGCTCAACATAGACGCGGCAACGCGACCAATAACACAAAAGGTAAGGCCAATGGGAGGAAGCAGAAAGATAGCTATCCAGGAAGAAGTGGAAAAGCTATTGAAGGCAAATTTCATCAAAGAGATCAGATTCCAAACATGGGTGGCAAACCCAGTACTGGTGAAGAAGGCGGGAGGAAGTTGGAGAATGTGCATCGATTATCGCGACCTAAACAAAGCATGCCCCAAGGACTCATATCCGCTACCAAGAATAGATCAGTTAGTGGATGCAACATCAGGTCACCAACTAATGAGCTTCATGGATGCATACTCAGGATATAACCAGATAAAAATGGCCCCTGAGGATGCTCCTCACACAGCATTCTACGCTGATAGCGAGATATACCATTACACGGTGATGCCTTTCGGACTCATAAATGCTGGAGCGACATACCAAAGAATGGTCAACAAAATCTTCGGGGACATGATCGGGAAGACAATGGAGGCATATGTGGACGATATGATAGTCAAATCCAAAGAGAAGAAGGACCATGTGGAGAACCTTCGCTCAACGTTTGAGAGGATGAGGCAATACCAAGTCCGTCTAAACCCGAAAAAATGCGCATTTGGGGTACAATCAGGGAAATTTTTAGGCTTCATGGTAAGCCAGCGAGGCATAGAGGTAAACCCCGAAAAACTCCAAGCAATCGAAGAAATGCAGTCACCTACGAAGCACAAAGAGGTTCAACGACTGAACGGGAGGTTGGCAGCCCTTAACAGATTCCTATCCAAAATAGGAGACAAGGCATTACCCTTCTTTGAGGTACTAAGGGCGAACAAGAAATTCGAATGGACACCGAGATGTGAGGAAGCCTTCCAGCAACTCAAACAACATCTAAAGACACTACCACCCCTAGCAAAGCCTACACCATGGGAGCCCCTCTACCTCTACATCTCCGTGAGCAACGTGGCAGTAAGCTCAGTGCTAATTAAAGAAGAAAACGCTACACAATTGCCGGTATACTTCGTAAGCAAAACATTGGCAAAGTATGAGATCAACTACTTGCCAATAGAAAAATACCTCTATGCACTGATTATATCGGCAAGAAAGTTGAGACCGTATTTTCATGGGCATGAAGTAACAGTCCTCACAGACCAACCATTGAAACACCTCCTCCAGAGACCAGACACATCGGAAAGACTGACCAAATGGGCAATTGAGCTAAGTGAGTTTCGTATTCATTTTGCCCCAAGAACAGCCATAAAGGGGCAGGCTCTAGCAGATTTTATTGCCGAATTCACCGGAATTAATCCAGACGAAGACCTGGGAGAAGTCAAAACCACAAGCGAGGCAAGTAGTAGTCAGGAGCCACAACCAGAAGAATTATGGGAAATGCATACTGATGGGTCATCCAACGGAGGAGGTTCAGGTGCAGGCCTCTTACTATACCCACCAAACAGCGATACACCTATGCGCTATGCCATGGCACTCACCTTTAAGGCAACAAACAATGAGGCTGAGTACGAAGCACTGATAACTGGCCTGAGAATAGCCAAAGGAGTAGGGGCAAAGCATCTAAGAGTCAAGTGCGATTCTCAACTAGTTGTCAACCAAGTGAAAGGAATCTACACTGCAAAGTCCGAAAACATGCAGAAGTACTTGCAGCAAGCCAGGGACCTAATAAAGAGCTTCCAAAGCTTCGACATTGAGTCAGTCCCAAGAGAACAAAACCAAGAGGCAGACGCCTTAAGTAAACTAGCCCTAGGGGTAGAAGCAGGCAAAGAGGTTCACTTTGTAGAGCAAAGAATGCAATCAGTAATAGAACAAATGGAGGTTCTAGTAATAGATGAAGCAGAAGCCTGGATGACCCCAATGCGTCAATACATCATGGAAGGAAAGCTCCCAAAGGATAAGGTGGAGGCAGTCAAGATTGAAAGGATGGCCAGGAATTACGCAGTGATGGACAATGAACTCTACAAGAAAGGGTACTCCACGCCTTTCCTCAAATGCATAACATACCCAGAAACAGAGAGAGTGCTTGCAGAACTCCATGAGGGAGATGCGGGGTGCCATGAGGGAGCACGATCTATAAGCCGAAAGGTCTACAACCTAGGATACTATTGGCCATCAATGAGTAAAGAAGTAGCAGACTTGGTACAAAAATGTGATCACTGCCAAAGATACTCTAGGAATATAACAGCCCCAGCAGCAAAGCTAAGCTCCATCTCAGGAGCCTGGCCATTCGCACAATGGGGGATAGATCTGATAGGCCCCCTACCGAGAACAAAAGGTCAGAAGACTTGCATAATTGTAGCAATAGACTACTTCTCCAAGTGGATAGAAGCAAAGGCAACGGGGAAGACAACAGACGACCAAGTCGTCAATTTCATCCAATCTCACATTATCTCAAGGTACGGGGTGCCAAAGCAATAATAAGTGACAATGGCCCACAGTTCAAGAGCAAGAAACTGCAATGGTATTGCGAAAGACTGAATATAGACCACCGTTTCGCATCAGTAAAGCACCCTCAGACAAACGGACAGGTAGAGTCGGCAAACAAAATAGTGCTAGATGGCCTAAAGAAACGACTCTACGCTACCAAGGGAAGTTGGGTAGATGAGCTGGAAAATGTTCTATGGGCAGTGCGGACAACACCAAAGATATCCACAGGAGAAACGCCATTTGGCCTAGTGTACGGGACCGAAGCGGTAGCGCCAGCAGAAATGGCAGTATCATCCCTAAGGACCACGTACTTTGAAGAGCATGAGAACAACAAAGCAAGGCTTTTAGACTTAGACATGGTGGAGGATAAGAGATGGAATTCAGAAGAGGCACAGGCACGAATGCGCCTTGTATCAGCAAGATACTACAACCGCCAAGTCAAGGAGAGGCAATTCCACGTAGGGGAACTGGTGCTCAGAAAGAACGAGTTCTCACACTTAGACCAAATCAGAAAATTATCTCCAAAATGGGAAGGACCATAAAAGATAGCGTCGGTTCCCTACGCAAATGCTTACCGCCTCGAGGATGGGGAGGGGTATATCTCCACAAACACCTTCAGTGGGGAACACCTAAAGAAGTACTACGTCTAAGAAGAAAGCACAGGCAAAAGACCATATCCTTAGTTTCATATTTAGCACTTTGCATGTTCAAACTTTCCAAGTTTTCAAAAACAACTACTGAGAAGGAGAACTCAAGAAGTTACTCCAACTCTACAACTATCTTTGATTTCTTCCAAAGAGTGTCTTGACCCATCCAAGGCACCCCATCTGTACAAAAAACATGATTGCTCTTAAGAGAGTAAGATTTCCTTCAAAGGTATTTTCCAATGAATATGGTGATATAATCATGAAGTTATCCTTACACAGATATGACGTCAAGTCAACGACACTCGACGCCCCCAAGAGCGTATCTTGAGAGTAGTATTCATACTACGACCCTCGACGCCCCCAAGAGCGTATCTTGAGAGTGGTTTCTAAAAACTACGAATTTCGACGCCCCCAGGAGCGTATCTTGAGAGTAGTGTTCATACTACGACCTTCGACGCCCCCAAGAGCGTATCTTGAGAGTAGTTATTATACTACGACCTTCGACGCACCAAGAGCGTATCTTGAGAGTGGTTTCCAAAAACTACGAATTTCGACGCCCCCAGGAGCGTATCTTGAGGTAGATTTGCAACCTACCAGATTCGACGCCACCAAGAGCGTATCTTGAGGTAGAAAAAACACTACCAGATTCGACGCCCCCAAGAGCGTATCTTGAGGTAGATTTCAAACTACCAGCTTCGACGCCCACCAGGAGCGTATCTTTGGTCTAACCTGTGCCCTCCGGGAGCCTATCCTGTGAAACGTTAAGTGCCCTCCGAGAGCCTGTCTTGTGAATAGTTTCGACGCCAACCAGGAGCGTATCTTTGGTCTAACCTGTGCCCTCCGGGAGCCTATCCTGTGAAACAATAAGTGCCCTCCGAGAGCCTGTCTCGTGAATAGTTTCGACGCCAACCAGGAGCGTATCTTTGGTCTAACCTGTGCCCTCCGGGAGCCTATCCTGTGAAACGTTAAGTGCCCTCCGAGAGCCTGTCTCGTGAACAGTTTTCGACACCAAATAGGAGTATATCTCTGGTCTAACCTGTGCCCTCCGGGAGCTTATCCTGTGAAACGTTAAGCGCCCTCCGAGAGCCTGTCTCGTGATCAGATTTGACACCCACCAAAAGCGTATCTTTGGTCCAACAGTACCACGTATACCATTTAAAGGGTATCGGAAGAGAACATTACACCATTATTGAGAAGGATCCCATGAGAAAGTAATTTCAAAGTAAAGTCATACGGAGAACACGTAATGTTTTTTCTTGATGAAATAGCAGGTATGACGTGAAGGAAAACACGAAAGAAGGATAAGTAAAGGAAACACACCAAAGGAAGGGTCCATAACCAAAGAGCCACACACAAGGCACAGGGAGATATCATGAGAAGAGATATAATCACACTGCCATGTATACAACGAGTAAAGATAAGTGTATCAAACAAAGATAGCAACACTAAGAAAGGTGGAGTTCCAAACTCTAAAGACAACCACAACTCACAAACAAAAACAATAATAAGAAGACATCAGGAGAAGAACCTCAAGTCACAAACTCACGAGACCACCACAAGAGATAGGGGTACTATTCCTTCATCATCGCAATATGCTTAATAGCAAAGTCTGACAAATCACCAAGTCGAGAAAAAGGAAAGTCAGGAGCAATCATGTAAATACGCTCGAGAATCTCCTTCAAAGAAATACGTTTAGCCACAGAGCAGCGAACGTCGACAGCAGCCTGATAAGCGGAAGAAGCCTTATACTCAGCGATGGCACACTCCTTCGCCTCCACGCGAAACATTTCCTCCAAAGAGACTAACTCAGCAGCCCGGAGTGCCTCATCATGATAAGACCTTTGTCTCAAGGCCTCAACCTCTTCATTGAGAAGAGCAACGCAACCCTCCAAGTCTCGGCACCGCAAATCGGTGATGCGACTATGCTCCAAACAGCTAATAAGCCTGGAGTTAAGGGAGACACAAATGTCCTCGTACACCTTTCTCTCCTCAGCAAGGTCAATAGCAAGGGTGGACAAATTAACAAGGTCGGCCATACCCTGCAACAAAAAAAAAAGATGAGACAGATAGCGCACGGAAAAGAAGTATGCTAAAGGATAACACGGTTAACAAAATTACAGAAGCATAGCGAGCCAACACATCACGAGCCAATTCATAAGTTGCCTCCGACCCTTTAGACGGGGACACACGATCGGCAGGAGGAACAGCAGACTGCAGAACACGAACTCCAACCTCAGGAGTTTGCAAAGAAGATTGATTGTCAAAACGAGCCCCACGCCCATAATAAGGCGCCCACTCAGACCCAACAATTCCATCAACAGGTGGACGAGACAGCTCCTTCCGACTCAGACGCGGAAGACGAAGTCTACCTATAACAAAGCACAGAGTAAATACCAATGTACATTAAGGAAACTCAGATGCTCAAGGACTCACCAAACAAGGAAGAAGGAAAAGATGGCTCCCGGACCTTCGATTGGGGGGCATCAATACAGAAAGAAGATGGCACCCTAACATCACCACCCTTACCTCCAATTAGAGGACACTTCCTTGCACCATAGAAAACCGATCTTTTTGCAATCGAAGGTCCGGTCCCAGAATTAACTACTCCCACACGCACTGGCCTCTTACTCCTCATCAATCACCGGGGAGTTCTGCTGATTGAAAAAACACAAGCTTAGCCCAAGGAAAACAGAAAGCGGACAGTGGACAAAAGATACAAACTCATTTCCCTAAAATGACGGATACAAAGCCAAAAGGCAAGAATAGAAAGACGACAAGAGAAACCCCACCAGCCAACAGGCGGAGACAGGGGGCAAGGGGGAGATAGTTATAACCCCCAGCATAAGGAGACCCCACCAGCCAACAGGCGAAGATAGGGGACAAGGGGGAGACAGTTATAACTCCCAGCATAAGGAGACCCCACCAGCCAACAGGCGGAGACAGGGGGCAAGGGGGAGATAGTTATAACTCCCAGCATAAGGAGACCCTACCAGCCAACAGGCGGAGACAGGGGGTAAGGTGGAGACAGTTATAACCCCCAGCATAAGGAGACCCCACAGGCCAATAAGCAGAGATAAGGGGCAAGGGAAGATAGTCATAATCCCGGGTTAGAAGACCCCACACGCCAGTAAGCAGAAACATAAGGGCAAGAAGAAGGAAAGAGGACGAATCAAGCAAGACTGTATCACCATGAAGACCCACAAACCAAAAACGAGACAAGTAAAGAAGCAATCTTAGGAAAAGCGGGATTAAGTCCCCCAAAAGCAACGCCTACACAAAAGAAAAGACACATACCTCAATGCGACGCGTGCCCCGAAAAGTAAATCCGACCAGAAATCCCACCGTCAAAAAGAAAAGAAGAGAAAAGGACGATGAAAATGAGGTAATCACTACCCCTTTTATAATACAAAGGACTAGGGTTTTTTCCAAAGTCGCCAAATCGACACCGTTGATTTTTAGAAAGGAAAAGTTTAAGGGTCAGATTTAGAAAACTGACACCCCTAGTTCCCGTTAACCGTGGTTAGAGCCACACCTACCACAGTTAATATTCTATGGATATATCTCTTAAGCTTCTCACACTTAGAAAAAATTTAGCCAAAATTAAATTTTTCCTCACTTAGGCAAAATCCCGGCACGAAATTGAAACATAAGTCACTTAGTTGCATACGTATTGCATCCTTATGCGAGTATGTATTTTTTGAGTACATGTCTGTTGCAAAGGTAGATTTATTACTCCCACCTCAGACGGACGCATGCTTAGGCACACGTCCGCGCTACTCTAACGTTTACAACTCCTCTATCTCATAAGGCAGGGGACAAAGTCGGAGACGCGCATCCATGGGTAAGCAAACATTCAGACGAAAGGTAAAACCCCGGTTTCAAATTGCGCGTATCATACCATCCTGAAATAGAGTCAATCAAGGGTTAGGCCATTGGTTGACTCAGGGGCATGTGATGGATATACGCCCAATTTGAACCCGTTGACTTCCGAACCGTTGTATTTTTATCATCCCATTAATGATTGCAAATCGAAACTTCAACCCGATCTCTCCTAGGAGGGATGGGGTTGGCCAACCCCATCCTCCCTAGGAGGGGTTGGGTGCCCTCACCCAACCCCTACCCTTGGGGGTCGGATTTCCCTTCCCCCCAAGGGCCCAGGCACCACTTTTGGACTCCCATACTCGGTTTACTCCGCCTACCTTCTCCGTATCCTAAAGTCTTAATTATACGTTTAAAGGTTAATTAACCGTGTTTTAGGGTTAACGATGTCATTAAGCCACCTTAATGACACCGTTGCCTATAAATACCCCACCTTCACAATTCATTTGGACATCTTGGCAATTTGGATTATTTTGCTCTGACATCTCTCTAGCTTTATCTCTCTAAAAACGATACTGACTTAGGCATCGGAGAGGGTTCATCAGGCACCACCCCCCCCCCCTCTGTGCCTGGTACTGCCCCTTCTGCAGGGCGAAAGGAGAAGAGAAGCAAAGGAAGGAAGAAAGGAAGGAAGGACGCAAGCTAAGACAGGGCAACCCGAGAGTACCGGATCACTCACCCCTCCAGTGAGGAACGAGATTTGAGCCGACCACCCGTTGACCCAGATCTCGGAACCTAACATACATGGAAATACTTAGAAAATATTTTCCTCTTTTCGACATGCATCCTTGTCGACATGTATGTACGTACATGGAAATACTTAGAAAATATTCTTCTCGTGTCGACATGTATGTACGTACATGGAAATAATTAGAAAATATTTTCCTCTTGTCGACATGCATCCTTGTCGACATGTATGTACGTACACGTATGTGCGCACTTGCCCCCACACTTAGAATCTTTTCTCCATCCCTGGCTATGTACGTTGTATCCATATGCTTTGATGTAAACACAGGTTGTATGCCAACACCTTGTTGTATGCTAACACTTAGTAATATGCTGACACATAGTAACACGCTGACAGCTTGCAATATGTTGACTGTCATCTTGAGCAAAACACTAAGAAAATATTTCACCCTTGTAATCATGTATGCTACGAGTATGAGCTCGATGTTGACATGCAAGGTTGATGTGTTGAAGAAGTTGCCCCCCTTGCATGATATTCGTTATTTGTTGCGCGAGCCTTGTATGTACATAGTTGTCTTACATGGAGCGTCTATTGCATAAATGTTTGCACAAGTGTTGATGCATATTTGCGCACTGATTGGATTGTTGGTTGCATTTTTCAGGATATCAGATATTGCTATCTTCTTGTTGGAATTAATCTTCCCACGGCTGTTATCATGAGTAAGTCCACTATTTCCATTCTGCGAGTAACTCTGTGTTCGGATGTCGACATGTTTGAGCAGCTAAATAATACACCTAGTGTTGATGCTGATGTCCTTGCTTGATCAATTGATGTCGGTACACATATACGCTCTTCTGAAGATTTGATATGTTGATGATCTTTATGACTCGTATCATGTTGTAATGTAAGTCGGACTGATGGAAAAAGCTCGTCTTTGCAGATAGCCGATGTATACCGTAATCCACTTGTTAGAAGGAATGTCTGTACAATTGCCCCCGCTACTCTGGAGTCTCCGCACATGGTTGCGGTAAAGGACTTGTGAGTAAGGCATCTCCTTGTCTCTTCTTTGAACTTGTTAATCTTCCAAGTTATTGCTTTCATGTTGCTGAATGCGTGGTTGTAGTTTCTGGCTTTAGCACAATTCTCAAAAGATCCGACGCAGGGGCGCGTTCCTCGAGCGATTCTAAGTTCTTTATGCCGAGTACGACCGTGCTAACTCCTTCTTGCGATAAAGGGAATAGAGTTGATGGTCGTGCGGTGGTGCCTTCTGCCCCCCAGTCGAGGGACCGGCCCAAGGAGGAGCGTTCCTCCTATTGAGGTAAGCGTTGTTTACTTCTTCACACTTGAAACTTGAATTTGAAGACGGGTGATTTTGATGCGCGTATTGCTGATTGTCGCGCTTATGTTGAAGAGCTATGTCGTATTGAAGTTAAAGTGACCATCCTTGCCGTGTCTTTTGTGCGGATGACGACATTGCCTTTGATGTTGACACTATGAACTTTTTGCTATAGATCCTTGGAGATGATGCTATCTCTTGGTTGGTGTCAGGTTGTCTGTTTCCAGCATGTTGAACCCTTTGTGAATGGGTTGATGTTGCTTTGAGGTTTTCGATAAATCTCTGTTTACGCTTTTCTTGCGTGATTTTTCATCACTTGGACCTGTTTTCAATAAACATGTGATAACTTGTTAGTAATATTTCACACCTTGCGTTATCTTCATTGTCCGTATGTATTGGACTTGCATGATAGGATTGAATTCCTTGTTGTGATGGATAGAACATAGAATGTTGCGACTTGCGCATTGCAGGGTGTTATGTACACTTGGTACTTGTAGCATTGCAGGTAGTAATGTATTTGGCACTTGGCCTTTGATATGTAGCAGTGTCGTCTTGACGTAGCAAGACTTAAGTTTATACCGTCTCTTAGTTCCACTCTAAGGCGGCGTTGTTGCAAGATACTTCTTGCTGATTTTGTTATTTTGGCGTTAAATGCTAAAGAGCAAGATAACGTTATACAAGACTCGACTTGTAAGTTTGATGAGTTTTGTACAAGGTTTGCTTTAAAAAGCGTATAACATGAAGCTATCCTTTCTCAGGCCTAAGTCTTCATGGTGTATGAACCCTTAAGAGAGTATGCATACTTTTAGTGTGTGGGGTTGTCGTCTAACAAGAGGACTTCCTCCACGATGGGGTGATCAGTCCCATCACTGCATTTGCCACATCCTGTTTCTATTCAGGGAATGGCTATGAACATGAAGATTTGCTTCTAAGAGCATTTCGGAGCATGCCATTTTTTAGAAGTAAACATGGGGTTTGCCCTTACAAAGAGGATACCACAGCATGCTACTTTTGATAGTAAATCTTAGTGTTTATCCAAGATATTGCTTGTTGTTCGTCTTTGGAATAGTCGTCACTTTGAGTAGAGAATTTTATAAGTCCCTTTTTTGTAGATAAGCCGCAAGTTGTCATTGCCAAATGGCTTTGTGTTGCTGACATCTTCTTGATATAGCCGCTGTTATGGATGGAGAAATAAGCTCCCTGTTGGTGTAGATAATATATATGTTGGCGTTGTATGCCATAAATCCCTTCTTGAACATAATGCTTAGCTTGTATTGTTGAAGTAGATATTATGTGCATAAGTTACTACTTGACATAATTCCCATGTAGTAATCATAGTGTAGCATGTACCTACGAACAGAGTTTCTCTTTGTCAGATAATTGCAATGTTTACAAGTTTGCAAAAATATGGAGTTATGAAATTTTCTCTTTAGTAATGCATATGATAGATAAAGTAAAGGAGCCTGATACGAGGACTCCTTATTCGTGCAGGAAACTTCCCTAAGTGCGGACACGATAGGTGCGGATCGTGACAGGTGCGCATATGTCGGGAGCGGAGCTTTTCCAAGTATCATCCGCTATATGTGATTGTGAATATGTCGGTATGAACAGCGACTTATGCATTATTGTATGCGTCCTCTAGTTAATACGCGTTGATGCCTCCTTAGCATGATGTACATGCCTATGTATGATCATTGCTTGGTGTTTTCTTCTTAGGAGAATGGTACCGTGTGTTCTTGCAATTATTCGTTTCTTCTCTTTGGTGGAATGCCAAGCACTTGTCAGCTTGGTGCCCCCCAAGTCGCTTGGCAGTCGTACCGCTGTTTCCTGATGGTTTCTATTACTTCATCTTCTAACAGTGATGCACTTACTCGGACCATCCTTTCTGGCTCATCTATCTTGATTTCTTGTAATGCTTCAACAAGAGCAGGACGTGCATGATCTACCCTTGGATTTTCATCAATGACGGGAATTCCGTTTATTGTTTGTCTTGACATTATGTTGGAATGCAACCTTGTAGCAGTCTTTTGATAGCTGCTGATCTCCCTTTATTTAACTAATTCCTGTCTTTGTTGGAAACTTGATCTTTTGGTGTGATGTTGAGGCTTCATCATACCCCACTTGTTCATACGCATGGATTCCATTATATACGTCAAGCTTTTCTGTAATCACTAACGGAACGCCGATTTGGAGTTGTTGCTCTCCTTCTTCTATTGCGCATTACGCGGTGTTGAATGTGCTGGCTTTGCGATGTATGCTTCATGTGTTCACTTTCAAGGGGCCTGGGTTTATTTGATGTGTTTCTTCATACACTTGTGACTCTTCCCGAGGTTGTGTCTATGTGACGATTGTGCACATGGTTGAGAGGTGTTATACTGGTGGAATCCTCATATTCTCCTTTGTTTTGGCCAAAGATTAGGTTTTTACTGTCGACGTACGTTTTGGTCGGGACTTGCTATCAGAGGTTGAGGCCGAGATACGCGGAGCATGGTCGAGATAAGCGAGATCATGGCCTAGATAGGCGGGATCGTGGCCGAGATACGCGGAGCGTGGCCGAGATAGGCGAGATCATGGCTTAGATAGGCGGGATTGTGGCCGAGATACGCGCAACGTGGGCTAACCGCCCCAGCGGTTCTCCAGGTAACTGAGGTAGCTCTTCGCCTATAAAAGGGCAGCAATTACCTCATATCACATGCGTTTTGATATACACTCTTTGAGACTCTTGCTTCCAGTTCATACGAGATACTCATTTAAGCATCAAAGAGGGATTCTGGGTCACCGCCCGGTCTATCCCCTCTTGCAGGATTACGTGGAGCGAAGGAGTTCAGATCGCCGTCAAGACCGTACCGTAGTTCCAACCGTGATCCAACATTGGCGCCGTCTGTTGGAATGTGACGAAAAGCTAGTATGAATTCTACTCGTTTAATGGTGGCTGGAAAGCAAAGACGACAAGGACAATCTGGTGGTTCCCGTCATCCTGCCGGGACGACTCTGAATTCGCCACCAGAACGTGCTGAGGATCAAAACCTCCCTGCTGAGGTCTCCCGGACAGGGGGGCACAACGAAGTTCCTGAGGATGTTGTTCAACACCAAGAGAATAGGGAGGAGGAGGCTCCTCCAAATGCGGATCTGACGAAGGCTGTGGCGGATGCCATGCCGATGTTTTTGGCGTCAGTGGAGGCTCTCTTAGAGCGGAGAGAGGCGGCCAAGAGGCAGGAGGAGGTGCCCCCACTAGCAGAGGTTCAGAATGCGCAGGAGGCCCAACCCTGGAGCTAGGATAAGGGTAAGGAGCCCGCTCAATCAGAGCGATTTGTGGTCGACGGGCCAGGACCAGTGCAGCATAGGACCATTCCTCTCGATGGTCCCATCACCCCCGATCAGGTGGTGAAGATCGTGAACATCTGCATGGGGGAGCAGAAGCCGATGATGTCGGAACTGAGGGATCGATCCACTCATCCCTTTGTTCCCCGACTGATAGACACCCTAGCCCCGCCAAGGCTAGCGAGGGAGATCCGGTTCGTCATGTCCAGAAGCACCTCATGGCTTGTATGGGCAGAGCCCCGAACGATGATATCGTGTGTGTACTGTTCCCGAATACACTTGGTGAAAGGGCCTTGACCTGGTTCTTCAGCCTGCCCTCAGGGTGCATCACCTGCTGGGCTGATATACATGACCGTTTCATCCAGCAGTACCAGGGTCGTCGCCGCCTCTTGAAGAGCGTGAGGTCTCTCGCCCAGGTGGTACAGAGGCCCGACGAATCGCTGGCACATTACTACCAGCGGTATACTGCTAGCGCGGCAGAGATTGATGAAGAGATATCGGAGGGAGAGACTATTCGCACCTTCCTGCGGAACCTGACAGCCCCCTATGGTTTCGACCTGATGCACAGCGTGGCTGAGAAGGCTGTGTGGAATATGGAGGCACTCCAGAAGAGGGTGAAGCAGCAGATCGACGTGCAAGAGTCGAAAATAGCTGTCGGAGAGCTTGATCCTCCGAAGTCGAATAAGGGGAGGCGGTCGCTCAATCCATTGGACGGCCATAAGCGGAAGGATAAGTCCGAGAGCAGTCGGACTCGAGGTCGTTCTGATCGAAGGGAGGACAGGCGTCCCCCGAGGAAGGATAAGCGGGAGGACTATAGCATCCCTCTGAATAGCTCCATGGCGAAGGTGCTAGCGGTCATGGATCGACAGGGTATCTTTAGGTACCCCCTGAAGAAGGAAGGAGAGTTTATGGGATCCCGCACCGATCGTTACTGTCGGTTCCACCGCGCCAGCGGTCACGACACTAACCACTGTCGGGAGTTGAAGAAGGAGATTGAAAAGCTGATCTAGAAGGGGAAGCTTAAGGAGTTTGTGGCTGAGAGGCGGTGTCGTTCCCGCTCCCGATCTTGATCGCGGTCCCGTTCCCGCGATCAGTCCCCGAAGAAGAAGAAGTCGGAGCCAGAATCCTCTGGTGCCCGTAAGGAGAAGCGCGGCACCATCAATGTGATTCACGGAGGATTTGCCGGGGGAGGTGACACCACAGCCTCTCGGGAGGTCTAGGCCTCTAGAATTTCTGCTGCTGTGGTGCTGGGCAAGAGGTCCCGATCCTGGACTGCGAAGGAAGAGATGGTGATTTCCTTTTCCGCGGAGGACCTGGAAGGTGTGGAGAGTCCACACGATGATGCTTTGGTCGTGACCCTAGACGTGGATGGGTACGAGATGAAGCGGATATTGATCGACGGAGGGAGCTCCTCCGACATTCTGTTTATGGATGCGCTGGAAGCCATGGGGAAAACGAAGAAGGATCTCAAGGAGGTGACCTTTCCGTTGGTCGGGTTCTCTGGTATTACCTCTTATCCGCTGGGAATGATCACCTTACCAGTGGAGTTTGGTAGCGGGTGGAAAGCGGAGAGGAGAAAAGTGGACTTCGTGGTGGTTGAGTCCGCGGGGACGTACAACGCGATTATCGGGAGAACCACCATCAACCCCCTGATGGCAGTTGCCTCGACTGTGCACCAGAAAATGAAGTTCCCGACTGACCACGGAGTCGGGGAGGTCAACAGCGACCAGGTGGCTTCCAGGAGGTGCTATGTTAATGCCACCCGACGGAAGAGACGGGAGGCCATGACAATCCTCCAGACCGATGCCGATCCCAGAGAGGAATTTGGGCGTCCCGCCCCCATGGAGGATTTGAAGGAGGTTGAGATTGACGGACCTCAGAGGAAGGTGAAAATCGGGTCCGCCCTGTCTGACGAGAGGGCCCGAGAATTGATTGAGCTGCTGAAGGAGTTCAAGGAGCTGTTTGCCTGGTCCCCGAGTGACATGCCAGGAATCAGCCCCGATGTGATCGTGCACGAGTTGAAGATTGATCCCGCGATCAAGCCTATCGCGCAGAAGAGGCGTCCGATGGGCGCGGACAAGAGGATCGCGATCCAGCAGGAGGTGGGCAGGTTGCTTGATGCTGGATTTATCAAGGAGCTCCAATTCCAGACTTGGGTCGCCAACCCGGTGCTGGTGAAGAAGAGCAATGGGAAGTGGCGGATGTGTGTTGATTTCCGCGACCTGAATAAGGCTTGCCCGAAGGACTGTTATCCGCTTCCGAGAATCGACCAGTTGGTGGATGCCACGTCGGGACATGAGCTGCTGAGCTTCATGGATGCTTACTCGGGTTATAATCAGATCAAGATGGCTAAGGAGGATGCCCCCCACACCACTTTTTATGTTGATAGCGACATCTATCACTATGATGTCATGCCTTTCGGATTGATCAATGTCGGGGCAACCTACCAGCGGATGGTGAACAAGCTGTTGCTGGGGAAAACCATGGAGGCTTACGAGGACGATATGCTGGTGAAGTCCCGACAAGCTGAGGATCATGTGCACAACCTAGCCACGGTGTTTGAGCGGATGAGGCTTCATCAGGTTCGCTTGAACCCAACCAAGTGTGCCTTTGGAGTCCACTCGGGGAAGTTTTTGGGCTTTATGGTAAGACAGCGAGGAATTGAGGTGAACCCTGAGAAGCTGAGGGCAATTGAGGAGATGAAGTCTCCGATAAACCATCGGGAGGTGCAAGTGCTGAATGGCCGACTGGCTGCAATGAATCGCTTCCTGTCCAAGGCAAGTGACCGATCCATGCCGTTTTTTGAAGTGTTGAGGGCCAACAAGAAGTTTGAGTGGACCGCCAAGTGTGAAGAGGCGTTCCAGGCACTCAGGCAGCACCTTCGCACCCTCCCGCCACTGGCGAAACCGATCCCAGGCAAGCTGCTCTATCTATATTTGGCTGTTTCTGAATTTGCCATTAGCTCTGTGTTAGTGAAGGTTGTCGAGGGTAATCAAGTCCCCGTTTATTATGTAAGCAAGGCGTTTGCCAAATCTGAAATGAATTATCCCGCCGTTGAGAAGTATCTCTTTGCGTTGATTATTACTGCTCGGAAGCTGAGGCCTTACTTCCATGCGCATGAGATTACCGTGTTGACGAATCAACCTCTGAAGCATTTTTTGAACCGACCTGATGCGTCGGGGAGATTAGTGAAATGGGCAGTCGAGCTTAGTGAGTTTCGCATACACTTTGCTCCGAGAACGACTATTAAGGGCCAGGCGTTGGCGGATTTCATAGCAGAGTCTACAGCCCCCGATCTGGAAGAAGCGGGCCCTGTAGAGGGGGCAGCCATGGAGGTCCCGATAGCAGAGCAACCAGAGTTGGCAAAGCAATTAGAACAGCCAAATGAGGAAAATACTTGGGAGATGTATACGGACGGCTCTTCGAGTTCAGATGGGTCAGGAGCAGGGTTCGTGTTGATACCACCAGGCGGGGGTGAGCCCCTTCGATATGCTTTTTCCTTAACGTTCAGAGCCACGAACAACGAAGCTGAGTATGAGGCTCTTATCACAGGCCTGAAAATTGCGAGAGGTACGGAAGTTGCTCACTTAAAGGTGAAATGTGACGCGGGCCTGATTGTGAATCAAGTCCAAGGACGATATGAGGCGAAGAGCCCGATGATGAGAAAGTACCTCCGCGAGGTGCAAGTCTTGAAGGAGAGCTTCAAAAGCTTCGATATTGAGGCGATCACGAGTGAAGAGAACGTGGAAGCAGATGCCTTGAGCAAATTCGCCTTGGGGGCACCCCTAGAGGAAAATCGGAAGGTGCACTTTCTGGAGAGGGTGATCTTGTCGACCACCGACCCGTCGGAGGTGTGTGCTATTGAAGCAGGATCAGAGGAGGAACCCACTTGGATGACCCCGATAGTCGCGTATCTTACTACGGGGGCAGTCCCTGATGATGGAGTACTAGCTGACAGGATACGTCGGATCGCGGTTAATTACGTGGTGCTGGACAATCAGCTGTACAAAAAGGGGTGGTTCTCGACTCCTTACTTGAAATGTGTGGCGGAGCCCGACACAAATCGGATCCTTAGGGAGGCGCACGAAGGGGTCGCGGCTTGTCATGAAGGAGCCCGATCCATTACGATGAAGGTGTTGAATCTGGGCTATTATTGGCCTACGATGAGGAAGGAGGCGACGGTTTTAGTCCGATCCTGTGACGCGTGCCAGAGGTACGCCCCGAATATCGTGGCTCCGGCTGCTAATCTGACGTCCATCAAGAGTGCTTGGCCCTTCGCGCAGTGGGGCATCGACTTGGTGGGACCTCTCCCACAGGCACAATGTCAGTGTAAATATCTGCTTGTGGCTATTGATTACTTTTCGAAATGGATAGAAGCTAAGGCATTGGCCAAGACGACGGGGAACCAGATCGTCAAGTTTCTTAAGACCCATATTGTATCCAGATACGGGATTCCTAAGGTGGTGATCAACGATAATGGTCCACCGTTTAACGGGGCTCAAGTGAAGGAGTATCTGGAGGAGTTGAACATCGAGCATCGGACAGCCTCTGTCCATCATGCTCAGACTAATGGCCAGGTGGAGTCAGCCAACAAAATTGTGATGGATGGCCTGAAGAAGAGGGTCTATGCCTTGAAGGGCAAATGGCTGAATGAGCTGGAAAATGTGCTTTGGGCTGTTAGAACGACGCCCGAACGATCAACTGGGGAGACTCCGTTTGGCCTTGTTTATGGCACGGAGGCCGTTGCTCCCGTGGAAGTAGCTGTGGCGTCCCATCGGATGAGATATTATGAGCCTTTAACGAATGATGAAATGAGACGTCTGGATTTGGACTTGCTCGAGGAGAAGAGGCGGGAAGCCGATGAAGTCCAGGCTCGAATGCGTTTGGCGACGGCCAGATATTACAACCGGCGAGTTAAGTCCCGACAATTCTTCGTCGGAGAACTAGTTTGGCGTCGGAATGAGTTTACCCTTTTGGATCGGATCAACAAGATGTCATTAAAAGGGGAAGGACCTTACAAGGTCGTGGGGATGCCATCTCCGATTGCGTACAAGTTGGAAGACCTCGATGGCAGAGTATTGAAGCATTCTTTCAGTTGCGAACACTTGAAAAAATGTCATGCTTGATGAAAAGTCGCCTTAAGTGGTGCCCGATGAAAAGTCGCCTTAAGTGGTGCCCGATGTAAAATCGCCTTAAGTGGTGTAAGTTAATTATCATTTGATTCGATGTAAGCAGATTTTGTGCCATCAATAAATAAAGGAGGTTATTTCCGATCAGATTATTCTTAGATTTATTCTAAGTGTTGTAAAGTCGCCTTAAGTGGTGCACGAGATTAAGTCGTCTTAAGTGATGCACGTGATTAAGTCGTATTAAGTGATGCACGAGATTAAGTCGTCTTAAGTGATGCCCGAGATTAAGTCGTCTTAAGTGATGCATGGTTCTTGGATTCATTCTAAGTGTTGCGAAGTCGCCTTAAGTGGTGCATGCTGCGAAGTCGCCTTAAGTGGTGCACGAAATTAAATCGTCTTAAGTGATGTGTGAAAATGTCTTAAGTGTCGAGGTTTCGCCTTAAGTAAGTATAGATTAAGTCGCTTGGAAGAAGTGCAACGGAAAATCAGAGAGATAGTCTGTCTGATGATAATGAGGGCTTAAAGGCCTGAGGATTACAAAATGAGGAAAAATACAAGGACTCTAAAGATAAAGCGTTTAGGCTCGGTCCTTGTCGGCGGCATCAGCGGGAGCAGGGTCCACAAGATCTGTGGCAGAAGGCTCCACAGGTTCAGCTGCTGGAGGGTCGATTATCGGGGTGTCGGCACTTGGAGGCTCCGCCATGTCTTCAACAACCGCGGGAGTGCTCCCCTCATCACTTTCCTCCGAGAGGGCAAAGTATTTCTTCGCGAAGGGAGCGAGAGACGGAGACTTGTCGAAGTTGATGGCATCGCCATACTCCAGATGGAGTTCCTCGACTGCGTTGAAGAGAGTGTTCTCCACCTCCGCGCTGCAGAACTTCACCGCATCAGCTTGGAAGTCCTCGGACCCCCGATAATCCTCCCGGCCCTTGGTCTCGGCCGCGACCAACTGTGCAGGGACCTCAGCAATTTGCTCCTCCAGAGCCTTCTTTTCAAGGACAAGTTTGTCCTCAGCAATTCGCCGCTCCTGCCGCTCCCGCTTCAGGAGCCCCTCGAAGTCACGAACCTGCTTTTGGAGGTCCCGAGTCTTTCGGTCGAGGATGGCCTCCTCCTTGGCCAGTTTTCCCCGCGAAGACTCGGAGGCCGCGAGATCCTCCTCAAGCATAGCTATGACCGCGGGAGCCCCCTTTGCCCGCTCCCGCTCCAGGGCTTCCTCGAAGGCGAAGATGTACCCGAAGCAACGGTTGATGTCCGCCATTTCCTGCGAAAGGAAGGAAGAGAAGTGTTAGCATGTGAACAAACTGTCTTATTGATGAAAAGGAGAAGAATGAGAAGTCTTACCTCTATCCGACGGATGGACATTTCTTGAATATCCCGACGGATGTCCTCCCGATCCAAGGAGATCGGATACCTCAGAGTGGGCAGGATTGAGCCTGCTAGCAGATGGGGAGCCAGCTCTGGGTATGCGTCCCCTTGTCGGAGCTGGACCCCTTGCAGTGTTTGGATCGGGGTCCAGGGAGCCTCCTTCTGCGCGGGGTCGAAGACCTTGTAGAAACTCCCGTCGAAGGGGAGGGAAGAAGGGCCGACTCGAGTCGTGGAGGGGCGCGCCTCCGACTCGCCCTGAGCCGGAGGGAGTGAAGTCGTGGATGGGCGACGGTTGTCACTATTGTGAAGAAGGCGAGGGGGGCAGCCCCTTGGAGGTTGGTTTCAGTGGGGACTGCCCCGCCTTCTGACGGGGAATCAGGGAACTGCCCTCATCCGTCTCCTCAGAGGAGTCCAGATTCTCCACCCGACGAAATTGATCGCCGGTCGGGGTGTCTCCAGCCCTGAAAGGTGGTGCCCCTGCTGAAGGAGGCGCCCCTGCTGAAAGTGGTGCCCCCGCTGAAGCTCCAGCACCCGACGGAGTCCCCGAGTGACCTGCACCTAGAGGACGAGAGGCTTCAGAAACATAGTCAGGAAGTTGGTTAGGGCCCTTACACCAAACGACGCGCCGAGAAACATATTGTTCTTTCCCGTGGAAGTTGTAGTAGCCCACCTTCAGGACGCGAGGAGTTTCCCCTCGGAGGACACGTTTGACATCTGCGATGCGGCCCTCCATGGTCGAAGGGACCAACTCCTTACGAACTAGCTTGATGTATGATTTAATAGCTAGGCGGAGCTTTTTACCTTCTTCAGCACTTTGGACATTGAAGAGTTTGTCCACCTCCACCCGGCTCCGCTTTGTCCTCTCCGCGGAGGGAGATCCCGACGGAGCAGCAGCTTTCTTGGCCGACTTCCTCTTCCGCGCGGGGCGGACAGCGTCGGTCTCCCCCTGCTTAAGGATCAGATTGGTCAGCATGGATACCTTCTTAGATGCAAAAAAATGGAAACAGAGATTAGAAGCGTTACCCAATGAACCCTATTGGAGGGGCCGTCGAAGAGTTGACCCCCAGAGACTATGTCGATGAGTCGGATCCCGGCATTCACCAGGTCCCGCTCCGTCAAAGAATTAGCATCGAGGGGAGTATAGGACTCCCCCCATCGGTAAAGCTGGATAAGGTGAAGGGTCTGGAAGTCGTCATCAGAGTAGGTGTGGTAAGCGGGAGGAGAGTCCGCTTCCACCTCCCATCGGGGCCACGGGATCGAAGAATTCTGGATGAAGAAGTAGTTCCTCTTCCACCCACTGTTATCGGACCCCGTGTCGATCAGGAGTCCCCGACCGTTGACAACCTTCCAGGTGTCATTGGTCCAGCTGCACAGCGCGAGTTGCGTCTTGTTCCACTTGGGCATCCGGGGGTAGAAGGCACAGACCCCCGCCTCGTTGCACTTCATCCCGTAGAAGGTTCTGAAGAGTTTGAGGCTGTAAACCCACTTCTGTCGGAAGCAGAGAACCTGGAAGGCGTTCCATAGGCGGATGGCATGGGGAGAGAAGGTAGTTGGATGCGTCTTGTAGTGTTGGCACATCTCAACCAGGTTGCCACAGAAGGGGAATCAAATCCCCGCCGATATTTGCCCCGTAGAGATAAATGCCTCCCCTTTTCGGGGACGGGTAACCTCAAGGTTACTCAGGAGGCGAGGCCAAGGATATGGGAAGCGAGGCTCCCAGGTAGAAGTGATGCAGCCCTCCCGGAGAGCGGCCTCTTAGGCAGTGCTGGAAATGTCGTTGGGTGCGTAGTCGAAATTGAAGGGCTTTCTCCCCTTGGAACTGGTTCCACTGTCTGAAATCAGCCATGGCAAGGAAAGGCACATTGGGATTTTCGGAAAATTACAAACGAATTTAGCGAAGATGAAGGAAAAGGTACACAAGCAACAGGGAAGAAATCTTTACCAGACATGATGACTCGAACTGGAAGGGTTGATCTGAAAGTTGCCGGAAAGTTGATCGGAGAGCAGAAAGCCTTGATTTCTCAGAGTTGCAGAGCTTTTCGAAATCACGGAAACGGTAAAAAGGAAACAGTGCCCAGGGTTATGGTTTTATAGGAGAAGAGGACAAGTGAAAGGACATTCTGATCTGGGTCGTCGAAGTTGAAACGTTTTAATCTGAACCGTTGAGATGAAACGTGCAGAATGGCAACGGGCGTAATGATGAAACGGCCTGAAAAGCACTTTTTCAGAAAAAGCAGGCGCAAAAAATCAGGCACGGGTGCCAAAGACGTCGCTTCGTCATCTGCTGCATTTAATGATTGAGGAACCGAGGAGTCTTCTCGAATTTGGTAACTATCCTCGAGGTATCGAGGAAACGTGAACGAGAAGATCCGTATCAAGTGATTTTGTCAAGGGAAAGGTCCCCGACTCCGATGTCGGGAGGTCGGGAGTTGAAAGACAAGACGAACTGAAAGTCCCTCATGTCTTGGAGGCAAATGATGGGTTTCACTATGGCCGTTAGGCCCTTTAACGGCGAGGAAACGGTGAGTAGGCCCACTGGGCCCTAAAAGGAGGACAGGATGACCAAGGCGAAGGGTCCCGACAGAGGAAGTCCCGACGGTAAAAGGTCCCGACAGAGTCGGTCCCGATAGGCGAGCTAGGCGCTCCCGATGAGATGCCTTTAAGTAGGCCCCGATGACGAATCCCTGAGAATGATTGGCCCTGTCACGATGACGAGGGGCCCCGAGCGGTGACACAATGAGATAACTCTGGAGTCCCCGATATTGGTCGGGACTTGCTATCAGAGGTTGAGGCCGAGATACGCGGAGCGTGGTCGAGATAAGCGAGATCATGGCCTAGATAGGCGGGATCGTGGCCGAGATACGCGGAGCGTGGCCAAGATACGCGGAGCGTGGCCGAGATAGGCGAGATCATGGCCTAGATAGGCGGGATCGTGGCCGAGATACGCAGAACGTGGGCTAACCGCCCCAGCGGTTCTCCAGGTAACTGAGGTAGCTCTTCGCTTATAAAAGGGCAGCAGTTACCACAGATCACATATGTTTTGATATACACTCTTTGAGACTCTTGCTTACCAGTTCATACGAGATACTCATTTAAGCATCGGAGAGGGATTCTGGGTCACCGCCCGGTCTATCCCCTCTTGCAGGATTACGTGGAGCGAAGGAGTTCGGATCGCCGTCAAGACCGTACCGGAGTTCCAACCGTGATCCAACACTCTCCTTCTTCTATTGCGCATTGCGCGGTGTTGAATGTGCTGGCTTTGCGATGTATGCTTCATGTGTTCACTTTCAAGGGGCCTGGGTTTATTTGATGTGTTTCTTCATACACTTGTGACTCTTCCCGAGGTTGTGTCTATGTGACGATTGTGCACATGGTTGAGAGGTGTTATACTGGTGGAATCCTCATATTCTCCTTTGTTTTGGCCAAGGATTAGGTTTTTACTTTCGACGTACGTTTTGAGTGGTACAATCCTTCTTGTGTTCTTGACAAGGGAAAACTTGCTGTATGTTGGAAATAATTCTCTAACTCTTTTTTCGTGATGGGTTTGGCATAGGCGTGCGTATAACATAGGAGTGTATCCTGAATTCCTATCTTCCACAATGTTGATGACGTTGTCATTTCGGTGATGCCCCCGTCTTGTTTATTATTGTAGCGCGATTTTTAGTCTTGTGCGTATAGAATGCTTGAGGCTCCGTTGCATGGGGGTGTTGTTTGTCCTAAGCCGTTTGTTGTTCATAGTGTGATAGCTTGTGTCGTTGACGCAATTAATATGTGTGTAGTTGTTACTTGGCGTTATTCCAAGGTAGTATGCATGATATAATAATGTACCTACGAAAGTAGATTTAACCTTCATTAGATATTTGGAGTTCGTACAACAGATTACAGGAAGGCGTCTATTGATCGTTCCTTTTGAAAAGTACTAAAGCTAATAAACATAAGTTTTACTTAATCTAAGAAGACTTAAAGTAGATATGCAATAATAAAGATAAAGGGATTAATGATGTGTTTGACGTCTTCATAGGTGATTTGTCGGCAAGTTGATTCTGCCATGCGCCACATAGTTCCTCAGTGCTTCTAGCGTGTTGAGCTCTTCAATCTCCCCCTTTGGGGATGAACAAATGTTGGTGTTATGCCTCCCAGCTTTACGGTGCTTGCGTCGTTCTTCAACGTTCTTGTCAAGGAAGGCAGTCATTGGCTCAAGTGGACGGGGAAGTTTGTTTTCCGGGAGTTTGAAATTTGTTTCCTCCTCCTTTGTGCTCCAAGGATTGTATAAGTCGTCATGATTGGTTCCTTGAGTGACATTGTTTTTCAGGCGTTTGGCGATAGGTGGATTATCATTCGCCTTTTCTTTTCCCTTGCCTTTTCCGGAAAACTTCACATGAGACTTCTTTTGATGCTTATTGCCTTGGTCGATATACTTCTTCATTTCTCCTTTTAAGATTAAGCTGTTTACGTGAAACCTTAATCCAACACAGCTTTCCGTCTCGTGGCCATATACTTCGTGATTTTCACACCATTTGCTTTCATCTTTTCCCAATAGGCCCTTGCGAAAATTAGAGGGCTTTTTCCACAGCTTGGTCTTCTTTATCTCTTTCAAGATGACGGACAGCGGTTTGTTCAATGGTTGCCAAAGACGGCGCCAAATGTTGTGTTCGCTTCACCACTTGGGCAGCTTTGGGATTTTTCCTTCACGAACGGGCTTCTTCCTTCACGATCGGACTCAAGATGTATGTATAAGGACGGGAACGCCGCAATCCTTAATACAGAATCACCGAGCTAAACTATCAATCCTCGACCTTGAACTCTTGATCTCCGGGTCCTACACGAGGGGCAGTAACCAGCGTGGGAGGGTTGAATGCTGGTTGGGCCCACTCTGACGCTCAAGTTAGCACTTCTAGAGAGAGAAAGCCTTAGAGAGAAGTCAGAGCATTTCAAGTCCAAAAGTGAGGGCATTCCCTAAAATGAGAGACCTAGGCCCCTATTTATAGGAAACCTAAGGATTATGCTCAGTTTTGAATGGCTTGATGTTGGTATGTAGGAATACGTAGACCGTCATCAAGATGGACTATACGTGCACCGACTTCTCTCAATCGGAAAAAATAATCGGGATGAGCGCGGAGAAAAACGGTAATCCATACGTCCGGATTGCCAAGGCAATTTGGAAGTCCTTCGGCCCGGGAATTGCGCGTATCCCGGACCGTTTTAGATTTGGGTGTCCGCGAAATGGTTTTTTACGGGTTTTGGGATATTTTGCGAGGCCCAAAATGTAAATACGAACCCGAATTGGACAAATATCTAACATTACCCATGGCAATCGCCTTCTCAACAGAAGATTTTTTTGAAGCTTCTCAACCTCATGAAGACGCCTTGGTAATCAAAGCTCGAATAAATGAATTTTGAGATAAGGAGGGTACTCGTAGATGGAGGAAGTTCTACTGATGTAATCGCTTTTAAGGTCATCGCTGCAATGGGGTACGAAAAGAAAGATCTGCAAGAAATGACCTCCCCATTGATAGGATTCGCTTGAAGAACAACCTATCCCCTGGGGGCAATTCAGCTTCCAGTGGTTCTGGGTCAAGGCTGGAAGACCCTACACTTAACAACCTATTTTGTGGTGGTCGACCATATCAATGCTTACAATGCAATATTGGGAAGAACCACCATCAACCCCAATTACAGTGTTCCTTCCACCGTTCATCAAGTCATGCGGTTTCCTACTCATCACGGAATGGGAGAAGTATGGGGCGACCAAGAGGCATCTCGACAATGTTAAAAGAAACCCTCTCTGTTGTTATAGATGAGGATCCTCGAGAGGAAGGAGGACGACCCACACCTATGGAAGAATTGATAGAAGTCGCCTTGGAAGGAGAGGAAAGAAAGGTTAAGATTGGAGCTGCTCTACCCCTGGAATTAGCTAAGAGGGTAATCGCCCTTTTAAGGGAATATAAGGAACTATTTGCTTGGGAACCTAGCGACATGCCAGGAATAAGCCCAGAAATCATCTCCCACGAGTTAAGAATAGATCCCGCCATAAAACCCATAACCCAGAAAAGAAGATCTATGGGAGCAGAGAAAAAGGCGGCAATTCACCAGGAGGTGGGAAAGCTAGTTGAAGCTGGTTTTGTTAAGGAAATACGATTCTAGACCTGGGTCGCCAATCCATCCTTAGTGAGAAAATCTAAAAAGAGGTGGAGGATGTGTGTGGATTTTTGAGATCTCAACAAGGCATGTCCAAATGACTCCATCCTCTTCCAAGAATTGATCAGTTGGTCGACGCTACTTCAGGACACGAGCTCCTGAATTTCATGGACGCATACTCGGGGTACAACAAAATACGAATGCATCCCAAGGACGAGGCCCATACCGCTTTCTACGCCGACAGTGATATTTATAATTATAAGGTTATGCCTTTTGGCTTGATAAACGCAGGAGCTACTTATCAACGTATGGTGAACAAGCTCTTCAAACACATGATACGAAGGAATATGGAGGCATACGTCGACGATATGTTGGTTAAGACTAAGAGGGGGCAGGACCACGTCCATGATTTGGAAGAGGCTTTTGCTTGAATGAGACTTCACCAAGTAAGACTGAATCCCACTAAATGTGCTTTTGGGGTTCAGTCAGGAAAGTTTTTGGATTTTATGGTTAGTCAAAGAGGGATTGAAGCAAACCCTGAGAAAGTGACTTCCATAGAAGAAATATCCTCGCCTACCTGCCATAGAGAAGTACAAAGTCTCAATGGAAGACTAACCTCGTTGGGGAGATTCTTGGCAAGATTAGGTGATAAGTCTCTTCCCTTCTTCAAAATTCTAAGAGCCAATAAGAAATTTGAATGGACACCCGAGTGCGAAGAAGCCTTCCAGCAATTGATGAAACATCTTCACTCGCTCCCTGCCTTAGCAAAGCCGCTACCGGAGGATCCCTTATTCCTATATTTGAGTGTCAGCTCAGCGGGGGTGAGCTTGGTCCTCATTAAAGAGACTTGCAACATTCAAATTTCGGTATACTATGTCAGCAAGCTCTTTGGCGTTGCTGAAGCTAACTATATGGAGATCGAGAAATACCTGATGCTCTGTTAATAGCAACCAGGAAACTTCGACCTTACTTCCACGCTCATGAAATCACGGTGCTCACCAACCAACCTTTGAAGCAGCTGCTACAGAAGCACGACGTTTAAGGAAGAGTGGTTAAGTGGGCAGTAGAACTTAAGTGAATTTCGTATTCACTTTGAACCACGAAAGGCGATTAAGGGTCAAGCATTGGCCGAATTTATAGCCGAGAATATGGTAACACCAAATGCTAAACCCATTATTCTCCCACAAGAAGAGCATGTAAAGGCTACACCAGAAAGCACAGCTAACGACACTATGCCATGGTCGCTATACACTGATGGATCATTCTCTGCCTTGGGAAGTGGGGCAGGTTTAGTGCTAACACCACCTGATGGGGATCCACTCCGCTATGCCTTGGCTTTAACTTTCCGAGCAACCAATAATGAGGCCGAGTATGAAGCTTTACTCACAGGTCTTCGAATAGCCAATGGTATAGGAATCACTAACCTAAGGGTACGATGTGACTCCGAATTGATTGTTAATCAGACGAACGGAACCTATGTCGCCAAATGAGAAAATATGAAAAAGTACGCAGAGGAGGTACGAAGACTCGTCCGAGATATGCCCCATTTCCGAATAGAAGCTATTCCTCGCGAGGAAAATAAAGAGGCGGACGCCATCAGCAAATTCGCCTTGGGAAGCACTCCACCAGTGGCTGTACACTTCATTGAAAGGTCTCTCTATTCAGCCGTGGAAGCAGGAGCTGAAGTCCTCAAAATTCAAGCTCCCGACTCATGGATTACTCCCATCCATAATTATCTGAAAAAGGGAACTCTTCCAGAAGATCCTATGGAAGCAACCAAAATCCAAAGGGCGACAGGGCGTTTTGTAATCTTGGATGGATACTCCTACCCTTATCTCCAGTGCATAGCCGCCCCTCAGACTGAAAGGATAATGGAAGACTTGCATGGAGGTGATGCAGGATGTCATGAGGGAGCCAAAACCTTGGTGTTAAGAGCCTTACGGAAAGGGTTCTACTGGCCGACAATACATAAAGAAGCGACAACATTAGTGCAAGTCTGCCCCTCCTGTCAAATTTATGCCCCTAGAATCGCAAAGCCACCGGCAGATCTTACTCCTATGATGAGTGCCTGGCCTTTTGCACAGTGGGGGATCGATCTTATTGGACCTCTACCTCAATCCACAGGTCAACGAACACATATCATTGTCGCCATTGATTATTTCTCCAAATGGATAGAAGCCAAAGCTCTAGCATCAACGACCACTTTCCAAATGATTAAGTTCATACAAGAACAAATCATATATCGATACGGAGTCCCTAAGATCCTCATCAGTGACAATGGCCCTCAATTCGCCAGCGACGAACTTGCCGACTTTTGTGAAGAAATGTTGATCAACCATCGATTTGGCTCTGTTCACAATGCTCAAACAAATGGAAAAGTAGAGGCGGCCAACAAAACAATCCTCAACGGATTAAAGAAGTTGGTGGCCTCTCTGAAGGGAAAATGGGTTGAAGAGTTAGATCAAGTACTATGGGCGCTCAGAACCTCACCCAAGAGAGCCACTGGCGAGACCCCCCTTTAAGGTTTACGAATCGGAAGCCGTCTCGCCTATTGAGGTAGCCAATATCTCCCAAAGAGTGGTCGCATACCAAGTCGACCAAAATGATGAACAAAGGAAGATCGACTTAGATTTAGCCGACGAGAGAAGATGGGCCTCTGAAGAAATCCAGGGAAAAATGAAGCTCGCCACTGCTAGATATTTTAATCGAAAAGTGGAACGACGCCAGTTCTTTCTAGGGGAAAAATTCCTACGAAGAAATGAAATCCTAACAACTGATCAAAGAGGAAAGATGGTCCCAAAATGGGAAGGTCCCTACGTAGTTGTCGGTATACAATGCCCCAATGCTTACAAGTTGGAGGATCCGCATGGGGCAACGCCTCAACATAACTTTTAATGCGGAACACTTGAAAAAATTCTATGTTTAGAAGGATCCTATTTTATGTATTTCGAGTACAATAAAATAATAAATAAAGATGTGATTTTTTTCCTCTTAATGTGCTAGAAACAGGACTCCCCCGACTTCCGAAAGTTGGCATCTTGTAGTCTGAACCTTTTCAATAGTTTTTTTATATAGGATTCTTGAGAGATACATAACTTGTGAGCAGCCATATCCCTGGCAATCTTAATGCCTAGGATGTATCTGGCATCTCCCACGTCTTTCATCTCGAATACAGATGCCATCCATGACTTTGATTCATTCATGAAACTTACATCGTTCGCGGCAATCAATATGTCATCCACGTATAATGTCAGGATAACGCACCTAGACCCAAAGGTCTTAGTGTATAAGCATGGATCCTTCTGAAGATTCACGAATATATTTCAACGATTTCCTCGTGGAACCTGCGGTACCATTGCTGGGATGATTGTGTAACACCATATATCGATCTTTGGAGTTCACAAACTTTACGTTCGTTACAGGAGTAATGAAACCCTCTGGTTGCTCCATATAGATCTCTTCCTCCAAGTTTGCATGGAGGAATACAGTCTTAACATCCATTTGGTGCAGCTCCAAATCGAGGCTTGCTACCAAAGCCAAAATGGCCCGGACTGTGGTGTAACGCACAGTCGGTGAGTATGTTTCATCAAAGTCCACTCCGTGAATTTGGGTATATCCTTTCACAATGAGTCGAGCTTTGTATCGCTTGACAAATCCATCAGTAGTGAGTTTCAACTTTAGAACCCACTTAGCCCCTATGGCTCTGCGGTTAGCAGGAAAATCAACCAATGACCACACCGAATTAGCTTTCATAGAGGCGATCTCATCCTCCATTGCTTTGCTTCATTCCTTTGCTCGAGGTCCATCCATAGCTTGTTTAAGCGTTACAGGTTCATCAACCTAAGTCAGAGTGAACAATTCACCTCTTTCGATGGGATACTTCTTAGAAGAAGTTCGATGCCTTTGACTACTTCTAGGCTCGTTAGTCCCATCTTGATCTTGAGCAATGCTCCCACTAGGAATAATGCTCGTTATCGGTGCAATACTCCCACTGGAAACAAGAGCGTTACTTGAACCTTCACCAACAACTTTTCTAGGACGACCTCTTGGTCTCGGGATTCTATCTCCGAGATTCATTCCACATTTACTAACACCAGGAACCAAGTTGGTTGTACCACTCCCACTGTCCCCAATATGTAGTTAAGGTAATATAGGATTTTCATCCAACAGTTCATCAACATGATTATCAGTTTCGACTTGATTCGCACCTGTAGCAACAGTGATCTATGTGGTTGGATTGACTCCGCCCACTATATTTATTATGAAAATGTCTCCATTCTTACAATTATCAAGAAAGGACATGGAGCATGTGTTACCAAGCAACAACGATGCCCTAGTCATAACAATGAATATCAACGACATGGACGTCGATAGGATCCTAGTAGATGGTGGAAGCTCACCTAGTATCATCAGCGAGAAAGTGATTGAAATATTAGGTGTAAGACCCAGCAGCATAAAACAAGTCCACTCCCCCCTCATAGGATTTTCAGAAGAATCAACTTACCCACTGTTGGATCACGGTTGGAACTCCGGCACGGTCTTGACGACGATCTGAACTCCTTCGCTCCACGTAATCCTGCAAGAGGGGATAGACCGGGCGGTGACCCAGAATCCCTCTCCGATACTTAAATGAGTATCTCGATAATCTCAACAAACTGGCAAGCAAGAGTCTCAGTATTCAAAAACGTATCGATCTGAGGTAACTTCTGCCCTTTTATAGGCGAAGAGCTACCTCAGTTACCTAGTGAACCGCTGGGGCGGTTAGCCCACGTTCCGCTTATCTCGGCCACGAACCCGCCTATCTCGGCCATGATCTTGCCTATCTCGGCCACGCTCCGCGTATCTCGGCCACGATCCCGCCTATCTCGGCCATGATCTCGTCTATCTCTGCCACGCTCCGCGTATCTCGGCCTCAACCTCTGATAGCAAGTCCCGACCAGTATCGGGGACTCCAGAGTTATCTCATTGTGTCACCGCTCGGGGCCCCTCGTCATCGTGACATGGCCAACATTCTCAGGGATTCGTCATCGGGGCCTACTTAAAGGCATCTCATCGGGGCCTACTTAAAGGCATCTCATCGGGAGCACCCAGCTCGGCTATCGGGACCGACCTTGTCGGGACCCTTCACCATCGGGACTCCTCTCATCGGGACCCTTCGCATTGGTCTTCTTGACCTCTTCTAGGGCCCAGTGGGCCTATTCACCGTTTATTCGTCGTTAAAGGGCTTCACGGCTACAGCGGAGCCCAACATTTGCCCCCAAGACATGAGGGACTTACAGTTCGTCGTGTCTTTCAACTCCCGACCTCCCGAGATTGGAGTCGGGGACCTTTCCCTTGATAAAGTCACTTGATACGGATCTTCTCGTCCACGATTCCTCGATACCTCGAGGACAGTCACCAAATTCGAGAAGACTCCTCGGTTACTCAGCCATTAAATGCAGCAGGTGACGAAGTGACGTCTTTGGCACCCGTGCTTGATTTTCCGCGCCTGCTTTTTCTGAAAAAGTGCTTTTCAGGCCGTTTCATCATTACGCCCCTTTCGATTCTGTTCGTTTCATCTCAACGGCTCATATTGAAACGCTTCAACTTCGACGACCCAGATTAGAACGTCCTCTCACTTTTCCCTTCTTCTATAAAACCCTAACCCTGGGCACTGTTTCTCTTTTACCGTTTCTGCAATTTCAAAAGCTCTGCGATTCTCGCTCCCTTTGCGAAGAAGTACTTCGCCCTCTCGGAGGAGAGTGATGAGGGGAACACTCCCGCGGGTGTTGAAGACATGGCGGAGCTTCCAAGTGCCGATCCTCCGACAGTTGACCCCCCGATAATCGACCCTCCAGCAGCTGAACCCTTGGAGCCTTCTGCCACAGATCTCGTGGATCCTGCTCCCTCTGATGCCGACAAGGACCAAGCTTAAATGCTCTATCTTCATAGTCCTTGTAATTTTCCTTTCCTTGTAATGCATCCTCGGGCCTTTGAGCCCTCATCAATATCAAACTATCTTAGTTCCGATTTTCCGTTGCACTTCTCAAAGCGACTTAACTATGCCATTTAAGACATTTCAACACATCACTTAAGACGATTTAGCCCACATCACTCAAGACGATTTAATCTCGTGCACCACTTAAGGCGACTTAATCTCGTGCGCCACTTAAGGCGACTTAATCTTGTGCGCCACTTAAGGCGACTTAATCTCGTGCACCACCTAAGGCGACTTAACCACACTTAGAATAAATCTAAGAACCATGCATCACTTAAGACGACTTAACAACACTTAGAATAATCTGATCGGAAGCAACCTCTTTATTCATTGATGGCACAAAATCTGCTTACATCGAATCAAACGATAAATAACTTACACCACTTAAGGCGATTTTATATCGGGCACCACTTAAAGCAACTTTTCATCGGGCACCACTTAAGGCGACTTTTCATCGGGCACCACTTAAGGCGAATTTTCATCAAGCATGACATTTCTTCAAGTGTTCGCCACTGAAAGAATGCTTCAATACTCTGCCATCGAGGTCTTCCAACTTGTACGCATTTGGAGCTGGCATCCCCACGACCTTATAAGGTCCTTCCCATTTTGGTGATATCTTGTTGATCCGATCCAAAAGGGTGAACTCGTTCCGACGCCAGACCAGCTCCCCGACGAAGAACTGTCGGGACTTAACTCGCCGATTGTAATATCTGGCCGTCGCCAAACGCATTCGAGCCTGGACTTCATCAGCATCCCGCCTCTTTTCCTCGAGTAAGTCCAGTTCCAGACGTCTCATTTCATCATTCGTCAAAGGCTCGTAGTACCTCGTCCGATGGGACGCCACAGCTATCTCCACGGGAGCAACGGCCTCCGTGTCATAAACAAGGCCAAACGGAGTCTCCCCAGTTGATCGTTTGGGTGTCGTTCTAACAGCCCAAAGCACTTCAGCCATTTTCCCTTCAAGGAATAGACCCTCTTCTTCAGGCCATCCATCACGATTTTATTGGCTGACTCCACCTGGCCATTAGTCTGAGCATGATGGACAGAGGTTGTCCGATGCTCGATATTCAACTCCTCCAGATACTCCTTCACTTGAGCCCCGTTAAACGGTGGACCATTATCGCTGATCACCACCTTAGGAATCCCGTATCTGGATATAATGTGGGTCTGGAGAAACTTGACGATTTGGTTCCCTGTCGTCTTGGCCAATGCCTTAGCTTCTATCCATTTCGAAAAATAATCGTTAGCCACAAGCAAATATTTACACTGACCTTGTGCTTATGGGAGAGGTCCCACCAAGTCGATAACCCACTGCGCGAAGGGCCAAGCACTCTTGATGGACATCAGATTAGCAGCCGGAGCCACGATATTCGGGGCGTACCTCTGGCACGCATCACAGGATCGGACTAACACCGTCGCCTCCTTGCTCATCGAAGGCCAGTAATAGCCCAAATTCAGCACTTTCCTCGTAATGGATCGGGCCCCTTCATGACAAGCCGCGACCCCTTCGTGCACTTCCCTAAGGATCCGATTTGTGTCGGGCTCAGCCACACATTTCAAGTAAGGAGTCGAGAACCACCCCTTTTTGTACAGTTGATTGTCCACCACCACGTAATTAACCGCGATCCGACGTATCCTGTCAACTAGTACTCCATCATCAGGGACTGCCCCCGTAGTCAGATACGCGACTATCGGGGTCATCCAAGTGGGTTCCTCCTCCGACCCTGCTTCAATGGCACACACCTCCGATAGGTCGGTGGTCGATAAGATCACCTTCTCCAAAAAGTGCACCTTCCGATTTTCCTCTAGGGGTGCCCCCAAGGCAAATTTGCTCAAGGCATCTGCTTCCACGTTTTCCTCCCTCGGGATCGTCTCGATGTCGAAACTTTTGAAGCTCTCCTTCAAGACTTGCACCTCATAAGGCAGGCGGAAGTTGGAGAATGTGCATCGACTATCGTGACCTCAACAAGGCATGCCCCAAAGATTCTTACCCACTCCCAAGGATATATCAATTAGTGGATGCAACGTCAGGTCACGAGTTAATGAGATTCATGGATGCATATTCAGGGTATAACCAAATCAAAATCGCAGCGGAAGACACCTCGCACATGGCATTCTATGCCGACAGTGAAATATACCACTACACTGTGATGCCATTCGGACTCATAAACGCGGGGGCAACATATCAGCGTATGGTCAACAAAATATTTGGCGACATGATAGGGAAGAAAATGGAAGCATATGTGGACAACATGATTGTCAAGTCCAAAGAAAAAAAGGACCACGTTGAGAACCTTCGCATGACCTTCTAAAGAATGCGCTAATACCAAGTCCGCCTGAACCCGAAAAAATGTGTATTTGGGGTACAGTCAGGGAAGTTTTTAGGCTTTATGGTAAGTCAGCAGGGAATAGAGGTGGACCCCGAAAAATTGCAAGCAATTGAGGAGATGCACTCTCCCACGAAGCACAAAGAAGTACAACGGCTAAACGGGAGACTGGCAGCTCTTAATAGATTTTTGTCCAAGATAGGGGACAAAGCACTACCTTTCTTCGAGGTGCTACGGGCAAATAAGAAGTTTGAATGGACACCAAAGTGTGAGGAAGCTTTCCAACAACTCAAACAACACCTCAAAACACTACCCCCTCTAGCAAAGCCAACACCAGGAGAACCTCTGTTCCTCTACATCTCCGTGAGCGACGTGGCAATAAGCTCAGTACTAGTGAAAGAGGATGACAATACATAATTGCCAGTATATTTTGTGAGCAAAACATTGGCAAAGTATGAGATCAACTACTTGGCCATCGAAAAGTACGTCTACGCATTGATCATATCAGCAAGAAAGTTGGGACCATATTTTCATGGGCATGAAATAACAGTACTCACAAGTCAACATTTGAAGCACCTCTTGCAAAAACCAGACACATTAGGAAGGCTGACAAAATGGGCAGTTGAGATAAGTGAGTTCCGTATTAATTTTGCACCTAGAACAGCCATCAAACGGCAGGCACTAGTAGATTTTATTGCGGAATTCACCGGAATCAGCCCTGACAGGGACTTAAGTGAAATTACAGGCACAACTGAAACAAGTACCAGTTAGGGGACACAGCTAGAGGACTTGTGGGAAATGCACACTGATGGGTCATCCAATGCAGGAGGATCAGGTGCAGGCCTCCTATTATTCCCGTTGGGCAGAGGGACACCAATGCGTTACGCCATGGTACTTACCTTAAAGGCAACCAGTAACGAGGCAGAATACGAGGTATTGATAACGGGCCTAAGAATAGACAAAGGGGTAGGGGTGAAGCACCTACGAGTTAAGTGTGACTCTCAGTTGGTTGTCAACTAGGTGAAGGGAAATTACATTACAAAGTCAGAGAATATGCAGAAATATATACAACAAGCCAAGGACCTGATAACGAGTTTTCAAGGCTTCGATATTGAATCAGTCCCAAGAGAACAAAACCATGAGGCAGATGCCCTAAGTAAGTTAGCCTTGGGAACGGAGGCAGGCAAAGAAGTCCACTTCGTGGAACAAAGAATGCAATCAGTGATAGAAAAAAATGGAAAACTTGGTGATAGATGAGGGGGAGGCCTGGATGACCCCATTGCGCCAGTATATTACTGAGGGAAAGCTCCCAAAAGACAAGGTAGAGGCAGTAAAAATTGAGAGGATGGCCAGAAAGTATGATATGATGGACAATGAGCTCTATAAGAAGGGATACTCCACACCTTTCCTCGAGTGCATAACATATCCGGAAACGAAGAAAGTATTGGCAGAGCTCCATGAGGGTGATGCCGGATGTCATGAAGGAGCAAGATCAATAATTCGGAAGGTCTACAATCTGGGTTACTATTGGCCA
The DNA here is from genome assembly GCA_036873135.1 of Clarkia xantiana subsp. parviflora. NCBI lineage: Eukaryota > Viridiplantae > Streptophyta > Magnoliopsida > Myrtales > Onagraceae > Clarkia > Clarkia xantiana. The sequence continues at coordinate 22,737,406 of JAPTYO010000012.1, forward strand.
ACAATGAAAAAGGAAGCGACAGATTTGGTGCAAAAGTGTGAGCATTGCCAAAGATACTCTAGAAACATAACAGCCTCAGCGGTGAGGCTAAGTTCAACTTCGAAAGCATGCTCATTTTCACAGTGGGGGATTGACCTAATAGGTCCCCTACAAATAACAAAAAACTTGCATAGTTGTGGCAATAGATTACTTCTCCTAATGGATAGAGGCAAAACCAATGGGAATGACAACAGATGAACAAATTATCAATTTCATTCAATCACAAATCGTCTCAAGATACGGAGTCCCGAAGGTCATAATAAGCGATAATGGACCACAATTCAAGAGCAAGAGACTGCAATGGTATTGTGAAAGGTTGAACATAGAACAACGTTTCGCATCAGTAAAGCACCCCCAGACAAACGGACAAGTAGAATCAGCAAACAAGATAGTGTTAGACGGTTTGAAGAAAAGAATCCATGCTACCAAGGGAAGCTGGGTGGATGAGTTAGAAAATGTCTTATGGGCAGTACGAACAACACCAAAAATAGCCACAGGAGAAACACCATTTGGTTTAGTGTACGGAACCGAGGCAGTAGCACCAGCAGACATGGCAGTGTCATCACTAAGAACAGCATACTTCGAGGAACATGAAAATTAAAAGGCAAGGCTCTTGGACCTAGATCTGGTAGACGACAAGAGAAAGAATTCAGAAGAGGCACAGGCACAAAAACGACTCGTATCCGCAAGGTACTACAATAGACAAGTCCGAGAAAGGCAATTCCGTATAGGAGAATTAGTCCTAAGGAAAAACGTGTTCTCACACCTAGACAAAGTCAGAAAGCTATATCCAAAATGGGAAGGACCATACAAAATAGCATCAGTGCCATACGCGAATGCATACCGCCTAGAAGACGGAGATGGAAATATCTCTACAAACACTTTCAGTGGGGAGCACCTGAAGAAAAGTTCTGTGCACTCTAGAAGCCAATCCTGTGAAAAATTATGTGCCCTCCAGGAGCCAATCCTGTGAAAAGTTATGTGCCCTCCTGGAGCCAATTCTGTGAAAAGATTCGACGCCCCCAAGAGCGTATCTTGTGGACTAACACTGTGCCCTCCGGGAGCCAATCCTGTGAAAAGTTCTGTGCCCTCCGGGAGCCAATCCTGTGAAAAATTATGTGCCCTCCGGGAGCCAATCCTGTGAAATTTTTTGTGCCCTCCGGGAGCCAATCCCGTGAAAAGATTCGACGCCCCCAAGAGCGTATCTTGTGGACTAACACTTTTCCCTCCGGGAGCCAATCCTGTGAAAAGTTTTGTGCCCTCCGGGAGCCAATCCCGTGAAAAGATTCGACGCCCCCAAGAGCGTATCTTGTTGATCAACTCTGTGCCATCCAAGAGCCAATCTTGTGAACAACTATGTGCCTTCCGGGAGCCTATCTCGTGAAAAATTTCCTATGCCCATAGGAGCATATGATAAAGTGATCTTTACATCACCCACAAGAGCATGCCATGAAAATGTTTTTTACAAGGCAATGATATATGATATGAAAAACATACAAGTTTGTTCATGATGAGATTGCAGGTATCATAATAGACAAAGGTACCAATGGATTTCAAGTAAGAAGAAGCATAAACAAAGAAGGAATCCATTACCAAGGAACCAAATAAACAACCACAAGCAGTCATCATGAAAATTAGCAAGTTATCCTACCATCCATACCACAAGTCAAGAGAGGTATCTCAAGGAAAACAAACACAACCAAAAAAAGTAGCAAGGCCATAAAAATCCCAAGTACAAACTCACAAAATAAACCCGACCTATCAAAGGGAGAAGTCGCTCAACCCATCAAGAAAAGGAAAAATAAAGAGATATGTACGAGGATATGGGTATCAGGTAGTCAACAAGATGCCAATAAAGAGTCCTCGCGGTCCTGAAATCCTAAAGATGAACCACTTATAAGAACTCGAGAAAGAGGAAGAAAAGCCCGAACATTAGGCAACCTCACAGGCACCTCAACAAAACAACAAAAAGACACCATCATACTCAGCTAAGGCTGAACCTTCCACTACCCTGATGGGTTTCCCTATGGCCGTTAGGCCCTTTAAACGGCGAGGAAACGGTGAGCAGGCCCACTGGGCCCTAAAAGGAGGTCAAGAAGACCAAAGCGAAGGGTCCCGACAGAGGGAGTCCCGATGATGAAAGGTCCCGACAGAGTCGGTCCCGATAGGTGAGCTGGATGCTCCCGATGAGATGCCTTTAAGTAGGCCCCGGTGATGAATCCCTGAGAATGATTGGCCCTGTCACGATGACGAGGGGCCCCGAGCGGTGACACAAAGAGATAACTCTGGAGTCCCCGTTATTGGTCGGGACTTGCTATCAGAGGTTGAGGCCGAGATACGCGGGGCGTGGCCGAGATAAGCGAGATCATGGCCTAGATAGGCGGGATCGTGCCCGAGATACGTGGAATATGGGCTAACCACCCCAACGGTTCACCAGGTAACTGAGGTACCTCTCCACCTATAAAAGGGCAGACGTTACCTCAGATCACATTACGTTTTGAGATACACCTTTTGAGATTACTGCTTGTTAGTCCATACGAGATACTCATTTAAGCATCGGAGAGGGATTTTGGGTCACCGCCTGGTCTATCCCCTCTTGCAGGATTACGTGGAGCAAAGGAGCTCGGATCGCCGTCAAGATCATACCGGATTTCCACCGTGATCCAACATTGGCGTCGTCTGTGGGAAGCGTAACAAAAGCTAATATGCCTTCTACTCGTTCAATGGCGGCTGGCAAGCAAAGAAGACAAGGACAATCTGGTGGTTCCCGTCATCCTGCTGGGACGACTCTGAATTCACCACCGGAGCATGATGAGGACCAGAATCTCCCTGCTGAGGTCTCCCAGACAGAGGGCCACAACGAAGTCCCCGAAGATGCTGCTCAGCACCATGAAAATAGGGAGCAGGAGGCTCCCCCAAATGCGGACCTGACAAAGGCTGTGGCGGATGCCATGCCGCTGTTTTCGGCGGCCGTGGAGGCTCTCTTAGATCGAAGAGAGGCTGCGAGGAGACAGGAGGAAGTGCCCCAACCAGCAGAGGTTCAGAATGTGCAGGAGGCCCAACCTCGGAGCCAGGATAAGGGTAAGGAGCCTGCTCAGTCGGAGCGATTTGTGGTCGATGGGCCAGGACCAGTGCATCATAGGACCATTCCCCTTAATGGTCCTATTACCCCCGATCAGGTGGTGAAGATCGTGAACATCTGCATGGGAGAGCAGAAGCCGCTGCTGTCGGAACTGAGGGATCGATCCTCTCATCCCTTTGTTCCCCGACTAATAGACACCCTCGCCCCGCCAGGGCTGGGTATCCCCACGATTAAGGAGTATGATGGCGAGGGAGATCCGGTTCGTCATGTTCAGAAGCACCTCATGGCATGTCTGGGCAGAGCCCCGAATGAAGATATCGTGTGTACATTGTTCCCGAACACACTTGGTGAGAGAGCCTTGACCTGGTTCTTCAGTCTGCCCCCAGGGTGCATCACTTGCTGGTTCTTCAGCCTTGACCTGGTTTATCAGGATTCCCATAAACGACGCCAATGTTGGATCATCAAAGTCTGGCTAAGCCTGATAGTGGCTCTTCTGGTTCTCGCCTGGGAACTAGTCTGGTTTGGGTCTTTAGGTATGAGGTTCGATCCAACTAAAATCTCAACAATTGGTGAGTGCCTTGAGTTCTTACTAATGGAGTCTCTCTAAAATTTGAAGCTTTGTGGGTTATCTTCTTCTTTTTGGCGGGACTCTCTTGGTGAGACCTGAGAAAGGTGGTGTTTTCCCTATGATTCCAGTCTGAAGCTTAAGATAGTATATGTGTATTGAATGTAGGAATCTTGTAAATGAATGTAAATGTCTTACTGTTTATATGAGATTTTGAACTGACTTTGGGCGACGTTAGATTCCTTTGAGGGTTTGTCTCTACGGTGGTTCCTAGCAGGTGACAAGTAGGTCACCACCTCACCTTTTACTTAGTAGAGTGGGTTTCTATATGACGACGTTAAGCAGGTGATGAGTGGGTCGCCACCTCACCTTTACCTAGGAGAGTGGGTTTACTTTTATGGCGGTGTCAAGCAGGTCACCACTTCACCATTTCTTAAGAGAATGATTTTTCTTCAAGTCGGTATTAAGCTGGTCGCCACCTCACCATTCCTTAATAGGATGGATTTATTGGTGGCGTCGTCTTTCTGTACCATTCTTGTGGATATATCGTTTGGCGTCACATGGAGCAACTTCTTGCAGAGTACCCTTTCATTGATCTTCTGTCAATTGTCGACTTTGGCTTAGTATTTTATCATGGTTCCAACAACCTAGATATGCCATTTTGAGGCCCTGAGGTAGTGGGGCAACTGCGGTGATCAGGATGTTGTAAAGGAGTTTGTAGGAGCCCTGAATGGTGCTACGTGTGTTGCATGGTGGGTGTTAGGAATGGTCGGCACGGGCCCTTCCCTTTGAGGCCATTGTGGTCTTTGGTCGGGGGATTCCTTGACTATTCTCGGATTGAAGTCTATCGAACCTAGGGATTGTTCCATGGAGTGTCCTAGATGACCCAAAGCATTCCAGGGTTCATATCCTGGTGGTGGGGCCGCGACAACGACCTTCTGCGAATCTTCTCGTTGGTAGGCCCTTAGAGGTCACATGCCCGATGATTAGGTGGTCTCTGTATCCTCCACCAGAGGTACCGAGTAGGCTTGGTTTCCCCCTGTGAGGGTTCATCACTCTGTTGGGGAGCGACGGGGGCTAGCTAGTTGTCGGGAGACATAGAGCCGCTCGGAACCCTGCTTGACGTTTCTCCTTTCGCCATGGAAAGCAAGAAGTAGGCCACAGATTTTTGTTATGTTCCCGCAGAGGGCGAAAATTATGGATCCTTAACGGCCGTGGTGGTCTTGCTACCTGCTTGCTCCGGTAACCTGCAAAAGGGGACTTGGCCGGTGGTATCTCCGGGGATCCCTCTCGGACGGTAATTAAGAGATACCATGATGACCCTAGTGAGTAAGTACCTAGGCCTTCGTTGTGTGTTGTCCGAGTTAGGTCGGGGGCTTGAGAGATATGTTAGCAGCGTCCTATTAAAGTTGGTGAACCTTAGTTTGTGGAAAATGGAGGGGGAGAATGATGACATGTTTAGCATAGGAGGAGATATCCATAAGGATCCAACCATTACCTTTTGTAAGGTGAAATTAGGTTGTTGGTTATGTTGTAAGAAGTGGTTTAATTTTCTCTAGTTTGGAATCATAATAATAAAAGAAAAGTGGTGGGCATAGAGTAGAGGATGGGGGCGTTGACCTAGCTTGGAGACAATATATAGGTATTTTTGATTGAAAAAAGAAAGAGTAGTTGTGGATTATTAATTAATTAAATGAGGCAAGGAAAGAAGAAAGGGAACAAGTCGTCGTCAGTTGAGGCGGCAGTCAATGTCATCCGGCGGGGCTGCCCAATTTATAAGAAGACCTCCATCTCCATCACCATCACTTGGTTAATTAGTAGTCTTGCAGAGAAAGAAAGAAAGAGAAGAGAATGGCATTTGGAGTAATGGAGGTGGTGTTGGTAAACGCAAAAGGGCTTGGCGGAACTGATTTCTTTGGTACGTTTCTTTATCCTTCTTTCTGCCTTTCTTCTTGTTTAATCCAATCCAATCCAATCCAATTATGATTAACTATATAACAGGAAAGATAGATCCATATGTCATCATCAAGTACAAAAATCAAGAGCGTAAGAGTAGCGTCGCTAGAGGTAACTCAATTCTTTCCTTAATTCTTTTCTTTCATCTCCATCTTTATGGTTATATTTTTTATTATGATTTTTCTTTACTAGTTTTAATTTAACATTTTTTCATTACAATTATTCATTTATTTTACTTTATAAACCCTAAATCTAACCTCCTTAATTTTTTCCATCTCTTTGTTATATTATATTATATTTCACTAAGTTCATTTTAAATATAATGTAAATTTTAAGATCCAAATAAAAAAATAAAGATGATTAAAATTTAGACAATCTTAATTTGTGAGTTAATTTTAAAAGTAAGCATATTTTTGGGTATTCAAAAATTATATATAATAACACTTTACAAATGAAACTCAAAATATTGGTGTGTTGTGGATAGTGTCATGGGTACAAGAATGTTCAGATTTTAAGAAAATATTATATATATAAATAATTGTATTTTTTTTTAAAAAAAAATATTACTTAGGTAGAAAAGTATAACTAACATAATCATCATATACCAAATAGTTAAAAAAATAAAACACCATGTAATTTAATGACACTTTACAAAATACAACTAAAAATTGATGAAACTATACAAATAAGTGAGATAAATGTAAAACACCAACTAATTCAATGTTTCATGTATGCAAGTGATTTATAGAGTATAAAAATGTTCCAAAAGATCATTAAAAAAAAAAATTATACTTGGCTAGTTATTGACTCGAATTTTCTACAAAATTTTACATATATGAAAATTATACTTGGCTAGTTATATGTTTGATTTGAGCTTCGCGTGTAAATTCACTTTTTATAAATAAATATATATTAAAAAAAAATATGTCTCTTATTGTTGATTAGTTTGTTATAGTAGTTTACATAAATTAAAATATATGATATCATAAACACTCGAATGGTCTTCACATGTACTTTCATATGAAAATAACTCTTCATAAACCCGAGTACCGTTGAAAAAATTATGATTCTTTAATTACGATATTTAAAATTAATACTATTTTCGTTGGAAAGCGAACATAAAACCATTTAATCCATTTAATTTAACTGATGCTACGAGGCAACAAATAAAGTCTTAATATGTTGACCTCAATTAAATCTCCTAAATACATAAGGATACATCATAATGAACAAAACCATAAGAATAAAGACCCGATGGTGGCAAATTGAAAGCTATATTTTCCAACTTGTCTGCACTGCAAAAACTTGCCATGACCGATCGAATTTATAGACATCAAAATTAATTATATAATGTTATTTAATAACATGAATTTTATGTTGTGTTTTAAAAATCAGAATTACTGATTATGTCAAATCTGTAATATGCATTTGAGGTCGTAGGCTTTAAAATAAAATTTAAATATTAGAATTACTATTTTCACCACACACACAATTATTTTATCTGACGTAAATATATGTTTTTTTAGCTGACTCTAATAATTAATTAATTAATATATAGGAACAGTGGTCATTTAATAGATGCGATAGATTTCACAAGTGATGAACGTAGGTAGGTGATATTACTTTTGATTGAGCAAAATAAAGAATAAGTTAATTGGAGTTTATTATATTTGTAAGTGAGTGACTAGAGAGAGTATGAAAGATGGTTGGAAATGCATGCAGAAGAAGGAGGAAGTCCATGTTGGAATGAGAAATTTAGATTCAGAGTGGAATATCCGGGGAGTGGAGGCCAATACAAACTCATCTGTTCCATCATGGACCACGACAATTTTTCTTCTGATGATTTCCTTGGTGAGGCCACGTAAGTTAGTTTTCTTCTTACTTTTCACATTTCTATATTATATTATTTCTTACTTACAAATTAATATGAAAGAAATTGTTTGTATAATAAATAAATAAATAGGATATATGTGGAAGATTTATTGGCATTAGGATCCGAGAATGGAAGCTCACAACTGCATCCAACCAAGTATCGTGTGGTTCGTGCAAACGGCAGTTACACCGGCGAGATCCAGGTTGCCCTCAATTTCAACTTCCACCAGGTTACCACTTACTTTTACATAATATATATTAAATTTCTTATCTTTCTCAATATTACCTTTTATCTATACTTGTGATAATTAATTCATTCATTAAACTAAATTATATTATAGGGAAAATACTAATTTTTGTTTACTCAACTATATATTGGATGTAAGTTTTAGGAGGCTCATCTTATTTATTTCTTTACACCTTCTTCCACTTTCAAGTATGGCCTATCACTCAGTTATTACTTGATTCACCTAGTTAGACAGCTCGCAGTGACTAGAATACATATTAGACATGTTCACAGAGTCTAAGAGATAATATCTAGGGTGTGCAGGTGTCTGGGCAAGCCTCGTTGCTCCCCCTAACCATTCAAAACTCTAAATCAATCATTGTTCAATTGGCCGAGTTATTAGACTCGCCGTAAACCAAGTTCATGCTAAACATAGTTTCCTAGATCATGATAATATTTTGGCATGGGCTCGGGCCAATGCGAGTCAATAAGTCACACTTCTGATAATTGAGACTCCAAATAAGCATAATAAAAAATGGAGATTCCTAAAATTCAGAGCAATGGTTGATACTCTTAAAAAATTGTTTCCCTAAATTATATTTTAAAACATTGTTTTTTTTTTTTTTTTTGCCAATATTTCAAAACATTGTTATTTGGTTAAATTACAAATAAAAAAAGTGATTTGGCGGATGGAAAAGTATTCTTTATGTGCATCATTATGTTGCTGATCGAGCTGATTATATTGTTTAAAATAATATGTTCTTTTTTACTATTTTTTTTATTTTAATTTTTTTGGGTACACATCAGAGTAGAATACTGTTCTAAAGATTAGAAGATGATGGACACATGAATATGATTAAAATACTAATTACTTTTGGTTATCACAACTATTCTTTTAATAAATTTGTTGGAACATTAACGATATATAACAATTTAAAACTTAACAAATCATCGATCAACATCTAAAAGATAATAATAATAATAATAATAATAATAATAATAATAATAATAATAATAATAACGTAGAACAAACTTTTATTATATTGAAATTAATGTCAACTTACACATTGAAATGAAAGTATTTTGTTATAATTTTTTAAATTTACTGTGTAGTTCATCATTAGTACATATCAAAAGACTCACGTAGCCGAAACATATTCATATACACGGTTAAAAAGGTCTTAATAATATCAAGTGTGATAACATATGTAACAATTATTGATTACATTACTAACTTTTATTTACTGATGATGTCATTTGCAGATGAAAAAGGAAGATGAAAAAGTCGACTATGGAGGATGGAAGCAGAGCGATTACTAGTTCGTTCAACTTTTTACTCGTTACTCACTTTATCTATAAGGAAAAATGTTATTACCTTTATGTTTATGTTTGACGTAAATTACGATTGTACATTTTAATTTTTTTTTTTTTGTATAATACACTATTTATATTTTAAATCATATAGTCATTCTTAGTTTTTCGTTAAATTTGAACCGAAATTGTTTAACATTATGAAAACATAGAATATACCATTATTTAAGTCTAATCATTCTAAATTTTTAAATCAAACTTATGCAAAACAATCAACATAGTTTTCAAAACGTTTTTCTACTAAATATTCAATACTTTTTTTGTTAAACTTAGTATCAATGCTTACTAAGGATGCTACTCATCAATGCAGCTAATTGTACAAAGGCAACCAAACCCAAGCATTAAAAACCAAGAACTTCGAATGAGAGTAGGGCTGGGCATAAAAACCGGTTCGGGCGAACCGAACCGGAACCGAACCAATATAAACCGGTTCTAACTGAACCGGTTCTTAAATGGTTCGGTTTTGATAAGGAATATATGGAGCGGTTTTCAACTGGTTCAAAACAGGTTCCGAACCGGTTTTGAACCAGTTTTTCAGAACCACTTTTATTACATAAAGCATAAATTGTTAAATAGTAACACACTCTTGCATCTTTTTTTTTGGGTAGATTAAAGGGCTATAAACAAGCCGAGTATCCGGCAAGCTCGACTCGACTCAGTTTACTCGAGCTCGAACTCGACCGAGCCTTAATTTTTCAAGCTCGAGCTCGACTCGGTGCCATACTTGACATGCTCGAGTTCGGCTCGATAAGGTTAAAAATTCAATTAAATAATAAATTGTGCATCTTAGCTCGAGGTCGAACTCTTCCTCGACTCAATATATACATATATAATATTATTACGTAAAACTCGAAAAACTCAAACTCGAACTCGACTCGAATATGCAAAACAAAAAAGCTCGATTAGACTCGCGAGCCTCTCGAGTCGAGTACAAGTGAACTCGAACTCGACTCGGTATCAAAAAAAGTTCAACTCGACTCGAAATTTAGCGAGTCGAATTTGAATATCGACCAAGCTGATCTCGAGAAGCTCACGAGTAGCTTGAATCGTTTACACCCATAGGGTAGATCCTTCATTATTTGGGTTTGGTTCATATTGGATATATAGGTGGTCGTAGCAGATTTGTTTACTTATATATAGTTATTATATATTATGTTAGCTCATATCAGTTCTACTGTCAATTGAGTTTAGTTTTGAACTCGAAACTTAACTTAGGAATAGTTCTATACTGGCCGTATATTTTGAATTTTAGTAAAAAAAAAAAAAGGTGTATATTTTGAATTTTAGTAAAAAAAATGAAAAAAGGTTCAAAACCGGTTCGAACCGGTTCAAAACCGGTTCTCCTATGGTTCGGTTCTAGGACCTAAAATCTGGTTCGGTTCTTACCTGGTTTAGAAAACCAACTGAACCTAAAATCTGGTTTTGGTTCGGTTCTGAACCGGTTCGGCCAAAAACCGAAACGCCCAGCCCTAAATGAGAGTGTCAATTTACTCATTTCTAGCCACAATCCAATTACCAGTTCCGCTGCAGATATTGTAATGAGGGCTGTTGGATCACGGTGGAACTCCGGTACGGACTTTGACGGCAATCCTAACTCCTTTGCTCCACGCAATCCTGCAAGAGGGGATAGACCGGGCGGTGACCCAGAATCCCTCTCCGATGCTTAAATAAGTGCCCAATACGAACTGGCAAGCAATAATCTCAGAGTCTATTGAATTCAACGTAAAAGTTCTGAGGTGACCTCTTGCCCTTTTATAGGCGGAGAGATGCCTCAGGTACCTGGTGAAACGTTAGGGGTGGTTAGCCCGTATCCCGTGTATCTCGGGTGTGATCCCGTCTATCTAGACCATGATCTCGCATATCTTAGCCATGCCCCGCGTATCTCGGCCACGCTCCGTGTATCTTAACCACGTTCCGCGTATCTCGGCCACGCCCCGCATATCTTGGCCTTATCCTCTGGTATCGAGTCCCGACTCCCGTCGGGGACTCCAGAGTTATCTCGTTGTGTCACCGCTCGGGGCCCCTCGTCATCGTGACAGGGCCAATCATTCTCAGGGATTCATCGTCGGGGCCTATTTAAAGGCTTCTCATCGGGAGCTTCCAGCTCAGCTGTCAGGACCGACTCTGTCGGGACCTTTTATCATCGGGACTCCCTTCGTCGGGACCCTTCTCCTAGGTCATCTTGACCTTCATTTTGGGCCTGGTGGGCCTGTTTGCCGTTTCTTCCCCGTTAAAGGGCCTAACGGGTGTAATCGAACCCATCATTTGCCCCCAAGACATGAGGGACTTTTAGTTCGTCGTGTCTTCCAACACCCGACCTCCCGATATTGGAATCGGGGATCTTTCCCTTGGTTTAGTCATTCAATTATCAGTCTTCTTCTTCACGTATCCTCAGTGTTTTGTAGATAACTGCCAAATCCCAGGGGTCTCCTCGGTTCCCAGTTCATTAAATGCAATAGATAGTGAAGCGACGTTTTCAGCCCACGTGCCTGATTTTTCGCGCCTGTCCTTTTCTGAAAAGTGCTTTTCAGGCCGTTTCATCATTACGTCTGTTGTCCTTCTGCACGTTTCATCTCAACGGTCCAGATTAAGACTCTTCGACTTCGACGACTCGGATCGAAGTGTCCCTTCAACTGCCTTCTTCGTCTATAAAACCCTAGCCATGGTCACAATTTAACTTTTACCGTTTCCGAATTCTCAAAAGCTCTCTGCGATTTCTTTGTGATTTCAAGCTCTGTAATTTCGAAGGTCTTGGAGTTTCTCCGATCATCTTTCCGGTGACGCCTCGTTCATCTCCTCAACCTTTACTTCATCATGTCTGGTAAGGGATTCCCCTTTGTTGCTTGTTCGTCTTTTCCTTGTTTACAGCTTTCCAAGAGTCCCACTGTATTTTTCTTGTCATGGTTGCTTTTCAGACAGCGGGTCCAGCTCTGAGGGGAGAAAACCTTTTCACTTTGATTATGCTTTGAATGAGATCTCCAATACTGCTTATGATGCAGCCTTCTGAGAGGGTTGTATCACTATTACCTGGGAACCCCGTTTCCCATATCCTTGGCCTCGCCCCTCGAGTAACCCTGAGGTTACTCGTCCTCAAGAAGGGGAGGTATTTGTCTCTACGGGACAGGTATCATCGGGGATCAGATTCCCCTTTTGTGGTAATCTGGTCGAGATGTGCCATCATTACAAAACACACCCCACTACCTTTTCTCCCCATGCCATCCGCCTCTGGAACGCCTTTCAAGTTCTCTGCTTCCGACAGAAGTGGGTCTACAGCCTCCAGCTCTTCAGAACCTTCTATGGGATGAAGTGCAACGAGGCGGGGGTTTGCGCTTTCTACCCTCGGATGCCTAAGTGGAGTAAGCAGCAGCTTGCCCGGTGTGGCTGGACCAATGACACCTGGAAGGTGGTCAAGGGTCGGGGACTCCTGGTTGACACGGGGTCCGACAATAGTAGCTGGAAGAGGAGCTACTTCTTCATCCGACACTCTTCGATTCCCTGGCCTCGGTGGGAGGTGGCAGCAGACCCTCTGCCTGCTTTCCATACTTACACCGACGAGGATTTTGAAACTCTTCAACTTATTCAGCTTTATCGATGGGGGGATTCTTACACTCCCCTCAACGCCAACTCACTTGTGGAGCGGGACCTGGTGCACGTCGGGATCCGACTCCTCGATATTGTCTCTGGGGGGCAGCTCTTCGACGGCCCTTCTAATATGGTCCCTTGGGTAAACTTCTAACTCTTCTTTGTTTACTGTTTGCAGCCAAGAAGATATCTGTGCTAACCGATCTGTTCCTTAAGCAGGGGGAGACTGATGTTGTCCGCCCCTCGCAGAAGAGGAAGTCCGCCAAGAAGGCTGCTGCTCGGTCGGGGTCTCCTTCAGCGGAGCAACCCAAGCGGAAGCGGGTGGATCTGGACCAACTTTTCGATGTCCAGAATGTTGAAGAAGGTAAAAAGCTCCGACTTGCTATAAAATCATACAGGAGGATGGTCCCGAGGGATTTGATACCTTCAACCAAAGAGGCCCGCATTGCTGACGTTAATCGAGGCGAAACTCCACGCGTTCTGAAGGCGGGCTACTATCATTATCAGGGGAAGGATCAATACGTCTCCGGACGTATCATTTGGTGTAAGAATCCTGATGAACTTCCTGATTACATTTCTGAAGCTTCTCATCCTCCAGGTGCAGGTCGCTCGGGAGCTCCCTCGGGTGCCGCAGCTTCCGCGGACGCACCGTCTTCAGCGGGGGTGCCTTCCTCAGCTGGAGAGAAGGCTCCAACTGGCGAACAGTTTCGTCAGGTGGAAACTTTGGACTCCTCCGAGGAGACTGACGAGGGTGGCTCCCTTCGTCAGCGTCGGAAAACGGGGCAATCCCCCTTGAAACCAACCCCTCAGGGGCCGCTTCCTTCATCTTCTCCGCAGCAGCGGCAGCCATCGCCCATCCATGACTTCACTCCTTCCCCCGTTCGGGCCGAGACGGAGGCGTGCCCCTCCACTTATCGTCGTCCTCCTCCTCTTGCTCTCGATGGGAACTTCTACAGGCCCTTTGATTCTTCACAAGAGAATGCTCCCTGGATTCCTATCCAGACGCTTCAAGGAGTTCCGCTCACACAAGGGGAGCAGGACCAGGAGCTGGCCCTGCATCTGCTGGCAGGCTCGATCCTGCCTACTATGCGGCATCCGATTTGCCTCAATTGGACACATATGCAGCGGGATGTCAGGAATATGGCCATGCGCCGTATACAGGTAAGACTTCGCTTTCTTTCTTTTGATGATAAATCGGGTCGTTGGTCCATTAACACTTTTCCTTCCTACTGCAGGAGCTCGGGGACGTCAACCGCCTCATCGGGTATGTTATTGCCTATGATGAGTCCCGGGAGCGGGACCGAGGGGTCCGCGAGCAGCTCCAGGAGGATCTTAAGGCCTCCCATTCTTCGCGGGGAAAGCTTGTCAAGGAGCAGGCTGTCCTCAATCAGAAGATTCGGGACCTCCAGCAGCAGATCGTGGACTTCGAGGGGCTCTTGAGGCAAGAGCGGTGTTGGATCACGGGCGAAGCTCCGTTACGTCCTTGACGGAAGGCTTGGACTCCTGGGCTCCGCGTAATCCTGCAAAAGGGGATGACCTGGGTGGTGACCCAGAATCCCTCTCCGATGCTTAAATGAGTACGGTGATCAATGGGGGTAAGCAAAGCGTAAGTTCGTATTAGCGTAGATGGTTTTCTGAGGTAACCTCCTCCTTTATATAGAAGGAGGAGTTACTCAGTTACCTGTTACTGCGCTTGGCAGTTATACCCACGATTCCGTGTATCTCGCCATGATTCCATATATCTCGGCTAGGATTCCGTATTTCTCGCCTCACGCTCCGCGTATCTTACCCATACCTCCGCGTATCTCGGGCACGCCCTGCGTATCTCGGGGGAGATTATCTATATCTTAACCGTCTTCCCACTACTCTCATCTAGTAGGCGGGTTTCTCGGTCTTATCCTCTGATCACAAGTCTCGACTCCTGTCGGGGACTCCAGAGTTGTCTCATTCTAGATCACCACCCAGGACCTTCAGTCTCTACGGGACAGGTCCAGCCTCTGCGGGGCTTTATTTATCGGGGCCTTTACTAAGGCATATCGGGGCCTACTCAGAGGCTTCTTATCGGGAGCGTTCAGCTCATTCATCGGGACCGCTAAAGTCGGGACCCTTCGTGCTGGGCCTCTGGGCCTTCAAGGCTTTTCACGAGGCCCACTGGACCTACTCGCCGTCCAGTGGCTGTTAACGGGGCTAACGATTACATCGGAACCCATCATTTGCCCCCAAGACATGGGGGACTTTTAGTTCGTCATGTCTTCCAGTCCAAATCTTTTGACCTCTCTTGTCGAAGGTTTTCGCTTTCATGCCCTCCGATACCACCGTCGTGGGCCTTTGTCTCCCGAGATCACCGTCGGGGACTTTTACCTTCACATTCCTTGATGCCTCTTTGCTGAAGGCTTTTATTTCCACACCCTCTGATACCACTGTCGGAGGTTTTTGCCTTGCGTGTGATCGTTACCTATCAGAGTCTCTCTCTTATGATTGCCTTGGGCCCACCAGGCCCCATGGGCAGTTGCCAAATCCGAGGAGACTCCTCGGTTACTGTAGCATTAAATGCCTAGGGATAAAGAAACGACGTTTGAACCAGCGTGACTGCTGTTTTCTGAAAAAGGCACTCATTACGTCAGCATCGTCTTTTCTGTACTGTCCATCAGTCTTCGACGGTTGAGATTGAATTGTTTCATCTCCAACGGTCCAGATTAAGTCCGTCCAATCTGTCATTTTGCTTATAAAGCTAAGACCTGGGCAATATTCTTCTTCACCGTCTCCATTTTCGGAAGGGCCTCCGTTTTTGGACCTGAAGTTTTCTTCTCTCCATGTCTTTTGCTCCTCAAGTTATTCAAGACTTTACCATGTCTGGTAAGGTTTCCTTCTCCATTGTTTGCTTGCCTCTTTACTTGGCTTAATTGTATTTTTCCGAATGAGCTTAACATTCCTTTTAATGGCTAATTTCAGATGGTGAATCTGGTTTCGAGGGAAGGAAGCCTTTCAACTTCGACTATGCTCTGAACGAGATTTTCAGCACTGCTTATGATGCAGCTCTCCGGGAAGGATGTATCATTTCCGCCAAAGAGGCCGATGCTCAAGGCCGGAAATGCATACCACAAGTTCAGAGTGAAGAGGAGCTGCTTCTTCATCGGAAACTCCTTGATCCCATGATTCTAACATCCATTCCTCCAACGGATGACCCTGTGGAGCCTTCTGCCACTAACTCCGTGGATCCATCCCCTGCTGACACCGCCAATAAGGACCAAGTTTAATACCTACATCTTTTAGTCCTTGTTGCTTTTCTCCTTTGTTGCTTTTCTCCTTTGTTTCTTGTAGGGAACTCCTTTGGCCTTCGAGCCTTTATCTAAGGAATTTCTTTTATCTGTTTTGGCGTTGATATTCATTCGCACTTTATCTAAAGCGGCTTAAGATTCGTTACTCAGAACGTTCCGATGCACCATTAAAATGACTTCATACGTCCTTCCAACGTTTTACTCGGGACTTTACCACTTAAGGTTTCTCATCTAAAATCGGGACCTCAGCACACAAGGTTTCTAGTCCGAAATCGGGACTTCACCACTTAAGGCTTCTCATCCAAAATCGGGACTGCACCACACAAGGTTTCTCGTCCAAAATCGGGACTTCACCACTTAAGGCTTCTTGTCCGAAATCAGGACTTCACCACACAAGGTTTCTCGTCCAAAATCGGGACTTCACCAGCATGTCGTCCACATATGCCTCCATGGTTTTCCCCAGCATGTCCCCGAACAACTTGTTCACCATCCGCTGGTAAGTTGCTCCGGCATTGATCAATCCGAAGGGCATCACGTCGTAGTGGTAGACGTCGCTGTCGGCGTAAAAAGCTGTGTGGGGGGCATCCTCCTTCGCCATCTTGATCTGGTTGTACCCGGAATAGGCATCCATGAAGCTCAACAGCTCATGTCCCGATGTGGCATCCACCAGCTGGTCAATCCTCGGAAGCGGGTAGCAGTCCTTCGGGCAGGCCTTGTTCAAGTCGCGGAAGTCGACACACATCCGCCACTTTCCGTTACTCTTTCGCACCAGCACTGGGTTAGCCACCCAAGTCTGGAATCGGAGCTCCTTGATGAATCCAGCATCGAGCAGTCTGCCCACCTCCTGCTGGATCGCGATCCTCTTATCCGCGCCCATCGGACGCCTTCTCTGCGCGATAGGCTTGATCGCGGGGTCTATCTTCAGCTCGTGCACTATCACGTCGGGGCTGATTCCTGGCATATCACTCGGGGACCAGGCAAACAGCTCCTTAAACTCCTTCAAGAGCTCGATCAACTCTCGGGCTCTTTCCTCCGACAAAGCAGAGCCGATCTTCACCTTCCTCTGAGGCCCATCGATCTCCACTTCCTTCAAATCCTCCATGGGGGCGGGACGCCCATACTCCTCTCGAGGATCAGCATCCGTCTGAAGGACAGTCATGGTCTCCCTCCTTCTTCGTCGAGTGGCATTAACGTAGCATTTTCGCGATGCCACCTGGTCACCCTTGACCTCTCCGACTCCGTTATCAGTCGGGAACTTCATCTTCTGGTGGACCGTCGAGGCGACTGCCATAAGAGGGTTGATTGTGGTCCTCCCGATGATCGCGTTGTATGCCCCCGCAGAATCCACTACGACGAAATCCACGTTTCGCTTCTCCATCTTCCAGCCGCTACCAAACTCTACTGGTAAGGTAATCATTCCCAACGGGTAGGAAGTGGAGCCAGAGAATCCCACCATCGGGAAGTCCACCTGTGTCAGGTCCTTCTTCGTCTTTCCCATGGCCTCCAAAGCGTCCATGAAAAGAATATCGGAGGAGCTCCCTCCGTCTATCAGGATCCGCTTCATCTCGAATCCATCCACGTCCAGGGTCACGACCAGGGCGTCGTCGTGAGGGCTCTCCACGCCTACTAGATCCTCCGCTGAGAAAGAAATCACCATTTCCTCCTTCAGGGTCCACGACCGGGACCTTTTCCCTAACACCACCACGGCAGATATGCGCGATGCGTAATTCTCCCGGGAGGCAGAGGTATCACCTCCCGCCGCCATTCCTCCATGGATGACGTTGATAGTTCCGCGCCTCTCCCTGCGGGCACCCGATCCTGAGGCTTCTTGCTCAACCTTCTTCTTCTTTGGGGACCGGTCGCGGGACTTAGAACGGGATCGGGACCGACTTCTGGAACGGGATCGGCACCGTCCCTTCCCGACGAACTCTTTCAGCTTTCCCTTCTGGATCAGCTTTTCAATCTCCTTCTTCAGCTCCCGACAGTTCTCAGTGTCGTGACCATTGGCACGATGGTAGCGACAATAACGATCAGGGCGGCTTCCTAGGAATTCGCCCTCTTTCCTCGGGGGGTATCGAGCTAGACCTTTCCGATCCATCACAGCTAGCACGGAGGTCATCGAGCTGTTGATGGGGACACTTCGACCTTCGCGGTTATCCTTCTTCGGAGAACGCCTGTCCTCCCTTTTCTCGGGGCGACCACAGTTCCTACTTCCCTCCGTCTTGTCGCTCCCCTTGCGATCATCCGACAGCTTGGATGATGCCTTTCCTCTTCCCGACTTCGGGGGATCGAGCTCTCCAGCAGCAATCTTCGACTCCTGGACGTCAATTTGCTGCTTCACCCTCGCTTGCAGGGCCTCCATACTCCATACAGCCTTCGCGGCCACACTGTGCATCAGGTCGGAGCCATATGGAGCGCTCAGGTTCCGTAGGAAAGTGCGAATCATCTCTCCCTCCGAGATTTCTTCGTCAATCTCCGCAGCACTAGCAGTGAACCGTTGGTAGTAGTATGCCAACGATTCATCGGGCCTCTGTACCACCTGGGTTAAGGTCCTCACGCTCTTCAGAAGGCGTCTCCGACCTTGATATTGTTTGATGAAGCGATCGTGCATATCGGCCCAGCAGGTGATGCTTCCTGGAGGGAGGCTGAAGAACCAAGTCATGGCCCTTTCTCCCAAGGTTATCGGGAACAATGAGCATATAAGATCATCGTTTGAAGTCCTACCCATACAGGCCTGGACATGTCTCTGCACATGGCGGATTGGGTCTCCCTCACCATCGTATTCCTTGATTGTCGGGATGCCTATCCCGGGCGGCGCTACGGTATCGATCAGCCGTGGCACGAAAGGATGGCTGGACCGATCCCTCAGTTCCGAGGTCATCTGCTTTTGGTCACCCATGCAGATGCTAACGATCTTCACCACCTGATCAGCGGTGATGGGGCCATTCAGGGGAATGGTCCTGTTCTGCACCGGTCCTGGGCCGTCGACCACGAACTTCTCCGGATGCACAGGCTCTTTACCCTTGTTCCTGGGCGGAATTTCCTGCACCTCTTGTTCTTCTGGGACCACCCTCGGAGGGGGTGGTGGTAACTCCTCCTGCGGAGGTAACTCCTCCGCTTTCCTGGCAGCCTCTCTCTTATCCAGCAAGGCCTCCATGGCAGCCAAGAACATGGGCATAGCCTCCGCTACTGCCTTGGCCAACTCCGAGTTCGAAGATGACCCTTCTTCCCTTCGCGGGACTCCTTCTCTTCCATGGCCCACCGGGTTTGGGGGAGCCTCATCTTCCTCCCTACGCAGGACATCCTGCCTGTTCGTCTCAGCGTCTCGGACTGAGACCCCATAGCCATCACCTTGCCCCCCCTGTCTGGGAAAGAGCAGGGTTCTCACCTTGTTCAGCAATGCGTTCCGGCAACGGGGAATTCACAGTTCCTGTGGGACGAGAACTGCCAGCCTGAACCTGCTTCTTTTTGCCACCACGGGCCATTGATCTGGTAGAAGCTATCTTGACTTTTCGTAAGCTTCCCACAGACGGCGCCAATGTTGGATCACGGGCGAAGCTCCGTTACGTCCTTGACGGAAGGCTTGGACTCCTGGGTTCCGCGTAATCCTGCAAAAGGGGATGACCTGGGTGGTGACCCAGAATCCCTCTCCGACGCTTAAATGAGTACGGTGATCAATGGGGGTAAGCAAAGCGTAAGTTCGTATTAGCGTAGATGGTTTTCTGAGGTAACCTCCTCCTTTATATAGAAGGAGGAGTTACTCAGTTACCTGTTACTGCGCTTGGCAGTTATACCCACGATTCCGTGTATCTCGCCATGATTCCGTATATCTCGGCTAGGATTCCGTATTCTCGCCCCACGCTCCGCGTATCTTACCCATACCTCCGCGTATCTCGGGCACGCCCTGCGTATCTCGGGGGAGATTATCTATATCTTAACCGTCTTCCCACTACTCTCATCTAGTAGGCGGGTTTCTCGGTCTTATCCTCTGATCACAAGTCTCGACTCCTGTCGGGGACTCCAGAGTTGTCTCATTCCAGGACCTTCAGTCTCTACGGGACAGGTCCAGCCTCTGCGGGGCTTTATTTATCGGGGCCTTTACTAAGGCATATCGGGGCCTACTCAGAGGCTTCTTATCGGGAGCGTTCAGCTCATTCATCGGGACCGCTAAAGTCGGGACCCTTCGTGCTGGGCCTCTGGGCCTTCAAGGCTTTTCACGAGGCCCACTGGACCTACTCGCCGTCCAGTGGCTGTTAACGGGGCTAACGATTACATCGGAACCCATCAAGCGGCAGGAGCGGGAGGCGGCTGTGGACAGGCTGACCCAGGAGAAGAAGGCCGTCGAGGATAAACTGGTCCTCGAGAAGAAGGCTACCGAGGACAAGCTGGTCCTTGAGAAGAAGGCTCTGGAGGAGCAAATCGCGGGATTTCCTGCGCAGCTTGTTGAAGCGGAGGCCAAGGGCCGGGAGGATTATCGGAGGTCTAAGGACTTCCAAGCCGATGTCATGAAGTTCTTTGGCGCGGAGGTGGAGAACACTCTCTTCAATGACGTTGAGGAGCTCCACCTGGAGTACGGGGACGCCATCAACTTCGACAAGTCTCCTTCCCTCGCTCCTTTTGCGAAGAAGTATTTTGCTCTTTCTAAGGAGAGTGATGGGGGGAGTACCCCCATAATTGTCGAAGACGCTTCCGAACCTCCAAGTGTGGACGCCCCGATAGTAGATCCTCCCGAGGCTAACCCTGTGAATCCTTCTGTTACCGACTCCGCGGGCCCAGCTGCTGCCGACAAGGATCAAGCTTGAATGTTTACTTTTAGAGTCCTTGTATCTTCTTCTCTTTTGTCACCGTCGGGCCCTCGAGCCCTTTATCAATATCAGACTTCTTTAGTTCCGATTCTTTTCGTTGCACTTCTCCGAGTGACTTTATCATGCGTGCTTAGGTCGAAACCTTGACACTTACGACATTTTCATACGTCCTCCCCGACGATTTAATAGCTTGCACCACTTAAGGCGACTTAGTTTCGCGCGTCCTTAAGACGACTTAATATCGTGCACCACTCAAGGCGACTTTTTGATACTTAGAATAAATCTAAGAATTGTGCATCACTTAAGACGACTTTATATCGTGCACCACTCAAGGCGACTTTTTGATACTTAGAATAAATCTAAGAATTGTGCATCACTTAAGACGACTTTATATCGTGCACCACTCAAGGCGACTTTTTGATACTTAGAATAAATCTAAGAATTGTGCATCACTTAAGACGACTTTATATCGTGCACCACTGAAGGCGACTTTTCTCGTGCACCACTGAAGGCGACTTTTTGATGCTTAGCATAAATCTAAGAATAACTCTTATTGGAAGCAATCTCTTTATTCATTGATGGCATAAATTTGGCTTACATCGAATTGAACGATACATAGCATACACCACTTAAGGCGATTTTACATCGGGCACCACTTAAGGCGACTTTACCGGGCACCACTTAAGGCGACTTTCTTCAAGCATGGTGTTTCTTCAAGTGTTCGCCACTAAAAGAATACTTTAACGTTCTGCCATCGAGGTCTTCCAACTTGTATGCATTTGGAGCTGGCATCCCCATGACCTTATAAGGTCCTTCCCATTTTGGTGACATCTTGATGATTCGATCCAAAAGGGTGAACTCGTTCCGACGCCAAACCAGCTCCCCGGCGAAGAATTGTCGGGACTTCACTCGCTGATTGTAGTACCTGGCCGTCGCCAATCACATTCGAGCTTGGACTTCATCGGCTTCCCGCCTCTTCTCTTCGAGTAAGTCCAGGTCCAGACGTCTCACTTCATCATTCGTCAAAGGTTCGTAATATCTCATCCGATGGGACGCCACAGCTACTTCTACGGGGGCGACAGCCTCCGTACCATAAACGAGGCCAAACGGAGTCTCCCCCGTTGATCGTTTGGGTGTCGTTCTAACTGCCCAAAGCACATTTTCCAGTTTGTTCAGCCACTTTCCCTTCAAGGCATAGACCCTCTTCTTCAGGCCATCCATCACGATTTTGTTGGCTGATTCCACCTGGCCATTAGTCTGAGCATGGCGTACAGAAGTAGCCTGATGCTAGATGTTCAACTCTTCCAGATACTTCTTCACCTGAGAGCCGTTAAACGGTGGACCATTGTCGCTGATCACCACCTTAGGAACCCCGTATCTGGACACGATGTGGGTCTGGAGGAACTTAACGATCTGGTTCCCCGTTGTTCTGGCCAACGCCTTTGCCTCTATCCATTTCAAAAAATAATTGATAGTTACAAGTAAATACTTATATTGACCTTGTGCTTGTGGAAGAGGCCCCACCAAGTCGATGTCCCACTGCGCGAAGGGCCACGCGCTCTTGATGGATGTCAGATTAGCGGCCGGAGCCACGATACTCGGGGCGTACCTCTGGCACGCGTCGCAGGATCGGACCAACGCCGTTGCTTCTTTGTTCATCGTGGGCCAATAATAGCCTAAGTTCAGCATTTGTATCTCCTGATGGTTTATCGGAGACTGCATCTCCTCGATTGCCCTCAGCTTCTCAGGATTCACCTCAATTCCTCTCTGGCTCACCATAAAGCCCAAAAACTTCCCTGAGTGGACTCCGAAGGCGCATTTCGTCGGGTTCAAGTGAACTTGATGGAGTCTCATCTGCTCTAATGCCATGGTTAGGTTGTGCACAAGATCATCCGTTTGTCGGGACTTCACCAGTACTGGGTTAGCAACCCAAGTCTGGAATCGGAGCTCCTTAATGAACCCAGCATCGAGCAACCTGCCCACCTCCTGCTGGATCGCAATTTTCTTATCCGTGCCCATCGGACGCCTTTTCTGCGTGATAGGCTTGATTGCGGGGTCTATCTTCGGCTCGTGTACGATTACATCGGGGCTGATTCCTGGCATATCGCTCGGGGACCAGGCAAACAGCTCCTTGAACTCCTTCAACAACTCCACCAGTTTTTGGGCTATCTCCTCGGTCAGAGCAGACCCGATTTTCACCTTCCTCTGGGGTCCGTCGATCTCGACTTCTTTCAGATTTTCTACGGGGGCGGGACGCCCAAATTCCTCTCTGGGGTCTGTATCTGTCTGAAGGATAGTCATGGCCTCTCGTCTCCTCCTTCGGGTGGCGTTAACATAGCATTTTCGAGAAGCCACCTGGTCGCCCTTAACCTCTCCGACTCCATGGTCGGTCGGGAACTTCATCTTCTGGTGCACTGTCGAGGCAACCGCCATTAGGGGGTTAATGGTGGTTCTTCCGATGATCGCGTTGTAGGTCCCCGCGGAATCGACTACCACGAACTCCACGTTCCTCCTTTCTGATTTCCACCCGCTACCAAACTCCACTGGCAAGGTGATTACTCCTAGCGGATAGGAGGTTGAGCCAGAGAACCCGACCATCGGGAAGTTTGCCTCCTTTAGATCTTTCTTCGTCTTCCCCATAGCTTCTAGCGCGTCCATGAATAGAATGTCGGAGGAGCTCCCTCCGTCGATTAAAATTCTCTTCATTTCGAACCCGTCTACATCCAAGGTTACCACCAAGGCATCGTCGTGCGGAGTCTCCACGCCTATGAGGTCTTCCGACGAAAAGGAGATTACCATCTCTTCTTTCAAGGTCCAGGATCGGGACCTCTTACCCAGTACCACCGCCGTAGGGATTCTAGAGGCGTAGACCTCTCGGGCGGATGAGGTATCACCTCCAGTAGCAAACCCTCCATGAATCACGTTGATAGTGCCCCGTCTCTCCTTACGAGCACCGGATGACTCTGGGTCGGTTCTCTTCTTCTTTGGGGACCGATCGCGGGATCGGGAACGGGACCGCGATCGGGACCGAGAGCGGGATCGACACCGCTTATCCCCGACAAATTCCTTGAGCTTTCCCTTCTGGATCAACTTTTCGATCTCCTTCTTCAATTCCCGGCAGTGGTTGGTGTCGTGACCATTTGCGCGGTGAAATCGGCAGTAGCGATCCGTGCGAGATCCCAAGAATTCTCCATCCTTCTTTGGAGGGTACCTGGAGATACCTTGTCGTTCCATGACCGTCAGCACTTCCGCCATGGAGCAGTTGAGAGGAATGTCGAGATCCTCCCGCTTATCCTTCCTTGAAGAACGCCTATCGTCCCTCCGATCCGGGCGGCCTCGATTCCTACTACTGTCGGGTTTACCCTTTGACTTACGATCGTCAGAAGGTTTAACCGACTGCTTCCCTTTGTTTGACTTTGGGGGCTCCAGCTCTCCCGCGGCTATCTTCGACTCCTGGACATCGATTTGCCGTTTCACCCTCTTCTGTAGTGCCTCCATATTCCACACAGCTTTCTCAGCCACGCTGTGCATCAGGTCGGAGCCATAGGGGGCTGTCAGGTTCCGAATGAAGGTACGGATGGTTTCGCCCTCCGAGATTTCCTCGTCTATCTCTGCTACGCTAGCTGTGTATCGCTGGTAGTGTGCCAGTGACTCATCGGGTCTTTGTACCACTTGGGTCAGGGACCTCACACTCTTCAACAAACGTCTGCGACCCTGGTATTGTCGGATGAAACGATCGTGCATGTCCGCCCAACAGGTAATGCAGCCTGGGGGCAGACTAAAGAACCAGGTCAGGGCTCTTTCTCCAAGCGTGTTTGGGAACAGTGTACACACTATGTCTTCATTCGGAGCTCTACCCAGACACGCCATAAGATGCTTCTGGACATGACGAACTGGATCTCCCTCCCCGTCATACTCCTTAATCTCGGGGATACCCAGCCCAAGGCGGGGCGAGGGTGTCTATCAGTCGGGGGACGAAGGGATGAGTGGATCGGTCCCTTAGCTCCGACACCAATGGCTTCTGTTCTCCCATACAGATGTTCACGATCGTTACCACCTGGTCGGGAGTGATGGGACCATTCAGGGGAATGGTCCTGTGCTGTACTGGTCCTGGCCCATCAACCACGAACCTCTCCGGCTGACCAGTTGTCCTATTCCCGTCCTGGCCTCGGGGCGGGACTTCCTGTGCGTTCCGATCCTCTGTTGGCGGGGCCACTTCCTCCAACGGGGGCATCTCCTCCTGCCTCCTCGCAGCCTCTCTCCGATCCAAAAGAGCCTCTACGGCCGCCAGAAACATGGGTATAGCTTCTGCCACGGCCCTTGTCAAGTCTGCAGCTGGGGGAGCCTCCTGCCCCCTGTTGCCCTGGTGTTGAGGAGCAATGTTTTCGGGATGCGATCCATTATGCCCCCTGTCTGGGAGAGCTCAGCCGGGGGATGGTTCTGGTTTTCCTCCTGTTCTGGTACTGAATCCAGATTCGTTGCAGCGGGATGACGGGAACCACCAGATTGTCCTTGTCTTCTGTTCTTGCCAGCCGCCATCGATCGAGTAGAAGGCATATCAGCTTTTGGTTTGATTCCCACAGACGGCGCCAATGTTGGATCACGGTGGAACTCCGGTACGGACTTTGACGGCAATCCTAGCTCCTTTGCTCCACGCAATCCTGCAAGAGGGGATAGACCGGGCGGTGACCCAGAATCCCTCTCCGATGCTTAAATAAGTGCCCAATACGAACTGGCAAGCAATAATCTCAGAGTCTATTGAATTCAACGTAAAAGTTCTGAGGTGACCTCTTGCCCTTTTATAGGCGGAGAGATGCCTCAGGTACCTGGTGAAACGTTAGGGGTGGTTAGCCCGTATCCCGTGTATCTCGGGTGTGATCCCGTCTATCTAGACCATGATCTCGCATATCTTAGCCATGCCCCGCGTATCTCGGCCACGCTCCGTGTATCTTAACCACGTTCCGCGTATCTCGGCCACGCCCCGCATATCTTGGCCTTATCCTTTGGTATCGAGTCCCGACTCCCGTCGGGGACTCCAGAGTTATCTCGTTGTGTCACCGCTCGGGGCCTCTCGTCATCGTGACAGGGCCAATCATTCTCAGGGATTCATCGTCGGGGCCTATTTAAAGGCTTTTCATCGGGAGCTTCTAGCTCAGCTATCAAGACCGACTCTATCGGGACCTTTTATCATCGGGACTCCCTTCGTCGGGACCCTTCTCCTAGGTCATCTTGACCTTCATTTTGGGCCTGGTGGGCCTGTTTGCCGTTTCTTCCCCGTTAAAGGGCCTAACGGGTGTAATCGAACCCATCAAGGGCTATATGATAATGCAATTCCATAAATAAAATTAAAATCCTTAATTAATTAGAAAAAAATAGTACTTCCAAACCATTGAAATTGTGGAAGATCAGAATAGAGCTATATTGAAGGGATTAGTAGAATGATTAATGCTACGAGACCAATGTAGTATAGGGTTTTATTAGTAAGGTTTAATAGTTCAGGGGTCTATTTTAGTAAAGAAGTAAATAACGGATAAAGTAGTATTATAGTTAAAAAAAAGTTATATGTAAAGGAGTTGTAAATAGATGGGAAATCAACGATGAAATGAATCAAATCCTCTATGTTATATGTTCATTCCTCAACTCAATCTTAATTTAGGAAACCCATCTCCCTTATGAACCCGATCAATCATCTCTAGGTTTTTCCTCCACTTTTGGTTTGATTTATCGTTACGATCGTTTTGGATCATAACAATTGATATCAGAGGTATCATCC
Source organism: Clarkia xantiana subsp. parviflora (assembly GCA_036873135.1). Lineage (NCBI taxonomy): Eukaryota > Viridiplantae > Streptophyta > Magnoliopsida > Myrtales > Onagraceae > Clarkia > Clarkia xantiana. The sequence goes on from JAPTYO010000012.1 coordinate 22,763,955, forward strand.
ACCCACTCTGACCGCCGCCCACGTCTATTGTCGGTCGTCCTCTCATCATCACAATCAGCCGATCTGTCGTTGTTCCTGTTATTGCTCTTAGTCCCTCCATTGGTATCTGTTGGTTTTGTGGCAGTGACCAGATCGTGAAACCGCTTAAGAAACGCGATTAATCTGAGGTAATTCCATAAAACTATTTGTCCACGTGCTCTATTCCTGCTTTATTAGTTGTTACTGTACAACTGTTACTGGTTTGGTTGTCTATACTAAAGACTACATCTATGTTCAAAAGGTGTTTGTGAAAATGTTTATGAGAAGAATTTAGGTGTATAGTGGTGATTGATATTGTGTAGTAGCTGAGTAGCAGTTCACTTTTTTACCGGGATGGATATGGATATAAGGGTTACTTTCACTAAGATTCAATGCACAATAGAAAAGATAACTGAGAAATTTGCATTTGCATCCTTATCTAAATTAGAAGAACACATACATGACATTTCAAGAGTAGATGACTAGCAGAGGATACAGAAGAAATACTCTAAACGAAAGTGCTCCAGGCAACACATAAACTCATCCTATTAAGGAATGATGAGGTTGCGACCAGCGTGGTACCGACTTGGGGGAAACTCATCCTCTTAAGGAATGGTAAGGTGGCGACCTGCTTGACACCGCCACAGCGAAAAATCCACCACTACACCAAAACAGGTTTTTTGTGACCAGTAGAAAGGTCCCAAAAGACCTCAAAATAGTCACAGAATAAATTAGTGACCAAGATAATGTTTGTCATAGCTTGGTCACAGTAGATAAAGTTGCTAGATGATATTGTGACCATTGTACAGTAGTCACTTAATACGTGAAGATTTTATGATTAAAATAATAATCACCAATGGCAAAAAAAATCACTGAAGAGCTGAATGATTTGTGATGATAACTATAATCCATCACTAAAATGTTGGATTCTAGGGGATAAACAGTAAGGAATATAAACACAGGTACATGCTTGGTAAACGAATTACGCAGCGGAATGGTGCACATACTTATTTTGCTATTATGAAGTCCGTAGCCCAAGAAACGTCACGAGGGAGTTCAAGATCTGCCGGACGGTGTCCTACGGGAACTCTGGTTAGGGATCAATCCGCGGACAATGGTCTCCATAGAAAAGCCTCTTCAATCAGGTTATTGGATGGATCTCCGGGGTGAATTGCTTGTCACAATTCGACACCTACTTGGTGATGTAAGGGTTCAGAAGAAGTATGTATATTTAGGGATAGGAGATTTATTTTCCGACAACTAAAACGAGAGAATGACCAACCCCAAGAAATTCATAACACCTACTATTTATAAGAGGAGGTGAGCAAAACCCACCTAAGGCTTTAGCATATTTTGGCCGAACCTATAGTCAATATTGGGTCGGCCCTTTTGGGCCGCACATGGCCCATGGGGATTTCGGTCTGACCCGAAATCTCTTATGTTCCATACCTCAAATTAGAGTTAGCATGTTGGACTTATATTAATGGATTCCTATTATGGCGACCCATTTACTCCAAATGCCAACAGCTCCAACTCGCCGGAATGGGAGGATGCCTTATTAATATGTTATCGACTAACACATCAATACTAACTCTTTGATCCAATCCAATTTCCGACTTGTTCATACGAGGTTTTCCGTGTGACCGGCAGACACAACGGACTTCGTGCTACTCATCGCTTAAGAGTGTTGTAGCGTCCACAGAACGTTGATTCCCAACTTGTTACCAACCTGTTACTTCTCCGTTCCGCGCTTTACCCTTGTCAACTTTTATTCTCTATTTTTTTAGTTTCCCACATAGGGATACTTTTCCATGGCATCCGCACAAATAATCACAACCTTCAACTAATATCTTGCTGGTGGCCACCTAGTGAATACAAGAGCCAAAGTATGACAGATGTGCATGACCATCATCATCGCTCATATCCTTAGTCAAACTCAACCGGTGCCCAAAACGTGGTCACTTGGCTTTTTGTTCGGGCGCTGCGCTCGTACGCCTGGAAAAAAACATTGAGCTCAACCTTGGATATCTGTTCCGAGTGGTAAGGGTACTTCGGGTGCTGCTTCATTCAGCACCCGGGATCAGTCACGCTCAAGGTGAAGAAGTTTGTGTCCTTTAGAATCTTAGAATATTCCGTTTAACACAACTGAGTCTGACCCCGTGGTCGTACGTGTCACGCGCAGTATGAAGTGCGCGTCGATAGCATAACCTGAATTTGTTTTATATCAGGAGTGGGAATGTCATATGCTATCGTAAATTCTCATCTATCCCAGAAAGTGGTGGTAGATGAACGGAGTTCGTTTTGGCGATCTGCAAAACTTTGATCATATCGTGTACCCCGAAACCAAATGATCGTTTTGCATAACGAGGTTTCTCTTTCGAAATACCATGGCTCCTAGTCGGTCTTGATATGTCTAAGGTTTCCCTTTCATCAAGACGACCGTGCACGTGTGACGAGGCAGGGTCCACATTCGACATATTTTATTAAGAGGTTTTACGCTCCAACGACTAGTTTATAGACCGTCCATCTGATGTAATATTGTCATTATGACGTCGTAAAAATAATAAACTCAAATAGAAATTCTATCATTCAAAAGTTACTTCAAATCTAAAATGTTATTGTCACACATTATAATCCTTTTACATCCTACGCGAGATAAGCAGTTTTACGCGCTTTTCGAAGACATCCTTGCGTAAGAGTTTGGTCAATCGATCTACAATCATATTTTACGAATGCATGAATTCAACTGTGATCAGCTTGTCTTCTACCTCAGTCTTCGCATAGTTGTATTTTATATCAACGTGTTTGATCTACTATGGTACCTCGAATTCTTGACTGCCCCTATCGCTGCTTGACTGTTAGAGTAAATGTGCAAAGGCTTACTCCTTTCCTCGAAGTCAAGCAGGGAAGTCAAGAGTCTCTTTAGCCAGACAGCTTCCTGTGCATTCTTTAAGAGAGCTACGAATTCGGATTCCATAGTAGACAACGCGACACATGATTGCTTCTTACTCATCCAAGAGATGGCAGGATTAGCAAGGAGAAAGACTCATCCTGAGGTGGACGTACGATTATCTAGATCACCACCATGGTCGGCGTCACTATATCCCATCAATTCAAGCTTACTTCCCTCATAGCACAGTCCGTAGTCTGCCGTATGTTTTAGATACCTCATAATTCGTTTGACGGCTTTCAAATGTTGATTACCAGGGTTTGAAAGAAAACGCGCTACTAATCCCACAGCGTAACAGATATCTGGACGAATGGATTGCATCGCGTACATCAGAATTTCTACCATACTAAGGTACTCTGCACTTTTCATCTGTTCACGCTCTACCAGTTTCTTTGGGCCATCACGCTTCTACAACGCGCTCCCATATACAACCAGTGTATCCACGGGTTTAGCATCATAGAGATTGAACCTTCTAAACAATTTGTTGATATAGGCTTCCTGAGAAAGACAAAATATACGAGCACCACGATCTCTAGCAAACTTAATGCCCAATATGTAAGTGGCCTAGCCCATGTCTTTATCTAAAATACAGATGCTAACCAAGTCATTGCTTTCTTCAAATAACTCACATCGTTCTCTACAATAAGTTTATCAAGCCATATAACATTAAGATGACATACTTTATCCCGAGGTCTTAGTGTGCACGCAGGGATCCTCGTGAAGATTCAAAAATCTGTTGCCCGCGATTTCTTCGTGGAACCTGCGATACAATTGTCGGGACGAATGTTTAAGACCATAGACCAACCTTTGGAGCTTACAAACTTTACATTCATTTCCAGGGGCTGAGAAACCCTCTGGCTGCTCCATGCAGATCTTTTCTCCAAGTTTCCATGAAGGAAGGCTGTCTTAACATCCATCTGGTGCACCACAATCAGAACCCACTTTGCCTCGATTGCTCTGCGATTAGCAGGAAAATCAACTAACGTCCATACAGAATAGGCTTCCATTAAGGCGAACTCTTCCTCCATTGATTTCCTCCATTTTTTCACTTGAGAACCTTCCATAGCTTGTTTAACCGTGACCGGTTCATCAACCAAAGTCAGAGTGAATAACTCACACTTCTCGATGGGGAACTTTTTTTGGAGAAAATCTCTGCGTTTGAGTATCCATTATTTTTCGAAATCCATATTTTTGTAATCCAAGTTATATTTTTTCCTCCTATGTTCTTTGTGTTGAGGAATTGCAGAGTTCTTCATAGGTTGATTTCGAATTATGTAGTGTTCGACATTTCTAGTTATTTTTTTTTTTTATCTCTAGCCGTTGTCGTCAGCTTTCATGTTCTTTGTTTGAGTTCAGGTCGGTTGAACAAATTTCATGCTAGATTCGATTCGATGACATTGTTGAATCCTGGGAGGTGATCGCCCCGTGATTAAATCTCGTGCACAGCTTGAGGGTGAGGTGTGGCGAAATTGCCTTAAGGAGACCGTGATCAGCACGGGCCTCAGTATAAAAAATACGTATTTGTTTTCGTGTCGATTTTACGTACAATTTCGAATTAGCATATTTCTTGCATGATAATTGGAGTAATTACTTGTAACTAACCGAAATTTGACTAATTACATTTTAGTCTTTGAATTTTAGAATATTGCATTTTGTGGTCTCGGACTTTGTAAATTTGCATGTTTACCCTCAAACTTTCCAACAAAAATATGACTTGAACACTTGAATCAATCATTCATAGCTTTCAAACTCAATGTTCACTTAACTTAGCTAGGGGAGTAACCAATTAACTAGTGTTGTTGGTTGCATCAACACTTTATCATGTATTTCGAGTCTTAATCTTGTACTATATGTTCTGCTACTGCTCCATCTTAATCAATGAAACGAGCACTCGTTTGCTTCAGTAGATAGATAGATATATGGATACTAATCAGATTCAGCCTGTCAATAAGAAGTGAATCGAATTGAGAAACTTCTTAGTGGAAAATTGAACAACTAACTGCTTATAACGAGCTAACTTGTTTCCAGATAGAGATCATTGCTTTTTGTTAAATAGAAACATCTCGAATTTGTATCCAGGCTTACAGATCAACCTCCATAATGAACATTCGAAGAAGAACTAACTGATTAAACTAAACAACTTGCTGAGCAAAATGAGTACACGTTACGTGATCGTTGAGCATTTGACCGACGCCAAGGACAACTGCACAATTGATCTCAAACTTCTAATTTTTATTTTTTTTATCAATCGCGCTGATTTTATTAAAGTGAAAACTATTACAAGTTACAAATCAGAAAACGCTACTCTGGAGGGATTGGTAAACCTTCAAATTCCGAACAAGTAGAGCTAGTAGCAACAGAAAAACAGAATTACAACTGGAAATAACTAAACTAAACCACCATATCGGCTTAACGGTAGAGATAACCCCAAGCAAAGGATAACAGCTTGGTGAGGAGGAGTCCAACTGATACAACAACGAATTCAGCCGTTCGGAGAAGAAAGGAACCTCTCTCAAGGCTGACAAGGCTAACAGAGGATCTGCACAACAAGCGATACCAGACAGGACCCACAGTAAATCTAAAACATAAACAACTCCATTAACGCACGAAGATGACTACATGACTGGTGTATAGATTTCTAATTGGTAGGCGCTATACGAAACCAGGTTACCGAAGCGCCCCTGATTGTGGAACATCCGCGAAGGACTAGCGCACGAGTGGGGTGCCACTAGTCTGCTTCTCCGTTAGGAGAAGTGTTTTACAATGAGATACGACCGCGAGCGCGGTCATATCGTGGGTACCCCGAAGGGTACATATCATGCATTTGTTTATGTGATGAACAGAACGTTGGTTCTGATGAATTATGGGTTCGACTGGAAGAGGTAGATGGAGGAGGATAGTGGGTTGTACCGCCAAGATATATTCGAGTTTGAGCTTAAAGAGGTGAAAAACATCTACGATGCGTGGAGGGACGATCACGACCGGCGCACAGCGTTTTGGTAGTGGAGGTGGACCGTGGAGGCGCGTGGAGGCGCGGTCTAGCGCTTGTCAGCGCGTACGGCGGTGCGTGGCCTGCACGCGCCACTACAGTAGGCGCGTTGGTGGCTTGTGGACGACATCATGTTCTTTATTAAACTGGCATTACTCTCGTCTGAAGTTTGGCTATTGTGAGATTTTGGTGTCTGGAGTTTCAAATGTTGATATGAACTGTCTGAGGTTTCAATTTTGTTGAAATTTGGTGTCTCCGTCTATTTTTGCTGTTAAGTCAAATAGAAAATTTGTCATGTGATGACCACGTGACCTGAACAAAAAAATATCTCAAAAATGCCATTGTTCAACAGTCACTCGAATGAAAAGTCAAAAATACCCCTCATAGCAAAAAAGAAATCAGTCTCATCCTCCTTGCTTGACTCCATGGGTAATCTCATCATTTCACATTTTTCTCAAATAAGGTAGTAAATAAAAAAAATTAAAAGTGCAAAAGTGTCATTTCACAGAGATCTGTTAAATTTAACCTGAAAATTTGGTGGAAAACCAAATTTTAACAAAGTTAAAACTTCAGACACCTCATATCAACAAATGAAACTTCAGACACCAAAATGTCACAAGGGTCAAACCTTAGACAGTTTATAGATTCTTAACCCTAATTATCAAATGCAATAGGGTAGGGTCTCTACCGCGATGGATTAGAATCTTAACATCCTAAACAATGGAGGACCAATACATTTAACAAAGAAACCTATACCTTTAAAGTCGGAGTCGTGTCCGGTGTCGCTACAGTCATTATCTACGTAAGGGTGTTTTAGATATTAACCACTCTGTATTAAATTCTAGGGTTAAGAACTTAAAAACAGTCTCATTTTTATAAGGAAAAGAATATGATATTTCAATAATCAATTGCAAGAATAAAAATAAAGTTGAGACACATAATCACAACCCGACGTATATTGAGACCATTTTAGTTCTTAACCTTAACCCACATCTAGACTAATTCTCACTTGTACTGGATCAACATATAACAGATAAAGCGTTGACTATTAATATTTTTTCATTCTCGTAGTTTCAACAGAGTTTGAACCTCTGACCTCAAAAAATTATTATTATTATTATTATTATTATTATTATTATTATTAATTAAAAGATGAATAGGTTAAACCGCGGCAACATATTAATTCGACCCACATTAAGTTAATTATGGATTTGCATTATTAGAATAAAAAATTAGAAGAATATAAAAAATATCCATATAGTTAAAGGATTACATTGGGGCCGAAAAGGCTCAAAGTTTATGTTTGTTTATAATTGAGAAGAATTAAAGTAGTAGTAATTCATGGGTGGGGTTGTTCAACCAGGAAATTAACCACCCTATTCAACAGATTCAAGCCGAAGACTGTGTCTTCACAATTGACTTTGACAGACAAATCTATGGGATCTGAACATTTACCTTCCACCATGACAGTTATTAGGCATGCAACAGAGGCGCTCAATATCTCACAGCTGAATCGGAGACACAGACCTGTGGCATCATCAACCTTACAACATTCCACTGGCATCTCCATACTCACTGGAAACAGATTCGAACTACCCAGCATCTTCAATGCTATGCTCTCGCATATCACCATCAACTTGTCCTTCCCTCCTTCACCTTTTAACTCCTCCAGGTGATCCATGAACTTGCATCTGTTTGTTACATATATCAATCACTCAACTCTTCTCAATTTTACCCAAACTCCCAATTTCCTAACTCAACTTTCCGTATTATTATGCACCAAAAACATAGCTCCTCTTCTTTTCTATTAACCTCAAAAAAACACCTTCTACTACAATGCCCCCATGATTTATATATATTGTATTTAAATAATAGTAATTAGCCACAATCGTAGAGACTGACCTCCTCTCGTATTCAAACATCCCAGGGAGACGAGATTGTTCCTTAGTGAAGGTCTCTAAATCCATAGGAAGTGGCTTAACGAAGTATCCTATGTCCGGACGCAACTTCACAGGGATTTTCTTGTCATTACACACTATTGCCAGCTTTAGAGGCAGCAAATGGTGATAGAAACGAACTTGAATACTCCTTTTAACACTTTGGCCTGGATCAAGACTCTCAATCTCTTCCACGGGAATTAAAGTAGGTAGGTCTTTATCTATAATCGAGGACCTGCAAAACCAAAACCATTCATATGAAACTGGAGTTCCTTAGAGGGGTGCTATTATAAACTACATTACACAAATGCTACTCATATAATTATTTGAACAATAATGTAAGTAGAGCATAGCACCTTTCAGAGCTAAGAGAGGAAGAATTTACAGATTCTGCTGCATCTACCAATGTTACTCCTGACATTAGCTCTGCAGTGCAGTTCTTGAAGCATACTTCAACACAAATCAGGAGAGGGGATATGCTAGAAACCTGAGATGAATATGAGTAGTCGACTTTCAACCCATTTCCGTTTGCTGGGTCTAACAGTGTGTAGCTTTTAGGTTTGATCCTAGTCCCTATATCAGCCCCAAGGGTGATCCTTGCTGTAGATTTACCAAATTCTGATATCTCTTTGTTTGTCGAGCTAGACTGCTCATCCAGCCATGATTCAAGTGCGGTTTTTGACATCAGTTCCCCACACTCTTCCTGACTATGCTCAGCAACCACAGCCTCTTCTTCTCTAGTTGCATTTTCAGTCTCTGAAATCTGAATAAGTGGATCCACGCATCCAGCAGTTTCTTCTTCTTCACTTGCATAACCATTACCATAAATGTCAGCACCATCACTGCTCGTGCTGCCAGTTACAGATTGCTCAGAACTGTAATCAGTAGCACCTTCCTCATCCAAGGATCCCGATGATGCCTCAGAATCATCATCCATCTTACTGGCTTGCTCTCGAAAGTTGTTGGACATCTCATCCAACCCATCCAGAACTAGGCAACATGGCTTTGGAAGAGGTTCATAAGATGGAGCAGCATGAAGAACTATCTGCGACAGTGAACCAGGAAGATAGAACCGACGGTTAGATGCTTCAGGAGCAACAGGCTTCAGTTTACCTCCAAAGATTTTCTCAGATAACGTGCACTGTCCGTCGCTATTTTGTGTGAAATCCTTCCTCTCTTTCTCTAGAATGTTAGAACCAATATTAAACTCGAGGAGTTTCTTCAGTAAACGAGCTCTATCACGAATGTCATAATTTAAGTCGAATTCAGCCAAGTCAAGCACATACTGTACAATTTTTTTAACTGTCAAGTAATCTTCTCCCCTGGAATTTGATAGAACCTGCAGTAAATGTCAATAACAGCACCTAAAATCATTTCCTTATACTGATGTACTAGTATTTATGTCTCTGTATAGAATACATACACACATAAATACAGACAGAGAAAGAAAGAAAGAAATAACCACAATACTGACATTCTGAACTTCAGTTTCAAAATACATGGACATTTTCAAAGTTATATTTAGTTTATAACAAAGGTTGATTGATAGACGCAGAGCTTAGTCTAAAAGTCAGAGCTAGCTTCTCCTTTACATTTTTTAGCTTCTCCTCAAATTCTAAATATCGAAAACATGTAAAAGGGAAGTCAACTCTAGAGATACCTCAACACGGTATCAGTTTGTTGTTTCTCCAAGACCAAACTTCCATTGGAAATTTTTCCAAAAACACTCAGTTTCAAAAGCTTTGTTAGTCAACTTAGCCTTTTCTTTGTTAATGTTTTCTGCGGACTCCCTCTAATAGATAATCTAATATTAAATGGGAAAATGAGTTCTACGATTTGCATGTAGCAACCAAACATTCCAAATGTAACAGTTTGCACCTCCCTCCCTCCCGTTTCAAAAGGCTGCAAGTCACACCGGTCAAGCAATGACCGTACAGTTTTAGGATGTGGCACATAGACTCTGACATTTAGAGGGCGGCGGATAGTTAACTCATTGATGGAAGCACGAACCTTGGACATTCTTTAAGATAGAATTCGGTCTCCGGACCTAACCTAAGTTTCTAATAACTAATAATTTTTCTACTTAAATTTAGGGTTAATAAAAATGTCTGAATAATGACCCATCTAAACCGCTAACGTCTGAAGTTTCAAAAGATAATATGGAAGGTCTGAAGTTTCAACTTTGTTGAATTTTGGTTTTTCGTCCGAATTTTCTGTCAAATTTAACAGAACCACGTGACATGACAGAATTACCCCTTTGCAATATTTTAGACAATTTAAAAGTTTAATTAATGGAACATAAAATGACTAAAATACCCCTTTCCACTAATTAACTCCGGCCACCGCCACCCCGGCTCCGACCAGCACCACCCAACTCCGGCGACCGCCACCATGGCTCCAGCGACCACCACCGGAGTTGGGTGGTGGTCGCCGGAGTCGGGGTGGTGGTCGCCGGAGCCGTGGTGCGATCGACGGGGTGGTGGTCGCCGGAGCCGGGGTAGCGGTGGCCGGAGCCGGGATCGGAGTCGTAGTGCCCATTTTTTTTGCTTTAAGGGCATTTTCGTCTTTTCATTCAAGCATGTAAGAGGCACACTCTGATAGATAGGTATTTTTTAGATTTAATTTTATTTCTGGTCACATGCCAAACACGTGACCAAATTCGTCACTTTTAACAGTAAAATTTGACGGATTACTCTTATATCAACAAAACTGAAACCTCAAACCCTCCCTATTAACTTTTGAACTTCAGACCTCATCGATTAACATGGGTCATTATTCAGACTTTTCATAGGTTATTAACCTTTAAATTTATACTAATTATTTTATTTATAATCATGTCCTACAAATAAGACTAGACCAATACAATCTATGGAGATAATATATTTTAGGAGATAAAAATTAGAAATAAAATATATGACTAAATCACTAATTATAGATATTAGGATATATTCATCAGTAACATTACTTCCACTTTTAAAAAAAAAACAAGCTTTTCATTAAGCTCGAAGATCCACCTTTTTAGAGGATTGAAAAATAGTCACTTTTCCAAATTCGTGCGTCAGATTTGGCAGAAGTAGCGGTCCAGACATTTTAGCAGTCCTGCTTCATCTAGTGCTAAACCATTGATGCAGTTTAGACTCTAGCCAGCGATGGTGGTGGCAGCAGCAGAGGTGGTGAGGACAGCAACGGCGGCTGCAACAGCAGCGGTGGTGAGGACGGCAACAGCGACAGCAGCAACGGCGGCAGCAGCAACGGCGGCAGCAGCAACGGCGGCTGCAGCAACGTGATGCCCCAAACAATGTATTGTTTTCAAACAAACAATTTTTTCCGAATATTTGGTAGTACTTACTACTTTCAAGATGTTCGACCTAATGTTACGAAATTATACTCAAAAAGGTTGAAATGTGGCTTTTTGGGTTATTCTTGTTGCCATAAAGGAACTTGGTGTCTACCGAAGTGACTTTTTTGGAGACTGCTCCTTTCTGGTACAAACCCCAGTCTGTTACTCCGACTAGGGGGAAGATGATGGGCGGCTACATTACACTGTAGCTCCACATCTGATTGTTGCACCAGAGGATATTGCTCATAATGCACAAGAAGATAATTTCGACAATACACAAGAGGATAATTATGTTCCCACTAGTCCGCAATGCTTTCCACCTCCGCCTCCATCTTATCGTCCACCATTTGTCTTCTAGGTTTATTCGAGAAGACCGAAGAACATTGATATATACCTTCAACCAGTGTCGTCGTCATTTGATCTTCTCGACGACGCACCATCTGCCAATCTTCCCAATGACACCATCTGCTGATCTTCCCGAAGACACACCATTAAATGATCTCCCAACTGATTATTACCTTCTCATTGCCCTTCGTAAAGGTAAACGTCAATGTACAATTCCTCAACCGTCCTATCATATTGGTAATTACGTCTCGTATGCTCACTTATCCCTAGTCACTAGCTCCTTAATTGTTAAACTTGACTCGATATCTGTACCCAAATCCGTTAAGGAGAATCATATTGCTAATTAGGTCTAGTATGCTCACTTCTCCACAGTCACTAGCTCCTTAATTGCTAAACTTGACTCGGTATCTGTACTCAAATCCGTTAAGGAAGCACTAAGTCATTCTGGACGGTGTGATGCTATGAATGAGGAAATGAAAGCTTTGGATGCAAACCACACCTGAGATTTGATGGAATTACCTAAAAGAAAAATGGCAGTCAGGTGTAAGTGGGTCTTTGCAGTTAAGTATAATACAGATGGCTCGGTGGCACGCCTTAAAACTCGTCTCGTTGCTAAGGGTTATGCACAAACCTATAGTGTGGACTACTCGAACACTTTATCTCCTGTGCAAAGCTTACTTCTGTTCGTCTGTTTATTTCTCTTACTGGCACTGGTTATTACATCGGTTAGACATCAAGAATGGCTTTCTTCATGGGGAGTTGCAGGAAGAGGTGTATATGGAGCAACCACCCGGGTTTGTTGCTCAGGGGAAGAATGGGAAAGTATGTCGTCTGAAGAAATCATTGTATGGGCTGAAACAGAATCCTCATGCATGTTTACAAAATGAGTTTATAGGTCTTTTGGTACCCTATATTTGCTCAATTTTGGCTTTTGGTAGGCTTGGGCATAAAAACCGGTCCGGCCGGACTGGTTCGGAACTGGTCTGGAACCGGACCGTTTGGAACCGGTCCGGAGTGGACAGGTCCAAATTGGACTGGTTTGTAACCCCTAAATTGGAACCAGTCCAAGGGGTATACCAAACCAGTCCAATTAACCAGTCCGGACCGGTTTTGAACCGCTTTTAAGTAAAAAAAAAAAAATGTTTTGACTGAGACTATTTAAAAAAAAAAAAAAAAAAAAAAAAAAAAAACCGGTTTTGACCGGTTTTTGACCGGTTTTGGACCGGTTTTTAATGATAAAACTGGTCTGACATATAAAACCGGTCCAGGACTTGTTTTTTTAAAAAACAGGCCAAAACCGATTATGGACCGGTTCTAACCAGTCCAGTTTTTTTTAGACCAACCTAAGCCAATATAAAACCCTAGTCATTACTGGACCGGACCGTTTAAAACAGTTCCGGTCCAGTTCGGAACCGGTTCGGGCCGAACCGGTTCAGTGCCCACCCCTAGCTTTTGGTACATGTTTGGTTTTGCCTATTTTTGGTACTATACATTTGCCAATTGTATACTTTTGGTCCGACCATTAGTTGACCGTTAAATAGTCACGTGACTTGCACATGCCTAGCCCCAAATTTTGATTTTGTTCAGTTTAGTACTCAAATTTTTTGTCCTAACTTTTTATTTTTGTAATTTGGCCCTTAAACATTTCCAACCGCACCCTAAGACTAAATTGACCTAGCCATGGTCTAACCCATGCCTAGATCGGACCATGGCTAGGGTCACCGGACCCGGGTGACCCTAACCATGGTCCGACCTAGTCATGGGTCGGACCCTGGCTATGTCAATTTAACATAGGGTTCAATTGGGTCAATTGAACCCAATTGCTAAATTGACCTAGCCATGGTCCGACCCATGGCTAGGTCGGACCATGGTTAGGGTTGCTCGGGTCCGGCGACCCTAGCCATGGTTCTACTAGCCATAGGTCGGACTATGGCTAGGTCAATTTAGTCCTAGGGCGCGGTTAAAAATGTTTAAGGGCTAATTTGCAAGAATAAAAAGTTAGGAAAAAAATTTGAGGACTAAATTGAACAAAATCAAAATTTGGGGTTAGGCATGTTCAAGTCACATGACTATTTAACGGTCAACTGTAACGGTCAACTAACGGTCAGACTAAAAGTATACAATTGGTAAACGTATGGTACAAAAAATAGGCAAAACCAAACATGTACCAAAAGTCAAAAGTGGGCAATTATAGGGTACCAAAAGACCTATATACCCTTAGAAAATTTAGTAAGGTGGCTCTAGAATTTGGATTGCAGAGAAGCAAGTATTATCACTCCATATTTTTCAAACAGTCAGCATTAGGTATCATCTTTCTTGCCGTCTATGTTGATGATATTATCATTACAGGAGACGACCACACTAGGATCCCTGATCTTAAGTCATTCAGTCATACAAGATACAACAAAGGATTTGGTTCTGTTGAAATACTTCTTAGGGTTGGAAGTTACAAGTAAGAAAATAATATTTTTATCACAGAGGAAGTATGTTAATGATTTATTTAAGGGTTAAGGGTCCACTTCATACCATAGGTTTACACGAAATCCACTGTCCATACCTGTTATGGAATATAGCATATACCATATATAATATTTCCTAATGTATTACTTGCCTTATTAGAATACTTCTATAGGAAGCTAGAATACATGTATATATGTAACTCTCCTATTTGTAATGAGATTAACAAATATTAAACTCTCAATTTCATACCTAAATCTTACTATGGTATGAGAGCTTTTCATAAATTTAGGGTTTAGCTGTGAGAGAGGGATTCGTGGGTCACTTGGAGGGTGACATTTTATTCTCACCTCCACCACCAAAAGGAGCGGTTCGGCGTTTCCGGCAAGAAGCTCCTTCCCGACGACGAGGCGAGAGGTGCGTGAGCATCACGCGCCGCCGTACGTGTTAGTGGTCTTCTCCACGCGCCGGCGCGTGGTGGCGCGTCCGAGGGTGGTTCGTCCCGACGTTTAAAATACGACGTCGTCTTGGCTTTTCCGGTGCGTCTGGGGTCAATCTCCGATGATCGGTGGCTGTCAGGGCTTGTCTGCGTGTCAGGTTTGATTTTTGGTATCGCAACAGCTGTTTCGTTAGCTGCTACTGGTCTGTTCTACTTCTGTTAGCTGCTGGTTTGTTGGCCCGGTTTGATATTTGCGGTCCGGTTCAGTTGCGGTCCGGTTCAATTGGGTCTGAATTGCAGTCCGGTTTGATTGCGACCTGGTTTAATTGCTGGCTTGTTTGATTGCTGTCCTGTTTATTTGCGGTTCGTTGCGGTACGATTTGACTATTAGGGTGTGCTTGATTGCTGCGGTCTTATTTGGTTTGCTGTGCGATTTGATAAGAGATGGGAATCAATTATGTATCTACCTTTGCTGAGTCAAGAAAATTATGTCTGGTATCCTCTTCGAATAAGTGGGTACTTGATTCTGGTGCTACAGATCAGACGGGTAATCCTAATATTTTCTAGGGTTAACAGGTTTTTTGGTCCATGATGTTTGACAATTTTTGGCTTTTGGTCAATGATGTTTTTTTTTACCTAGTTTTGGTACCATATGTTTGCAGATTTTTTCTAGTTTTGGTCTAACCGTTACATTCCGTCCATTTTTTTACATGTACAAGTCACGTGAACCACCCTAAACTTTCAATTTTATTCAATTTAGTCCCTCTAATACTTTCCTAACATTTTTTGGTTCAATTTAGTCCCGAAGTTTCAAAAATTCAATTGGACCTATTGTCCACTTGGGGTCAATTTTGAAACTTCGGGACTTAATTGAACAAAAAAAAGGTTAAGAAAGTATTAGAGGGACTAAATTTAAAGTTTAGAGTGGATCACGTGACTTGAACATGTAAAAAAATGGACGGAATGTAACGGTTAGACCAAAACTAGAAAAAATCTGCAAACATATGGTACCAAAACTAGGTAAAAAAAAACATCATTGACCAAAACCCAAAAATTGTCAAACATCATGGACCAAAAGACCTGTTAACCCTATTTTCTATGATCTTCAGCTACATAAAGCAGCGTCTCCTGTAACCATAGCTGATGGATCAAATTATGAGATATTGGGATCCGGTATTGTTAAGCTCAGTTCAACTATTACATTGTCATCTGTACTGCACCTTCCCAAGTTTGCATTCAATCTGATCTCCGAGGGTAAACTCACTAAAGAACTCAATTGTTCTGTTACATTTTTTCCTGATCACTGCCTTATTCAGGATTTTGTAACAAAGCAGACTATTGCCAAAGGAAATCTTTGTAATGGTCTATACATTTTTGATACATGGGTGCCCAGTCCTATTGCTTGTGCTAGTGTAGGCTCTCCATTGGAGGAACATTATCGATTGGGGCATCCTTCTCTAAAGGTGTTTAAGAAGTTGTATCCACAACTACATGATGTCTCTACATTAAGTTGCGAATCATGTAAATTTGCAAAACATTATCGCACCGATTTACCTCCGAGGATCAATAAGTGGGTCGAGTCTGCTTTTGAACTTGTTCATTCTGATGTATGGGGCCTTTCTCCTATCGTGACTAAACCTGGTTTCAGGTACTTTATTACGTTCGTGGATGATTTCTCTCGAATGACTTGGATATACTTTATGAAAAGTCGATCTGAAGTGTTCACCCATTTTTGCGCGTTTTGTGCTGATGTGAAGACTCAATTTAACGTCTCTGTGCGTGTGTTAAGGAGTGATAACGCCAAGGAGTACATGTCGTCCACGTTTGAGAACTTCATGATACAAAATGGGATGCTTCACCAGTCTTCGTGCGTTGACACCCCTGCTCATAATGGTGTTGGTGAAAGAAAGAACCGACACCTACTAGAGACGGCTCGGGCTTTATTATTTCAAATGAAGGTTCCAAAACCATTTTGTGCGGATGCTATATCTACGGCGTGCTTTCTAATTAATCGCATGCCATCTCAGGTACTTAGTGGTGATGCTCCGTACAATGTGCTATTTCCGAACAAACCGTTATTCCCAGTGGAGCCACGGATATTTGGCAGTACGTGTTACGTTCGAGACGTGCGGCCTACAGTAACCAAACTAGACCCTAAGGCGCTGAAATGTGAATTTTTGGGGTATCCTCGTCTCCAAAAAGGTTATCGGTGTTACTCCAAATCTTAATAGGTACTTGATGTTTACTGATGTGTCTTTTTCAGAGATTTCTCCTTTTTGGTACCAGCCCAAGCATATTGCTCCACCTGCGATGGAGGAAGATGAATGACTAGTATATACAGTTACAAGTGCACCCGTTGAGCAGCAAGTCGATGTATCTGCAGAAACAACTAGTGTGCCTCCCGTTGAGCATGTTGATACTGTCTCAGGAAGAGAGACACGAACGAGTGTGCCTCAGCCTCCACCTCCACCCATTCTCAATCAGTACTCCAGACGAGACAAGTCTATTGTTGCACCGCATGTGCGTATTGTCTGATCATCAATCCGATAAGACAAACCCTTCACAAACTGATCATCATTCTTTTGATATTAATGATGATCTTCCTATTGCTCTTCGCAAAGGTACACGCCAGTGCACTCTTCCTTAATTTGTTTATCCTATTGCTAATTATGTCTCCTACAATCATCTGTCACCCTCGTCGAGCTCCTTAATTGCTTCAATTGACTTTGTCTCTGTACCTAAGACGGTCGAGGAAGCTTTAAGTCATCATGGATGGCGTGATGCAATGCTTGAAGAGATTAATGCGCTAGATGAAAATCACACTTGGGAGCTAGTGGATTTACCTAGAGGAAAGACAGTTGTGGGGTGTAAGTGGGTATTTGCTGTTAAAGTTAACCCGGATGGGTCAGTGGAGAGACTGAAAGCGAGACTTGTTGCAAAAGGATATGTCCAGACATATGGTGAGGATTATTCAGAAACTTTCTCCCCGGTGGCAAAACTTACTTCAGTTCGTCTCTTTATATCATTTGCTGCATCTCGACATTGGCCCTTACACCAGCTAGATATCAAGAATACTTTTCTTCATGGTGATCTCAATGAAGAAGTATATATGGAGCAATCACCTGGGTTTGTTGCTCAGGGGGAGTATGGGAAAGTGTGTCGCTTAAAGAAATCTCTGTATGGCTTGAAGCAGAGTCCTCGTGCATGGTTTGGCAAGTTTAGTGAAGTTGTACTTGAGTTCGGGCTGAATAAGAGCAAGTGTGATCATTCGGTCTTATACAGAAGGACACAGTTGGCATTGTTCTTCTTGTCGTTTATGTTGATGACATTGTTATTTCATGTGATGATTATGCTGGAATCTCATCTCTAAAGTCATTCTTGCATACCAAGTTTAACACAAAAGACTTGGGTCAGCTGAAATACTTTCTTTGGATAGAAGAACAGGAGCAAAAAGGGAATTTTTTTTTGTCACAGGGAAAGTATGTGCTTGATTTGCTTGCAGAAACTGGAAAGATCGGAGCCAAACCTTGTAGCACTCCAATGGATACTGATATACACCTCATGAAGAAGATAGTGATTCATTTGCAGATCCCGATAGGTATAGAAGGTTGGTTGGAAAATTAAATTACCTCACAGTCACTCGTCCAAACATTGCTTATGCAGTCAGTGCACTTAGTCAATTTATGTCTGCCCCTACTGTCAATCACCGATCAGCTTTGGCGCAAATTCTGTGTCACTTGAAGGGAGCTCCGAGATTAGGCATCTTATATCAAGACAATGGACATATTCGGACTGAGTGTTTTGCAGATGCCGACTATGCTAGATCCAAGGTTAACAGGAGATCTGTTACGGGTTACTGCGTCTTTGTTGGAGGAAATCTAATATCTTGGAGAAGTAAGAAGCAAATTGTGGTATCTCGATCTAGTGCAGAGTCTGAGTATATGGCTATGACCGAATCATCATGCGAAATTCTATGGATATATCACTTGTTGGACGAGGTTGGCTTGAAGCCTATAAAAACAGCTAAGCTCTGGTGTGATAATCAAACTGTTCTTCATATTGCTTCAAATCCAGTGTTTCATGAGAGAACCAAGCATATCGAGGTGGATTGTCATTTTATCTGAGAAAGATTCAAGAGAACCTGATTTCTACGGGACATGTGAGGACCGGAGAACAAATTGCTTATCTGTTTACAAAATCATTGAGCGGGTCTCGGGTGGGATATTTATGTAACAAGTTGAGCATGATTAACATTTATGCTCCAACTTGAGGGGGACTGTTATGGAATATAGCATATATACCATATATGATATTTCCTAATGTATTACTTGCCTTATTAGAATACTTCTTTAGGAAGCTAGAATACATGTATATATGTAACTCTCCTATTTGTAATGAGATTAATAAATATTAAACTCTCAATTTCATACCTAAATCTTATCAATACCATATGTTTTTTTTGTACGAATTTGGTACCAAACGTTTCTATATTGTACCATTTTCATACATCCATTAAAGTTCATTCTATTTTAGCAGTTAAAAGTCATGTTTCGTGCACATGAGTGGCCCTAAACTTTTGATTTTGTGGCTAGGTCTGATTAGGTCAATTTGGGTCAAGGGTTCGATATTGAAATTTGAGGACTAAACTGAACAAATTAAAAGTTAGGAATATATTAGAGGGACTAAATTAAATAAAATCAAAAGTTTAGGGTCATTCGCATGCACGATACATGACTTTTAACGGCCAAAATGGACGGAACTTTAACGGATGTATGAAAACGGTACAAAATTGAAAAGTTTGGTATCAAATTGGTACAAAAAAAATATATGGTATAAACAATGGATTTCGTGAGAACATATGATATGAAGTGGACCCTTAATCCCATAATATTTGATATCCGAAGAATCATATTTGTTGCTTTCCAGTTTTTCCATCAGATCTTGGCATTAAAATTGACATTTTCAAGAAACAAAAACATGTTGCTTTCTATTTTCGGAAATATGTTTTCGGAAATATTAGATTTGTTACTCATGATTTTGGTTTTTTTAATGCTTAAGAAACATGTTTTTGTTCCGTCAATTTTAAGAGAAAAAAGTGGGAATCAACAGATCTAATACTTCGAATAACAAAAGGAAAAATGACACCAATCGTAACATGGCTTATACTTGATACTGTGTTTAAGTACTAAACCCTATAATTTAATCTTATAATAATATTATATAGGGTTAACAGGTCTTTTGGTCCATGATGTTTGACCATTTTATAGTTTTGTTCCATAATGTTTTTTTTTCCTAGTTTTGGTACCATATGTTTGCAGATTTTTTCTAGTTTTGGTCCGACCGTTACATTCCATCCATTTTTTGACATGTACAAGTCACGTGATCCATCCTAAACTTTTAATTTTGTTCTATTTAGTCCCTCTAATACTTTCCTAACTTTTTTTTTTGTTCAAGTTAGTCTCGAAGCTTCAAAAATTCAATTGGACCTATTGTCCAATAAGGGTCAATTTTGAAACTTCGGGACTAACTTGAACAAAAAAAATGTTAAGAAAATATTAGAGGGACTAAATTTAAAGTTTAGAGTGGATCACGTAACTTGAACATGTCAAAAAATGGACGGAATGTAACGGCTAGACCAAAACTAGAAAAAAAATTGCAAACATATGGTACCAAAACTAGGTAAAAAAAAACATCATTGACCAAAACCCAAAAGTTTCAAACATCATGGACCAAACGGCCTGTTAAACCTATTATATATACGTGCCTAAGTGGCATTATATTTTTTATGCCATGTCGAACATTCAATTGTATTATATAGTGTTCTCATATGCAGCATTCCGAAACAAAGCGTGTTGCAAACTTGTTACATTTGGAATGTCAAATGTCTGGGAGACTGAAACATTGTGTAATAATTAGGCCCTGAGAAGCTGTGCGTCTATAAAGCATAGGATATCAAAGATATTAGGGTTAAGAACTTATGAAAGGTCTGAACTATCACCCATGTTAACGGGAGAGGTCTGAAATTTAAAAAGTTAATAACAGAGGTCTGAAATTTCAATTTTGTTGATTTGAGGTTTTCCGTCCATTTTTAGGGTTAAATTTAACAGAATTGTGTGAAATGACATTTTTGCCCCTTTAATATTTTGTTTTATTTAATATCTTATTTAAGGAAATGTGAAATGACAATTTTACCCCTAAAGTCAAATTAAAACCACCCAACTCCGACCACCGCCACCCGACTCCGGCCACCACCACCCGACTCCGGCGACCACCACCTCGACTCCGACGACCACCACCTCGGCTCCGGCAACCCGACTCCGGCCACCATCGGGGCCAAAAAGCTCCGATCGGGGCCAAAAAAGCTCCGATCGGAGCTTTTTGGATCCGATCGGAGCTTTTTTGGCTCCGATCGGAGTCCAATCGGGGCCGGTGGCTCCGATCGGAGCCAAATCGGGGCCGGTGGCTCCGATTTTGGCCCAATCGGAGCCTTGGTGGTGGTCGCCGGAGTACGGTGGTGGTCGCCGGAGTACGGTGGTGGTCGCCGGAGTACGATTGGTGGTCGCCGGAGTACCGTGGTGGCTTCAAGGGCATTTTGGTCTTTTAACTCCAAGCATGTGAGGGGCACACTTGATAGAAGGGCATTTTTGGAAATTTATTTTATTTCCGGTCACATGCTTGGCATGTGACCAATTTCCGTTAGTTTTAACGGAAAAAACTAACGGAGACCGCTGTTATCAACAAAACAGAAATTTCAGACCTCTGTTATTAACTTTTTAAATTTCAGACCTCTCCCGTTAACATAGGTGATAGTTCAGACATTTCATAGGTTCTTAACCCAAGATATTATGTATGCTTAATCCAGTATTGTCTCTTAATCCAGGCATAAAAGAACATGTATATGAAAATGATTTAAGCCTTGAAAGACATAAAAAAAGTAACGGAATGGATTCTTGCATCTTTTACATACCTTAACAGCAGCTGTTAGTATTTGAAGCTTTGCTTCTGAGGCTTCAGACTTGAAGCACCAAGCAAGATACTTGAGTATAGTACCAAGCATCTTCGGAATCGTTCTCCCTAGGGAGTTGTATTCTCCCACCATCCAAATAATCATTGCACGAGCTGCAGGCACTTTGATGGAATCCAATTTACGAAGCAAGTGAATTATAACCTGAATTTTTAAAAGCCAAAATTTAATGCATCCGGTGCTAGCATGAAAAAAATTCACGACCACAGCTTATTTTGTATATCTTAACCATGCCAAGTTGTAAACATTTTAAACACGAAAGAAAATATTCCGTTCTTTTTACAACTATTTATATGCATTAACTTCATTCTTTTGGGCAAAAGCTTTAACAGGCTGAAATTGATCAATCCCAAGTTCTTAAAAAAAATGTCAACATTCAGATAAAGAAACAACAATAAGGTGGGACTTCCAAAAGCAATTTTCACCTTTTCGTGGTTTGCTGGATTTTGTTTCACTATTGAATTGATTGACACAATTATTTGAGTCAAAACTCCTGCCTCTTCAGCGGGAAAACCAAAATCTCCAGATGCGAGTTCTGCTATGGTACGGTGTTAAAACAATGAAAAGAATAATGTGAAATAAATATACAGGCATGAACATAATTGATGATAGAAACAAACCATGTCTAGTCAGAGCCAACAGCCAATCCAAGCATATCTCAGCCATAGTAGGAAGCCTTTGAGCACAAATGCCGAGAGCACTAATGGTATCTGCAGCAAATCTCCTATCCGGGTCCCTAATATAATCCTGTTGATAACATTAGAAGAAGACTTTCATCTGAGCATCTAATCTTCACAAGAATCAACGCAGAAATTAAATCACACCATCAAGGGTTTAACTCGTTAGTAAAATCATACGATCAAAATGATTCCACCACAAATAAAAAGCTTAATGTTATTAAGCTGGATGGGCAATGGATTGGATAGATGAGTGGAATGGTGGATAGTGAGCTCGTCAAGGGGAGCACACAAACCCTGAACATCGTTAAAGAGATAATATCATCTCTAAACCTAGGTCTCTAATAACTTTTCCCTATCTTTTCACTCTTAACCATGTCCCTACATTGGACTAGAGGAGTACAACCTATGGAGATAAAATATCTTAGCTGATTAATCTAGAAAACAAAATATATAAACAAATCACTTAATAAATATAATATATTCTATTGATATATTATCTATAATAATTATTATTATGGAAATAATATCCATAATATTACTCTCGCCTTGAAAAACGAGCTTGTCGTTAAACTCGAAGATCCTCCTCTTTATGAGTATTAAAGAATGGTCTGTCAATATATTTGTGCATCTGGTCTCGAACAAGCAGCTGGCCAGGCAAGTTGTTCAGGAGTTGCAAAAGCTTCTTGCTATTTGGGCAAATATTAGCGGTTGATTTCTTATTTCCTTTCCTTTCTTTGCCGCATTTTGTTTGGTCTTTTAGCTCAAAGAATTTATATTGTTCCCTTGGGAAGCTGCAGCTTTGAGACTCGTTGATTCAGTGGTCGCTAACTGCAATGCCTTTTCCTGCGGCTGAGTTGTCTTCTCGTGTTGAGGATCGGGTTAGAGAACACTCAGATCCCTGTTTTTTATTCAGCTGCCGATCGAGGAGGATGTCCAGTTGCCTTCCTCTTTTCTTGTTGATGCGCCTTTTTTTTTGTATTGCTGTCTTGGGAATCGTCGTTGCGGTGGTCGCAGACTGCAATGCCCTCTCTTGCGGCTGAGTTGTCTCTTCCTCGTATTGAGTATCAAGTTGGACAACACTTTGATCCGCGTTTCTGATTTCGGTGTCGATCGAAGAGGATATCCAGTTGCCGAGGGTTTCGGGTTTAGGGTTGGCCATTCGTTGGACAGCTTCTGTTCACTTTTGGGCGGACACCTGCAGGGACTTAAAGGCGGCAACCATCCCTGCAAAGACAGCAGCGTTGCGTTCCCGTTCTACTTGCATCTCAAATTTGACGTTGTTGGCATCTTGATCGGCTCATAGACTGATACCAAATATTACGATCCCGGATCGAATCAAAGGGGTGATGGATAGGATAGATGTGTGGAATGGTAGATAGATGTGTCAAGGAGAGTACGAACCCTAGACATCGTTAGAGAAAGAATTACATCTATGAGATATCTAATCATTTTACGATTCATCTTATTTTTATAACTATGTCCCTTAAATAAGACTAGAGCAATGCAATCTAAGAGATAAAATACCTTAGTTGATTAATCTAAGAAATAAAATATATAACCATATCACTAATAATAAATAAATATACCCTATTAATATATTATTGGGTTAATAACCTATAAAATGTCTGAATTTTGACTCATGTTAACCGGAGAGGTCTGAATTTTTAAAAGTTAATTTAGAATGTCTGAATTTTTAACTTTGTTGATATAAGAGGTCTCCGTCAATTTTTGCCGTTAAAAATGACGGAATTTGGTCACATGCTTGGCATGTGACCGGAAATAAACTTAAATCCCGAAAATGCCAAACGACCAAAGTGTGCCCCTCACATGCTTGACCTGAAAAGACGAAAATGCCCCTTAAAGCAAAAAAAAACATTCTTCTTCGCCGGAAAACACCGTCGGTGACCGCCAAGGCCGCCCAAAGCTCCGGAAAAAATGGGTAAAAGTGTCATTTCACACAATTCTGTTAATTTAACCCTAAAAATTGACGGAAAACCAAAGTTCAACAAAGTTGAAAATTCAGACCTTCCAAATTAACTTTTGAAAATTCAGACCTCTCCGGTTAACATGGGTCAAAATTCAGACTTTTCATAGGTTATTAACCCTATATTATTTATAGAAATAATATTTGTAACACTTATAAACTACACATCGAAACAAATCCTAGATGTTTGTAAACACACTGCAGAAGAAAGATGCACATGCCTAAGACAGATCGGGGTATATGTTATTGAAGAAAAATTGACAGGAACAAGTTTCAAGAAGGAGATACCTGAAACTCTTTTAAGACAGCTGAAATGGAAGAAACAGTGGCAATAGAGGACAAAATATCAAGCTTCAAAGATCTTATTTGATAAGTATCTGAACAACTTATGAAGAAATCTTCAAAGTATTGTGCAAACATCGAAGGAATCGCTCTAGCGAAAACTTGAATGTTACAAAGTACCTGAAAAAAAGACAAGCAGGGAAATATAAGCTTGGAATGTTAGGGAGAAAAGAAGGAATATAGCTTATAACTGAATCCCAAAGATTAATTATTACACCATAGCATTACATGTGAAAAACTACATAAAGTTATTACTGACATAACCAAAGGAGGAGACAACTGTAAATGAGTGCATTGCTGTCTGTACTCATTACTCTTTAAAAATAAGCAAACGGGAAAGGAAACGAAGAAGACGAGCATTTTTTACTTGAAAAAAGAAAAAGGAAATAAAAAAGGATTTTACTACTAATAAGTACATTCTTATGATTCATTTATCTGTAAAAGGATTCTGATTAGCAATTCTTTTACATGGGATTTGCAACAGATAATATGGTGTGTGATAATAATCATATCAATCCATGTAGCATGCTATAATGTTTTTATTGCAAGTATGAAACCCATAATCATAGATTCCAGGCAGCACACTTAATAATAGTTGTACCGTCATCTGTAAAACAAATACAATGCAGCGTTTTCCACTAGTAAACAAGTTTAGAGTTCATGACCAAAGTAAAAGCAAGCACAAAGCCTCGAGAATAGAAGTTAGTTACAAACATCCAATTCAAAGTGCTTGCGAGCTTTTCTGCTAGCCCAAGGAATATTCAGCTTATGATATCTTTCCTTAAGGTTTATATGTAACAAGGCAGAATTCAATTATAACACTTATACGGCAAAATTTTCATTCCAAGTTAAATAATGTGTAACATCTTTCTTCTCAGTCCACACCAAAATTGCCAAGAATTGAGACACTACCATATGATTTCTGCAAAAAACTTACTATAAGGCAAGACATACCACATATCTCGAGGCATTAGATGATCTCAAGACAAACAACAGTGGTTTGACAATTCTTTTGACATCCTCCAATGGTGCCATGATCCAGTGGACACCAGCAGCTCCAATAACAACTGCACTATTATAACTCCACAGCAATGGGGATGTACACTGAAGCAGGATCTTGACATCATCATTACTTTTGTAAGATGTGTACTTCCAAGAATCCAATCCCTCTAGACCCTTATATCTTAAACTTGAGCGGGATAAGAATTCATCTGGTCCTTCAATGTATGACCTGGACATGATACTAGCTAGTGCTGAATTGTTCTTTGTTATGAGGTCGTCATTTTCTTCTTCTCCAAAACTGGAAAGAGAACCATCTTTATCTAGATAGGAGGTGTCAGAATGATCAAGAAAAGACATGAGTGACTCCTTCACTAGGCCATGCTTAGCCATAACATATCGTAAAAGGATATCAATCAACACTATTTGACCCCACTCTTCTACGTCCGGTAGAATCTGACATAATCTTCTATAACTTTTATCTATTAGAGAAAAGTTGTTTGGACAGACAGTGGCAAAAGCAGCAGCAGCAGCTCCAACTACCCCAGGAGAATGATCATTCAGAAGTATCCCAATTATCTGCATTAGCAAACTGATAGTTATCATACAATTCTCACTAACACGAGCATCAAGCTTCCAATAGGTTATAAAGTTTTTATAATTGATAAACATTTAGAATTCCAGTTCCATCTACCATTATAAACTTCAAAGAAAAGCTTACAAGTGCAGCATTGAAAACTGAACTTATGGTTCCAACAGAATTTTCTTGAGCCATTAACTTCTTGGTTTCTTGTTACCGGAAGCCCAAGCTAAAGACTAGAATGCAGCAAAAATAAGTCTACGAATTTCACTTCATAAATATTGGTCAGCGAGATTAGTGGTGTACACCCACATCAGGAAAGGGAGTCATTGCAGCACAAACAGTGGAATAAAATAAACCAATATATACGATTCATTGAATTTTTAGGTCATGAGAAATAAAGCTTTAGAAGAATGAAAATAAATTCTAGACACATGCTGTGGAGCAAATTCATGTAAACAAAGATTGTTAAACAAACCTCTTCAACGGAAGAGTTATTTTCTTCAATCTGTAACTCATATAGCTTCGGGAGAGCATTAGCAGCGCATTTTCTGACATAGACGGAAGGATCCCTAGAACACTTGCCCACAGCTACTAAAACAATAGGCGCAACAACATGGAGACGAATTCCTGCCATAGTACGAAGTGCCCATGCCCTCACTAATGGATTTGGGTCCCCCAAGTCCTTCTGGAAACAATTAATTGAAAGCAATGCTTCACTTGGTCGTCTGAAAATCAGATAAATCAAGGTGTGAGCAATAAGTAATCCTAGTTTAATAATTAATTTGACAGTGTATTACTGCACATAATAGCACCTAAAGTTAAGGGTCACGTATCTTAGGCTGGTGGATGAGTGCATATGGAGTATAATCATCGAAAAATAGATATCATCAAGGAGAATGTTGCAAGTTTTCCTCGTGAAAACCATATAATTTCAACCAGAAAACACTTTGGAAATCACTTAGTTAAAGAAATATTGCACACGTGCTTTTCATCTGACCAAAATTACCAAATGGTTAACTGTAAATTCACTTCATTATAACATTGGATGTCAAGTTTTGTGAGTGAATTTGCCAACTTAAACGTATATGGAAGGCACCAAATTGAATCCATTGATATGAGAGATATGTTTATAGATCAGTATTGGTAAACAGCTCAAACATACTTCTCAGCGTAGTGCAAAAGATAGAGGTAGACAAGTTTTTTAACTTCGAGGTACTGAGATGCGACATTCTTAACAACCTGCAGTTGCAATCGGAACAGAGTTAAACCAATTGAATATATCAATCAATATGAAAATTTCCAAAACAGAGAGTAGGTAGTATACTCTTGCAGCATGTGCAGGGTATCTGAAAATTTTGGAATTAAATGGAACCTGAGGGAAGAAATTGGAAACGTCGAAACCCTGAGCAATGAGAGCGAGCAAGCGCTTGAGAGCTTCGCATTTCTCGGAGTCGAACTTGCTGTCGAGCAGCTGAAGGATATTTCCGTCTTCTGGATCGTCGTAGAGGTGAGCGTCCGTACCGATCCGAAACACCATCGTTGAAGCCTTGCTCAGAGTATCAGCCGTGGCGCCGAACTGAGGAAACATCGTTCTGTACTAACAACTTCGTATGAAGATCTTAAACGGACAAGGCCGTTGCCTCTACTATCGGGTAGTGAAGAGGAGAAACAGAGGATGCAGGTATGAACTCTGCCGCCGACGATGATGGCTCGCTCGTTCCCGATTGGCAGGCAAATTCTGATCGGAGCCTTCTTCTGAATCTAGTGATTCAATTTCATAACAGAACCAGGCCCTAACCGAGTGGATCGATCAGTCTTTAACAGAACCTGTCTGGTTAGTGACCGGCCCACCGTGCAAAACCATCTGGTATCTATCTATATATTATATATAATATAACTAGGCGCTGACTTTTAAAACGTAAACATTAGCGTATATAAATAAGAATAAAATTATGTATCGACTTTGTTAGTTTAAAGAAAAAAGGATTCCTTTCTAAGATTTTCGAGTGTTTCAATACGCATTGTTTTGTTCATTATATTTTACAAATTATAAACCCTAAATATTAATAAAGTCAGCCACCTTCACAAATTTTCATATTTTCAACATGTTCCTTCACTTCACCAATATTCTTGAGAGAGGCACTTGCAATATTAAAATATATATATATATATATATATATATATTGAAGTTAATATTAACATAATCAACATTTGACTCACATATGAATCAATTTTTCACAAAAAGGCTAAACCAGTGCATGGTCCTCCTTTAGACCTGGTTCGTCACCAAAATTATGAATCAATTCAATACATTATTCCAACAAACAAAACCCTAATTATGAATCAATTTAATACCCTAAACCCTAAACAACTTCAAAAAATTCACAGACTTGATCCAAACAAATAAAGAATCAATCAAAAAAACCAATATGAGAAGTGAGTGTTTAGAAGTAACCTTTTTGTATAGAAACATCTCGGTAGGAAGCTCCATGTTATAATAATAATTTTAATGAGATATATCATATGAGGATGGAATTCCAACCAATCATCATATATAATTTCTAAAAACATAGTTTTAAAAAAAAAAAAAAAAAAAATTTGTCTGGTCGGTGCAAAACCTTCAAGGCTTCAACCTAAGTTTGTATAATGTTTGCTATTTCTTGTTATGACATGCTTCTCAGGTGACCCAGTTTTTAAGGGCTTCTCAAACAACTGCATAATTTCGTTGTCATTCAATATTCATCTAAGCACTTTTTTCCCTAATAATCGAACACTTTCTTCCTCGACTGAGTTGCATACGATCGCAACCGGCAATCCAAAAAATATTAACAACACCAACACCATCAAAATCGCATGCATTTAATAAGAAGGCCTAATGATAGATATTATATACTATATTGATAGATATTATATACTATATTGATAGATATTTTTGGGAAATGATATACATATTAATATGATTTTTACCATAAATAATATTTATATGCTAGTTTTAACTCTCAGCATAAATTGGCAAAAAAAAAAAAACTCTCAGCTTAAAACTGAACTCCATCCGCCCATTATCCTTTTTTAGACCCAACTCATTAGGTCTCGAAACCCTAATTAATATAAATCATCCATTCCTCCTCAAAGCAGCCGCGTGGTGCCACACATTTTATAATTATCTAAAAGATCTTCTTCCCATTTCTAAGCCTTGTAGTTTTTTTTTTTTTTTCTGCAGATAAACTACCTTCCTATGATGGTCTCATATGGTGGATTAGCTTGTTTCGATTGTTCGTTCTTTTTTATCTTCTCTAGTGTGACTGATTTTTGAGGAGGGTCGTTGAGCACATGACTGAGTTGGGATCACGACTTGCATGGGACATATTCGACAGTAGAGGAATTGTGGTGCGCATTAGACGGCTCTCCGCAGGGACGGTGTGCATTTTTTTTAGATGTAGGTTTAGCTGGACCACCAACACACTCGCAACAACCTCCACATACCTCTAGTTGATACCACTTTGATTTTGTGTTTAGGGTCTAGGATTATGTTTCGTAGAATTTGAGTCTTTTCGTTAGAAACCCTATCTGTTAAGTTATGAGATCTTGGTCAACGGGATATCGGCCTTGATCTCACTCCTTACGGGGGATGTGTGCGATTCGGTCTTCTCGGGTCGCCTTGCCTTTGTCTTTGTTCTTCTTCTTTTCCTTCTTCCCTTGGTTCCTTCTCTTCTTCTCTCCCTTTGCCCTGCAAAAGGGGCAATACCAGACACGGAGGAGGGGGGGGTGGTGCCTGGTGAACCCTCTCCGATGCCTAAGTCAGAATTATATTTCTAGAGAGATAAAGCTAGAGAGATGTCAGAGCTAAAATGTCCAATTAGCCAAGATGTACAAATGAGTTGTGAAGGTGGGGTATTTATAGGCAACGGTGTCATTAAGGTGGCTTAATGACATCGTTAGCCTTTAAACACAATTAATTAACCTTTAAGCATATAATTAAGACCTTAGGATTCGGAGGAGGTAGGCGGAGTGGACCGAGCATGGGCGTCTGAGAGGGGTGTCGGGACCTTTGGGGGGGAGGAATCCGACCCCCAAGGGTAGGGGTTGGGTGAGGGCACCCAACCCCTCCTAGGGAGGGTGGGGTTGGCCAACCCCATCCCTCCTAGGAGGGATCGGGTCAGCCGACCCGATCTCTCCTAGGAGAGATCGGGTTGGTCCACCCGATCTCCCCTAGGGGAGATCGGGTCGGCTGACCCGATCTCCCCTAGGGGAGGTCGGGTGTGGCCACCCAACCTCACCTAGGTGAGTCCTTCGTTGTCGGACGGGCGCTTCGGCCCCGTCCGAGCCGTTGGTGTTCTCGCGAACTGTCCGGGTTGAAGTTTCGATTTGCAATCATAAATGGGACGATAAAAATACAACGGTTCGGAAGTCAACGGGTTCAAATTGGGCGTATATCCATCACATGCCCCCGAGTCAACCAATGGCCTAACCCTTGATTGACTCTATTTCCGGATGGTATGATACGCGCAATTTGAAACCGGGGTTTTACCTTCTTTGTCTGAATGCTTGCTTACCCTTAGATGTGTGCCTCTGACCCTGCCCCCCTGTCTAACGAGATAGAGGAAATGTAAACGTCAGAGTAGCACGGACGTGTGCCTAGACACGCGTCCGTCTGAGGCAGGAGTAATAAACTTATCTCTGCTACAGGTGTATATTCAAAAAATACAAACTTGTACAGGGATGTGATACGAATGGAATTAAACGACTTACACTTCCAATTCATTCCGGGATTTCATCTAAGTGAGGAAAAATTAATTTTGGCCAAAAATTTTCCTAAGTGTGAAATGCTCAAAAATAAAACTAACTTGATAATTTCTCTAAGTATGGGAGTATACTTAACTATAGGTGAAAGGGATAAAAAGATGATCTTTTCTTGGCCCTTAGATTTTACTTAAAGCTAGATGAATGGTGGTGATTAAAACCCCTAAAGAACCCTATCATCTTTTTAACATAAAAGAGGAGAGTTAGAGAAATACCTCCAATAGCCACCATAGCCACCATAGCCACCATCTTTCTTTTTCCATTCACCCTTGGAGAGCAAGGCAAGTTTGAGAGCACCCCCAAGGTTAGGGCCGGCCGGAATTTCCATCACGAGACAGAAATCCGACCAGCAATTCCGGTGAAAGGAGGCCACCAGTGCAGGCGAAGGCTACCGGTGGATCAGCATTTTCCGGCGGCGACTCAATTTCCGGCGACTGGTGGACGGCGACGCAGAGGCGGGACGGACCGGCAGACCAGGGCGACGTCGAAGCTGCTGCTGGCGGAAGTGGAGCCTAGCTCGACATCGGCGGTCGACTGAGGGCGGCGACCAGGTGAGCAGCGGCGCTGGGAGGCTTCGACGGCGAGCTTTCCTCCGGCGACAGCAGCTCTATCCTCGGCCAGAATAGTCGACGGTGGGACTGGGAGCTCCGGCGAGGTTTGGAGCCAACTTCGGCGACGGGGGAACGGCCGGGAACGACTCCGGCGACGGCGGGATTAGAACTCCGGCGAGGGGCTGATTTCAATCGGCTTCGAAATTCGAATTCCGGACCCGTTTATCACATCGGGTCGGGTTTTCCAAAGGTTCGCTCTTTTCCTTTTCGTTGCCGTACCAAATGTCGATTTTGAATCGTTGATATTTGATTGCCGATGCTTGATTGCCGATGTTTGATTAAATGTGGGATTGCCGTAGATAGCCGTTGGTAATTGCGGATTTTGGGGAAAAATGTTTGCCGGTCGTCCGGATATGGTTTCTTGTCCGATTGGGTTATCCCGGTCTTGAATTTGATGTCGTGCCGCCGTTGGTATATTAATCCTTGTTGGAGGGTATAATGGTAATTTTTTCCAAAACCCGACCTTAGGCTTGGATAAAATTATTTGACTTGGTCGTTGTAGTGTTCTTGACCTGTGCTGACTATCTTTGCTGGGTGTCTCTGGATCTTTGATTGTTGTCGTTGGTCGGGTGTTGGAGTATTTCCGGTTCTTCGGAAATTTTTCTCATCTTGATACTTGTCGTGTCGTGGTAGGTACTATACTCCTGGTGGTGTCCACGTACGCAGACTCTTCAGAGACGCCGTATTCTCCGAAGGATGAGTGAGTTCCTCTTTCCCTTTCTTTCCGGTCGCGTTACTTCCTTTTCTATTGCTAGCTTAGTACCGTGGCCTTCATCGGGGTGTTAGTCGAAATTTGATTTGTGCTTTGGGGTTTCCTGCTATCTTTGCCTTAGGTCTTGCTATCCTGTCAGAGAACCTTCTCACTAGGGCCGATTACAACGAACATGTCACTCTAGGAAATATCTGTCCCCTAGATGAGCCCCTGTATCCTTTTCTCCCCTCCTTGGGGAACACTCGAGCGACGGTGACGGAGCCTCCCATAGGGACGGTCGCCGTATACCCTTCTCAGATCCGATTCGGGCTGAGATTGCCTTACTGTGACGAGCTTATAGAGTTGAGCAGGTTTTTCAGGATTTCTCCTGTGAACCTTGCCCCCAGTGCCCTCCGTGTCTGGGTGGGCTTCCGGGTATTGTGCCATTGGTACTCCTGGAAGTACTCTCTCACTCTATTCCGATGCTTCTATCGGTTCCAGTACCGGACGAGGGTGGGGTTTGCGAGTTTCGTGACTCGCCATCCGACCTTCAAAGATCCCCGATTCTCTGATTTCGGGTTGAGTGGGATCGAGTGGGATACCTCCCTCCGTTTCGTGACCCAGAGTGACAATTCGGCCAGTCATTGGGCCAAACACTACTTCTTCATTACGGACCGATATGTCACTTGGTCGGTCTTGAATGAAGATCGGTCCGACGGTTGGCCTGCTTTTGGAGAGTTTTCTTCGGATGACTTGAAGACTATGAAGATCATACACGAGAGCAACAGGACCCGGTCTTACTGTCCCGTGTCCTTAGTGACTGAGACGGATCTTTATGAGGCCGGGATCAGTCTGACTCCTGACTCCGGGGGTTCGGTATGTCACTTGGTCTTTCCATCTTTATTTACCTTCTGCTCTTCCTTTGTAGGTTGGTTTCATGGAAAAACCTATAACATGCAGGGAGCCCCTGTTGATCTGAGCAAGAGGAAGGCTCCTTCCAGTTCTGCTTTGAAGAAATCCCCCCTGCCTGGGAAGAAGGGTGGAGCCTCTGGTATGCTTTCTCCTATTTGCTTCTTTATGGTATAACCTATGTTTTCCTTATCTTGTTTTTCTTACTTTGCTAGGGCGCTCCCCCTTGGTGACTGAGAGGGTCGTCTCCGTTGGCCGAGATTCTGGACCTTCCAAGTCTAAACCGCGGAGGTCTGATTCTGAGGCCGGGGCCTCGGCTGCTAAGAGAAAGAAGGCTGTAGCTCCTGCTTCACCTACTGCTTGTCCTCCGACTCTATCTCGTGATAAGGAGATGGTGGTCGAAGAGGTGCCTTCCCTGGCTGACAAAGGGAAGCGACCTGCTGGTGGTGGTTCCCCTGCCCCCCAGCCGAGGGCACGGTCCTCAGGTATGATCTTTACTTTACCGCTGATCCTTCTATGTTTATATTATCCTTTGACTTGTTTTGCTTCTGTAGGTGGGCCTCCGACTTTAAGTCGGAAGGATTTCGCCCGGCTCACTGATGAAGATGTTATTGGGTCTGAGTGGACTCCCTTCGCTGGTCTGAAGGAGTTCCACCTCGATAGCACCTCCTCTCTGCGGACTCCTGAGGTTGGCGTCCGGGTACTCCGTGGCGCCGTCCCCCCTGGCGATCGTGTTGCTTCGCCCAAGTCTCCTGAGGAGACTCGGCGCTTTGTTCAGGGGGTACTCTCTCGTTATGCACCTGTGAGTTGTTCCTTGCTTTCCTTTCATTACTTTCATAATGGCTATCTTTCGGTTATTCACCCTTTGTTTGTATTGTTAGGGTATATCTGACATGGTTAACATGTCCTCGCTCGTGCTCGAGTTATCTGACGAGAGGAAGACCCTTGAGGACAGCCAGGTCTCTCTCAAGGCGGAGGTCGCCACTGCTGCCGAGAAGGCGCGTATATCTGATTTGAGGTTGCAGGAGCTCCGGAGCCAGGTGTCCTTGCTTGAGGCCACTGTGGGCAGTTTGCGTCGGGAAGCTGAGGTTGCCGCATCGCTTCATTCTGAAGAGCTGCAGAAGCTGGAGACTAAGTGTCGGGCGGAGGAGAGGGCTACCGCGGTATCTGAGTACAAGGCCTCCTCTGCCTTCACCGCCGATTATGGTACGCGTCTCACTCAGGAGATGAACCAGTTCGGTGAGTATCTGGTTGATCACATATATCGGATTGATCCTCAGTTCCCGT
Organism: Clarkia xantiana subsp. parviflora; assembly: GCA_036873135.1. Classification (NCBI taxonomy): domain Eukaryota; kingdom Viridiplantae; phylum Streptophyta; class Magnoliopsida; order Myrtales; family Onagraceae; genus Clarkia; species Clarkia xantiana. The sequence goes on from JAPTYO010000012.1 coordinate 22,798,340, forward strand.
TTGGCGACCTTGGTGACTTTGGGCCATATGCCACTGGCTATGCGACTGTTCTGATGGGTCAGGCCGCTGTCACAGACGAGGCTGCCCCAGCCCAGGTGGATGCTACACCTGTCGAGATTGGTACCTCAGATTCCTCTTCCTCATCTATTTCCGCTGGAGGTTCAGCTTCAGGGGGTGAGGGTGACTCCCCTGAAGGGTCTGACTGATGTGTTTATCCCATACTATCCTTGTATATATAACTGCACTCCTTCTCCCCTTCTATGGGTTGAGTGTCTTTTGAGATTGTGATGGTGTTTGTTGTTACTTTCCTTTGCCGCATTATGTTGTTGACTACGTGGTTTGTTTGCCTTTATATTAGTGCTTCTCATGCTTTTGTATGTATCTCTTCTCATGATGCCTCCCTATGCCTTGTGTATGGCTCTTTGGGTATGGACCCTTCCCTTGGTATATTTTCTTTACTTATCCTTCTTTCATGGTTTCCTTCATGTCATACCTGTCACTTCATAAAGAAAAAACATTACTTGTTCTTCACATTACTTTACTTAGAAATGTCTTTCTCATGGTATCCTTCTAAGCATGGTATCCTTCTAGGCATGGTACGATGATCTTTTCTGATACCCCTTACACGGTATACGTTGCACTGTTAGACCAAAGATACGCTCTTGGTGGGCGTCGAAATCTGTTCACGAGACAAGCTCTCGGACGGCACTTAACGTTTCGCAGGATAGGCTCCCGGAGGGCACAGGTTAGTCCACCAATACAATACCTTCTTGACGGGTGTCAAACTGTTCACGAGACAGGCTCTCGGACGGCACTTAACGTTTCACAGGATAGGCTCCCGGAGGGCACAGGTTAGTCCACCAATACAATACCTTCTTGACGGGTGTCAAACTGTTCACGAGACAGGCTCTCGGACGGCACTTAACGTTTCACAGGATAGGCTCCCGGAGGGCACAGGTTAGTCCACCAATACAATACCTTCTTGACGGGTGTCAAACTGTTCACGAGACAGGCTCTCGGACGGCACTTAACGTTTCACAGGATAGGCTCCCGGAGGGCACAGGTTAGACCAAAGATACGCTCCTGGTGGGCGTCGAACTGGTAGTTTGAAATCTACCTCAAGATACGCTCTTGGGGGCGTCGAACTGGTAGTGTTTTTTCTACCTCAAGATACGCTCTTGGGGGCGTCGAATCTGGTGGGTTGCAAATCCACCTCAAGATACGCTCCTGGGGGCGTCGAATTCGTAGTTTTTGGAAACCACTCTCAAGATACGCTCTTGGTGCGTCGAAGTCGTAGTGTAATAACTACTCTCAAGATACGCTCTTGGGGGCGTCGAAGGTTGTAGTATGAACACTACTCTCAAGATACGCTCTTGGGGGCGTCGAAGTTCGTAGTTTTTGGAAACCACTCTCAAGATACGCTCTTGGTGCGTCGAAGGTCGTAGTATGAACACTACTCTCAAGATACGCTCTTGGGGGCGTCGAATGTCGTAGTACGAAGACTACTCTCAAGATACGCTCTTGGGGGCGTCGAATGTCGTAGTACGAAGACTACTCTCAAGATACGCTCTTGGGGGCGTCGAAGGTTGTTGACTTGAAGTCATATCTGTGTAAGGATAACTTGGTGATTGTAACATCACATTCACTGGTAAATACTTTTGAATAACTACTACTCTCTTAGGGGCATTCATGTTTTTGTACACTCGGGATGCCTTGGTGCACCAAGACATCCTTTGTAGGAAATCAAAGAGTTGTAGAGTTGGAGTAACTTCGTGAGTTCTCCTTCTCAAGAGTTATTTTTTGAAAAGCTTGTAAAGCTAAAACATGCAGAATGCTAGATATGAAACTAAGGATATGGGGTGGTCACTGTGTCTGTTGCCACGTACTCTTTGAAGCTTCCATTGTAGATCATTTCTTCCACTTCCACCTTCAAGACAATGCAGTTGTTGGTTCGGTGCCCCCAGGTCCCGTGATATTCGCACCAACCCTGTGCATCCTTACCAAGGAAGGCCTTGCTTTCCTCCCTGCATGCTGGCAGCTCTTGCTTGAGGCGCTTGTGGAAGATTTCTTCTATGCTGAGTGTGAGAGGTGTGAATGTGAAATTGACACCTCCTCCCAATGTGTCTGCTTCTCTTCCTTTCTCTGGAACCTCATCCAACTGTTCCCCTTCTTGTTCAAATGCCCTATTCAGCCTTGTCTTGAGCTCTCTCATTGTGCTCGTCATAACCATCTCATAGAGCCCTCCATAGGCCTCGAATGAGCTTGGATGCATGTTTCTGATGAATGCTCTGACTGCTTCTCCCCTTGTGATGCCCATGTTGGCACCATAATCAAAGAATCTCTTGAAATAACTTGATATAGACTCCTGCGGCATTTGTTTGATATCGTCTATGTAGCGAAAGCCCCTTAGGATGGAGTCCCTTGTTCTGTTCCCTATTGTGGTGTCTGGCTGCCAAGGTATGGATGTCACCTTCACAGCCCTGCCCCTGTGTCTCCTTGTAGGCACTGTTTGAAAAAATTGCCTGCTCAGGCGGAGTGTCACTCCATTCCTCCTCCTTCCTTGCTGTTGTCTCCCTCCCCTCTTTCTTCCTTCCTGGTTGGCTCCTGCCATGACCATAGCCACTGTGTCTGTCCTGTGTGATCCATGTCTCATTGAATTGACATAGCATTGTCTTGCGGTGCGTTGATCACCCAGGACCTCTCCCACTCCGTTCTCTGTAATGTACTTCAGCTTCTGGTGAACAGTGGATGGCACTATTTCATATGGATTTATGGTTGTCCTTCCTAGGATCCCATTGTAGGCTCCCAGGCTTTCAACCACCAAGAAATTGACATTTACCTTCAGCTGGGTCCATCCTTGGCCCATGGTCACTGGCAATGTTATCATCCCCAGGGGGTAACTTGTTGCCCCTGAGAAGCCAACTAGAGGGAAGTTGACCGGATTGATGTCTGCTTTGGTTTTCCCTATCTCTTCCAACACTCTCAGGCTTAGGAGGTCAGCTGAGCTGCCCCCATCCACCAAAATTCTCTTTACATCGAAATTATCAATATCTAAAGTAATAACTAGAGCATCGTCGTGTGGAAAGACGATGTGGCTTTTGTCCTTCTCCGAGAACTCTATCTTCACTTCTTCTCCTTCTCTTGGCCTTTTTCTCCACCTTGGCACTGAGCTTAGCTTGGATGCATAGACCTCTCTTGCATTAGCAGTTGGTCCTCCTGATGCTGCTCCTCCATGTATCATATTGATGACTCCTCTTTTGTTGGGTGGAGGGTTATATTCTATCTTTTCCTTGCCCTTGTCCTTCTGTGGTGGCCCCAGCTGCATGCTATTGCCCCCATGGTCTACAAACTGCTTCAGTTCTCCCCTCTGGACGATGTTGTTTATGCTTAGCTTTAAGCTAAAGCATTCGTTTGTGTCGTGACCATAAGCCTCGTGGTTGTCACACCATCTATCCTTGTGATTTCCTACCATTGGGGCTCTCCACCGTGCAGGGGGTGACCATAGCTTTTGGTTCCGCATCTCTCTGAGTACGGTGGCTGGAGTGGCGTTCAGTGGGATGAACTTAATGACATTGATTTCTCTAGCCTTTAAGGGTTCACCCATTTGGTTTCTTTGCTGTGGGGGACGCCACTCTTGTTGTCTTGCATGCTGCGGCGGACGCCACTCTTGTTGCCTTGCTTGCTGCGGTGCCTGGGGTGGCTTTCCTTTGTTTGGCCTTTGAGTATCCTCCTTGGCTGCCTGAATTTTGGCCTTCTTGCTTGCCCTGTGCCTCTCAAGGTCAATATGCGTTTTCACTCTCCCTGCAAGCTCCTCCAAGGTACTTGCTGGCTTTTTGGCCATCTTTTCAGCCAATGTTGACCCAAAGCGACCTAAGTTTCTGATAAAGGCTCGGATTATCTCCCCTTCAGTGATGTCTCCCTGGATGTCTGCAATATTCTGGTTGAACCTGGTATAGTAGCTGGCCAGGGATTCATCATATTCTTGTTTCACATCATCAATGGAGCCTGTTCCCTTGAGGAGTTTCCTCTCCCCTAGGTATCTCTGCAGAAACTTAGCTTTTAGCTGCTCCCATGAGTGGATGCTCTCGGAGGGCAGGCTGAAGAACCAATGTGAGGCCACCCCTGATAGGGTGTTTGGGAAAAGGAGTGCCTTGTATCTTTCATCAGTGGTCCTCCCAAATAGGGAGGCCTCATGCTGCTGGATATGTTCTAGGGGATCTCCCTTCCCATTATACTTTGCAATTTGCACTGTGTGCAGGGAGTCTGGCACTCTGTTCATCTCCAGTTCTCTTGTGAAAGGATGGTTCGTCTTGTCACTTAGGCAGTGCAGGCTGGGTTTCTTTGACTCATTCAATTTCCGGGTTATCATGGCTTCTATCTCCTCCGGGGTGATCATCACCTGTGCCGGAGTATAACCCCTCTGATACCCATTGTAGTTGTAGACTGGGCTTACTGGGTTCCCTTGTCCCTGCTGGTATGGACTGTAGGTGTACCCTTGATACGCCTGCTGGGGTGCTTCATAGAAGTCCTGCCTCCTTGGAGGTCTTGCTTGTCTTTCTTCTCCCAGCGGGGTGTAAGCCCTGTTGCTCTGCTGTTGCCTAGGAGGCACAAATTCTTGCCTTCCCTCTGGGGGTGGCTCTTGGTAATACCTTCTCTGTTCCTCTTGGTGCCCTGCTCTAGGGTGTGAGTAATGCTCTTCTGTTGGGATCTGCTCCTCCTCATGAGCTTCAGTGTAAGTCCCTTGGGTGTATGCCGGGGCCCTTGCGTATGCTGTGTGGGCGCGGTTGCCATCTCTTTGTGCCGGCATTCCATAGGGGTACCCTTGGGGCTGCTCCTCATAATAATATCCTTCAGGGGGTGCCGTGTTCTGGGAAGGCACTCCCTGTTGTCCTCTTTCTCTCTGTGGCCTTCTTGCCCGGGGGGTGGAGGCTGTGGAGGACTCAGCCCCAGCTGGGCGTGAGGGTCCTCCCTCCTGGTTGTTCTGTTGCTGAGGAGGTTGTGGTATGTCTTGGGGCTCTGAGTGCATTGGCTGCTTCCCAGGGTTAGGCCGCCTCCCTAGAGGTATGGGTCCTCTTCTCCGCCCATTGCCTCCAGGTGGGTGTTGGGGCCTGGATACCCTACTGTTGGTCATAGCTCGTGTGATAGCCAGGCTTTCTGCTCGAAGCCTACAGACGGCGCCAAGTGTTAAGTTATGAGATCTTGGTCAACGGGATATCGGCCTTGATCTCACTCCTTACGGGGGATGTGTGCGATTCGTTCTTCTCGGGTCGCCTTGCCTTTGTCTTTGTTCTTCTTCTTTTCCTTCTTCCCTTGGTTCCTTCTCTTCTTCTCTCCCTTTGCACTGCAAAAGGGGCAATACCAGACACGGAGGAGGGGGGGGGGGGGTGGTGCCTGGTGAACCCTCTCCGATGCCTAAGTCAGAATTATATTTCTAGAGAGATAAAGCTAGAGAGATGTCAGAGCTAAAATGTCCAATTAGCCAAGATGTACAAATGAGTTGTGAAGGTGGGGTATTTATAGGCAACGGTGTCATTAAGGTGGCTTAATGACATCGTTAGCCTTTAAACACAATTAATTAACCTTTAAGCATATAATTAAGACCTTAGGATTCGGAGGAGGTAGGCGGAGTGGACCGAGCATGGGCGTCTGAGAGGGGTGTCGGGACCTTTGGGGGGAGGAATCCGACCCCCAAGGGTAGGGGTTGGGTGAGGGCACCCAACCCCTCCTAGGGAGGGTGGGGTTGGCCAACCCCATCCCTCCTAGGAGGGATCGGGTCAGCCGACCCGATCTCTCCTAGGAGAGATCGGGTTGGTCCACCCGATCTCCCCTAGGGGAGATCGGGTCGGCTGACCCGATCTCCCCTAGGGGAGGTCGGGTGTGGCCACCCAACCTCACCTAGGTGAGTCCTTCGTTGTCGGACGGGCGCTTCGGCCCCGTCCGAGCCGTTGGTGTTCTCGCGAACTGTCCGGGTTGAAGTTTCGATTTGCAATCATAAATGGGACGATAAAAATACAACGGTTCGGAAGTCAACGGGTTCAAATTGGGCGTATATCCATCACTATCTGCTCTAACTTTCCTTCAATCAACTCAAGACTCTAATCTGTGGTCGTTTTATGAATGTTCTTTAAGCAGATTTATATATATACTTCAAATTCTTGGAAGAGCATGCAGATGTTATAGAATTACAAAAGTTTTATTTGTATGATTATTAATTGATAACGTTTTTTATTAGCAATAATTACTATTAATTATTCATTTATCGACCATTTATAAGGAACAATTATTCAATTAGAGAATTAATTGATAGCGTTTTTTTTATTAGCGTTAATTAGTATTGATTGATGATTTACTGATTCATGTCCTTAAAGGAGAAAGTATTTTATGTGACGCTTATACCACGTCACTAATGCCACGTGGAGTGACAAACTAATAAAAGCGTGACATTTGGAAAAATTTCCACATCAACACACTTTTAATTAATGAAAATTAATGTTTAATATACTATTTATCAAATGCAACTTTTTAGGGAAAAAATAAATACAAGTTATTAATGCAATTTTTTTATCGAGTTTTTTTCTTCAAGAAAAGTTTTTTAGAGTTTAGATTTTGAGTAATTTTATGGTTTAGTTATTTTTAGAATTTGAGTAATTAACGAATTAGGTAGGTTTAGGTTTTTTTTCTAAAACCCTATTAGATTAGGTGAACAGTTTGGCTGGGTAAACCCTAGAAGGCTAAATTGTACGAACCGTTTGGCCGGGTAAACGGCTAAAACTGGGTTCACCCAACCACCAATTTTAGCCATCTAGGGCTGACCCGGCCAAACAGTACGTCCAATTTAGCCCTCTAGGGTTTATACAGCCAAACTGTTCACTTATTCTAATAGTGTTTTAGAAAGAAAAAAAAAAACCTAAAGCTATTAAATATGATTTGTTAGTAATTAATGGAATTTTTTTAATTAATTGAAAGTTGGATGATTTGGAGATTTTTCCAAATATAACACTTCTATTAATTCATCGCTCCACGTGGCATTGATGACGTGGTATAACCGTCACATAAAGAGATTATTTACTGAGTTGTAGTTTTTTTTTTTTCAATTAATGACGTGTCATAATGTTATTGGGTGACTGAGCTTATGTGCTCACGATGACGTGTCAAAAACATTTCACATTGTCTCTTTCCTGTTACTTTATTATATATATATAGATAGATAGATTAATTTCAATGTATTTAATAAGATTTTGACAAGTAATAAAACACAATGTTGACATGTGCAAATAAGAAGATCTTATTGGACCACCTCATTACTTATAACTCTTATGTATGTGGCACAATCCACATATATACTTCTACATGCTTGGATGATCTTCAAGCTCTCTCATTGCACAATAGCAACCGTTACGTTTTTCTCTCTAATATTACATGGAGAATAAATGATGAAAAATGATTTGTCATTAATTAATAAGAATAATAATAGAGAAAATGAAGAACAACAACAAATTAAAACATTCCAGCAAAAAAAAAACAAAATAAAGCATTCCACACAAAAGGATGAGACATCAAATGACAAACAATATTGTTCAATTTATTTAAAAAAAAAATGAAGTATTTCAGCAATAAACAACAAATAAAGCATTCAAGAAAAAGAAACGAGACATCAAAAGAACAAAATTTTCAATCAAATGAAGCTAATGGCTTTGAGTTTGCGTCTCATCTTCCAAATGATTTCAAGTTAGCAACATTGATATTTGGACGATGAATGTATAGGGAATCTTAATATAAACTTATGATTTTAATAGTATTCACTTTCAGAGTTTCGGAACCCTCAAAATATTTTATAATTCGAGTCTCATCTAACATTTATACATTGTAATACGTACATAATCACGTATATATCTTTAGTAAACATTAAATTTTTTTTTGCCAAAAATATTAAATTTTCTTGACGTAAAAATTTACCTTACCTTATTATCACGTATACATTACCTTATTTATTAGCAAATATTACGGTATCTACTATATTATATTAATTCGGCATCGGAAGCCCTCTGACTGACACGTGGACAGTTTGTCCAGTCAGCGTTGCCTAATTTAATCGAAATTTAATAGGGGCTCTCTAAATTTAGATACATAATATTGATTTACTCAAAATTAAGAAGTATTTTTATATCCTATTTTGGTCTCTACGCAATTTAAAGAAATAAATTAATTAAAAGTTTCCTTTTAATTAGTAAATCTATACAGTTTAACACCGGAAAACCATAGGCCGACACGTAAGCAGTATATATATAGAATAATAAACAAAACAGTATATATAGAAGAATATTAAACAAACCAATGGTTTAAAAAAAATATGTATATAAATAAATTAAGATAGGATTGCCCACAGATAGGATTAGATAATGGAAAACCCAAAAAAAAAAATGGAAAACCGCAAAATAATAAAGAAATGTAATTATATGTTTTTTTTTGCCATGACTTTAATACGTTTATTTATTAATTTGAAAGACTAATTAACACATGTTTCCTTATTAAAAAAACTCTTTAACTATTTTATTCATCTACATATATCACAGCAACTTCTTTTGGGATTAGGATGAGGACTTCCTTCACCATCCAGCCACTGATTCTCTCCTCTCAAGCGGCGTCGACTTGACCTGTAAAATTTCAAAGCAAATTTCAATTGATAAGAGCTTCTAATTATGTGGATCTCCTTATATGGTTGTTCTCATTCTTCTTCGTTATAACTTTCATAGTCCTCATTGTTTATCAGGTTTGTGCATACACAATAGCAATCCAATTTTATTGTAATTTCTTTTTATTAATTGATGATTCGATTTGAACAAACCCTATCTCCCGTTGAAAATAAAACCCTAGACATCACATCTCGGGACACGCCGCGCGCAGGAATGGAGAACGGGTTGTTATCGAGGTTACCAGAAGATTTAATCCACCACATACTTGACTTCCTAACCAAAGAGGATGCTGTCAATGTTTGGTTTCTAATTCATTCATATTAACAAGATGATGATCACCGCGATGATACTTTGAACTTTTTCGTGTTTATGATTGCTATTGAGTTTCAATTGACTATTGAGAGGTCTAATAATTGATGTTAGACAACGGTGAATAGAAAATAAAGACTTTAACGTAACAGTCTCAATCGGTATCTTATTGACATTATCATGAACCTCTCTAACAATGGTAAGTTTCATTAATTAATTTAGTTTTGTAGTAGTAATTAATTAATTGAATAAATTTATATATATATATATATATATTTTTTGTAGTTTGAGAAAATACATTAATGAATTCGAGATTGGGTGGCAAGTTGATGCCGAAATTAAGAGATGTTTAACTCGCACGCTGTGATTTTCTTTGAGGTGATTCGTTTGTTTGATTTGAATTGATTAGCGATTGTAGGTTTGATAGGCTTCGTTGTGTGAGTTGATATCCAAGGACGGCACAATGCAAAACCAAATTATTTAGTATGATTTAATAATATATAACCAGAAATTCTAATACAAATATGTCTATTGCATTTGATTTCTTATATTTTTTTAATTTACATAAATTTCTTAAGAAATAAATAAAGGGTTAAAGGTACTTTTGGTACCACATGTTTTGGCGAATGTGGCTTTTGGTACCACATGTTCAGTTTTGTATATTTATGGTACCGAACGTTTCTAAGCATGCTGCTTTTGCTCCTTCCGTTAATGTTCCGTGAAAAAGTCCCGTTAAGTGAACATGTGCTGTCCACGTGACCATATTATTTAATTTAAATAGAAAAATTAAATTTGAAAAGACTATTCTACCCTTACCTCTTTACTTACTTAACTTTGTTGTTTCCTTTTCTCTCATCATTTTTGTCGTTCCATCTTCAAGAAATGCGACAAAAGAACCCGACAACGATGAACCACAGTGGCTCTCCAAACTCCGCGTCTTCTTCTTCTTCTCTGGTGATTCCGCGGCCGGAACCGCGGACATGTAACTGCAGCGCGACCTGCACAGTAAAGCCTGCGTATACATGGAACCACTTCTCTAGGAGGTTTCATGGTTGCCCATATTTCAAGGTTTGGTTGCCTATTTGTGTATAAATTCATTACGTGATATCTGGGTCTCACCAATTTCTCGTTCAGCAGTCTAATTGGACTAGAAACATTGAATTAGGGTTTCAGTTTCATTTTGGGGTTTCACTGTTAAATTAGGGTTTTTCAATTTGGGGGTGAACTGTTAAATTAGGGTTTGAATTCAATTTGGGGGTTCATTGTTAAAGTATGGTTTAATTTCAATTAGAGGGTTCAATGTTCAGTTAGGGTTTCATTTTCAATTTGGGGGTTCACTGTTTAATTAGGGTTTCACTTTTCAATTTGGGGGTTCAGTATTTAATTAGGGTTTGAATTTCAATTTGGGGGTTCACTGTTTAATTAGGGTTTCACTTTTCAATTTGGGGGTTCACTGTTTAACTAGGGATTCCATTGTGGTTATTACTTGGGGTTGTAACTGTAGCTGATTGTTTCTCCAGGTTGGTCAGGAAACTGGTTGTAAGTATTTTTATTGGGAAGATCCGGATATTTGTTCTTATGGGAAAAGGGCTATACGGAAATTCTAATCAATGCATGAGGAGTTGAGTAAAAAATGCTCAAAATTGGAGGTGGAAAATGCAACATTGAAGATGGAGAGTGCAAAATTGGACCTCGACCAGTATAAATTGAAGATGGAGAATACCAAGTTGGTGATGGACAATGCAAAATTGAAGATGGAGAATACCAAGTTGGTGATGGACATTGCTAAAGGACGTGGTTCACCAATTAAGCTAATTAAGTATGTATGTGTAGTAGTTGCTGTTTTATTAGTCATTCTGTTAGCCATGAAAGCTTAGAGTCAATGTACTATGTGTTTTAGGGATGATTGGTAAAACATGTTCCACTTATGTGATTGTATTGGTACAATATGTTTCACTTATGTTATTGTATTGGTACAATAACTTACGCTTAAACCTGAACAAAACAGACCAGAAAGAATAATAATCCACACACAACATCCATAATGCATACATAACAACCATAAAAACTGAATATCAAACTCAACCATAAAAACTGAATATCAAACTCTAATAATCCACACACAACATCCATAATGCATACATAACAACCATAAAAACTGAATATCAAAATCAACCATAAAAACTGAATATCAAACTCAACCATAATCCATACATAACCATAATCCACAACAACCATAATCCTTAGATAACAACCATAAAACACTCAACAACCTGATTTTAACAAAAAAACTGCATAATCCACATACCCATAATCCATAACCATAATCCATAATCCATACATAACAACCATAAAACACTCCACAACCTGGTTTTAACACAAAAAAACTGCATAATCCACTACAAGGTGGTAACAAAAGACTCCATATTGGAGTACCAGGACACTAACTTCACTCTTGTTTTTTCTTCGATGGCTTTCGTGCCATTCTCCACAAGTGCTTCGTGATAGACCTTGTCATCTTTGGTTGGACACTTGAAGAGGTTGTTCCACGAGCACTAGTTCACGGGAATCAGAGAGGACAGGTTCTTCTTGTTCTTCTTCTTCTGGCATGGGGTAATTTTCAACATCGATGACCTCATCTTCTTCTGCTTCTACTTGAACATCCCTACTGTTCTTTACTCCACGACGCTATAACAACAGATGTAAGGCAAACAAACCAATGTAAGACAACAAGACATGTAAGGCAATCAAACAAATCTAAGGCAACGACACATGTAATTAGGCAAACATCATAACATGTACGAGTCAGTGGAGATGTTAATTACCATGAGTCTATCAAGAATACTCTTAATCCTTCTTCGCGGGGTTTGTGCAATTGGAACAACTGCAGATGCTGGTTCCTCACCTCCCTCAGATGGAACAGTTGTAGGTGATGGTGGTTCCTCACCTCCCTCAGGTGGAACAACTGTAGGTGATGGTGGTTCCTCACCTCCCTCAGGTGGAACAGCTGTAGGTGATGGTGGAACAGCTGCAGATGCTGGTTCCTCACTTGCCTTATGTTTTTTCTTTTCTTTTGCTCCCTTACCTTTCCTCTTCTTTACAGATGCTGGTTCCTCACTTGCATTCTGTTTTTTCTTTCCTAGTGTTCTCTTAATTTTTTCCCTTTGCTTTTCCTTGAAGAACCTTGTGGCTGTGTTGGTGCACTCTACAAAAAACAAATTTGGTGGTTATTCATAAATCGCAAACCAAATTCAGTAACATGAACAAACGCATACCTCGTGTTCCTGTTCTTCAGATGGCTGCAACTCTGGATCCCCTGCAGAATCTTTTTCTCCTGGGTTATCAACGCACGTTTTCTTGTTATGCCCACTCTGGTCACAGTGTGAGCAATACTGAGTTAGCCCTCTCCTTCCCATCCTGGAATACCCTGTGTCATCCTCAAATTGCGATCTTTCCCTCTTCTTCTTAGGTCTCCCTGATCTTTTCTTAAACACTGGTGGATCGACGGGTAAAGTGCCACTCCTTTCCCAATCGTCCCTACCAGGTAATTCATGAATTATGCCTTCATATGCTCGTATGTATGCCTCCTTGTGATAGTAAGGATCACAATAGGGTGCGAGTCTAGTCACCCGCTCATATGCAAGGCAAGCTAAAACGTGAGAGCATGGAAGTCCTTTCAGCTGCCATGCCATACAACTACATTACCATTCATTAATGACAACCTCGTACGTTTCTGAGGGGCCGCAATCAACTTCATACTCCCCATCAGTTGCATAAATAACCCGACAATTTCCAACCTTACTTTTGATCTTCCTGAGCTTCTTCAATATAGCCCTACCAATTTGACCAGCTTCAACAACAGATTTTCTCTTCTATTCAAAATCGTGCATCAACTTTCTCCTAATCCACTCCATCATAGAAATCACAGATAAGTCCCTAGCTTCAATAACCATGTTTTTGAAGCTTTCAGCAATGTTGTTGACCACAAGATCCGTCTTTGAAGCCTCCCTAAACCTGAATCTGCACCAATGTTGAGTATCAATGGTAGATAAAAAATTCCAAGCCTTGAGATTCACCTTCTTCAGCCTGTCCATGTGGTACTTGTGCCTTGCTTTTGTGTAGGCACATGCTTCTGACCACAACCTTGTCCTTACTTCATTATCACCCATTCCTCTTGCCTTCATGTTTGCATGTAGGTGCCTTACACAGAACCTATGTTCTGATCCTGGAAGAATTTGATCCACAACTTTTATTAATCCCTGCAAAACAATGTTAATTCAGTGAGTTCAAGTGTTGGATATCATCAAAAGTTAGTAAAGTAGTATACAACACCAATTTGAACACACCTTTTGTCGATCTGAAATGATAGTGAGGGTCCTGTCATTCCCAACATCGTCTGCTAGTATTTCAATGAACCAACTCTATCCCAATTTTCTGATTCAGTCCAAGCATATGCAATCGGGGAAAGTTAGTCGTTGGCATCAATGCTGACAACACACAACAATTAACCACCATCTGGACCCTTCAAAAAGCTACCATCCAAGGCAATAAAGGGCCGACATCCATTCTTGAACCCTCTCAAACATGCTGCTAGACAGACGTACATTCTTTCAAATCTTGGTCGAAGGGGGTTCGGTATTGGATCCACATGGACAATTGTTGTCGATCATGGATTATGTCTCCTCAGGGTCTTCGCATAATGTCTAACCAATGCAAATTCAGCTCTTCTGTCACCTAAGAAAATAAGGTACCAAAACAGTAAAAACTCAGAACATATGGTACGAAAACAGATAAAAAATCAGAACATATGGTACCAAAATAGATAAAAAAATCAGAACATATGGTACCTGATGGATATTGATATAAACATATTTATTTGATACCATAATAGGTATTAACTATAAATAGTCTGATGCCATAACGGTCAATCAGCTATTAATATTCAACTACCATAACAGTAATTGTCTAAATATTCTGTTACCATAACGGCCATCGTCAATAAATGACTATATACCATAATTGTTATTATATTATTTTATATAAAGAATCCTATGATTAACATTTGATATAGGATAAATTATATACAATAGTGATCTCTCTCTTTATATGAATGGTTACTAGATTGACCGTCGGAGAGGGATCGCCGGGGTTCGCCCTGGCGCCCCCTTTTTGCAGGTGCGTACCCGGAATTCGAAGACTAAGGAGCTCGGAGACACCGCGAAAATATCTCGGTAAATCCAGGATCCAACATTGACGCCGTCTGTGGGAAACAATAATTTGTCAAGTTCAATCCCAACAATCTAGATTACTAATCCGGGCATGCGCCTGTAATTTTTTTTTACGGATCTGGAGCCAAAATTCTTAGTTTGTTCAATCGAAATTCAAAATTCATGGATGGAAAACAAGTCAGGTTGATCTTCATCTAGGAGAAGAGATACAAAGCTACCCACGGAGGAGAAAAATTCTTGGAGGGGAGGGATTCATCAATCCTGGATCCAGATCTTCATCCAAAACAGATTTAGGGCTGCCTCCTTCAGTGACAGCAGCTTCCTGGCCGTGACAATCGCAGCAATCTCCATCATGGCGACATGCTCCATGGCAGACCTGCAGGCTGCAAGGCCTATCAGCCCAACCCTCCCTGTCTGGTCTCGTCCATCAGCGACACTTGTGATCACCACGACAGCGCCGGGTAGATCTGTAGCGGGCCTGCAGTCCAAGTGTTAGATCCTGCCCGATCGGAGCAATTGACGACCACCGGGACATCGAACACGCATCCCATGGCCAAAACTACACCATCAATGTGAGAAAGGTCAGAGTCAGCGTCGGAGACGTCGATGAGCTCTCATGGGGAAAGGATGGCATTGACGTCTTGCAGTTCGATTGTTATGAATCCAAACTCGGCATCTTCTTGTTTGACCAATGAGGAAATGGGATTCATCACCATGGGAATTTCTCTGTCCACACTTTGTCAAAAAGAAGATGTGGTTCTCTATATATAAAAATGAAGTGACTGAACCAAATCCTCGGGGCAATTGTCCATAATTGATCCATCTCAAGCATGATCGTCTTCTACCTTTCTTGACCGACTACACAGTTTACTGTAGTTGGGACTTGGGATGATAGGTCTCCAGGGGTCAGCAAATTCACCATAAGGAACGAACAATACGACATAGATGGGAATTCTCCAATGATCCTTTCCCAGGGAAGTCCCTTTCTAATTTACATTTATTTTCTCCATGATACAAGTATATATTATCATATTGCGTGCATAACATATTCATGCATATGCAACTATCATGATACGTACGCATTCTCTTATGCTTTTATGATTTATATAATTGCAAAATAAGAGAGATACTAATTCTAGGAATGCAAGATTGGCCATTCAGGATTCCATTTTTCCGGAAAGAAAAGTGAACACCCATAATCATGGAGCTTCCCTTATAAAAGTTGCAGGAAGATGTGCACTATCTGTAATCATCCACCCATGGAATTGGGGCTTTCGTATTATCACTTCTACTTGTAGGAAGGAGAAGAACGATTACAAAAGGAGGATGAGAGGCCACTGATGCTCTAGCCATCATCTAAGGTGGGTCCGAAGAACAAGGACAGCAGTAATAGGCAAAAGCTCAACGGAGAACTGCGAAGGACCTCTAAGAGCTTTGTCTGGAACCTCGAAAAGCAGAGGAGCTGAAGAGTTCCGCTCGATCGAAACTCACCTCCACCGATGCTCCTCCGCTTGAAAGTCCCTACGCCTCACTTGAGAAACTAACAACCACATCTCGTCTGGGCGTCAACAAGACTTCAAGAGAGGGGCATTTTATACAGAAGTGGGACCAAAGAGTACGAGAAACCTGAAGCTTCATTATATAATATAACCATAAAATTGGGACAGTGGTCCAAATCGGCGGAGCAGGCCTTCATCAAGCAGGCAAGCCTTCACCTATTAGTGGGCTTAGCCCATTTAACAAACTCACTAACACCATTAGTAAGCATTCAAGTAGACCAGTCACCAAGCAGGCCTTGAAACGACTGAACCGGTCATAAATTGACCAAACCTGTCAACCAGTGGGTGAATCGGTCAACAGAAGTCAAACCGGTTAATAGCGGTCAAACCGGTCAGCATAGGTCCACTATATGCATTAAATCTCGTACGACACTCAACGCATAGCTCGAGCTCGCATTCATAGCTCACGCAACCGTCGTTACGGGGTGTTGATTATGCCCCGAGAGGCTTACTAGTTAAGTCGGAAAGATAAATCTTATATTCATTTATATGTGTTATTTATCGATTTGATACCATAACTATAATATGCACATACAGGAGCTATTTATATTTTCAGTCAAATATGCCTACATGCATTTATTGCTACATGCACGTACTAATATATGAGCACGAATGTGCATAGTCAGATGAAACCTATTGGTTAAAACCTAGGCATTATCATAAAGACCAACTTGCATTACCAGCAGCTCGTAAGTGAGGGCATAAATGTTTAATACACCCTCCAATAATTAGTGCGTCTCTAATACTACGTGTATGTTTCATCAGCGGTAGCAAAACGTTATTTATGAAAATGGTCACGAGGGATCTATGACACTTTATCAGTGCCCGATCGCCACATCATAATGCTACATGTATAGCTATTTCATACACTAGTATCGTAAAAGGGGCATCTATATATGCATACATGTACGAATGATTACATCATCATTTTATCTAATATGTTACATCCGCATCATGTGTTATCTTAAGGCATGTTATATAAACCAAGAAGAGGCAACACCTCTCCTTGCCTTGGAGGCATGATATATATATATACATTGGAAACTATGGACAAGGAAGGAAACTGCTTCTAATCTATCTACGATCGCTCAAAGCAGCATCACATCGGTCAAAACTGACCAAATCGGTCAATAATAATTAAAACGTTCGACAGCAGTCAACAATAGTCAACGACGGTCAAAAGCAGTCAACAGATGTCACTAAACGTCGAAATCAGGGAAGCATCTACACCCTACACTATTTATTATCTATGACGTTCTTTGAAAAATTCAAATGAGTATGAATTTATATAATGCATATGTCTATGAAAATTCATAACTAATGATTGTCGAATCCGACATCCTATGGACAGGAACAGAAAACAAAGGAGCAAGCCTCCAAAGTGCATATCCAAGTATACAACGACTAGATCAAGAGGACACGAGCGTCCAATACACGCACGCTCTTACGTATCTCAGTACTCAAACATACCCACAACGTGGGAAAACAAAACCCATAACGATGGGAGGATATGCTGCAACGCATGCCCCTAAACTAAACGCATGGGGGCAATCTGGACAACCGCTACATAGCAGGAAAGTCATCCCCAAAACTTTTACATTATGCATCTTTTTAAGAGCAACTATATTATGCCTATTGCTTTTATTTTTAGAGCATTTAGTCTTGCCTGAAAAGTTATTTCCGCCCAAGCCTAGGGGGCAGGGGAGTACTAGGCAGCACTATAGCTACTTCACTACTTTACTGCACAAATACTAACGCCTTAGCGACTACATATACACCCTAGTTTCCAAATACTTAGACTTACTGGGAATCTCCAAATTCCAAGTCAAAACTGTGATGGTTAAAACCCAAATTATTTACTAGAACGTGGTGGCTAACACCCGACATAAACTAGAGTAGACGTGTCGCTACACCCTCTTATAACTCAAACTCGGATCTATATCCGGTTATAACTCTAGGTCAGATCTATATCTGATTACAATGATAAGCGTAAAGGTTCCCCCTCATTTACAACTCAAACGAGCACATCGTTCAGGGTCTAACGACCACAACTAACGTGTTACGCTCTAGCACCAACGGTGCATCTTTATACCGAAATGGGATTCACTTTCTGGCAAACAGGCCATTCACAAGGGCAAATGTCCCATATTATAGCTTACTGACGTAATCCTTCGATCAAGTGCGTAGTTTACTTACAACATGCGATCATGATCCTTAGATCTGTCGCACAAACGTATAAAATGACAGAAGACCTACCAGGAGTGACAACAAGAAGACCTCAACCATTTATAGGGAATCATTACCCCTTATAAAAATTACAAGTAGCTTCTGGGCACCACCAATGTGTTATTCCCAAAGCTCAAACTCTATCAAGTGCGCGGATATATCACTCCCGCTACTGTAACTACAACAACTCTCAGGCGTGCAGGTATATCACTCCTGCCGCCTTGATTATTCCTATTACGACATCAGGTGCGCATTTATATCACTCATGTCACTTTTGATTATTCATATTACGACGTCATGCTCGTAGGTATATCACTCCTACCGCCATGGTCCAGTGATCAGATTATTTCCATATTACATTACGATTCCCCGGTCAGGTGTGTAGGTATATCAATCCTACAACCGTGGTCATTCAATCAGGCGCAAAGCCATATTATATTTACAACCACGAACCTCAAAAGTGGCTATCATGTCCACGAACATCAAGGTGGCTATCATATCCATGAACATCAAGGTGGCTATCATGTCCACAAGAAATGAGATCTTGTTACCTCAAGGTGGCTATCATGTCAGCATATCTTTTAGTGGCTATCATGTCCACGACTTTCAAAATGGCTATCATGTTCATGGTCGCAAAATGGTTATTATTTCTATGAATCTCCAAGTTGGTTATTATGCTTACATATATCTAAAGGATCATCGGGCGATGGAGATACAGACGTCCTTCATGCAAAAGTGTCCGTCCAAAGAGGCGGTTATCCCTAAACTACTCCAAAGACAGTAATATTTCACATGAACGGGTTGGTGGACAAACCACCTTTCATAAGTGTCCGTCCAAAGAGACGGTCATCCATAAACTACTCCAAGAGAGTAATATAAGGGTCGGTAGACAGACCACCCTCCATAGTCGGTCGTACGAAGCGACGATCGACCACAAAACTCCAAGTGAGTAAAATAAAGGGTCGGTAGACAAACCACCCTCCATAGTCGATCGTACAAAGAGACGATCGCCCATAAACACTCCAAGTGAGTAAAATAAAGGGTCGGTAGACAGACCACCCTCCATAGTCGGTCGTACGAAGCGACGATCGACCACAAAGCTCCAAGGGAGTAATATAAGAGTCGGTAGACAAACCGCCCTCCATAGTCGATCTTACAAAGAGACGATCGTCCATAAAAGCTCCAAGAGAGTAATATATTGTAATATAAATGATTGTGTAATGGATGCAGGTTCATTTAACTCAGAGCCTAATGCAGGCAAAGCCTCCATCAGCCTCGGGGGTTAATGATGGATATTGATATAAACATATTTATTTGATACCATAATAGGTATTAACTATAAATAGTCTGATGCCATAACGGTCAATCAGCTATTAATATTCAACTACCATAACAGTAATTGTCTAAATATTCTGTTACCATAACGGCCATCGTCAATAAATGACTATATACCATAATTGTTATTATATTATTTTATATAAAGAATCCTATGATTAACATTTGATATAGGATAAATTATAGGGTTAACAGGTCTTTTGGTCCATGATGTTTGACAACTTTTGAGTTTTGGTCAATGATGTTTTTTTTTACCTAGTTTTGGTACCATATGTTTGCAGATTTTTTCTAGTTTTGGTCTAACCGTTACATTCCGTCCATTTTTTGACATGTTCAAGTCACGTGATCCACTCTAAACTTTAAATTTAGTCACTCTAATACTTTCTTAACCTTTTTTTTTGTTCAATTTAGTCCCGAAGTTTCAAAATTGACCCCAATTGGACAATAGGTCAAATTGAATTTTTAAAAATTCGGGACTAAATTGAACCAAAAAAAAGGTTAGGAAAGTATTAGAGGGATTAAATTGAACAAAATTGAAAGTTTAGGGTGGATCACGTGACTTGTACATGTCGAAAAATGGACGGAATGTAACGGTTAGACCAAAACTAGAAAAAATTTGCAAACATATGGTACCAAAACTAGGTAAAAAAAAACATCATTGACCAAAACCCAAAAGTTGTCAAACATCATGGACCAAAAGACCTGTTAACCCTAAATTATATACAATAGTGATCTCTCTCTTTATATGAACGGTTACTAATTTGACCGTCGGAGAGGGATCGCCGGGGTTCGCCCTGGCGCCCCCTTTTTGCAGGTGCGTACCCGGGATTCGAAGACTAAGGAGCTCGGAGACACCGCGAAAATATCTCGGTAAATCCAGGATCCAACACAAAACAGATAAAAAATCAGAACATATGTTACCAAAACAGATAAATTCATGGATGAACATATAAGTACCTTCGATGATTTTCTTGGCCATCTTCAAACCCTCCTGGATGACAGTTCTTGAAACATTAAACTCATACATCCGACGTACCTCAGATGCAACTGCAGTCACCTTCAGAGTACCTTGAGCCCGTAATAAGTTAATGAAGTTATCACATATCCATTGCTTTCCGATATCCCTGGTGTAATGAGATCGGTCACAAGTATGGTTCTTCTGAAGCTTCCTAATCTCGAATGTGGTATCTCTGTTCACCCTGGCAGCAACAACAAAGAAACCACAGTTTTTCCAACAACGAACAATAATACGATCTGCATTGTTTCTTCTCCTCAGAGTCGACGTCCCTGTTCTAATAGCATGTAGTTTGATTGCCCTCCTAAATGTATCTGCATCCTCAAACTGCATTCCGAGCTCAAGCTCAAACTCCCCACCGAGATGACTCTTGTATCGCTTACAACTCACTCCTCCACTAGTGGCACCGTCCTCACCATAATAAAACCGAGGAGTCGTTATCGTATCAGTTGAAGCATCAGAAACGTCTTCTCCAAAACCAGGATCATCAACAAAGTTTTCAGCAACTTCTTGATTAATGTAAGTTCCATAATTGCTCTTGCCAAATCCAGGAACATCAATTACGTGCCCATGCCTGTTATTCTTCAAACTTCCATTCTTCACCGTCGTTTTCTTCTTGTTGTTTTCTTTTGAACTGCATGATTTGGCTGCCTTGCCCTCCAAGACCCCGCTGTCTTCATCATCGTTGTCTTCATCAGATGCCTCCATTGGCTCCCAAGATTGGTCTGACTCTTCTGATAAATCATACTCGTTCAAGTCATTAATATCTATGAAATCATCATCCCCATATGGAATGTCTTCGTACACCTTCTGTTTTCCCTTTCCACTTACCATAGGTGTGTCAACCTTCTTTTTTGCAGCATCAACTCTTGGAGTACCAATGACAATACCATTTTCCTTTCTTCTAAACTGATTCCCAACGGCTTTCAACCTGAGTCTCTCCATAAACGGAGTCTTATACCAAACCAGTGTGTCAAATGGAGGCATAGCATACAACTCCACATCAAGCAGATCCTCCTGCCTAATTATTATCCCCTTCATATCCCGATCATTTTTCAGCAACTCAATATCAGTGTGCACGCTTCCATCTGGTGGGAGGTACCAAATTGATGGAGCATACATATCACAATAAATCTTCACTAAGTCAAGCATGGTTTCGTAAAGAAACTCACTAGGTGTAAACCAACCCAGTGTTTGAACTGATCCATCAAGCACGATGCTCCCACCGCGACTCACCCATGAACCTTTATACCATATTTGGACGGTATATCGGATTTCACTGTTCGATTTTCCTGCTTATAAACACAACCAAAATTGAATCATCCACTGTATAAACACTTTAACAAAACTGAATCTTCCTTTACACGGTTCCTATACAGTTATCCCCTAAATAAAAAGTTTTTCCCCAAATTTCCCATACAATCAGTGTTGTTAATAGTGGCCTACATCACATTCTACTTCTCCACCAGTCAAGGACAACTTTTATGGTGCAAATAACACTACCACAAACTAATATATCAGCTATCAGACCAGAACATGCAACTTCACCAAAACCCTAGTTTCTAAACTCGACATTTCAGTACGGATGGGACCAAAATACTAACCTCGGTCAGAATCTGAAGCTTTAGCCGGCGATCCTCCAGACGGCGTCATTTCAAGTGGCAGAACTCACTTCCACCTTTAGGGAAACGAACCAACGAACCTCCAGGATGAACGGACTCGACAGTGAAGAGGAAATACGGCAACACAGACGACTTCACCACCAAATAGGGAGACGAACGACCGGTTCCTGCTCTGAATCGGAAAGGACGGGCTTTTCCTCTTCAAAGCTTGCAGAGAGGATGGACTGTGTAGAATGACGCCTTTTGGACTTCTGGAGGGAAACAACCAGTAAGTAAAGAGGTAAGGGTAGAATAGTCTTTTCAAATTTAATTTTTCTATTTAAATTAAATAATATGGTCACGTGGACAACACATGTTCACTTAACGGGACTTTTTCACGGGACATTAACGGAAGGAGCAAAAGCAGCATGTTTAGAAACGTTCGGTTCCATAAATATACAAAACTGAACATGTGGTACCAAAAGCCACATTCGCCAAAACATGTGGTACCAAAAGTACCTTTAACCCATAAATAAATCATAATACTTAAAAAAATATTATTATTAATAATGATAATATGTATAATATATATATATATATATATATATATATCGAATAATTGGTGATAAATTTGGTTATTTAATAAACTAGATAAAATGGCAAAAAAAAAAAAAAAAAAAAAACTAAGATAAATTAACATTTTTGTTCTTTTATTTAGATTTGTATTTTTCTCCCGCGTGGTACGCGGGGGTAGTCGCTAGTATAAATATATTTCTATTGTAGGTTTCAATTATCAAAATTTCTATATATTTGTGGGAAAAAAAAAAACTAAATATGAATTCTTCATTAATTTGAAATTTGAAGTTAAAACTACCAATTTTTATTATGGGATTGGCTAATTTGTTATCGAGTTTATTTAAATTCGAATTTCTAACAATCGGATCAAACCATTGAGATTCGTGCATACTTACTCTCTTTCTTCTTTTTCAGCTGATAGAATCATAGAGTTATGGAAGTTTTGATCTAATTGTCAGAAATTTATATATATATATACACGCGTAACGCGCGGGTCAGATATCTAGTTAAAAAATAGTTAATATATCGGCACGTATCTGGCGAAGGACATTCACCGTGAAGTGTTTTAAAATCAAGCTACTGTACTTCAAATGTACGGTACCTTTCAATTTTCTTTTTCACAATTGTCCATTTATTCCACACCTCCCCGAGGATAACTTCAACTTCTTTTTTGGTAAGTAACATTAACTTCTAAGTTATAGCTGCAAAAAAAAAAAAAAGAGTTATGGCTAAATGTACACATTTAAGTTTAGTAATTTTTATTTAATCCTCAAATTAAATAATTTTGTTGAGTTTTCCTTTAGTAATATTAACTTAACGGCTAAATAATTTGAAACATAAAAATCTACATCTAACATGTGATTTCTTTTCCTTTCATTACAAATTTTATTTTCATACTATCGAATATAACTTTTGCTATTATGCAACGATTAAATTAACTTAAAGAGGCAATGTTAGAATTAATAGTCTTGACATGTTTTATTATGCGTTTTATGGCGCATTCATTATCTAATGAGTCGGCCCGTACTTAACACAAACCGTATACAACGTGTGGATTCGATTTGACATATTTAGATGGAGATCGGGGGTCAATCCCCATTAGTGATGTTAATTTCCACTTCCAACTTTATCAAGCTTATATTCTAATTTACATATAGTAAGTGGAAAAACAATTGTAAATGTAAAGTGAAGTTTATCAAAACATTTGGATAAAGTAACATAAACCGTTAGTTCATAAATCAAGTTTTGTTGTTGTTGGTATTTATGCTATAAACATATAATATTATTTTCATTTTGTAGAAAAATATTAAAAAAACTAAACAATTATAATTCATAAAATATACTAGTAATCATGATTTAAAATTTAATATTAAGGTAACTGGAAGCTTAAGACAATATGTGTTAGCATATGGTGACGTGGCGCCGTAATATGAGCCTGTTAATTAAGGGAATTACCTAAGTTAATTAGGTAATTGTCAATATGGGCTAATTGAGCCAAATCCAATTAGTAATTGACAAGGGAGGCCCAAAATGGGCATCCCCCCCTTTATGCATGGTTCGGCCGAAACCCTAGTACCACATAGGGTGGAGTTGCCTTTTGGCAACTCCACCCAATACTAAATATAGGGGTGACTCCTAAGGGTTTAAACACACAATTAAGAACAAGGATCTCCATTGAGAAAACTTGTCACCCTAGTCTAATATTTCGGCACCATCACATCAAGTCCGAGGTTCCATCTCCGTTGAAGAATCGATCAGAGGTCTTGTTGAGGAGCTACATCGCGTGGGACTTCTTCTAACGAAGAACTTGCACTTGGTTCCGACCGAAGGATCAGAACTCCCTCCACATCGTTCTTGGGCAGGAAAGCTAAAAGGTATGTGTACTAATTCCGCTGCGTAGATAAGATATCTTGTTAGTACATGTTTAGCATTCCGTAGTATTACGTCCCCGAAATCCAACAGTGGTATCAGAGCCTGGTTAGGAGTTCTTAATTTTTTTGATAAACTGATGACCTTGAATCTATGAAAAATCCGAAATTTTTAGGTTGATGAACATCAATATGTGTTCCGAAATTTTCAACATGAAATCATGTATTTGATCTTTAAAAACTTAAAATTTTCGAAATTTATGTGTTTTTGAGGATCAAAACCGAAAATTTTGTTATGAATTTGAGTTTGATGTTCATAATCTTCAAGAACACCATGGGTTTTATCAAGAACACAATTTGGATTTTTGATCAAGGTAGTATTTGATCTTAAAATTTGACAACTTTTCCAACTCTTTGTGTTTGTGCCGAAAACCCTAGGGGTATTTTAGGTAAAAAATTAATTTTCTTGGTCACCAAGACTTTAAAATTTCGGCACTAATATAAAATATATATGTTGCCATTTTTAAATTTTATTAATAGGTAATTATATATCTATAAGTTGGAAAATATGGATAGGTTTATAATATAATATTGTGAAAGATATTAACTATCAATATATATAGCTAAAACATAGGGATAAATATATATTGATAGGATTTAGTTACTTTAAAAAGATTAAGAAGATATATTGTCTATATATTTTATCCCTAAATATATTTTTGACAATATTTATATATATATAGTGATTTGGCCGAATTTTATATATACATATTATATATTGTTAATTGATTTACATCTTAGTGATAAAATCTTGACAATATTTATATATATATTTAGCCGAATTATATATATATATATATTAGCAATATTGGAAAATATTTTAAATAATTAATATTTATTGGTGGCTAAGTTAAGTTTTTAGTGGACTTTAAAACACTACTTAGCCCACAAGACATATTTCGGCCAAACCCTAGGGTTTATGGGCCGGTCCAATCGCTAAACCGGAACGGATAAAACCAATCCGAGTTTTCTTAATTGGGTCGACCTAGTCGGGTCGGGTCGGACCGTAGTAACTAAATTGAACCTAACCTAATCGGTTTTGAGTGATAAACCGAACCACTATCTTATTTTATTGAACCGTTTCGGACAAAATTGGAATTTTTAAAATCAGACCGAATTGAACTAGATTTTAAAATTTGGACCGCACCATTTTAAAATATTCAGAAATTTTAAATTGTTCAATAAAATAGGATGTCAAATTTTAAATCCAAGATGTTTTCGAACTTTAAAATTAGCCTAAACAGTGCTCTTAGGGTTTGTGTCTTAATACACGGTTTCAGTCAAAACCCTAAATGCCTGGTTTCGATTATGGGGATGGATCTCGGACTTGCATATTTTTGGGACTGGATTAAATTAGTGGGCTGATTTGCAATTGTTTACTTTCTGCATCATATATTTTGATATAATTAAAATTCTCGTCTTGACTTAGTCAAGCTAGCTGGATATTATATTGCGAGCATTGAGCTCTGTGATTTAAATATATAGTTCGCGCAATAGGATAGACATGCTATGCTGATTGAAAGTGCCTAGAATCCATGTCTAGAAATTCGCATGATTGATTGTAAGTATGAATTGCAAAACAGCCCCTAATATTTTCAAAACGTTTTTTAAAACCGAAAATTCCAGTCGCCAATTGTGCATGATGTGTGCGGATGATGCATGTTTTGACGCGTATGCTAGGATGTTCATGATAGTACGCATGTGATAATTTACTTTACGTAAAATTATATATGCTAGGAACATTAGACGCATGACGCATAAGCATGTTGTGTTCGATATTTATGGCATGGTATGATGATTTGCTAGATGTAGTATAATTATAAATATGCATGCGTAAATTATCGGATAATTTTACAAAATCATAAAGGGCCTTGGGAAAGCCAAGATCGGGTATGCTTATTTGAAAATTCTCGTTCCGGTAATTTACAATAGAATAACCGTTTTCAAAAGACTGATCTGTTAGATTGAAAACGACAATAGTGTGAATTCTTTCACGACACCCCCTTCCTCGGTTTACTGAAGGTTGGTTTGGTTTAGTGACTGAAGAATCACTATTCGTCGTATTCCATCATAATAGATAATCTAATGTATGCAATTCTGTCAAAATGTTGTTATCTTCCCAACCTAGTGTTATTATCGATGAATAGATGGCATTATCATGTGAATCTGAGCTATTAGTTGAGACGAATTATGACTTGTGGAGCAAACACATCATTACGATTTTGGAAGCACAAGGTATGTGTGACCACATACAAATAACCATGAATTATCCAAATGTCGGACTCACCAAAGATCTGGCATTTGCCCATTTTAAGTGGGAGCAAGATGACAAGAAAGCAAAGGAGCTGATATTGTCGGAAATGTCAGAAGATTTCTATGTCCGCTATAAGGATGATCCGACGACAAAGGACATCTGGGATGCCCTCTTTCTGAAATATGGAAGTGGCATGGCAGTTACACTGCACCCCCTTATACCAACATTAGAAATCTGTCTGAATAACAACAGTAAGAGTATACTTGAAAAAGTATACGACCTCCTTCGCCTATTCAAGCCATTGGAAGATGACAGTCAGATGGCTAAATGGGATAAAATTCAGGCCATAATAGGGATCCTCCCGAAGTCTTGGAGATCAACCAAGGCTATATTGACTGTCAGCAGTTCCGTACTTGATATTGCATCTGTCCTGAAAATAGTCGAGATGGAACAGGCTCGATTAAAATCGGTAACGAAAGAACCGAAAACCACAGGACAAGATGGCCGCAAGAAAAGGAAATTCAGGAACAAATGAAAGAAACAACAGGCATTCGACGGTAAAACATTGACTTCATCTAAACAAGGCAGTCCCAGATTAAAATCTGAGATAATTTGCGGGAACTCCAACCCACGCCGAATAAGCGATGGTGCAGGTTCCAGCAGATCGCATCCTAAGAAGGTATGCGAATTTGGTTATGTAGAGGAAGCTTTCGTTCCCTCAACTGTCATGTTAACTGACTCAAATGCGTCTTGGATTCTTGATTCAGGTACAACGGACCACATAGCCAACGATCGAGAACTATTTGCCAAATTTGGACGATTTCTAAAGGATTCTAAAAGGATATACATTGGTGACAACTCACAAGTTGAAGTCATAGGGGTAGGGACTTGCAAATTGCCAATGGGCAATGGCAAATTCTTACTTCTATATAATGTCCTTTTCGGTCCTAGAATCCGTAGGAACGTTATTTATGTTTCTGCTCTTATGGATAAAAACTTTATTTTGTCATTTGAGAGATCCTTTGTTCGTATAAATAAAAGGGATACTTTATTTGGATATACCTTTTCTTATAATGGTTTGTTTATCATGGATCTACATGGCAATGTAAATTCATATCATTTGTATGCAATGTCTTCCAAAGAAGCAGAAACTGACGCAACCAGATGGCATTCACGGCTTGGACATATAGGCTATGACAGAGTTCAGTCATTGGCTCGACGAGGGCTTCTGCCTGGAACAAACAGTGTGGTCAAACACACATGTCATGACTGTTTGGCTGGAAAGTCCACCCGCAAGCCATTCGATGAAGCAAAACGAGCAGAATTTCCATTACAGATAATCCATTCCGATGTCTGTGGACCAATGAACGTAACTGCTAGGAATGAAAAGCGATACTTCGTAATCATTGATGACTACACCCGATTTGGGTTTACTCATTTGATTACTCGCATATCTGAAGCTATAGATTGCTTTAAAAGCTTTCTGAAGCTCGTGGAGAATCAACATGAGCGGAAGGTGAAAGTCCTTCGCACCGATAGAGGTGTAGAATATCTCTCTAATGAGTTTGATAAGTTATGCAAAGAAAGTGGGATCGCCCGTCAAACGACGATCCCCAACACACCACAGCAGAATGGTGTGGCTGAACGTCGTATCGGACTCTCCTAGACATGGTGAGAACCATGATGTCACAAGCACAATTCCCAATTTATTATTGAGGAGACGCATTGCTTGCTGCCACTCATGTAGTAAACCTTGTCCCATCAAAAGCAGTTAACACAACACCGTATGAGCTCTGGACTGGTAGAGACTTAAATCTTACCAGGCTGCGACCTTGGGGGTGCGCAGCTTACACACATACAACTGACAGCCGATTTGGCAAGTTAGGCCCCAGAGGACTTAAGAACATCTTTATAAGATACTCTGAGAACTCAAAAGGTTATGTATTTGTGTCAACTCAAGAAAACGGTAGTGTGTGGGAACATGAATCCAGAGACGTCACTTTTCTTGAGGACGAATTTTCATCGCTTCAAGAGATAAAAACAGATGAAGTTCTGACCGAACTAGAACATGATGATGATGATTCTCAGGTCCCACTTTATTCGAGTGGGAGATTTGGCACAGCAACAAGTGATTCAGTTAATGAGGACGATATCCCCATTATAAATCCAATGGGAGGGCTCACTCCCCCCCCCAAACACAAATCACAATTGCTGGGAATGCGAATCAAGTAGAACCTGACATTCACACAACTACCATCAATTCCCATTATTTCAATTGGGAGTAGGATGATCGCTCCAGTTCCAGATCCTAGTGATCAAAGAACTAATCTCGGAGGTAAAATTCCGAGACGAAGGGGTCGTCCTAGGAAAATTGTTGCTCAAAGTTCTAGTAACGCCAACATTCCCAGTGGGAGTAGTGCCCCGATAAGAAGCATAATTCCAAGTGGGAGTATGGGTCAAACTCAAAATGGGATAGGTGAGCCTAGACGCAGTCAAAAGCAACGCACTTCCCCTAATAGGTATCCCATTGAGAGAGGCGAAATATTCACTCTCACATCTGTTGATGAACCAGTAACGGTTAAACAAGCAATGGAAGGACCTCAAGCAAAGGAATAGAGAAAAGCAATGGAAGATGAAATCGCCTCAATGAAAGCTAATTCGGTTTGGTCTTTAGTTGATTTATCTGTTAACCACAGAACTAGAAAGTGAAATCTTAGACTTCGGGTGGAAATTTCGAGTGGTGCAAAACTCGAATAATTGCGAAAGGATATACCCAAATCCACGAAGTGGACTTTGATGAAACATACTCACCAACTGTGCGTTACACCACATTAAGGGCCATCATTGCCCTAGTTGCTAGTCTTGATCTAGAGCTACATCAAATGGATGTTAAGACCGCATTCCTCCATGGAAACCTGGAGAAAGAGATCTATATGGAGCAGCCGGAGAGTTTCATTACTCCTGGCAAAGAACGCAAAGTTTGCAAACTCCAAAGATCTATATACGATCTTAAACGATCGTCTTGGCAATGGTATCGTAGATTCCACGAGGAAATCGTTGGAAACGGATTCGTGAATCTTCAAGAGGATCCCTGCGTATACACCAAGACCTCCGGGTCTAAGTATGTCGTCATAACACTATACGTGGATGATATACTCATTGCTGCGAACGGCGTGAGTTTTATGAATAAATCAAAGTCCTGGTTAGCGTCAGCATTCGAGATGAAAGACATGGAGAGGCTACGTACATCTTAGGCATCAAAATCGCCCGAGATCGTGCCACCCGAAAATTATGTCTATCTCAGGAATCATATATCAACAAACTGTTGAAGAGATTCAGAATGCTGGATGCTAAACCCGTGGATACGCCGGTTGTGTTCGGGTGCGCGCTATCGAAGCGTGATGGCCCTAAAAACCAGCAGGAGCGTGAACAGATGAAGAATGCGAAGTATCTGAGCATGGTAGGGAGTCTAATGTACGCCATGCTCTATAATCGGCCAGACATCTGTTACGCTGTGGGCCTAGTAGCAAGATTCCAATCAGATCCTAGTAATCAACATCTAAAGGCCGTAAATTTTTTTATCAGATATCTGAAAGGTACTGCCGACTACGTTTTGTGCTATGAGGGCGATCGGCTCGAATTGACCGATTATAGTGACACCGACCACGGTGGCGATCCGGATGATCGTAAGTCCACCAAAGGAGGAGTTTTCCTCCTTGCTAATGCTGCCATATCATGGGTGAGCAAGAAGCAATCTTGTGTCGTGCTTTCCACTATGAAATCGGTATTCGTTGCCCTCTCCAAAAACACACAAGAAGCGGTCTGGCTGAAGAGGCTTCTTACTGCATTAATTGGCACCGACAAAGAAGAGTAAACCTGTGAAGGTATACTCCGACAGTCAGGCGGCCATTGCGGCAGTTAAGAATCCAAAGTACCATAGTAAGACAAAGCACATTGATGTGAAATACAATTATGCTAAATCTGTTCTGGAAGACGACATAATCACTTTAGAATACTTGCCTACAGACAATATGGTCGCAGACCCTTCAACTAAGCCATTACGTAGGGAGATTTTTGAAAAGCACGTAAAACTGCTTGGGTTACGTAGGGCTTAAACTCTGTGGCTTGTAAAAGTGATAACATTTTGACATTTGAAATTATGTTTCAATTTGAATAAAGGAATTGCAATTTGAGTTTATGATTTATCGACGTCATAATGATTAACAACATCGGATTTTAAGGTCTATAAACTAAGTCGTAGGAAGAAGTAAAATTCTTCCACCAAAATTATGTCGAATGTGAACCTTGCCTCGTATCACAGGCACAGTCATCTTGTAAGGAGAGAGGGATCTCTACAATAACAAGATTGGCTAAGAATCAGGGGAGTAAACCTGATTAAGCAAAACGATAACATTGTCACGCTTAACATCATGACTTAATCTTCGTTTTGTAAATCGCCGAGTTGGACTTTGTCCATCACTGTATATCACATTCAAGGCCAGATGAGAGATTATGCGATAACATTATTGACATATCCCATCCCTGGCTTTACCAGGTGTGCTACCGACGCGTGCTTCATACTGCGCGTGCCACGTTTGACCACGGGGTCATGCTCGGTTGTGCTAGCTAGAATCCTTGTGATTCAAAGGGCGCATACTTCTTCACCTTGAGCGTGTGATTGATCCCGTATGCATTATGAAGAGGCATCCAAAGTATCCTCACGGACTCAGAACTTATACCTAATGTCTGGTTCAATGCTCGCTTCCCGGCGTACGAGCGTAGTGCCAAAGAAAACAGCCAAGTGACCACGTCTTGGAAACCGGTTGAGTTAGACTAAGGGTATAAGCGATGGGGATGGTCAAGTTCACCTTTAATTCGCCGACTCTCGTGTTCACTAGGTGGCCGCCAACCGGATATTAGTTGAAGGTTGTGAACACGTGTACGGATGCCCTGGAGAAGTATTCCTTTATGGAAAACTGAGCAATTGGAGAATTAACAGTTGACCAAGGATACAGTGCGGTACATAGTTTTATTTCAAACAGGTTTGGTTCATGAAAGGGAATCAACGTTCTGCGGGCATTACAATACTCCTAACAGATGAGTAGCACGATGCCCGTCGTATCCGCCGGTCGCACGGCAAGCCTCGTATGAACTATTCGGAGACGGAGACGAAGACTGAAGACTAATATGTTGATACTATTGCGTTATCGTATAGATTAACGAGCACCCTCCCATTCCGGCGAGGGGGAGCTGTTAGCATATGGTGACGTGACGCCGTAATAAGAGCCGTTAATTAAGGGAATTACCTAAGTTAATTAGGTAATTGTCAATCTGGGCGAATTGGGCCAAATACAATTAGTAATTGACAAGGGAGGCCCAAAATGGGCCTCCCCCCCCCCCCCCTTTTATGCATGGTTTGGCCGAAACCCTAGTACCACATAGAGTGGAGTTGCCTTTTGGCAACTCCACCTAATACTATATATAGGGGTGACTCCTAAGGGTTTAAACACACAATTAAGAACAAAGATCTCATTTGAGAAAACTTGTCACCTTAGTCTAATATTTCGGCACCATCGCATCAAGTCCGAGGTTCCATCTCCATTGAAGAATCGATCAGAGGTCTTGTTGTGGAGCTACATCGCGTGGGACTTCTTCTAACGAAGATTCTTCTAACGAAGATTCTTCTAACGAAGAACTTGCACTTGCTTCCGACCGGAGGATCATAACTCACTCCACATCGTTTTTGGGCAGGAAAGCTAAAAGGTATGTGTACTAATTCCGCTGCGTAGATTAGATATCTTGTTAGTACACGTTTAGCATTCCGTAGTATTACGTCCCCGTAATCCAACAATATGAACTTTAGTTAATAAGTTAAATTTTTTTTTTTTTAAATTGTTGGTATTTATTTTTATAGAAATGAGAACCAATATGTTATTTATACATTATTAGTTTTGACCATAAAAAGAATAAATGTGAAATAATTGTTATCTAAAAAATTAGGGTGGCAAACAGGTCGTGTCGTGTCGATTCGTGTCGTGTCGATAGTGACACACGTGTCAACAGATCTCTCGTGTCTAAACAGATCACTTTAAATATGACACAGGCAGATCTCGTGACACACGGGAGTTGGCAGATATCGTGTCACACGGAACACAGACACGAGACACGAGACACGGAATTTTGTTTTTACACCAAAAAAATATTACACTTTTTAGCCCAAAATTTTTACAAATGTTACAAAATCATCCTAAATCAAGCACCATCATATTTTGACAAATAATTGGATCTTCTCATTATACAAATAATAAGTTCATAAAGAAAAATTACTTAAATATAAAAAATCGAACATTACAAACAAAATAAGCAGATATCTAAATTTCAAGTTATCTTGAAACTAGCACATGAAATCTTATTATAAGTTTTTTTTATTTGTCTATATAAGTTTTTATTATTACAAACAATTATATTATAAGTTTTTTTAAATATTTTAATGTATTGAATAGTTGCAATATTTTTAAAATTATTATTGATAATTATATATATTTTTTGGCAAAATTATTGGTCTTTATATAAATATTAAGTTTCAAATAAGTCGTGTCGATGCGTGTCTATCGTTGGACCTACAGATCAGATCTACACGGACTTGCCTAAAAACGTGTCTAGTCGTGTCACAGATCTATCAGACACGGTCAGATTTTCGTGTAGATCAGGACACGAAAAAAAGCAGGTCCGTGTCAGATCGTGTCGTCGTGTCAGCAGTTGCCACCCCTATAAAAAATTCTTATCAAAATATGATTTTTTTTTCCAAGTGAAACTTTATTACTACGACGTTTAATTTTTTAATTTCAATTAACTATGTTGTATTGAATTTATTGTTATACTACAACTTTATTCTGTACATATGACCCATCTTAGTTCGATATACAATTGTATTTACCTACCATATGATACTTTGGGAATATATAATATTATTTTAGAATATTAAAAAAAAATTATTTTCAAAATGTAAGAAATTTTATCCGCATTTATTATATTAACTTAATATATTAACTAAATTTCTTTTATTATTATTTATAAGAATTAGTTTTATATAATTAATACTAACGATTTTTTTTGGCCAAGAAAGATGCTTTATTATGAAATAATCATCAAATCGGTATGGATTACAATCTAATAGCAAAATAGATAATAGAGGAGAATGGGGTACGGCAACCCAATTAGCTGGACACGTCTCCTCCAGTTGATATGTTTATTATTTTAAAAATTATATTTGCACAATTATACAATTTTACTATTATTTCTCATGTTAGTTTCTTGAAATGTTATGATAGGCTTCATTACCTGCATAGTAATTCGAGTTAAGATTGTTGATTATAACCTGATTCTCTGTATATGTTTAATACTTCTATGTTACATAATAATGATTTTTTTTTGTCAAATAGACTGAAAATAAATTTGTAATTAAATGAAAAAAATAAAGACATCATTTTGGATTTAAATTTTCTATTATACACCATTTTACCATAATAAAAATGCTTGTCTAATGCTATAATCATGAATAAATATATAAAGAAATATTTACACAACTAAATGAATATATATATAAACGCTTCTTCTATCAATCATCTTATATACTTATTTAATCATCTTTATAATTTATCTTAACTAGGGTCATTACCCGCGCGACGCACGGGGTGATATATAAGACACAAATAGTTAATAAGATAAATTGACAAAATTAGAGAGGTGAATTTGTTATATACTGCAATTGTATATCTATATGAGAGCCTTATCTATGTATAAATAAATAATATCATGAAATAAAATATATAGATGAAAGAACTATTCATTGTACTTACATTAGCCATATATTCATAGATGGTGGAAGCAGATGAAAGTTAGAAGTCTAACACATATACTCATAAAAACTACTAAAACACCGCAATCTTGATCAAATTGCTGAGATTTGGGAAAGTTTAACATTATTACTTTTCAAAGTTTAACATTATTACTTGGCTGCAAAAATGAAAATAAAAGGCAGTTAGAAGTGTTACCCAAAGAACCAGGTTGTCAGAAATTGAATCGAGGAGTTGGACCCCGATCTGGATCAGGTCCCCCTCCACAAGTTTGTTGGCATCGAGGGGAGCGAAGGATTCCCCCCAACGGTAAAGCTGGACCAGTTGAAGAGTGTTGAAGTCGTCCTCGGTGTAGACTTCGAACTTGGGGGCAGGGTCCGCCACAACCTCCCATCGGGGCCAAGGGATGGAGGTGTTCTGGACGAAGAAGTAGTACTTCTTCCATCCACTGTTGTCGGACCCTGAATCACGAATGAGCCCCCGATCCTTGTTAAACTTCCAGGTCTCGCCATCCCAGCCAAATCGAGAAAGTTGCTCCCTGGTCCATTTGGGGAGTCGGGGGGGGGGGGGGGGGTGAAGAAGCAGACTCCAGCCTTGTTACACTTCATCCCGTAGAAGGTGCGGAAGAGCAACAAGCTGTACGTCCATCGTTGGCGAATGCACAGGACCTGGAAGGCGTTCCACACGCGGATAGCGTGTGGAGAGAAGGTGGTCGGATGCGTCTTGTAGAAGTTGCACATCTCAACCAGATTCCCGCAGAAAGGGAATCGAATCCCAGCGTTTATCTGCCCTGTGGAGACGAACACCTCCCCTTCTCGAGGCCGAGTGACTATGTGTTTTCTTCTAGTGGTTGGGTGAGAATCGTAGGGAAAGCGAGGTTCCCAGGCCGAAGTGACGCAGCCTTCCCGGAGAGCGGCTTCGTACAGGCTCTCTGAGATTTCGTTAGTAGCAAGCTCAAAGGTAAAGGGGTTCCTTCCTCCGGAACTGGCCACGTCTAAAAACGGCCATAACGGGAAAACTCAAGAAAGGAAAAGAAGAAAAATTCAGTAAATCACAGAGGCAAAGAAGGAAAACATTACCAGACATAGTAGATGGTTGCTTGGAAAAGGCGAAGAAAAGATCTTGACGGCTGAAGGCCTTGAATCGCCGGAGAATCAACAAGATTTGGAGAGGAAAGCTTCGAGGTTTGACAATGGCAGAATTTCCAGAAATCAGAACGGTAGGGAAGGAGTGAATAGTGCCGGGATTTTGGCTTTTATAGGCAAAAGGACAGCTGGACAGATTCAATCTGGACCGTTGAAGATGAAACGACTCAATCTCGATCGCCGAGATTATAGGGTACAGTACGGAAGAGACGTTAGTGACGTAATAGTGCTTTTTCAGAAAGCAACAGTCACACCGGTTTAGGCGTCGTTTCATTATTCCTGGCATTTAATGGTGGAGTAACCGAGTAGTCTCCTCGAATTTGGCAACTGTCCTTGGAGTCCGAGGAATTGTGAGTGAGAAGCTCTGTAATTCAAGAGTTGTACACAAGGTAAAAGCCTCCGATGGTGATATCGGGAGGTCTGAAGATAAAAGCCTTCGACGATGAGGTCGGGAGGTCTGGAATTGGAAGACACGACGGACTGCAAGTCCCCCATGTCTTGGGGCAAATGATGGGTTCCGATGTAATCGTTAGCCCCGTTAACAGCCAATAAACGGCGCGTAAGCCCAATGGGCCTCGTAAAAGACCTGGAAGGTCCAGAAGCCCAGAATGAAAGTTCCCGACGAGATCGGTCCCGATATATGAGCTGAATGCTCCCGATAAGAAGCCTTTGAGTAGGCCCCGATATGCCTTTGAGTAGGCCCCGATATGCCTTTGAGAAGGCCCCGATAATAAAGCCTCGAGAAAGCTGGCCCTGTCCCGTGGACGAGGGGTCTTGGGTGGTGACCTAGAATGAGATAACTCTGGAGTCCCCGAGATGGATCGGGACTTGTGATCAGAGGATAATACCAAGAAACCCGCCTACTAAATAGAGTAGTGGGAAACGGTTGAGATACAGATAACCTCCCCCGAGATACGCAGGGCGTGCCCGAGATACGCGGAGTGTGGGGCGAGATACATGGAATCCTGAACGAGATATACGGAACGTGGGTAAAACTGCCAGGCGCGGTTACAGGTAACTAAGGTAACTTCCCCTCCTATATAAAGGAGGAAGTTACCTCAGAAAACACGGATTCTAATATGAACTTAGATTACTGCTTTCCACCCCATCGTTCATACTCTCATTTAAGCATCGGAGAGGGATTCTGGGTCACCACCCAGGTCATCCCCTTTTGCAGGATTACGCGGAGCCCAGGAGTTCAAGCTTTCCGTCAAGAACGTAATGGAGCTTCGACCGTGATCCAACATGGTGCACGAGAAAAGTCGCCTTGAGTGGTGCACGAGAAAAGTCGCCTTGAATGGCGCACGAGATTAAGTCGTCTTAAGTGATGCACGAGATTAAGTCGTCTTAAGTGATGCATGATTCTTAGATTTACTCTAAGTGTTGTTAAAGTCGTCTTAAGTGATGCACGAGATTAAGTCGTCTTAAGTGATGCGTGATTCTTAGATTTATTCTAAGTACTGGAAAGTCGCCTTAAGTGGTGCATGATGGTAAGTCACATTAAATGGTGCAAGTTAGTAAATCGTCTTAAGTGATGTATGAGAATATCTTAAGTGTCGAGGTTTCGAATTAAGTAAGTATAGTAAAGTCACTTTGAGAAGTGCAATGAAAAATCGGAACTAAGAATGTCTGATATTAATGAGGCTCAAAGGCCCGATGATTACAAAATGAGGAGAATACAAGGACTCTAAAGATAAGCAGTTAGGCTTGGTCCCTGTCGGCGGCATCTACGGGAGTAGGGTCCACGAGGTCGGTGGCAGAAGGCTCCACAGGGTCAGCCGCTGGAGGGTCGACTATCGGGGCACCAGCACTTGGAGGCTCTGCTGTGTCTTCGACAATCGCGGGAGTACTCCCCCCATCACTCTCCTCCGAAAGGGCAAAGTATTTCTTCGCGAAGGGAGCGAGAGAAGGAGACTTGTCGAAGTTGATGGCGTCGCCATACTCCAGGTGGAGTTCCTCAACCGCGTTGAAGAGGGTGTTCTCCACCTCTGCGCTGCAAAACTTCACAGCATCAGCCTGGAAGTCTTCGGACCTCCGATAATCCTCCCGGCCCTTGGTCTCGGCCACGACCAGCTGCGCGGGAACCCCCCTCAACTTGCTCCTCCAGAGCCTTCTTCTCGAGGACCAGCTTGTCCTCAGAAACCTGCCCCTCCTGCCGCTCCCGCTTGAGGAGCCCCTCGAGGTCACGGACCTGCTTTTGGAGGTCCCAAGTCTTGCGGTCGAAGATAGCCTGCTCCTTGGCCAGTTTTCCCCGCGAAGACTCGGAGGCCGCGAGATCCTCCTTAAGCTTGGCCCTGACCGCCCGCTCTTGCTCCAGGGCCTCCTCATAGGCGAGGAGGTACCCGATGGAATGGTTGATGTTCCCCATCTACTGCGAAGAAAGGAAAAGAAGCATTAGTAGATGAACAATCGGTCTTATTGATGAAGAAAAGAAGAGTGAAAAGCTTACCTCTATCCGACGCATGCACATCTCATTGACATCCCGGCGCATCTCCTCCCGATCTAAGGTAATCGGATACCTCATAGAAGGCAGGATTGAGCCTGCTACCAGGTGTAGGGCCAGCTCCGGATATGTGTCCCCTTGTCGGAGCTGGACCCCTTGCAGCTCTGGATCGGGGTCCAGGGAGCATCCTCCTGGTCGGAGTCGAAGGCCTTGTAGAAGCTCCCGTCGAGGGGAAGAGGATAAGGGCCGACTGGGACGTGGAGGGGCGTGCCTCTGACCCACCCCGGGCTGGGGAAGGAGTGAAGTCGTGGGCGGGCGACGGTTGTCGCTGCGGTTGTGAAGAAGGCGAGGGGGGCAGCCCCTTGGAGGTTGGTTTCAGCGGGGACTGCCCCGTCCTCCGACGATGGCGAAGGGAGCCACCCTCATCAGTCTCCTCGGAGGAGTCCAAGCTCTCCACCCGACGAAATTTTTCGCCGGTCGGGGTCCCACCACTGGAGAAAAGTGGTGCCCCTGCCGAAGGAGGCACCCCTCCTGAAGGTGGCACGCCTGCTGAGGCTCCAGCACCCGACGGAGTCCCGGAGTGACCTGCACCTAAAGGACGAAAGGAGGCTTTAGAAACGTAATCAGGAAGTTCATTAGAGCCCTTACACCAAACAATACGTCGGGAGACATATTGGTCCTTCCCGCGATAGTTGTAGTAGCCCGCCTTCAGGACACGGGGAGTTTCCCCTCGAAGGACTCGTTTGACGTCGGCGATGCGGGCCTCCATGGTCGAAGGAATCAACTCCTTCGGGACCATCCTCCTGTACGATTTAATAGCAAGGAGGAGCTTTTTACCTTCTTCAGCGTTCTGGACGTCGAAGAGCTTATCCACCTCCACGCGGCTCCGCTTTGGCCTCTCCGCGGAAGGAGATCCCGATGGAGCAGCGGCCTTCTTGGCGGACTTCCTCTTCCGCGTAGGGCGGACAACATCGGTGTCCCCCTGCTTAAGGATCAGATTGGTCAACACGGATACCTTCTTAGCTGCAAACATTAAAAAAAAAAAGGTTATAGATTTACCCAGGGAACCATATTGGAGGGGCCGTCGAAGAGCTGCCCCCCGGAGACTATGTCGAGGAGTCGGATCCCGGAATTCACCAGGTTCCCCTCCACGAGAGAGTTGGCGTCGAGGGGAGTGTAGGACTCCCCCCACCGGTAGAGCTGGATGAGTTGAAGAGTCTGGAAGTCTTCATCGGTGTAGGTGTGGAAAACGGGAGGAGAATCCGCTTCCACCTCGCATCGGGGCCACGGGATCGAGGAGTTTTGGATGAAGAAGTAGCTCCTCTTCCACCCGCTGTTGTCGGACCCCGTGTCGACCAGGAGTCCCCGACCCTTGACCACCTTCCAGGTGTCATTGGTCCAGTTGCACAACCCGATTTGTGTCTTGTTCCACTTCGGCATCCGGGGGTAGAAGGCATAAACCCCCGCCTCGTTGCACTTCATCCCGTAGAAGGTCCTGAAGAGCTTGAGGCTGTATACCCACTTCTGTCTGAAGCAGAGGACCTGGAAGGCGTTCCACAGGCGTATGGCGTGCGGAGAGAAGGTGGTCGGATGCGTCTTGTAATGCTGGCACATCTCGACCAGATTACCACAGAAGGGGAATCTGATCCCCGCTGATATTTGCCCCGTAGAGACAAATACCTCCCCTTTCTGGGGACGAGTAACCTCAAGGTTACCCGAGGGGCAAGGCCAGGGATACGGGAAACGAGGTTCCCAGGTTGAGGTGATGCATCCCTCCCGGAGAGCTGCATCGTATGCAGTGCTGGAAATCTCGTTCAGAGCATAGTCGAAGTGGAAGGGCTTCCTTCCCTCGGAACTAGATCCATAGTCTGAAATTAGCCACGGCAAGGAAATGCATATTGGGTTTTTCCGGGAAATTACAAGCAAACTAAGCAGAGATGAAGGAAGGAGATAGGCGAACAATAAAGAAGAAACCCTTACCAGACATGATGATTGGAGGTTAGAAGGATGAACTTGACGTTTCCGGAAAGGTGATCGGAGGAACACTGAGGTCTTCGGAATAGCAGAGCTTGAATTCGCAGAGAAGTTGCAGAGAGCTTTTGAAATTTCGGAGACGGTAAAAGTGAAACTGTGCCCACGGTTAGGGTTTTATAGGCGAGGAGGACAGTCGAAGGGATGCTTTAATCTGAATCGTCGAAGTTGAAGCGTTCTGATCTGAACCGTTGAGATGAAACGTGCAGAATGGCAACGGGTGCAATGATGAAACAGCCTGAAAAGCACTTTTCAGAAAAAGCAGGCGCGGAAAATCAGGCACGGGTACTGAAGACGTCGCTTCGTTATCTGCTGCATTTAATAGCTGGGGAACCGAGGAGTCCTCTCGGATTTGGCAGTTATCCACAAGGTATTGAGAAAACGTGAACGAGAAGACTTGTACTAAGTGATTATGCCAAGGGAAAGATCCCCGACTTCGACGTCGGGAGGTCGGGAGTTGAAAGACACGACGAACTGTAAGTCCCTCATGTCTTGGGGGCAAATGATGGGTTCCGCTATGGCCGTTAGGCCCTTTAACGGCGAACAAGCCCACTGGGCCCTAAATGGAGGTCAAGATGACCCAGGCGAAGGGTCCCGACAGAGTCGGTCCCGATAGGTGAGCTGGATGCTCCCGATGAGATGCCTTTAAGTAGGCCCCGATGATGAATCCCTGAGAATGACTGGCCCTGTCACGATGACGAGGGGCCCCGAGCGGTGACACAACGAGATAACTCTGGAGTCCCCGATGTTAGTCGGGACTTGCTATCAGAGGTTAAGGCCGAGATACGCAGGGCGTGGCCGAGATACGCGGAGCGTAGCTAAGATACGCGGAGCGTTGCCGAGATACGCGGGGCGTGGCCGAGATAAGCGAGATCATGGCCTAGATAGGCGGGATCGTGCCCGAGATACGCGGAATACGGGCTAACCACCTCCAACGGTTCACAAGGTAACTGAGGTACCTCTCTGCCTATAAAAAGGCAGAGGTTACCTCTGATCAATTGGATTTTTTTACACACTCTGAGATTCTTACTTTCCGCCGTATACAAGATACTCATTTAAGCATCGGAGAGGGATTCTGGGTCACCGCCCGGTCTATCCCCTCTTGCAGGATTGCGTGGAGCAAAGGAACTAGGATCGCCGTCAAAGATCGTACCGGAGTTCCACCGTGATCCAACAGGCCCAATGTCCTTATGTTACATTTACCCAATTGTCTTAGGTAACCTATACATGTAATGTGCTTTCATTTACGGTGCCAATCACCATAAGCTTACAGCTCCCACTCCTCGGATTGGGAGGGTGCCTGTTAATGTATTGTCGTCCAAATATGCATCAACATTTCACTCCTTCAATCTCGTTGCTTCCAAATAGTTCATACGAGGTTTTCTGTGCGACCGACGAACACGACGGGCATCGTGCTACTAATCTGTTAAGAGTATTGTAGCGCCCGCGGAACGTTGATTCCCTTTCTCCAATCAACCTGTCATAAACAATATATAGTGTCATGCTGTATCCTAGGTCAACTGATAATAGAAGGCATCTCTGCTGACCCATCTCGTGTTGAAGCAGGGGGAGACTGATGCTGTCCAGGGCTCCACGCGAAAGTGGAAGTTCTTGAAGAGGGGAGCCTCTTCTTCTGCGGCTCCTCCGACTGAGGAGCAAGTCGGGATGGCCAAGCGGGCCAGAAGAGAAGAGGTGGACAAAGCCTTCGATGTCACTACTGCCGAGGAAGGTAAGCGCGTTCGTCGAGCTATTAAAAAATATAGGAGGTTGGTTCCCGAGGAGTTTATCCCCGCTGACCGGGAGTCGCGGGTCCGAGAAATCAAATATATACTTCGAGGAGAAACCCCCCGCGTCCTCAAGGCGGGATATTACAACTTCTTTGGAAAGGACCAACACGTCCCGCGCGGTATCATCTGGTGCCCGAATAATACCCTTCCTGACTTTATTCGTCCCGCAACCGCATGTCCATCAGAGGCTCTTACTCCGACGAAGGCTGCAACTCCAGCGGGGGCTGCGACTCCACAGGAGACGATGACTGAGGATGCCCTGACGGAAGCTCAGTTCCGTCAGGTGACCAACTTGGAGGCTTCCCCCTCCTCAGAGGAGCCGACTGAAGGCCTGATTCCCCGCCAAAGGCCAGGGCGGAGCATCCTGAGGCCAACTGTGGAGGACGTGTCTCGGAGTCCTCCCCTGGATCTGCGCTCTCCAACTCCGGAGCCTCCGACCGAGGCTCCTCCGACTGAGGCTTCCAAGGTTATCCCTCCTCTCCCCATAGATTGGAACCTTTACAAGGTTTACACCCCCGATCAAGAGACAGTTCCCTGGAACCCGATCGAGTCTCTTCAAGGGGTCCCACTCCATCGGGGAGACCTTCAACCAGAATTGGCCCTACATCTGCTGGCAGGGTCAATTCCACCAGCCTTGAGATGCCCGATCTTCTTGGCTGGCGAAGATATCGAGGAGGATCTTCGCGACATGGCTATCCGTCGGATGGAGGTAAAACTTTACTCTCGCTTTCGTTCTTGCCTTCGTTGTTCTTGCCTTCAATTATCGGACCTTAATCTCTTTTCCTTTTGCCTTAGGAAACTGCGAACCAACAGCGCTGCTTTGGTTACATCCTTGCTCTGAAGGGTGCTTTGGAGGAGGAGCGGGCCAGGTCGGACCCCAAAGCCTTGGCCAAGCTTCAGGAGGACCTTGCCGATGCTGTAGCGGCAAGGGAGAAGATAGCTAAGGAGAAGTCCCTCCTCGGCCAGAAGGCTATGGACTTGCAAAAGCAGGTCCATGATCAAGAAGGCGGGAGCGGAGGATGCTCAAGGAGGAACAGCAGCGGCCCGAGGCGGAGAAGAGACAGCTCATCCTCGAGAAGAACATTCTCGAGGAAGCTAAGGCGGGACTCGAGGCCGAGAAGGCCGAATTTCCTGCCAGGCTAGCTGAGGCGAAGGCTCAAGGTCGCGAGGAGGGTCGCTAGGAGGGTCGCGAGGAGTATCGGAACTTCGATGACTTCAAGGCAGATGCCGTGGGGTTCTGCAAAACCGAGGTGGAGAACGTTCTGTTCAATGCCGTCGAGGAGCTTTACACGGTATACGAGGATGCCATCGACTTCAAGAAGTCCGAGACCCTCGCCCGTATCGCGGAGAAATACTTCAGCCTCCCCGCGGAGAGTGATGAGGCCGATGCCCCTGAAGGTACCGCGGACCCGACTCCACAGACTGCGGAGCCTTCTGCCCAGGACCCCTCGAATCTTGCTCCCTCCAAAGCTGCTGAGGACTCAACTTCCAACAAGGACCAAGCTTAATACTTTATTCTTTAAGTCCTTGTAATTTACTCTTTGTTTCCTCCTTGTATCGGAACCTTTAGGCCTTCGAGCCCTTAT
This sequence comes from Clarkia xantiana subsp. parviflora, assembly GCA_036873135.1. Taxonomy (NCBI): domain Eukaryota; kingdom Viridiplantae; phylum Streptophyta; class Magnoliopsida; order Myrtales; family Onagraceae; genus Clarkia; species Clarkia xantiana. Next base: position 22,841,912 of record JAPTYO010000012.1, read on the forward strand.
AAAAAATTCCTTTCATCTATTTTGGTCTCGATGATTATTGCACTACTTAAAGCGACTTATCTTCATACATCCTTCCGATGCTTCACAAGGACTTACCACTCAAGGTTTCTCGTCCATATCATTTAATGTGATTTCATACGTCCTTCGCGACGTTTTTCTCGGGACTTCACCACTTAAGGTTTCTCGTCCATGCCGTTCAAGGCAATTTTGTACATCACTTAAGATGATTTTATCGCACCCTTTAAGGCTTTTTATCGCGTCATTCCAGACGACTTAATCATACCCCTTAAGGCTTTTTGCTGCATCATATAGACGACTTATGCGGACCCGTTAGGGCTTTTTCGTACCTAGGCTTTTTGGTTGCATCATAAAGACGACTTACTCATACCTCGTAAGGCTTTTGTCCGTACCTCGAAAGGCTTTTTATCGCGCCATAAAGGCGACTTAATCGTACCTCATAAGGCTTTTATCGCGTCCTTCAGGACGTGTTACTCGTACCTCAGAAGGCTTTTAATCATACATCGGAAGGCTTTTATCGCGTCCTTCAGGACGTCTTACTAACAGTTAGAATAAATCTAAGGGTTAACAAGTCTTTTGGTCCATGATGTTTGACAACTTTTGGGTTTTGGTCAATGATGTTTTTTTTTACCTAGTTTTGGTACCATATGTTTGCAGATTTTTTCTAGTTTTGGTCTAACCGTTACATTCCGTCCATTTTTTGACATGTTCAAGTCACGTGATCCACTCTAAACTTTAAATTTAGTCCCCCTAATACTTTCCTAAACTTTTTTTTGTTCAATTTAGTCCCGAAGTTTCAAAATTGACCCCAATTGGACAATATGTCCAATTGAATTTTTGAAACTTCGGGACTAAATTGAACCAAAAAAAGGTTAGGAAAGTATTAGAGGGACTAAATTGAACAAAATTGAAAGTTTAGGGTGGATCACGTGACTTGTACATGTCAAAAAATGGACGGAATGTAACGGTTAGACCAAAACTAGAAACATCTGCAAACATATGGTACCAAAACTAGGTAAAAAAAACATCATTGACCAAAACGCAAAAGTTGTCAAACATCATGGACCAAAAGACCTGTTAACCCTAAATCTAAAAACAATTTGATCGGAAGCAACTTCTTTTATTCATTAATAACTCAAAGCTTTGCTTACATCAGATCGATAGATAACTTGCGCCCTTCGCGGCGTCTTAACACCACGCACCACTTAAGGCGACTTCGGGTCAAACATGACATTTCTTCAAGTGTGCGCCACTAAAAGAATGTTTCAATGTCTTGCCATCAAGGTCCTCTAACTTGTACGCATTCGGGGCTGGCATCCCTACGATCTTGTAAGGTCCCTCCCATTTCGGTGACAGCTTGTTGATCCGATCTTGATGGACGAACTCATTCCTCCGCCAAACAAGCTCTCCAACGAAGAATTTTCGGGACTTGACCCGCCGATTATAGTACCTGGCTGTTGCCAGACGCATCCGAGCCTGAACTTCATCAGCCTTCCACCTTTTCTCCTCGAGCAAGTCCAAGTCCAGACGTCTCATTTCTTCGTTCGTCAGAGGCTCATAATACCTCCTGCGATGGGACGCCACCGCTATCTCCACGGGAGCAACTGCCTCCGTGCCATAAACGAGGCCAAACGGAGTCTCCCCCGTCGATTGCTTGGGTGTTGTTCTAACAGCCCACAGCGCGTTCTCAAGCTCGTCTAGCCAATGACCCTGCAAGGCATAGACCCTCTTCTTCAAGCCATCCATCACGATCTTGTTGGCTGATTCGACTTGGCCGTTAGTCTGAGCATGGTGGACGGAGGCTGTCCGATGCTCGATGTTCAATTCCTCCAGATACTCCTTCAACTGAGCCCCATTAAACGGAGGGCCATTATCGCTGATCAACACTCGAGGAACCCCGTACCGAGATACGATTTGAGTCTGGAGAAACTTGAGGATCTGCTGCCCCGTCGTCTTGGCCAACGCCTTAGCCTCTATCCACTTCGAAAAGTAATCAATGGCTACGAGTAAATACTTGCACTGACCTTTTGCTTGTGGAAGAGGCCCACCAAGTCAATGCCCCACTGCGCGAAGGGCCAAGCACTCCTGATGGACATCAAGTCTACGGCAGGAGCCACGATATTCGGGGCGTACCTCTGGCACGCATCACAAGATTGGACCATCGCTGTCGCTTCCTTGTTCATCGAAGGCCAGTAGTAGCCTAAATTCAGCGCTTTCCTCACAATGGATCGGGCCCCTTCATGACAGGCCGCGACTCCTTGTGCAACTCTCTCAGGATCCGATTCGTATCAGGCTCCGCCACACATTTCAGAAAAGGCTTTACATGCCCCTTCTTGTATAACTGGTTGTCCACCATCGCGTAGTTGCTCACGATTCGACGCAACCTAACAGCTGCCACTTCATCGTCAGGGAGTGCCCCCGTAGTCAGGTATGTGACTATCGGGGTCATCCAGGTGGGTTTCTCTTCTTCCTCCGATCCTGCTTCAATAGCGCATACCTCCGATGGATCGATGGTTGAAATAATTAATTCTCCTCGGGGCCTACACCTAGGGCAAACTTCCTTAAGGCGTCTGCCTCCGCGTTTTCTTCTCTCGGGATTGCCTCAATGTCAAAACTTTTGAAGCTTCCCTTCAAAGTCTGCACCTCGTGCAAATACTTCCTCATTGTCGGGTTCTTCGCCTCGTAATTCCCCTGGACTTGATTCACGATCAAGCTAGCATCACACTTCACCTTTAAATGATCAACTCCCGTACCTTTGGCGAATTTAAGGCCCGTGATGAGAGCCTCATACTCAGCTTCATTGTTGGTGGCCCTAAACGTCAAAGCAAAGGCATATCGCAGGGGCTCGCCTCCACCGGGCGGTATCAATACAAATCCTGCCCCCGATCCTTCTACACTTGATGAACCATCAGTGTACATCTCCCAGGTGTTCTCCTCATTTGGCTGTTCTGGCTGTTCTGCTATCGGGACCTCCATGGTTGCCCCCTCTACAGGACCTGCTTCTTCCAGATCGGGTGCTGTAGACTCTACTATAAAATCTGCCAATGCCTGGCCCTTAATAGCCGTTCTCGGAGCAAAGTGAATACGGAACTCCGTAAGCTCGATTGCCCATTTCACCAATCTCCCCGACGCCTCCGGTCGGTTCAAAAAGTGCTTCAAGGGCTGATTAGTTAACACCGTAATCTCGTGGGCATGGAAGTAAGTCCGTAGCTTTCGAGCAGCAACAATCAACGCAAAGAGATACTTCTCAATAGCGGGATAATTCATTTCAAATTTGGCAAACGCCTTGCTTACATAATAAACAGGAACTTGGTTGCCCTTGACAATCTTTATTAAAACAGAACTAACAGCAACTTCAGAAACAGCCAAATAGAGATAAAGCGGCTCGCCTGGAACCGGCTTCGCCAACGGCGGGAGGGTACGGAGGTGTTGCTTAAGTGCTTGGAATGCCTCCTCGCACTTGTCGGACCATTCAAACTTCTTGTGGGCTCTTAGCATATCAAAAAATGGCATGGTTCGGTCACTCGCCTTGGATAGGAAACGATTCATCGCGGCTAATCGTCCATTCAGCACCTGGACCTCCCGATGGGTTTTCGGAGACTGCATCTCCTCGATTGCTCTCAGCTTCTCAGGATTCACCTCGATTCCTCTTTGGCTCACCATAAATCCCAGGAATTTTCCTGAGTTCACTCCGAAAGCGCACTTGTCCGGGTTTAAACGAACCTGATGAAACTTCATCCGCTCAAACGCCACCGCCAAGTCGCGGACATGGTCTCCCGCCTGTCGGGACTTCACTAGCATGTCATCCACATAAGCCTCCATGGTCTTTCCCAGCATGTCTCTGAACAACTTGTTCACCATCCTCTGGTAAGTTGCTCCAGCATTGATCAGCCCAAAGGGCATAACATCATAGTGATAGACATCACTATCAGCATAGAAGGCTGTGTGGGGGGCATCCTCCTTCGCCATCTTGATCTGGTTATAACCAGAATAAGCATCCATGAAGCTCAGCAGCTCATGTCCCGACGTGGCATCCACCAACTGCTCGATTCTCGGGAGCGGATAACAATCCTTTGGGCAAGCTTTGTTCAAGTCGCGGAAATCGACACACATCCGCCACTTCCCATTACTCTTCCTCACCAGGACCGGGTTAGCGACCCAAGTCTGGAATCGGAGCTCCTTGATGAATCCAGCGTCGAGCAACCTGGCCACCTCCTGCTGGATCTCGATCCTCTTATCCGCGCCCATCGGACGCCTCTTCTGCGCGATAGGCTTGATCGCGGGATCAATCTTCAGCTCGTGCACTATCACGTCGGGGCTGATTCCTGGCATATCGCTCGGAGACCAGGCAAACAGCTCCTTAAACTCCTCCAGGAGCTCAATTAATTCTCGGGCTCTTTCCTCCGACAGAGCAGACCCGATCTTCACCTTCCTTTGAGGTCCGTCAACCTCGACCTCTTTCAGATCCTCCATGGGGGCGGGGCGCCCAAACTCCTCTCGAGGATCGGCATCAGTCTGAAGGACAGCCATGGCTTCCCTCCTTCTCCTTCGGGTGGCGTTAACATAACACCTTCTGGATGCAACCTGGTCACCCTTGACCTCCCCGACTCCATTATCAGTCGGGAACTTCATCTTCTGGTGGACGGTCGAGGCGACTGCCATGAGAGGGTTGATGGTGGTCCTCCCGATAATAGCGTTATACGTCCCCGCAGACTCTACCACGACGAAATCCACGTTCCGCCTTTCCACTTTCCACCCACTACCGAATTCCACCGGTAAGGTGATCATGCCTAGCGGATAGGAAGTAGAACCAGAGAATCCCACCATCGGGAAGTTCACCTGCGTCAGGTCATTATTCGTCTTTCCCATGGCTTCCAGGGCGTCCATGAACAGAATATCGGAGGAGCTCCCTCCGTCTATCAGGATCCGCTTCATCTCGAATCCATCCACATCCAAGGTCACGACCAAGGCGTCATCGTGGGGGCTCTCCACGCCTATCAGGTCCTCTGCTGAGAAAGAAATCACTATTTCTTCCTTTACAGTCCACGATTGGGACCTCTTTCCTAGCACCACAGCAGCAGAAATACGGGAAGCATAATTCTCCCGAGAAGCGGAGGTATCACCTCCCGCCGCCATTCCTCCGTGAATGACGTTAATGGTTCCCCGCCTCTCCTTACGGGCGCCGGAGGATTCCGGCTCAACCTTATTCTTCTTTGGGGATCGGTCGCGGGACTTGGAACGAGACCGCGATCGAGTTTTCGAACGGGATCGGCACCGTCCCCTACCAACAAACTCCTTAAGCTTCCCCTTCTGGATCAGCTTCTCTATCTCCTTCTTAACCTCTCGACAGTTATCTGTGTCGTGACCATTAGCTCGGTGGTACCGACAGTAACGATCAGAGCGACCTCCCAAGAATTCACCCTCTTTCCTCGGGGGGTATCGGGCGAGACCCTGCCGATCCATCACTGCTAACACAGAGGTCATCGAACTGTTGAGGGGAACATTACGACCCTCTCGGTTATCCTTCCTCGGGGGACGCTTGTCCTCTCTTCTATCGGGGCGACCACGGCTCCTACTTCACTCCGATTTGTCGCTCCCTTTGCGATCATCCGACAGCTTGGATGATGGCTTTCTTCTTCCTGACTTCGGAGGATCAAGCTCTCCAGCAGCAATCTTCGACTCCTGCACGTCGATTTGCTGCTTCACCATCTCTTGCAAGGCTTCCATACTCCACACAGCCTTCGCGGCTACACTCTGCATCAGATCGGAACCATACGGAGCAGTCAGGTTCCTAAGGAAGGTGCGGATGGTCTCTCCCTCCGATATCTCCTCATCGATCTCCGCGGCACTAGCAGTGAACCGTTGGTAGTAATACAACAACGACTCGTCGGATCTCTGCACCACCTGGGTCAAAGACCTCACGCTCTTCAAGAGACGCCTACGACCCTGATACTGCTTGATGAAGCGGTCATGCATATCAGCCCAGCAAGTAATACTTCCCGGCGGTAGGCTGAAAAACCACGTCATGGCCCTTTCTCCCAATGTGATCGGGAACAGCGAACACACGAGGTCATCATTTGCGTCCTACCCATACAAGCCTGGACATGCCTCTGAACATGGCGGACCGGGTCCCCTTCACCATCGTACTCCTTGATGGTCGGAATACCTAGCCCTGGCGGGGCGACGGTATCTATCAGCCGTGGGACAAAAGGATGAGTAGATCGGTCCCTCAGCTCCGATGTCATATGCTTCTGGTCGCCCATGCAGATGTTGACGATTTTCACCACCTGATCGGGGGTGATGGGGCCATTCAGGGGAACGGTCCTGTGTTGCACCGGTCCAGGACCGTCAACCACGAACTTTTCCGAGCGCACGGGCTCCTTACCTTTATTCCTGGGCTGAACCTCCTGTTCTTCTTGAACCTCCCTCGGAGGAGGTGAGGGCAACTCTTCTCGTGGAGGCAACTCTTATCCCCTCTTGGCAGCCTCTCTTTTGTCTAGCAAAGCCTCCATGGCCGCCAAGAACATGGGCATAGCATCGGCCACTGCCTTAGCCAACTCCGGGTTTGAGGAAGCACCTACCTCCCTCCGCGGGATTTCTTCCTTGTGAACCACCGGATTTGGAGGAGCATCCACCTCCCTTCGCGGGATATCTTGCCTGTTCACCGCCGTGTCTCGGACTGAGACCTCATAATCTTCACCATGACCCCTTTTTGAGAAACAGCAGGGTGCTCACCTTGTTCAGCAGCATGCTCCGGCAACGCGGAATTCACTGATCCAGCAGGGCGAGAACTGCTTGCCAGAGCTTGTTTCTTCTGCTTGCCACCACCAGCCATCGATCTATAGAAACTATTGTGACTTTTTGTACGTTCCCACAGACGGCGCCAATGTTGGATCACGGTCGAAGCTCCGTTACGTTCTTGACGGAAAGCTTGAACTCCTGGGCTCCGCGTAATCCTGCAAAAGGGGATGACCTGGGTGGTGACCCAGAATCCCTCTCTGATGCTTAAATGAGAGTAGGGTTAAAGGTAATTTTGGTGCCACATGTTTGACCTGTGTAGGTTTTTGGTGCCATATGTTTCGTTTTGTAGGCTTTTGGTGCCATATGTTTGAGAGGTTGTATGTTTTTGGTATTTCTGTTAGTCAACAGTTAGTTTGACCGTTAAATACTTTTATTTTGTTCAATATAGTCCTCAAATTTATATTTCTAAAATTTAATATTTACAATTTAGTCCCTATTGTTTACCCAAGTCACCGTCCAAGGCCGCCGGCCACCACCCACCACCTCCAAGGCCGCCGACCGCCACGAAACGGGCCGGCCACCACCCCACGGCACCGGCCACCACCGCTTGGGGCCGAAAACCACCCCAATTGGTGGTGGCCGGCCCCAATTGAGGTGGCCACCACCAATTGGGGCCGGCCACCACCAATTGGTGGTGGCTACGGCCCCAATCGGGGCCGGCCACCACCAGTGGTGGTGGCTACAGCCCCAATCGGGGCCGGCCACCACCAATTGGTGGTGGGTACAGCCCTAATCGGGGCCGGCCACCACCAATTGGGGCCGCCGGTCCCGATTGGGGCCACAGAGGGCTCCAATCGGGGCCGGCGGCCCCAACTGGTGGTGGCCGGCCCCGATTGGGGCTGTACCCACCACCAATTGGTGGTGGCCGGCCCCGATTGGGGCTGTACCCACCACCAATTGGTGGTGGCCGGCCCCGATTGGGGCTGTAGCCACCACCACTGGTGGTGGCCGGCCCCGATTGGGGCTGTAACCACCACCAATTGGTGGTGGCCGGCCCCAATTGAGGTGGCCACCACCAATTGGGGCCGGCCACCACCAATTGGGGTGGTTTTCGGCCCCAAGCGGTGGTGGCCGGTGCCGTGGGGTGGTGGCCGGCCCATTTCGTGGCGGTCGGCGGCCTTGGAGGTGGTGGGTGGCGGTCGGCGGCCTTGGACGGTTACTTGAGCAAACAATAAGGACTAAATTGTAAATATTAAATTTTAGAAATATAAATTTGAGGACTTAATTGAACAAAATAAAAGTATTTAACGGTCAAACTAACTGTTGACTAACGGAAATACAAAAAACATACAACCACTCAAACATATGGCACCAAAAACCTACAAAATGAAACATATGGCACCAAAAACCTACACAGGTCAAACATGTGGCACCAAAAGTACCTTTAACCCATGAGAGTATGAACGATGGGGTGGAAAGCAGTAATCTAAGTTCGTATTAGAATCTGTGTTTTCTGAGGTAACTTCCTCCTTTATATAGGAGGGGAAGTTACCTTAGTTACCTGTAACCGCACCTGGCAGTTTTACCCACGTTCCGTATATCTCGTTCAGGATTCCATGTATCTCGCCCCACGCTCCGCGTATCTCGCCCACGCTCCGCGTATCTCGGGCACGCCCTGCGTATCTCGGGGGAGGTTATCTGTATCTCAACCGTTTCCCACTACTCTATTTAGTAGGAGGGTTTCTTGGTCTTATCCTCTGATCACAAGTCCCGATCCATCTCGGGGACTCCAGAGTTATCTCATTCTAGGTCACCACCCAAGACTCCTCGTCCACGGGACAGGGCCAGCTTTCTCGAGGCTTTATTATCGGGGCCTTCTCAAAGGCATATCGGGGCCTACTCAAAGGCATATCGGGGCCTACTCAAAGGCTTCTTATCGGGAGCATTCAGCTCATATATCGGGACCGATCTCGTCAGGACCTTTCGTTCTGGGCTTCTGGACCTTCCAGGTCTTTTACGAGGCCTATTGGGCTTACCCGCCGTTTATTGGCTGTTAACGGGGCTAACGATTACATTGGAACCCATCACACCACTCAAGGCGACTTTTCTCGTGCACCACTCAAGGCGACTAAATAACGCTTAGAATAAATCTAAGTATAATTCTGATTGGAAGCAACCTCTTTATTCATTGATGGCACAAAATTTGCTTACATCGAATCAAACGATAAATAACTTACACTACTTAAGCGATTTTACATCGGGCACCACTTAAGGCGACTTTTCATCGGGCACCATTTAAGGCGACTTTTCATCAAGCATGGTGTTTCTTCAAGTGTTCGCCACTAAAATAATGCTTTAATACTCTGCCATCGAGGTCTTCCAACTTGTATGCATTCGGAGCTGGCATCCCCACGACCTTATAAGGTCCTACCCATTTTGGTGACATCTTGCTGATTCGATCCAAAAGGGTGAACTCGTTGCGACGCCAAACCAGATCCCCGATGAAGAATTGTCGGGACTTAACTCGCCAATTGTAATACCTGGCCGTCGCCAAACGCATTCGAGTCTGGACTTCGTCGGCTTCCCGCCTCTTCTCTTCGAGCAAGCCCAAGTCCAGACGTCTCATTTCATCGTTCGTCAAAGGCTCGTAATATCTCATCCGATGGGATGCCACGGCTACCTCCACGGGAGCAACAACCTCCGTGCCATAAACAAGGCCAAACAGAGTCTCCCCAGTTGATCGTTTGGGTGTCGTTCTAACAGCCCAAAGCACGTTTTCCAGCTCGTTCAGCCATTTGCCCTTCAAGGCATAGACCCTCTTCTTCAGGCCATCCATCACGATTTTGTTGGCTGATTCCACCTGGCCATTAGTCTTAGCATGGCGTACAGAAGCTGTCTGATGCTCGATATTCAACTCCTCCAGATACTCCTTCACTTGAGCTCCGTTAAACGGTGGACCATTGTCGCTGATCACCACCTTAGGAATCCCGTATCTGGATATAACATGGGTCTGGAGAAACTTGACGATCTGGTTCCCCGTCGTCCTGGCCAACGCCTTTGCTTCTATCCATTTCGAAAAATAATCGATAGCTACAAGAAAATATTTACACTGACCTTGTGCCTGCGGGAGAGGTCCCACCAAGTCGATACCCCACTGCGCGAAGGGCCAAGCACTCTTGATGGACGTCAGATTAGCAGCCGGAGCCACGATACTCGGGGCGTACCTCTGGCACGCATCACAGGATCGGACCAACGTCGTTGCCTCCTTGCTTATCGTAGGCCAATAATAGCCCAAGTTCAGCACTTTCCTCATAATGGATCGGGCCCCTTCATGACAAGCCGCGACCCCTTCATGCACCTCCTTCAGGATTCGACTTGTGTCGGGCTCAGCCACACACTTCAAGAATGGAGTCGAGAACCAGCCCTTCTTGTATAGCTGATTGTCCAGCATCACGTAATTAGCCGCGATCCGACGTATCCTGACAACTACTACTTGATTATCGGGGACTGCCCCCGTAGTCAGGTACGCGACTATCGGGGTCATCCAAGTGGGCTCCTCCTCCAATCTTGCTTCAATAGCACACACTTGCGTCGGGTCGGTGGTCGACAAGATCACCTTCTCCAAGAAGTGCACCTTCCGATTTTCCTCTAGGGGTGCCCCCAAGGCAAATTTGCTCAAGGCATCTGCCTCTACATTTTCCTCCCTCGGGATCGCCTCGATGTCGAAGCTTTTAAAGCTCTCCTTCAAGACTTGCACCTCGTGAAGGTACTTCCTCATAATCGGGCTCTTCGCTTCGTATCGCCCTTGGACCTGGTTTACGATCAAGTGAGCAACTCCCGTACCTTTGGCAATTTTCAGGCCCGTGATAAGAGCCTCGTACTCAGCTTCGTTGTTCGTGGCCCTAAACGTTAAGGCCAAAGCATATCGGAGCGGCTCACTTCCGCCTGGTGGTATCAATACAAAGCCTGCTCCTGAAACTCGAGGAGCCATCGGTGTACATCTCCCAAGTATTTTCCTCGTTTGGCTGTACTGATTGTTCTGCCATCTCTTGTTGTTCTGCTATCGGGACCTCCGTGGTTGCCCCCTCTACAGGGCCCGCTTCTTCCAGATCGGGGGCTGTAGACTGTGCTATGAAATCTGCCAATGCCTGGCCCTTAATAGCCGTTCTCGGAGCAAAGTGTATGCGGAATTCACTAAGCTCGACTGCCCATTTCACTAATCACCCCGACGCGTCAGGTCGGTTCAAAAAATGCTTCAAAGGATGGTTTGTCAACACAGTAATCTCGTGCGCATGGAAGTAAGGCCTCAGCTTCCGAGCAGTAATAATCAACGCAAAGAGATACTTCTCAACGGCGGGATAATTCATTTCAGATTTGGCAAACGCCTTGCTTACATAATAGACGGGGACTTGATTACCCTCGACAACCTTCACAAACACAGAGCTAATGAAAAATTCAGAAACAGCCAAGTAAAGATAGAGCGGCTCGCCTGGAACCGGTTTCGCCAACGGCGGGAGGGTGCGAAGGTGCTGCTTGAGTGCCTGGAACGCTTCCTCACACTTGGCGGTCCACTCAAACTTCTTGTTGGCCCTCAGGACTTCAAAAAATGGCATTGATCGGTCACTTGCCTTGGACAGGAAGCGATTCATTGCAGCCAGTCGGCCATTCAGCACTTGCACCTCCCGATGGTTTATTGGAGACTGCATCTCCTCAATCGCCCTCAGCTTCTCGGGATTCACCTCAATTCCTCTCTGGCTAACCATAAAGCCCAGAAATTTCCCTGAGTGGACTCCAAAGACGCACTTTGTCGGGTTTAAGCGAACCTGATGAAGCCTCATCCGCTCAAACGCCATGGCTAGGTTGTGCACATGATCCTCAACTTGTCGGGACTTCACCAGCATGTCATCCACGTAAGCCTCCATGGTTTCCCCTAGCATATCTCCGAACAGCTTGTTCACCATTCGCTGGTAGGTTGCCCCGGCATTGATCAACCCGAAAGGCATGACATCGTAGTGATAGATGTCACTGTCTGCATAAAATGCTGTGTGAGGGGCATCCTCCTCAGCCATCTTGCTCTGATTATAGCCCGAGTATGCATCCATAAAGCTTAACAACTCATGTCCCGACGTGGCATCCACCAACTGGTCAATTCTCAGGAGTGGGTAACAGTCCTTCGGGCAAGCCTTATTCAGGTCGCGGAAATTAACACACATTCGCCACTTCCCGTTACTCTTTTTCACCGGCACCGGGTTAGCAACCCAAGTCTGGAATCGGAGCTCCTTGATGAACCCGGCATCGAGCAACCTGCCCACCTCCTGCTGGATCGCGATCCGCTTGTCTGTGCCCATTGGACGCCTTTTCTGCGTGATAGGTTTGATCGCGGGATCGATCTTCAACTCATGTACGATCACATCGGGGCTAATTCCTGGCATGTCACTCGGGGACCAGGCAAACAGCTCCTTGAACTTTTTTAGTAGATCGATCAACTCTCGGGCTGTCTCTTCAGTCAAGGCAGACCCAATTTTCACCTTCCTCTGAGGTCCGTCAATCTCGACTTCCTTCAGATCCTCCACGGGGGCGGGATGCCCAAACTCCTCTCTAGGATCAGCATCTGTCTGGAGGACAGTCATGGCCTCTCGTCTCCTCCTTCGGGTGGCGTTGACATAACATTTCCTGGAAGCCACCTGGTCGCCCTTGACCTCTCCGACTCCATGGTCAGTCGGGAACTTCATCTTCTGGTGAACAGTCGAGGCAACTTCCATCAGGGGGTTGATGGTAGTTCTCCCGATGATCGCGTTGTAAGTCCCCGCGGACTCAACTACCACAAACTCCACGTTCCTCCTCTCTGATTTCCACCCGCTACCAAACTCCACTGGTAAGGTGATCACCCCTAGCGGATAGGAGGTAGAGCCAGAGAATCCGACCATCGGGAAGTTCGCCTCCTTCTGGTCTTTCTTCGTTTTCACCATGGCCTCCAGCGCATCCATGAACAAAATATCGGAGGAGCTCCCTCCATCGATCAGAATTCGCTTCATCTCGTACCCGTCCACATCCAAGGTCACGACCAGAGCGTCATCGTGAGGAGTCTCCACGCCTATGAGATCCTCCGACGAAAAGGAGATCACCATCTCTTCCTTCAGGGTCCAGGATCGGGACCTCTTACCCAGCACCACAGCAGCAGGAATTCTAGAGGCATAAACCTCCCGGGAGGACGAGGTATCACCCCCCGCGGCAAATCCTCCGTGAATTACATTGATAGTGCCCCGCTTCTCCTTACGGGCACCAGAAGACTCCGGGTCGGACCTCTTTTTCTTTGGGGACCGATCGCGGAATCGGGAGCGGGACCGTGATCGGGATCGAGAACGGGATCGGCACCGTTTCTCCCCGACAAACTCCTTAAGCTTCCCCTTCTGGATCAGCTTTTCGATCTCCTTCTTCAACTCCCGACAATGATTGGTGTCGTGGCCATTCGCACGATGGAATCGACAGTAGCGATCGGTGCGGGATCCCAAAAATTCTCCTTCCTTCTTCGGGGGGTACCTAGAGATACCCTTTCGCTCCATGACCGTTAACACCTCCGCCATAGAGCTGTTGAGAGGGATGTCATGATCCTCCCGCCTGTCCTTTTTCGTGGAACGCCTATCATCCCTCCGATCAGAGCGACCTCGACTGCTTTTAGCTTTATCCTTCGACTTGCGCTCATCTAAGGGTTTGACCGACTGCTTTCCCTTATTCGACTTCGGTGGCTCAAGCTCTCCAGCGGCTATCTTCGATTCCTGGACATCGATTTGCCGCTTCACCCTTTTCTGCAGTGCCTCCATATTCCACACAGCCTTCTCAGCCACGCTGTGCATCAGGTCGGAACCGTAGGGGGCTGTTAGGTTCCGAATGAAGGTGCGGATGGTTTCACCCTCCGAAATCTCCTCGTCAATCTCCGCCACGCTGGAAGCAGATGCCTTGAGCAAGTTCGCCCTGGGGGCACCCCTCGATGAAAGTCGGAAGGTGCATTTCTTGGAGAAGGTGATCCTGTCAACCACCGATCAGTCGGAGGTTTGTGCCATTGAGATCGGATCGGAGGAGCCCACTTGGATGACCCCGATAGCCGCGTATCTGACTACGGGGGCAGTCCCCGATGATGAAGTAGCAGCCTGCAAAATACGCCGAATCGCGCCCAATTATGTGATGGTGGACAATCACCTGTACAAAAAGGGGTATCTAACTCCTTATCTGAAATGCGTGGCCGAGCCCGACACAGGTCGGATCCTTAGGGAGGTGCACGAGGGATATTTGGCTTGTCATGAAGGGGCCCGATCCATCGTGAGGAAAGTGCTGAACCTAGGCTATTACTGGCCCTCGATGAACAAGGAGGCAACGATGCTAGTCCGATCCTGTGACGCCTGCCAGAAGTACGCCCCGAATATCGTGGCCCCAGCTGCCGATCTGACGTCCATCAAGAGTGCTTGGCCCTTCGCGCAATGGGGAATCGACTTGGTGGGACCCCTTCCAGTTGCAAAAGGTCAGTGCCGATATTTAATTGTGGCTATTGATTATTTTTCGAAATGGATAGAAGCCAATGCATTGGCCAAGACAACGGGGAACCATATCCTCAAATTCTTCCAGACCCATATCTTATCCCGATACGGGATCCCCAAGGTGGTCAATGATAATGGCCCTCCGTTTAACGGGGCCCAGTGGAAGGAGTACTTGGAGGAACTGAAAATTGAGAATCGGACAGCTTCTGTCCGTCATGCTCAAACCAGTGGACAAGTGGAGTCAGCCAACAAGATCCTGATGGACGGCCTGAAGAAGAGGGTCCATGCCTTGAAGGGCAAATGGCTGGACGAGCTGAAAAATGTACTTTGGGCTGTTAGAACAACACCCAAACGATCGACCGGGGAGACTCCGTTTGGCCTCGTTTATGGCACAGAGGCAGTTGCTCCCGTCAAAATAGCTGTGGCATCCCATCGGACGAGGTATTACGAACCTCTCTCGAATGATGAAATGAGGCGTCTGGACTTGGACTTGGTCGAAGAGAAGAGGCGGAGTGCCAAGGAGGTCCAGGCTCGGATGCGCTTGGCAACGGCCCGATATTATAATCGACGAGTCAAGCTCGACAGTTCTTTGTCGAGGAGCTGGTCATGCATCGGAACGAATTTACCCTTTTGGATCGGATCAACAAGATGTCACCAAAATGGGAAGGGCCTTATAAGGTCGTGGGGATGCCAGCTCGGAATGCGTATAAGTTGGAAGACCTCGATGGCAATGTGTTGAAGCATTCTTTTAGTGGCGAACACTTGAAGAAATGTCATGTTTGATATTAAGTCGCCTTCAGTGGTGCAAGTTGTTTATTATGTCGCCTTCAGTGGTGCAAGTTGTTTATTAAGTTGCCTTCAATGGTGCAAGTTATTTATTAAGTCGCCTTCAGTGTTGCAAGTTGTTTATTAAGTCGCCTTCAGTGGTGCACGTTATTTATTAAGTCTCCTTCAGTGGTGCAAGTTGTTTATTAAGTCGCCTTCAGTGGTGCAAGTTGTTTATCGTGTTGAGCCATCAATGAATAAAGAGGTTGCTTCCGACCAGACTATGCTAAGACTTATCATTCTAAGCATGCTTAAATCGCCTTAAGTGGTGTAGCTAAATCGCCTTAAGTGGTGTAATTAAATCGCCTTAAGTGGCGTGGTTCCGCCTTAAATGGCACAATTAAATCGCCTTAAGTGGTGCGGGTAAGTTGCCTTAAATGGCACGATTAAATCGCCTTAAGTGACGTGGTTCCGCCTTAAGTGGCACGATTAAATCGCCTTAAGTGGTGTGGATAAGTTGCCTTAAGGGGCATGATTAAATCTCCTTCAGTGGTGTGGGTAAAATTTCTTAAGTGACGCGTCGAAATTACTCTAAGTGATATGATCGAATTACCTTAAGTGGGGTAGTTAATTCACCTTAAGTGGTGCAGTGATAATAGGAACCAAAAGAGATTGATATTATAAAGATCTAAGAGGTTCACAACGAAAGAAGGAAATTACAAGGATTCGAAAATAAAGCGATTAAGCTTGATCATTGGCAGCGTCGAAGGGAGCACGGTCCACGAGGTCTGTAGCAGAAGGCTCCGTGATCGGAGGATCCGATCCTGGAAGATTGACAGTAGGAGGATCGGACCCTTGGAGATCAGCCAGTGAAGAGTCGATTATCGGGGGATCGGTTGTTGGGAGATCTGCACTTGGAGGCTCCACCGTGCCTTCAGCACCCGCAGCCCCCTCGGGGGTGTTGGCCCCGTCGCTCTCCTCGGAAAGGTTGAAATACCTCTTCGCGAAGGGGGCGAGAGTCTGAGACTTGGTGAAGTCGATGGCACCACCATACTCCAGATGGAGCTCTTCGACGGCATTAAGCAGGGTGGTCTCCACCTCCGCCGTACAGAACTTCACTACATCCAGTTGGAAAGCTTCAGAGCCCCGATAATCTTCCCGTCCCTTGGCCTCAGCCTCGGCCAGCCTGGTGGGAAACTCAGCGAGTTCCCGCTCCATCTGTCGGGACCGATTGGCAAGAAGGACTTTCTCAGCCTCCAGCCCCGCCTTGGCATCCTCCAGGGCCTTCTTCTCGAGGACATGCTTGTCCCGATCCTCCGCACGCCCCTGCTGCTCTTCCTGGAGCCTCTGCCGCTCCTGCTTCAGCAGCCTCTCAAAGTCGTGGACCTGCCTCAGGAGGTCCCGAGTCTTCTGGTTAAAGAGGGCCTGCTCCTTAACCAGCTTCCCCTTTGATGACTCGGAGGCAGCCAGATCCTCCTTGAGCTTGGCCAAGACCTCGGGGGCCGCCTTGGCACGCTCCTGCTCCAGGGCCAGGACATACCCGAAACAGCGGTGTTGGTCCGCTATTTCCTGTGAAGAAGAAGAGAAGAGGTCAGACACGAAAATATTCTTCCTTATATATACTAAGTGTAAAGACAGGAAACCTTACCTCCACGCGACGAACGACCATGGCACGAATATCCGCGTGGATGTCCTCTCGAGCCAGGGAGAGCGGAAGCTTCATAGATGGTGGAACTGAGCCTGCCAGCAGGTGCAGACCCAGTTCCTAGGACACATCATCCCGACGCAGCGGGACCCCCCGCAACGACTCGATCGGAGTCCAAGGTGCCGCCGCCTGGTCGGGGGAGTAAAGCTGGTAGAAGCTCCCGTCCAAGGGGAGAGGGGGAACGACGCCCTGAGTGCCGGAGGTGCGGGCCTCCGAGCCGCCATGAGAACCCACCGGCCCCTCGGGAGTCAGGCTCAAGTAGGGATGGCAACGGGGCGGGTCGGGGAGGGTTTTTGCAGCCCTGGACGTGCCCCGCGGGTCGGCCTGGCTGACCCGGCCCCGGCCAAATGGCTATTTCGGGTCGGGTCAACATTCCCGCGGGTCGACCCGCGGGGCCCCGACCCGCCCCGCCATGTGAACAATTTTTTTTTTCCACTTTTCAATATTCAATACAATTTTTTTTTTGTCAAAATATTACATTATATATAAATTCAAAACATAAATCTAACACCAATAAAAAATAAACAATAAACACATCAAATTCATTACAATTTCAAATCCAAACACCAAATTAACAAATCCTAATAATCTAAATATACATCTATTTGTAATTTGGTCCATGTCATTTATATATGTACTATATTAACCATATTGTTTAGTAAATGTTAGATCATATTAACATAAAATAAAAAAATAAAATATTATACATATATGCATTTCGGGGCGGGTCTACGGGGCCCCGGGTCTCTAGACCCGGACCCGCCCCGACCCGAGCCCGCCCCGACCCGGACTCGACCCGTGACCCGCGGGTCGGCGGGTCAAAACCGGGTTGGGGCCCCGCGGGCCAGCGGGGCCCCGAGACCCGTTGCCATCCCTAGGCTCAAGACCGGCGAGTGCTGCTGTACCGGAGAAGATGGAGGCAGCCCTTCGGGGGTCGGCTCCAGCGGGGTCTGCCTCGGCCCACCCCCCCCGACGACGAACCAGGGGCTGACCCTCGCTCGCCTCCTCAGAAGAATGAGAAACAGCCAGGTCCACCACCCGACGGAAATGACCGTCCGTCGGGGCGTCTTCAATCCCCGATCCTCCGGGAGCAGGAAGAGAAAGGAGGGGCTCCCCGACCTGGGCGTCGGAGGGTGGCACCTCCGTCGAAGCTCCAGCTCTCGACTGACATGCAGCTGGAGGATGAGAAGCTTCAGAAAGAAAGTCAGGAAGTTGATCAGGATCCTTACACCAAATGACGCGACGGGAAAGGTACTGGTCCTTCCCGTAATAATTGTAGTAACCCGCTTTGAGGACGCGGGGAGTTTCTCCTTGCAGTATGTGTTTGATCCCTTCGATCCTGGCTCCCTTATCGGAGGGCATTAACTCCTTAGGAATACGCCTCCTGTACAATCGAATTGCTAAGCGGAGCTGTTTACCTTCCTCGGGAGTCTTGGTGTTGAAGATCTGCTCCATCTTCTCCACCCGGGCCCGCTTGATTTGCTCCGAGGTGGGAGGTGCCGATGAGGAGGCGGCCCTCTTCGAAGACTTCCTCTTCCTCGCAGGGCGTGGGACAGCATCAGTCTCCGCCTGCTTAAGCACGAGATTGGTCATACCTTCTTAGCTGCAAAGACGAAAACGAAAGTGCACTTAGAATATTACCCAAGGAACGAGTTTAGAAGGGCCGTCGAAGAGTTAACCCCCGGAGACGACATCAAGGAGTCGGATCCCGGTCAGAACCAGGTCCCGCTCCCCGATGGAGTTGGCGTCGAGGGGAGCGAAAGAGTCCCCCCAACGATAAAGCTGGATGCAGTGGAGAATCTGGAAATCCTCCTCAGAGTAAGTATGGAAAGCGGGAGCAGGGTCCGCCTCAACCTCCCATCGGGGCCATGGGATGGAGCTGTTTCGGATGAAGAAATAACTCCTCTTCCAGCCACTGTTGTCGAGCCCCGAGTCAGTGATGAGCCCCCGACCCTTGGCGACCTTCCAGGTGTCACCATTCCAGCTGTACCGAGAGAGCTGCGCCTTGCTCCACTTAGGCATCCGCGGGTAGAAGGCACAGACTCCGGCATCATTGCACTTCAATCCATAGAAGGTCTGGAAAAGTCGGAGGCTACATGGTCATTGTTGACGGAAGCAAAGGATGCGGAAAGCATTCCACTCGCGGATGGCGTGGGGGGAGAAAGTAGTCGGATGTGTTTTGTAATATGTACACATCTCGACTATGTCCCCACAGAAGGGGAATCGGATCCCTGCCGATATTTGCCCGGTGGAGACAAATACCTCCCCTTCCCGGGGACGAGTAACCACAGGGTCACCCGGGACGCGAGGCCAAGGAAAAGGGAAGCGAGGCTCCCAGGTGGAAGTAATGCACCCCTCCCGGAGAGCTGCATCATAGGCAGTGTCGGAAATCTCATTGCAAGCATAATCGAACTTGAAGGGCTTCCTCCCCCCGGAACTGGACTCACCGTCTGGAAAGTAATCAGAGCAAGAAAAGGCACAGTCGATTTCCGCAAAAGTTCGGGTAAGTTAATTGAGATAAAAGAAAAACTATGCTAACAAGTCTCTTCGGAATCGAAAGAGGAAATCTTACCAGACATGTTGAATCAGAGAAGAAATGGTGATCTTGATGGTCGGAGATCCTGGTCGCCGGAGTGCTGATCAGAAATGGAAAGAAGAGCTTGAGCTTTTGGAAATACAGAGAATGAAACGGTAAAGGAGAACTGAATAGTGCCAAGATTTGGGGTTTTATAGGAGAGAGGACAGCCAAAGAGACGTTGCAATCCGGACCGTCGAAGATAAAACGCCTCAATCTGAATCGTCGAAACACTAGAGACAAAACGGCTATAAAGTGCTTTTTCAGAAAAAACAGGCACGGGTACCAAAACTGTCGCTTCGTCACCTACTGCATTTAAAAGTTGCGTGACCGAGAAATCTTTTCGGATTCGGTGGTTATCCTTGGAATATCGGGGAATCTGGGAGGAGGAGATCTTCTTCAGAATATTTTTCGTAAAGTCAAAACCCTCCGATACCGAACTGTAAGTCCCTCATGTCTTGGGGGCAAATGATGGGTTTTGATATAGCCGTTAGGCCCATTAACGGCGACTAAACGATGAAGTAGGCCCACTGGGCCCCAAACGAGGCTTAGAAGACCAATACGAGGGGTCCCGACAAGGTCGGTCCCGATATATGAGTTGAACGCTCCCGATGTTATGCCTTTAAGTAGGCCCCGATGATATGCCTTTGAGTAGGCCCCGATGATATGCCTTTGAGTAGGCCCCGACGATATGCCCTTTGAGTAGGCCCCGATATTGAATCCCTGAGAAGATTGGCACCAGAGCACGAGGCCGAGAAATACACCCACTATCAACATAGTGTGGAAGTGACCAGAAAAGACGGAACGTGGGCTACTGGCCGAGATAAACGGAACGGGGCAGTTATCCCAACAGGTAACTGAAGTAATCCCTCCCCTATATAAAGGAAGGAGTTACCTCAGGATTGATAGGTTCACATACTTACATACTGATACTTGCTTGGCTGCCTCGAGATACTCATTTAAGCATCTGAGAGGGATTCTGGGTCACCGCCCGGTCTATCCCCTTCTTGCAGGATTACTTGGAGCGAAGGAGTTCGGACTTCCGTCAAGAACGTACCGGAGTTCCAACCGTGATCCAACACTTCCCTTTTAAGAAAGACAATGAAAATTTGAGAGTTGATGACTTGTTGATGAAGAAATCCAAGGTATATTTAAACTCGGTCTTCACAAAATGCCAAGGTATATTTAAACCCGGTCTTCAAAAAATGGCCCCAAACTTTGAAACTGCTCTAAAACAGCCCCAAAATATTCAAAAGCTTGCAAAATTGCCCCAAAAATCCATAAATTCGGTCAAAATTTGCCCAAAATAGCGAAGTCATGTGCACTGCACATGCGGATGCACCAGGGTGCACAGGGAAGACGAACTGCAAACTCAAAAATCCGGTGTACGAAGGGAGCACGACATAGAAGCCACAGATCGCAGGTTCGAACCCTGTCAGACACACAATTTCCACCTTCAAACCGAAATTCTGGGTAGCATGAAGATCTTCAAATCTTCAAGCAGATTTCTAGGTGTTCAACATAGAACCCAGGCAAACCAGCTCCAATTCGACATCAATACATGAAATCTGGACAAAAACATGAAGATCTTCAAATCTTCAACATCAATATCCCAGCAAAATCCAGAAACTCAACAGAACACAACTCAGGTGTTCATGAAGATCTTGAAATCTTCAGCAGCAAATTTCCAGAAATGCAACAGCAAAAATCTCCAAATCAACGCGAAATCACTACAATCAACAACAATCCAACACAGAACCAAAATCTACTTTGATTTTGCACTTAATCCTTCAGTAACTATCAAAAGAACTCCTTCAATCAAGAGATTGGTGATTCAAAGTCCATATGAACAGGACAACATAATAATGTCAAATCAAGCCAATCGTAAGACTTGTATTGACAAATTGGAGCCTCGAATACAACAAGAACCACAAGGCGCAGCATATAAACGATAATCCATGTCGAATTTGAAGCAATTGCAGGAAATAACCCAGCAGCACCAAGAACAGAGCATATCGTACCAAAACGAATCAAATTGAGCAAATCCAAAGACAATATCACCAAATTAGAGCTCGTAATCAATAACAGAGTCCAATGAATCCAAATCGATCCAAATCTCAGCGTATAATCGAGTATCCAGCACGAATTTAAAGATCAAACGTCAATCAATAAAAAGCACGAAAAACTGAGTTTGAATCGCAATTACCTCCACAGAAGCTTCAAATCTCCACAGAAGCTTCGCAGTGATGGAGAATCAAATCCATAACAAATCCAGATCAAAAGATCAATCCATGAATTGATGAGCAGAGCTCAAATCAATGGAACAGTAGACGCGCAGCAACAGAATGATGAACAACTGCCGTAAACAGAACTCGCTGATCCAAAATCGGAGATAATCCATAATTCAAACAACAATAATGAGAAACAAATCCATGAAATGACGAAGCAACAACTTGATATTCAAGAAATCCAATCAATCGTTGCTCGATGTATGCAAAAGATCCTCTCGAAAAATCAAGAAACTGTAGCTGTAAAACCACAGCTCTGATACCATATTAGAGAGTGTAGAGAGGAGGGCTGAACCATAAGCAATAAAGCATATGAATGTATAAATGATTCGACCAAGTATTACATGCTAGGAGATTACTATATATAGGAGTGTAATCCTAACTAACTAAGTCAACTGTACAAGTCAACCTAAGGTACTGATGGGTATACGTCCGCTTCTGGTTCGTTTTATATTATTCGGACTTTGTTTACACGTCAATCCCACCAAACGTTTTCGAATTATTCACCCGCGAGTATTAAAAAATTTGGGGCACGCGCGTATGCTCCCCGGACTTGCACCTCGTCCGGATTTTCATCAATTACCAGCTCCGGATTGCAGGACAATCCAGACCATCTCCAGATTGTAGGAAAATCCGGACTGGTTCCGGATTGTGGGACAACCCGACCCTCTGGATTGTCCCGACACTCCGGACCTCCCAGGTTCCTCGCGATACTCCGAGACGGTCCGTATTACTCCTCTTGATGACGTGTAAACCCCTACGCAAACACTACACGTGCGGATCCTCCCGATGTCAGCTTTACTCCCTTCCACGCCCGATTCGTATTTTACACTAAACCGGCGTTGGACCATTCCACTCCTGATGTATCGGGTTTAGGATCTCCTATTTAAGGGAATCCACTCAACCAGCTTATTTCAAGTCATTCAAAGTTGATAGCGGAAACTCTGACCTCTCTCTTACTTTCTTTCTCTTACTTTCCCTTGCGTGGTGTGCGATATTGCCCCTCGTGCAGGTATACAGAGACGCATGAGCCCCGACACGTGTGGAGAACCCGACGAAGAAACAATCTGAGGCATCTTCCCGCATCAATACAAGAATCCAACACTTTGTCTAGTCCGGGTCCTAACATCCCGCAATGCGCGCATATGTACAAGGTGCACATACCCCGCATACGCGCACACTCCGCAAGGCACATATACGTGCACACTCCGCAAGGCACGCATATTCGCATACTCCGTAAGGCTCGCCATGCGCAGACACTACGAGATACTCAAACACTTAGCCATTTTAAGGGCTTGCGAGTTTCCAACTCCCCAACAGTCCGACGCTTCGACACTCCGACAGTCCAACACCCCGACTGACGGACATCCGTGAGCTCAAACAACCTGTCAGTATAACGATACAACACTTCAAGGACCCGACGAATTTCGAGTCAACGACCCGTGAAGAGTCTGGATCCAACATTTTGGCGCCGTCTGCGAGATTCAAACAAAAAGTCATCACTCGCCTCCAAGAACTAAGAAGCCAATACAAACATTGGCACAAACAAAGACTACCCAAGAGGAGACGCGTAGTCCAACACAAGGGACATGCAAAGAACAACTCTGTAATGCTATGCTACGCTACCCAAACATCACAGCCGGCATACCTCCAGCAGGGCGTACCCCCAGGGGGCATACTCCCAGCAGACATACCGCGGACATACCGCCAAGTTCACCGAACCTACAAGCAGGTGTACCGACGGCATGCGCCCCTGAAACAGTGTTTCTCACCGCAGTAGCATCGCTACTACCACCAACCATCGGCGTCTGACCAACAAGTTGGACGCGTCACGGGCACTCTGGCCCGGCGAGGGAATCGCTATCACCGGAAATTGTCATCAACCGAAAACACTGACGATACAACCTAACCCAGACCTCATGGTATGGGTAACAATGCGAAGCCCCCAGACGCTCGTTACCACACCTATCACAAGTGCTGTCGATACCTCTAATCGAGGAACTTTCACGACCAACGCAGGGAGTAACGCCTTACTATACATTCAATGTTTTAAGCACTTAACTATTTGTATACATTACATACTTCTATCTCCTAACAATGAATGATATGAATCAAGGAAGGTACAAAGCAAGGGAAGGTCGAACCTTCAAAAATTCGATCCAACTCGAAAAACGGCTTGACGCGGACCACTGCCGCCGCCGGAATATTGTTGAAGGCCGCTTAAGCTCTGTCTCAGCTGGCCACTCAGTGAACATCGTTCACCATTCAAGCGCACATATTTTAAGGAACCCCTCTTCGATTATCAGAGTGGTCGCAACCACCTTGCTCTATCAAGCAAGCAACGCCAAAGAAGAACATTGATTGTCAAACGCATACACCTCCAACGTGCGTACGTCTCTACAACGCTCCCAAGTCATGGGAAGCAATTCCTCACGGGGACAAAGTGCAACAGCCAACGCACAAACATCCAATAATAGACATAGCAACACCCCATGCCTCTGCAACAAGAGACAAACAAGACTACACATGTCTCGTTGCGTTGTGACGAAGCAAACAATGACAACAACGCCAACCCCCACCAATAGGTGGAAACAAACAGATACATACGGTCAAACACCCGACGGAACGGTGCCTACAAAAATGAAATCAAAGATTACAACACGACAGCTTAGTCCCCCGCGTCCGCGCAAGCACCACCACCCAACAATCCCCAAGCGAGGGCATACGCTGACTACACCTCTGTGGAGGAACTCAAAGTTTCTAAACATCGCATCGCAACAATAAACAAGAGGGGCACCATTTAAGGGACAACCCCACCAACACTATGGAGCGTTACTCAAGAGCGACTCCTGCGCTATACGCACACCTCTGCTAAAACCATCACGTGGAGAAGGCGACATAGCTATCTCCGACATCCTACAAATACTCCTTCATCAAGCAAATAAGAAGGAGGTGACTCTAACACGGATGGAGGGATCCCAGACAATCTGACGCAAATACATGTGCCTACGCGCACCTACATGTGCTTATATGCGCCTACCCACGCATACGTGGCCTAATGCGGAGGTTAAAGGTAACATAAGCACTATCTCCGATAATGACACAAGGAAAAGAGGGGGACCTTGTCAGTTCGACATTCCTCAACCATGTATACATCCATGACACAAGCACAACTTCAAGAGAAGTTAAGCTACAAGTTATAACCACAATGGGGGGCACACCACCATGGAGAAACATAAGGTATTACCTACCTCTAGTATGGACACTACTACATTCGAGGTTCCGCACAAGAATACTCGGAAACCCGCCAAATGAAAAACTAAGTCCCACTCACGTCCGGACGAGAGCCATTACCCCTACTCAATCCCACCAGCAAATAAACTTGCATCAAAATGCAAGGAGTAAGGGAGAAGAAAATTCCAAGTCTTTCTCATATAAGGGTGTTGCCACACGGCAGTAATCAAAGGGAATACCCAGCACTCGTTGTAAGAGCGGGGGCACGTCGCGAACCACAACTCTTACAAAGACACAACTATATCCTACTTACAAGGGATACTCATTACAACTGAGTAAATAAAGACAATACGACCACCAAATAACTTTGGGGCACCGAATGAACAAGACGCGAACACGCGACCACGCGAACAGGTGAACACACGACCACGCGACCACGCGAACACGTGAGCCCACGAAAACGCGTATACGCGACACCACTCTTCCTAAGAGGAAGCCACATATTAGGTATCGCCTTATACATATTCAACCCAATATATCAACATCGGGTATCGCCCTCGAAAGGCGACTCTTCTACCCGAAAGGGTCCAGGTAACCGGCATATTGCCAAAACTCGAATGCAAGGTAATAATTCTATACTAAACTGAATAGAACAGACTACTTGGGGAAGATATCTACCCCGAATAGTTTGATTTAATTAGACAATAATTCAAGCTGAATGGAACAGACTAGTCGCGAATAGTATGGTCCAGTCATATTGGCATTACAAGCTGAAAAGAATGAACTAGCCGAACCTGATATAAGGATCGAACAGTTCAGTCTAATCTAGTCCAGAGGGACGACATGACAGGTAGCATAGCCTTACAAGTAGATTTACAGCTCCATATTACTTACTAACCAATATACATCTTGAATCAATGCGAAACAATTTGAGGCAGGTTATGTACAGATACAAGAGATGTATCAAAGACACACTCTACTTAGGAGACAATACCAAGTAGAGGTTATATACAACACTCCTTGGAATACTTTATCTACAAGCGCCCTACTTAGGCATCTAAGCCAAGTTGTGGTCGCATATGTACCACTTGCATCGTCGCAGCAAGTCTCCAAGCTAATGTCAGGACACGACGTCTAGTTGAGCGAATTGCTCAAACACAAGATCCTACCTTGGAAACAATACCAAGTAGCGATCACATACGTACATACGCATCACGCTATGGAAGCATCGACGCGTATCGAATCAAAAGCGCAAACAACAGTATATCAACGAACACATGCAACTAGGGACCCTTGAAAAGTCTCATACCTAACATGCGTCATCAACCAAAGGGAGTATCCATACTAATATTTCAATACATGTACTAATTGAAGAAGATCACAGAACTTCATCTATTATCTATCATACTGCAAATATTACAACTATCTAACGAAGTGCATACCTTCTTGTAGGTACAACTTACTTATACATCAACAATACTCCCTACTCTGGAATCATACCAAGTAGCGGACTCTATGCATTTATTTTGCATCAACAACGCAAGCTATTAAGCTACATACAACAAACGACCTATATTATACGCCATATACATGTTAATACTCGACATAAACAACCAGCACTCAATACGCTCTCTCATGCAACATCTATTATGTCTACTCTATACAGCTACATCCTATAAATTTTTCTAAGGACTACATACAAGTAACATGGTACGACATCCCCGCTCGGGGGCAACCCCGTGATTACAACAACTATTCCTTGATTTCTCATCCAAGAGGCAATCATCTACTACATGGTGCGATATCCTCTATACGAGGGCAACCCTACACAACTAAGCGGCGCGACATCCTCTTTACGAGGGCAACCCCACACATTTACATGGCGCGACATCCGCTTTACGAGGGCAACCCCATGACATCTTACTGGGGAACGAGACACCCAATATAGATTATTAAACATTTACATGGCGCGACATCCTCTTTACGAGGAAAACCCCATGACATCTTACTGAGGAACGAGACACCCAGTATAGATTACTAAACATATACATGGCGTGACATCCTCTATACGAGGACAACCCCGTGGGAACCTACCAATACCCAAAACTAGCGTTCATTATTATGTACCACCTCTCTACGCCGCAAGAGCGTAGACAACAATCGCCGCAATACACAACGCAGCGAAAATAACGGAAATAAAACACTCCAACTAAGCAAGTAGTGTCTTGCCACAACGTAGCCTTGGAATGGCCCAAGAGACGGAAAAAACTACAAGTCGTGTAATGCGAACTTGTACAGCCCACTGGAATAACCGAGTAGAGTGTAGTAGCATTGCAAGGTCAGTACAGGGACTAGCCAAGGAACACCTCGCCTCAACGCTATAACGGGGGTACCCAAATAGAGGATCCAAACACATTCAAAATTTGTCAATTCGTGTGTTGCTACAACGTCGCTTCGGAATGGCCCGAAAGATGGTGTAAACTACAAGGCGTATCACACGACCTTTGTCATGCCCCTATGACTAAAAAAGTGGAGGCGTAGTAGCATCGCAAGGCAAGTAATTGAGATAGCCAACAGAACGCCTTGCAACAACGTTACGAGGGGTGTTCCCAACTAACGAATGGAAAAACGCACCAAACTTACAAGTAGTGTCTTGCAACAACGTCGCCTTAGAGTGGACTAAGAGACGGTAAAAACTAAGCTTTCACCTCGTCGAGACGACACACTCGCGTGTATACATGGATCTTGCGCATTACTACTCACAAATGCCAAGTACCGGGAAAATGACCTCGTGCATTACTACCCATAAATGCCAAGGGTCACTCTAAGGACTTGCGCATTACTACTCATAAATGCCAAGTGCCGGGACAATGGCCTTACGCATTACTACCCATAAATGCTAAGCGTTACTCTTAAGCCTTGTGCGTTACTACTCATGAAATACGGCAAGCATACAACACATGTGTCTAACACATATTCATCTTGCCATGCCTTGGTATAACCAAGAGGGGCAGGCAATGCAGGGACGTATGTCTCCTAACAACAACTACGAATGCTACATCCAATAAGAGGACGAGTCTGAACTCTACTCTATAGTCCAAAACACAGGGACAATCAGGAACGCAAAGGTATGAAATATTACTACCATGTTATCATGCATTACTAAACTATTCATGACAGGTCTTATATGAAAACGTCAAAGCATCGAAACATGAACATAAAAGGTTCAAATGGATAACACCCCAAAATGCAACCTCAACCTAACATGGGGAGCAAAAACTATGTGACATGCGAGGTACCGACACCTCCAGCAGGCTGAAAAAATACCCTTATCTCGAGTAATAATATCCACTCAACACCTACATATCCTGTACAGTCCTTATGCATGCTCCTACACGGCATCTACATTTGTGTCTAACATGGCACTATGCGACTACTCGGGGACACATATGTCTATGTACATACTCTACGAAGAGCCTTGAGTTTCGACCATCGTTGCGAACAATGCCACATTACCAAGCCTATGTATACAAAATCTAAAATCATGCAAGTTTCAATACAAACATAACTATCAAGAACCTTAAAGGCATGCTCCACAGCAATCTGGGGGGCATTGGCCTCAGCAGTCGGGAGAACAATCCCACCTCTAAGACACAAGGCAGCCACATGTCCAGTGGCAAACATGCATATATACAAAACCGATCAAAGTAAAGGTCGGGGGCAACGGTATATACCATGCCCAACAAAGCCTTTGATGGAAGACACACACATCAAGTCGTCATCACCTGCTCGAATGTCAGCGAGATAAGACTCTGAATCCTTGTACTCCGTCACTCCATCAACCTTCCCCTCTACATACGCATTATGTTGCATAACCTGCAAGACAAGGCTGTACGCCTTGCTATCCTCAGCAACCTTCTTCTGAAGGGCAATCACATTGGACTCGAGCGTAACAACTCGAGCCTGACAGATGAGGTTCCCGCCTCCAAATCAGCGACCTTGGTATCCGAGAAGCGCGTCTTCCCCTTCACACTCACCAACTCGCGACATACCATGTTGCACTTCCCTTGGAGTGCCTTCTCCTCCTTCGTGAGTTTAATCGCAAAGGAGCAAAGGTGCGCCATATGGCCAACAACCTATAGTGCAATACAACATCCAACAACAAACAAGTTGTAATAACAAATCAGATATGCATACTACTTATAAAAGAGTAAGGACGAATACTCACAGGCGCAAGACATGTCTGCACACCCTCTGCATACGAATGCGCACTCTTAGGTTCGCTGAGACGAACCCTTCGATCGTCAGGAGAGATAATCTGCTGGAACATACGTACTCCCACCTCGGAAATAGTCAAGTGGCGTGCGACAAGGAAAAGCCTCCAGTGGCGGTGCGGAAAGTAAAGCCTCCAGTGGCGTGCAGAAAAGTAAAGCCTCCAGTGGCGTGCGGGAAAGTAAAGCCTCCAGTGGCGTGCAGAAAAGTAAAGCCTCCAGTGGCGTGCGGGAAAGTAAAGCCTCCAGTGGCGTGCATAAAAGTAAAGCCTCCAGTGGCGTGCGGGAAAGTAAAGCCTCCAGTGGCGTGCAGAAAAGTAAAGCCTCCAGTGGCGTGCGGGAAAGTAAAGCCTCCAGTGGCGTGTAGAAAAGTAAAGCCTCCAGTGGCGTGCGGGAAAGTAAAGCCTCCAGTGGCGTTCAGAAAAGTAAAGCCTCCAGTGACGTGCGGGAAAGTAAAGCCTCCAGTGGCGTGCGGGAAAGTAAAGCCTCCAGTGGCGTGTAGAAAAGTAAAAACATCGATCGACGACGCCTCCAGTGGCGTCTGTTGGAGAAGAGCTTCTAGTGGCGTATGTCGGAGAAATGCCTCTAGTGGCGTCCGTCGGTGAAGAGCCTCTAGCGGCGTCTGTCGGAGAAGAACCTTGAATGTCTGTCCCTACTTTTTGCCTAAGTTGTGCATGACACGACAACTTAGCGGGATTTTTTTTTTCAATCTCTCATATTCTCTCATTTTTCCACGGTCGTTTGAGAGATTTCCGACCATGCCCCTCGGTTTTTTTTCTATCTTCACTCCTTTTGCCATGATTGCACTTTATGGATTTCACAATCATGCCCCTCATTTCCTGATTTTGTCTAGGCCGCCCTTTCGGGTTTTCAACCTAGCGGAATCACTCTTTATTTGGTAGCCAATTAATGGGTGGCTAAGACCCTCTTTATTTTCCGCCTCGATGCGGGAGTATTTGTAACCGTTTAGAGGGTGGTTGTGGCCCTTTCACTTAATACCTGCCGTCGATGTTCCGAGAGCGCTCTTTTGATTGTAGTCGTTTAGAGGGACGACTGTGGCCCTTTCACAAGATTCATGGTAATACTCTTTATATGTAGCCATTTTGAGGGTAGCTGTGGCCCTTTCAACAATTTCCCTTCCTCTCAGGGTTCGGGGAAGTCACTCTTTATAAGTAGCCATTTGAAGGGTGACTGTGGCCCTTTCAAGAATGCAGTTTGAAAATCTCAGGTAAGTAGCTCAGGATGCGCTATGAAGCTTGTCGTCATCACCTCTTAAGGCCCTGGTTTTTTTTTTTTTTTTTTCAACTCTCCTTTTACCATGATTTTCCTTTCAGATTTTCAATCATGCCTCTCATCCCTACCTTTTGCCTAAGTCGCCTTTACCGATTTACGACCTAGCGGGTTTTTTTTTTTTTTTTATACGGAGAAACTGTCCTTTTCAGGCGTAGTACCTTTTAAGTGCGTCTGCGTTGATTGGACTAGGAAGGTCTTGACCGTCCATATCCGTGATGATCAGCGCACCTCCTTCGAACACTTCTTTGACCACGTAGGGTCCTTCGTACTTTGGCGCGAACTTTCCTCGCGAATCAGGATTGATACGCAGTACTTTACGCAATACCAGGTCCCCCGGTTAGAAATTACGTGGTCGTACCTTCTTGTCAAAGGCCCTAACCATCCGTTGTTGGTAACATTGCCCATGACATAGTGCCGTGAGCCTCTTTTCGTCGATGAGGTTCAACTGTTCATACCTTTGTCTAGCCCATTCTGCCTCGTCGAGCCCTGATTCTGCCAGGATCCTTGCAGATGGGATCTCTACTTCCACGGGTAGAACAGCTTCAGTTCCATATACGAGAGAAAACGGAGTTGCCCCGGTTGAAGTACGAATCGAAGTTCTGTATGCCAAGAGTGCCCAAGGTAGCATATTATGCCAATCTTTGTATGTGACTATCATCTTCTCAATGATCTTCTTTATGTTTTTATTCGCTGCTTCCACCGCGCCGTTCATCTGAGGGCGGTACGGGGACGAATTCATGTGCTTGATCTTGAGTTGAACACATAAATCAATGTGCTTGATTACCGTCTCGGGCACCCCGTAACGGGCAACAATGTCTCTTGGTAAGAAACGCTCAAACGCTTTTGCAGTAACTGACGCAAACGTGACCGCCTCTACCCACTTTGTAAAATAATCAATTGCCACCAAAATAAACATGTGGCTGTTAGATGCATTTGGTGAAATGGGACCGATCGCATTAATTCCCCACATTGCAACTCGTTTGGCGGCGCATGAATCAGACTAGATTACACCTGGCATAGGTGGCATCGTTGGACGTGCTTGACACACTCTAACATCAGGGTAGTCCAAAAATAGCCCATCCTCATGATTTTTCTTGCGAGCATGTGACCGCTCATGTGCGGTCCACAGCTTCCTTCGTGGACTTCCTCCATCAATCGCTTTGCCTCTTCCGAACCTACACATCTCAAAAGGGTGGCATCAAAAGATTTTCTATAAAGAATCTCACCACTAAGAAAGTAATTACATGCCATCCTGCGGATGGTTTTCCGATCCTTGCTACTTGCGACTTCGGGAAACTCGCCTGACTGCAAGTATCTTTTTATGTCGATGAACCAGGGTTCGCCATTTGATTCTTCAAGTGTGCAACAATACGCAGGACGCTTGTTTACTTCGATCTCAAGAGGCTTTATGGAACTCGCATCTGAAATATTCACCATTGACGCGAGGGTCGCCAACGCGTCTGCGAACTAGTTTCTACTCCAAGGCATTTGCGTGACCGTTATTTCTTCAAAATTCTTGCTCAACTCTTCAATATGCTGATGATATGGCTGCAACTTGGGATCTCTTGTTTTCCATTCTCCTAAGGTTTGGAGAATGATCAGCATGGAATCACCATAAACCTCAAGTTCATGTATCTTGAAATCAATTGCCGCTCGCAACCCGAGAATGCACGCTTCGTATTCCGCCACGTTGTTGGTGCATGGGAAAGTAATATTTGCTGCTACAGGAAAATGTTGACCTTTTGGGGATACGAGTACTGCCCCTACACCACAGTCGGTGGAGTTTGCAGCTCCATCAAAATACATTCTCCACATGCTTCCATTTTCTGTCTCTTCTTCCACGTGAAGTATGTCGCTATCCGGAAGCTCGTGACTTGCTTGATGATCGTCATCAATGGGAAACTCAGCTAGATGATCTGCAACAGCCTGCCCTTTTATAGAAGTACGAGGAATGAACTGTATGTCGTACTCAGCAAGCTGGACCTGCCATTTGGCGACATTCTTTATTAACGCCGGCTTTTCTAGTATGTACTTCAAGGGATTTAGCTTAGAAATGAGGTGTATGGTGTAATACAACGTATACTGTCGGAGTCGCTACATCACCCATACCAATGCGCAACTCGTCCTTTCAACTTCCGTGTACTTGGCCTCTCCTTCAGTGAACTTCTTGCTGAGGTAATAAATGGAGTGCTCTGTCTGGCCATCTTCATCTACAGAATGCATCCCAATGAGCCTTTTCGAACCGCCAGATACAAAATAAGCGGCCGCCCCGAAGTGGGTGGGACCAGGACTGGTGAATTGACGAGATATTCTTTGATTGAATCGAAGGCATGCTGACACTCTTCATCCCATTCAATCAATGCATTTTTCCGCAGGAGGCGGAACAAAGGCTAACACTTGTTCGTCATATTGGCAATGAACCTTGCAATGTAATTCAAACGTCCGAGCAAGCTTCTGACTTCCTTGACGGTAGACGGTGCTGGAAGGTCTAGTATCGCCTTGACCTTTTCGGGATCCACTTCTATACCCTTCTTGCTGACTATAAAGCCCAGCAACTTACCGGATGTAACCCCGAATGTGCGTTTTGCTGGATTTAGCCTGAGTTTAAACTTCTTGAGCCGTTCAAAGAGCATCCGCAAGTTGACAAGGTGGTCCTCATTTTCGCGGGATTTTGCGATCATATCATTGACGTACACTTTTATCTGCTTATGCATCATGTCATGTAACAATGTCACCATCGCTCTCTGGTAAGTTGCCCCCGCATTCTTGAGTCCGAAAGGCATGACCTTGTAGCAAAACGTGCCCTACATCGTGATGAAAGTGGTTTTTGACTTGTCCTCTTCCGCCATCTTGATCTGATTGTATCCAGAAAACCCATCCATGAATGAGAACATGTTGTGTCGTGCCGTGCTATCGAATAACATGTCAATATGAGGGAGTGGAAAGTTGTCCTTCGGACTAGCCTTGTTGAGATCTCGATAATCAACACAGACTCGAACACGACAATCCTTCTTCGGTACAGGGACAAAATTGGCAACCCACTCAGAGTAGTTGCACACCTCAAGGAACCCGAAGTTAATCTACTTGATGATTTCTTCCTTGATCTTGAGGAGTAACTCCGGACTTTGTCGCCTTAAACGTTGTCTTTTGGGCTTGAACTTCTCAGTATCTATGCGCAAAGTATGTTGCGCAATTGATGTATCTTAACCTGGCATGTCGGAATATGACCAGGCAAAGATCTCCTTGTACTCGTCTAGTAGCTCGATCATCTGGGCTTTCTAAGAGGGATCAAGAGTTGCCCCAATTTTGAGCTCTCGGGGTTCTTCCTTTGTACCGATGTTAACTATCTCGATAGTCTCGGCAGTTGATGGCTTCCTCTCCTCGAATCTCTCGAGTCTCTCTCTTATTTTGATCGGAACATGGTCATCACTATATTCCTCTGATTGAATAATATCGTCATGCTTCTTATGTTTTCTTGTATTTTTCCTACGGTAAGGAAAATAATCAGAATCAATATGAATTTGACGGGAAATAAATGAAAATGAGTAAAATTGAATAAAGGGATTTATTTATATTGATAAGATCATGACAATATCCCTCTTTCCTATGCGGGGCTCATGATCCTGCCGCGCAAGGAGTACAACATAAAATCCTAAATCTTACTCATCGCTAAGCGAGAGAGCATAAACCGGAATCAAAAACCAATTGGTGATTGCGTCTCCTTCAACGGAGGGTCGAACATAAATGCCTGGGGGCACTTCTTCGAGGACGGCTCCGACTGTGTTGTCGGTGATGAACAGTCTTGTTAAGGCTTGTAATGCTTCATCTTCATCGGTTCGAATGACGTGAGCTGATCCTGGGAAAGTGAGTGACAGTGGCGGAATGTTCATAGGCCTCCATCTTTTAGCGAATCGTCCCCTCTTGAAGTCCATCAGTTGTTGCTCTCCATGTGCGCTTTGACCCTCTTCTTGGAAAGGGGAATACCCCAGTCCGTGTCTGCATACACTTTCCTTCAGCTGAAGTAGGCGCTGGATTCCTTGACACCTGATACCCAGGCCTTGACCCGGGACAAAATTATTCTTCAACATGAAACTTCCCACCATGATATCTGCCTTGCTCAGTGTTGGCTCTCCCCAATCTTTGATGACAGAGTTCAAAGGAATGGAATGCAGGTGGTTCATCTCTGCTGGTGTTGGTGAGAGGCACTGCCGTTTCCGGATAAATGTTGTGATCACCTTCCCCATGATTTCCACAAGGCGGTTGTTAATCACGTACTTCAGTTTCTGATGTAGGGTGGATGAAACTGCCCCAGCCAAGTGGATCCATGATCTTCCCAAGAGAAGGCTTAAAACATTCGGGATATCCATGACCCTAAAGGTTACATCAAAAAATTTTGGACCAATTTCAAGCTGTAATTGGATCTCTCCGTAGACTTCCTTCTTCGTACCATCGAAAGCTCGAACCGCCGACTTGCTTGTACGTATATGTGACAGGTCAATCTTCATTTGCTTGAGCGTGGATAATGGGCAAACATCGACTGCCGAACCACCGTCA
This sequence comes from Clarkia xantiana subsp. parviflora, assembly GCA_036873135.1. Classification (NCBI taxonomy): domain Eukaryota; kingdom Viridiplantae; phylum Streptophyta; class Magnoliopsida; order Myrtales; family Onagraceae; genus Clarkia; species Clarkia xantiana. Next base: position 22,876,888 of record JAPTYO010000012.1, read on the forward strand.
ATCATGAACTTCGAGAGCACAAATTCGTTACACTTGCAGATAATGTGAAGGGATTTTACATGGTTCTGGCCGTCGACTCCCAGATCATTATCCACGAAATAAATTTGGTTCAAGAATATGGAGCCAATAGCGTTGCCCATTTGTTCGGCAGAGGTCTCTTTTGGAACTAACGCTTCCTTGAACACATTCATGAGAGCCTCGCGGTGACTTTCTGAGCTTAAGAGGAGAGCAAGCAAATAAATTTGAGCCGGGGTCTTGCGGAGCTGATCAGTCACTTTGTCCTCTCTTTCCTTCATGAACTTTACGAAGTCCTCAATTTCGTTGTCGGTTACCTTCTTCTTCGGTGCCACTTCTACAAACCTGTCTTTAGAAACATCCTCCGCGTACACACGACCCGAACGTGTCATGATCATAACATGATCATCTGGTTTTGGTGCCCCGATTATCTGAGCTTCGTAGATCCAAGGGAGCTTCTTGTTGCTTTCATATTGGAAAGGAGCTGGTCCCTGCATCACTAGCGGCAGCCTGGCTGGCTGTTCGGGCACATACATTTAGTACGAATTGCGTGATTACCGCGATAGCGACATCTTCTGACGACTCATCTTCAAGACAGATCATGTTGATAGACGATGATGAACCCGCATTGTGTTGCGGTAAAGGGTTCGTCTTGACATTTGGAGGAGGGATCGGGTTGAGAATAAGGAGCTTGTTGTCAATGAGGTCTTGAATCTTGTGCCTCAGGCGGGTGCACTTCTCTATGGAGTGTCCTGCTATCCCAATATGGAACTCACATCTCGAACTTGGGTCGTCGTTGGGTACTTTTGAATCTGGCCTCATGAACTCGGGGCCGATGAGGTTTTGTTCTAACATCTTCTGGTACACCTCTGCCATTGACACAGGTAAGGGCGTAAAGGATCTTATGTCCCTCTGCTTGTAATTAACTCGATTTCCTGTCCACCCGTGAAGGAAGGTTGTGGAGCCGAGGGTATTTGATTCATTGGCTGAGTCACAGGTGCCGCCAACTCCATCGGGTAGACTGTGCTGACAGTTGCGTCTTTTGGGAGCAGCTTTTTGGCACCACTCTTTCTCAAACCGTCTCCCTGGTAGCTTTTGAGGGGATCTTCAATCCTCCCTGTCCGGATTCCCTGCTCGATCATTGATGGATATATGTCCAATTCGGGTTCGTATTTATATTTCGGGCCTCGTAAACACGTCAAAATTACATCTCGGTTTGAAAAACGTCTCACAAAGGGTCAAAACGGTCCGGAAACGCATTTACGCGCGTCCGGACCTCCGGATTGCGCAAAGCAATCCGGACCTCGCCGAATTGCCCAAATTCGACGAGGTCCGGATTGCATTGCGGGTATCATGCAATTACCGTTTCCGCGATTACCGTTACATGTAGAGAAGTCAAGTTCGCGCATTACCAATATGGATGACGGTTACCGCTTGTTTTTGAACCGTCATCAAACCGCTTTAAAACCGGGTCCGGTCCCAAGGAAGCCTATAAATAGGAGGCCTTGGCCACCCATTTTCACACATCCTCTCATTTGCCCAACTTTGGTATTTTGAGCTCTGACTTCTCTCTAGAAATTTTCTCTCTCTAGAATTACTCTTTTATCCCTAAAGTGACTTAAGCTTCGGAGAGGGCTCCGCTAGCACCACCCCCCCCCTCTCCGTGCTAGCATCGGTCCTTTGTGCAGGAATCGTCGCCCAGACATCCGGATTTGTGCACAGATCACCATTTTCCGAGATTCAGACGCCCCCCTTGAGACACAACCGCGCTTTGAGACACAGATCTTTCCAGGAGTCAACCGAACACTCGTCAGTGGCCCAAACCTCTTCCAGACGAAGGGTTACAACCCGAAAACCCGCACAACCATACGAACAAACGCGTCCTCACGACCCAGTTCACCCAGGACGCAACATTGGCTCCGTCTACGTGATTCGAACAAGAAGCTTCCGTACCGCAAAGTCATGACGAGTGATCACAACGCTCTCACTAAGGCCAATCCGTCAAAAACCAGGAAGCGCTTTAGACGTCATAAAAGGTCCATAATGTCTCCCGTGCCAGCAAGCAGTGTGCCATCCGCACAGCACGGCCCAAAATTTCCAGGCATCCACGTGATACATGGAGGCTTTGGGGCAGGAGGCGAAACATCATACGAGAGAGAAATATACGCTTCCCTGATGATCCATGAGCCCAGAGGCAGTCAGCAAGGAGACGTTGTCCTAGAAGACGCCATTGGATTTTCTTCAGAAGACAAGACGCACATAACATTTCCACATAATGACGCCTTAGTCATAACCATGACAATCGACGGCATGGACATCAAGCGTATCTTGGTCGATGGAGGGAGTTCGCCCAACATCATCACGAAAGACGTCATCCTAGCTTTGGGGAGAAAGAAGGATTTCAACATAATGAATTCACCCTTAGTGTGATTCATGGAAGATGCAAGTTACCCATTGGGGTCCATAACACTGCCAGTTATACTGGGAGAGGGCAACTCACATCTCCAAATTCCAATACCATTTATGGTAGTACAAAAACTTGACGCATACAATGGTATCTTAGGATACGCAACCATGAATGCGCGGGGAATGGTGCCATCCACGGCACACCAGAAGATCAAATTCCCAACTGCAGCCGGAATCGGTGAATTCAAAGGAGACCAACTATTATCAAAGGATTGTTACAATGTGACAATCCAAAATAACGTCAAGCCAGAGAAGGATGACATGCCCATCATTGATGATGATCCAAGAGAAGGCCGTGCCCGACCGGCCCCAGTAGAGGAGTTAAAACAAATAAAGATCGAAGAGCCAGACAAAATGGTCCAAATCGGAGCATCCCTGTCAAAAGATGAAGTGATAGAAATCACAGCACTCCTCAAAGAGTATAAAGAGCTATTCGCATGGTCACCAAGCGATATGCCCGGAATAAGCGCAGAAGTCATTTCCCATAAGCTCAACATCAAGCCAGGAACTCGAGCAATAGCCCAGAAACTTCGACCCCTCGGGGGCAACAAGAAGCTGGCAATCAGAGAAGAGGTGGGAAAACTGCTTGATGCAGGATTCATCGAAGAATCAAGATACCAAACATGGGTAGCAAACCCGGTTTTGGTACCTAAATCAAATGGCAAGTTAAGAATGTGCATCGATTACAGAGATCTCAACAACACATGCCCAAAGGATTCATATCCTCTCCCAAGAATCGACCAACTAGTCGATGCCACCGCCGGCCATGAATTAATGTCCGTAATGGACGCATACTCAGGATACAACCAGATCCCGATGTTCAAAGATGACGCACCGCATACTGCATTCTATGCAGATAGCGAAATATACAACTACACGGTGATGCCATTCTGCCTAATCAATGCGGGAGCAACATACCAGCGAATGGTCAATACCATCTTTGGTGATCTAATCGGAACCAAGATGGAGGCATACGTGGACGACATGGTCGTGAAGTCAACCAAAAGGCGTAACCATGTTGACGACTTGCGAGCAATCTTCAAAAGAATGCGCGAATATCAAGTCCGCCTAAATCCAACAAAATGCGCTTTCGGCGTACAATCAGGGAAAATTCTGGGATTCATGGTGAGCCAGAGGGGGATAGAAGCTAACCCAGAGAAGGTGAGGGCGATTGAAGAAATTGTGTCCCCAAGAAAACATAAGGAAGTCCAACAACTAAATGGCCGCCTAGCAGCCTTAAACAGATTCCTTGCCAGGATAGGCGACAAGGCACTCCCTTTCTTTGAAGTCTTGCGTGCAAATAAGAAGTTTGAATGGACACCACTGTGCGAAGAGGCCTTTCAGCAATTAAAACAACACTTGCGCACATTGCCGGCATTGGCAAAACCGATACAAGGCGAGCCCCTCTTCCTATACATATCGATGAGCAACACGGCAGTCAGCTCAGTCCTTGTCAAACAAAAGGGGACTACCCAGCTACCAGTCTACTACGTAAGCAAGATACTCGCAAAGTACGAGATAAACTACATGCCAATTGAAAAATACATGTATGCGCTTATAATAGCAGCAAGGAAGCTGAGGCCATACTTCCACGCACACGAAGTAACAGTCTTAACAGACCAACCCCTGAAGCACATCCTGTCAAAGCCAAACATGTCAGGAAAGCTAACAAAGTGGTCGGTAGAGCTAAGTGAATTCCGCATTCACTTTGCTCCTCGAACGACGATCAAGGGGCAAGCACTGGCAGACTTCATCGCAGAATTCACCGGGATAACACCCGACATAGATCCCCAAGTTGGACCTCAACAAATTGAAGAACATACCGAAGTATGGAAAATGTACACCGACGGATCTTCAAACGTAGGGGGATCAGGTGCCGGATTCCTCCTAATACCTCCCGATGGATCTAATCCGTTGAAGTATGCTCTAAACTTAACATTTAGAGCAACAAACAACGAGACGGAGTACGAGGCATTGATAACTGGCTTAAGAATTGCAAAAGGTGTCGGAGTTAAACATCTACGAGTAAAGTGTGATTCGCAGTTAGTTGTCAATCAAGTCAAAGGCGAATACGCGGCAAAGTCAGAAAATATGCAAAAATACTTGGCGCAAGCAAAAGACCTCATCACAAGCTTCGATACCTTCGACATCATCGCGGTGCCTAGAGAAGAAAATCAAGAAGCTGATGCCTTGAGTAAATTCGCACAAGGCAATGAACAAGGCAAAGAAACGCATTTCGTGGAAAACAGAATCTTGTCAGTAATTGACAAATTCGAAGTCTTGTGGATCAATCCAGATCCAGATTGGAGGACCCCAATATTGGCATACCTCAAAGACCACAAGCTTCCCGAAGACAAAGTTCAAGCCCAAAAAATCCAGAGACAAGCCGTCAATTACGCGTTGATAGATGACGAGCTTTACAAGAAAGGATTTTTAACCCCATACCTAAGGTGCATCACCTTCTGGGAAGGCCAGAAAGTGTTAGAAGATTTGCATAAAGGCCAAGCAGCCTGCCATGAAGGGGCAAGATCTCTAATACGCAAGACATTGAGCTTGGGATACTATCGGCCAACCATGAAGAACCAAGCTACGCACTTGGTCACAGAATGCGAATCCTGCCAACTTTATTCAAGAAGTATCACGGCACCAGCCGCCGAGCTAAGCCCAATTGCAAGCTCCTGGCCATTCGCACAATGGGGGATAGATTTGGTGGGTCCAATTCCAAAATCAAAAGGCCAAACCAAGTACATTGTCGTCGCAATCGATTACTTTTCAAAGTGGATCGAGGCAAAGGCATTGGCACAAACAACTGATGCACAAATAATGGATTTCATCCGAAACCATATCATCGCAAGATATGGAGTTCCGAAGGTGCTAATCAGCGACAACGGACACAATTCAAGAGTTCAAGGCTTCAAACATTTTGCGAAAGACTCAACATTAACCACCGTTTCGCATCAGTCCGCCATGCTCAAATCAACGGACAAGTCGAAGCCGCCAACAAGACCGTCCTAGACGGTCTCAAGAAAAGAGTGCACGCATTAAAAGGAGGATGGGCAGAAGAGCTTAGCAGTGTTCTGTGGGCACTTCGAACAACTCCAAAGGATTCAGCTGGAGAAACACCATTCAGTCTGGTGTATGGAACGGAAGTAGTCGCTCCCATCGAAATTGCTGTCTCATCCTACCGCACAACCCATTTCAACGCCCAAGCCAACGAAGTAGACATGCGTCTAGACTTAGACTTGGCTGAAGAAAAAAGGCGTAACTTCGAACATAATCAGGCACGAATGCGTTTGATAACCGCAAGATATTACAACATGAAAGTGAAAGACAGACAATTCCATGTCGGAGAAATGGTGTGGAGAAGGAATGAGTTCTCACATCTCGATCAAATCAACAAGATGTCTCCAAAATGGGAAGGCCCTTACAAGGTCATATCCATCCCATACATCAACGCATACCGCCCTGAAGATGCAAATGGCAATGCCTCTACAAACACATTCAGTGGAGGACACTTGAAGAAATTCCACGGATGAAAGGATAATCTTCTATCACAAAAGGAGCTGTTGTATCAAGCCCTTTTGTTCTTATTTCCATAACGCATCTACTTGTTGAAAAGTCCACTCTCTCATATAAAGTGGCATCTTTGTAATAATCTCATGAACCTAATGAAGTTGTTCTATCTTCGTAGGAACATCACTACTCTATGTACGTTACTTGGAAGCAAAACAAAGTAACTACAACAACTATTATCTACACCAACAAGGAGTTTATTACTCCACTCATTAATTGGCATCTATCTCAAGAAGGTGCCTACAACACAAAAGCCATTAAGCTATGTGCACAATCAACTTATATTGCGCAATGACAACCAGCGGATTATCAATCAAAATGACGACTATTCAAGAAGCGTCATCTACAGGCAATTCCTTGGAATAACATCAAGGTTTACTATCAAAATGACGATTATGCTAAAGGCGTCAACTACAAGCAATATCTTGGATTAACACCAAGACCTACTATCAAAAATAGCATGTTGAGGTATCCTCTTTTTTAAAGACAAACCCCATGTTTACTTCTAAAAAATGACATGCTGTGACATCTCTTATTAGAGGCAAATCCTCATGTTCATAGCCATTCCCTGGATTCAGAACAGGATGGGCAAATACAATACGGGATTGATCACCCCATAAATGGCGGAAGTTCTCTGGTTAGACAACGACCCCACACTATAACAAGTGTGAATTCCTGTTTAAAGGGTTCACCCTTCATGGCGAATGTCCTCTGTTTAGATGAAAATCCCATACTTCGAATTCCTGTAAAGGGTTCACCCTTCATGGCGAATGTCCTCTGTTTAGATGACAATCCCATACTTCGAATTCCTGTAAAGGGTTCACCCTTCATGGCGAATGTCCTCTGTTTAGATGACAATCCCATACTTCGAATTCCTGTTTAGGGTTCACTCTTCATGGCGAATGTCCTCTGTTTAGATGACAATCCCATACTTTGAATTCCTGTTTAGGGTTCACTCTTCATGGCAAATGTCCTCTGGTTAGATGACAATCCCATACTTCGAATTCCTGTTTTGGGTTCACTCTATACGGAAAAAGTCCTCTTGACAGATGACAATTCTGTACTACAAATTTTCAAAACTGTGTTGCATGGTTCATGGACGCAGAAAACATGCATCACAATTCATATTCTCAAAAAGTGTTACATGATCCCTGGACGCAGAAATCATGTATCACAAGTATTTTACTAAATAGTTTGTCAAATATTTTATCAAATATTTTATGTATCAAACACCTTTCCAAATACTTTATCAACAAGCTTTTTAGGATTCACAAAATGCTTCTTCAAAAACCAAAAATGTTTTTACGTATGCTTCCCCAGCACGGGTTGATACACGCTGGCAGGTGCGCACCCTGCTTAAAACTCATAAAATTTACAAGTCGAGTCTTGTACAACGTCGCCTTAGAGTGGAACTAAGAGACGGTATAAACTAGTATCTTGCTCAAGCCAAGATAACATATTTCAAACATACTATTTGTTAAGTCGCTATACACGAATCACTTGACAGGTTTCGACAGATATAGCGACAAGCTATGCAGGAAGACGTACAACATGCATAACGCATCATGCGAACAATCTTGAATCAAAAGTGGCTATTGATCACGATTGCGGGGACTACGTTTACATTACTAGTCATCCACATTTAATAAACACAGTAAGCGATAACGGTATGAAATATTACTAACAAGTTATCATGCAAACTGCTATGTATAAAGCAGGTTCAAACGACGTAGTTCAAAGCGAACAAGTCACAGTCAACAACCAAGGAACAACTCCAACAAAGTTCCAAACACAAACAGAAACAAAGTGGAAACGAGCCCAACATGCTCAATATAAAACGAGCAGTTCAAATAGCGGCACCACCCCCAGAAGGCCCGGGGCAATCTCCATAAACTCAGGAGAAGTAACAATGACGTTTACATCTCCGCTATCATCAACCAACACCTCGTAGTTGGGAAGGCCACACTCCAAAAGGTTCAGCGCCTCAATATGAGAACGGGCGTAACTCGCATATGGCCCTAACTCGCCAAAAGGGAACCCAGGGTCAAGATCCTTCACACGGGTGAAGTAATCTTCGGAACGCTCGCTCATCAAGTGGTTCACTTTCTCCTCAACAGCAGCTTCAAAATCAGAAGTTCCCAAATACTTGGTAAAACCCACTTGTACGCCCTTCTCTCGACTATCCTTACCGAGAGCAAGTAATTCCGCTCCTTGAGAATGAAGATCGTTTGTAACCTTCTTCTCAAGAGCGATCATCTCAGACTCAAGCTTTGACAAGCGAGTATGACGCGCCTCATAACGGCCCTCAGAAGCAGTGACCTTCAAACTCATCACGCGAGCCTCTTCCTTGGTTCGTAACAACTCTTGGCGCAAAGCGTCACACTTATCCATAGCTGCCTGCTTCGCGCTTACCAGCTCCATAACAAAAGATGATATGTTTACCATGTCGGCTACAACCTGCACATATCAATGCGATAAGCCAAACATAAATCGCAAAAACAACAAACTTGGCAAAAGAATCAAGTTACTTACAGGAGCAAACCGGGATAAGGCACTCTGTGCATAAGCCTCAGCTTCCTCATCAGTCGATGGACAAGAATGCCTATCACCTGGTGGAACACATCTACGCAACACACGAACTCCAACCTCTGGAGTGCGAAGTGAAGACTCCTTGGGGAAATAAACTCCACCATTACCAAAAGGTGCCCAAGTGTCCCCAGTAATGTCCAACCCAACGGGGCAGACCAGATGGTCGCGCCTAAGAGGAGGAACCGCTACAACAAAGAAAGAAAAGTGGTTAACAACAAATAACAAAACCACGGAATACATTCATCAAAAGTATACTTACAGAGTCCGCGGACTTCCATGATGGGTTCGACTACAGCCGTCAGGCCCTTTAACGGTGAGGAAACGGCAAATACGAGTGGAAGTAGTCGCATTTGGCTTCAAGTGCTTGGGATCAGTCGGTCCACGCACCACTGTGTCAGTCCGCTTGGAAGAAACACGAGAATCAGACACTAGGGGAGTATCCCTGATCACATGAGTACAAGACCCTTTGCCAAGATCACGCCCCGAATTGGCAGGAGTGATGGGGGCAGGGGCCACCAAAGCCTGATCGGCGCGAGAAGCAATACGCGAAGCCGCCACATGGAGAGACGAACTCTTTCCGGCAAACCAACCTGCAATATGAATTCACAAAATACATATAGCCGTTTAAAAGGGTATCCATTATGAGTGTCAAAATGCTCAAAAATGTTCAAGAGTAAGAATGAAGGATTTACTCATAGCAACAACTCGGTCAAAAGGAAGGGAATTCCGCAAGAGGTTACTACGACCCCACAATCTGCAAGAACCAAGCATAAGTCAACGCGCGTAGCAAAAGTCAACGAGCGTATCAAAAGTCAACGCGCGTATCAAAAGTCAACGCGCATAGCAAAAGTCAACGTGCATGGCAAAAGTCAACGCACGTAGCCAAAGTCCACGCGCATAGCAAAGTTGGTACGTACAATAAAAGGGATGAACTTCTTAAGAGGCTATCATGAAAACGGTGGGACTAACGCGACGAACCGCGATGATCAAACGCGGCAACACTTAGTAAAAATATTTTTCTAAGGCGTCAAAACAACAAACGATTACTCCTAAAGTCGTTTGGCAATCCCCGTCAACCAAAAAACCCGCCAAGGGAAAAAATTACGCATACAGACCAAAAAGCCTCTACACAAAGACACGGGGGCACTATGTCCAAACGGGGAATTCTACCTCAACTATCCACGGAAGTGAAAAATCGTCTAAGTCATGGACTAGCGGCGATAATAACGGCAACCAATCAGCAATTATTCGACGTACAAGCACCAATAAGCAGTTCCATACGACAACAACGACAAATAGCTCAAACGAACAACAATACGGCGACGTTCGAAATCAAGTCGAAGCTGTCCTGTAAAATCGAGTTTCCAGATTACCTCAAAACGTGACGAAAAGTATCACAATGGATTCCCCTCGTCGAGACGATTTCAGAAAGGTAAGGACCGCGACGAACGGAGCACGGGAAGGCGGCGCGTGGGTTACACGCGCCGGCAAGGCGAGTCTCACGCGGCGGCGCGTGAGGGCGCGTCCGGCGTCTCCTGGTGATTCCGAAGGCAGCGCTGGAATCCTCGTGACAATCTGAGTCGATTGGTGGTGTCAATTTCTGAAAACAATTCAAGGATCAAACACGAAACTTTCGGGATATGCCTAAGCTTTACGACGGTGAAGAAACTATGAACACACAAACAATTTTGGGAAATGATGAATGAATTACCTGCAAAGAAGAAGGAATAATGAATTCCCAAGGTGCTGGAAGAATGGTTGGGGATTTGTGTAATTACATATCCCAAAAGATGCCTTGATGATAAGGATTAAAGGAGTAAATCATCTACACTCACGCCTAAACACTTACGGTATACTCCACCCTCTCTTCTAAATATCTACTCCTACGTACGTGATTATTTTGATATTGCACGTATCAAACCCGTCATTCTACGCGTATGTTTCCATATCACATGATTCATGATTTGATAATCGCTAAGTCGTTTTAGAAGTGTACGGATTATATTTCTTGCATCGCGTAATTACGATCTTGCCATGACCGTTACTTGTGCATGCATGTTGATAAAAGCATGTTCGCATGATGTATTACTAATTGCTTATATCCCTAACGATAACCATACTAGCACGCTACGTATGCGCATTCCCTAGTGCACTAACCGTGATGACAGGAAACAAAGTCATTCGGTCGGAAAATCAAAAGACCGGCGAAATCAAGATGTCTACGTCCAACCAACGACCAAAACCGAAAGGTTAGCGTCAAACTCAAATTGGAAACGTATCCTAACTTAAAAATAGAGTCAAGAAAGGTTCTAAACCATTACTTAACTCGGGGGCAAGTGATGGATATATGTCCAATTCGGGTTCGTATTTATATTTCGGGCCTCGTAAACACGTCAAAATTACATCTCGGTTTGAAAAACGTCTCCGAAAGGGTCAAAACGGTCCGAAAATGCATTTACGCGCGTCCGGACCGGACCTCCGGTTGCGCAAAGCAATCCGGAGGTCCGGATTGCATTGCGGGTATCATGCAATTACCGTTTCCGCGATTACCGTTACGTGTAGAGAAATCAAGTTCGCGCATTACCAATATTGATGACGGTTACCGCTTGTTTTTGAACCGTCATCAAACCGCTTTAAAACCGGGTCCGGTCCCAAGGAAGCCTATAAATAGGAGGCCTTGGCCACCCATTTTCAAACATCCTCTCATTTGCCCAACTTTGGTATTTTGAGCTCTGACTTCTCTCTAGAAATTTTCTCTCTCTAGAATTACTCTTTTAGCCCTATAGTGACTTAAGCTTCGGAGAGGGCTCCGCTAGCACCACCCCCCCCCCCCTCTCCGTGCTAGTATCGGTCCTTTGTGCAGGAATCGTCGCCCAGACATCCGGATTTGTGCACAGATCACCATTTTCCGAGACTCAGACGCCCCCCTTGAGACACAACCGCGCTTTGAGACACAGATCTTTCCAGGAGTCAACCGAACACTCGTCAGTGGCCCAAACCTCTTCCAGACGAAGGGTTACAGCCCAAAAACCCGCACAACCATACGAACAGACGCGTCCTCACGACCCAGTTCACCCAGGACGCAACAATCATGTCTCCGGATTTTACCAAGTCAGCGAAATTTGCAGAAACATGACCCAATAAATGAGAGTAATATGCTCCCTTCAGAGTTCCAATAAACATGGATACCGCTTCTACATCCTCTAGAGGTGGTCGAACTCCGGCCGCCTTTTCCCTCCAAGACTGCATATGTTCCGTAAGGACTGTTCCGCATTCATTTCCATGCTCTGGAGATCCATGCGGGTCAGAGCGGTGTCCAGATTGAACTTATATTGGCGAACGAAAGCGTTGGCCATTTCTTCCCATGTTGAGATATCGCCGGCCTTCAAGCTGACGAACCAAACCAAAGCTGCTCCTTTCAAGCTTTCTTGGAATGTTTGGACCAAGAAATCCTCATACTGTTGGTAAGGGGCCATCTTCGTAAGGTAAATCTGCAGGTGGACTATGAGATTACCAAGGCCATCGTACTTCTCGAACTCAAGGACCTTGAATTTCTCCGGTCTTGACATGTTAGGAAAAAGGCACAGGTCAGAGTAACCAATGCCCCCATATTGTTCGAGACCGGAGAACGCTTTCATCTTTTCCTCCATTTTCTTCAAGCGGCGATCATGTTCAGTCTCGATGACAGGCGATGATGTGAAAGCATTCGTGCCGGTTGCGCCCCCTTGGTTAACATGCCCATGCATTATGGTCGGGCTTGGGGAGACACATGGCGTTGGTAGAGATAGGGGCTGATCAAAGTAGGGTAGTTTCGAGAGGGGTCCACCGTGGTGTTGGGAGGTACAGTGGTAGCTGGAATTGCGGTTCCTATATTCGCTGAGGGGCCTGGAGTCGAGGTCCCTGTCGGCAAGGGCGGGTTTGGAGCATTGATGGTTGACTGAGCCTCGAGGAGTGCCATGATGCGTTCCATGTTTGCTGACATGGTGGCCATATCCTCATGCATTTTTGCGTTAGCTGCCTCGATTTCGACCATTCGTTCCTCATGTCGCTGGATTTGCTGCGTGTTCTCCATATTAGTGATTTTTCGCGTACGTGCCAGTACTAGCTAGTCCTGCAATTGGAAAAAATGACGATTCAAAATGTGGACAAAGAATTCCATGCATGGTTTTTTAAAAATTAATATGCCATTCATTTCAACATTTTGTTCATAAAAGAGATAGTTTTACAACTAAAATTTAAACTCTAAAATGCTTTACACGACTGCGCATCTCGCCGAGTGTGTCGAGTGCTTGCTCTTTAGTTCTAATGAAAGCGACAGATAAATGCTTTGAAAAAAATTTGAGTATTCTCGCTCTTCGTTTGAACTTTTCAAGCTCAGCACTTAGTCGCGTCTTCTGTCTCTCTTTCACTTTGAGAGCCCATTGCTGGTGCATGACGGTGGCATTTGCTTCAACAAGGTCTTTTTGTAGCTGCTTGACCTCTTCCCTGGCCCTTGCACAGTCCTGGACCCATGCCGTGCACTGAATTTCTACCCAAGCTGTCAGTGTGTCGTACACGTCTTCGCTAGAAGGATATTGAGTTTGGGGCTTTTGCCCGAGGATCTCTGTGGGGTCAGTGAGTGGCTCTTGGAGTCGTGTGAAATCGATAGATGTATTCTTTGGAAGCACAATACATCTTTTCCTCTTCTCCGAGATCATCCGGTATATGGACTTTCTCCTCGACTCGGTTTTCCCAAATCTTTTGAATCTGTCTGGCACATTCCTTGAGCGTGGCTTGAGTGACTTTGTTGTCATGCCATTTGAACACGAGAGAGGTTCCCTTCACACTCGCCGGTATACCTTGGAGGCCCTCCAGTTGTCGTGTGACTCGAGCCGGGTAGGTGACTACTGAGCCTAGGTGACTGATAAGAAGAATGCCTTCGAAATCTTTGCATTTTAGAAATACGGGTTTTGGCGAATATCAACGAGCTACCCACAAAATATCTTTAGGTAAAAGTTTTGAAAAATGTTTTTTCCATTCAAGGGCGCTCCATCCTCTATCTACATGGCGAGAATAATCTATCATCCTTGATATAATTTTTTGGTCAATGAGAAAACGAAATTTGGGGAAACCCGCGCCGATCTCGATCAAATGACTTAAAAACCATATTTGTAGCAAAGCTGGACTTGCCCTAATTACCTCTTTTCCTTTAGCCTTTATGAGATTTAGTGACGTGATTGTTTCAGCAAGCAACGCCACTATGTAACCTCTGCCTTCGACCACATGAAGGACGACGTGTGCTAATGCCACGTCTATATGGCTTTTGGAGTGGGGGAATAAGACAGTCCCAAAAAAAAGTAAGAGATAGGCGTGAGTTTCTCCTCGAATCGTTCGTTCATCTTTCATTCTGAAATCGATCCATCTTATTAAACGCTCGATATATATACCATGCTCTACATTCACCATAAGCTTGTTAGCCACCCTCCCTTTTTTAGCTCACAAAAGTGCGGACATGATACATCTCTCCGGGGCTCCGAATTGTGGCAGTATAATCTTCCTATTCCACTCGACACCTTGCACTAGTTGTCCGTATTCTTCTAGCGTGGGGGTGAGTTCTATGCCATTGACGATGAACACCGCCTTTTCCGGGTCCCAAAAGTTGATTAAGGCTTCAAGCATATGCCATTTTATTTTGTAGTCGGGGAGACGTTGAATTCCCCAAATGATCTTTGTGACGTAATCTTGTTCCGTGCTTAGCATGGCATTCCAGATTCGATTGATATCTTCCTTGTGAGCCGGCAAAGTCATGAGGTGCGGGCATTTGCGTACTGCCTCCATCCTTACCAAAATGGAGTGTAAAACACTTTAGAGTTGGTGAAATGAATGGCACATAAGTTTTTTTTTTTTTAAATGATGATGCATGCTTTAAAAGTAAAGTTTCCACTAATATCCATGTCACATTTACAATTACAACACTATAACATGAAGATTACATATGGACCCATATCCTATACACCATAAAATCTAGGGGTCGAGAATGATAAAGCGAAACAAAAAAATCACGCATGCCTGCATATCAGCCGGATTGAAGCTTCAGATAGTGTGTGTTTTGCTTTGCTCTATGGTTGGTTCCACTGATAGGTTCCCGACATGGTGGTTTCCTCACCCCATCATAGGGATCACGTGACCTACACAAGCGAGTAGAGTTTTTCCGAGCCGTACCGGCGGCCCAGCCGCTCCGGTCGTACCGTACTAAACCTCCGGGGTTCCTAGTCGCCCTGGGTTTTAGGTGTTTGGTCCTTATTCTAAAGTGATGTGTGTGCGAGTTTATACAGTATAGAATACAACACAGAAAAAATAGTCAGTTATAAAAAATATATTTACACCTGAAATCACCCAAAAACAACCAAATTAGGACGACAAAGTTGAATATATAAAAAAAAAAACTAAAACATGGCAAACAAGCAAATATATAAGAGCCCGAACCCTCAAATCTCCCCAGCAGAGTCGCCAAATTGTCGGACCTAAATCTAACCTACGGCGATAAACGTTTTGAACACGTGCATTTTGAAAAAGAGTCGCCACTAGTTAATTATTAGGCTAACTAGAATCCTAAATTACCTAAGCGAATAACGAATTAAACACCTAGGTGTAAAATCGGTCCACGGTTAGAAATTCGAGTTCGGGGGTTCTATTACGAATTAAAAATATAATTTTTTTAACTACGCCCTTTCGGTACTCAATTCACTTAATTTGCCAACTTTATTATTTAAATATTATATCAGATTAATCTAATAACGTCAGGATTCAGTTAATTTCATATGAAATTATTATTATCAACTATAAACCTAATACTAAAATTATTTATAAAAAAAAGTCTCAATTAAGACGAAATCTAAAAAAAATCCCAAAATTACCTAACATGATATTTATACACAACCTAATATATAATTTAACATACATACATAATTTACCTATTCAATATTTAACCAATTACATTTTTAAAATACCTAATTAATTATAATGTGATAATATAATAACAAATAACAGAAATTGAATAAATAAATAGATAAATTATATAATAATATAATATAATATATTATAAAATAGAATAAAATCACAGGATTACCTGCAGGAGTCAAGGTTTCCCTCAGCACGGACAGGGACGGCTTGACAGGGACGACGTGACAGGGACGGCACGGCAGCACGGACGACGGCAGGTAACGGGACAGCAGCTGGGCACCGGGGCGGGGATGGACGGCGTAGCAGCGACGTGGATGGGTGGCCGATGACGAGATTCAAAGGAGGAGCTCCGGTACTTCCAGTGGCCGGTGGTTGGAATCACGGGTTGAGGTCGAGTGCGGAGCAGGGGCAGCAGACGGGAGGTGGAGGTGGCCGGACGGGCGGTGACACCGGAGCAGGCGTGGCGTGACACCAGAGCAGGGGCGGCGGAGCTGGCCGGACGGGCGGTGGAGAGATGGCCGGACGGAACAGGCGAGAAGAAAAAAAGAAAGTTTTTTTTTTGAAATAATGCACAAAAGGACAAAATTCGCACGGATCCCAAGAAAAGTAGTCTATTATTTTCTGATGTATTTTCTGATGTGTTTTCTGTGTGTTTACAATGTAACCCTAGACCCCTATTTATACTAAAAACCTAGTCTAGATTACAGATAAAATTAAAAAAAAAATGCTAACAGATAATTATTCTAGAGAATATTCCTAAGGATATATATCTTTACAGATAATTATTTTTTTTAATAAAAAATAATATCTGGAGATAAATATCTTACATATAATTTTCTAAAAATAAAAAACTAATTATTATATATATTTTTTTAAATATTCCGAAAATATTAAATATATTCGAAATAATTTAAAATATATTTTATAATAATTTCCCTAATGTGCCCTTAAGCATTTTTGGAGACTTTGTGGCTTGACGCGTCCGGAATTTGACGTATCATGTGTAACGTCGTTACGTCCGGGTCAAAATCGAGTGTTTACATCGGTTTACCACCAGCTCACTTGCACTGATGCCGATCTTGAAATTATTCTCGGGTACTCGGTCATCGGCGGTACCTGCTTTAAAGTGAAAGAAAATCTAGTCTATATGTGCGATTCCCAAGGTCCGTATGTTTATGTGGAAATTAATGCCAACGCTCTTGCGGTGCCCCAAAATCTGAACAGTCGGGGTGTTAACGTTGATCCTACCTGCCCTTTCTATGCCGGTTAGGAATCTGATGCGCATATGTTGTACGAATGTGAGTGGAAACGACTTGTGTGGTTCTCTGTTTTTTCGATTCGGCCAGATGTATTACAGGCAATTTCAATTGTCGTCCTGATTTCGAAACTGATGCTAGCGTCGGGTTTATCCAAAGACGATAGAAGAAACAGGTGGTTGCTAGTCGCTGTGACGTGTTGGAATATATGGAAGGAATGCTGTCAGGCCCTTCATGGTCATTGTTGGATTACGGTGGAACTCTGGTACGGTCCTTGACGACGATCCTATCTCCTTCGCTCCACGTGGTCCTGCAAATAGGGGATAGACCGGGCGGTGACCCAGAATCCCTCTCCGATGCTTAAATGAGTATCTCGTAAACAGTGGCAAGCAGGAATCTCAAAGTGTATATCACAACGTACTTGATCTGAGGTGACCTCTGCCCTTTTATAGGCGGAGAGGTACCTCAGTTACCTGGTGAACCGTTGGGGGTGATTAGCCCGTATTCCGCATATCTCGGGCACGATCCCGCCTATCTAGGCCATGATCTCGCTTATCTCGGCCACGCCCCGTGTATCTCGGCCACGCTCCACGTATCTTAACTACGCTCCGCGTATCTCGGCCACGCCCCGCGTATCTTGGCCTTAACCTCTGATAGCAAGTCCCGACTAACATCGGGGACTCCAGAGTTATCTCGTTGTGTCACCGCTCGGGGCCCCTCGTCATCGTGACAGGGCCAATCATTCTCAGGGATTCATCATCGGGTCCTACTTAAAGGCTTCTCATCGGGAGCTTCCAGCTCATTTATCTGGTCCGACTCTGTCGAGACCTTTCATCATCGGGACTCCCTACGTCGGGACCCTTCACCTTGGTCTTCTTGACATCTATTTTTGGGCCCAGTGGGCCTGCTCGCCGTTTCCTCACCGTTAAAGGGCCTAACGGCTGTACCGAAACCCATTATTTGCCCCCAAGACATGAGGGACTTTCAGTTCGTCGTGTCTTTTCAACTCCCGATCTCCCTACGTCAAAGTCGGGGATCTTTCCCTTGTCATAGTCATCCAGTGTAAGTCTTCTCGTTCATGTTTTCCTCAGTACCCTGTGGATAACTACCAAATCTGAGAGGACTCCTCGGTTCCCCAGCCATCCAATGCAGTAGATAATCGAAGTGACGTCATTAGTACCCGTGCTTGATTCTCTGTGTCTGCTTTTTCTGAAAAGTGTTTTTCAGGCTATTTCATCATTGCACCTGCTGCCATTCCGCACGTTTCGTCTCAACGGTCCAGATCAGAACGTTTCAACTTCGGCGGTTCAGATTAAAGCGCCCCTTCGATTGTCCTTCTTGCCTATAAAACCCTCACTCAGGACACAGTTCTCTTTTACCATCCACGAATTTTCAAAAGCTCTCTGCAGCTCCTGAGACCTTAGTGTTCCTCCGGTCATCTTTCCGGCAATGTCATGTTCATTCTCCCAACCTCCAATTATCATTTCAGGTAAGGGTTTCTCCTTTATTGTTCGCCTCCATCTCTGGTTAGTTTGCTTGTAATTTCCCGGAAAAACCTGATGTCCCTTTCCATGGCTGATTTTAGACAGTGAATCTGGTTCCGAGGGAAGGAACCCTTTCAACTTCGACTATGCTCTGAACGAGATTTTCAACACTGCTTATGATGCAGCTCTCCGGACCGGAGAAGCCGATGCTCAAGGCAGGAAATGCATACCACAAGTTCAGAGTGAAGAGGAGTTACTTCTTCATCGAAAACTCCCCGATCCCATGACCCCGATAGTCAACCCTCCATCAGCTGACCCTGTGGAGCCTTCTGCCCTAGACCTCGTGGACCTTGTTCCCGTTGATGCCGCCAACAAGGACCAAGCCTAACTGCTTATTTTTGTATTCTTCTCATTTTGTAATCGTCGGGCCTTCGAGCCCTTATCAATTATCAGACTTTCTTAGTTCCGATTTTTCTGTGCATTTCCCCAAGTGGCTTTGCTATTTTTGCTTAAGTCGAAGCCTCGACACTTAAGACATTCTCATACATCACTTAAGCCGATTTAATAACTTGCACCACTTACGATGACTTACTATCGTGCACCACTTAAAGCGGCTTTTCAATACTTAGAATAAATCTAAGAATCATGCGTCACTTAAGACGACTTAATCTCGTGCATCACTTAAGACGACTTAATCTCGTGCATCACTTAAGACGACTTAATCTCGTGCATCACTTAAGACGACTTAATCTTGTGCATCACTTAAGACGACTTTTCAACACTTAGAATAAATCTAAGAATCATGCGCCACTTAAGACGACTTTTCTCGTGCATCACTTAAGACGACTTAATCTCGTGCACCACTTAAGGCGACTTTTCTCGTGCACCACTTAAGGCGACTTTATTCATGCATCACTTAAGACGACTTTTTTCGGGCACCACTCAAGGCGACTTTTTTCGTGCACCACTCAAGGCAGCTTTTTAATGCTTAGAATAAATCTAAGAATAATTCTTACTGGAAGCAACCTCTTAAGGCGATTTTACATCGGGCACCACTTAAGGCGACGTTTCATCGGGCACCACTTAAGGCGACTTTTCATCGGGCACCACTTAAGGCGACTTTTCATCAAGCATGGTGTTTCTTCAAGTGTTCGCCACTAAAAGAATGCTTCAATACTCTGCCATCGAGGTCTTCCAACTTGTATGCATTCGGGGCTGGCATCCCCACGACCTTGTAAGGTCCTTCCCATTTTGGCGACATCTTGCCGATCCGATCCAAAAGGGTGAACTCGTTGCGACGCCAAAACAGCTCCCCGACGAAGAATTGTCGGGACTTAACTCGCCGATTGTAATACCTAGCCGTCGCCAAACGCATTCGAGCCTGGACTTCGTTGGCTTCCCGCCTCTTCTCTTCGAGTAGGTCCAAGTCCAGACGTCTCATTTCATCATTCGTCAGAGGCTCGTAATATCTCATCCGATGTGACGCTACGGCCACCTCCACGGGAGCAACAGCCTCCGTGCCATAAACAAGGCCAAACGGAGTCTCCCCAGTTGCTCGTTTGGGCGTCGTTCTAACGGCCCAAAGCACGTTTTCCAGCTCGTTCAGCCATTTGCCCTTCAAGGCATAGACCCTCTTCTTCAGGCCATCCATCACGATTTTGTTGGTTGATTCCACCTGTCCATTAGTCTGAGCATGGCGTACAGAAGCTGTCTGATGCTCGATACTCAACTCCTCCAGATACTCTTTCACCTGGGACCCGTTAAATGGCGGACCATTTTCGCTGATCACCACCTTAGGAATCCCATATCTGGACACGATATGCGTCTGGAGTAACTTGACGATCTGGTTCCCCGTCGTTCTGGCCAATGCCTTTGCCTCTATCCATTTCGAAAAATAATCGATAGCTACAAGTAAGTACTTACATTGACCTTGTGCTTGTGGAAGAGGTCCCACCAAGTCGATGCCCCAATGTGCGAAGGGCCAAGCGCTCTTGATGGATGTCAGATTAGCGGCCGGAGCCACGATACTCGGGGCGTACCTTTGGCACGCGTCACAGGATCGGACCAACGCTGTCGCCTCCTTGCTCATCGTAGGCCAATAATAGCCCAAGTTCAGCACTTTCCTCATAATGGATCGGGCCCCTTCATGACAAGCCGCGATCCCTTCATGCACCTCCTTCAGGATTCGACTTGTGTCGGGCTCAGCCACACACTTCAAATACGGAGTCGAGAACCAGCCCTTCTTGTACAGCTGATTATCCAGCATCACGTAATTAGCCGCGATCCGACGTATCCTGTCAGCTACTACTTTATCATTGGGGACTGCCCCCGTAATCAGGTACGCGACTATCGGGGTCATCCAAGTAGGCTCCTCCTCCGGTCCTGCTTCAATGGCACACACCTGTGTCGGGTCGATGGTCGACAAGATCACCTTCTCCAAGAAGTGCACCTTCCGATTTTCCTCCAAGGGTGCCCCCAGGGGATATTTGCTCAAGGCGTCTGGGTCGATGGTCGACAAGATCACCTTCTCCAAGAAGTGCACCTTCCGATTTTCCTCCAAGGGTGCCCCCAGGGCAAATTTGCTCAAGGGGTCTGCCTCCACGTTTTCCTCCCTCGGGATCGCCTCGATGTCGAAGCTTTTAAAGCTTTCCTTCAAGGCTTGTACCTCGCGCAGGTACTTTTTCATTATCGGGCTCTTCGCTTCGTATCGCCCTTGAACCTGGTTCACGATCAAAGCCGCGTCACACTTCACTCTCAAGTGAGCGACTCCCGTACCTCTGGCAATTTTCAGGCCCGTGATAAGAGCCTCATACTCCGCTTCGTTGTCCGTGGCCTTAAACGTTAAAGTCAAGGCATATCGAAGCGGCTCACCTCCACCTGGTGGTATCAACAAAAAGCTTGCTCCTGATCCGTCCGAACTCGAGGAGCCATCCGTGTACATCTCCCAGGTAATTTCCTCATTTGGCTGTTCTGATTGCTCTGCCCTCTCTGGTTGTTCTTCTGTCGGGACCTCCATGGTTGCCCCCTCTACAGGGCCCGCTTCTTCTAGATCGGGGGTTGTAGATTCTGCTATGAAATCCGCCAATGCCTGGCCCTTAATAGCCGTTCTTGGAGCAAAGTGTATGCGAAACTCACTAAGCTCTACTGCCCATTTCACTAATCTCCCCGACGCATCCGGTCGGTTCAAAAAATGCTTCAGAGGCTGATTTGTCAACACAGTAATCTCGTGTGCATGGAAATAAGGCCTTAGCTTCCGAGCAGTAATAATCAACGCAAAGAGATACTTCTCAACGGCAGGATAATACAATTCAGACTTGGAAAACGCCTTGCTTACATAATAGACGGGGACTTGATTACCCTCGACAACCTTCACTAACGCAGAGCTAATGGCAAATTCAGAAACAGCTAAGTAAAGATAGAGCGGCTCGCCTGGAACCGGTTTCGCCAACGGCGGGAGGGTGCGAAGGTGCTGCTTGAGTGCTTGGAACGCTTCTTCACACTTGGCGGTCCACTCAAACTTCTTGTTGGCCCTCAGGACTTCAAAAAATGGCATTGATCGGTCGCTTGCTTTGGACAGGAAGCGATTCATTGCAGCCAGTCGGCCATTCAGCACTTGCACCTCCCGATGGTTTATCGGAGACTGCATCTCCTCAATCGCCCTCAGCTTCTCGGGATTCACCTCATTTCCTCTCTGGCTCACCATAAAGCCCAGAAATTTCCCTGAGTGGACTCCGAAGGCGCATTTCGTCGGGTTTAAGCGAACTTGATGAAGCCTCATCCGCTCAAACGCCATGGCTAGGTTGTGCACATGATCCTCAGCTTGTCGAGAGTCGGGACTTCACCAACATATCGTCCACGTAAGCCTCCATGGTCTCCCCCAGCATATCTCCGAACAGCTTATTCACCATCCGCTGGTAGGTTGCCCCGGCATTGATCAACCCGAAAGGCATGACATCGTAGTGATAGATGTCACTGTCTGCATAAAACGCTGTGTGAGGAGCGTCCTCCTTAGCCATCTTGATCTGGTTGTAGCCCAAATACGCATCCATGCAGCTCAATAGCTCAACAGCTCATGTCCCGATGTGGCATCCACCAGCTGGTCGATTCTCGGGAGCGGGTAACAGTCCTTCGGGCAAGCCTTATTCAGGTCGCGGAAATCCACACACATCCGCCATTTCCCATTAGTCTTCTTCACCAGTACCGGATTAGCGACCCAAGTCTGGAATCGGAGCTCTTTAATAAACCCAGCATCGAGTAACCTGCCCACCTCCTGCTGGATCGCGATCTTCTTGTCTGTGCCCATCGGACGCCTTTTCTGCGTGATAGGTTTGATCGCGGGATCTATCTTCAGCTCGTGTACGATCACATCGGGGCTGATTCCTGGCATGTCGCTCGGGGACCAGGCAAACAGCTCCTTGAACTTTTTCAGCAGATCGATCAATTCTCGCGCTGTCTTTTCGGTCAAAGCAGACCCGATTTTCACCTTCCTCTGAGGTCCATCAATCTCAACTTCTTTTAGATCCTCCACGGGGGCGGGACGCCCAAACTCCTCTCTGGGATCAGTATCTGTCTGGAGGACAGTCATGGCCTCTCGTCTCCTCCTTCGGGTGGCGTTGACATAACATTTTCTAGAAGCCACCTGGTCGCCCTTGACCTCTCCGACTCCGTGGTCAGTCGGGAACTTCATCTTCTGGTGAACAATCGAGGCAACCGCCATCAGGGGGTTGATGGTGGTTCTCCCGATGATCGCATAGTAGGTCCCCGCGGGCTCCACTACCACAAACTCCACGTTCCTTCTCTCCGATTTCCACCCGCTACCAAACTCTACTAGTAAGGTGATCACTCCTAGCGGATAGGAGGTAGAGCCAGAGAATCCGACCATCGGGAAGTTCACCTCCTTCAGGTCTTTCTTCGTTTTCCCCATCCATGAACAGTATATCGGAGGAGCTCCCTCCATCGACCAGAATCCGCTTCATCTTGTACCCGTTCACATCCAAGGTCACGACCAAGGCGTCATCATGCGGAGTCTCCACGCCTACTAGATCTTCCGATGAAAAGGAGATCACAATTTCTTCCTTCAGGGTTCAGGATCGGGACCTCTTACCCAGCACCACAGCAGTAGGGATTCTAGAGGCGTAAACCTCCCGAGAGGACGAGGTATCACCTCCAGCCGCGAATCCTCCGTGAATCACATTGATAGTGCCCCGTCTCTCCTTGCGGGCACCGGACGACTCCGGGTCAGATCTCTTCTTCTCCGGGGACAGATCGCGGGATCGGGAACGGGACCGTGATCGGGAACGGGATCGGCACCGTTTCTCCCCGACAAACTCCTTAAGCTTCCCCTTCTGGATCAGCTTTTCGATCTCCTTCTTCAGCTCCCGACAATGGTTGGTGCCGTGACCGTTTGCACGGTGAAATCGAGAGTAACGATCGTTGCGGGATCCTAGGAATTCTCCTTCTTTCTTCGGGGGGTATCTGGAAATACCCTATCGTTCCATGACCGTTAGCACCTCTGCCATGGAGCAGTTGAGAGGAATGTCATGGTCATCCCGCTTGTCCTTCTTCGAGGAACGCCTATCATCCCTCCGATCAGGGCAGCCTCGATTCCGGCTGCTCTCGGATTTATCCTTCGACTTACGATCGTCCAAAGGCTTAACTGACTGCTTCCCCTTATTCGACTTCGGGGGCTCAAGCACTCCAGCGGCTATCTTCGACTCCTGGACATCGATTTGCCGCTTCACCCTTTTCTGCAATGCCTCCATATTCCACACAGCCTTCTCAGCCACGCTGTGCATCAGGTTGGAACCGTAGGGGGCCGTTAGGTTCCGAATGAAGGTACGGATGGTTTCACCCTCCGAAATCTCCTCATCAATCTCCGCCACACTGGCAATGTACCGCTGGTAGTAGTGCGCCAGCGATTCATCGGGCCTCTGTACCACCTGGGTCAGGGACCTCACACTCTTCAGCAAACGTCTACGACCCTGGTACTGCTGAATGAACCGGTCGTGCATATCTGCCCAGCAAGTGATGCAGCCTGGGGGCAGACTAAAGAACCAGGTCAGGGCTCTTTCACCAAGTGTGTTCGGGAATAGCGTACACACGATATATTCATTCGGGGCTCTTCCCAGACACGCCATGAGGTGCTTCTGGACATGACGAACCGGATCTCCCTCGCCATCGTACTCCTTTATCGTGGGGATACCCAGCCCTGGCGGGGCTAGGGTGTCTATGAGTCGAGGAACGAAGGGATGAGTAGATCGATCCCTCAGCTCCGACACCAGCGGCTTCTGCTCTCCCATGCAGATGTTCACGATCTTCACCACCTGATCGGGGGTAATGGGACCATTAAGGGGGATGGTCCTGTGCTGTACTGGTCCTGGCCCATCAACCACGAATCTCTCTGGCTGAACGGACTCCCTACTCCTGTCCTGGCCTCGGGGCGGAGCCTCCCGTACGTTCCGAACCTCTGCTGGTGGGGGCGCTTCTTCTATCGGGGGCATCTCCTCTTGCCTCCTCGCAGCTTCTCTTCGATCCAAGAGAGCCTCCACGGCTGCCAAAAACATCGGCATGGCTTCTACCACAGCCCTCGTTAGATCCGCAGCTGGAGGAGCCTCCTGCTCCCTATTCCCCTGGTGCTGAGCAGCAACATCTTCGGGACCTTCATTATGCCCCCCTGTCTGGGAGAGCTCAGTAGCGGGAAGGTTCTGGTTTTCCTCCTGTTCCGGTGGTGAATTCAGGGTCGTCGCAGCAGGATGACGGGAACCACCAGATTGTCCTTGTCTTCTTTGCTTGCCAGCCACCATTGAACAAGTAGAAGGCATATTAGCTTTTTGTTACGTTTCCCACAGACGGCGCCAATGTTGGATCACGGTGGAACTCCGGTACGGTCCTTGACGGCGATCCTAGCTCCTTCGCTCCACGTGGTCCTGCAAATAGGGGATAGACCGGACGGTGACCCAGAATCTCTCTCCGATGCTTAAATGAGTATCTCGTAAACAGTGGCAAGCAGGAATCTCAAAGTGTATATCACAACGTACTTGATCTGAGGTGACCTCTGCCCTTTTATAGGCGGAGAGGTACCTCAGTTACCTGGTGAACCGTTGGGGGTGGTTAGCCCGTATTCCGCGTATCTCGGGCACGATCCCGCCTATCTAGGCCATGATCTCGCTTATCTCGGCCACGCTCCGCGTATCTTGGCCACGCTCCGCGTATCTTAACTACGCTCCGCGTATCTCGGCCACGCCCCGCGTATCTTGGCCTTAACCTCTGATAGCAAGTCCCGACTAACATCGGGGACTCCAGAGTTATCTCGTTGTGTCACCGCTCGGGGCCCCTCGTCATCGTGACAGGGCCAATCATTCTCAGGGATTCATCATCGGGGCCTACTTAAAGGCTTCTCATCGGGAGCTTCCAGCTCATCTATCTGGTCCGACTCTGTCGGGACCTTTCATCATCGGGACTCCCTACGTCGGGACCCTTCACCTTGGTCTTCTTGACCTCTATTTTAGGGCCCAGTGGGCCTGCTCGCCGTTTCCTCACCGTTAAAGGGCCTAACGGCTGTAGCGAAACCCATCAGTCATGTAGATCCTGATCCTCGCAAGGTGAAGGAAGATACGCAACGTGACCAGTTCGAATTCTATTTGTCTTGTGTTCATTCTACTGCTTGCCGATGACATGAGGATTTAGTTCGACCTGTTAGGTGGGCCCCTCCGCCACGAGATTTTGTCAAGATTAATTGCGACGCATCATGGTTAAACCAACACAGCGCCAGGGTAGGTGGGATTGCTCGAACACACACGGGGGACTACGTCGGGGGATTTTCCAAGACAGTTGTGGGCTTGTGGCCCTGGAAAGCTTGGAGCTTGAGATGCAGATTCTCCACGAGGGGATCGATTTGGAAATGAGGCACGGGTGGAGTCGAGTCATCCTAGTAACCGATTCTTTGGAGTTGATCCAAAATATCACGGGTGAGGCTACGCGACTTAATTAGAGGATTTCTACGCGTGTCACTAACATCCGTAGACGTGCTGCTGCTTTAGGCTCGGTTCGGTGGTTGAGCGTGTCGCGACAAGCGAATAGCTGTGCTAACTGGATTGCTACCCAGGCTAGGAGGAGGTCGAGTGTATCTACTTGGGTCGATGTACCCCGCCCTCTTTATTTACTTTACTTCTAAACGATCGGGATTTTCTCCCGCCTTGATGTACTTGATATGTTTATTGTTTTGAATGGAAGTTTGTTTGTTGGAAAAAAAATATATAAATAAAATAAATTTAAGAATGGATTCTAGTTAGTACTTTGTTTGTACTCTTAATGAATAAATTTTATATCAAAATAATTTCTTTAAAATTTATATATTTTTGAATTTTATCTTTTAATTTCGAATATTTTTGTATGAATTAAAAACTACAAAAAATATTTATTCATGTGCAATTTTATCATTTATTTTAGTAAAAAAAACTACTTTCCATTTTAAAAAAATTATTTCATACATTTAACTTATTAGTATTTTTTTCTATTATATTTCACTCTAGTTTATTTGTAACATAATATAAACTCTAAGAAAAAATAAAAACATAGAATTAGTTATGTTAGAGAAATAGTATGGTGAGTGAGGAGGGAGGGAGGGAATTGGGTAAGAAAATACAGTTTCTAGTTAGGGCCAGGTACATGTTGTGTGGTTTTTACGACCGACCGTTTGTGGTGAAGAATATCTGAAAATGAGCATGTAGATATATATAGCTTGCGCGATATAATTTATTTATTTAGGCAGGCAGAGGGAGAAATTCAATGCTCGATCAAGTCTTACTAATTAAATAATATATGTGTGTTATATTTGCATCCACCAATGCAGTCATTTTCTTTTAATAGGCTTTGTTGTTTTTAAATTGTTGCTAAATTTTGAATTTGGATTGTGCGATTGACAAGGAGAGAGAGAGGTTATTTCTGAAGGAAAGGAAGTTAGTCGCATTTGGCTTGGCTTGGCTTGGCTTGGCTTCTTCATCTCTCCGTAGCAGACAGGCCAGGCCAGGCCACGCCAGGCCAGAAGAGGTGAGATACAAATGAAATTCCTTCCTTCCTATCGAGAATAAATTAACTAATTAATTATTGTATCATTGATAATTGATTGTTTGCCAGAGATCGATCGAGATGAGTTGTTTCTCTTGCATTGGTTCCCGGCGGAGTCGGAGCTATCGTGAAGAAGAAGAAGATATAAGTAAACTAGATCATTATATTAACAACAACATCAAATCTCATTCTTGGACCGCTACAGATTCCTCTCTATCAGGTTCCTTCCTCTATTTTTCCTTTCTCATTATCCATCTACATTTATTTTTTTTATAAAGGTCATTCATGATGCAGCCAGTCAGTTGTAGTTAATTTAATCATTTCTTCCTTCACCCAACAAAAAAGAGAAATACGTGATGATTCAACCCTCTATTCTAAATTTTAAAAAATACCACAAAAATCTACATGCATATTATATATTTAGTCTATAAATATATTTCTTTTACTATTTAATCTAAATAGTATAATTCTGTTTGATTATTTTAGAAACTACAACATGTCAAATGGCGGGTGATTTTAATCTTTAAAATTAATTATACACTTTCTAAACCTAGTCTATGAAAAATGGTGATGGTAAACTTTAAAGCGCAATAGAATTATCAAGGATCTCAGTTGACTGCATCATTAAACTTTAATGTCTATAATATAATATGAATATGTTTTATTAATTTAATTAGTTTATTTACTACAGTTACTTATTCTAAATAAAGAATCATAACTTTTGTACAGTTTAGAGCATAAAACAAGTTCTAAATATACGTCGTTTTATTATTTTGTATCCCGATTTTGTCTCTTCAGGTACTTATTATAGTTATACGAATGACTGATAAAATGCGAGTAAAAGTAAAAGCGAGACAGAATCATCTGCAAAACATACAATTTATAAACTTGGAATAAATGATGACATCCTACTATAAGGTTTTTTGAATGTTGTGTTTGTAAGAGATATTTTTTTTCTATTTCTTATAAATAAGGTTATATGTCTATTATAAATAAATCTATCAAAATTGACTAAATTTTTTGTAGTGAAAATGGAATTGCTTTTACTCAAGCTCATGTTAGACGTGACTTGGGCCAAATAATGAGACCCTAACTTAATAAATCGACAAACGACAGATTAATAATTGACACTTAAAGATAGTTGAATCTTGAAATTAATTTAATAAAAAAAAATACAACTTCTAAAGCGATAGTTGATGCTCCTTTTGGAATGTTATTAATTGACCATAAGAAGGGTGTATAGACATAGGAGGAGGAAATGGGAAGAGAAGAAATGGGAAACGTAAGGATGGGAACAGTCCAAAAGGGAGCACTGCCAGGTGCTTTACATTCAAGGAACTTGCAGCCGCCACTCAAAATTTCAAGGATGTGAATTTGATTGGAGAAGGAGGGTTTGGAAAGGTTTATAAAGGGTGCCTAGAAACAAATAATAATCAGGCAAGTTTATTATTATATATTTTAGTGATGAAGATGGTAGCTGCACTGCATATATATAAATATATATATTGGGGTGCATTGCAGGTTGTTGCTATAAAACAACTGGATAATGAGGGGCTTCAAGGGTTCCAAGAGTTTATTGTGGAAGTTCTGATGTTGAGTCTTCTTCATCATCCTAATCTTGTCACATTGATTGGATACTGTGCTGATGGGGATCAAAGGTTGTTGGTTTACGAATATATGCCAATGGGTAGCTTAGAAAATCATCTATTTGGTACGTACGTACGTAATGATTTATATTATATATATTGGATGCATGGGACGAGACTTATAAATAAATAAAAATATATATATACAGATATTTCAGATAATGATGTGGTACTTAGTTGGAAGAGTCGTATAAAGATAGCGGCTGGTGCTGCAAGAGGTCTGGAGTATCTGCATTGCAAAGCGAAGCCACCAGTTATTTATAGAGACTTAAAGTCAGCAAACATCTTACTGGACCATGAATTTAACCCAAAACTGTCAGACTTTGGACTTGCAAAGTTAGGTCCTGTTGGAGAGAATACACATGTTTCCACAAGGGTTATGGGAACATATGGGTATTGTGCCCCTGAATATGCTATGAGCGGTAAATTAACATTGAAATCTGATATTTATAGCTTCGGGGTGCTTCTGCTTGAGCTGATTACAGGACGTAAGGCCATTGATCTAACAAGAAAGGCAGGAGAGCAAACATTAATTGCATGGTCCCGTCCTTACCTCAAGGACCGAAGAAAGTTTATCCACATGGCAGACCCATTATTGAAAGGCCAAGTTTCTCCTAAATCTCTTCATCAAGCCATTGCGGTTACAGCAATGTGTCTCCAAGACCAACCTTCTTCTCGCCCCCATATAACTGATATTGTCGTCGCTCTTGACTATTTGGCTGCATCATAACCCCCCTACCTTCTCTTTTTTATTATATATATATATATATATGTTAAATGAATGAATGAATTAATGGATTTTATTTTATACCTTGACAATTCATTCATTAACTAGGTATTTTCCCCGCGCATTGCATGGAGTTCGATATTTCTAAGTAATTATTTAAACACTTGAAAGCAAATTAAAAAGTTAATAGTTTAGATAAATTATTGAAATAGTAACATGTTAACTAAATAATTTTTCAATTAGAATAGACTAATATTTAATTTTTTTCCTCACAAATTGAGAGTTAGATAGCTATTCAAATTATTCAGAAAAACTTTTGGTACTTAATGCAAAGAAGAACCGTCGAAATTAGATAAAACGGCCAAATTCCTATTGAGTGAGCTGGAAACGAACCATCGAGTAGAAAATGAAAGAATAATAAGACAATATAAAAAGAATAAGAGACGCAATGTAATATGGGGCTTAGTTTTAAGAAATTATTAAGGGTTAAAGGTATTTTTCATATCATAAGTTTGAGCAATTTCTACTTTTGGTACCACCTGTTTTTATCGTGTAGTTTTAGTACCAAACGTTTGGACAAAGTATAGTTTTCATACATCCATTAACTTTCCGTTAGTTTTTCTGTTAAAATGTCATGTGCCGTGCACGTGACCGCCCTAAACTTTTGAATTTGTTTCAATTTAGTCCATCTAATGCATCCTAACTTTTATTTTGTTTGATTTAGCCCTAAAATTTTGAAATCGAACCCTTGACCCAAATTGACATAGACGGACCTAGCCTAGGGCTAGGTCCGACCGTGGGTCGGGTTTGCCGGACCCAGACGAACCTGTCCCAGGGTCGGACCTAGCCCTAGGATAGGTCCGGCTAGGTCAATTGGGACCTAGCCCCAATTGGGTTCAATTGGGGCTAGGTCCCAATCGACCTAGCCGGACCTAGCCTAGGACTAGGTCCGACCCTAGGTCGGGGTCGCCAAACCCAGGCGACCCTGACCCAGGGTCGGACCTAGCCCTAGGGCTAGGTCCGGCTAGGTCAATTGGGACCTAGCCCCAATTGTAGGCTAGGTCCGGCTATGTCAATTTGGGTCAAGAGTTCGATTTTGAAATTTTAGGGCTAAATTGAACAAAATAAAAGTTAGGGATGCATTAGATGGACTAAATTGAAACAAATTCAAAAGTTTAGGGCGGTCACGTGCACGACACATGACATTTTAACAGAAAAACTAACTGAAAGTTAACGGATGTATGAAAACTATACTTTGTCCAAATGTTTGGTACCAAAACTAGACGAAATAAAACAAGTGGTACCAAAAGCAGAAATCGCTCAAACTTATGGTATGAAAAATTTCTTTAACCCAATTATTAAATAAGAAAATATTGACTTTTTACTAAAGTAATAAGTGAGCGATTTCTAAAGTATATTACAATATGTAACCAAACTTTACACCCAAAACAATAACAAAAATATGGGTGAGGCCTTTCAAGTCGTTATATTATATACATATATTAATTTACAGACAGAATAAAACTTAATTCCCCTATTAATGAGTGTGCGAATTGCTTACTTAGCATAAATCTAAAAATAACTAAAATAGAAAATATATCATTCAAGTTATTATATTATATAGATATATACATATATTAATTTGAAGATCTAATCATCAGAAAAAGAAACATAAGAAAAAAAAAACTTAATTAACCGATGAATGAGCATACGAATTGCTTACGTGGAATATATAAAAAACTTAATTATATTCACCAATCAATGAACATGCGAATGGCTTATTTGGCATAAATCTAGAAAATAATCAAATAAAATAGAGGTCATTCTAGTTGTTATATTATAGATAAATTCTTAGGTGAAAAAAAAACTTAATTCACCACAAATAGGAGAGAGGTCATTCGAGTTATTCTACTATATATAAATAGATATCAAATTATTGTATAATATAGTAGATATAGATATATAAATACATATATTATTTGGAGATATAATTATGAAAAATAAAATAATTCACCAACCAATAAGCATGCGAATCACATATGTGGTATATAAATTTATAATAACCAAAATAGAAAAGAAAAAAAAACAGTCATTCAAGTTATTATATTTGAATGTCCAAATCAATGAATAATTGAAGAACTTCTCTCATTTATATAAATATAAATATCATTGATATTACATGCTGATATGGAAATATATCATCCTTTATTGTTTTATATATATATATAACCCAACAATTTTAACCAGCACTTCATTTCAAACTGAACAAAGCCAAATATTAGTCTTCGTACAACATAGACAAACCTTAACCTTCCATCTCTTGTAGCTTCAGCCTTTGTTTTTTTACTGTCCATGATCTATATTCGTTCAGCTTCACCAATTTGCCATCGCCCGTCCACCGCGTCGCCGTAGTGGAGTTAGTCATAGAGACATCGTGGAGTCGTCAGAAAGAGACCCAATTGTATAGTTCAGAACAGACCACCTTTTATTATATTCTCTTCGTTTGGAAATGTTTTTATTGCAAAAGTAGTAGCTGAAATTGCTTTATAACTTGTTCTAAATTGTTTATGCTTTTAATATAAATTTCGTTTGGAAAATGTAAAAATGTAAAATTAGAACAGCTGTTTTGGAATTGCAAAAATAGTAACGAAACATGTTTTAAATTGCTTTGATATTAATGTAAAGAGATTGAAGAAAGAGAATAAGATCATGAATTGTTAGGAATGTTCATATAGCAAAAATAGTGACCGAAACTTGTTTTAAATTGCTATTAAATTGCTTTGATATTTATGTAAAGAGAATGAAGAAAGAGAAGGTCATGACTTGTTAGGAATTTTCATATTGCTCACCAACCAATAAGAAATTTAGTTGATGACATGGCAAAAGATCGGAGTCTAGTTACCTAAAGTGTATCCAATTAAATTATATATAGAACCTGTTTTAAATTGCTATTAAATTGCTTTGACATTAATGTAAAGATAAAGAAGAAAGAGAAGGTCATGACTTGTTAGGAATTTTCATATTTCTCACCAACCAATCAGAAATTTAGTTGATGACATGGCAAAAGATTCGAGCCTAGTTACCTAAAGTGTATCCCAATTATATTATACAAGGTATTTGCCCCGCGCAATGCACGGTGTCGATATTTTAAGTAATAAGGGTATGTGATTATACCATTTATACTATATATAGATGATGTTTATAAATATTGCATATTATTTTGTATGTGTTCTTAATTTATATATATTCCAACCTTTTTTTTTATTGATTTAGTGACTATTAAAATGAAATGACTTTATATTTATTATTATGCTATTTTGTCGACATTATTAAAACAATTATTAAAAAAGTAAGAAAACAGAAAACTTTCATTAAAAATGATTTCTACTTTCATATTTCACAGAAATTATAATACAATGAATGTTAAATTAGCACAACGTAAATAAAACAGATCTGTTATATAGATTTAAGTCAATACAAATAATTTTATTTCTTAAAGATTATAAAATATATATTCTTTAAAAAGTCATGAATATGTAAAAAAAACATGTCAATTTAATCTTAAGTATATAGTATATACATTAATAAAAGAAAAATTATTGCTGCTTTTTTTCTAAGTAAGTCAAATAAATCTACTATCTATTACATTTATAAACTTATTATTGGGCCTCAACCTAAAAGTCGCTTCTCTTGGACATAAAAATTCAGAATGTGATGGCCCGAAGAACCAGCAGGAGCGTGAACAGATGAAGAATGCAGAGTATCTAAGCATGGTAGGAAGTTTAATGTACGCCATGCTATGTACTCGGCTAGACATCTGTTACCCTGTGGGCCTAGTAGCAAGATTCCAATCAGATCCTGGCTATCAACATTTAAAGGCCGTAAAAACGAATTATAAGATATGTGAAAGGTATTGCCGACTATATTCTGTGCTATAAAGGCAGGCAAATCGAATTGACTGTTTATAGTGACGCCGACCACGGTGGCGATCCGGACGATCGTAAGTCCATCACATGGGGAGATTTCCTCCTTGTTGATGCTGCCATATCATGGGTAAGCAAGAAGCAATCATGTGTCGCGCTTTCCACTATGGAATCAGAATTCGTTGCCCTTTCTAAAAACGCACAAGAAGCAGTCTGGCTGAAAATGCTTCTTACTGCATTGATTGGCACTGGCCAAGAGAGTAATCCCGTCAAGGTATACTCCGACAGTCAAGCAGCCATTGCAGCAGTTAAGAATCCAAAGTACCATAGTAGGACCAAACACATTGATGAGAAATACAATTATGCTAAATCTTTTCTGGAAGACAACATAATCGGTTTAGAATAATTGTCCACGGATAAAATGGTTGCAGATCCATTAACTAAGCCATTACGTAGAGAGATTTTCGAAAAGCACGTAAAACTGCTTGGACTACGTAGGGCTTAAATAAGAGACTTGTATAAGTGATAACATTTTGACATTTGAAATAATATTATTTCGATTGAATAAAAGAATTGCAAACTGAGTATATGATCTATCGACGTCATAATGAAATATAACATCGGATTTTACGGTCTATAAACTAAGTCGTAGGAAGAGGTAAAACTCTTCCACCAAAATTATGTCGAATGTGAACCATGCCTCGTCACACATGCACGGTCATCTTGTAAGGAGAGGGAGACCTCTACCAAAACAAGATTGGCTAAGAACCAGGGGGATAAACCTGGTTAAACGAAACGATAACCTTGTCAAGCTTAATGAATGACTTAATCCTCGTTTTGTACATCGCCGTGTTGGACCCAGTCCATTATTAAAATCATATTCAGGGCCAGATGAAAGATTCTGCGATAGCATGATTAACATATCCCAATCCTGGCTAGTCCAGGTGTGCTATCGACGCGTGCTTCATACTGCGTGTGCCATGTTCGACCACGGGGTCATGCTCGGTTGTGCTAGCTAGAATCCTAGTGATTCAAAGGGCGCATACTTCTTCACCTTTAGCGTGTGATTAATCCCGGATGTCTTATGAAGAAGCATCCAAAGTATCCTCACAGACTCAGAACTTATACCTAAGGTCTAGCTCAATGTTCGCTTCCCGGCGTACGAGCGTTGAGCCAAAGAAAAAGACCAAGTGACCACGTATTGGAAACCGGTTGAGTTAGACTAAGGGTATAAGCGATGGGGATGGTCAAGTTCACCTATAATTCACCGACTCTTGTGTTCACTAGGTGGCCGCCAACCAGATATTAGTTGAAGGTTGTGAACACTTGTAACGGATTCCCTGGAGAAGTATTCCTGTGTGGAAAACTGGGCAATTGGAGAATTATCAGTTGACCAAGGATATAGTGCAGTACATGTTTTATTTTAACAGGATTGATTTACGAAAGGGGATCAACGTTTTGCGTGCACTACAATACTCCTAACAGATGAGTAGCACGATGCCCGTCATATCCGCCGCTCGTAAGGCAAACCTCGTATGAACTATTCGGAGAGGGAGACAAAGACAGAAGACTGAGATGTTGATGCTATTGGATAACTATATATTAACAGGCACCCTCCCATTCCGGCGAGTGGGAGCTGTTAGCATATGGTGATGTGGCGCCGTAATTGGTAGCCCGTTAATGCTAAGGAAATTACCTAAGTTAATTAGGTAATTTTCACATTAGGCTAATTGGACCAAACCCAGTCCCTAATTGACATGGGAGGCCCAAAATTGGGCATCCCCCCTTTAATAGCATGGTTCGGCCGAATGTTGTCCCACATTGGTTGGAGTGGACTTTTGTCCACTCCACCAATCCTATATATATGGGACTCACCTAGGGGTTTATACATCATTCATAATACGAAGTACCTCCATTGAGGAACTTGAGAGAAACCCTCTCACCCCATTAGTTGAGATTTTCGGCACATCTTAGTCCGAGGTTCTGTCCCCATTGAAGAATCGATCAGAGGCTTTGTTGTGGAGCTTACACCATGTAGGACTTCTTCTCACGAAGAACTTGTACATGGTTCCGACCGGAGGATCAGAACTCCCTCCAAGACGTTCTTGGGCAGGAAAGCTAAAAGGTATGTGTACACTATTCCGCTACGTAGTTAGATTACTTACATGTACACGTTTAGCATTCCGTAGTATTATGTCCCCGTAATACAACATATTTACCTGCTAACCACAGGGGCACAAGGATAATTTGAGTCCTGAAAGAAGGCTCACCACTGATGGAACAGGTCGGGCAATTCAAAGCTCGACTAATTGCGAAAGGATATACCCAACTTCACGGAGTGGACATTGACGAAATAAACTCATCGACTTTGCCTAAAACCACGGTTAGGGCCAATTTTGGTCCTGGTCGAAAGTCTCGACCTCGAGCTGCACCAAATGGATGTTAAGACCGCATTTCTCCACGGAAATCTGGAAGAAGGGATCTACATGGAGCAACCTCAGGGTTTCATTACTCCTGGTAACGAACGTAAAGTTTGTAAGCTCCAAAGGTCCATCTACGGTCTTAAACAGTCGTCTTGGCAATGGTACCGGAGATTCCATGAGGAAATCGTAGAAAACGGATTCGTGAATCCTCACGAGGATCCGTGCGTGTATTATAAGACCTTCGGGTCTAAGTATGTCATCTTAACCTTATACGTGGACGACATATTCATTACCGCAAACGATGTGAGTTTTATGAACGAGTCAAAGTCATGGTTGGCATCTGTATTTGAGATGAAAGACATTAGAGAAGCCACTTATGTCTATCTCAAGAAGCCTATATCAAAAAATTGTTGAAAATGTTCAGATTATAGGATGCCAAACCCGTGGAAACGCTGGTGGTGTTTGGGTGCGCACTGTCAAAACGTGATGGACCTAAGAACCTGGCAGAGCGTGAACAGGTGAAGGGTGCAAAGTATTTAAGCATGGTCAGTAGTTTGATGTACACCATGCAATGCACCCGTCCGGATATATGTTATGCCGTGGGCCTAGTAGCACGTTCCAGTCAGATCCTGGTTATAAACATTTAAAGGTTGTAAAACAAATGATTCGTTATCTGAAATGTACTGCCGACTACGCACTTTGCTATGAGGGCGGGAGGTTAGAATTGAACGGTTATAGTGACGCCGACCACGGTGGCGATCCGGATGATCGTAAGTCCACCACATGAGGAGTCTTTCTCCTTGCTAATGCCACCATTTCATGGACGAGCAAGAAGCAAACCTGTGTCGCGCTATCCACGATGGAATTGGAATTCGTAGCCCTCTCCAAGAACGCACATGAAGCGGTTTGGCTGAAAAGGCTTCTTACTGCGCTGCTTGATGGCGATGTCAGGAGTAAACCTGTGAAGGTGTTCTCTAACAGTCAGGCAGCCATTGCGGCAGTAAAGAATCCGAAGTACCATAGTAGGACCAAACACATTGATGTAGAATACTTTTATATGCTAAATCTATGATAGAAGACAATATAATCACTTTGGAATACTTGTTAACTGATAACATGGTTGCGGACCCATTAACTAAACCACTACACAGGAGATATTCGAAAAGCATGTAAAACTGCTTGGATTGCGTAGGGTTTAAAAGTGGCATGTCCAAGAGTTATCTCTTTCTAGGTCACCACCCATGACCCTTTGTCTCACGAGAAAGGTCCAGCCTCATCGGGGCTTTATCATCGGGGCCTTTACAAAGGCATATCGGGGCCTACTCGGAGGCTTCTTGTCGGGAGCATTCAGCTCATATATCGGGACCCTTCATACTGGGCTTCTGGGCCTCCCAGGCCTTTCGCGAGGCCCACTGGACCTACTCGCCGTCCATTGACTGTTAACGGGGCTAACGATTACTTCGGAACCCATCATTTGCCCCCAAGACATGGGGGACTTCCAGTTCGTCGTGTCTTCCAGTTCCAGACCTCCCGACCTCACTGTCGGAGGCTTTTATGTCCATATCTCCCGATATTACCATCAGAGGCTTTTGTCTTCAGGTCTCTTGATAGCTCAATCGGAGGCTTTTGCCTTGCGCATGATTCTCGAATGACAGAGCTTCTCACTCATGGCTGCCTTGGGCCCACTGGACTCTATGGGCAGTTGCCAAATCCGAGGAGACTCCTCGGTTACTGCAGCATTAAATGCTGGGGATTATGAAACGACGCTCATACCGGCGTGACTGCTGCTTTCTGAAAAAGCACTCATTACGTCACCAACGTCTCTTCCGTACCGTCCCCATAATCTCGACGATCAAGATTGAATCGTTTCGTCTTCAACGGTCAAGATTGAGTCCGTCCAGTTGTCCTTTTGCTTATAAAAGCTAAAACCCTGGCATTATTCACTTATTCTTCACCGTTTCAATTTCTGGAAGTTCTGCCATCTTCGAACTCGAAGCTTCTTCTCCAAGTTTCTTTTGCTCTTCAAGTGATCCAAGGCCTTCAACCTTCCCGATCCTTATTCATCTTCTCCAAGCAATCATCAACCATGTCTGGTAAGGTTTTCGTCTCTTTGCTTCTATGATTTATTGATATCACTTTCTCCCCCTTTTCTTGAATTTTCCTGTTTGTAACCGTTTTTAGACGAGGCTAGTTCTGGGGCAAGGACCCCTTTTACCTTTGATCTTGCTGTTAACGAGATTTCTGAGACCTCGTACGAGGTTGCTCTCCGAGAAGGGTGCATCACTTCGGACTGGGAACCCCGCTTCCCCTACGAGTCTCAGCCAGCCACCAGGAGGAAGCATATCGTCACGCGTCCTCAAGAGGGAGAAGTGTTTGTCTCCACTGGGCAGATAAATGCTGGGATTCGATTCCCTTTTTGCGGGAACCTGGTGGAGATGTGCAACTTCTACCAGACACATCCCTGCACCTTCTCTCCACATGCCATCCACGTGTGGAACGCTTTCCAGGTCCTGTGCCTCCGCTAACGGTGGACGTACAGTTTGCTACTCTTCCGCACCTTCTACGGAATGAAGTGTAATAAGGCTGGTGTTTGCTCCTTCTCCCCCTGACTCCCCAAGTGGACAATGGAGCAACTTTCACGGTTCGGTTGGGATGCCGAGACCTGGAAGTTTAATAAAGATCGGGTGCTGATTCGTGACTCGGGGTCCGATAATAGCGGATGGAAGAAGTATTACTTCTTCGTCCAGAATAGCTCAATCCCATGGCCCCGATGGGAGGTTGTGGCGGACCCTGCCCCCAAGCTCGAGGTCTACACCGAGGATGACCTCAACACTCTCCAGCTGGTTCAGCTTTACCGTTGGGGGGAATCCTTCATTCCCCTCGACGCCAACAAGCTCGTGGAGAAAGACTTGATTCATATCGGAGTCCGGCTCCTCGATTCCGTTTCCAAAGATTTGGTCATCTGGGTAACACTTCTAACCATTTTGTCTTTTCATTTTTGCAGCCAAGAAGGCATCTCTGCTGACCCATCTCACGTTGAAGCAGGGGGAGACTGATGCCGTCCAGGGTGGCTCCAAACGGAAGCGGAAGTCGTTGAAGAAGGGAGCTTCCTCTTCGGCTGCCCCTCCGACCGAAGAACAGGTCGTGGCCAAGCGGGCCAGGAGGGAGGAGATAGACCAAGCCTTCGGGGTCACTACCGCCGAGGAAGGTAAGCGTGTCCGTCGTGCTATTAAGAAATATAGGAAGCTGGTTCCCGAGGAGTTTATCCCCGCTGATCGGGAATCGCGGGTTCGAGAAATCAAATACATCCTTCGAGGAGAAACCCCCCGCGTTCTCAAGGCGGGATACTACAACTTCTTCGGAAAGGACCAACATCTCGAGCGCCAAATCATCTGGTGCCCCCATGATACTTTGCCTGACTTTATTCGTCCCGCAACCACAGGTCCATTAGAGGCTCTCACTCCGAGGAAGGCTGCTACTCCAGCACGGGCCACGACTCCACAGGCGCCGATGATGGAGAATACCCCGACGGAAGCTCAATTCCGTCAGGTGACTGACTTGGAGGCTTCTCCTTCCTCCGAGGAGCTGAATGAAGGTGGCCTGCTTCCCCGCCGAAAGCCAGGCCGAAGCATCCTGAGGCCAACCGTGGAGGACGTGTCCTGGAGTCCTCCTCCAGAGCTTCGCACTCCGACTCCCGAACCTCCGACCGAGGTGGCTCCTCCAGCTGAGGCTTCCAGGGTCATTCCTCCTCTCCCCGTGGATGAGAATCTTTACAAGGTTTTCACCCCCGACCAGGAGACGGTTCCCTGGAACCCGATCGAGTCTCTCCAAGGGGTTTCACTCCAACGGGGGGACCTTCAGCCTGAATTGGCCCTGCATCTGCTGGCAGGGTCAATTCCTCCAGCTTTGAAGCGACCAATCTCCTTGGCGCGGGAGGACATCGAGGAGGAGCTCCGCACTATGGCTATCCGTCGGATGGAGGTAAAACTTTACCTTTACTTTATTCTTCCCTTCATTGTTCCTGCCTCCGATTATTGAATTTTATTCCTTTTTCCCTTTTGTCTTAGGAAACCGTGGACCAACAGCGCTGCATTGGCTTCATCCTGGCTCTGAAGGGTGCTTTGGAGGAGGCACAAGCCAAGTCGGACCCCGACGCTTTGGCCAGGCTCCAAGCGGACCTCGACGAGGCTGTAGCGGCCAGGGACAAGATAGCCAAGGAACGGACCCTCATCGACGAGATGGCTAAGGGCCTGCTCAAGCAGGTTCAAGATCACGAGGCCGTCCTACGTCGGGAGCGGAGGATGGTTCAGGAGGATCAGCGGCGGAACGAGGCGGAGATGAGGCAGCTTATCCACGAGAAGGGCGTTCTCGCAGAAGCTCTCGCGGAGGCCAAGGCGAGACTTGAAGCTGAGAAGGCTGAATTCTCTGCCAAGCTGGCTGAGGCAAAGGCTCAGGTCGCGAGGAATATCGGAATTCCGATGATTTCAAGGCGGATGCCGTGGGGTTCTGCAAAACCGAGGTGGAGAACGTTCTGTTCAATGCCGTCGAGGAACTTTACACTGCATACGAGGATTCCATCGACTTTAAGAAGTCCGAGACCCTCGCCCCCTTTGCAGAGAAATACTTCAACCTCCCCGCGGAGAGTGAAGAGGTTGATGCCGCGGACCCGACTCCGCGGACTGCGGAGCCTTCTGCCCAGGCCCCTCCGAATCCTACTCCCTCCGAAGCTGCTGAGGACCCAACTTCCAACAAGGACCAAGTTTAATGCTCTATTCTTTAAGTCCTTGTAATTTTCCTCCTTGTATCCTCCTTATCTTTTGTATCGGAACCTTTGGGCCTTTGAGCCCTTATAAGAAATTTCTTCCATCTATTTTGGTCTCGATAATC
This sequence comes from Clarkia xantiana subsp. parviflora, assembly GCA_036873135.1. Classification (NCBI taxonomy): domain Eukaryota; kingdom Viridiplantae; phylum Streptophyta; class Magnoliopsida; order Myrtales; family Onagraceae; genus Clarkia; species Clarkia xantiana. The sequence goes on from JAPTYO010000012.1 coordinate 22,917,885, forward strand.
ATTGCACCATTTAAAGCAACTTTAGATTCGTTACTTAAAACGTTCCGATGCATCACTTAAGATGACTTCGTACATCCTTCCGATGCTTTACTCGGGACTTCACCACTTAAGGTTTCTCGTCCATATTACTTAATGTAATTTCGTATGTCTTTCGCGACTTTTTCCTCGGGACTTTACCACTTAAGGTTTCTCATCCATGCCTTTCAAGGCAATTTTATACATCACTTAAGATGATTTTTCACACCCCTTAAGGCTTTTACCGCGGCAATTCAGACGACTTAATCGTACCCTTTAAGGGCTTTTATCGCGTCCTTCCAGACGACTTAATCGTACCCTTTAAGGGCTTTTATCGCGTCCTTCCAGACGACTTAATCGTACCCCTTAGGGCTTTTTGCTGCATCATATAGACGACTTACGCGGACCCGTTAGGGCTTTTTCGTACCCTTTAAGACTTTTTGCTGCATCATATAGACGACTTACGCGGACCCGTTAGGGCTTTTTCGTACCTAGGCTTTTGGTTGCATCATAAAGACGACTTACTCATACCCCGTAGGGCTTTTGTCCGTACCTCGAAAGGCTTTTTGTCGCGCCATAAAGGCGACTTACTCATACCTCGTAAGGATTTCATCGTACCTCGAAAGGCTTTTTTCGCGTCCCTCAGGACGTCTTACTAACAGTTAGAATAAATATAAAAGCAATGGGATCGAAGGCAACTTCTTTTATCTATTAACAACTCAAAGCTGGCTTACATCGGATCTTTATCGATAGACAATTTGCGCCATTCGCGGCGACTTAATTATCAAACATGATACTTCTTCAAGTGTGCGCCACTGAAGGAATGTTTCAACGTCTTGCCATCAAGGTCTTCTAGCTTGTACGCATTCGGGGCTGGCATCCCTACGATCTTGTAAGGTCCCTCCCATTTCGGCGATAGCTTGTTCATCCGATCTTGATGAAAGAACTCGTTCCTCCGCCAGACAAGTTATCCAACGAAGAATTGTCGGGACTTGACACGCCGATTATAATATCGGGCTGTTGCCAGACGCATCCGAGCCTGAACTTCATCAGCCTTCCACCTTTTCTCCTCGAGCAAGTCTAAGTCTAGACGTCTCATTTCCTCGTTCGTAAGAGGCTCATAATACCTCCTGCGATGGGACGCCACCGCTATCTCCACGGGGGCAACTGCTTCCGTGCCATAGACAAGGCCAAACAGAGTCTTCCCTGTCGACTGCTTGGGTGTTGTTCTAACAGCCCACAGCACGTTTTCAAGCTCATCTAGCCAATGACCTTGCAAGGCGTAGACTCTCTTTTTCAAGCCATCCATCACGATCTTGTCGGCTGATTCGACTTGGCCATTAGTCTGAGCATGGTGGACGGAAGCTGTCCGATGCTCAATGTTCAATTCCCCAAGTACTCCTTCAACTGAGCCCCATTGAACGGAGGGCCATTATCGCTGATCAACACTCGAGGAACCCCATACCGGGATATGATCTGAGTTTGAAGGAACTTGAGGATCTGCTGCCCCGTCGTTTTGGCCAACGCCTTAGCCTCTATCCATTTTGAGAAGTAATCGATGGCCACGAGTAAATACTTGCACTGACCTTTCGCTTGTGGAAGAGATCCCACCAAGTCAATGTCCCACTGCGTGAAGGGCCAAGCACTCCTGATGGACATTAAGTCCGCAGCAGGAGCCACGATATTCGGAGCGTACCTCTGGCATGCATCACAGGATTGGACCATCGCTGTTGCCTCCTTGTTCATCGAAGGCCAATAGTAGCCTAGATTCAACGCCTTCCTCACAATGGACCGGGCCCCTTCATGACAGGCCGCGACTCCCTCGTGCAGCTCTCTCAGCATCTGATTCGTATCAGGCTCTGCCACAGATTTTAGAAAAGGCTTTACATGCCCCTTCTTGTATAACTGGTTGTCCACCATCACATAGTTGCTCGAGATTCGACGCAACCTAACAGCTGCTACTTCATCATCGGGGAGTGCCCCCGTAGTCAGGTATGTGACCATCGGGGTCATCCAGATGGGTTTCTCTTCTTCCTCCGATCTTGCTTCAATAGCGCAAACCTCCGATGGATCGATGGCTGAGATAATCACTCTCTCCAGAAAGTGCACCTTCCGACTCTCCTCGGGGGCCACTGCCAGAGAAAACTTGCTTAAGGCGTCTGCCTCCGCATTTTCTTCTCTCGGGATTGCCTCAATATCGAAGATTTTGAAGCTTCCCTTCAAAGTCTGCACCTCGTGCAAATACTTCCTCATTGTCGGAATCTTGGCTTCATAGTTCCCCTGGACTTGATTCACGATCAAACTGGCATCACACTTCACTTTTAAATGATCGACTCCCGTACACTTGGCAATTTTAAGGCCCGTGATGAGAGCCTCATACTCACCTTCATTGTTGGTGGCCTTAAACGTCAAGGCCAAGGCATATCGCAAGGGCTCGCCTCCAACGGGCGGTATCAATACGAATCCTGCCCCCGATCCTTCTACACTTGATGAACCATCAGTGTACATCTCCCAAGTATTCTCCTCTTTTGGCTGTTCTGGCTGTTCTGCTATCGGGACCTCCATGGTTGCCCCCTCTACGGGACCCGCTTCTTCTAGATCAGGTGCTGTAGACTCAGCTATAAAATCCGCCAATGCCTGGCCCTTAATAGCAGTTCTCGGAGCAAACTGAATTCGGAACTCCGTAAACTTGATGGCCCATTTCAACAATCTCCCCGACGCCTCCGGTCAGTTTAAAAAGTGCTTCAAGGGCTGATTAGTTAACACCGTAACCTCATGGGCATGGAAATAAGGTCGTAGCTTTCGAGCGGCAACAATCAACGCAAAGAGATACTTCTCAATAGCGGCATAATTTATTTCAGATTTGGCAAACGCCTTGCTTACATAATAAACAGGCACTTGGTTCCCCTTGACAATCTTTATTAGAACAGAACTAACAGCGACTTCAGAAACAGCCAAATAGAGATAAAGCGGCTCGCCTGGAACCGGTTTCGCCAACGGCGGGAGGGTACGGAGGTGCTGCTTGAGTGCTTGGAATGCCTCCTCGCACTTGTCGGACCATTCAAACTTCTTGTGGGCCCTTAGTACATCAAAAAATGGCATAGCCCTGTCACTCGCCTTGGATAGGAATCGATTCATCGCGGCCAACCGGCCATTCAACACTTGAACCTCCCGATGAGTCTTCGGAGACTGAATCTCCTCGATTGCTCGTAGCTTCTCGGGATTCACCTCGATTCCTCTCTGGCTCTCCATGAACCCTAGGAATTTCCCCGAGTTTACCCCGAAGGCGCACTTGTCTGGGTTCAACCGAACCTGATGAAACTTCATCCGCTCAAACGCCGCCGCCAAGTTTTGGACATGGTCTCCTGCCTGTCGGGACTTCACCAGCATGTCATCCACATACGCCTCCATAGTCTTTCCCAGCATGTCCCCGAACAACTTGTTCACCATCCTCTGATAAGTTGCTCCGGCATTGATCAATCCGAAGGGCATCACGTCGTAGTGGTAGACGTCACTGTCGGCATAGAAGGCCGTATGGGGGGCATCCTCCTTCGCCATCTTGATCTGGTTGTAACCGGAATAGGCATCCATGAAGCTCAACAGCTCATGTCCCGATGTGGCATCCACCAACTGGTCAATCCTCGGGAGCGGATAGCAATCCTTCGGGCAGGCCTTGTTCAAGTCGCGGAAGTCGACACACATCCGCCACTTCCCATTACTCTTTCTCACCAGGACCGGGTTAGCGACCCAAGTCTGGAATCGGAGCTCCTTGATGAATCCAGCGTCGAGCAGCCTTCCTACCTCCTGTTGGATTGCGATCCTCTTATCCGCTCCCATCGGACGCCTCGTCTGCGCGATAGGCTTGATCACGGGATCTATCTTCAGCTCGTGCACTATCACGTCGGGGCTGATTCCTGGCATATCGCTCGGGGACCAGGCAAACAGCTCTTTGAATTCTTTCAGGAGCTCGATCAACTCTCGGGCTCCCTCCTCCGACATAGCAGACCCGATCTCCACCTTCCTTCGAGGTCCGTCAATCTCGACCTCCTTTAGATCCTCCATGGGGGCGGGACGCCCAAACTCCTCTCGAGGATCGGCATCGGTCTGCAGGACCGCCATGGCTTCCCTCCTTCTCCTTCGGGTGGCATTGACATAACACTTTCGCGACGCCACCGGGTCACCCTTGACCTCTCCGACCCCATTGTCAGTCGGGAACTTTATCTTCTGGTGGACGGTTGAAGCAACTGCCATGAGAGGGTTGATGGTGGTCCTCCCGATAATAGCGTTATACGTCCCCGCGGACTCTACCACGACGAAATCAACATTCCGCCGTTCCATCTTCCAACCACTACCGAACTCCACCGGTAAGGTAATCATCCCCAACGGATAGGATGTAGAGCCTGAGAATCCTACCATCGGGAAGTTCACCTGTGTCAGGTCCTTCTTCGTCTTTCCCATGGCCTCCAGGGCGTCCATGAAAAGAATGTCGGAGGAGCTCCCCCGTCTATCAGGATCCGCTTCATCTCGAATCCGTCCACGTCCAGGGTTACGACTAAGGCGTCATCGTGGGGGCTCTCCACGCCTATCAAATCCTCCGCTGAGAAAGAAATCACCATTTCTTCCTTTATAGTCCACGACCGGGACCTCTTGTCTAGTACCACAGTAGCAGAGATGCGGGAAGCAAAATTCTCCCGAGAAGCGGAGGTGTCACCTCCCGCCGCCATTCCTCCGTGAATGACGTTAGTGGTCCCCCGCCTCTCCTTACGGGCACCAGAACCGGAGGCTTCTGGCTCAACCTTCTTCTTCTTTGGAGATCAATCACGGGACTTGGACCGGGACCGCGACCGAGTTTTGGAGCGGGATCGGCACCGTCCCCTTCCGACGAACTCCTTCAGCTTCCCCTTCTGGATCAGCTTCTCTATCTCCTTCTTCAGCTCCCGACAGTTATCTGTGTCGTGACCATTGGCTCGATGGTACCGACAGTAGCGATCAGAGTGGCCTCCCGAGAACTCACCTTCTTTCCTTGGGGGGTATCGGGCGAGACCCTACCGATCCATCACAGCCAGCACGGAGGTCATCAAGCTGTTGATGGGAACAGTACGACCCTCGCGGTTATCCTTCCTCGGAGGACGCTTGTCCTCCCTTCTCTCGGGGCGACCACGGCTCTTACTTCCCTCCGATTTGTCACTCCCCTTGCGATCATCCGACAGCTTGGACGATGACTTTCCTCTTCCTGACCTCGGAGGATCCAGTTCTCCAGCAGCAATCTTCGACTCCTGTACGTCGATTTGCTGCTTCACCCTCGCTTGCAATGCCTCCATACTCCACACAGCCTTCGCGGCTACGCTGTGCATCAAATCGGAACCGTACGGAGCAGTTAGGTTCCGAAGGAAAGTTCGGATGGTCTCTCCCTCCGATATCTCCTCATCAATCTCCGCGGCACTAGCAGTGAACCGTTGGTAGTAGTATGCCAACGATTCATCGGATCTCTGCACTACCTGGGTCAAAGACCTCACGCTCTTCAGGAGACGCCTGCGACCTTGATATTGCTTGATGAAGCGATCGTGCATATCGGCCCAGCACGCAATACTTCCCGGCGGTAGGCTGAAAAACCATGTCATGGCCCTCTCTCCCAAAGTGATTGGGAACAATGAACATATAAGATCATCATTCGAAGTCCTACCCATACAGGCCTGGACATGTCTCTGAACATGGCGAACCGGATCACCTTCACCATCATACTCCTTGATGGTTGGTATACCTAGCCCGGGCGGGGCAACAATATCTATCAATAACGGAATGAAAGGATGACTGGATCGATCCCTCAGCTCCGATGTCATTTGCTTCTGCTCGCCCATGCAAATGTTGACAATTTTCACCACCTGGTTGGGGGTGATGGGACCATTCAGGGGAATGGTCCTGTGTTGCACTAGTCCGGGACCATCAACCACGAACTTCTCCGAGTGCGCGAGTTCCTTACCCCTACTCCTGGGCTGAACCTCCTGTTCTTCTGGAACCACCCTTGGAGGAGCTGGAGGCAACTCTTCTCGCGGAGGCAACTCCTCTGCCCTCCTGGCAGCCTCTCTCTTGTCCAACAGAGCCTCCATGGCCGCCAAGAACATAGGCATAGCATCTTCTACTGCCTTAGCCAACTCTGAATTTGAGGAAGAACCTGCCTCCCTCCGCGAGATTTCTTCTCTGTGCCCCACCGGGTTTGGAGGAGCATCCACCTCCCTTCGCGGGATCTCTTGCCTGTTCACCTCTCTGTCTCGGACTGAGACCTCATAAGCATCATCATGCCCGCCTGTTTGAGAAGTAGCGGGGTGCTCACCTTGTTCAGCAACATGTTCCAGCAACGGGGAGTTCACAGTTCCAGCAGGGCGAGAACTACCGGCCTGGACTTGCTTCTTCTTGCCACCACCGGCCATTGATCTGGTAGAAACTATTTTGGCTTTTCGTTACGATTCCCACAGACGGCGCCAATGTTGGATCACGGTCGAAGCTCCGTTACGTTCTTGACGGAAAGCTTGAACTCCTGGGCTCCGCGTAATCCTGCAAAAGGGGATGACCTGGGTGGTGACCCAGAATCCCTCTCTGATGCCTAAATGAGTATGTGATCAATGGGGTGGTAAGCAACAATCTATGTTCGTATTAGAGAGTGTCTTTTCTGAGGTAACTTCCTCCTTTATATAGGAGGGGAAGTTCCTCAGTTACCTGTGACCGTGCCTGGCCGTTGTACCCATGATTCCGCATATCTCGTTCGGGATTCCGTATATCTCGCCCCATGCTCCGCGTATCTTGCCCACTCTCCGAGTATCTCGGGGGAGGTTATCTATATCGCAACCGTCTCCCCACTACTCTATCTAGTAGGCGGGTTTCTCGGTCTTATCCTCTGATCACAAGTCCCAACTCCTGTCGGGGACTCCAGAGTTATCTCAATCTAGGTCACCACCCAGGACCCTTTGTCTCACGAGAAAGGTCCAGCCTCATCGGGGCCTTTACGAAGGCATATCGGGGCCTACTCGGAGGCTTCTTGTCGGGAGCATTCAGCTCATATATCGGGACCGCTACAATCGGGACCCTTCATACTGGGCTTCTGGGCCTCCCAGGCCTTTCGCGAGGCCCACTGGACCTACTCGCCGTCCATTAACTGTTAACGGGGCTAACGATTACATCGGAACCCATCAGTATTAAGGGCGAAGAAGAAGTTCGAGTGGACGCTTGAGTCCTAGGAGGCTTTCCAACAGCTAAAGAAACACCTACATTCGCTTCCCGCCCTAGCCAAGCCACTACATGAAGACCCCCTATTCATCTACTTGAGTGTAAGCTCAGCAGCGGTGAGTTCAGTACTGATTAATGGAACGTTCAATATTCAATTTCCAGTTTACTATGTTAGTAAGCTCTTCGGTGTCGCCGAAGCAAACTACATGGAAATCAAGAAATATTTGTATGCACTACTGTTAGCAGTGAGGAAGCTCCAGCCCTATTTCCACGCCCACGAAATCACAGTGCTCACCAACCAACCTTTATAGCAGCTCTTGCAGAAGCCCGACATATCAGGGAGAATGGTCAAATGGGCGGTAGAATTAAGAGTTTCGCATTCACTTCGAACCACGAAAGGTGATTAAAGGCAAAGCACTAGTCGACTTCATTGCTGAAAACACGGCAACGCCAGACGCCAAACATGTCATCCTCCCCCAAGAGGAGTACGTGAAGACAACGCCCAAGAATGTAGCCAACGATACTATGCCATGGCTCTTATATACCGACGGCTCGTCTTCTTCTAAAGGATGTGGGGGCAGGTCTGATATTAACGCCAGCTGATGGAGAACTCCTCTGGTATGCGCTTGTCCTAACCTTTCGAGCTACCAATAACGAAGCGGAATACAATGCACTACTCACAGGTCTTCGCATAGCCAAAGTCGTCTTGACATTATATGTAGATGACATATTGATTGCCGCAAATGAAGTGAGTTACATGAATGAATCAAAGTCCTGGCTGGCATTTGTATTTGAGATGAAGGATATGGGAGAAGCCACGTACATCCTAGGCATTAAGATTGCTACGGATCGTGCTGCTCGCAAACTATGTCTCTCTCAAGAATCCTATATCAACATGTTGTTGAAAAGGTTAAGATTACAGGATGCTAAACCCGTGGATACGGCAGTTGTGTTCGGCTGCTCGTTATCGAAGCGTGACGACACGAAAAACCAGGATGACCCTGAACAGATGAAACGTGCAGAATACTTAAGTATGGTTGGCAGCTTAATGTGTGCCATGCAATGCACTCGTCCAGACATCTGTTATGTTGTGGGCCTACTAGCACGATTTCAATCAGATCCTAGCATTCAACATTTAAAGGCCGTGAAACGAATAATTCGATACCTGAAAGGTACGGCCGACTACGCATTGTGCTATGAGGGTGGAAAATTAGAATTTACTGGGTTCAGTGACGCCGACCACAGTGGCGATCTAGATCGTAAGTCCACCTCAGGAGGAGTGTTTCTCCCTTCTAATGTCGTCATTTTGTGGATGAGCAATAAGCAGTCCTATATCGCGCTGTCAACGATGGAATCCGAATTCATGGCCCTCTCTAAGAATGCACAAGAAGCGGTCCGGCTTAATAGGCTCTTAACTGCATTGCTTGGCGTTGACGACGGGAGTAAACCTGTGAAGGTATACTCTGACAGTCAAGCAGCAAATGCGGTGGTTAAGAACCCTAAGTACCGTAGCAGGACGAAACACATTGATATAAATATAATTCTGCTAAGAATATGGTTGAGGACAAAGTAATCACATTAAAATACTTGTCTACTGGAAGTATGATGACTGATCCATTAACTAAACATTTACGCAGGGATGTTTTGAAAAGCATGTTAGAATGCTGGGATTGCGTAGGGTTTAAGTAGCTTGTATCGTGATAACAACTTTTTGAAACTTTACTAGAAAGAATAGCAATTTGAGTTTATGATTCTTACAACGTCATAATGTTTAAAGTTTCATCAGATTTTTACGGTCTATAAAATAGTCGTAGGAGGGTTGACCTCCAAAATAAAATAATATCGAATGTGGGCCAAGTCTCGTCACACGGGCTCGGCCGTCTTGACGGAGAGGAGGATCTCCATTAGATCAAGACTGGCTAAGAACCATTGTGGCAAACCTGGTTAAGCAGAACGATCATTTGGTTTTCGGAGTAACACGATATGATCTAAGTTCTGCAAATCGTCGTTATGAACTTTGTTCGTAATAAAACCACATTCAGGGCCAGATAACGAATCTGCGATAGCATATGACATTTCCCACTTCTTAACTAAACTCAAGTTATGCTATCAACGCGTGCTTCGTACTGCGCGTGTCATGTTCGACCACGGGGTTAGGCTCAGTTTTGCTAGATAGAATCCACACTACAAGAAAATAAGACATTAGCGACACTAAGCAGCGGCACTACCAAAAAACTGTCGAATTTTTTATATTATTTTAAAGATAGCGGCACTTATTGTGGTGCCGCTCTTTTTTTTCACGTAACGACACTTTTGAAGTGCCGTTAGGCACTAAACAACTAACGACACTTAACAAAGTGCCGTTATTTATTTATTTTTTTGAAAAATAAAAATAACCATCGACACTTTGTCTAGTGCCACTGTCTTTTTAAACTAATTATTTTAAAAAATAATAATAATAACAACCATCGACACTTTGTCTAGTGTCGTCTTTTTCACATATCGGCACTTCACAAAGTGTCGTTGTTTATTTATTATTTATTTTTTAAAAATAATAATAATAACCGTCGGTAATTTTTCTAATGTCGTTGTCTTTTTCACATATTGGGTATAACATAGCAGAAGGCCCATAATAGCAGTTGACCCAATCCAACCTCCATGAGTGAACAGGTCTATCTGCATTCGTTCTCTCCCCAATCTCGCTGCCTTCGTTCTCTCCCCTCCACGATTGTCTTCCTCAGCTGCGATTGTCTTCTCGGGCAACCTTAAGTCTAGCTGCCTTCGTGATTGTGGCCCTAACTCTCCGGTCATCCTCTGATTTCGTCGCCCTCAGATCTAGTCGCCCTCGAATCTGGTCGCCATCAGCGCCAATCGTCAGTAAGCTTTCTCTACCCAACATACTAGATTTAAGGTTCATAGGAAGCTTCAATTTTCCCCATAGGGATCATGTCAGTGCTTTTTAGATTTGCAACTGTTTTCATATTGCTCGAACTAGGGCAGATTTGGTGTTTGGCTAGATTTGCGTGTAAATTATTATTAACGTTATTGATTGAATTCAGATTAGTTTTCTGAACATGTATTTCGTTCTATTTTCTAACGATAGATCCACTGCATGTAAGAATTGCTAGTGTTTCCGGTTGCAAACACGTCATCCATGCTCCAGCTCCCCCGACCACTTATACTTATGTTGTTCCTACTCATTCCCCTCACTGATCCAACCATATCTATCCCCTTCATATTGCTCGGTGATATAATCTATTCTCTCTATATGTATGTATACACATACCTATCTATTGTATTTACTAAGTATTATATGTATATATAATTAATTAATGCATAAGAGTGTCCTAGATATGCATATTGCTATAGTCCTAGATAATAGGATGTTATATTAGTTTGTTCGGTTTAGGAGTTGTTTATCGATCAAATATCCTATTGTCTTCTTTGTTAACTTACCATTTTCCTTGTCAGTAGAGTTATTTCATAAAGGAATCAATCTGATTTTCAAACTCAACATGAATAAGAATAGAGAAGATACTGGTGTTGAATCACAAGAGTCTCTTACTCTTGAGACAGGATTTGAGTCATTCAATCATAATCAAGTTGAGGAGACGAAATCAAAAGTCAAGGAGTTAAAAATCGTAGGTAATACTTCATACCCAAGTGTTCATAGTCAAATCAGATTTCATGATTTTTCAAATTGCATGACTTGTTTAGTTTATGTGATATGACATAGAACTCTCTTTGTATTGTATTTACAGGGTCGATATGCAGCATTTTCACATCCATTCAGGTGTATAAATATTGTTAAGTTTAAAAAGTAACATTCTCAAGTCGTTATGTTCAAATTTATTAATGATAATTTTGTGCATTTTATTGTAGGGGTTGGGAGGATACCAACTATACTGCACCACTAAATCCAAGGGTTGCGCCACAAATCTCAAGTGCTAGTCAGGTTAATTCTTGCTCACAATAATGTTTTATTAGATAGATAGAAGAATTCAATTTATAGGTTTGATGTTTATATTTTGTGACAAGAATTGGAGTTGTAATATTATCTTGAATATCTAGGAGAATACTTATTAAAAAATAGTTCATAATTGTGTTTCAGTATATGGATTTATCTGCCTTTGGTTTGACTTTGTATTATATTCAACTTCAATCTACTTGTATATCGTAAATGTTTCACATGGGTTTCAGGTGGGGTTAACTGCATATTTTGAGAAGCATGAGGTTTTTTTTTTTATGCAGTTCTTGGATGAGAATGTCTACAACAACGAGGTATTTTTTTTTTATTTTTTATTTTGCAATTACGTTGCTGACACATGCATGCATGTTGTATCCTATCAATGTTTAGATGTTCATCTTCATATGATTTACAGTAAACAGTGATTAAAATTGTAGACACAATCTAATCCATTGATTCCAGTTCACAGTTCACACCTTCAAATATCCATATAAAAGTTATTTTGCTGCCAAATATGTTTCCATCCTTCAATCGATTTTTATCCATATTGCTATATTGATAGTATTCAGGATTTGATAGGGTATTTGTTTGATGTTATGTAAGTTCCCTTTTGATGTTTGTTTCATTCATGCTCACCCACAACATTTGTTGCCACAGTTAAAAGTAGTTTACGCTTTATGCAGGAACTTTATGTCTTTGCTATTGGGGTTGGGCTCAGTAATTTCGACAAAGTATTTGTAACTGTAAGTACTCCACTTAATCTGTAACTGTAAGTACTCCACTTAATGGACCATCGAACAAATTTCTTTAAAAACTTATCAATTGAACTTGGTTATTGTTTATGTTTGTATGATAGTGCTTGTTATATTAGGAGGTGCATTTATGCTCAAATGAAATGTTTGGTGCTCATTTCTAACTTTTTTTTTTACCTTGATTACATAATGAGAGTTACATCAGTTGATCAGACTTAAGGATTTGAAACTAAAATGTACTAATTTATATATTTATATATATTAATCCAAATGTCCAAATGTCATTCTTAGCACTAGATTTATTCAAAATAGAATATATTTAAGTTATATTGTAATCACCCCAATTCATTTGCATAGCTCCAAAATTAGAAGAAAGATAACATGAAACAGATTTCTTGATTTCTGGGTAGCCTAACATTTTGTTTCTTCTTTATTTTGAACAGCATGTTGCTCGGCAGTAAAGAAAAAGTAGCATGGTATTTACTGGTATGTATGCAACTTACATCTGTGTTCTAATTATATCAAGAGTCATTAAATTATAATGATAAAGTTTTGTATAACTTTAGATTTGGGACTTTGCTCTTGCAATTGGTGTTCTAATCTTATCAATAGTCATTAAAACTATAATGAGATATTTTTGTATTACTTTAGATTTGGAACTTTGCTCTTGCAGTTGGTGTACGTGTCTATGATTGAAATATATGTGTATATATATTTATATATATTTCTACTTTTTTTTTTTGTTTCTTTTAAACGTAGCGACACTTTTGAAAGTGCCGATATATTTAAAAAAAAAAAAACAATTGCGGCACTAATCACAAGTGCCGTTAGGCGGGCGTGTGCGGCATTTGTGGAAGTGCCGTTAGGAGGTGTGTACGGCACCAACAAAAGCGCCGGGATTGCCTTGCGACACTGCATTCCTAGGCGCTTTTGTGAAGTGTCGCTAGGTTGCTAGTGGCACCATAAAAGTGCCGTTATTAGACATAAAAAGTGCCACTAAACACTTATTTTCTTGTAGTGCCACGAGATTCGGCTGGGCACAAACTTCTTCACCTTAAGGCGTGTGACTAATCCCGGATGCTATATGAAGAAGCATTCAAAGTATCCTTACGGACTCAGAACTCATACCTAAGGTCAGGAGGTGGAAATTTCTCATTGGGGAAACCTTCAAATTACAGAGCACTACAGATTGGGTCATGTTGGTGCTTGACACAAAGGTGTATTTTCAAGGTAGGTATTTGTTTTGGCATGTTACTTCTTGCAAATATCCTGATCGTTTTTCTGCTTCGACCGCCTTTTTTTTTTCCGCTCCTCACAGACTATCATTTGGTTTTACATGCCTCCACAAGAAATGGATAGCTGTAAAGAAAATAGAATCATTCAGCCTTTTTTCCTGTACATTATGGACTTCAACACCAATATATTGTAATGTGCACGGACCAGCCCTCAACTATTGGGTGTGGGTACAAATGTTTTGTCAGTTTGCTTTAGCGATAAGACAGACTTAATCTTATACAAGTTTAAGCTTAGGTAAGCCTCTCATAGTTACATGCACATACTGCCAACAAGTTTAAGCTTAGGTAAGCCTCTCATAGGTAAGCCTCTCTTAGTTCGTTCACTGCAACCTCAAGTGGATACTTTTTTTTTTTTTGCAGGGTTGAGTATCAATCTAGGCCTGGCTCTAGTAGTGTCTCTTCATTAAGGCATCTGCTAGCTCGACTTCCACCTAGAGTGCACTCAGTCTATTACCGTGATGAAATAGGGAATATATCTTCGTCGCACTTACGGTTAGACACTAAGAAGGTATTTGTTGACACAATAGATAGTGCCTGCACTAGTTGTATTGATTTCATCCAAAAATAGCTGAACGCTATATATATACAACTTTTAAATGGTAAACAGGGAATATATCTTCGTCCGTTCACCTAATGTGTCAATATTTGCTGACTAATCTAATAAGACATACATACATACGTCCATGATTCACTTTTGTTTCCATTTTGTGTTTCTTAGTTTTTTTCATTTCAACAGTAGACTGAAGAACTAAATAATAATTGTTATTTCTCCCAGTCTGAACTGCAAATTGAACCACGGTACCCTTTGTTTGGAGGCTGGAAAGCATCCTTCGTTATTGGTTACGGATTGAGTCTTCTGCTGATGGCAAGCGTTACCTGAACTTCAGTTTCGGATGTCCTCTTCTTGAAACTGTGGTTGACAAGCTAACAATCAAAGTATGTTTCCTTTCAAATTTGAGTTATGTTATCCCTTATCCGGTTTAAACATATGTGTCCACTTGCTCGATCAGGTTGTTCTACCAGAAGGATTGAAAGAGACCTCTGTAGTAGCTCCTTTCCCGATTGATCAGTACCTGGAGGTAATCATATTTACTTACTATGTAAAGGAATAGGATATATAGGTTGACGTTTGACATACAAAAATTGGACGGCCTATATGATATTAAATGTGTCCACCAATGGTGGCAAAAAAGAAAGTTGAATAATCAGTAGTAGCTTTGTGTGTATTTCATTGATAGTGATTTGTTCTGAATTGGTAGAAGAAGTATTCATACCTTGATGTTGTGGGAAGGACAGTGGTGGTTTTGGAAAAGAAAAACGTAGTCCCTGAGTGATGGATATACGCCCAATTTGAACCCGTTGACTTCCGAACCGTTGTATTTTTATCGTCCCATTTATGATTGTAAATCGAAACTTTTGGCCCAAGTATGTTACCCACAAAAAGAAACGGTCCGAACCAGAAAAAAACGCGCCAGCCCCGAACTTCCGAATTTCCCGACCCGGTCAAACCATGGTTTGACCGGGTGGGTGAACCCGGTCAAACCAAGGTTTGACCGGGTGGGAGCACCCGGTCAAACCTTGGTTTGACCGGGTGGAGACCCTCCCAATCTCTCAGTTGAGAGATTGGGAGGAGGGAGAGGCTCCCAGTCAAAAGTTTGACTGGGAGGGGGCCTCTCCCACCCGATCTCTCAGTTGAGAGATCGGGTCCTCCCACCCGATCTCTCAACTGAGAGATCGGGTCCCCCACCCGATCTCTCTATTGAGAGATCGGGTGGAAGGGGAGAGGGAGAGGGGCTCCCAGTCAAACTTGGTTTGACTGGGAGACCCCCCTCACCCGGTCAAACTTGTTTGACCGGGCCCATTCACCCGATCCTAAGTCCTCGGGGTCGGATCCTCGACCCGACCCCGAAGGTTCCGACACCCGGTCCCTGCCTCGGATTTTTCATCCGCCCCAAGGGCCCCGGCACCATTTTGCGACTCCCATACTTGGTTTATTTCCGCCAACCTTCTCCGTACCCTAAGGTCTTAATTACGTGTTTAAAGGATAATTAATTGTGTTTAAAGGTTAACGATGTCATTAAGCTACCTTAATGACACCGTTGCCTATAAATACCCCACCTCCACTATTCATTTAAACATCTTGGCAAGTTGCACAATTTTGCTCTGACATCTCTCTAGCTTTATCTCTCTAAAACCGTACTGACTTAGGCATCGGAGAGGGTTCATCAGGCACCACCCCCCCCTCTGTGCCTGGTATTGCCCCTCTTGCAGGGTGGCAAGGAGAAGAGAACCAAGGAAGCAGAAGAGCATAGAGCAGTAGGACAAGCCTCATGAGGTTAGAAGGAGTACAAGCCTCAGGAGGTTAGAAGGAGAGAAGGAAAGAGGTCAGAAGGAGAGAAGGAAAGAGGTCAGAAGAAGAGAAGAGAAGGACACATATCAGAACGACTACCTCAAGAGAGTGTAAGGGCAGGGATCAGAACGACTACCCCAAGGGAGCATAAAGGCACGGATCAGAACGACTAGTCCTAGGAGCACTGAACCCGACATTTCATTAGTGGGAGATAAATTCTAGATTGACGACCCGTTGACCTAGACTTTATAACCTAACACTTGGCGCCGTCTGTGGGCTTCGAACAGAAAGCCTGGCAATAACAAGAGCGATGACGAACAACTTAGTATCTAGGCACCACCGCCCAGCTGGGGGCAATAGGCGAGGGAGACAACCTATACCTCCAGCAAGGCAGCCTAACCCAGAGAAACAGACTGCACACCAGAGCCTCAGGTAGCCCCACAGGCACCCCAGCCTAACAAGCAGGGAGGAGGCTTCCACAGCTCCAACTCCATTGACTAGGAAGCCACAGGGACATGGGGGCAACAAGGAGTGCCATCCCAACACAAACACCATGCGCACCCTAGAGCAGGGCAGCGAGAAGAACAAAAAAGAAATTATCAAGAGCCACCCCCAGAGGGAAGGCAGCAATTTGTGCCTCCTAGACAACAACAGACACAATAGGACGCCAGGGCCTACACCCCACTGGGGGCAGACAGACAGCCAAGACCTCAAAGGAGGCAAGAATCCCACCAAGTACCCCAACAGGGACATACACCGCACTAAAGGAAGACATACATGACAGACCAACAAGGATATAGGAGTTCCAACATCCACCCTGGCAATGTACACATACAGTCCGTATCACCACGGACATGACTAAGGGACACACCAAGGAAAGCTCAAAGGGAGGGACATAATCCCAGCAACACAACAAGGCAACCACCTACCCATGATACAGCACGACAGATCCAAACCCCTTGTGCATGACAACCCTTGGCACACATCCCCCTAGGACAGGGGAGGAGTTGAAAAGACAAGGATTTGAACAGGGGACTCATAGAGTACCACACCACGTCAGCACATAGCCACTACAATGGGAAGTCTCATGGAGAGACATAGTAGAGTGAGATCGCACATAGCATACATGAAGGATACACCTCCACATAGTCCACCTTGCAAGGATGCGTCCTTATATTCCTCAAGTGGAAGAAATATACACAGACTAACGGAGGAAAACAGTTACATTACCAAGGAAGCAGGGGATATCAACACCCCACACCCATATCCTTCCCATATCCTCTTATTTAATTTAACTGCATAACAAGTTAACTCCATAAAAGGGGTAGATTTTGATACTTGATATCAACATGTTTTCCAAGAATGACCATACCGGACGCCTTCGGGCTCCGTGATATATATATACACAGGTGGACCACTAGAAGAATCAGTAAAAGGCCGTCGCCAATCAAGAGATGCATAAGCAACAGATTCCTCAATCCCAAAGAACACCTATAAGGTCAAGTTTCTGGGAAAGATCACAAGATGGAGGGCTCACTTACAAAAATATGTTGAGCACTCCCAACATCCTATAGAGGAACTACCATGAAGGTCACAAAGGATTACCTCTACTACAACCTTCCACTAAGCATCCTAGGGCTAAGCCCGTCAAAGGATTCCATCTGGCATTGGTAGGCAAGGGGGGCACCAGTCACAACATGCCCTCCCCACAAACGCCCATTAGCACAAGAAGGGGTAGCCGCGAACACATCCCTCCAAAAATAGAGGAAACCATATCACATGGGCAACACCCACCATCAGAAGCAAACACCTCCAGCGGATCTCTATGATTTCACAAAATAGCCAGGAGACACAACTACACTTAGAAAGCTCATCCAAGGTAATGGAATACACTTCCATCAAAAACCCTCAAGGACACCAAGCCTAGCAAAGGAAGAACGGTGACACCATCATCAAGCTTTTAAAAAGGGATATGGAAAACATAGTATTTCCACACAATGATATATTAGTCATAAGAGAGGGAATCACCAACTTTGACATGAAGAGAACCATAGTACATGAAGGGAGTCCGTCAGACATCTCCCACGACCAACCATTGATGATACTAGAGAAGAGTCAGGCATACCAAATACCAAGGGACCCCCCTATTAGTAAAGGTGGTCAGAACATCAACACACCCATTAGGGACACGGCACTGCAAATGAACCAGGAAAAGGATGGAACAAGTATCCTTACAAGTATCCTTGCATTTATCCTTGCAAAAATTAACTCCGTAGAAAAGAGGTCATCTAATAGATGACTATGTCTCTGTTCTCAAAATATGATCCTAACCCGGAGATCCTTGGACTCCGTACTATATATGTAATGAATAACATGTTCATCAGATATAGGTACAAGAAGATGCAAGACAGCACCATAAAGATTAGGCGCATACCTCTACCAAGTACGACACATTGGAGTGTTCATAAACGCTCCTTCCCCATCTCACAAGAAAGGAAGGCAACCAAGGATACAAGTCCTAATAGAATAAACATCGGTAGAAAATCCGGTCATTGAAGTCATGCACCAAGAGAGAAACTTTAGAGATGCAAGATTAGCAAAAGAGATAGTGCAACAACTAGAGTGTGAAAATGAGATACACCTCCTATCAAGAGCCTTAGGGCAGGATAATAGTTCTACAAGATCAACCAAAGAAGAGCTCAAAAGCTTGGGGAGTAAGATTTCAAGATCGACCTTCACACTAGACGCACATCCCGATCAACCACCTTGTCTGCAAATGATAAGACATTTGACTCTGGCATCCCATCAAGAGAAGAACCCCGATAAAAGGGGCACTAGAAAAATATCCCGCCTTTAAGGCCATACGCCGAATACATGATGAATGAAGGTTATGACAAAACAAAAAAGGAGGGACTTGTCAGCTCAACACACCTCAAACACGTATACGTACGCAACACAAATGCAGCCTCTAATGAAGCTATCCAGCAAGGAATAGCCAATACGGGGACAAACCCATAGAAAATCATGGAACATCACTTGCAAACCTAAAGGAAAACATCATTTTTAGGTTCAAGTCCTAATTCAAAAGAAGTCTATAACCAAGATTCAAGGTGGAAGGAGCATGACCAATGTGACACTCCCCAAAGGCATTGAAGAATACTCCAATGTGAAGGAAAAGGCAAGGCACTCTAAGTGCCACAACACTCCAAGAAGATACAGCCCGGTCAGACCCCCACACCCCCATGCACGAGCAAAGAGCTTGGATCAGATTGAATATTCTGAAACACGCCTACGAGATTAACAACTCAAGACACCATTCTATGAGAGAGCTCTTCAACCTACACAAGGAAAGGGGGGAAAAATTTACAAGCACCCCTAGGATACAGACACTGCCACATCCTAGTTATCAAGAAAATGAAATCCACCCCCACCCACCCAAAGCAAAAGCTCTTCCACCCAACCTCCAAAGACACATCCGACAAAGGCATCATTCAAACAATGCCTATGACTGAAACAAGCAAGCATGAGAAAGAGTAAATCCTACAAAGGACACTCAACGCATTCAAAGAAGCAGACAAGGGAGCCCCAAGCATAAGAGGTACCCAACCAAGAAAATGAACGAGGGGCCTTCAACGGCCAAATATGAAAGGCGGTGTGACCACCAAGCAACTTGGGGGGCACCAAACGAATAAGTGCTTGGTAGTCCACCTAAGTGTAAAAGAAGAGATTAGAGGCAGAAGATCACAAGAACATGCAATACCACTTTTCCTAGAAGGGGTCACATAAGAGGAAAACATCATCAACTCCCTATACGAACTCGTCCTAAGTTGGCAACACACAAACATCGCCCTCGAGAGGTGATCTCCCACATTGAAGGAAAAGTGTGGTAGCATGCAATATCATAGAAGGAAAAGTCAAGTAAAGACTCGAAAAGCATACCAAAGACGCACCCTACATGAGAAAGGACACAAGGTAAGGTAATATTATGAGCCCTCCGGGAGCCTATCCCGCGAACAGATTTCGACGCCCCCAAGAGCGTATCTTGAGAGTAGTTTTCATACTACGACATTCGACGCCCCCAAGAGCGTATCTTGAGAGTAGTGTTCATACTACGACCTTCGACGCCCCCAAGAGCGTATCTTGAGAGTAGTTTATACACTACGACCTTCGACGCCCCCAAGAGCGTATCTTGAGAGTAGTTTATACACTACGACCTTCGACGCACCAAGAGCGTATCTTGAGAGTGGTTTCCAAAAACTACGAATTTCGACGCCCCCAAGAGCGTATCTTGAGAGTAGTGTTCATACTACGACCTTCGACGCCCCCAAGAGCGTATCTTGAGAGTAGTTTATACACTACGACCTTCGACGCACCAAGAGCGTATCTTGAGAGTGGTTTCCAAAAACTACGAATTCGACGCCCCCAAGAGCGTATCTTGAGGTAGATTTGCAACCTACCAGATTCGACGCCCCCAAGAGCGTATCTTGAGGTAGAAAAAACACTACCAGTTCGACGCCCCCAAGAGCGTATCTTGAGGTAGATTTCAAACTACCAGTTCGACGCCCACCAGGAGCGTATCTTTGGTCTAACCTGAGCCCTCCGGGAGCCTATCCTGCGAAACGTTAAGTGCCGTCCGAGAGCCTGTCTCGTGAACAGTTTGACACCCGTCAAGAAGGTATCGGTGGACTAACCTGTGCCCTCCGGGAGCCTATCCTGTGAAACGTTAAGTGCCGTCCGAGAGCCTGTCTCGTGAACAGATTTCGACGCCCACCAAGAGCGTATCTTTGGTCTAACAGTACAACGTATACCGTGTAAGGGGTATCAGAAGAGATCATCATACCATGCTTAGAAGAACACTATGCTCAGAAGGATTCCATGAGAAAGTAATCTTAAAGTAAGGTTGTATAAAGAACACATAATGTTTTTTCTTGATGAGATGGCAGGTACGGCATGAAGGAAAACACAAAAGAAAGATAAGGAAAGGAAAGCATATACAAGGGACAAGTCCATGACCAAAGGATCATATGCATAAGCACAAGAGGTTATCATGAAAAGTAACAAGTTATCCTACCATCCATATCACAAGTCAAGAGAAGTATCTCAAAGGAACCCAACACCACCAAGAAGGATAGCAAAGACTTGAACTCCAAAGTTCAAGGCTCCCAAAGTAAACTCGACCCATCAAGAAGAAGAATTGCCTTACAGGTCGCACAAAGCAACCTTCGACAAACGTTATTGTCTTACACGTCACCCTCGCTTGACCTATGGTCGTATCAGACTTCAACATCGTCAAGCACAACTCATGAAGGAGACATCTAAAGAGCATAAAGGATACAACATCCGACAAGACGAGACATCGGGACCTAACCCAACAAACATGGCCTACACAAAAGGCAACTATAGCAATGAAGGCTCTCCAATATGAAAGGAATACTAAAGCACAACTCCATACATTGTGATGTGGCTATCATGTCCACATACCCTGAAGTGGCTATCATGTCCACATATCTTGAAGT
This sequence comes from Clarkia xantiana subsp. parviflora, assembly GCA_036873135.1. Lineage (NCBI taxonomy): Eukaryota > Viridiplantae > Streptophyta > Magnoliopsida > Myrtales > Onagraceae > Clarkia > Clarkia xantiana. The sequence continues at coordinate 22,939,001 of JAPTYO010000012.1, forward strand.
GGCTATCATGTCCACATATCTTGAAGTGGCTATCATGTCCACATACACTGAAGTGGCTATCATGTCCACATATCTTGAAGTGGCTATCATGTCCACATATCTTGAAGTGGCTATCATGTCCACATATCCTGAAGTGGCTATCATGTCCACACACTACAGAGGGGCTATCACTCCGACACATCACGAAGTGGCTATCACGTCCACATACCCCGAAGTGATTATCATGACAGCACATCGTAAAACATCTGTCAAAGACATGCATTGTAAAGACACCATCCCGACCACGAACATCAAAAGGCTACGCCTAGCCTTAGGAGGAGGTTCAAGAAAAAGGAAAAACAACACCCTTCGTACGCTCATCAAAGGGAGGCACTCATATTTCAACCCACTGAGTAATACCAGGAAGGAGACGTCCTCATTATGAAGACAACCTCCATATCTCACGAAATCAACCATGAAGAAAAGAATCACGACAAGCACTATTGAGGGCATATAACAAAACGATCCCCACAACGATCACAACTACGACACTAGTAAAGGCTAATTCAAGAGCAGTCTCCACCAAACTCCAAAGCAAGAATTTGCTATCTTAATCAGAGCCATGGCAAGAGAGGGGAACCTCAGTGTAAGATGATGATCACACCCGTCACCAAAAGAAAAATCTTCAACCCAGGGGTTAATAACATAACCCATAGGAAAGACAAAGACACCTTCAAAAGTCGTCAAATCTATATGAAGATGAAATAAACTTGAGACTCGGCCCCTCGGCTGGGGGGCAGGGGATAGAGAAGAGACATCAAGACCTATGATCACCCCATCGCCAGCCACAGATTGTTCCCTTTTGTCAAGCAAAGAGGGCGCCTCTTCAACCACTACCTCCTTATCATGGGAGGGAGTCAGCAAGGGGGCACTTGAAGGAGAGCCTCTCGCGGTTTCCTTCTCCTTGGCAGCCGAGGGCCCGACCTCAGAGTCAGGTTTCCGTGCCTTGGATTTAGATTGACTTGAACTCTCACCCACCACAAGAACCATTCGGTAACCAGGGAAGAACGTTCTAACAACAAGAAGGAAGCAGCATGAGAACAATCATAAGTATATCACAAAGAAAAAAGAAGGGAAAAAGAACATACTGGAAGCATTAGCAGTCACTCCTGACTTAGAAAATTTCTTGGTCTGATAAGCAGAACTAGAGGGTCCTTCCCTCTCATCTGATTCAACGGTCTCCCTGTCTGAAGAAGAAAGCTTCCCAAAAAGTGAGTCATCTATACGAGCAACCAACGCAAAGATCGACCCTTACTCATGGAGGGGCGAGATACGCCTACTACGGGGGCAACCTTAACACCAAGGGAAGAGGGCGAACTTTCAGTTTCCCCAAATGGAGCAACGCTCCAGCAAATCCGAAGGAAAGGGTAAAGGTCAAGAGCTATACACACGCTCCAACGAATGAAGGAGAAATGTTACACGTGCCGAAGGTCGAGATTAATGGACAATGCTCACGCTAGTATGAGGGAGGCGGAACGTTGTGTCCCATTGAGTGGCAGAGTTCCCACCCTCAAGTAAAGGAGAGGTCTATGCTCTCACCTTGGCACTTATGCTCATATTCATGACTAACATCTACAGGTACATCAATGTCATCACTCATGCTCATACTCACAACCCGTCCATGCATACATACATGTTCATGCTTGCACTCATATGCATGCTCACATACACACTCCCATGTGTTCAAACATTTAGACGTCCATGCACGTGGCCGCCATATATTCATGCATACATTCATGACTACAATCGCAGCATGTCTCTACTCACTCCCATCCTTATGTTCCTACTTGCATGTATGCTAGTACACATCCTCATGTTCATGATATTTCCATGTTCACTCCTAGTTAACATCCTAGGCGTATTTTCTGGTATCCCATACTTAGAAAAATTTCGGACCAAAATTAATTTTTCTTCACTTAGACTTATCCCGGCATGAAATTGAAGCATAAGTCACTTAGTTGCATTCATAATTGCATTCCTATGCGAGCGTGTATTTTTTGAGTATACGCCTGTGGCAAAGATAGGTTTATTATTCCCACCTCAGACGGACGCGTGTCTAGGCACACGTCCGTGCTACTCTGACATTTACAATTCCTCTATCTCATAAGGCAGGGGGCAGAGTCAGAGGCACGCATCCATGGGTAAGTAAGCATCCAGACAAGAAGGTAAAACTCCGGTTTCAAATTGCGCGTGTCATACCATCCTAAAATAGAGTCAATCAAGGGTTAGGCCATTGGTTGACTCGGGGGCATGTGATGGATATACGCCCAATTTGAACCCGTTGACTTCCGAACCGTTGTATTTTTATCGTCCCATTTATGATTGTAAATCGAAACTTTTGGCCCAAGTATGTTACCCACAAAAAGAAACGGTCCGAACCAGAAAAAAACGCGCCAGCCCCGAACTTCCGAATTTCCCGACCCGGTCAAACCATGGTTTGACCGGGTGGGTGAACCCGGTCAAACCATGGTTTGACCGGGTGGGAGCACCCGGTCAAACCTTGGTTTGACCGGGTGGAGACCCTCCCAATCTCTCAGTTGAGAGATTGGGAGGAGGGAGAGGCTCCCAGTCAAAAGTTTGACTGGGAGGGGGCCTCTCCCACCCGATCTCTCAGTTGAGAGATCGGGTCCTCCCACCCGATCTCTCAACTGAGAGATCGGGTCCCCCCACCCGATCTCTCTATTGAGAGATCGGGTGGAAGGGGAGAGGGAGAGGGGCTCCCAGTCAAACTTGGTTTGACTGGGAGACCCCCCTCACCCGGTCAAACTTGTTTGACCGGGCCCATTCACCCGATCCTAAGTCCTCGGGGTCGGATCCTCGACCCGACCCCGAAGGTTCCGACACCCGGTCCCTGCCTCGGATTTTTCATCCGCCCCAAGGGCCCCGGCACCATTTTGCGACTCCCATACTTGGTTTATTTCCGCCAACCTTCTCCGTACCCTAAGGTCTTAATTACGTGTTTAAAGGATAATTAATTGTGTTTAAAGGTTAACGATGTCATTAAGCTACCTTAATGACACCGTTGCCTATAAATACCCCACCTCCACTATTCATTTAAACATCTTGGCAAGTTGCACAATTTTGCTCTGACATCTCTCTAGCTTTATCTCTCTAAAACCGTACTGACTTAGGCATCGGAGAGGGTTCATCAGGCACCACCCCCCCCCCCCCCTCTGTGCCTGGTATTGCCCCTCTTGCAGGGTGGCAAGGAGAAGAGAACCAAGGAAGCAGAAGAGCATAGAGCAGTAGGACAAGCCTCATGAGGTTAGAAGGAGTACAAGCCTCAGGAGGTTAGAAGGAGAGAAGGAAAGAGGTCAAAAGGAGAGAAGGAAAGAGGTCAGAAGAAGAGAAGAGAAGGACACATATCAGAACGACTACCTCAAGAGAGTGTAAGGGCAGGGATCAGAACGACTACCCCAAGGGAGCATAAAGGCACGGATCAGAACGACTAGTCCTAGGAGCACTGAACCCGACATTTCATTAGTGGGAGATAAATTCTAGATTGACGACCCGTTGACCTAGACTTTATAACCTAACACTGAGCATGCAGCTCCTTTCCAGGTTAGAAGAGAGAAATATAATAATTACTACATATGTGGGCTAATTTAATTATTGTCCAAATATATATATATATTTTATATTTGCAGGTTTACTACCACTTCTTCAGCCCAATTTTCATGCTTGCAGAACCCTTGATGTTGGTGTCTACATTTTTCTTGCTTTTTGTGGCATGCGTAGCATACCTTCTTCATATGGATCGTTCAATACACAAATGATACACATGCGGTCAATCAAATCTTTAAGGTTGGGCTACACTACAGTACTGAAAAGTGGCCAATTGTCGGAAAAGTACTAGTTGAATTGAAATACAACAATGATTATGAGAATGGGCGATAGTTCTTTTACTGAAGATATATGACACAGTTAGAGAATTAATTCTTCTTCTTGAATTTTGGAGCTATGGAGCCGCGTAGTCCGGTTGGGTGCTTCTTTTTTTTTGGAGACTAACTTCTTTTTCTGCTTGGTTACTTTTCTATTGTTTAATGTATCATCACTATCAGCATTGAATAGAATCCTTCTAGGCTAGCTAGGGGTTCGAACAAAATTCAGATGCTTCTTCTTTGTACCATTAAGACATAAAATTTAATTTGTTATTTCAGAGCTTGCAAGTACCTGCTGCTATTGAGATGGAGTTTGAGGAAGTCTTGCGTACAAAGATTCAACAACTTTTTATATTTGATGATTCGTAGATGTTGATATACCCTAATTACTATGGTGATTGTTGGATCACGGGCGAAGCTCCGTTACGTCATTGACGGAAAGCTTGGACTCCTGGGCTCCGCGTAATCCTGCTAAAGGGGATGACCTGGGAGGTGACCCAGAATCCCTCTCCGATGCTTAAATGAGTATGTGATCAATGGGGTGATAGCAGTAATCTCAGTTCGTATATATGAGAATGTGTTTTTCTGAGGTAACTTCCTCCTTTATATAAGAGGGGAAGTTACTCAGTTACCTGTTACTGCGCCTGGCAGTTTTACCTATGATTCCGTGTATCTCGCCACGATTCCGCATATCTCGATCGGGATTCCGTATATCTCGCCCCACGCTCCGCGTATCTTACCCATACTTCCGCGTATCTCGGGCACGCCCTGCGTATCTCGAGGGACTTATCTATATTTTTAACCGTCTCCCACTACTCTATCTAGTAGGCGGGTTTCTCGGTCTTTATCCTCTGATCACAAGTCTCGACTCCTGTCGGGGACTCCAGAGTTATCTCATTCTTGGTCACCATCCAGGACCCCTTGTCTCACAAGACGGGTCCAGCCTCTTCGGGGCTTTTATCATCGGGGCCTTTACTAAGGCATGTCGGGGCCTACTCAGAGGCTTCTTGTCGGGAGCATTCAGCTCATACATCGAGACCGCTGAAGTCGGGACCCTTCATACTGGGCCTCTGGGCCTTCCAGGCTTTTCACGAGGCCCACTGGACCTACTCGCCGTCCACTGGCTATTAACGGGGCTAACGATTACATCGGAACCCATCATTTGCCCCCAAGACATGGGGGACTTTTAGTCCGTCGTGTCTTCCAGTTCCAGATCTTCTTACCTCGCTGTCGGAGGCTTTTATCTTCATACCTCTGGATAATATCATTGGAGGTTTTTGTCTCTATACCCCCCGATACCGCCGTCGGAGGTTTTTATCTTTACATCTCCCGATACTGCCGTCGGGGGCTTTTATCTTCAGACCTCTTGATAACTTGATTGGAGGCTTTTACCTTACGCGCAATTGTCGAATGCCAGAGTTTCTCACTCATGACTGCCTTGGGCCCACTGGACTTTGTGGGCAGTTGCCAAATCCGAGGAGACTCCTCGGTTACTGTAGCATTAAATGCTAGGGATTATGAAACGACGCTTAAATCGGCATGATTGTTGCTTTCTAAAAAAGCACTTATTACGTCACCACGTCTCTTCCGTACCGTCCCTCAGTCTTCGACGATCAAGATTAAATCGTTTCGTCTTCAACGGTCCAGATTATGTCCGTTCAGTTTGTCCTTTTGCTTATAAGAGCCGGAACCCTGGCATTATTCACTTCTTCTCCACCCTCTTAATTTCTGCCATTCTTGCACTCGAAGCTTTTCCTCTAAGTTCCTTATGCTGTTCAAGCGATCCAAGGCCTTCAATCTTCCGATCCTTCTTCATCTTCTTTCAGCAATCATCCATCATGTCTGGTAAGGACTTTCTTCTCTGTTTTCATGGTTTGCTGATGTTTGCTCTTCTTTTCTCAAATCTTCTTGTTTGTAACCGTTTTTAGACGAGGCTAGTTCTGAGGCTAGGGCTCCTTTCACCTTTGAACTTGCTGTTAATGAGATTTCTGAGACCTCGTATGAGGTTGCTCTCCGAGAGGGCTGCATTACCTCGGATTGGGAACCTCGTTTCCCCTATGAATCTCAGCCTGCTGTTAAGAGGAAGAATATCGTGACGCATCCTCAAGAGGGGGAAGTGTTCGTCTCCGCTGGACAGATAAGTGCAGGGATTCGATTCCCCTTCTGCGGGAACCTGGTGGAGATGTGCAATTTCTACAAGACGCACCCTTGTACCTTCTCTCCACACGCCATCCGCGTGTGGAATTCCTTCCAACTTATGTGCCTCCGCCAGTAGTGGACGTACAGTCTGCTGCTTTTCCGCACTTTCTACGGAATGAAGTGCAATAAGGCTGGTGTTTGCTCCTTCTCCCCTCGACTCCCCAAGTGGACAAAGGAGCAACTTTCACGTTTTGGCTGGGATAGCGAAACCTGGAAGTTCCACAAGGATCGAGTGCTGATTCGCGATTCGGGGTCTGACAACAGCGGATGGAAGAAGTATTACTTCTTCGTCCAAAACAGCTCTGTCCCATGGCCCCGATGGGAGGTCGTGGCGGACCATGCCCCCAAGCTCGAGGTTTACACTGAGGATGACCTCAACACTCTTCAAATGGTCCAGCTCTACCGTGGGGGGGACTCCTTCATACCCCTCGACGCAAACAAGCTCATGGAGAAGGACTTGATTCACATCGGAGTCCGGCTCCTCGATTCTGTTTCCAAAGATTTAGTCATATGGGTAATTCTTCTAATCACTTTGTCTTTTATTTTTGCAGCCAAGAAGGCTTCTCTGCTGACTCATCTCATTATGAAGCAGGGCGAGACTGATGCCGTCCCAGGTGGCTCCAAGAGGAAGCGAAAGTCACTGAAGAAAGGCGCCTCCTCTTCCGCCACTCCTTCTGCTGCCCCTCCGACCGAAGAACAGGTCGTGGCTAAGCGAGCCAGGAGGGAGGAAATTGACCAAGCCTTCGGGGTCACTACCGCCGAGGAAGGTAAGCGTGTCCGTCGTGCTATTAAAAGATATATGAAACTGGTTCCCAAGGCGTTTATCCCCGCTGATCGGGAATCGCGAGTTCGAGAAATCAAGTACATCCTTCGAGGAGAAACCCCCCGCGTTCTCGAGGCGGGGTACTACAACTTCTTCGGAAAGAACCAATACCTCGAGTCTCGAATCTTCTGGTGCCCTCGTGGCACCCTTCCTAACTTTATTCGTCCCGCCACCGCAGGTCCATCGGAGGCTGTCACTCCGAGGCGAGCTGCTACTCCAGCCCGGGCCACGACTCCACCGGTGATGGAGGAAACCCCGACGGAAGCCCAGTTCTGTCAGGTGACTGACTTGGAGGCTTCTCCTTCTTCCGAGGAGCCCAACGAGGGTGGCCTGCTTTTCCGCCGAAAGCCAGGTCAAAGCAGCCTGAGGCCCGTCGTGGAGGATGTGTCCTGGAGTCCTCCCGAGTTCTGCACTCCGACTCCCGAGCCACCAGCCGAGGTGGCTCCTCCGGCTGAAAGTTCCAGGGTCGTCCCCCCTCTCCCCGTGGATGAAAATCTTTACAAGATTTTCACCCCCGACCAGGAGGCGGTTCCCTGGGACCCGATCGCGTCTCTCCGAGGGATCCCACTCAAACGGGGAAACCTTGAGCCTGAATTGGCCCTACATCTGCTGGCGGGGTCAATTCCTTCAGCTTTCAGACGGCCCATATCGTTGGCGCGGGAGGACCTTGAGGAGGAGATCCGCGATATGGCTATTCGTTGGATGGAGGTAAAACTTCATCTTTGTTTTATTCTCTTCATCATTCTTGTCTCCGATTACTGCATTTTGATCTTTTTTCTTCCTTCTCTCAGGACACCGCGAACCAGCAGCGCTGCTTCGGCCTTATCCTGGCTCTGAAGGCTGCTTTGGAGGAGGCTCAAGCTCGGTCGGACCCCGACGCGTTGGCCAAGCTCCAGGTGGACCTCGACGAGGCGGTGGCGGCCAGGAATAAGATGGCCAAGGAGAAAACTCTCCTTGACGAGATGGCTTCGGGCCTGCTCAAGCAGGTTCAGGATCACGAGGCTGTCATGCGTCGGGAGCGGAAGATGATCCAGGCGGATCAGCAGCGGCACGAGTCCGAGAAGAGGCAGCTCATCCACGAGAAGGGTGTTCTCGCGGAGGCTCTCGCGGAGGCCAAGGCGGGGTTCGAGGCCAAGTTGGCTGAGGCCAAGGCCCAAGGCCACGAGGAAGGTCGCCGGCAGGGCCACGAAGAGGGTCGTCTGCAAGGTCGCGAGGAGGGCCGTCTGCAGGGTCGTGAGGAGTATCGGAATTCTGAAGAATTCAAGGTGGATGCTGTAGGGTTCTGCAAGTCCGAGGTGGAGAACGTCCTGTTCAATGTCGTTGAAGAACTCTACACAGCCTACGAGGATTCCATCGACTTCAAGAAGTCCGAGACCCTCGCTCCTTTCGCGGAGAAGTACTTCAACCTCCCAGCGGAGAGTGAAGAGACTGCTGCCGTGGACCCGACTCCGCGGGCTGCGGAGCCTTCTGCCCAGGCCCCTCCGAACCTTGCTCCCTCCGACGCTGCTGAGGATCCATCTTCCAACAAGGACCAAGCTTAATGCTTTATCTTTTAGTCCTTGTAATTTTTCTCCTTATCCTTTGTATCGGACACCTTAGGCCTTCGAGCCTTTATATAAGCGGTTTCTTTTTATCTGTTTTGGTCCCGATAATCGTTTGCACTTGTTTAAAGTGACTTTAGACTCGTTACTCAGAAAGTTCCGATGCACTATTTAAGATGACTTCATACGTCCTTCCGACGCTTTACTCGAGACTTTACCACTTAAGGTTTCTCGTCTTATCGGGGTTTCACCACTTAAGGTTTCTCATCCAATCGGGACTTCACCACTTAAGGTTTCTCGCCCAATCGGGACTTCACCACTTAAGGTTTCTCGTCCAATCGGGACTTCACCACTTGAGGTTTCTCATCCAATCAGGATTTCACCACTTAAGGTTTCTCACCCCTGCCTTTCAAGGCCATTTTACACATCATTTAAGATGATTTTTCACACCCCTTGGGGCTTTTACCGCGCCAAATCAGACGACTTTAATCGTACCCCTTAATGGCTTTTATCGAGTCCTTTCTAGACGGCTTAATCGCACCCTTTAAGGCTTTTGGCCGCATCATATAGACGACTTACGCGGACCCGTTAGGGCTTTTTCGTACCTGTTAAGGCTTTTGGCCGCATCATATAGACGACTTACGCGGACCCGTTAGGGCCTTTTCGTACCTAGGCTTTTGGTTGCATCATAAAGACGACTTACTCGTACCCCGTAGGGATTTTGTCCGTACCTCGTAAGGCTTTTTTTCACGCCATAAAGGCGACTTACTCGTACCTCATAGGGCTTTTATCATACCTCGGAAGGCTTTTCATCGTACCTCGGAAGGCTTTGATCGTACCTCGGAGGGCTTTTGTCGCGTCCTTTAGGACGTCTTACTGACAGTTAGAATAAATCTAAAGGCAATTTGATCGGAAGCAACTTCTTTTATTCATAAATAACTCAAAGTTTCGCTTACATCGGATTGATAGATAACTTGCGCCATTCGCGGCGACTTAATATCAAACATGATACTTCTTCAAGTGTTCGCCACTGAAGGAATGCTTCAACGTCTTGCCATCAAGGTCCTCTAGCTTGTATGCATTGGGTGCTGGCATCCCTACGATCTTGTAAGGTCCCTCCCATTTCGGTGATAGCTTGTTGATCCGATCTTGATGAACGAACTCGTTCCTCCGCCAGACAAGTTCTCCAACGAAGAATTGTCGGGACTTGACGCGCCGATTATAATATCGGGCTGTTGCCAGACGCATCCGGGCCTGGACTTCATCAGCTTTCCACCTCTTTTCCTCGAGCAAGTCTAAGTCTAGACGTCTCATTTCCTCGTTTGTCAGAGGCTCGTAATATTTTGCGCGGTGGGACGTCACCGCTATTTCCACGGGAGCAACTGCCTCCGTGCCGTAGACCAGGCCAAACGGAGTTTCCCCTGTCGATTGCTTGGGTGTTGTTCTAACAGCCCACAGCACATTTTGGAGCTCATCCAGCCAATGGCCTTGCAAGGCATAGACTTTTTTCTTCAAGCCATCTATCACGATCTTGTTGGCTGATTCTACCTGGCCATTGGTCTGAGCGTGGCGGACTGAAGCGGTCCGATGCTCAATGTTTAATTCCTCCAGGTACTCCTTCAACTGAGCCCCATTGAACGGAGGGCCGTTGTCGCTGATCAAAACTCGAGGAACCCCGTACTGGGATACGATCTGAGTTTGAAGGAACTTGAGAATATGCTGCCCCGTTGTTTTGGCCAATGCCTTAGCCTCTATCCACTTTGAGAAGTAATCGATAGCCACGAGTAAATACTTGCACTGACCTTTCGCTTGGGGAAGAGGTCCCACCAAATCAATGCCCCATTGCGCGAAGGGCCAAGTACTCCTGATGGGCATCAAGTCTGCGGCGGGAGCCACGATATTTGGAGCGTACCTTTGGCATGCATCGCAAGATCGGACCATTGTTGTCGCTTCCTTGTTCATCGAAGGCCAATAGTAGCCTAGGTTCAGTGCCTTCCTCACGATAGATCGGGCCCCTTCATGACAGGCCGCGACTCCCTCGTGTAACTCTCTCAGGATCTGATTCGTATCAGGCTCCGCCACACATTTCAGAAAAGGCTTCACATGCCCCCTCTTGTATAACTGGTTGTCCACCATCACATAGTCGTTCGCTATTCGACGCAGCCGGACAACTGCCACTTCATCATCGGGGAGCGCCCCCGTAGTCAGGTACGTGACCATCGGGGACATCCAGGTGGGTCTCTCTTCTTCCTCCGATCCTGCTTCTACAGCGCATACCTCTGATGGATCGATGGTTGAGATAATCACTCTCTCCAGGAAATGCACCTTCCGATTCTCCTCAGGGGCCACTCCTAGAGCAAACTTGCTTAAGGCGTCTGCCTCCGCGTTTTCTTCCCTCGGGATTGCCTCGATATCGAAGCTTTTGAAGCTTCCCTTCAAAGTCTGCACCTCGTGCAAATACTTCCTCATTGTCGGGCTCTTGGCTTCATAGTTCCCCTGGACCTGATTCACGATCAAGCTGGCATCGCACTTCACTTTTAAATGACCGATCCCCGTACCCTTGGCAATCATAAGGCCCGTGATGAGAGCCTCGTACTCCGCTTCATTGTTGGTGGCCTTGAATGTCAAGGCCAAAGCATATCGCAGGGGTTCGCCTCCACCGGGCGGTATCAATACGAATCCTGCCCCCGATCCTTCTACACTTGATGAACCATCAGTGTACATCTCCCAAGTGTTCTCCTCATTTGGCTGTGTTATCGGGACCTCCATAGTTGCCCCATCTGCGGGACCCGTTACTTCCAGATCGGGTGCCGTAGACTCAGCTATAAAATCTGCCAATGCCTGGCCCTTAATAGCAGTTCGCGGAGCAAAATGTATACGGAACTCCGTAAGCTCGATGGCCCATTTCACCAATCTCCCCGACGCCTCCGGTCGGTTCAAAAAGTGCTTCAAGGGCTGGTTTGTCAACACTGTAACCTCGTGTGCGGGGAAGTAAGGTCGGAGCTTTCGAGCGGCAACAATTAACGTAAAGAGATACTTCTCAATGGCGGGATAGTTCATTTCTGATTTGGCAAATGCCTTGCTTACATAATAGACAGGCATTTGGTTGCCCTTGACAATTTTAATCAAAACAGAACTAACAGCAACATCAGAAACAGCCAAATAGAGATAAAGCGGCTCGCCTGGAGCTGGTTTCGCCAACGGCGGGAGGGTACGGAGATGCTGTTTGAGTGCTTGGAATGCCTCCTCGCACTTGTCGGACCATTCAAACTTCTTGTGAGCCCTTAGCACATAAAAAAATGGCATGGTTCTGTCACTCGCCTTGGATAAGAATCGATTCATCGCAGCCAACCGGCCATTCAACACTTGAACCTCCCGATGATTCTTCGGGGACTGCATCTCTTCGATTGCTCGCAGCTTCTCAGGATTCACCTCGATTCCTCTCTGGCTCACCATGAACCCTAGGAACTTCCCCGAGTTTACCCCGAAAGCACACTAGTCTGGGTTCAACCGGACCTGATGAAACCTCATCCGTTCAAACGCCGCCGCCATGTTTTGGACGTGGTCTCCTGCGCGGCGGGACTTCACCAGCATGTCATCCACATACGCCTCCATGGTCTTCCCCAACATGTCTCCGAACAACTTGTTTACCATCCGCTGGTAAGTTGCTCCGGCGTTGATCAATCCGAAGGGCATCACGTCGTAGTGGTAGACGTCACTGTCAGCATAGAAAGCTGTGTGGGGGGTATCCTCCTTCGCCATCTTGATCTGGTTGTAACCAGAATAGGCGTCCATGAAGCTCAGCAGCTCGTGTCCCGATGTGGCATCCACCAACTGGTCAATCCTCGGGAGCGGGTAGCAATCCTTCGGGCAGGCCTTGTTCAAGTCGCGAAAATCGACACACATCCGCCACTTCCCATTACTCTTCCTCACCAAGACCGGGTTAGCTACCCAAGTCTGGATTCGGAGCTCCTTGATGAATCCAGCATCGAGCAGTCTGCCCACGTCCTGCTGGACCGCGATCCTCTTATCCGGGCCCATCGGACGCCTCCTCTGCGCGATAGGATTGATCGCGGGATCAATCTTCAGCTCGTCACTATCACGTCGGGGCTGATTCCTGGCATATCACTCGGGGACCAGGCAAACAGCTCCTTGAACTCCTTCAGAAGCTCGATCAACTCTCGGGCTCTCTCCTCCGACAGAGCAGATCCGATCTTCACCTTCCTTCGAGGTCCATCAATCTCTACCTCCTTCAGATCCTCCATGGGGGCGGGACGCCCAAAATCCTCTCGAGGATCGGCATCGGTTTGCAGGACAGCCATGGCTCCTCTTCTTCTCCGTCGGGTGGCATTAACATAGCACTTTCGTGACGCCACCTGGTCGCCCTTGACCTCTCCGACACCATGGTCCGTCGGGAACTTCATCTTCTGGTGGACGGTTGAAGCAACTGCCATGAGAGGGTTGATGGTGGTCCTCCGGATAATAGCGTTGTATGTTACCACAACGAAGTCCACGTTCCGCTGTTCCATCTTCCAGCCACTACCGAACTCTACCGGTAAGGTAATCATCCCCAACGGGTAGGAAGTCGATCCGGAGAATCCCACCATCGGGAAGTTCACCTGCGTCAGGTCTTTCTTCGTCTTTCCCATGGTTTCCAGGGCATCCATGAAAAGAATGTCGGAGAAGCTCCCTCCGTCTATCAGGATCCGCTTCATCTCGAATCCGTCCACATCCAAGGTCACGACCAAGGCGTCGTCGTGAGGGCTCTCCACGCCTACCAAATCTTCCGCCGAGAAAGAGATCACCATTTCCTCCATCAGAGTCCACAACCGGGACCTCTTTCCTAGCACCACAGCCGCGGAGATGCGAGAAGCATAATTCTCCCGAGAAGCGGTGGTGTCACCTCCCGCTGCCATTCCTCCGTGAATGACGTTAATGGTCCCCCGTCTCTCCTTACGGGTGCCGGAACCAGAGGGCTCCGACTCAACCTTCTTCTTCTTCGGGGATCGATCACGGGACTTGGAACGGGACCGCGACCGACTTTTGGAACGGGATCGACACCTTCCCCTTCCGACGAACTCCTTAAGCTTCCCCTTCTGGATCAGCTTCTCTATCTCCTTCTTCAGCTCCCGACAGTTATCCGTGTCGTGACCATTGGCTCGATGGTACCGACAATAACGATCCGAGCGGCCTCCCAAGAACTCTCCTTCCTTCCTCGGGGGGTATCGGGCGAGACCCTGCCGATCCATCACAGCTAGCACGGAGGTCATCGAGCTGTTGATGGGAACGCTACGACCCTCGCGGTTCTCCTTCCTCGGAGGACGCCTATCCTCCCTTTTCTCGGGACGGCCACGGTTCCTACTTCCCTCCAATTTTTCGCTCCCTTTACGATCATCCGACAGCTTGGACGATGTCTTTCCTCTTCCCGATTTCGGAGGATCAAGCTCCCCGGCAGCAATCTTCGACTCCTGGACGTCGATTTGCAGTTTCACCCTCGCTTGCAGGGCCTCCATACTCCACACAGCTTTCGCGGCTACACTGTGCATCAGATCGGAACCATACGAAGCAGTAAGGTTCCGAAGGAAAGTGCGGATGGTCTCACCCTCCGATATCTCTTCATCGATCTCCGCGGCACTCGCAGTGAACCGTTGATAGTAGTATGCCAACGATTCATCGGATCTCTGCACCACCTGGGTCAGGGACCTCACTCTCTTCAGAAGGCGCCTACGGCCTTGATATTGCTTGATAAAACGATCGTGCATATCGGCCCAGCACGTAATGCTTCCCGGCGGGAGGCTGAAAAACCATGTCATGGCCCTTTCTCCCAAGGTGATTGGGAACAGCGAACATATAAGATCGTCATTCGAAGTCCTACCCATACAGGCCTGGACATGTCTCTGAACATGGCGAACCGGGTCTCCTTCACCATCATACTCCTTGATGGTTGGTATACCTAGCCCGGGCGGGGCGACAGTATCTATTAGTCGCGGAACGAAAGGATGGCTGGATCGATCCCTTAGCTCCGATGTCATTTGCTTCTGATCGCCCATGCAGATGCTGACGATTTTCACCACCTGATCGGGGGTGATGGGGCCATTCAGGGGAATTTCTCCAAGTGCGCGGGTTCCTTACCCCTATTCCTGGGCTGAATCTCCTGGACCTCCGGTTCTTCTGGAACCACCCTCGGAGGGGGTGGAGGCAGCTCTTCTCGCGGGGGTAGCTCCTCTGCCCTCCTGGCAGCCTCTCTCTTGTCCAACAGAGCCTCCATGGCTGCCAAGAACATAGGCATAGCATCTGCTACCGCCTTGGCCAACTCCGAGTTTAAAGAAGAACCTATTTCCCTTCGCGGGACTTCCTCTTTGTGCTCCACCAGGTTTGGGGGAGCATCCACCTCCCTTCGCGGGATATCTTGCCTGTTCAGCGTCGTGTCTCGGACAGAGACCTCATCATCACCATGCCCCCCTGTCTGAGAAATAGCAGGGTACTCACCTTGTTCAGCAGCATGTTCCAACAACGGGGAATTCACAGTTCCAGCGGGGCGAGAACTGCCGGCCTGAACTTGCTTCTTCTTGCCACCACCGGCCATTGATCTGGTAGAAACTATCTTGGCTTTTTGTTAGTTTCCCACAGACGGCGCCAATGTTGGATCACGGGCGAAGCTCCGTTACGTCCTTGACGGAAAGCTTAGACTCCTGGGCTCCGCGTAATCCTGCAAAAGGGGATGACCTGGGTGGTGACCCAGAATCCCTCTCCGATGCTTAAATGAGTATGTGATCAATGGGGTGATAGCAGTAATCTTAGTTCGTATATATGAGAATGTGTTTTTTGAGGTAACTTCCTCCTTTATATAGGAGGGGAAGTTACTCAGTTACCTGTTACTGCGCCTGGCAGTTTTACCCATGATTCCGTGTATCTCGCCACGATTCCGCATATCTCGATCGGGATTCCGTATATCTCGCCCCACGCTCCGCGTATCTTACCCATACTTCCGCGTATCTCGGGCACGCCCTGCGTATCTCGGGGGACTTATCTATATTTTTAACCGTCTCCCACTACTCTATCTAGTAGGCGGGTTTCTCGGTCTTTATCATCTGATCACAAGTCTCGACTCCTGTCGGGGACTCCAGAGTTATCTCATTCTTGGTCACCATCCAGGACCCCTTGTCTCACGAGACGGGTCCAGCCTCTTCGGGGCTTTTATCATCGGGGCCTTTACTAAGGCATGTCGGGGCCTACTCAGAGGCTTCTTGTCGGGAGCATTCAGCTCATACATCGAGACCGCTGAAGTCGGGACCCTTCATACTGGGCCTCTGGGCCTTCCAGGCTTTTCACGAGGCCTACTGGACCTACTCGCCGTCCACTGGCTATTAACGGGGCTAACGATTACATCGGAACCCATCAGTGATGATTCGAATATACTGATAGTGCTAGTATAGTCATGGTTTAATATGGACAAAATCAGTGTGATACTATGACGTAAATCTTTCCAAGTAGAAAAAAGTTGAAATATAATGTCGACTAACAAATTGGCGTGCTGATAAATTCTCCCTATATCTCTAGGTTGTATGCTGAAATTGTTACATACTTAACTGATAATCTACTATTTTGGCGCCTTTTTCATGGGAGTTTTGACGCAATCTACTGAATGATGGGCTTCTCTATGGCCGTTAGGCCCTTTAACGGCGAGGAAACTGTGAATAGGGCCACTGGGCTCTAAAAGGAGGTCAAGAAGACCAAAGCGAAGGGTCCCGACGGAGGGAGTCCCGATGATGAAAGGTCCCGACAGAGTCGGTCCCGATAGGTGAGCTAGATGCTCCCGATGAGATGCCTTTAAGTAGGCCCCGATGATGAATACCTGAGAATGATTGGCTCTGTCACGATGACGAGGGGCCCCGAGCGGTGACACAATGAGATAACTCTGGAGTCCCCGATGTTAGTCGGGACTTGCTATCAGAGGTTGAGGCCGGGATACGCGGGGCGTGGCCGAGATACGCGGGGCGTGGCCGAGATAAGCGAGATCATGGCCTAGATAGGCGGGATCGTGCCCGAGATACGCGGAATATGGGCTAACCACCCCAACGGTTCACCAGGTAACTGAGGTACCTCTCCGCGTATAAAAGGGCAGAGGTTACCTCAGATCAATTACGTTTTGAGATACACTACTTGAGATTACTGCCTGCCATTTCATACGAGATACTCATTTGAGCATCGGAGAGGGATTCTGGGTCACCGCCCGGTCTATCCCCTCTTGTAGGATTACGTGGAGCGAAGGAGCTAGGATCGCCGTCAAAGATCGTGCCGGAGTTCCACCGTGATCCAACATTGGCGCCGTCTATGGGAACGTGACAAAAAGCTGATATGCCTTCTATTCGTTCAATGGCGGCTGGCAAGCAAAAAAGACAAGGACAATCTGGTGGGTCCCGTCATCCTGCTGGGACGACTCTGAATTCACCACTGGAGCGCGTTGAGAACCAGAATCTCCTTGCTGAAGTCTCCCGGACAGGGGGGCATAATGAAGCCCTTGAAGATACTGCTGCTCAACACCAGGATAATAGGAAGCAGGAGGCTTCTCCAAATACGGACCTGACGAGAGCTGTGGCGGAGGCCATGCCGATGTTTCTGGCGGCCGTGGAGGCTCTCTTAGATCGGAGAGAGGCTGCGAGGAGGCAAGAGGAGATGCCCCCACTAGAAGAGGAAGCGCCCCCACCAGCAGAGGTTCAGAATGTGCGGGAGGTTCAGCCCCGGAGCCGGGACCAGGGTAAGGAGCCTGCTCAGACTGAGCGATTCGTGGTCGATGGGCCAGGACCAGTGCAGCACAGGAACATTCCCCTCAATGGTCCCATCACCCCCAATCAGGTGGTGAAGATCGTGAACATCTACATGGGAGAGCAGAAGCCGCTGTTGTCGGAACTGAGGGATCGATCCTCCCATCCCTTTGTTCCCCGACTGATAGACACCCTCGCCCCGCCAGGGCTGGGTATCCCCATGATTAAGGAGTAAGATGGCGAGGGAGATCTGGTTCGTCATGTCCAGAAGCACCTCATGGCGTGTTTGGGCAGAGCCCCGAACGAAGATATCGTGTGTACATTGTTCCCGAACACACTTGGTGAGAGAGTCTTGACCTGGTTCTTCAGTCTGCCCCCGGGGTGCATCACTTGCTGTGCTGATATGCACGACCGCTTTATTCAGCAGTACCAGGGTCGTCGACGTCTGTTGAAGAGTGTGAGGTCCCTGACCCAGGTGGTGCAGAGGCCCGATGAGTCGCTGGCGCACTATTACCAGCGACACACTGCCAGCGTGGCGGAGATAGACGAGGAGATTTCGGAGGGTGAGACCATCCGTACCTTCATTCGGAACCTAACAGCCCCCTACGGTTCCGACTTGATGCACAGTGTGGCTAAGCCTGTATTGAATATGGAGGCATTGCAGAAAAGGGTGAAGCGGCAAATCGACGTCCATGAGTCGAAAATAGCTGCTGGAGAACTTGAGCCCCCGAAGTCAAATAAGGGAAAGCAGTCATCCAAACCCTTGGACGATCGTAAGTCGAAGGATAAATCCGAGAGCACTCGAGGTCGCTCTGATCGAAGGGATGATAGGCGTTCCTCGAAGAAGGACAGGCGGGAGGATCATGACATTCCTCTCAACAGCTCTATGGCGGAGGTGTTAACAGTCATGGAACGACAGGGTATCTCCAGGTACCCCCCGAAGAAGGAAGGAGAATTTTTTGGATCCCGCACCGATCGTTACTGTCGATTTCACCGCGCAAACGGTCACGACACTAACCATTGTCGGGAGCTGAAGAAGGAGATCGAAAAGCTGATCCAGAAGGGGAAGCTTAAGGAGTTTGTCGGGGAGAAGCGGTGTCGATCCCGTTCTCGATCCCGATCACGGTCCCGTTCCCAATCCCGCGATCGATCCCCAAAGAAGAAGAGGACTGACCCGGAGTCTTATGGTGCCCGTAAGGAGAAGCGGGGCACTATCAATGTGATTCACGGAGGATTTTCTACGGGAGGAGATACCTCGTCCTCTCGGGAAGTTTATGCCTCTAGAATTCCCGCTGCTGTGGTGCTGGGTAAGAGGTCCCGATCCTGGACCCTGAAGGAAGAGATGGTGATCTCCTTCTCGTCAGAGGATCTCGTAGGCGTGGAGACTCCACACGATGACGCTTTGGTCATGACCTTGGATGTGGATGGATACGAGATGAAGCGGATTCTGATCGATGGAGGGAGCTCCTCCGATATTCTGTTCATGGACGCGCTGGAGGCCATGGGGAAAACGAAGAAGGACCTGAAGGAGGCGAACTTCCCGATGGTCGGATTCTCTGGCCTTACCTCCTATCCGGTAGGAGTGATCACCTTACCAGTGGAGTTTGGTAGCGGGTGGAAATCGGAGAGGAGGAACGTGGAGTTTGTGGTAGTTGAGTCCGCGGGGACCTACAACGCGATTATCGGGAGAGCTATCATTAACCCCCTGATGTCAGTTGCCTTGACTGTGCACCAGAAGATGAAGTTCCCGACTGACCATGGAGTCGGAGAAGTCAAGGGCGACCAGGTGGCTTCTAGGAAATGTTATGTGAACGCCACCTGAAGGAAAAGACAAGAGGCTATGACTGTCCTCCAGACAGATACCGATCCTAGAGAGGAGTTTGGGCGTCCCGCCCCCGTGGAGGACTTGAAGGAGGTCGAGATTGACGGGCCTCAGAGGAAGGTGAAAATCGGGTCTGCTCTGACCGAGGAAACAGCCCGAGAATTGATCGATCTACTGAAGGAGTTCAAGGAGCTGTTTGCCTGGTCTCCGAGTGACATGCCCGGAATCAGCCCCGATATAATCGTACATGAGTTGAAGATAGATCCCGCGATCAAGGCGAGTGACCGATCAATGCCATTTTTTGAAGTCCTGAGGGCCAACAAGAAGTTTGAGTGGACCGCTAAGGCTAATGGCCACCATGCTCAGACTAATGGCCAGGTGGAATCAGCCAACAAAATTGTGATGGATGACCTGAAGAAGAGGGTCTATGCCTTGAAGGGAAAATGGCTGAACGAGCTGGAAAACGTGCTTTGGGCTGTTAGAACGACACCCAAACGATCGACTGGGGAGACTCCGTTTGGCCTTGTTTACGGTACGGAGGCTGTTTCTCCCGTGGAGGTAGCTGTGGCGTCCCATCGGATGAGATATTACGAGCCTTTGACGAATGATGAGATGAGACGTCTGGACTTGGATTTGCTCGAAGAGAAGAGGCGGGAAGCCGATGAAGTCCAAGCTCGAATGCGTTTGGCGACGGCCATGTATTACAATCGGCGAGTTAAGTCCCGACAATTCTACGTCGGGGAGCTGGTTTGGCGTCGCAACGAGTTTACCCTTTTGGATCGAATCACCAAGATGTCACCAAAATGGGAAGGACCTTACAAGGTCGTGGGGATGCCAGCTCCGAATGCGTACAAGTTGGAAGACCTCGATGGCAGAGCATTGAAGCATTCTTTCAGTGGCGAACACTTGAAGTAATGTCATGCTTGATGAAAAGTCGCCTTAAGTGGTGCCCGATGAAAAATCGCCTTAGGTGGTGCCCGATGAAAAGTCTCCTTAAGTGGTGCCCGATGAAAAGTCGCCTTAAGTGGTGCCCGATGTAAAATCGCCTTGAGTGGTGTATGTTATTTATCGTTTGATTCGATGTAAGCAAATGTTGTGCCATCAATGAATAAAGAGGTTGCTTCCGATCAAATTATTCTTAGATTTATTCTAAGTGTTGTAAAGTCGCCTTGAGTGGTGCACGAGAAAGTCGCCTTGAGTGGTGCCCGAGAAAGTCGCCTTAAGTGGTGCACGAGAAAAGTCGCCTTAAGTGGTGCACGAGAAAAGTCACCTTAAGTGGTGCACGAGGTTAAGTCGAGTGATGCATGATTCTTAGATTTATTCTAAGTGTTGTTAAGTCGTCTTAAGTGATGCACGAGGTTAAGTCGTCTTAAGTGATGCATGATTCTTGGATTTATTCTAAGTATGGGAAAGTCGCCTTAAGTGGTGCGTGATATTAAGTCACCTTAAGTGGTGCAAGTTATTAAATCGTCTTAAATGATGTGTGAAAATATCTTAAGTGTCGAAGTTTCGCCTTAAGTAAGTAAAGTCGCTTTGAGAAGTGCAATGGAAAATCGGAACTAAGAAAGTCTGATATTCATAAGGGCTCGAAGGCCCGAGGATTACAAAAATGAGGAGATTACAAGGACTCTAAAGATAAGCAGTTAGGCTTGGTCCTTGTCGGCGGCATCAACGGGAGCAGGGTCCACGAGGTCTGTGGCAGAAGGCTCCACAGGTTCAGTCGCTGGAGGGTCGATTATCAGGGCTTCAGCACTGGGAGGCTCCGCTGTGTCTTCAACAATCGCGGGAGTGCTCCCCTCATCACTCTCCTCCGAGAGAGCAAAGTATTTCTTCACGAAGGGAGCGAGAGAAGGAGACTTGTCGAAGTTGATGGCGTCGCCATACTCCAGGTAGAGTTCCTCAACTGCATTGAAGAGGGTATTCTCCACCTCCGTGCTGCAGAACTTTACAGCATCAGCCTGGAAGTCTTCGGACCTCTGATAATCCTCCCGGCCCTTGGTCTCGGCCGCGACCAGCTGCGCAGGAACCTCCGCGATTTGCTCCTCCAGAGCCTTCTTTTCGAGGATCAGCTTGTCCTCAGCAACCCGCCGCTCCTGCCGCTCCCGCTTCAGGAGCCCCTCGAAGTCACGGACCTGCTTTTGGAGGTCCCGAGTCTTTCGGTCGAGGATGGCCTGCTCCTTGGCCAGTTTTCCCCGCGAAGACTTGGAGGCCGCGAGATCCTCCTCAAGCTTAGCAATGACTGCGGGAGCCCCCTTAGCCCGCTCCTGCTCCAGGGCTTCTTCGTAGGCGAAGATGTACCCCATGAAACGGTTGATGTCCCCCATCTCCTGTGAAGGAAGGAAGAGAAGTGTTAGTATATGAGCAACCAGTCTTATTGATGAAGAAGAGAAAGGCGAAAGTCTTACCTCTATCCGACGCATGCACATCTCTTGTACATCCCGGCGCATCTCCTCCCGATCCAAGGAGATCGGATACCTCATAGTAGGCAGGATTGAGCCTGCTACCAGGTGTGCAGCCAGCTCCGGGTATGTGTCCCCTTGTCAGAGCTGGACCCCTTGCAGCGATTGGATAGGGGCCCAGGGAGCATCCTTCTGTGCGGGGTCGAGGACCTTGTAAAAACTCCCGTCGAGCGGGAGGGCAGAAGGGCCAACCCGAGTCGTGGAGGGGTGCGCCTCCGACTCGCCCCGGGCTGGGGAAGGAGTGAAGTCGTGGATGGGCCACGGTTGTCGCTGTTGTTGTGAAGAAGGCGAGGGGGCCAGCCCCTTTGAGGTTGGTTTCAGCGGGGACTGCCCCGTCCTCCGACGATGGCGAAGGGAGCCGCCCTCATCAGTCTCCTCGGAGGAGTCCAGGCTCTCCACCCGACGAAATTGATCATCGGTCGGGGTCTCTCCAACAGAAAAAAGTGGCGCCCCTGCTGAAGGAGGCGCCCCTGCTGAAGGTGGTGCACCTGCTGAAGCTCCAGCAGCTGACGGAGTCCCCGAGTGAACTGCACCTAGAGGACGAGAGGAGGCTTCAGAAACATAATCAGGAAGTTCGTTAGGGCCCTTACACCAAACGATGCGCCGAGAGACATATTGATCCTTCCCGCGGTAGTTGTAGTATCCCGCCTTCAGGACACGAGGAGTTTCCCCTCGGAGGACACGTTTGACATCGGCAATGCGGGCCTCCATGGTCGAAGGGACCAACTCCTTAGGAACTAGCTTCCTGTACGATTTAATAGCGAGTCGGAGCTTTTTACCTTCTTCAGCGGTCTGGACGTCGAAGAGCTTGTCCACCTCCACGCGGCTCCGCTTTGGCCGCTCCGTGGAAGGAGATCCCGATGGAGCAGCAGCCTTCTTGGCTGACTTCCTTTTCCGCGTAGGGCGGACAGCATCGGTCTCCCCCTGCTTAAGGATCAGATTGGTCAGCACGGATACCTTCTTAGCTGCAAACAGTAAAAAACAGAGGTTAGAAGCGTTACCCAGGAAACCATATTGGAGGGGCCGTCGAAGAGTTGACCCCCGAGATTTTGTCGAGGAGTCGGATCCCGGCATTCACCAGGTCCCGCTCTACGAGAGAATTGGCGTCGAGGACAGTATAGGAATCCCCCCATCGGTAGAGCTGGATGAGTTGAAGAGTCTGGAAGTCTTCATCGGTGTAGGCGTGGTAAGCGGGAGGAGAGTCCGCTTCCACCTCCCATCGGGGCCACGGGATCGAGGAGTTTTGGATGAAGAAGTTGCTCCTCTTCCACCCACTGTTATCAGACCCCGTGTCGACCAGGAGTCCCCGACCCTTGACCACCTTCCAGGTGTCATTGGTCTAGTTACACAACCCAAGTTGCGTCTTGTTCCACTTCGGCATACGGGGGTAGAAGGCACAGACCCCTGCCTCGTTGCACTTCATCCCGTAGAAGGTTCTGAAGAGCTTGAGGCTGTAAACCCACTTCTGTCGGAAGCAGAGCACTTGGAAGGCGTTCCACAGGCGTATGGCGTGGGGAGAGAAGGTGGTCGGATGCGTCTTATAGTGCTGGCACATCTCGACCAGATTGCCACAGAAGGGGAATCTAATCCCCGCTGATATTTGCCCCGTAGAGACAAACACCTCCCCTTTCCGGGGATGAGTAACCTCAAGGTTACTCGAGGGGCGGGGCCAGGGATATGGGAAGCGAGGTTCCCAGGTAGAGGTGATGCATCCCTCCCGGAGAGCTGCATCGTAAGCAGTGCTGGAAATCTCGTTGAGAGCATAGTCGAAGTTGAAGGGCTTTCTCCCCTCGGAACTAGATCCACTGTCTGAAATCAGCCATGGCAAGGAAAGGCACATTGGGTTTTTCCGGAAATTACGAACAAACTAAGCAAAGAGGAAGGAAAAGATACGCAAGTAACGAGGAAGAAATCTTTACCAGACATGATGACTCGAGAAAGGAAGGATGATCTGAAGGTGGCCGGAAAATTGTTCGGAGAAGCACTTGAGTCTTCGAAATCGCAGAGCTTGAAGTTCTCAGAAGTTGCAGAGAGCTTTCGAAATTTCGGTAACGGTAAAAGTGAAACTGTGCCCACGGTTAGGGTTTTATAGGCGAAGAGGACAGTCGAAGGGACGCTTTGTTCTGAATCGTTGAAGTTGAAGCGTTTTGATATGGACCGTTGAGATGAAACGTGCGGAATGGCAACGGGTGTAATGATGAAACGGCCTGAAAAGCACTTTTTCAGAAAAAGCAGGCGCGGAAAATCAGGCACGGGTGCCAAAGACGTCGCTTCGTTATCTGCTGCATTTAATGGCCGGGGAACCGAGGAGTCTTCTCGGATTTGGTGGTTATCCTCAAGGCATCGAGGAAACGTGAACGAGAAGATTTGTATCAAGTGACTACACCAAGGGAAAGGTCCCCGACTCCGATGTCGGGAGGTCGGGAGTTGGAAGATACGACGAACTGTAAGTCCCTCATGTCTTGGGGGCAAATGATGGGCTTCGCTATGGCCGTTAGGCCCTTTAACGGCGAGGAAACGGCGAGGAAACGGTGAATAAGGCCACTGGGCTCTAAAAGGAGGTCAAGAAGACCAAAGCGAAGGGTCCTGACGGAGGGAGTCCCGATGATGAAAGGTCCCGATAAAGTCGGTCCTGATAGGTGAGCTGGATGCTCCCGATGAGATGCCTTTAAGTAGGCCCCGATGATGAATCCCTGAGAATGATTGGCCCTATCATGATGACGAGGGGCCCCGAGCGGTGACACAGTGAGATAACTCTGGAGTCCCCGATGTTAGTCGGGACTTGCTATCAGAGGTTGAGGCCGGGATACGCGGAGCGTGGTTGAGATACGCGGAGCGTGGCCGAGATACGCGGGGCGTGGCCGAGATAAGCGAGATCATGGCCTAGATAGGCGGGATCGTGCCCGAGATACGCGGAATATGGGCTAACCACCCCAACGGTTCACCAGGTAAGTGAGGTACCTCTCCGCCTATAAAAGAGCAGAGGTTACCTCAGATCAATTACGTTTTGAGATACACTACTTGAGATTACTGCCTGCCAGTTCATACGAGATACTCATTTGAGCACCGGAGAGGGATTCTGGGTCACCGCCCGGTCTATTCCCTCTTGCAGGATTACGTGGAGCGAAGGAGTTAGGATCGCCGTCAAAGATCGTGCCGGAGTTCCACCGTGATCCAACACTGAAGAGAAGCAAAAGCTTTTGAAAATGACTTCTGAGCATATATACCAATTGGTCAAGCTTCTAGAGGTTTTGGAGCACTAGATGGATTCTACTCAGAGTTTACGGGTGATATTACGGCAGGGCTTCTATATACGGTATGGTGGGTGATTCAATGTATTCTATATTATATTGAAGTTAGTGAGGGTCGTCTGAGAATTGTCTTCCTTTTATGCTATTTAGATAAGTAGAAACAATTTTTATTATGTTTCTATATCAGAATGTCATTGATGTACCTTTTGAGCAATCATTGTTTATGTCTACCCGTCATAGATCATTTGCAAATGAATTTAATCTGATTATTGGAAGGACACAAAAAAGGGGACAATCACATGTAGATGCATTAGTTCCTTTACCTTCAAATGACAAGGGAAACAACACCAATTAAAACAATGTCGGTAAAATCAAATTTTGGTATGTTAATTATACTAGTTATTAACGCGTGCGTTGCACGCGTATAAATCGTCTAAGTTTCAAAATACATAATTTATCTTCAGTTTTCTAATATGATAATATGTAATTAATACATGGCCAAGTTTAGGGGTTGCGAGAAATGAATCTGTGATCGAAAAGACCGACACAAAGTAATTCAAAAGGGGAAAATAAAAGAAGATAATTAAGTAAAAAATTAACTATTATTTTAAATTACGATACTAATTTACTGTTATGACTAATAATGAGTTGGATTGAGCATGACGTGAGTTATTAACGACAAAGTTGTATCTAATTTATCAACTTGAGGAGTGACGAATGTAAGCCCGCAATTAACCACTTAGAGTCTTCGGTGGAGAAGTTTGACCTATACAAACGTAACTATACACTTCTTCGGTGGCCCTTTCTTTATAGCCGTTTTAGGGACGACTGATACCCTTTTTATTTGTAGTTGATTTAGGAACAACTGTGACCCTTCTATTTTTTCACTGCTCTCACAAAATTTACATAAAAACTCTCTTTATTTTTCCGTGGCCGATTAAAGGGCGGCTGTGACCCTAAAGAAAATGATTTTTTTGCTTCTTTTTTTTTTTTTTTTGCTCTTTTACTTCTGTTTTTTTTCGGCTTTTTTTTTTTTGAAAAAGAAAATTTAACGAAAATAATCAACAACAATTATGTACATGCCCCTAATGGAAAATTTGAAAATTTTAATTCAAAACATCTTCTTGAGAAGGACTCAGCTGATTGATTCGAAATATGTTGGTCGCGTCGACGACCTGGATTGACCCTATGACCAATGGATGACATATGCAATGATTTCTAATCTCAGATTCTCAAGTGCCCCAGCTATTGCTCAATCTCGTCTGGGGATGCCCCATGGCTAGCACCTACCGGGTTAGGCTCGTCGCATGCAGGATGAATGACCCGGTTAATGAACACACATGGATGGTGTTGAGTTTGGCACAGTAGTCCGCAAATAGTAAATGCATAGATATCGTCCGAGGTATCTGGGATAAGCTTGCGGCGAGCAAAGGGCCGCGCACGAGATGTGTTCTTCAGGGGCTTTGATTTGGATGATTATCCGAGCTGCACAATGAGTAAGGAAAAAAACTCAAATTTCGGGGAGAAAATCAATCACGACTTCTCTTACCTGGGTGCCTGACATCCTTGATGGAAATTTTCTCCATATGTGAATGGATCTGTTGCATGTTCCGTCTTTTTCTTCATATGGCGGTTGTGCTCGATCTGAACGGGGATATGCCATTTGGTTGCCACTGACCAGTTTGGACGTCACCATGAAATGAATGTACAGCTTGGTTCGGGAAGGCGCATGTATTCCCTGTATGGAGATTTTGATCACTGGGTGATTTGAATCTTTCATCGGCCGCCTTGATGGGCTTGGTAGTCCATGACTTTATCTTTTTGAGTGCTTTGTTAGGAACATCGACTCAAGAAAAGACTGAATTGTCAATCGACTTGCATCATTCCTAAAAAAAAGAAAACCAATTAAACAAACTCAAATATAGGGATTTATTTATATTGATTAGATCATGACAATATCCCTCTTTCCTATGCGGGGCTCATGATCTTGCCGCGCAAGGAGTACATAACTGAAAAGTTTATTCATTGCTAAAAAACAGATGTAACGCAAAGAGGTTTTTCGAGAGAAATCATGTGGACGAGGCCGAAGGGGTGTTGGCGTCGGCCGACGGAACTGCGTTAAGAATCAAAAGCTTATGGTCAATGAGATCCTGGATCCTATGCCTCAGACGCGAGCAATCCTCAGTTGAGTGACCAAATATCCCCATGTGAAACTCATACTTCGAATTTGGATCATTGTTGGGTATCCTTGAAGTATTCTTCCAAACCTCAGGACCAATGAGACCCTGAGCAAGTGCTTTCTGGTATACTTCGGCGGCCGATACTGATAAAGGTGTGAATTTCCTAGACTCCCGCGTCTTGTTCATAGTCCGGTTTTCAGGTCCACTCACAACGGGGGTTTGCGGAGCTTGGGTCTGGTAGATTGCACCTACCGTTGCGTCTTTGGATGACCAGTTCTTGGAGCCTCCCTTTTTGGTTATATCCTCTAGTTGACTCCTGGAGGGGTCTTCAAGTTTTCCAGTTCGAATGCCATGCTCTACCATTTCCCCGGATTTCACCAAATCAGCGAAGTTGGCTGAAACAAGCCCTAACAAATGGGAGTAATGCCCCTTTAAGAGTGCCGATGAATATGGATACCGCTTCTGCGTCTTCTAGTGGTGGTCGGACTCCAGCGGCTTTCTCTCTCCAAGCCTGCATATAGTTTCTAAATGATTGCCCCCTTTCCATCTCCATGCTTTGGAGGTCTATGCGGGTCGGAGCTGTATCCAGGTTGAACTTATACTGGCGAACGAAAGCGTTAGCCATCTCTTCCTACGTAGAAATGTCACCGGCTTTCAAGTTGACGAACCAAACCAAAGCCGCTACCTTTAAGCTTTCCTGGAATGTATGGATTAAGAATTTCTCAGACTTCCGGTAAGGGGCCATCTTTGTGAGGTAAACCCGCAAGTGGACAATAGGATTACCGGTGCCATCATACTTCTCAAAGTTGGGGATTTTGAACTTCTCCGGTCTTGACATGTCGGGGAAAAGGCATAGGTCGGAGTAACCAATGCCTCTGTACTGCTCAAGTCCGGACAAAACCTTCATCCTTTCCTCCATTTTCTTCAAGCACCGATCCTGTTCGGATTCGATGACAGGTGATGATGTGACTGCACTTGTGCCGATTGCACCTTCCTGGTTAACATGCCCATACATTACCGTCGGTTTCGGAAGGACATGCGGCTTTGATGCAGATTGATCAGGAATGACCAAAACAGGGGATTGGTCATGAGGAGGTTCTACCGTGGCGTTGGGTAACACGGTTGTAGCCGGCATTGGAAGTCCAGTATTCACTACTGGTGTTGTGGAGGATTCTAGACTCGAGGTCTCTGTCGGCAAGGCCGGTTTTAGAGTATTGATGGTTGATCGAGCGTCGAGGAGTTCCATGATGCGCTCCATGTTTGCCGACATGGATGCCATATCCTGATGCATTTTAGCATTAGCCGTCTCAATCTCGGCTATTCGTTCCTCTTGTTGCTGGATCTTCTGAGCGTCCTCCATGTTAGTGGTTCGTCGCGTGATGGCCAGTAATACCTGTATCGAAAAAATGTGATATTCAGAATATGGAACACAAGATATCATGCATGATTGTTTTGAAAGTAATGTGTCATTCAACTCATCAACTTTTGAAATGTTTTGTAACTAAAATATGTTTCTAAGACGCTTTACACAACTGCGAAACTTGGTAAAAACGTGTCGAGTGCTTGCCCCAAAATCCGAGCGAAGGTAATGCAATAAGGGTTTTTCAAAATGGATTCACTTTTACTGCTTGTTCGAATTTTGGAGCGAGCACTTAACTCTGGCGTTTCTATCTGTCATGTTTCCAATGCAAAATATTTGCAGCACTCCACTCTACGCAGGCTTTCTCTAATGGTCTTGTTTTGTCTTTATCGTGCTAGTCCGGATCTGGCCAACTTTAGCATTTGGAAATGGAAGGGCCGTGATACGAGGGCAATTGCGCAGTATCCCCATTCTTACCGAAAATGGTGTGTAAAGTGTTTTAGAAACGATGATTTGAATGACACATTTCTTGGAAAAATATGATGCATGCTTGAAATGTAAATTCCATTAATATGCGTTGTACAATTACATATGGTACAAAAATAAAGATTACATTGAGACCCATATCCTATACATGAAAAAAAATCTAGGGGTCGAGAACAATTATGAAAAGAACACACGCAAGTGCGCATAGCGGCAGGATCGAGGCTTCAGGTGTGTGTTTTTGCTTTTTTCTACAAGGTAGGTTCCACTGATAGGTTCCCGACAATGTGGTTTCCTCCCCCTAAAAAGGGATCTCAGGACCTTCACAAGCGAGTGAGTTTTTCCGAGTCGTACCGGCGGAACTACCGCTCCGGTCGTACCGTACTAAACCTCCGGGGTTCCTAGTCGCCCTGGGTTTTAGGCGTTTTGGATATTTATTCTAAAGTGATGTGTGTGTAGGTTGAACAAAGAAACATGAGTTAGTAAAATAAAAAGTTCCGCACCTATCACATAAAAACCCAAAGTTAGAATAATATAGTTATACACAAATAAAACTAAAAAATGGAAAATAAGCAAATATATAAAGCCCGAACCCTCTAAAACGTCCCCAGCAGAGTCGCCAAATTGTCGGACCTAAAATCTGACCTAAGGCGAATTACCTTTTGAAAAACGTGCAGTTTTGGAAATAGTCGCTACTAGTTAATAAAGGCTAACTAGAATCCTAAATTACCTAAGTGAATAACGAATTAAACACCTAGGTATTAAATCGGTCTACGATCAGAAATTCGAGTTCGGGGGTTGTATTACGAATTAAAAATATAGATCTTTAATTACGCCATTTCGGTACTCAATTCACTTAATTGCCACTTTAAAAATTAAACATTCGTTACGTCAAGTTAATCTAACGTTATAAAAAAAAAAACTAAACTAATTTTTTACGCAAAAGCTATCATTGACAATAAATATGAACCTAAAAAAAAACTATTAAGTATCTAATTCTCCTAATTGAAATAAAATCTAAACAAACTAAACATGCTCCAAACATGATACAAATTAGTAATTACATATCATACACATATATTCACAAAAATATGCTATCTAATTATATTTGCATTTAAACTAGCCAATTACCACGACATAATAATAATAACAATAATAATAAAAAAACTCAAATCAGGCTGGAGTCACCTGTCTTCTCCGGCAGGCACCGGAGCTGGGATGCCAGGCAATCGGCACCGGGCGGCGGTCGGAGGTCCACGACGAAGCAACAGGGCCACGAGCAGGGCGGACAGCAGGCGAACGAAACCGGCGGAGCAACAGTAGCAGACCACCGGACGAGCAGAGGGCGGTGGCCCTGGTGGCTGGACGGGAACACGACGTCGATGACGGGGCCGGCAAAGCAGGTTGGCATAGGCGTCGTCAGGCACTGTGGACAGCGACACCTAATTCCGGCGTCTGACGGGCAACTCAGGCGTTCGGCGAGGCCACTCCGGCGGACCTCCGGTGGCTGTGCAGTCACAGCGGGAGAAAGCAAAAAACAAAAGAAAAAAAAAACTTTTTCACTAGAAGACAAATCTGCACGGGTTCCGAAAATCTGATGTAATATTATTGCTGTTGTGTATTTTACATGTAACAAAGGACCGTATTTATAGCTAAGCTAGGACCCCTAAACTAGGAAAATAAAATCTAAAAAAATATATGCATTTAATATTCCGAAAATATACATATATATTTATGTATTTCACCATAAATACACATAATATATTTTCTAAATATTTTACAATAAATAATGCATATACACTATCCTATTTTAAGCAGTCCTATCTTTAGAAACTTCGCGACCTTCCATATTTAAATACTTCCTTTTTTTGACGCGTCGCATATGACATTTTGAACGTGCTACGCGCGGACCAAAATTAGGTGTTTACACTGGTAATGAGCTGAATCTTACCAGATGCGACATTTCAGTTACAAGGAAACACACACATTGCTTCAACAACTGCAAAAGGAGAGTTGGTACCTGTTGGATCACGGTGGAACTCCGGTATGATCTTTGACGGCGATCCTAGCTCCTTCGCTCCACGCAATCCTGCAAGAGGGGATAGACCGGGCGGTGACCCAGAATCCCTCTCCGATGCTTAAATGAGTATCTCGTACGGACTGGCAAGCAGTAATCTCAAGTAATGTATTTCAACGTAATTGATCTGAGGTGACCTCTGCCCTTTTATAGGCGAAGAGGTACCTCAGTTACCTGGTGAACCGTTGGGGGTGGTTAGCCCGTATCCCGCGTATCTCGGGTGTGATCCCGCCTATCTAGGCCATGATCTCGCTTATCTCGGCCGCGCCCCGCGTATCTCGGCCACGCTTCGTGTATCTTAATCACGTTCCGCGTATCTCGGCCACGCCCCGCGTATCTCGGCCTTATCCACTGATAATGAGTCCCGCCTAGCGGCGGGGACTCCAGAGTTATCTCGTTGTGTCACCGCTCGGGGCCCCTCGTCATCGTGACAGGGCCTATTGTTCTCAGGGATTCATCATCGGGGCCTACTCAGAGGCATCTCGTCGGGAGCGTTCAGCTAGCTTGTCAGGTCCGACTCTGTCGGGACCTCTCATCCTCGGACTCCCTTCGTCGGGATCCTTAGGCTGGGCCGCCTTGGCCTTCGTTTAGAGCCCACCGGGCCTATTTGCCGTTTCCTCACCGTTAAAGGGCCTAACGGCTGTAGTCGGACCCATCATTTGCCCCCAAGAAATGAGGGACTTTTAGTTCGTCGTGTCTTTCAACTCCCGACCTCCCGACCTCCCGACATTTGAATCGGGGATCTTTCCCTTGGCATAGTCACTCAATACTAGTCTTCTCATTCACGTTTCCTCGATGCTTTATGGATAACTGCCAAATCCGAGGGGACTCCTCGGTTCCCCAGTCATTAAATGCAGCAGATAGTGAAGCGACGTCTTCGGCACTCGTGCCTGATTTTTCGCGCCTGCTTTTTTCTGAAAAGTGCTTTTCAGGCTGTTTCATCATTACGCCCGTTGCCATTCTGCACGTTCCATCTCAACGGTCCAGATTAGAACGCTTCAACTTCGACGATTCGGATCAAAGTGTCCCTTCAACTATCCTTTTTGCCTATAAAACCCTAACCGTGGGTGTTGGATCACTTTTACCGTCTTCGAATTTTCAGGAGCTCTCTACAACCTTTGCGAATTCAAGCTCTTGCGGTTCCGAAGACCTTAGTGCTTTTCTGATCATCTTCCCGGCAACGCCCAGTTCATTCCTTCAACCTCCAATTCGTCATGTCTGGTAAGGATTTCTTCTTCGTTGCCTGCTCATCTTTTCCTTGTTTGCAGCTTTCCGAAAATCCCACTGTGCCTTCCTTGCCATTGCTACTTTTCAGACAGTGGATCCAGCTCTGAGGGAAGAAAGCCCTTCAACTTTGATTATGCTATGAATGATATCTCCAGCACCACTTATGATGCAGCTCTCCGGGAGGGATGCATCACTTCTACTTGGGAACCTCGTTTCCCGTATCCCTGGCCTCGCCCCTCGGGTAACCTTGAGGTTACTCGTCCCCGAAAAGGGGAGGTATTTGTCTCTACGGAGCAAGTATCAGCGGGGATCAGATTCCCCTTCTGTGGTAATCTGGTCGAGATGTGCCAGCATTACAAAACTCATCCGACCACCTTCTCTCCGCACGCCATTCGCCTGTGGAATGCTTTCCAGGTCCTCTGCTTCCGACAGCGGTGGGTATACAGCCTCAAGCTCTTCAGGACCTTCTACGGGATGAAGTGCAACGAGGCGGGGGTTTGCGCCTTCTACCCCCGGATGCCGAAGTGGAACAAGACGCAACTCGGGTTGTGCAACTGGACCACGGACACCAGGAAGGTGGTCAAGGGTCGGGGACTCCTAGTCGACACGAGGTCCGACAACAGCGGATGGAAAAGGAGCTACTTCTTCATCCAACTTTCTTCGATCCCATGGCCCCGATGGGAGGTGGAAGCACATTCCCCTCCTGCCTTCCACACCTATACTGACGAAGATTTCTAAACTCTTCAACTCATCCAGCTCTACCGATGGGGGGAGTCCTACACTCCCCTCGACGCCAATTCCCTCGTGGAGCGGGACCCGGTGAACGCCGGGATCCGACTCCTCGATATAATCTCCGGGGGCAGCTTTTCGACGGCCCCTCCAATATGGTTCCTTGGGTACATCTCTGACTCTTTTTCTTCTACTGTTTGCAGCCAAGAAGGTATCCGTGCTGACCAATCTGTTCCTTAAGTAGGGGGAGACCGACGTTGTTCGCCATTCGCAGAAGAGGAAGTCCGCCAAGAAGGCTGCTGCTCCGTCGGGGTCTCCTTCTGCGGAGCAGCCGAAGCGGAAGCGTGTGGAGGTGGACCAGCTCTTCGACGTCCAGAATGCTGAAGAAGGTAAAAAGCTCCGTCTCGCTATTAAATCGTACAGGAGGATGGTCCCGAAGGAGTTGATTCCTTCGACCATGGAGGCCCGCATTGCTGACGTCAAACGAGTCCTTCGAGGGGAAATTCCTCGTGTCCTAAAGGCGGGCTACTACAATTACCACGGGAAGGACCAATATATCTCCCGACGTATTGTTTGGTGTAAGAATCCTGATGAACTCCCTGATTACATTTCTGAAGCCTCTCGTCCTCTAGGTGCAGGTCGCTCAGGAGCTCCGTCGGGCGCTGAAGCTTCCGCGGGTGCACCACCCTCGACAGGGGCGCCTCCCTCAACTGGGGAGAAAACCCCGACCTGCGAACAATTTCTTCGGGTGGAAACCTTGGACTCCTCCGAGGAGACTGATGTGGGTGGCTCCCTTCGTCATCGTCGGAGGACGGGGCAGTCCCCCTTGAAAACAACCTCTCAGGGGCTGCCCCCTTCATCTTCTCCGCAGCAGCGACAGCCGTCGCCCATCCACGACTTCACTCCTTCCCCCGCCCGGGTCGAGCCGGAGGCGCGCCCCTCCACGACTCGTGCTGGCCCTCCTCATTTCCCTCTTGACGGGAGTTTCTACAGGGCCTTCGACTCCGCGCAGGTGAATGCTCCCTGGACCCCAATCCAAACACTGCAAGGGGTCCAGCTTCGACAAGGGGATGCCCATGAAGAACTGGCTCTACATCTGCTGGCAGGCTCGATCATGCCCACCATGCGGTATCCGATTTCCCTGAATCGGGAGGCGATGCGTCGGGATGTTCGAGAGATGTCCCTGCGTCGGATAGAGGTAAAACTTCGCTTCTCCTTCTTCATTGGTAAGGCTGGTTGTTTGTCCATTAACACTTTTCTTTCTTCTATCGTAGGAGCTCGGGGACTTCAACCGTCTTTTTGGGTACCTCTTTGCCTATGATGAGTCCCGGGAGCGGGACCGGGCGGCCATCGCCAAGCTTAAGGAGGATCTTGCGGCCTCCAAATCTTCGCGGGGGAAACTTGCCAAGGAGCAGGCCATCCTCGACCAAAAGGTTCAGGACCTCCAAAAGCAGGTCGGCGATTTCGAGGGGCTCCTGAGGCGGGAGCGACAGGAGCGGCAGACTGCTGAGGACAAGCTGGTCCTCGAGAAGAAGGCTCTGGAGGAGCAAGTTGCGGGGGTTCCCGCGCAGCTGGTCGCGGCCGAGATCAAGGGCCGGGAGGATTATCGGAGGTCTGAAGACTTCCAGGCTGATGCTGTGAAGTTCTTCGGCGCGGAGGTGGAGAACACTTTCTTCAATGCGGTTGAGGAGCTCCACCTGGAGTATGGCGACGCCATCAACTTCGACAAGTCTCATTCTCTCGCTCCCTTCGCGAAGAAATACTTTGCACTTTCGGAGGAGAGTGATGGGGGGAGCACTCCCGCCATTGTCGAAGACGCAACAGAGCTTCCAAGTGCTGATGCTCCGATAGTCGATCCTCCTGCGGCTGACCCTGTGGAGCCATCTGCCGCCGACCTCGCGGACCCAGCTCCCGTAGATGCCGCTGACAAGGACCAAGCCTAACTGCTTAACTTTTAAAGTCCTTGTATCTTCCTCGCTTTTGTAATCGTCGCGCCTTTGAGCCCTTATCAATTATCAGACTTTCTTAGTCCCGATTTTTCTCAACGCACTTCTCCGAGTGGCTTTACTATACTTGCTTAGGTCGATACCTCGACACTTAAGACATTCTCGTACATTACTCAAGACGATTTACTAACTTGCACCACTTAAGGCGACTTACCATCATGCACCACTTAAGGCGACTTTCCAATGCTTAGAATAAATCCAAGAAACATGCATCACTTAAGACGACTTAATTTCGCGCATCACTTAAGAGGTCTTTTCAGCACTTAGAATAAATCTAAGAATCATGCACCACTTAAGGCGACTTTTCTCGTGCACCACTCAAGGCGACTTTTCTCGTGCACCACTCAAGGCGTCTTTATAATGCTTAGAGTAAGTCTAAGAATAATTCTGATCGGAAGCAACCTCTTTATTTATTGATGGCACAAAATTGGCTTACATCGAATTAAACGATAAACAGCATACACCACTTAAGGCGATTTTACATTGGGCACCACTTAAGGCGACTTTCATCGGGCACCACTTAAGGCGACTTTCATCGGGCACCACTTAAGGCGACTTTCATCAAACATGGAGTTTCTTCAAGTGTTCGCCACTAAAAGAATGCTTCAATACTCTACCATCGAGGTCTTCCAATTTGTATGCATTTGGAGCTGGCATCCCCACGACCTTATAAGGTCCTTCCCATTTTGGTGACATCTTGTTGATTCGATCCAAAAGGGTAAACTCGTTGCGACGCCAAACCAGCTCCCCGACGAAGAACTGTCGGGACTTAACTCGCCGATTGTAGTACCTGGCCGTCGCCAAACGCATTCGAGCTTGGACTTCATCGGCTTCCCGCCTCTTCTCTTCGAGCAAGTCCAAGTCCAGACGTCTCATCTCATCATTCGTCAGAGGCTCGTAATATCTCATCCGATGGGACGCCACTGCTACCTCCACTGGGGCGACAACCTCCGTGCCATAAACAAGGCCAAACGGAGTCTCCCCTGTTGATCGTTTGGGTGTCGTTCTAACAGCGCAAAGCACGTTTTCCAGTTCGTTCAGCCATTTGCCCTTCAAGGCATAGACCCTCTTCTTCAGGCCATCCATCACGATTTTGTTGGCTGATTCCACCTGACCGTTAGTCTGAGCATGGCGTACGGAAGCTGTCCGATGCTCGATGTTCAACTCCTCCAGATACTCCCTCACCTGAGAGCCGTTAAACGGTGGACCATTGTCGCTGATCACCACCTTAAGAATCCCGTATCTGGACACAATGTGAGTCTGGAGGAACTTGACGATCTGGGACCCCGTCGTTCTAGCTAATGCCTTTGCCTCTATCCATTTCGAAAAATAATCGATAGCTACAAGTAAATACTTACATTGACCTTGTGCTTGTGGAAGAGGTCCCACCAACTCGATGCCCCACTGCGCGAAGGGCCAAGCGCTCTTGATGGACGTCAGATTGACAGCCGGAGCCATGATACTCGGGGCGTACCTCTGACACGCGTCACAGGATCAGACCAACGCCGTCGCCTCCTTGCTCATTGTGGGCCAATAATAACCCAAGTTCGGCACTTTGCTCATAATGGATCGGGCCCCTTCATGACAAGCCGCGACCCCTTCATGCACCTCCTTCAGGATTCGATTTGTGTCGGGCTATGCCACACACTTCAAGTATGGAGTCGAGAACCAGCCCTTCTTGTATAGCTGATTGTCCAGCACCACGTAATTAGCCGCGATCCGACGTATCCTGTCGGCTACTACTTTATCATCGGGGACTGCCCCCGTAGTCAGGTATGCGACTATCGGGGTCATCCAAGTGGGCTCCTCCTCCGACCTTGCTTCAATGGCACACACCTGTGTCGGGTCGGTGGTTGATAAGATCACATTTTCCAAGAAATGCACCTTCCGATTTTCTTCCAAGGGTGCCCCCAGGGCAAATTTGCTCAAGGCGTCTGCTTCTACGTTTTCTTCCCTCGGGATTGCCTCGATGTCGAAGCTTTTAAATCTCTCCTTCAAGGTTTGTACCTCGCGTAGGTACTTCTTCATTATCGGGCTCCTCGCTTCGTATCGCCCTTGAACCTGGTTTACGATTAAAGCTGCGTCACACTTCACTCTCAAGTGATCGACTCCAGTGCCTTTAGCAACTTTCAGGCCCGTGATAAGAGCCTCATACTCCGATTCGTTGTTTGTGGCCTTGAATGTTAAAGCCAAGGAGTATCGTAGTGGCTCACCTCCACCCGGTGGTACTAACAAAAAGCCTGCTCATTATCCGTCCGAACTCGAGGAGCCATCCCTGTACATCTCCCAAGTATTTTCTTCATTTGGCTGTTCTGATTGCTCTGCCCTCTCTAGTTGTTTTTCTGTCGGGATCGGGACCTCCATGGTTGCCCCCTCTACAGGGCCCGCTTCCTCTAGATCGGGGGCTGTAGATTCTGCTATGAAATCCGCCAATGCCTGGCCCTTAATGGCCGTTCTTGGAGCAAAGTATATGCGAAACTCACTAAGCTCTACTGCCCATTTTACTAATCTCCCCGATGCATCTGGTCGGTTCAAAAAATGCTTCAAAGGCTGGTTCGTCAACACAGTGATCTCGTGTGCGTGGAAGTAAGGCCTTAGCTTCCGAGCAGTAATAATCAAGGCAAAGAGATACTTCTCAACCGGAGGATAATTCAATTATGACTTGGCAAACGCCTTGCTTACATAATAGACGGGGACTTGATTACCCTCGACAACCTTCACTAATACAGAGCTAATAGCAAATTCAGAAACAGCCAAGTAAAGATAGAGCGGCTCGCCTGGAACCGGTTTTGCCAACAGCGGGAGGGTGCGAAGGTGCTGCTTGAGTGCTTGGAACGCTTCTTCACACTTGGCGGTCCACTCAAACTTCTTGTTGGCCCTCAGGACTTCAAAAAATGGCATTGATCGATCGCTGGCTTTGGACAGGAAGCGATTCATTGCAGCCAGTCAGCCATTCAGCACTTGTACCTCCCGATGGTTTATCGGAGACTTCATCTCCTCAATCGCCCTCAGCTTCTCGGGATTCACCTCAATTCCTCTCCGGCTCACCATAAAGCCCAAAAATTTCCCTGAGTGGACTCCGAAGGCGCATTTCATCGGGTTTAAGCGAACCTGATGAAGCCTCATCCGCTCAAACGCCATGGCTAGGTTGTGCACATGATCCTCAGCTTGTCGGGACTTCACCAGCATGTCATCCACGTAAGCTTCCATGGTCTCTCCCAGCATATCTCCGAACAACTTATTCACCATGCGCTGATAGGTTGCCCCGGCATTGATTAACCCGAAAGGCATGACATCGTAGTGATAGATGTCACTGTCTGCATAAAACGCTGTGTGAGGAGCGTCCTCCTTAGCCATCTTGATCTGGTTGTAGCCCGAATACGCATCCATGAAGCTCAACAGCTCATGTCCCGATGTTGCATCCACCAACTGGTCGATTCTCGGGAGTGGGTAACAGTCCTTCGGGCAAGCCTTATTCAGGTCGCGGAAATCCACACATATCCGCCATTTCCCATTAGTCTTCTTCACCAGTACCGGATTAGCGACCCAAGTCTGGAATCGGAGCTCCTTAATAAACCCAGCATCGAGCAACCTGTCCACCTCCTGTTGGATCGCGATCTTCTTGTCTGTGCCCATCGGACGCCTTTTCTGCGTGATAGGTTTGATCGCGGGATCTATCTTCAGCTCGTGTACGATCACATCGGGGCTGATTCCTGGCATATCGCTCGGGGACCAGGCAAACAGCTCCTTGAACTTTTTCAGTAGGTCGATCAACTCTCGGGCTGTCTCTTCGGTCAAAGCAGACCCGATTTTCACCTTCCTCTGGGGTCCGTCGATCTCAACTTCTTTTAGATCTTCTATGGGGGCGGGACGCCCAAACTCCTCTCTAGGATCTGTATCTGTCTGGAGGACAGTCATGGCCTCTCGCCTCCTCCTTCGGGTGGCGTTAACATAACATTTTCGGGAAGCCACCTGGTCACCCTTGACCTCTCCGACTCCGTGGTCGGTCGGGAACTTCATCTTGTGGTGAACAGTCGAGGCAACTGCCATCAGGGGGTTGGTGGTAGTTCTCCCGATGATTGCGTTGTAAGTCCCTGCGGAGTCAACTACCACAAACTCGACGTTCCTTCTTTCTGATTTCCACCCGCTGCCAAACTCCACTGGCAAGGTGATCACCCCTAGCGGATAGGAGGTGGAGCCAGAGAAGCCGACCATCGGGAAATTCGCCTCCTTCAGGTCTTTCTTCGTTTTTCCCATAGCCTCCAGCGCGTCCATGAATAGAATATCGGAGGAGCTCCCTCCGTCGATCAGAATTCGCTTCATCTCGTACCCGTCTACATCCAAGGTCACAACTAAGGCGTCGTCGTGCGGAGTCTCCACGCCTATGAGATCCTCCGACGAAAAGGAGATCACCATCTCTTCCTTCAGGGTCCAGGATCGAGACCTCTTACCCAGCACCACAGCCGTAGGAATTCTAGAGGCGTAAACCTCCCGAGAGGACGAGGTATCACCTCCAGCAGCAAATCCTCCGTGAATCACATTGATGGTGCCCCGTCGTTCTTTGCGGGCACCGAACGGCTCCGGGTCGGACCTCTTCTTCTTTGGGGACCGATCGTGGGATCGAGAACGGGACCGCGATCGAGATCGAGAGTGGGATCGACACCGCTTATCCCCGACGAACTCCTTGAGCTTCCCCTTCTGGATCAGCTTTTCGATCTCCTTCTTCAGCTCCCGACAATGGTTGGTGTCGTGACCATTTCGGCGGTGAAACCGGCAGTAGCGATCCGTGCGGGATCCCAAGAATTCTCCATCCTTCTTTGGGGGATACCTGGAGATACCTTGTCGTTCCATGACCGTTAGTACCTCCGCCATGGAGCAGTTGAGAGGAATGTCGAGATCCTCCCGCTTGTCCTTCCTTGAAGAACGCCTATCATCTCTCCGATCGGAACGGCCTCGATTCCGACTGCTTTCGGGTTTACCCTTTGACTTTCGATCGTCGAAAGGTTTAACCGACTGCTTCCCTTTGTTCGACTTTGGGGGCTCCAGCTCTCCAGCGG
The DNA here is from genome assembly GCA_036873135.1 of Clarkia xantiana subsp. parviflora. NCBI lineage: Eukaryota > Viridiplantae > Streptophyta > Magnoliopsida > Myrtales > Onagraceae > Clarkia > Clarkia xantiana. Next base: position 22,978,900 of record JAPTYO010000012.1, read on the forward strand.
CTATCTTCGTCTCCTGAACATCGATTTTCCGTTTCACCCTCTTCTGTAGTGCCTCCATATTCCATACAGCTTTCTCAGCCACGCTGTGCATTAGGTCGGAACCGTAGGGGGCCGTTAGGTTCCGAATGAAGGTACGGATGGTTTCACCCTCCGAGATCTCCTCATCAATCTCTGCCACACTGGCAGTGTACCGCTGGTAATAGTGTGCCAGCGATTCGTCGGGCCTCTGTACCACCTGGGTGAGGGACTTCACACTCTTCAGCAAACGCCTGCGGCCTTGGTACTGCTGAATGAACCGATCGTGCATATCTGCCCAGCAAGTGATGCAGCCTGGGGGCAGACTAAAGAACCAGGTCAGGGCTCTTTCCCCAAGGGTGTTCGGGAACAGCGTACACACTATATCTTCATTCGGGGCTCTTCCCAGACACGCCATGAGGTGCTTCTGGACATGACGAACCGGATCTCCTTCGCCGTCGTATTCCTTTATTGTGGGGATACCTAGCCCTGGCGAGGCTAGGGTGTCGATGAGTCGAGGAACGAAGGGATGAGTAGATCGATCCCTCAGCTCCGACACCAGCGGCTTCTGCTCTCCCATGCAGATGTTCACGATTTTTACCACCTGATCGGGGGTGATGGGACCATTCATGGGAATGGTCCTGTGCTGTATTGGTCCCGGTCCATCAACTACGAATCTCTCTGGCTGGACGGACTCTCCATTCCTGTTGGGGCCTCGGGGTTGAGCCTCCCGCACGTTTCGAACCTCTGCTGGTGAGGGTGCTTCTTCCAGTGGGGGCATCTCCTCTTGCCTCCTCGCAGCCTCTCTCCGATCCAAGAGAGCCTCCACGGCCGCCAAAAACATAGGCATGGCTTCTGCCACAGCCCTCGTCAGGTCCGCAGCTGGGGGAGCCTCCTGCTCCCTATTCCCCTGGTGCTGAGCAGCAACATCTTCAGGACCTTCATTATGCCCCCCTGTCTGGGAGAGCTCAGCAGCGGGATGGTTCTGGTTTTCCTCCTGTTCTGGTAGTGAATTCAGAGTCGTCACAACGGGATAACGGGAACCACCGGATTGTCCTTGCCTTCTTTGCTTGCCAGCCGCCATCGAACGAGTAGAAGGCATATCAGCTTTTTGTTAGTTTCCCACAGACGGCGCCAATGTTGGATCACGGTGGAACTCCGGTATGATCTTTGACGGCGATCCTAGCTCCTTCGCTCCACGCAATCCTGCAAGAGGGGATAGACCGGGCGGTGACCCAGAATCCCTCTCCGATGCTTAAATGAGTATCTCGTACGGACTGGCAAGCAGTAATCTCAAGTAATGTATTTCAACGTAATTGATCTGAGGTGACCTCTGCCCTTTTATAGGCGAAGAGGTACCTCAGTTACCTGGTGAACCGTTGGGGGTGGTTAGCCCGTATCCCGCGTATCTCGGGTGTGATCCCGCCTATCTAGGCCATGATCTCGCTTATCTCGGCCATGCCGCGCGTATGTCGGTCACGCTTCGTGTATCTTAATCACGTTCCGCGTATCTCGGCCACGCCCCGCGTATCTCGGCCTTATCCTCTGATAATGAGTCCCGCCTAGCAGCGGGGACTCCAGAGTTATCTCGTTGTGTCACCGCTCGGGGCCCCTCGTCATCGTGACAGGGCCTATTGTTCTCAGGGATTCATCATCGGGGCCTACTCAGAGGCATCTCGTCGGGAGCGTTCAGCTCGCTTGTCAGGTCCGACTCTGTCGGGACCTCTCATCTTCGGACTCCCTTCGTCGGGATCCTTAGCCTGGGCCGCCTTGGCCTTCGTTTAGAGCCCACCGGGCCTATTTGCCGTTTCCTCACCGTTAAAGGGCCTAACGGCTGTAGTCGGACCCATCAGTACCTAGAATACTGAAAAGTATCTCTATGGCATGTGTCGGACCTAAATCTAACATAAGACGATTATAGTGTTTTGAAAACATGTAATTTTTTTTAACGAATTAAACACCTAAGCATACAATCGGTCTGCGATCAGTAATTCGAGTTCGGGGGTTCTATTACGAATTAAGAAAAACTATTTTTTAATTACGCCCTTTCGGTACTTAATTAACCTATTTGCCCATTTAAAATTTAAACATGCTTTTACGATGAATTAATTTAAAAATATCAAAATTTTACACATGAATCATTATTAGTAACAAACTTAATTTAAAAAATTGATTATGCATCTAAATCTTTTAATTGAGATAAATTCTGAATGAAACTAAACATGCTCAAAATTATAGTGCAGCTTAATAATTACATATCATACACATATACTAAAAAAAACATGTTATCTAATTAATCTACATTTAAACTAGTTAATTAAAGAATAAATAACAATATTTAAAGAATAACAAAAAAATAAAGTAAAAATTTAATTAAACTATTAAATAAATAAATGAGTATATATATATATATATATATATATATATAATTAAAAAAAAGACAGCGGGACAGGAAACTCACCTTCAGGAGGGCAACAACGGGCGCCGGCAACTACCAGGGTGACGGCGAGGAGTGGGCAACGACGTGGACCACGGCTCCGGGACGACAGTGACGTGACGGCACCGGTAGGAACGGAGGATTCCGGAGGGCCGGTCGAACGAAGGTTGCCGGAAGGACTAGGCGAGGGTGACCGGAGCAGAGCTTCCAGTGGCGAAGGCGACCAGAGCAGAAGACGCGCGGCGCAGGTCGGCTCGGGGATGGCGGGCGAAAGCGGTCGGAGTCTGGAAGGCACGTCAGGCGAACTTGGTGGCTCACTGGGACAGGAGCGGCGCCGGCAACTACCAGGGTGGAGCTCCGGTGGTAAAGGAAGATACAGGTGTGAGAAAAAAAAAATCAAGCACGAATTTCGAGAATAATAATACTTTATTGCTGTCTAGGTTTTTTTTTTTTTTGTTGTTTACACTGATACTAGGGACTATTTATAGCTAACCTAGACCCAAAAATTAGGAAAAAAAATATATTTGCTCTAATATACTCTCAATAAATCCGAAAAATATATATATATATATATATATATATATATATATATATATATATATATATATATATATATACATATGTTTATGAATCTTTCCATAAATATATACTATATATTTTCTGATTATTACATCATATTTAATGCATATATACTATCCTAATTTAAACTGAGTCCATTTTGGCAACCCCATGACCTTCCATATTTAGATATTTTCTTTTTTTAAACGCGTTACACATAACATTTTTAACATGTTACATACGTGTCGCGCGTACCAAAATTAGGTGTTTACAGCTTGCCCCTCTTTGGTCAGACTCCCGTAGAATGCATTCGATGAAGTTTGTCCAAAGACGAGTAAACACTAAGTTTGTCTAGGAACTATATCCTCTTCCGGGTCTTCAAGTCTCCAAGGTGGCCTTTGGCTTTATTGATGGTGCGAAAAAGTAGAGCCTCTGTTGGCGGTGTAGAAAATAAAGCCTCCAGTGGCGTGCGAAAAAGTAAAGCCTCCAGTGGCGTGCAGTAAAGTAAAATCTTGATCGACGACGACTCCAGTGGCGAGCGACAAGAAAAAGCCTCCAGCGGCGTGCAATAAAGTAAAACCTTAATCGATGATGCCTCCAGTGACGAGTGATACGAAAAAGCCTCCAGTGGCGTGTATCGGAGAACTCTAGTGGCATCTGTCGGAGAAGAGCCTCTAGTGGCGTCCGTTGGAGAAGTGCCTCTAGTGGCGTGACTTGCGAAGGCTGAATACTAAGGCTTCGTTTGTCGGGTGACTCTCAGAAAACTGGAAAACTTCAGATCCTGATTGTCGGTTGTGACTTGTAGGAATAGACCGTAACAGTCCTACTCACCCTTTGAGTGGTGACTTGCGAGAGCAGACTGTAACTGTCCCGCTTGCCGTGAAATTGACTCGTAGGAACAGACTGTAACAGTCCTACCCATCCTTGAATGGTTACTCGCGAGAGCAGACTGTAACCGTCCCGCTTGCCGTGACGTTGACTTGGAAAACGCTGTACAGTAGATAATACACAGGCGCACGAATGTTCGTCCCTAATTTTTGCCTAAATTGCGCATGGTGGGACAACTTAGCGGGATCTTTCTCTCTCTCTCTCTCTCTCTCTCTCTCTCTCTCTCTCTCTTTTTTTTTTTTTGAGAATTTCTCTTTTTTCTCTCCTTTTGCCACGGTCGATTGAGAGATTTCCGACCGTGCCCCTCAGATTTTTATTTTTATTTTCTCTCCTTTTACCATAATTGCAATTTCTGAATTTGAAACCATGCCCCTCATTTTCTGATTTTGCCTAGGCCGCCCTTTCGGGTTTTCAACCTAGCGGAAGCACTCTTTATTTGGTAGCCGTTTAAAGGGTGGCTATGGCCGTATCTTTGTTTTCCTCATTTGCTGTTGCGGAATATCTTTTTTAGTAGCCAATTTCGGGTTGATTAAGGCCCGTCCTTTATTCTTACCTCGATGCGGAAGTATTTGTAGCCGTTTGAGGGTGGCTGTGACCCTTCTCTCACCTTCTTCAATGGCGGGAGCTTCTTTTGATTGTAGCCATTTGGAGGGTGGCTGTGGCCCTTCCAAAATTCTCCCGCCTTACAGGGTTCGCGGGAGTCACTCTTTATATGTAGCCATTTGAAGGGTGGCTGTGGCCCTTTCAAGAATGCAGTTTGAAAATCTCAGGTAAGTAGCTCAGGATGCTCTATGAAGCTTCTCGTCATTGCTACTTACGGCCCTGGTTTTTTTTTTTCAACTCTCCTATTACCATGATTGTCCTTTCTGATTTTCAATCATGCCTCTCATCCCTAACTTTTGCATAAGTCGCCTTTACAGGTTTTCGACCTAGCGGGAATTTTTTTTTTCTCGCTTTTTTTTTTTTTTATTTATGCTTTACACGGAGAAACTGCTCTTTTCAGGCATAATACATTTTAAGTGCGTCTGCGTTGACTGGACTAGGAAGATCTTGACCGTCCATATCCGTGATGATCAGCGCACCTCCCTTGAACACCTCTTTGACCACGTAGGGTCCTTCGTACTTTGGCGCGAACTTCTCTCGCGAATCAGGATTGACACGCAGTACTTTACGCAACCCCAGGTCTCCCGGTTGGAAATTACGTGGTCGCACCTTCTTGTCAAAGGCTCTAGCCATCCGTTGTTGGTAACATTTCCCATGACATAGTGCCGTGAGACTCTTTTCGTCGATGAGGTTCAACTGTTGGTACCTATGTCTAGCCCATTCTACCTCGTCGAGCCCTGATTCTGCCAGGATCCTTGCAGAGGGGATCTCCACTTCCACGGGTAGAACAGCTTCAAATCCGTATACGAGAGAAAACGGAGTTACCCCGGTTGAAGTACGGATCGAAGTTATGTATGCCAAGAGTGCCCAAGGTAGCATATTATGCCAATCTTTGTATGTGACTGTCAACTTCTCAATGATCTTCTTTATGTTTTTATTCACTTCTTCCACCGCGCCGTTCATATGAGGGCGGTATGGGGACGAATTTCTGTGCTTGATTTTGAGTTGAACACATAAATCGATTATCAACTTGTTGTTGAGGTTCTTGGCATTGTCCGTGATTATTGTCTCGGGCACCCCGTAACGGGCAACAATGTCTCTTCGTAAGAAACGTTCAAACGCTTTTGCAGTAACTGACGCAAGTGTGACAGCCTCTATCCACTTGGTGAAATAATCAATTGCCACCAAAATGAACCTGTGGACGTTAGATGCATTTGGTGAAATGGGACCGATCACGTCAATTCCCCACATTGAAAAAGGTCACGGAGAAGACATCGGATGCAACTCATTTGGCGGCACGTGAATCTGACTAGAGTACACCTGGCATAAGTGGCATCGCCGGACGTGCTCCACGCAGTCTGACATCAGGGTAGTCCAAAAATAGCCCATCCTCATGATTTTTCTCGCGAGCATGTGACCGCTCATGTGCGGTCCACAGCTTCCTTCGTGGACTTCCTCCATCAATCGCTTCGCCTCTTCCGAACCTACACATCTCAAAAGGGTGGCATCAAAAGATTTTCTATAAAGAACCTCACCACTAAGAAAGTAATTGCATGCCATCATGCGGATGGTTTTCCGATCCTTGCTACTTTACCCTCGGGAAACTCGCCTGACTGCAAGTATCTCTTTATATCAATGAACCAGGGTTCACCATCTGATTCTTCAAGTGTGCAACAATATGCAGGACGCTTGTTTACTTCAATCTCGAGAGGCTCTATGGAATTCCCGTCTGAGATATTCACCATCGATGCGAGGGTTGCCAACGCATCTGCGAATTGGTTTTTACTCCGAGGCATCTGCGTGAATGTTATTTCCTCAAAATTCTCGCTCAACTCTTCGATATGCTGATGATATGGTTGCAACTTGGGATCTCTTGTTTTCCATTCTCCCAAGGTTTGGAGAATGATCAGCATGGAATCTCCATAAACCTCCAGTTCATGTATCTTGAAATCAATTGCCGCTCGCAACCCGAGAATGCATGCTTCGTATTCCGACACGTTGTTGGTGCATGGAAAAGTAATCTTTGCTGCTACAGGAAAATGTTGACCTTTTGAGGATACGAGTACTGCCCCTACACCACATCCGGTGGAGTTTGCAGCTCCATCAAAATACATTCTCCACATGCTTCCACTTTCTGTCTCTTCTTCCACGTGAAGTATGTCGCTATCCGGAAGCTCGTGACTTGCTTGATGATCGTCATCAATGGGAAACTCAGCTATATGATCTGCAATAGCCTACCCTTTTATAGAAGTACGAGGAATGAACTGTATGTCGTACTCAGCAAGCTGGACCTGCCATTTGGCGACATTCTTCATTAATGCCGCCTTCTCTAGTATGTATTTCATGGGATTCAACTTATAAATGAGATGTATGGTGTAATACAACGTATACTGTGTCGCTGCATCACCCATACTAACGCACAACTTGTCCTTTCAACCTCTGTGTATTTGGCCTCTCCTTCAGTGAAATTCTTGCTGAGGTAATAAATGGCGTGCTCTGTCTGGCCATCTTCATCTAGTTGCCCCAACATGCATCCCAATGATCCTTTTCGAATCGCCAGATACAAAATAAGCGGCCGACCCGGAGTGGGTGGGACCAGGACTTGTGAATTGACGAGATATTCTTTGATTGAATCGAAGGCATACTGACACTCTTCATCCCATTCAATCAATGCATTTTTCCGCAAGAGGCGGAACAAAGGTTGACATTCGTCATATTGGCGATGAACCTCGCGATGTAATTCAAATGTCCGAGCAAGCTTCTGACCTCCTTGACGGTAGACGGTGCTGGAAGGTCTAGTATCGCCTTGACCTTGTCGGGATCCACTTCTATACCCTTCTTGCTGACTATAAAGCCCAGCAACTTACCGGATGTTACTCCGAACGTGCATTTTGCTGGATTTAGCATGAGCTTAAACTTCTTGAGTCGTTCAAAGAGCATCTGCAAGTTAACAAGGTGGTCTTCATCTTCGTGGGATTTCGCGATCATATCATCGATGTACACTTCTATCTGCTTATGCATCATGTCATGGAACAATGTCACCATTGCTATCTGGTAAGTTGCCCCCGCATTCTTGAGTCCGAAAGGCATGACCTTGTAGCAAAACGTGCCCCACATTGTGATGAAGGTGGTTTTTGACTTGTTCTGTTCTGCCATCTTGATTTGATTGTATCCAGAGAACCCATCCATGAATGAGAACATGTTGTGCCGTGTCGTGTTATCGACTAACATGTCAATATGAGGGAGTGGAAAGTTTTCCTTCGGACTAGCCTTGTTGAGATCTCGATAATCAACACAGACTCGAACACGGCCATCCTTCTTCGGTATAGGGACAATATTGGCGATCCACTCGGAGTAGTTGCACACCTCAAGGAACCCCGCGTTAATTTGCTTTATGATCTCTTCCTTGTTCTTGAGGAGTAACTCTGGACTCTGCCGCATTAAATGTTGTCTTTTGGGCTTGAACTTCTCAGTATCTATGGGCTGAGTATGTTGCACAATCGCTGTATCTAAACCTGGCATGTCAGAATATGACCAAGCAAAGATCTCTTTGTACTCGTCTAGTAGCTCGATCATCTGGGCTTTCTGAGAAGGATCAAGAGTTGCCCCAATTTTGAGCTCTCGGGGTTCTTCCTTCGTACCGATGTTAACTATTTCGATAGTTTCGGCAGTTGATAGCTTTTTCTCTTCAAATCTCTCGAGGTTCTCTCTTATTTCGATCGGAACATGTTCATCAGTATATTCCTCTGATGGAATCACATCGTCATGGTTTTCGTGTTTTCTTGTATTTTTCCTACGATAAGGAAAATAACCGGAATCAATACGAATTTGACGGGAAATAATGAAAATTAGTAAAATTGAAATAAAGGGATTTATTTATATTGATAAGATCATGAAAATATCCCTCTTTCCTATGCGGGGCTCATGATCTTGCCGCGCAAAGGAGTAAACAGAAACTCATAAATCTTACTCATCGCTAAGCGAAAGAGCATAAACCGGAATCGAAAACCAATTGGTGATTGCTTCTCCTTCAACAAATGGTCGGACATAAATGCCTTGGGGAACTTCTTCGAGGATGGCTCCAACTGTGGTGTCAACGATGAATAGTCCGGCCATTGCTTGTAATGCCTCATCTTCATCAGTTCGAATGACCTGAGCTGGCCCTGGTAAAGTGACTGATAGTGGCGGAATGTTCATAGGCCTCCACCTTCTAGCGAATCGTCTCCCCTAGAAATCCATCAGTTGTTGCTCTCCATGTGCACTTTGATCATCTTCTTAGAACGGGGAACACCCTAGCCCGTATCTGCATACACTTTCCTTCAGCTGGAGTGGACGCGGGATTCCTTGACACCTGATACCCAGGCCTTGACCCGGGACGATATTATTCTTCAACATGAACCTTCCTACTATGATGTTTGCTTTGCTCAGCGTTGGCTCTCCCCAATCTCTGATGACGGAGATTAGCTCAAAAGAATTGTATGCGGGTGGCTCATCTCCACTGGTGTTGATGACAGGGACCGCCGTTTCTTGATAGATGTTGTGATCACCTTCTCCCCTGATTTCCACCAGGCGGTTGTTGATCACGTACTTCAGCTTCTGGTGTAGGGTGGATGGAACTGCCCCAGCCGTGTGGATCCATAATCTTCCCAAGAGAAGACTGAAAACATTCGGGATATCCATGACCCAGAAAGTTACATAAAAAATGTTCGGACCAATCTCCAGCTGTAACTCGATCTCTCCATATACTTCCTTCTTCGTACCATCGAAAGCTCGAACCACCGACTTGCTCGTACAGATATGGGATAGGTCAATCTTCATTTTCTTGAGCGTGGATAATGTGCAAACATCGACTACCGAGCCACCGTCATTCATGACCTTCGAAAGCACAAATCCGTTACACTTGCAGACGATGTGGAGGGCTTTCACATGGTTCTGACCGTCGACTCCTAGATCATCATCCCCGAAATAGATCTGGTTCGAGAATATAGAGCCAATAACATTCCCCATCTGTTCAGAAGAGGTCTCTTTCGGCACTAACACTTCTTTGAACACATTCATGAGAGCTTCATGGTGACTTTCTGAGCTTAAGAGGAGAGCAAGCAAAGAAATTTGAGCCGGAGTCTTGCGGAGCTGATCGATCACTTTGTCCTCTCCTTCCTTCATGAACTTTACAAAGTCCACAATTTCTTCGTCAGTCACCTTCTTCTTCGATGCTACTTCTACAACCTTATCTTTAGCAACATCCTCCATGTACGAACGACCCGAACGTGTCATGATCATAACATGATCATCTGGTTTTGCTGCCCCGACTATCTGAGCTTCGTAATTCCAAGGGACCTTCTTGTTGCTTTCATATTGGAAAGGAGTCGGGCCCTGCATCACTAGCGGCAACCTGGCTGACTGTTCAGGCACATAATTAAGTACGAATGGCGTGATTACTGCAATAGCGACATCTTCTGACGACTCCTCTTTGAGAGAGATCATGTTGATGGATGATGATGAACCAGCATTGTGTTGCGGCAAAGGGTTTGTCTTGACATTAGGAGGAGGGATTGGGTTGAGAATAAGGAGCTTATTGTCAATGAAGTCTTGAATCTTGTGCCTCAGACGGGTGCATTTCTCTATCGAGTGTCCAGCTACTCCCATGTGGAACTCGCATCTCGAGTTTGGATCGTCATTGAGTACTTTCGAATCTGGCCTCATGAACTCGGGGCCGATGAGGTTTTGTTCCAACATCTTCTGGTATACCTCAGCCATTGACACAAGTAAAAGGGTGAAGGCCCTTGTTTCTCTCTGCCTGAAATTAGCTCGATTTGCTTGTCCGCCCGTAAAGGAGGGTTGTGGAGCCGGGGTACTTGAGTCACTGGCTGAGCCGTGGGGGTTGTCAACTGTATCGGGTATACAGAGCTTACAGTTGCATCTTTCGGGAGCGGCTTTTTGGCGCCACCCTTTTTTAGACCGTCTCCTTGGTAGCCTTTGAGAGGATCTTCAATCTTCCCCATTCGGATTCCTTGCTCAATCATCTCTCCGGATTTCACCAGGTCGGCAAAATTTGCAGAAACATGTCCCAATAAATGGGAGTAGTAAGCTCCCTTTAAAGTTCCGATGAACATAGATACTGCTTCTGTGTCTTCCAGTGGTGGTCGGACTCCGGCGGCCTTCTCTCTCCACGCCTGCATGTAGCTTCTGAAGGATTTTCCGCCAGTCATCCCCATGCCTTGAAGATCCATGCGGGTCAGAGCAGTGTCCAGATTAAACTTGTATTGGCGAACAAAAGCGTTAGCCATTTCCTCCCAGGTTGAGATATCACCAGCCTTCAAGCTGACAAGCCAAACCAAAGCTGGTCCTTTCAAGCTCTCTTGGAACGTCTGGATCAAGAACTTCTCGTACTGCTGATAAGGGGCCATCTTTGCAAGGTAAATCCTCAGGTGGACGATGGGATTTCCGGTGCCATCATATTTCTCGAAATCAGGCACTTTGAACTTCTCTGGTCTTGACATGTCAGGGAACAAGCATAAGTTGGAGTAACCAATGCCCCCTTCTGCTCAAGTCCGGACAGAGCCTTCATCTATTCCTCCATTTTCTTCAAGCGGCGATCCTGCTCTGATTCGATGACCGGTGATGATGTGAATACATTTCTACCGGTAGCACCTTCTTGGTTCACGTGCCCATATATTGTTGTTGGATTCGGAAAGACATACGGTTTTGGTGCGGATTGGTCCGGTATGACTAAAGACGGGGGTTGGTCACGAGGAGGTTCTACCATGACCTCGGGAAGCACGGCTGCAGCTGGCGCTGTCAGCCTGGTGTTTGCTACAGGTGTTTTGGAGGAGGTTGGACTTGTGATTTCTATCAGCAAAGCTGGGCTTGGGGCGCGGTGAGATGACTGAGCTTCAAGCAGTGTCATGATGCGTTCCATGCTAGATGACATGTCGGCCATATCCTGATGCATCTTTGCATTGGTTGCCTCGATCTCGGCCATTCGCTTGTCGTGTTACTCGATCTTCTCAGTGTTTTCCATATTGGTTGTTAATCTCGTGATCGCCAGTATTAGCTAAATTTTCCCGCGTTGGGAAAATCGACGATTCAAAAATGTGGACACAAGATACCATGCATGATTATTTTAAAAAAATCTATGAGTCATTCATATCAACATTTTATTCATGAAGGAGATAGTTTTACAAATAATATTTAAACTCTAAAACGCTTTACACGACTGCGCATCTCACCGAGTGCGTCGAGTGCTTGTTCTTTAGTCTTAACCAATGCAACAGACAAATGTTTTGAAAAAAGTTTCAGTCTTCTTGCTCTTCGTTTGAACTTTTCAAGATCAGCACTTAACCGCGTCTTCTGTCTCTCTTTCACTTTAATAGCCCATTGCTGGTGCATGACGGTGGCATTTGCCTTGGCTAGGTCTTCCCGTAACTTCATGACCTCCTCTTTGGCTCTTGCACAGTCTTGGACCCATGTTGCGCACTGTATTTCTACCCGAGCCGCCAGTGTATCGTACACATCTTCATTAGAGGGGTGTTGAGCTTGCGGCTTTTGTCCGAGAATCTATGTAGGGTCAATGAGTGACTCCTTTGGGGTGGTATGAAACCGGTAAATGTATTCTTTGGTGGCGCAATACATCCTCTCCTCTTCTCCTAGATCATTTGGCATTTGGACTTTCTCCTCATCTCGATTCTCCCAAATCTTTTAAATCTGCTCGGCACCTTTCTTGACTGCGGCTTGAGTGATTTTGTTGTCGTGCCAGTTGAAAACCAGAGAAGATCCCTTTGCGCTCGTTGGTATACCTTGGAGGTCCCCAAGTTGTCGTGTGACTCGAGCCAGGTAGGTGACTGCTGAGCCTAGGTGACTAATAAGAGGAATACCTTTGAAATCTTTGCATTTTAAAAATAAGGGTTTTGGTGAAAACCAACGAGCTACCCACAAAATATCTTTAGGTAAAGTTTCGAAAAATGTTTTTTTTCCACTCAAGGGCACTCCATCCTCTATTTACATGGCGAGAATAATCTATCATCTTTGATATAATTTGTTGATCAATGAGGAAACGGAATTTGGGGAAACCCGCGCCAATCTCAACTAAGTGACTTAAAAACCAAATTTGTAGTAAAGCTGGACTTGCCCTAATTACTCCTTTTCCTTTAGCCTTTACGAGATTTAGTGACGTGATTGTTTCAGCAAGCAACGCCACTATGTAACCTCTGCCTTCGACCACCTGAAGGACGACGTGTGCCAGGGCCATGTTTATATGGCTTTTGGAGCGGGGGAATAAGACAGTCCCAAAGATTAGTAAGAGATATTCGTGAGTTGCTCCTCGGATCGCTCAATCATCTTTCATTCTAAATTCGATCCATTTTATTAAACGCTCGATAGATATGCCATGCTCTACATTCTTCATAAGCTCATTAGCTACCCTCCCTTTTTTAACTCGTAGAAGGGCCGACATGATACATCTCTCCGGGGCTCCAAATTGTGGAAGTATATTCTTCCTATTCCACACGACGCCTTGGACTAGTTGTCCGTATTCCTCTAGCGTGGGGGTTAGCTCTATGCCATTGATGACGAACACCGCCTTTTCTGGGTCCCAAATGTTGGTTAAGGCATCAAGCATGTGCCACTCTATTTGATAGTCAGGGAGACATTGAATTCTGCCAATGATCTTGTTGACGTACTCTTGTTCCGTGCTTAGCATGGCATTCCAGATGCGATTGATATCCTCCTTGGGGCCCGGAAAAGTCGTGATGTGCGGGCATTTGCGCAGTGCTTCCATCCTTACCAAAAATGGAGGTATAAAGAATTTTAGAGTTGGTGAAACGAATGACACTTAATTTTTTGAAAATTGATGATGCATGATTTAAAAGTAAAGTTTCCACTAATATCCACGCCACAATTACAATTACAACATTACAAAAGTGAGATTACACATGGACCCATCCTATACACCATAAAACCTAAGGGTCGAGAATGACAAAGCGAAAACGAAAACCACGCATGTACGCATATTGGCCGGATTGAAGCTTCGGGTAGTGTGTTTTTTTTTTTCTTTGCTCTATGGTTGGTTCCACTGACAGGTTCCCGACAAGGTGGTTTCCTCACCCCATCACAGGGATCATAGGATCTTCACAAACGAGTAGAGTTTTTCCGAGCCGTACCGGCGGCCCAGCCGCTCCGGTCGTACCGTACTAAACCTCCGGGGTTCCTAGTCGCCCTGGGTTTTAGGCGTTTGTTCCTTATTCTAGAGTGGTGTGTGCATAGTGAAAAAAAAAACTTGTACCTATTACACAAAAAGGATAAAATTAGAATAACATCTATATAAAACTAAAACATGGCAAACAAGAAATTTTAACAAGCCCGAACCCTCTTAACAAGAGTGTGTCCCCAGCAGAATCGCCAAATTGTCGGACCTAAATCTAACATAAGACGATTACGGTGTTTTGAAAACATGGAATTGTTTTAAGAGTCGCCACTAGTTAATTTATAAGGCTAACTAGAATCCTAAATTTCCTAGATGGATAATGAATTAAACACCTAAGCATACAATCGGTCTGCGATCAGAAATTCGAGTTCGGGGGTTCTATTACGAATTAAGAAAAATTATTTTCTAATTACGCCCTTTCGGTACTTAATTAACCTATTTACCCATTTAAAATTTAAACATGCTTGTACGATGAATTAATTTAATAATATCAAAATTTTACACATGAATCATTATTAGTAACAAACTTAATTTAAAAACCCGATTATGCATCTAAATCTTTTAATTGAGATAATATCTAAATGAAACTAAACATGCTCAAAATTATAGTGCCGCTTAATAATTACATATCATACACATATACTAAAAATAAAACATGTTATCTAATTAATCTACATTTAAACTAGTTAATTAAAGAATAAATAACAATATTTAAAGAATAACAAAAAAATAAAGTAAAAATTTAATTAAACTACTAAATAAATAAATGAGTATATATATATATATATAATTAAAAAAAAAAAAAGCGGGACAGGAAACTCACCTTCAGGAGGGCAACAACGGGCACCGGCAACTACCAGGGTGACGGCGAGGAGCGGGCAACGACGTGGACCACGACTCCGGGACGACTGTGACGTGGCGGCACCGGTAGGAACGGAGGATTCCGGAGGGCCGATCAAACGAAGGTGGCCGGAAGGACTAGGCGAGGGTGACCGGAGCAGAGCTTCCAGTGGCGAAGGCGACCGGAGAAGAAGACGCGTGGCGCAGGTCGGCTCGGGGACGGCAGGCGAAGGCGGTCGGAGTCTGGAAGGCACGTCAGGCAAACTTGGTGGCTCACTGGGACAGGAGCGGCGCCGGCAACTACCAGGGTGGAGCTCCGGTGGTAAAGGAAGACACATGTGAGAGAAAAAAAATCAAGCACGAATTTCAAGAATAATAATACTTTATTGCTGTCTAGGATTTTTTTTTGTTGTTTACATTGATACTAGGGACTATTTATAGCTAACCTAGACCCAAAAATTAGGAAAAAAATATACTTGCTCTAATATACTCTCAATAAATCCGAAAATTATACATATATATATATATATATATATATATATATATATATATATATGTTTATAAATCTTGCCATAAATATATACTATATATTTTCTGATTATTACATCATATTTAATGCATATATACTATCCTAATTTAAACTGAGTCCATTTTGGCAACCCCGTGACCTTCCATATTTAGATATTTCCTTTTTTTAAACGCGTTAAACATAACATTTTTAACATATTACACACGTGTCGCTCGTGATGGGTTTCGATATAGCCGTTAGGCCCATTAACGACGAGTAAACGGTGAAGTAGGCCCACTGGGCTCCAAAAGAGGCCTAGAAGACCAATATGAAGGGTCCCGACAAGGTCGGTCCCGACATATGAGCTGGACGCTCCCGATGAAATGCCTTTGAGTAGGCCCCGATAAATGCCTTTGAGTAGGCCCCGATGTTGAATCCCTGAGGATGTTGGCCCTGTCCCGATGACGAGGGGCCCAGAGCGGTGACCAAAGGAGATAACTCTGGAGTCCTCGACATCCGTCGGGACTTGCCACCAGAGGATGAGGCCGAGAAACACGCCCACTATCAGCGTAGTGGGGAAGTGGCCTGAAAAGACGGAACGTGGGCAAGTGGCCGAGATAAATGGAACGTGGACTAACTGCACCCGGCAGTTATCTCTCCAGGTAACTTGGGTAACTCCTCCCCTATATAAAGGAAGGAATTACCTCAGGTCTGATACACATTCATATACTGATATACACTGATACTTGCCTACATCGAGATACTCATTTAATCATCGGAGAGGGATTCTGGGTCACCGCCCGGTCTATCCCTTTTTGCAGGATTACTTGGAGCAAAGGATTTCAGACTTCCGTCAAGAACGTACCGGAGTTCCAACCGTGATCCAACATTGGCGCCGTCTGTGGGAACCGTAACAAAAAGCAAAGATAGCTTCTACCCGATCGATGGCTGGCAAGCAAAAGAAGAAACAAGGGAAATCCGGCGGTTCTCGCCATCCTGCCGGAACTCTGAATTCAGGGCTGCCGGAGCGCAATGTTGATCGGAGTGATCCTCCCCCGCTGGTTCCCAAACAGGGGGGCATCATGACGATCACGAGGATTCCGTTCGAAACTCGTTGGAGGACAGGGAAGAGATCCTGAGGAGGGACCAGGATGCTCCTACAAAGGTGGACTTGGCAAAGGCTGTGATGGATGCCATGCCGATATTCCTGGAGACTATGGAGGCTCTCCTGGACCGAAAGGAGGCTGCCAAGAAGAAGGAGGAGGAGTTGCCTCTGCCTCCGCCGATGGAGAATCGGGACGGGCAGGAGGCCCAACCTGAGCACCAGGACAAGGGCAAGGAGCCCGCTCAGTCGGAGCAGTTCGTGATTGATGGGCCTGGACCGGTGAAGCATAGGACCATCCCTCTTAATGGTCGTATCACCCCCGACCAGGTGGTGAAGATCGTGAAGATCTGTATGGGGGACCAGAAGAAGATGATGTCAGAGCTGAGGGATCGATCCACTCATCCCTTTGTCCCCCGATTGGTGAACACCCTTGTCCCGCCAGGACTTGGTATCCAGACAATCAAGGAGTATGATGGCGAGGGAGATCCAGTTCGCCAAGTCCAGAAGCATGTTATGGCCAGTCTAGGCAGAGCCCCGGATGACGATATAGTGTGCGTTCTGTTCCCAGCCACACTTGGTGAGAGGGCCCTGACGTGGTTCTTCAGCCTTCCTCCAGGGTGCATCTCTACCTGGACCCAGATGCATGATCGTTTCATCCAGCAGTACCCGGGCCGTCGACGTCTCCTGAAAAGCGCGAGGTCCCTGGCTGAGGTGCTACAGAGGCCCGATGAGTCGCTGGCACATTATTATCAGAAGTACACTACCAGCGTGGCCGAGATTGATGAGGAGATATCGGAGGGAGAGACCATCCGCACCTTCATTCGGAACCTGACAGCACCATATGGTTCCGACCTGATGCACAGCGTGGCTGAGAAGGCTGTGTGGAACATGGAGGCGCTGCAGAAGAGAGTGAAGCAGCAAATCGACGTACAGGAGTCGAAGATAGCTGCCGGAGAGCTCGATCCTCCGAAATCGAACAAGGGGAAGCAGTCGTCCAAGCCATCGGACGATCGCGGGAGGAAAGATAAACCCGAGAGCAGTCGGGGTCGAGGCCGCTCCGATCGGAGGGAAGACAAGCGTCCCTCGAAGTCGGACAAGCGGGAGGACCGTTACACTCCTCTCATTTGCTCCGTGGGTGCTGTGTTGGCGGCGATGGACCGACAGGGTATCACCAGGTACTCCCGAAGAAGGATGGAGAGTTCATGGGAGCCCGCACCGATCGTTATTGTCGTTTCCATCGCGCCAACGGTCACGACACTAACCAATGTCGGGAGTTGAAGAAGGAGATTGAGAAGCTGATCCAGAAGGGGAAGCTCAAGGAATTTGTGGCTGGGCGACGGAGCCGATCCCGTTCCCGGTCCCGATCGCGGTCCCGTTCCCGATCCCGCGATCGGTCCACGAAGAAGGAGAATCCCAAGTCTTCCAATACCCGCAAGGAGAAACGGGGGACCATTAATGTGATCCATGGGGGATTTGCTGCAGGAGGTGATACCACGGCATCTCGAGAGGTCTATGCTTCTCGGATTCCTGTTGCTGTGGTGTTGGGCAAGAGGGCCCGATCTTGGACCCCAAAGGAAGAGATGGTGATTTCCTTCTCAGCGGAGGACCTGATAGGTGTGGAAACCCCGCACGATGATGCTTTGGTCGTGACCCTGAACGTGGATGGGTACGAGATGAAGCGGATCATGATTGATGGAGGGAGCTCCTCTGATATTTTGTTCATGGATGCGCTGGAGGCCATGGGAAAAACCAAGAAGGATCTGAAGCATGCGGACTTCCCGATGGTCGGATTTTCTGGCTCTACGTCTTACCCGGTGGGGATGATTACCTTACCGGTTGAGTTCGGTAGTGGTTGGAAGTCGGAGAAGAGGGACGTGGAGTTCGTGGTGGTTTAGTCTGCGGGGACTTACAATGCAATTATCGGGAGGACCACCATCAACCCGATGGGGGCAATTGCCTCAACTGTCCATCAGAAGATGAAGTTTCCGACCGACCACGGAGTCGGGGAAGTTAGGGGCGATCAGGTGGCCTCCAGGAAGTGCTATGTCAATGCCACTCGAAGGAGGAATCGGGAGGCTATG
The DNA here is from genome assembly GCA_036873135.1 of Clarkia xantiana subsp. parviflora. Taxonomy (NCBI): domain Eukaryota; kingdom Viridiplantae; phylum Streptophyta; class Magnoliopsida; order Myrtales; family Onagraceae; genus Clarkia; species Clarkia xantiana. The sequence goes on from JAPTYO010000012.1 coordinate 22,997,137, forward strand.
ACTATTTTCCAGACTGATGCTGATCCCCGAGAGGAGTTTGGGCGTCTCGCCCCGATGGAGGATTTGAAGGAGGTTGAGATTGATAGACCTCAGAGGAAGGTGAAGATCGGGTCCGCTCTGTCTGAGGAGAAGGCCCAAGAACTGATTGATTTGTTGAAGGAGTTCAAGGAGCTGTTTGCCTGGTCCCCGAGTGACATGTTAGGAATCAGCCCCGATGTGATTACTTATGAGCTGAAGATTGACCCCGCGATCAAGCCGATTGCACAGAGAAGGCGCCCGATGGGTGCCGACAAGAAGATCGCGATCCAGCAAGAGGTGGGCAGGTTGCTCGATGCTAGATTTATTAAGGAGCTCCGATTCCAGACCTGGGTCGCCAACCCAGTCCTGGTGAAGAAGAGCAATGGCAAGTGGCGGATGTGTGTTGATTTCCGCGACCTGAACAAAGCATGCCCGAAGGATTGCTATCCGATCCCGAGGATCGACCAGCTGGTGGATGCCACATCGGGACATGAGTTGTTGAGCTTTATGGATGCCTACTCCGGCTACAATCAGATCAAGATGTCTAAGGAGAATGCCCCCCACACCGCTTTTTATGCTGATAGCGACATCTATCACTACGATGTCATGCCCTTTAGACTGATCAATGCCCGTGCAACTTATCAAAGGATGGTGAACAAGATGTTCGGGGATATGCTGGGGAAAACGATGGAGGCCTATGTGGACGATATGCTGGTGAAGTCCCGACAGGCCGAGGATCATGTTCACAACTTGGCCATGGCGTTTGAGCGGATGAGGCTTCATCAAGTTCGCTTGAACCCGACCAAGTGTGCCTTCGGAGTGCACTCAGGGAAGTTTCTAGGCTTCATAGTGAGCCAGAGGGGAATCGAGGTGAACCCTGAGAAGCTGAAGGCGATCGAGGAGATGAAGTCCCCGACGAACCATCGGGAGGTGCAGGTGCTGAATGGCCGATTGGCCGCGATGAACCGCTTCCTGTCCAAGGCAAGCGACCGATCCATGCCGTTCTTTGAAGTGCTGAGGGCCAACAAGAAGTTTGAGTGGACTGCCAAGTGCGAAGAGGCGTTCCAGGCACTCAAGCAGCACCTCGCCCCTCCCGCCGTTGGCGAATCCCATTCCAGGCGAGCCACTCTATCTGTATTAGGCTGTTTCTGAATTTGCTGTTAGCTCTGTCTATGAAAGTCGTAGAGGGTAACCAAGTCCCCGTCTATTATGTAAGCAAGGCACTCGCCAAGTCTGAAATGAATTATCCCGCCGTTGAGAAGTATCTTTATGCGTTGATTGCTACTGCTCGGAAACTGAGACCTTACTTCCATGCGCATGAGATTACTGTTTTGACGAATCAGCCCTTGAAACATTTTTTGAAATGACCTGATGCATCAGGGAGATTAGTGAAATGGGCAGTCGAGCTTAGTGAGTTCCGCATTAAAGTTGCTCCGAGAACGGCTATTAAGGGCCAGGCGTTGGCGGATTTCATAGCAGAGTCTACAGCCCAATGACGAAGACACTTGGGAGATGTATACCGATGGCTCCTCAAATTCAGAAGGATCGGGAGCAGGGTTCGTACTGATACCGCCAGGTGGAGGCGAGCCCCTTCGATATGCCTTGGCCTTGACGTTTAGGGTCACCAACAATGAAGCTTAATATGAGGCTCTCTTCACCGGCCTCAAGATTGCCAAAGGAACGGGAGTTGGTCACTTAAAGGTGAAGTGTGATGCTAGCCTCATTGTGAACCAAGTCCAGGGGCGATACGAAGCAAACAGCCCGATGATGAAAAATTACCTTCGTGAGGTACAAACCTTGAAGGAGAGTTTCAAGAGCTTCGATATTGAGGCGATCCCGAGGGAGGATAATGTGGAAGCAGATGCCTTGAGCAAGTTCGCCTTGGGGGCACCCCTCGATGAAAGTCGGAAGGTGCACTTCTTAGAGAAGATGATCCAGTCAGCCGCCGATCAATCGGAGGTATGTGCCATCGAGACTGGATCGGAGGAGCCCACTTGGATGACCCCGATAGCCGCGTACCTGACTACCGGGGCAGTCACCGATGATGAAGTAGCAGCAGGCAAATACGCCGAATCGCGGTCAATTATGTGATGGTGGACAATCAGCTGTATAAAAAGGGGTATTCAACTCCTTCAACTCCTTACTTGAAATGTGTGGCTGAGCCCGATACAGATCGGATCCTTAGGGAGGTGCACGAAAGATACTCGGCTTGTCATGAAGGTGCCCGATCCGTCGTGAGGAAAGTGCTGAACCTGGGCTATTACTGGCCCTCGATGAGCAAGGAGGCAACGATGCTAGTCCGATCCTGTGACGCTTACCAGAGGTACGCCCCGAATATCGTGGCTCCAGCTGCCGATCTGACGTCCATTAAGAGTGCTTGGCCCTTCACGCAATGGGGAATCGATTTGGTGGGACCCCTTCTAGTTGCAAAAGGTCAGTGTCGATATTTGATTGTGGCTATTGATTATTTCTCGAAGTGGATAGAAGCTAAGGCATTGGCCAAGCAACGGGGAATCATATCCTCAAATTCCTCCAGACCCATATTATATCCAGATACGGGATCCCTAAGGTGTTGACCAGTGATAACGGCCCTCCGTTTAACGGGGTCCAGTGGAAGGAGTACCTGGAGGAACTGAAAATTGAGCATCGGACAGCCTCTTTCCATCATGCTCAAACCAATGGACAGGTGGAGTCAGCCAACAAGATCGTGATGGATGGCCTGAAGAAGAGGGTTCACGCTTTGAAGGGAAAATGGCTGGACGAGCTGGAAAATGTGCTTTGGGCTGTTAGAACAACACCCAAACGATCGACTGGGGAGACTCCGTTTGGCCTTGTTTATGGCACGGAAGCAGTTGCTCCCGTTAAAATAGCTGTGGCATCCCATCGGACGAGGTATTATGAACCTCTGTTGAATGATGAAATGAGGCGTCTGAACTTGGACTTGGTCGAAGAGAAGAGGCGGAATGCTGAGGAGGCCCAGGCTCGGATACGCTTAGCAACGGCCAGATATTACAATCGGCGAGTCAAGTCTCGACAGTTCTTTGTCGGGGAACTGGTCTGGCGTCGGAACGAATTTATCCTTTTGGATCGGATCAACAAGATGTCACCAAAATGGGAAGGACCTTATAAGGTCGTGGGGATGCCAGCTCGAAATGCGTATAAGTTGGAAGACCTCGATGGCAATGTGTTGAAGCATTCTTTTAGTGGTGAACACTTGAAGAAATGTCATGCGTGATATTAGTCGCCTTTAGTGGTGCAAGTTGTTTATCGTTTTGATTTGATATAAACAGGTTTTGAGCCATCAATGATTAAAGAGGTTGCTTCCGATCAGATTGTTCTTAGATAAATCGCCTTAAGTGGTGTGGTTAAATCGCCTTAAGTGGTGTGGTTAAATCGCCTTAAGTGGTGTGGTTAAATCGCCTTAAGTGGTGTGGTTAAATTGCCTTAAGTGGTGTGGTTAAATCGCCTTAAGTGGTGTGGTTGAATCGCCTTAAGTGGTGTGGTTAAATCGCCTTAAGTGGTGTGGTTAAGTTGCCTTAAGTGGCATGGTTAAATCACCTTAAGTGGTGTGGTTAAAATGTCTTAAGTGACGTGTTGAATCACTCTAAGTGGTATGATCAAATCTCCTTAAGTGGCGTGGTTAATTCACCTTAAGTGGTGCAACGATAATCGGAACCAAAATAGATTGATATTATAAAGGCCTGAAGGTTCACGACAAGAGAAGGAAATTACAAGGATTCTAAAATAAAGCGTTAAGCTTGGTCCTTGGCAGCATCGAGGGGAGCAGAGTCCACGAGGTCCGTGGCAGAAGGCTCCGCGATCGGAAGATCGGATCCCGGAAGATTGGCCGAGGGAGGATCAGACCCTTGGAGGTCAGCCAGTGAAGGGTCGATTGTCAGGGAATCGTGGATGAGAAGATCCGTGTCAGAAGATTTTTGTAAAGTTAAAAGCCTCCGATGCCAATATCGGGAGGTCCGGAGTTGGAAGACACGACGAACTATAAGTCCCTCATGTCTTGGGGGGAAATGATGGGTTTCGATATAGCCGTTAGGCCCATTAACGACGAGTAAACGGTGAAGTAGGCCCACTGGGCACCAAATGAGGCCTAGAAGACCAATATGAAGGGTCCGGACAAGGTCGGTCCCGACATATGAGCTGGACGCTCCTGATGAAATGCCTTTGAGTAGGCCCCGATGTTGAATCCCTGAGGATGTTGGCCCTGTCCCGATGACGAGGGGCCCCGAGCGGTGACCAAAGTAGATAACTCTGGAGTCCCCGACATCCGTCAGGACTTGCCACCAGAGGATGAGGCCGAGAAACACGCCCACTATCAGCGTAGTGGGGAAGTGGCCTGAAAAGACGGAACGTGGGCAAGTGGCCGAGATAAATGGAACGTGGGCTAACTGCCCCCGGCAGTTATCTCTCCAGGTATCTGGGGTAACTCCTCCCCTATATAAAGGAAGGAATTACCTCAGGTCTGATACACATTCACATACTGATATACACTGATACTTCCCTACATCGAGATACTCATTTAAGCATCGGAGAGGGATTCTGGGTCACCGCCCGGTCTATCCCTTTTTGCAGGATTACTTGGAGCAAAGGAGTTCAGACTTCCGTCAAGAACGTACCGGAGTTCCAACCGTGATCCAACAGCGCGTACCAAAATTAGGTGTTTACAGCATGCATGTGTACAATAGCTCAGGAGAGTGGTGGCTTGGTCGAACATGAGACGTTACGATACTTAAGGCTGAATTTCCATGGCTTTAAGAACATCAATCGAACGAAGTCTTGATTGAACTAGAGCAGGATGATGATGATCAGGTCCCACTTACTTTGAGTGGGAGATTTGAGGCAGCAACTCAAGTGAACGATATGGTAAATGAAGATGGAACATTTTCATAGTAAATCTAGTGGGAGGAGTCAATCCAATCACACAGATCACAGTCGCTGCAGGTGCGAATCAAGTCGAACCTAATAATCATGTTCCTGAACTGTTGGATGAAAATCCTATAATGCTGAACTACCTACTGGTAACAGTGGGAATAGTACAACTAACTTGGTTCCTGGTCCTAGTAACCGTGGAATTAATCTCGGATGTGGAAATCCGAGGCCAAGAGGTCATCCTAGAAAAGTTGTTGGTGAAGGTTCAAGTAATGCTCTTGTTCCCAGTGGGAGTAATGCCCCGATAACGAGCATTATTCCGAGTGGGAGCAACATTCAAGTTTAAGATGGGATTAAAGAGCCTAGGCGCAGTCAAAGGCATCAAACTTCTCCCAAGAAGTATCCCATTTAAAGAGGCGAGTTATTCACTCTAACTTCGGTTGATTAACCGGTAACGGTTAAACAAGCCATGGATGGACCTCAAGCGAAAGAATGGAGGAAATCAATGGTGGATGAGATTGCCTCTATGAAAACTAATTTTGTTTGGTCTCTGATTGATTTACCTGCTACGCAAAGCCATAGGTGCTAAGTGGGTTCTGAAATTAAAATCAATACTGATGGAGCCGTCGAGCGATTCAAAGCTCGACTCGTTGCGAAAGGATATACCCAACTTGACGGAGTGGACTTTGATGAGACATACTCACTGACTGTGCGTTACACCACAGTTCAGGCCATTTTGGACTAGGTTGCCAGTCTTGATCTAGAGCTGCACCAAATGGATGTTAAGACTGCATTCCTCAACGGAAACCTGGAGGAAGAGATCTATATGGAGTAACCAGAGGGTTTCATCACTCCTGGTAACAAACGTAAATTTTGTAAACACCAAAGATCTATCTACGGTCTTAAAAAATCGTATCGGCAATGGTACCGCAGATTCCACGAGGAAATTGTCGGAAACAGATTTGTGAATCTTCACGAGGATCCATGCGTGTGTAAGCATATGGTAATTGGTGCCGTAAATGGAAGCCCATTATATGTATATGTTACCTAAGTTAATTGGGTACATGTCACTTTAGGACATTGAGCCAGACCCAAATCCCAAATGACATGAGAGGCCCAAAATTGGGCCTCCCTATACTGAGCATGACCGGCCAAAATTTAGGTGGAGGTAAAGTGGACTTTTCTCCACTTTACTCCTACATATATGGGGAGTTAGGGTTTTATTAGGGTTAATCACAATTCCCTTCAAGTGGCGATTTTAGAGAAAACCTTCCCCCCAAATACACCATAGTTCGGTCGAACCTACTACCTCACCAAGGGTGTGCCAATTTGCCTTCGAGCAAACACTCCGGATATCCGTCCCTTGCCAAGAATCGATCAGAGGCTTTGCTGTGAAGAATATACCACGTAGGGATTCCTTCACAAGAACCCCTACGGGTACCGACCGGAGGATCATGAACTCCCTCCTGCAAAGATCTTGGGACTACGGACAAGTGTAGAGGTATGTGTGAATCTTCCGCTGCGTAACTTCGATTACTAGCATGTACCATGATTTAGTTTACGTAGTGATTACTCCCCGTAATCTAAAAGTGGTATCAGAAACTGTGTTAGGAGTTCATGATTTTGATAAATTGATGTTCTTGAAAATTTAAAACTTTGGACCGAAATTTTTAAAAGGAGAATTTTACAATTTTTGAATTTTTTGGTCAAGAAGGTCCGAAATTTTCATGATGTTCTTAGGAAATTTGATGTTCATGATCTTCAAGAAAAAGGTAAAATTTATCAAAATCAAACATTGGATTGTAGATCTTATTAAAATTTGACCACTTGTTCCCGATTTTATGTTTTTGGCCGAAAACCCTAGTAATTTACAAGGTAATTTTTTTTTAAAATTTCTTGGTCACCAAGTAAGGGATTTCGGCCAAAACTTTTAAAATAATATTGTTTACCATATTTTAATTTTTATTCTAGGTAAAAATATATCTATAATTGGGAACATTATGATAGATTCACATTATTATATAGAAATATATATAACTATCAATATATCTAAATATTAAAATAGGTTAAAGATCTTATTGATAGATTTTAGTTACCTAAAAGATTGAGAAAATATATATATATCCGTTTCCCTATTTAAAATATTGACATTAAATAAAATATATATATTTATATATGTGTGCCGAAATTTATATATATTGTTGATTGATTTAGTCTTAAAGAATGAATCTTGGCAATAAATATATATATGTTATAGTTATGGCCGAATATATATATATTTAATATTTGAAATATTTTTATATAATTAATGTTACTTGGTGGCTTAGTAAATATTTTTGGACTTTAAAACCCTACTTGGGCCACAAGTAAACATTTCGACCCAACCTTCTATATTTTAATTATTGGGCCGGTCCAATATGTCATACCGGGACGAATTAAAACCGAACCGGATTTTCTCAATCTGTTCGACCTAATTGGGTCGGGACGGACCGGGGTAACTAAGTGGATCTAACCGAACCGGTTTTGTGTTTTGAACCGAACCGAACCCTATTTTTATTGGACCGGTTCGGACCGAACCAAATTTTAAAATTAAACCCGAACCGAACCGAATCGAATTTACCGGACCTAATCGAACCGGATTTTCCGGACATGACATGAACCAGATTTCCTGGACCGAACCGAACCGGACCAAATCAGACTGAAATTGACTGAACCGAACCGTATTTTCAAAACCAAATTCAAGTCAATTAAAATAGGGAGGTCAAGTTTTAAAATCCAGATGTTTTTTAACTTCAATAGGCCTACACAGTGCTCAAGGGTAGATAACATTTATACCTTGTTTCGATTATGGGGATGGATCTCGGAGATACATATTTTTGGGACTGGTACAATTAGTGGGCTGAATTACAATTATTTATTATTCAATATATATTTATGCATGATTAGAAATGTTGTCTTTATTGAGTCAAGCTAGCTGAAAATTGCATATTGGGGGCGGAGCCCTGGTTAAATATATGGAATGGGCACTAGGATAGACATGTTGTGTTGGTTGGAAATGCCTAGGATTCATGTCTAGAATGTTGCTTGACTGAATATAAGCATGAATTGCAAATCAGCCCCTAATGTTTAAAATTATTTTAAAATCGAAAACCAGTCGCCAAATGTGAATGTTAGAATGTTACATGTTAGACACATATGCTAGAATGTTAAGGATGTAGCTACATTTGATAATTTACTTGGAAGTAGAATTATGAATGCAAGCATGAGTTCCTCGGAACAATAGACGCATGACGCGTAAGTGTAACATGCCTGGAAAAGTGGTGCTAGTTGGAGCAATCACAACGTCTACTACGTCCAATGGAGTTTTGTTATATAAAGCTCTCTAGTGGGGATTAGTAGTTGGAAGCCAAACCAAGACGTGATGGATGTGGATCTCTCCCCCCCAAAAACAGTGTGTCGTTTACAAGCCAATGGCTGGTTTCCAATGTCCTTGTTGCTATCGGAAGTTGCAGATCCTTAGGGAGCCTGCTGGTTCGGGAGCTAATGCCGCTCTCCTAATGATGGCCAGGGCAGGCCGAAAACCATTTAAGCTGCTCTCCGGAGCAAAGACCCCTAACCACGACCCGTTCCGTTCGTATGCACAGTGCGAGTTGGGCTTCGAGAACTGATCTTGGGAGAGAAGAGGGCTGATCCGAACGTGGGAGTGCTGGATGCCCCGTCGGCGTATTCCGCTGGAAGCGTGGAAAGCTCCAAGCCCGTGACAAGTGGTATCAAAGCGGAATTATCGACCCAGTGAGGAAATGAAGAAAATATTACTGTTGCAGACTCTGAATGATAGTGGTGGTTGGGAGATGGTTTACCACGAGGATAGCCATCGATAGCGCGCTCTTAGTGAACAAGGTGTCCGTTGGAGGAGTTGTTCGACGGACAAGGTTGAGTTGCACTATGTTATGGGGAGAAACGCTGGTGTTACTTTAGTGAACTCGGAAGACATGACCGCGGAGGGTTGCCTTCAATCCGAGAGATCAAGGATGTGTGGTGACGTTGCCACCATAGGGAGTGGATGCACTAGAGAAGAGTGTAGTCAAGTACTCATATTGGCTGCTATGACTCTTGAAGGATAAGTGTCTAACGAGGAGAGACGAAAGAGCACAGTATGCGGGGAAAACTGCTTGCATTGACCGGAACATTGCTGAGTAGCGTCCCGAAGGTGGGAAATCTCTTAGACGAGAAATTCTAACCTCAGGTAGGAGGGGAGCGGTATTTCCACGGGCCTTACACTGGGGCAGTCCGATACGGAATGGTGGCCTGGAAGACCCAACGGTGACCAACGTAAGCGAGACATAGCGAGGAAGTTGATCTTCTCAGGAAGGAGGGGACAATACGCAAAAAAGAAACAAAGACCAACTCAAGAAGGCAGAAATTTTGATGGAGTGGTAAAGTGCCCTGCTGCAGAAGAATCATGGAGGCAGCAGGTTCACGCAACGAGGCCGTTGCGTTGGTTGGGTGGGGGAAAATGTCACATGACTGGAAAACTGGTGCAAGATGGAGCACACCAACGTCTACTACTTTCAAGGGAGTTTTGTTATATGAAGCTCTTTAGGGGGGAGTAGTAGTTGGAAGCCAAGCCAGGACGTGATGGATGTGGATCTCTCCCCCCATACATGGGGTGTCGCTTACAAGCCAATGGCTGGTTTCGAATGTCCTAGTTGTTATCGGTAAGACATTGCATATCCTTTGGGATCCTATGGTTCGGGAGCTAATGCCGCTCTACTTATGATGGCCAGGGCAGGCCGAAAACCAGTTAAGCTGCTCTCCGGAGCAAAGACCCCTAACCACGACCCATTCCGTCCGTATGCGCAGTGTGAGTTGGGCTTCGTGAACTGATCTTGGGAGAGAAGAGGGCTGATCTGGACGTGGGAGTGCCGGATGCCCCGCGGGCGTATTCCGCTGGGAGCGTGGAAAGCTCCAAGCCCATGACATAAGCATGAGTGTGGTTTATGTGATGAATGTTGCTGGCATATGATAATTTACGTGGATAGTAGAATTATATATGCATGAGTGAATTCATCGGAATATTTTTCTTAAATAAAAAAGGCATTGGGAAAACCAAGATCGGGTATGCTTGTTTTAAAATTCCTGTTCCGGTAATTTGCGATTAAAACCGTTTTAAAAGACCGATCTATTGGATGGAAGACGACGGTAATGTGAACTCTTTCACAGCCATCTTCCATTGGTTTACTGGTTGTCAGTTGGTTTAGATAACTGAGGAATCATTATTTGTCGAATTCCATCTTAATAGATATTTGATGTATGCAATTCTTTCTCAAAATTTTATTGTCTCTTTGATTATGCGTGATTATCAATGTGTTAGTATCAATGGTTGCGATCAACAGTGTTATCTCCCAAATGAATAAGGGAGTGAGATTGAACAACAACAATAATAAGATCTTGAATAAGCGCGCGAGGATGGTAATTACTGAAATGAGAGGTTTGGAGCATTTGACTTCAAAACAAGTCAGGCCAGAGGGAGACCTCACGGCCGAACTGAAGAAATTCCATGATGAATGGGATGCAAAGGACCAGGAAATTCATTCTGCCTTGTTGTCACTGCTTGAGGATGACATACTCTATGGATATGATCACTATGAGTCTGCCAAGGACCTTTGGGACGGTCTTAAGGTAGGGTTTGGTGTTTACACCACAGCCCAGAAGCGGTCATTAAATATCGCTTTAGATTCGTACAAGATGAATTCCAAGCACACAATAAATGAGCATATTAGACACATGTCTAACATGCTCGCTGAACTCAAGGAGGCAGGAGAAATCCTAACCGACGAACAAAAGGTCCAATGCATTATCTGATCCTTGCCTGACTCTTGTAATAGCATGAAAATGCACCTTACCCATGCCACTCAACTCGATGACCTCGAGAAAGTGCGAGTCCATCTCGAGCTGGAAGAGGATTGTCTCAAGGCTGAAAAGCTGAGAGCGAAAATGTATCTTGCATCCTCGCATCTAGCTGAGCAAAAGGGTAAGCGCAAGAGAAAAGGCGAGGGCCTTCAGTTTAAGGCTGATAAGCCTTTAACTCCAAAACCTCAGAAGAAGTTCAAGCGAAAGTAATTCAGTGGCAAGAAAAGGCAGAAAAACAGATACGTAGAGAGGAAACTCGAACGTGTTTTAGGTGTGGCGTGAAAGGACACCTTGCTATGGCCTATACCAATCCTCCCAAGGTACGTGCTGAAGAATAATGATAACCTCATAAGTTCTTCAAGGACTCTTCTCACTCGAAGGTAATTCTAATTTACCCTTTTGGATTACAGAAACGAGAGGGAGAACAAGCACAAACCTGAGGAGCTTGCCCAGGAAACATAAAGATTGAATGAAAGACTTTATCTTTATTTGCTGAATGAACCTCTTCTTAATTTTCAGTTAAGATACTTAATGATAATAATGTTCCTTGAAATATAGGAAACACTTCATTTTGAGCATGTGACAAATGCTTTAACAAAGTATCGAATACCCATTTCTCAAGCTATTCGATCCTTTTGACTGTTGTTTAATGCATTGCTTATATATATAAATTGCTTATAAATCTTATTTTATTATTAAGTACTCTGTTGAATGAAATAATCTTTAATGATAATCATGTACGAAACCGATTGGATTAAATTGAATTAAATTCAGAAATGAAACGATTCACCCTAGGATTAAAACTATGGTGAATAGCGCTACGTGCAAGTGGACCTCGATAGACGGAACACATCGTTTCATAATACGAATTTAATAATGAAATGTTTGAATGATTAGGTGCTGAGTTTTCGTTTGCATTTCTTCGGAAACAACTTATTGATAACATTTACGTCGGTACGAAGTAGGCTTCGAAACTACCGCGACCTTTTAAAAGTATCAGCTGAAGCATAGGGTGAAAACCCAAGATGCTCAGTTCGGAAATGAGATAAATTCTCTGAGATAAGTTTGCAAATGAAGAAGGATGATTTCGGTTAAACGATTCTCCTTCCGTACGCCTTGAACGATAAGTCAGGCTAGGGATTCAAATCAATTAAAACACACTTCAAGAAGCACAGTTCAAGAACGTAATGTTGAAGTCACTCTATCAGGTGTTCCCTAAGGGATAATAAAGATGACTCACATGTATGTAAACTGTGTTCCAATAAAATCTGTATGACACATCACCATAAAAGCTAAAGAATGATAATTACTTAGATCATATCATCTTACGACATTAAAATGCGCACTAAACACGCATTTAGGACAAGAGCATGATTACTAATCTTAGAAAATTCCTGTTTAAAAGCTTTTAAAAATGGTGTCGTGATCTCTTCAGGACGAATATTCCAAATGCATGGATAGTTTAAACCTAAGTAGTCATGATCAATACAGAGCAGGATATCACTGACAATCAGATCCCACTTAATTCGAGTGGGAGAGATTTGAACCAGCAACTCAAGTGAATGACATGGTAAATGATAATGGAAGCATTTTCATAGTAAATCCAGTGGGAGGAATAAACCCTACCACATGAGATCACTGTTGCCGCAGAGACGAATCAAGTTGAACGTGATTATCATATTGCTGGACCAGGAAAGCCACAACTGCCTCTACTACCCATTTTTTCAGTGGGAGTGATACCCATTGTTTCCAGTGGGAGTGATCCGACCAAACATGGTTCCAGATCCTAGTGATCAAGGAATTCATCTCGGAAGTAAAACCCCGAGACCAAGAGGTTGTCAAAGGAAAGTTGATGGTCAAGGTTCAAGCACGGCTCTTGTTCCCAAAGGAAACAATGCTCCGATAAGAAGCATTATTCAGAGTGGGAGAATTATTCCCAATAGAAATGATGTTACGATAAGAAGCATTATTCCGAATGGGAGAAATGATCAGACTCTAGATGGGATTAACAGCCTAGACGAATGTCAGAAGTATCGAACTTCTCCAAGAAGTATCCCATCCAGTAAGGTGAAAACCTCGCTCTAACAACTGTTGGCAAGCATTGGAAAGACCTCAAGTGAAGAAATGGAGGAAAATAATAAAAGAGAGAGATCGCTTAAATGAAAGCCATTATAGTCTATAGTTGATTTACCTGCTAACCACAGGGGCACAAGGATACAGTGAGTCTTGAAAGAAGGCTCACCACTGATGGAAAAGGTCGGGAGGTGCGAAACACGACTTGATGCGAAAGGATATACCTATTTCACGGAGTTGACTTTGACAAAACAAACTCACTGACTGTGCGTAAAACCACGGTTATAGCCAGTCATGGTCCTGGTCGCAAGTCTCAATCTCGAGCTGCATCAAATGAATGTTAAGACCGCATTCCTCCACGGAAACCTATAGGAAGAGATCTACATGGAGAAACCGGAGGGTTTCATTACTCCTGGTAACGAACGCAAAGTTTGTAAACTTCAAAGGTTCAACTACGGTCTTAAACAGTCGTCTCGGCTAGGGGGTGTAAACGAGTCAAGCTACTCGTGAGCTACTCGAGATCGGCACTGTCAATATTCGAATTCGACTCGCTAAATTTCGAGCCGAGTCGAACTCTAGTCGAGCTTTTTCTGAAGTCGAGTCAAGTATGAGCTCACTGGTACTCGACTCAAGAGGCTCGCGAGCCTAATCGAGCTTTTTTATTTTGCATATTCGAGTCGAGTTCGAGCTTGAGTTTATTCGAACTTTATATAATATTATATATATGTATATTCAATTCAAGTTGAGTCGAGTTTGAGCTCGAGCCAAAAGACTAATCGAGTGTGCGCCATTTATTATTTAATTTTATTTTAATCTTATCGAGCCGAGCTCGAACTCGTCGAGTATCGAATCGAGTCGAGTTCGAGCTTGAAAAATTGAAGCTCGGTCGAGTTCGAGCTCGAGCTCGAGTTCGAGCTCGAGCTCGAGCTCGAGTATAGTGAGTCGAGTCCAGTCAAGCTTGCCAGATACTCGGCTCGTTTACACCCCTAGTCTCGGCAATGGTACTGGAGATTCCACGAGGAAATCGTAGGAAACAGATTCGTGAATCTTCACGAGGATCCGTGCGTGTATTATAAGACCTCCAGGTCTAAGTATGTCATCTTAGCCTTATACTTGGACGACATACTCATTGCCGCAAACGATGTGAGTTTTATGAACAAGTCAAGTCATGGTTGTATTTGAGATGAAAGACATGAAAGAGGTCACGTACATCTTGGGCATTAAAATTTCTAGAGATCGGGCAACCCGGAAATTATGTCTGTCTCAAGAAGCTTATATCAACAAACTGTTGAAAAGATTCAGATTACAGGATGCCAAACCCGTGGATACGCCGGTGGTGTTTAGGTGAGCACTTTCAAAATGTGACAGCCCCAAGAACCTGGCAGAGCGTGAACAGATTAAGGGTGCAGAGTATTTAAGCATGCTCGGTAGTTTGATGTACGCCATGCAATGCACCCGTCCGGATATCTGTTACGCCGTGGGCCTAGCAGCACGTTTCCAATCAGATCCTGGCTATCAAAATTTAAAGGCTGTAAAACGAATTATTCGTTATCTGAAAGGTACTGCCGACTACTCACTGTGCTATGAGGGCGGGAAGTTAGAATTAACCGGTTACAGTGACGCCGACCATAGTGGCGATCCGGATGATCGTAAGTCCACCACAGGAGGAGTGTGTCTCCTTGCTAATGCCTCTATTTCATGGACGAGCAAGAAGCAAACCTTTGTCGCGATGTCCACGATGGAATTGGAATTCGTAGCCCTCTCCAAGAACGCACAGGAAGCGGTCTGGCTGAAAAGGCTTCTAACTACGCTGCTTGATGGTGACGTCGGGAGTAAACCTGTGAAAGTGTTCTCTGACAGTCAGGCAGCCATTGCGGTAGTAAAGAATCTAAATTACCATAGTAGGACCAAACACATTAATGTGAAATATTTTTATGCTAAATCTATGGTAGAAGACAATATAATCACTATGGAATACTTGTCCACTAATACCATGATAGCGGACCCATTAACTAAACCACTACGCAAGGAGATATTCGAAAATCATGTAAAACTTCCTGGATTGCGTATGGTTTAGAAGTGGCATGTATCTATGATAACATTTTGATATTAGAAAGCTACATTTTGTAAGCGAAAGAATTGCAACTGAGTTTATGATCAATCGACGTCATAATGTTTTGATTACATCAAATTCTCGGTCTATATACTAAGTCGTAGGAGGACGCAATCCTCTGCCAAAACTATGTTGAATGTAGGTCTTACCTCGTCAAACAGGTACGGTCGTCTTGCGGTGGAGGGAGGCCTCTACTAAACAAGGCTGGCTAAGAATCAGGGGGATAAACCTGATTATGCAGAACGATCATCTAGTGTCGAAATAACTCGACATCATTTTCGTTTTGCAGATCGCCGTGATAAAATTTATTCGTCATTAATCCACATTCTGGGCCATATGAGAATCTGCGATAGCATGATCTGACATGTCCCATTCCTTTGAACTTAAACATTCAGGTATGCTATCGACGCGTGTTTCATACTACGCGTGCCACGTCCGACCACGGGGTCGCAGCTCGGTACTGCTAGGATAGAATCCTCGTGATTCTGGCGGGTGTAAAATTTTTCACCTCGAGAGTGTGATTGATCTAGGGAGCCTTATGAAAAGGCACCCAAACTATCCTCATGGACTCAGAACTCATATCTAAGGTCAGGCTCAATGTTCGCTTCCCGGCGTACGAGCGTAGTGCTGAACAAAAAGGCCCAGTGACCACGTTTTTGGAAACCGGTTGGGTTTGACTAAGGATATGAGCGATGGGGATGGTCAAGTTCACCTGTAATTCACCGACTCTTGTATTCACTAAGGTGGCCACCAACCGGATATTAGTTGAAGGTTGTGAATACTTGTACAGATGCCTTGGAGAAGTGTTCCTATGAGGAAACTAGGAAAAATGAGAATTATCAGTTGACCTCAGATATAGCGCGACACTATATAAATGTTGTTTATATCAGGTTGATTGGAGAAAAGGGAATCAATGTTCCGCGGGCGCTACAACACTCCTAACAGATGAGTAGCACGATGCCCGTCGTATCCGCCGGTCGCACGGCAAACCTCGTATGAAATATTCGGAAGCAAAGGACGAGATCGAAGGAGTGAAATGTTGATGCAAATTTGGACGACAATAAATTAACATGCACCCTCCCATTCCGGCGAGTGAGAGCTGTAAGCATATGGTGATGGGCGCCGTAAATGGAAGCCCATTATTAGTATATGTTACCTAAGTTTACTGGGTACATGTCACTTTAGGACTTTAGGCAGACCCAAATCCCAAATGACATGAGAGGTTCAAAATTGGGCCTCCCTATACTAAGCATGGCCGGTCGAAATTTAGGTGGAGGTAAAGTGGACTTCTGTCCACTTTACTCCTCCTATATATACGGGGAGTTAGGGGTTTTATTAGGATTAATCACAATTCCCTTCAAGTGGTGATTTGAGAGAAAACCCTCCCCCCAAATATACCATAGTTCGGCCAAACCTACTACCTCACCAATGGTGTGCCCATTTGCCTTCGAGCAAACACTCCGAAGATCCGTCCCTTGCCAAGAATCGATTAGAGGCTTTGCTGTGAAGAATATACCACGTAGCGCTTCCTTCACAAGAACCCCTACGGATGCCGACCGGAGGATCGTGAACTCCCTCCTGCAAAGATCTTGGGACTACGGACAACTGTAGAGGTATGTGCGAATCTTCCGCTGCGTAATTTCGATTACTAGCATGTACCATGATTTAGTTTCCGTAGTGATTGCTCCCCGTAATCTAACAACGTGTACACCAAGACCTCTGGGTCAAAGTACGTTATCTTGACATTATATGTAGATGACATACTTATTGCCGCGAACGATGTGAGTTATATGAATGAATCAAAGTCCTGGTTAGCATCTGTATTCGAGATGAAGGAGAATCCACGTACATCATAGGTATTAAGGTTGCAAGGAATCGGGCTGCTCCCAAACTTTGCCTCTCTCAAGAATCCTATATTAACAAATTGTTAAAAATGTTCAGATTACAAGATGACAAACCCGTGGATACGCCGGTTGTGTTTGGGTGCGCGTTGTCGAAATGTTACGGCTTAAAGGACCTGGCTGAGCGTGAACAAATTAAATGTGCAGAATACCTTTGTATGGTTGGCAGCTTAATGTATGTCATGCAATGCACTCCTCCAGACATCTGTTACGTGGTGGGTTTAGTAGCTCGATTCCAATTAGACCCTGGCTATCAACATTTAAAGTCTGTAAAACTAATTATCCGATACTTGAAAGGTACTACAGACTATGGACTGTGCTATGATGGTGGAAAACTAGAATTGACTGGGTTCAGTGACGCCGACCACGGTGGCGATCCGGAAGATCGTAAGTCTACATTAGGAGGAGTATTCCTCCTTGCAATGCCGCCATTTCATGGATGAGGAGAAGCAATTATGTGTCGCGCTGTCTACGATGTAATCCGAATTCGTGGCCCTCTCTAAGAACGCACAGGAAACGGTCTGGCTTAATAGGCTCTTAACTGCATTGTTTGGCATCCAGGACGGGAGTGAGCCTGTAAAGGTGTACTCTGATAGTCAAGCAGCAATTACAACAGTTAAGAACCCTAAGTACCATATCATGACGAAACACATTGATGTGAAATATAATCATGATAAGAATATGGTTGAGGATAAGTTAATCACTGTAGAATACTTGTCCACTGATAGTATGATGGCAAATCCATTAACTAAACCTCTATGCATGGATGTTTTCGAAAGGCATGTTAAAATGCTAGGACTGCGTAGGGTTTAAGTGGCTTGTATTGTGATGATAACATTTTGAGATTTGAAGTAATATTTGAATATAATGAATTGCAATTTGAGTTTATGATACTAACGAAGTCATAATGATTAAATTACATCGGATTTTTACGGTCTATAAACTAGTCGTAGGAGGGTCAACCTCCGAAATGAAATAATGTCGAATGTGGGCCAAGCCTCGTCACACAGGCTCGGCCGTCTTGACGGAGAGGGGAACCTATACCATATCAAGAGCGGCTAAGAACCACGGTAGCAAACCTGGTTAAGCAGAACGATCATTTGGTTTCGGGGTAACACGACATGATCTACATTCTGCAGATCGCCGTAACGAACTTTGTTCATTAGACATCCACATTCTGGGACATAGGACAAATCTGCGATAGCGTATGACATTTAAATTCAGGTTATGCTATCGGCGCACACTTCATACTGCGCGTACCATGTTCGACCACGGGGTTAGGCTCGGTTGTGCTAGATAGAATTTAGGAGATTTGAATGGGCACAAACTTCTTCACCTTGAGTGTGTGACTGATCCCGGATGCTATATGAAAGAAACATCTAAAGTATCCTCACGGACTCAGAACTCATACCTAAGGCCATGCTCAATGTACGCTTCCCGGCGTACGAGCGTAGTGCTGAACAAAAAGGCCAAGTGACCACGTCTTTGGAAACCGGTTGGGTTTGATTAAGGGTGTGAGCGATGGGGATGGTCAAGTACACCTTTAATTCTCCGACTCTTGTATTCACTAGGTGGCCACCAGCCTGATATTAGTTGAAGTTTATGAATACTTGTACGGATGCTGAAGGAGTATTCTTATGTGGAAATTGAGCAACTGGAGAATGATAGTTGACCTAGGATACAGCGCGACACTTTATTTTTCCACGGGTTGATTAGACATGGGGAATCAACGTTCTGCGGGCGCTACAACATTCCTAACATATGAGTAGCACGATGCCTGTTGCGTCCGCCGTTCGCACGGCAAACCTCGTATGAACTATTCGGAGCAGGGATCGGATCGAAGACCAAATTCTCATGTGTTTGACGACAACATATTAATAGGCACCCTGTCATTCCGGTGAGTGGGAGCTGTTAGCATTTAGATAATGGGACGCCGTAATTGGGAGCCCATTAATATAAGCTAATTACCTAAGTAATTAGGTAATGTCACATTAGGGATTTTGGGCTAGGCCTAAAATCCGAATTGACATGAGAGGCCCAAAATTGGGCATTCCTAGTATAGTGGCCGACCGAAATTATTAAGGGCAAAGTGGACTTTTGTCCACTTTGCTCCTCTTATAAATATGGAGTGCTAGGAGGGTTTATCAAGGCTAATCCACTCCTCCTTTGTGGTGAGATTAAAAGAAAACCATCCTCCTTATTTCTCTAATGGTTCGGCTGAACCACCCCTATACCTAGGAGGTGCCAAATTGTGTCAAGCAATTTATTCCAGAGATCCATCCCGCGAAGAATCGACTGAGGCTTTGTTGTGAGGCATAATCCCCGTAGGGCTTCTCTAACAAGAACCTCTACGGGAACCGTCCGGCGGATCAAGAACTCCCCTTCAAGTGATCTAAGGTACACAAAAGCTAAGTTGGTATGTGCACTATCTTCCGCTGCGTATTAGTTACCTAGCACATATCTTGATATTGTTTCTGTTGTATCTACCCCGTATTCCAACAAAACTAAATGTCAGAGAAGTACATGCTTTATCTACCATAGATAGTTATTAACTATATGTGTTCAATGTTCTTAATTTCCATATGAAGTATTTATGGTGTCAAATCTTGTTAATTCTATTATTAAGAAAACAAACAAGTTACATTTCTCAAGTAGAATTACGTTAAAGCTCCTAAGTAGCAGTTTGAATGAATGATTCAGGGAACAGAACGGCTTATAGCGACACTAGAAATATGAAGCATTCAAGATTTAGTTACTCACATTACATAATGTTGAATCATAACGCTGCTTCATGCTCATGCAGCTGTTTAAGCATGCTTATTCACTTATAAATTTGTATCTCTTATTGATGGTAATGCAATGCTGCAAATTTATTCCTTATATTCATTTCATTTGGCCAAGTAGGCATTTCTTGGTGTCTTACTAATGGTATTCTAACCTGACAAAAAATAATAGTAAAAATGGCCAAGTAGGCCTAATAAGTGGAAGAAATGAAGTTCCAGATAGCAATGGCAGGTATACAGAATGAGTTATTTATGTAATATTTTCTATGATCTCTATAGCTTTACCATATGTTCTATTGATTTTTGTTTTAATAATTTATGTAGATGAAGCACTATTGAAAGATACAGTGCTTGAAAGGAGAGTGACACATTTCATCTTAAACAGTTGATGCTTTTTTTCAAATGTAGCTGGTTGCTTTCTTGTTTTAGTAGTCTATTATTACAAGAAATCTATAGCCATCAATATCACTAATAGAAACGTTCACTATTCATCAACTCTAAAGTTTTAAGACTTAACCTTAGATGAGTTTTGCCCAATTGAAGATTAATTTGCTATTTTTAACACTTTTTAGTTAATTATTTGCAAACTGACTTAGAAACGCCATAGTAGCTAACTATCCAACTACATCTATTGTTTCATTTTAAAATAACTTCTTAACTTTTTTAAGTCAATGAATTTCTTGTTTTTTTTTTTTTATTTACATAAACATACTTTACTGAATTCTCCTCCTATGACATCTAATAGTAGTGAGCACAAGCAAATAACTAGCAATAAGAAGTCGAACATTTGTCGATTCTTAAGGATGGAACTATTGTCTAGGAAACATATGTCAATTATTTGAAGTTTTGTAGTAAGGTCACATCTGGCTCAAATGGTGATTTATTTGTTTGGTATAATTTCATAAGAGCACCAATTCAGTGCTTCTTTGCTTCACAAATTTAATTTTAATTCTATTGATTTAGGTTTAAAGAATTTATAACTGTAGTCGTGATGTGGCTATTAAGGTTTTGAAATCAGAGATCTGCAAAAACAGTTTGCCCAATAAGTTTATATAATGAATTATGCATGCTTTTTTTTTTTATGCTTGTGCTTACGTTTTTCATTTCTTTTGGCGAGGGTTGGAATATATATATCTCAACTCGGTCTACGTCTGTTTGAGAATTCAAAAAAGTTTGACACACAATTGTACTACATTTTATCGGGGCTTGCACAAAACCTCTCACCTTATGTGTTGTAACATCTACTACAAAGTCTAACTTATATTTCTTCCTATTAACATAGATTTACATATATATTTTTTTAACTTTTTCCAAAGATTTTCATTTCTCTTTGGTTCAGAATTCCATAGTGCCCTTTCCCTTTATGCATAGTTGAACTCCATTGATACATTTTATATTACTATATAAAGATCTATGTATACTTTCTAATTCTTTTGTTAGATTCTAACTATTTTTTCTTGTTGATTGTTACACTCCATTGGTGTATTCGACTCATCCATTTATTAATGTTGTTAAGAAATACTATTATGAGATTATCTACCATGTTCGATGCAAATATCTTGTCATGTTATACTTTCTCATAAATTTATAATCATGTATTATAGTTTGGTTTTTTTTTTTAATTTATTTACCGTATAGTATACAGTTTATTACTTTTATATTTTACTAAATGTTTTCAAGCATTCTTTATATATTGTTTAAAACTAAATCATAAAGATAAATATAAATGTTGCGCGTGCAACACATGCGCCGACCACTAGTGTTTATAAAGTTATATAAAATATTCAACAAGAAAAAAGTATTTTACCGAATTTAAAGTCTTTTAAATTTATAAATTTTTGGTTTAGATAATTTGTAAACAAAGTAATTTCTTTTACATTGATTACTTTAGACGTTTTTTTGGTTGTAAAGATATTTTATTCGAAACTACAATACAAAAAGGAAATAAAGATTAAGTGCAACAACGACGACGAAATACATGGATATAACCAAGTTTTCTTAATAAAGATAGTCGTTGCTTTAACTACGAGGGAGAGAACTGAACTAACAACAGACTTATGCAAACAACAGTAAAGTAGCACAGTCTGGGACAACAACAGAGACATAAACGCCAAGAAAACACTTGATAAAGAAGGAACAAATTTTTGTAGAGGATGATAACAGCTGATTCAGCAAAATGATGATGAAATATCTAGCTAACAGCGGCCATGCCCGACAATAAGTAACTTCTATGCAAAGTGTGTCATTATTGAAGACAAATCCAAAAACAGATTGTGCTGTAGTGTTGCGACAGTAAGGGCACGTAGATGAACATTGATACTATCAATCCACCAAACACACACGAAAACCACATGATGAAGGTGAATAGGTTAAAGTTTCCTTCGTGGTAGACCTGGTTGAAAACTAGAGTACCATTGTAATCATGTTCGAGGAACATGAAAGAAGCACTAGCGCAAAGATAGGTACCTTTGGTAAAAAAAAAAAGACCTTGTAAAATCTAGGACAATATTTATAGGGAGGCTTTGGTAACGCATGTGGCCAAGTGTTTGAATAAAGGATTGGAGTATATGTTTCTATGCGCTTTCAACTGGAAGAGGAATATGGCGTCACGGTGGGAAAAACGCTTCCACTAACAATCCATTTCTAAGTTGAAAGCGGTGCACAGTTATCCCTAAATAACTTATCTCGGTCCTCATGCCATGCATGATACTTGGTCCGAAGAACCGAGACTAAGAAGTATGTCCTGTCACACTGATTAAACCCACCATTGTTGATATAATTCAGCATGATGATTTTGTGTTTAGAATTTTCCGGGGGAGAAGATTATGGCGTATGTATGCGCGTCCAGTTCTTCGAGGTCTCCCGCTGCCGTTGGTGAACTGCTGTTTTGGCGGGCACGTGATGCATGTGGAGATGCATAGGTTATGCATGGTCACAACTATTGGGCGCGTGAGGTGTGTTGTATAGCTCGTGGAACGTGTGAAGAAGCGCATGTGGCACTTGAGGGAGCATGTGGGGCACGTGAGCTACCTGGGGTGAGAGGAGCCTAGTTGAGTTGCCATCGGTGGAATTGGTGGCGGTCTCGATGAGGGTCCTGGTAGCGGGCAAGAAGACGACGTCAACTAGGGGTCTATAGTGAGGAGTAAATAATTGGATGTACACAGAGACAAGAGGAGATTGTGTAGAAAGCCTACCTAGCAGATCCTGTCTTCACAAGTGAGGGGGAGGCCATCTAGGTGGGCGATGCAGGTTTTCTACGTTAATGAAAACTTCCAGTTTGGGAAGAATTCCCCTTCTAAAATAGATCTGCAGACATTCTAAATAATCTAGACAAGCTTAAAGCCGAGACCCCCATTTGCCTTTGATTTCATGAGAGTTTCCCAAAATTTCCAATGCATCCGCGCCTCTCATCTCCCTTTTGACCCCACCAGAATTGGGCAATCAAAGAGTTGATATCCGAGCACCACGTTTTCGGCAAAAGAAATACGCTCATAGTATACGTCGGCATCGCCATAATCACCGACTTTATTAGTACCTATCAGCCGACGTTGTTGAGCAAGAGAGATTTCCACCCATATAGCTTGGCCGCAATGCGGTCCTTAAGGAAGCCAAGCGCCTTCTTCTTTGATCGTCCCCATACTGTAGGTAAGCCCAAATAGTTGCCCGAATTTTTCATGGCTCTTGAGGGTAAGCCCAAAAACTTCCAGTTTGGTAAGAATTCCCCTTCTAAAATAGATCTGCAGACATTCTAAATAATCTGGACATGCTCATGTTTAGAAAGTAGATCTGGAGACATTATAAATGACATAAGATATATTTTTTTTTGCTCGATTAAATGACATAAGATATAATGTATTTCTAATTATGTACTATTTCATAGTATATTAATAACAAATAATATTTATAGATTCTTTCAATACATTAATATAAAATACGAATTTATGCAAAAAACCTAAATACATAATGTTACAAAGTAAGTTTTCATCTATATGAAACTCAATGCAAAGCTCCGGAAATGCAGTTTTTGAGGATTGCGTGATCAAAGTTGACATGAAAAAGGCATACAACATAATTGAATGAGACTTCTTAGTAGCAGCCATGCAAAAAATGGGATTTATTGAGCGGTGGGTGAACATGATCCACACATGCATCTCTACTGTGACATACCAAATTGTGATTAATGCGGATTCATCACTCTCACATCCACGAGAGAAGCGGACAAGTCCTTTCCGGCCCACACGTAGAATTAGGCAAGGTGATCCACTCTCACCCTATTTGTTTATCATTTGGATGATGTGCTATCATGAATGATTTCCTCAAAGATTGAAAGTGGTGCTTTGGAGGGAATAGAGCTTAAACGGGGATGCCCAAACCTGCATCATCTGTTTTTCGCCGATGACTCCATTTTCTTCATTCGGGCGACGGAGCAGAACGCTACATGTCTTCGTCGAATTATGAGCCGCTACTGTTTAGCTTCAGGATAAGAGAGGAATATCGCAAAGTCGAGCGTCTATTTTGGGTCTAATTTTAGGTAATGGACCAAAAGGGCAGTCAAGAATGTATTGGGGGTTCGAGCCATGAGAAATCTAGGCTAGTATTTGGGCTTACCTACAATATGATGGAGATCGAAGAAGGAGGTTTGGCTTCCCTAAGGAGCGCATTGAGGACAAGCTCCATGGGTGGAAATCTCTCTTGCTCAACAACGGTGACCGAGAGGTACTAATAAAGTCGGTGATAATGGCAATGACGACGTATACTATGAGCATCTTAATTTTGCCGAAAACGTGGTGCTCGGATATCAACTCTTTGATTACCCGATTTTGGTGGGGTCAATAGGGAGATGAGAGACAGATGCATTGGAAATCTTTGGAAACTCTCATAAAATCGCCCTAATAAAAATAATGGCTTGGCGATTACTGAATCACCCGAATGCATTTTGGGCTCGAATGTTGAAAGGCCTCTACTTTCCAAACTCTTGGCTTCAAGATGCACGAAAAGGGGCTCGGGCCTCCTAGGCATGATCTAGCATACTTTTCGGAAGAGACGTTCTTATGGACAACAGATTATGGAAAATAGTCGACGAGCAAACGACCAATGTCTACAAAGATGCTTGGATCCCGAATATCCCAGGCTTTCGGTTATCTGGCGCGGGCTTTCGGGGACATAATATACCAAATTTCCGGGTAGTAAATCTGATTGAGCCAACTATGCAACGTTGGAACCTCGCACACCTACATCCCGGCCGGGGTCACCAGCGAGGTGGTTAGAGGAATAGAAGAAATACCACTGTCTGCCGATTCGAAACACGACGAACTCATTTGGCCTTACAATAGATCGGGTTCCGTCACCGTCAATTCGGTCTATAGTCAGGTTAAGGCATCGGAGGTTGCCGATGCGGCGACATATACCAGGAAGAGAAAACCGGGGTAAAACTCAAGTGGAAGGAAATCTGGGCAATGAAAGCGATCCCCAAGGTAAGAGATTTCATGTGGCGTTTAATGTCGAAAGCTATAACTTGCACCTAAGGGGAATGAATATAGAACCGCGATGCCCATTTTACGAAGAGGTTGAAACTACAGAGCATATGTTGTTTCAATGCCCATGGACACTACCAGTTTGGTTCGCCACGGCTTCGGTACGCCCGAATGAAGCCCCATCTGTTACGATACCGAAATTCATGGGATGGATGAACATTGTTTCCATACTCACAAAAAGCGAAAAGCAAATAAGATGGGCGTTGATCGGGGTCACAAGCTGGAATGTTTGGAAGGAGCGCTGTCGTGCTATGTACAACGGGGAGAACCCGAACCCGGTCGCCACATCGGAGAGGGCCTTGCGAGATCACAACGAATTTTGGAGTGCTCAAACGCCGCACCCGACACGGGACAACACGGTATGGCCTGAATCCCGCAGCCCGCCTGCCTTATGGATACCGCCTCCAAACTGTGTAGTGAAGATCAATTGTGATGCAGCCTTCGAAGTTGCTCCCTCTCGTGGTGGAATTGGTGTACTTGCTTGAAATGCATACGGTGATTGCAACGTCACAACTAGAGGTCAAAACATTATGGAGCTCGAGATGAAGGCTATTCAACGTGGTGTTGAGCTAGCCATATCCCATGGCTGGAGGAATGTCATCACCGAGTCCGATTTCTCGGAGGTCATCAACAACTTAAAAGCCATCACGTATCGACCTAATTGGAGAATCCCTACACAAGTTGCAAACGTTTTAGTAAGAACGCTAGTATTACGAAATTTTGTTTGGTCTTTGATATCGAGAATAGCTAATGAGCGCGCTAAATGGATTGCCGTTAAGTCTAGAAAGAGGTCGTGTTATGTTGATTAGGCCTTTGCACCTCCGCCCTCTTTTTTTTTTTTGTAAAGGATCGAGATTTTGCCCCTTCTTAAACACTATTTTGTTTGAATGAATAAATCATTTTTTGGAAAAAAAAAAGTTTAGTTATAAATAAACAAACAAACAAAGTACAATAACTATTTAAATAAGAATTGATAGCAGATTCGATCTTTTTAGATTTTTTTTTTTAATGAAGTCTGTTGTTTTAAGTTGAGATATTTTTATTCGGCAAAAAAAAAAAAGTTGCGATATTTATCCCTCATTTTTGGACCTCTACCGTCTACTGTATGTAAATGCGTATCGAGTTATGTGGAGGGTAATGGTCTAAGGGTATGGATGGATGGTAATTGGTAAGGAGTGCTGCAAACAAACAGAAAAATCACTCCCATTTATGTGGTTGGTAAGGTATGTGCCTACGCATAGATATTCTATTATATTATGCAGATCTTGTGCTAATTTGTTGAATTTTATATATTAATTTTGTGGTAGCCAAATATGTAATTTGTAAATATGTTGATTAAAATATCTAAGGATTCATTCTACTTGCGTACAGAGCTCAACGCGGCTCTCATATCGGGTACTTGGGTATTTTGGTCAACATAGTTAAAATTCGGAAATTTCGTATTTTACTATCACAAAATTTTGGATGAAAATTCCTATATTTTTCCACAGTTATTAGAGTAAATTTAGTGTTCTTTACTTTAAAGTATTTTTAAAATAGGCTTAACAAGATAAATGTATTTGACCGGTTTACAAACCTACTTAAACTTTAAATATATTTTTTTAAAAAAATCACTGCATGAACTTTTAACTACTAATCAAATTGTTAAATTCGTTATAATTTATGTCAAATTGAACCGAAATGGGTACATTTCAACCGCGTATAGTCTTGTGTACTTATGATAGGTTTGGCAATAAATTGAAAAATGATTGCAACAAAATACATTTAGTGAGCATGTAACATTTGAATAGGTGGATGTCCAATTTAGAATACAATTGAAATTTTTTTGTTGCAATTCTTTTAATTTATTGCTAAATCCATCTAAGTTTCACGTCAAAAGATCTCACGTGGACGACACATGCTTATTTCCATCCAATTTAACAGAAATTATAATAGAGATAACAATTTGGTCTTTAACTAAAAGTTTAGAAGGTTAGTTTCATAAAAATAAATCTGAATAGCGATTTGTAAATTAGTCAAACTTATGCAGAGATTAGGTCATTAACCATTTTTAAACAGTTCACCTAGTTAGGGGGTTCATTTTGGCCGTAGCCTCCGCCAGCCTGGTATCTAATTAGGCAGACCATGCCAAGCATGAGCCCTTGTAAAAGAGAGTCACTGACTTTGCCAATCGAGTCATCACCAATAAATCCCTAAACATTTAAATTGGTCTAGCGCTGGCCCAAACTTGTGTTTTACACGGTCTACAAGACCAGACGACTAAACTAGCACATACTCGCGCCTATGCGAACCCCTTACTTCAGATAAGTGGGTACTTATAATCAAATGTTCATATAACTTGTGTAGAAAATATCAAACAAAAATTGTTGAGTTACCAAACTAATAACATGAATACCAGTCACTGACTCGTGTTGCGCATAATTCTACGTCAATAGAAATTTAAATTATAATGTTAATGACTCGCACTTTATGGGTAAATTATATTTCGAAATCATTATACTAAAATGAAATAGGAAGTTATAAATATATTTTATAATGTCTTTCGGAAATTTTTCAATAACTAAAAGAAACCCTTGTAACCGCAACACTAGAAAATATTGACTATTTGATTACGGTATTCAATAATTAATATTTTTACAATAAATAAATATAGAGTTTATAACCAAATTGCAACCTCAAATTTGACCAAATAAAAAAGCCAAACTTTGGTTGTAATCTTCTTTAAAATAATCTACGTGAATTTTCAATTGCAAACTAAACTGCTACATCCGTTATAATTGCAATCAAAACTTGACAGAAAAATGGGCATACGCTTGCCACATGAGGTCTTTAATGTTGGAATTTAATGTAAATGGGTTGCCATAATAAGAGCTCATTAATATAAGCCCAACATGCTAAGTCTAATTTGGAGTATGACACATAGGGGATTTCGGGTTAGGTCGAAATCCCCATGGGCCATACGCGGCTCATGTGGGCCGACCCTATTAGCTTGATGGTGCGGCCGAAGTGGGCATAAAGCCCTAGGTGTGTTTTTCTCACCTCCACTTATAAATAAGAGGCGTTAGGGATTTCTTGGGGTTGGTACATCTCTCCCTTTAGTTGTCAGAATAGAAATCCCCACTCCCTATATTACATAGGTTCGGACGAACCTCTCTACCCACGAAGTAGGTGCCGAATTGTGACAAGCAATTCGCCCCAGAGATCCATCCAGCAACCAGATTGAAGAGGCTTTGCTGTGGAGATCATTGCCTGCAGATTGCTCCTTAACCAAAGTTACCGTAGGACACTGTCCGACAGATCGTGAACACCCTCGTGACGTCATTGGGCTACAGATTGCATAATCGCAAAATAGATATGTGCACTCTTCCGCTGTGTAATTAGTTTACCTAGCATGTACCTGTAGTTATGATCCGTATTGTTTATCCCCTAGAATCCAACAGTGGTATCAGAGCCTGTGTATGGTGGTGTTCATGAATGTTTAATAAAAACGTTACTTTTATCAAAATTGGATTTTTGATTTTTAATAGAGGTGAAATTTGATCTTGAAATTGACAACCGAACCATAGGGTCGCGACGTAGTTGGGCTCGGCCGTGGCTAGCCGTTGTGGCCGGCTAAGCCACCACGACACGACCACAACAATAAAAAAATTATTATTTTATTATTATTATTTTAGGCCAGCTAGGGTTCATCTCGATATATTTTATGCATGATTTTAGGGATATATATATATTATTTTTTTTGGTGCTATATTACGTACCTAAAAAGATCAAGAAAATATATTTAATGATAGATTTTATCCATAATATAGAATCTAATCAATTATGAATATCTATAATATTTATTGTTACTTGACGGCTAAGTTAAGTTTTTAGTGGATTTTAAAACCCTACTTAGCCACCAAGTAACATTTCGGCTGAAACCCTAAGGTTTACTGGCGGATCAAAATGCGCAACCGGGTCGGGTCGACCGACCCGGATAACCCGTGGGATCAGAAACAGTTCGGGTCGGGTTCCACCGGTTCAAACAGGTCGGGTCGACCGAGCTGGAATTCTCAATCGATCCGACCCGGATCGTGTCGGTTTGGACCAGGTCGGCTAATGGGTCGGGTCAACCCGACCCGGTTCATGGAAAACCAAACTGAACTGAGTGAATTGGACCAGACCGGTCGGACTGGGTTGACCGAACCGGACCGGTTTGACCGGACCGGGTCAACTGTAATTGGGCCGGGTCAAATTTTATATTCAAATGTTTTTTTTAACTTTAAAATTACCTACAGAATGCGAAGTGGTTTGATATTCACACGTTTTAATCAAACATGGTGCCAAGTTTTCCTTATACGGATAGGTCTCGGAAAATGCATGATTATAGGACGGAATCATTTTTTGGGCTGAATTGCAATCGTTATTGATATTTATATGAATGTTGGATTACGGGGCAGATTACTACGGAAACATAAACACAGGTACATGCTTGTAATAAGAATTACGCAGCGGAAGATATGCACATACCTTAAACCTTTTCCGTAGTCCCAAGATCTTGTTGAGGGAGTCCTCGATCCACCGGATGGAACTAGGCCTGTCAACGGGTCACAACCCGTGACCCGTGACCCGGGACCCGTGACATGCGGGTCACAAACGACCCGGCCCGTGATTGACCCGGGGTTATCACGGGTCAGTTTGACCAAACCCGTACCCAGGCACCCGGGTCACGGGTTGACCCGTGTTGACCCGTGACCCGGATCAACCTTGCACTTTTGCACACGGCAGCAGTGTAGTATAGTATGAATTGGTGACGTATTGAACCACTGGAGCCGTATATAGACACCTTCTTCCAGCTCTTCAACCAATCGATCTTGCTGTTCATGTCGTTCTATATATATCTACCATTATTATATTATATCATATACTTAGTCTTAGTTATTTAGGACCACAAAGCCGTATATACAAATTATATTATGGTATATGTAACTTGACCTCCAATACCATATTTGATGGATCTGTTCTTATTCAGATGCTTTAATTTTGATGATCATTGTTTAACTTATCATTATGACATTATTTGGCACAAAAAAAAAGACTTGATTTCATTATTTTAACGGGTCACGGGACGGGTTCTAACTACAAACCCGTACCCGACCCGCTCTCAACGGGTCATTTACGGGTCAACCCGTAAATGACCCGTTAGCATGACTAGATATACCCGGACCCGACCCGTGGACGGGTCATTTGCGGGTCACGGGTAAAATTGACAGGCCTAGATGGAACCCGTAGAGGTTCCTGTTAAGGAAGCCCTACGTGGTATAGTCTCCACAGCAAAGCCTCTGATCGATTCTTGTTAGGGAAGGATCTCCGGAGTGTTTGCTCGAAGCAAATTGGCACACCCTTGAGTCAAGGTGAGGTTCGGCCGAACTAGGTATTTAGGGAGGAGAGTTTTTCTCTCAAATCACCACTAAGGAGGAATTGTGAATTACCCTAATAAAAACCCTAACACCCCTTATTTATAGGAGAAGCAAAGTGGACAAAAGTCCACTTTGCCCATTGTTAAGTTCGGCCGGCCTATGTAGTATAAGGGAGGCCCAGTTTTGGGACTCTCAAGTCAATTGGGATTTGTGTCAAGCCAAAATTTCCTAATGTGACATTTACCCAATTTCTTAGATAACATATACATATTAATGGGCTTCCATTTACGGCGCCCATTCATCATATGCTAACAGCTCCCACTCGCTGGAATGGGAGGGTTCCTGTTAATTTATTGATGTCCAAATCGCATCAACATTTCACTCTTCTGATCTTGCCCCTCTTTACGAATAGTTCATACGAGGTTTGCCGTGCGACCGATGGATACGACAGGCATCGTGCTACTCATCTGTTAGGAGTGTTTTAGCGCCCGCGGAATGTTGATTCCCTCTCTCAAATCAAACTGTTAAAAACATCAATTTGTATCGCATTGTATCCTAGGTCAACTGAAAATTCTCCTTTTGCCTAGTTTCCACATAGGAACACTTCTCCAAGGCATCCGTACAAGTACTCACAACCTTCAACTAATATCCGGTTGATGGCCACCTAATGAATACAAGAGTCGGTGAATTACAGGTGAACTTGACCATCCCCATCGCTCATACCCTTAGTCAAACCCAACCGGTTTCCAAAGATATGGTAACTTGGCCTTTTTCATCAGCACTGCGCTCATACACCGGGAAGCGAACATTGAGCCTGACCTTAGGTATGAGTTATGAGTCCATGAGGATACTTCAGGTGCCACTTCATCGAGGTGAAGAAGTTTGTGCCCATCTGAATCTCGAGGATTCTACCTAGCACAACCGAGCATGACCCTGTGGTCGAACATGGCACACGTAGTATGAAGCACGCGTCGATAGCATACCCGAACATCGTCAGGTGTGGGATATGTCAATGATGGTATCGCAGACTTTCACATGGCCTAGAAAGAGGTTAATGACGAACAGAGTTCATCACCGGCGAAGTGAAAAACGAAGATCATGTCGTGTTACTCCGAAACCAAATGATCGTTTTTGCGCAACCAAGTTTCCCAACTGGTTCTTAGCCAATCTTGCTTCAGCAGAGGTCCCCCTCTCCTACAAGACGACCATGCCCATGTGATAAGGCAAGGCCCACATTCGACATAATTTATGCAGAGGATTCATCCTCCTACGACTCATTTGATAGACCGTAAAATCCGATGTAATCAAACATTATGACGTCAATGAATCATAAACTCGAATTGAAATTCTCTCATTTATAAAATATATAACTTTCAAATATCAAAATG
Source organism: Clarkia xantiana subsp. parviflora (assembly GCA_036873135.1). Taxonomy (NCBI): domain Eukaryota; kingdom Viridiplantae; phylum Streptophyta; class Magnoliopsida; order Myrtales; family Onagraceae; genus Clarkia; species Clarkia xantiana. The sequence continues at coordinate 23,029,143 of JAPTYO010000012.1, forward strand.
TTATCACAGATATACGCCCACTTTTAAACCCTACGCAATCCAAGCAGTTTAACATGCTTTCCAAATGTCTTATTGCGAGTGGTTTAGTTAATGGGTCCGCCACCATGTTATCAGTGGGCGAGTATTCTAAATTGATTATATTGTCTTCTACCATAGATTTAGCATAATTATATTTCACATCAATGTGTTTAGTCCTACTATGGTACTTTGGATTCTTTACTGACTGTCAGAGAACACCTTCACAGCCTCACAGGCTTACTCGCGACATCATCATCAAGTACCATAGTAAGAATCCTTTTCACCCAGACCGCTTCCTGTGCATTTTTGGAGAGAGCAACGAATTTCGATTCCATCGTAGACAGCGCGACACAGGATTGCTTCTTGGTCGTCCATGAAATGGAGGCATCAGCATGGAGAAACTCTCCTCCTGTTGTGGACTTACGATCGTCTGGATCACCACCAAGGTCGGCGTCACTTAATCCGGTCAATTCTAACTTCCAGCCCTCATAGAACAGTACGTAGTCGGTAGTACCTTTCAGATATCGCACGATCCGCTTTACAGCTTTTAAATGTTGATAGCCAGGGCCTGATTGAAATCTTGCTACTACGCCCACAACGTAACAGATGTCCGGACGAGTGCAAAGCATGGCGTACATGAGACTTCTGACCATGCTTAAATACTCTACACTCCTCATCTGTTCACGCTCTTGCTGGTTTTTCGGGTCGTCGCGCTTTTACAACGCGCACCCGAATACTACCTGCGTTTCCACGGATTTGGCATCTTGTAATCTAAACCTTTTCAACAGTTTGTTGATGTAGGCTTCCTGAGTTATACACAACCTCCGGGCGGCACAATCTTTAGAAAGCTTAATGTCCAAGATGTACGTTGCCTCTCTCATGTCTTTCAACTCAAATACAGATGGCAACCAGGACTTTGATTCATGCATGAAACTCACATCGTTCGCAGCAATGAGTATGACATCCATGTATAAAGTTAAGATGACATACTTAGACCCAGAGGCCTTTGTATACACGCATGGATCCTCGTGAAGATTCACGAAGCCGTTTCCAACGATCTCCTCGTGGAATCTGCGGTACCATTGCTGAGACGATTGTTTAAGACCGTAAATAGATCTTTGGATTTTACAAACTTTACGTTCGTTACCAGGAGTAATGATTCCCTCCGGTTGCTCCATATACATCTCCTCCTCCAGGTTACCGTGGTGGAATGTGGTCTTATCCATTTGGTGCAGCTCTAGATCGAGGCATGCGACCAGGGCTAGGATTGCCCTGACTGTGGTGTACCGCACAGTCGGTGAGTATGTCTCATCAATCTCCACTCCGTGAAGTTGGGTGTATCCTTTCGCAACTAGTCGAGCTTTGTATCGCTCGACATTTCCATTAGCAGTGAGTTTTAGTTTCAGAACCCACTTAGCCCCGATGGCCCTGCGGTTAGCAGGTAAATTAACTAAAGACCATTCTGAATTGACTTTCATTGAGGCGATCTCTTCCTCCATTGCTTTCCTCCATTCCTTTGCTTGAGGTCCTTTCAAATCTTCATGAACCGTTACTGGTTCGTCAAAAGAAGTTTGGGTGAATATCTCACCCTACTCGATGGGATACTTCATGGGAGAAGTTTGATGCCTTTGACTTCGACTAGGCTCGTTAATCCCATCTTGAGTCTGAAAGTTGCTCCCACTCAAAACAATGCTTTCTATCGGAGCATCACTCCCACTGGGAACAAGGGAAGTGCTGGAATTTTGACCTACAACTTTTCTTGGATGACCTATTGGTCTCGGGATTCTACCTCCGAGATTAATTCCTTGATCACTAGGACCTGGAACCAAGTTGGTTAATCCACTCCCACTGTGAACAATTGGTAGTTGTGGTATTATTGGATCTTCATCCAGCAGTCCGGCTACGTGATTATCAGGTTCAACTTGATTCGCACCTGCAGCAACAGTGATTTGTGTGGTAGGATTGTGTCCTCTCACTGGATTTACTATGACAATGTATCCATATTCATTTACCATTTCATTCACTTGCGTTGCTGCCTCAAATATCCCACTCGAAGTAAGTGGGACCTGACCATCATCGTTATCCCGCTCTAATTCGATCAAGACTTCGTCTGTTTTCATTTCACCAAGCGTTGGAAATTCGTCCTTAAAGAATGTAACGTCTAATGTTCGACCACGACACCATTGTCACAATCGAATTTAAACATGTATCCTTTAAGAGTAGTTATCATACTCTCAGTTCAAATACTTGTTGAATGCGCAAATTAATGTCGCATGATGATGAGTTTCACCTCGTTATCATTCGTTTTAGCTTTTATGGCGTCGTGTTTGACCGATTTTGTTGAAACATAGTTCTACATTGATGTGAGTGAAATGCTTTTCATCCCATGAGAACGTCGGTCATTGAGCTCTAACATTATATTTTCAAACTATGCCAGTTGAAGTGTGTTATCGATATAAATGTCTTGCCAAACTTCTCGTTCAAGGCATTTAGTGGGAAAGTCATTTTACCGACATCATCCTTTTCATTTTCTAATTCATCTCAAAGACTTATCCATCTCTGAACTGTGCATTGGGCTTTCGCCTTATGCGTCAGTTGCTACTTTACGAGTTCGTGGTAGCTTGAGAAGCATACCTCTTTTCATCGTGTAAGCATTGAATGAAGTATTCCCAAAAGGGGGTAAGTAAAAATTTCAACATCCATTCATTAAAACACTTCATTATTAAATTCGTATTTTGAAACGATGTGTTCCGTTTTTCGAGGTACACGCGCACGTGATGCTTATTCCAGGTTTAATCCATGGTATAAATCGTTTCATTTCCAAAATTCAATTTAATTTAATCCAATCGGTTTCACACATGTTCATCATTACGGAATTTATCATTTAACCCAAAAAGTTTAAATCGGTTCGCTCTTAGAACTACGCAATCGATGAATACTAATGATTTCGATGTTTCACGACATTAGATGAATGAGAGTGTGTCTCTTGTTTGATCCGACCAATTGGCTTGGCGGATATTTGGGTTTCAATTTTGTTTCGGACCGATCTCGTTTAATTGGTTCGATTAATTTTGACAAGTAGATCTCGTTTCGAATCGAACGGAAACAACTTTATTCAATAAATCTGAATCTTAATTAATCCAAAAATTTAAACATTTAAACAAACAAATAGGAAATCCTGTAAGCATATGGTGATGGGCGCCGTAAATGGAAGCCCATTATATGTATATGTTACCTAAGACAATTGGGTAAATGTCACATTAGGAAGGGTCAAACCCAAATCCCAATTGACATGGGAGGCCAAAATATGGGGCTCCCTTATGCATAGGTCGGCCGAACTTATTAGTGGGGGTAATGTAGACTTTTGTCCACTTTACTCCCCCTATAAATAAGAGGTGTTAGGGTTTTATTAGGTTAATCCTTAATCCCTTCTTGGGGTGTTTTAGAGAGAAAAACCCTCCTCCTCATAACACTTATGTTCTGCCGAACCTCACCTTCACCAAAGGGTGTGCCAATTTGCCTTCGAGCAAACACTCCGGAGATCCGTCCCTGCCAAGAAACGATCAGAAGCTTTGCTGTAGAGAATATACCGTGTAGGGCTTCCTTAACAAGAAGCTCTACGGGTGCCGACCGGAGGACGTGAACTCCCTGCTGCATGATATTGGGACTACGGATTACGTCTGAGGTATGTGCGAATCTTCCACTGCGTAATATTGATTACTAGAATGTACCAAGTTTATAGTATCCGTATTGATTACTCCCCATAATCTAACAGTGGTATCAGAGCCTGTGTTAGGAGTTCATGATATTGATAAATTGGTGTTCTTGAAAGTTTTAAAATTTGGACCGAAAATTTTAAGAGAATTAATTTTCAATTTTTTTTAGTTGTTTGTGGTCCGAAATTTTCAGGATGTTCTTAAGAAAATTTGATGTTCAAGAAAAATATTTTTTTTTTATCAAATTCGAACGTTGGATTGTAGATCTTATTAAAATTTGATCTTGAAATTTGACCACTTGTTTCCAATATCTTGTAAATCACAAGGTAAAATTTTTTATTTCTTAGGCTCCAAGTTATTAATTTCGACCGAAACTACTAGGTATATTGTTTTCCATATTTTAATTTTTATTCTAGGTGACAATATATGTATAATTGGAAACATAAGGATAGATTCACATTAATATATATAACTATCAATATATCTAGATATTTAATAGGTTTAAAGATATTATTGATAAATTTAGTTACCTAAAAGATTGAGTAAATATATTGTCAGTATATTTGTTACCCTATTAAAGATATTGACAATAAATAAAATATATATTTATATATTAGAGCCGAAATTTACATATATATATATATATATATATATATATTGTTGATTGATTGTCTTATAGATAGAATCTTTGCAATAAATATATATATGTTTATTATTGTGCCGAAATATATATATTAGCAATATTGGAAATTATTTTACATAGTTAATATTTCTTGGTGGCTAAGTTAAGTTTTTAGTGGACATTAAAACCCTACTTAGCCCACAAGAATATTTCGGCCCAAACCCTAGGGTAAATGGGCCGGTCCAATTTGCTTAACCGGTCTGGGTTAAAATCGAACCGGGTTTTCTTAATCGGTTCGACCTAATCGGGTCGGGTCGGACCGGGGTAACTAAGTGGATCTAACCGAACCAGTTTTGAGTGTTGAACCGAACCGAACGCTATTTTTATTGGACCGGTTCGGACCGAACCAGATTTTGAAAACAAAACCGGAGCGAACCGGATTTAACTGAACCGGACCCGAACCGGACTTTCTGGAGCGAACCGAACCAAACCAAACCAAAATTGACTTAAACGAACCGAATTTTCAAAACCGAATTCAAGTCAATTAAAATAGGGATGTCAAGTTTTAAAATCAACATGTTTTGAACCTTAATTGGCCTACACAGTGCTCAAGGGTTTATTATTATTCACATAACGATTAAGCCTTAATACCATGTTTTGATTATGGGGATGGATCTCGGAGATACATGTTTTTGGGACTGGATTAATTAGTGGGCTGAACTGCAATTGTTTATTATTCGATTTATATTTTAACATGATTAGAACTGTCGTCCTGACTGAGTCAATATAGCTTGATAATGCATGTTGGGGGCAGAGCCTTGGTTAAATATATGGTATGCGCACTAGGATAGACATGTTGTGATAGTTGAAATTGCCTAGGAATCATGTCTGGAATGATGCAAAATTGAATATAAGCATGAACTGCAAATCAGCCCCTAGTGTTTAAAATATTTTTAAAATCGAAAACGAGTCGCCAAATGTGTATGATTGATGTAGTAGTTTCATGTTTTGACACGTATGCTAGAATGTTTAGGATGTAGCCACATTTAATAATTTACATGGAAGTAGAATTATGTATGCTAGCATGAGTTCCTTGGAACATTAGACGCATGACGCGTAAGTATGAGTGTGGTTTGTGTGATGAATGTTACTTGCGTATGATGATTTACATGGATAGTAGAATTACATATGCATGAGTAAGTTCATCGGAATATTTTTTCCAAAATAAAAAGGGCCTTGGGAAAGCTAAGATTGGGTATGCTTGTTTTAGAATTCCCTTTCTGGTAATTTGCGATTAAAATCGTTTTAAAAGACTGGTCTATTAGAATGAAGACGACAGTAATATGAACTCTTTCACAGTCATCTTCCATTGGTTTACTGGTGGTCGGTTGGTTTAGATGACTGAGGAATCGTTACTTGCCACATTCCATCTTAATAGATATCGGATGTATGAAATTCTTTCTCAAAATGTTATTGTCTCCCTGATTTGTGTGATTATCAATGTAATAGTTTTTTATGGCTGAACTGGTACATTTCTATGAACCTCGCAATCTGGACGACATGGATTATGATGCATGGAGAGATAATGTTGTGGAGCTTCTTATCGCTGCGGATCTTGACGATCAAGACAATCCGAAAGCGAAAAGGATGAGCTTGGACGAATATGAAAACCCGTATGAGAGCAATAACAAGAAAAGGTTTAGGAAGGATCATAGTGCACGAGAGTTAATTCTCTCGCAACTGTCAACTGAAGTAGAAAGAGAGTTTATACAACTGATCGCATTGCATCTTTGGTGTGCCATATACCTTTGCTTCGGCAAAGGTAAGGCTGCTGAAGCAAGAGCCTTAATGGCAAAATACTACAGTATTCTATGCAGTGATGACGGTGTAATAGCCATTCATGATCCCGCTGACGCGTTAGATGTATGGACAAGGGTTCGGAAAGTAATGAGGATGTTTCCTCTTTTATGGTTTGTTGACGAAAAAGGGCTCACGCATCTGATCACATCGATTAAGACGACAATAGACCTATTCGAAGCGGATCATAAGGAAGGACACTTTCCAAAAGAACTCGAGGCATTCGAGGTCATATTCATTGATATGCTGAAAAGCTTGGCAACCCCCGGCAGCAAAAGGTCTAAACGATGATCCGGTGCGATAACCACCATGATAATTGTACCTTCAAGGTACGGCTCGTTTACCACATATATAAGACGTGAAACGTTTTATTTGACGCAAGTCATCTGATACAATTCACTTGTGAATTTCTTTTCAGATGAGCTGCTGAACATGGTCATGACAACCTGTCTATCATTCTTCTTCGTGATTACTTCAAGTTTTAAGATCTAAGACCCCAGTGCTGTTAATGTTGGTTTTCCTATTGTTCAATTTTATGTTTGAAATTTGGTTAATAATGTTTCGTATTTATTGAATAAATTAGTTACCATTCGATTCGAAATGAGTTATGTTTATCAAGATAAATCGACTCGGTTAAACGGGTTCGATCGAAATGTAACGAAACCAAAGTATTAAGGCTATTTTAAATGGCCGAATCAAAAAAATCCAGACATCTTCTCCTACATCTAATTCCTTGGGTAAAATCAAAATGCCATAAAAATCCATCGATTGCGTAGCTCTAAGAATGAACCTATTATAAATCTTTCTTTATTATTAGTACTCAATTGAATGAAATAATCAGTAATAATGATCATGTGAGAAATCGATTGGATTAAATTGATTTAAATTCAGAAATGAAACGATTTAACCATGACTTAAAACTTTTGTAAATAACGCCACACGCGTGTGGACCTCGAAAGATGGAACACATCGTTTCAGAATACTAGTTTAATGATGAAGTGTTTTGAAGATTAAGTGCTGAATTTTTGTTTGCGTCCCTTCCGAAACAAATTATTGATAACATTTACATCGGTAAGCAGTGTTCCTTATAAGCTACCGCGACCCTGTAAAAGTATCAACTGACGCATAAGGTGAAAACCCAAAATGCTCAGTTCAGAGATGGGATAAAATCTCCGAGAGAAGTTTGCAAACAAAAAAGGATAAAGTCGGTTAAACGATTTTCCTTGAATATGTCTTGAACGATAAGTCAGGCTAGGTATTCAAATCAAATGACACACTTCAAGAAGCACAGTTGATAAACATAATATTAGAATCAATCTATCAGATGTTCCCTATGGGATGAAAAGAGATGATTCACATATATGTAAAACTGTGTTCCAATGAAATCGGTAAGACACGTCGCCATAAAAGCTAAAGAATGATAATGAGTTAAATCATATAATCACGCGACATTAATTTGCGCATTAAACACTTATTTGGTCCAAGAGTACGTCAACTGCTCTTAGAAAATAATGTTTAAAGCTTTGAAAATGGTGTCGCGGTCGAACATGAGACATTTGAGGACGAATTTCCGAATGCATTGTCAGTTTCAAACAGATGTAGTCTTGATCGAACAAGAGCAGGATTACACCGACAATTAGGTCCCACTTAATTCGAGTGGGAGATTTGAACCAGCAACTCAAGTGAGTGACACGGTAAAATGATAATGGAAACATTTTCATAAATCCAGTGGGAGGACCAAACCCTACCACACAGATCACTGTTGGTGAAGGGACGAATCAAGTTGAACCTGATAATCATATAGCCGGACCGCTGGATGAAAATCCAATAATACAACAACCACCACTACTACCCATTGTTCCCAGTGGGAATGGATCAACCAACTTGGTTCCAGGTCCTAGTGATCAAGAAATTAATCTCGGAGATAGAATCCCGAGACCAAGAGGTCGTCCAAGGAAAGTTGTAGGTGAAGGTTCAGGCACTGCTCTTATTCCCTGTGGGAGTGATGCTCCAATAAGAAGCATTATTCTGAGTGGGAGAAACGTTCAGACTCAAGATGGGATTAACTAGCGTAGACGAAAGTCAAAGGCATCGAGCTTCTCCCAAGAAGTATCCCATCGAGAATGGTGAAAACCTCACTCTAACAATTGTTGACGAGCATTGGAAAGGCCTCAAGTGGAGAAATGGAGGAAAACAATAAAATAGAGAGATCACCTAAATGAAAACCATCATAGTCTACGGTTGATTTACATGCTAACCGCAGGGGCACAAGGATACGGTGAGTCCTGAAAAGGAGACTCATCACTGATGGAAAATATAGGGCACTACAAACCCGACTTATTGGGAAAACACGAACCCAATTTCACGGAGTGGACTTTGACGAAACCAAACTCACCGACTGTGCGTAAAACCACGGTTAGGGCCATTTATGGTCCTGGTCGCAGGTCTCGATTACGAGCTGCATCGAATAGTTGTTAAGACCGCGTTCCTCCACGGAAACCTGGAGGAAGAGATCTATATGGAGCAACTAGAGGGTTTTATTACTTCTGGTAACGAACGTAAAGTTTGCAAACTCAAGAGGTCCATCTAGGGTCTTAAACAGTCGTCTCGACATTGGTACCGCGGATTCCACGAGGAAATCATAGGATACGGATTCGTGAATCTTCACGAGGATCCGTGCGTGTATTATACGACCTCCGAGTCTAATTATGTCATCTTAACCTGATACGTGGACGACATACATATTACCGCAAACGACATGATTTTTATGAACAAGTCAAAGTCCTGGTTGGCATCTGCATTCGAGATGAAAGACATGGGAGATGCCACATACTCTTAGGCATTAAAATTGCTAGATATCGTGCTACCCGGAAATTATGTCTATCTCAAGAAGCTTATATCAAAAAAGTTGTTGAAAAGGTTTAGATTATAAGATGCCAAACCCGTGGATGCGCCGGTGGTGTTTGAGTGTGCACTGTCGAAACGTGACAGCCCCAAGAACCTGGCAGAGCGAGAACAGATGAAGGGTGCAGAGTATTTAAGCATGGTTGGTAGTCTCATGTACGCCATGCATTGCACCCGTTCGGACATCTGTTACGCCGTGGGCCTAGTAGCACGATTCGAATCAGATCCTGGCTATCAACATTTAAAGGCTGTAAAATGAATTATTCGTTATCTAAAAGGCACTATCGACTACGCACTGTGCTATGAGGGCAGGACGTTAGAATTAACCGGTTACAGTGACGCCGACCATGGTGGTGATCCGGATGATCGTAAGTCCACCACAGGAGGAGTCTTTTTCCTTGCTAATGCCGCAATTTCATGGACGAGCAAGAAGCAAACCTGTGTCGTGCTATCTACAATGAAATTGGAATTCATAGCTCTCTCCAAAAACGCACAGGAAGCGGTCTGGTTGAAAAGGCTTCTTAGTGCACTACTTGGTGTAAAAAGACGTGAGTAAACCTGTCGCGGTACACTCTGACAGTTAGGCAGCTATTGCGGCTGTTAAGAATCCGAAGTACCATAGTAGGACTAAACACATTGATGTGAAATATTTTTATGCTAAATCTATGGTAGAAGACAATACAATCACTTCAGAATACTTTTCCACTAACAACATGGTTGCGGACCCATTAACTAAACCACTACGCAGGGAGATATTCGAAAAGCATGTAAAACTGCTTAGATTGCGTAGGGTTTAAAAGTGGCATGTATCTGTGATAACATTTTGATAATTGAAAGTTACATTTTTAATAAACGAGAGAATTTCAATCGAGTTTATGATCCATCGACGTCATAATGTTTGAATACATCAGATTTACGGTCTATAAACTAAGACGTAGGAGGACGCAATCCTCTGCCAAGCTATGTCAAATGTGGGCCTTACCTAGTCACACATGTACGGTCTTCTTGCGGTGGAGGAAGGCCTCTACCAAGCAAGGCTGGCTAAGAATCAGGGGGATAAACCTGATTATGCAAGACGATTATCTAGTTTCGAAGTAACTCGACATGATCTTCGTTTTGCAAATCGCCATGATGAACTCCGTTTCGTCATTAAACCACATTCTGGGCCAGATGAAAATCTGCGATAGCATGATTGACATATCCCATTCCTGTCAACTTAAAGTTCAAGTATGCTATCGATGCGTGCTTCATACTACGCGTGCCATGTTCGACCACGGGGTCACAGCTCGATTGTGCTAGAAAAGAATCCTCGTGATTTTAATGGGCGCAAAATTCTTCACCTTTAGCGTGTGATTGATCCCGGGAGCCTTATGAAGAGGCAACCGAAGTATCCTTAAAGAATCATAGCTCATATCTAAGGTTAGGCTCAATGTTCGCTTCCCGGCGTACGATCGTATTTCTCAACAAAAAGGCCCACTGACCACGTCTTTGGAAACCGGTTGGGTTTGACTAAGGATATGAGTGATGGGGATGGTCAAGCTCACTTGTAATTCACCGACTCTTCTATTCACTAGGTGGCCACCAACCGGATATTAGTTGAAGGATGTGAATACTTGTACGGATGCCTTGGAGAAGTGCTCATATGTGGAGACTAGGCAAATTGAGAATTAAGAGTTGACCTAGGATATAGCGCGACACTATATTGTTTATAACAGGTTGATTGAAGAAAGGGAATCAACGTTCCGCGGGCACTACAACACTCCTAAAAAACGAGTAGCACGATGCCCGTCGTGTTCACTGGTCGCACGACAAATATCGTATGAACTATTAGGAAGCAAGGGCGAGATCAAATGAGTGAATTTTTTATGCTGATTTTGACGACAATACATTAACAGGCACCCTCCTATTTCGGCGAGTGGGAGCTGTAAGCATATGGTGATGGGCATCGTAAATGAAGCCCATTATATGTATATGTTACCTAAGACAATTGGGTAAATGTCACAATGGGACATTGGGCCAAAGCTAAATCCCAATTGACATGAGAATCCCTAAATATGGGCCTCCCTTATGCATAGGCCGGCTGAACTTATTAGTGGGGGTAAAGTGGACTTCTGTCCACTTTACTCCCCCTAAAAGTAAGAGGTGTTAGCTGTTTTATTAGATTAAACCTTAATCCCTCCTTTGAGGTTTTTAGAGAGAAAAACCATCATCCCCATAACACCTATATTTGGCCGAACCACACCTTCACCAAAGGGTGTGCCAATTTACCTTCGAGCAAACACTCCGGAGATCCGTCCCTGCCAAGAATCGACCAAAGGCTTTGCTGTGGAGAATATACAGCCTAGCGCTTCCTTAACATGAACCTCTACGGGTGCCGACCGGAGGACCGTGAACTCCCTGCTGCAGGATCTTGGGACTACGGAGTACGTCTGAGGTATCTGCGAATCTTCCGTTGCGTCTAGCATGTACCAAGTTTATAGTATCCGTAGTGATTACTCCCCGTAATCCAACAAAACCATCACTAACAATAATAAGGTCTTTGATCATAGTTTGAAGCTATATTGAAGGCAAGATAGACAAGCAGTCACTACCACGCTTAGCATCTCACCTAAAAAGAATTCACAAGTGAATTTTGATCAGATTTCCTTCATCGGATGAAACATATTTCAGTTCTATGTATGTGTGGAAAACGAGGCATACCCACTTGAATCAACGGTGGTTTTCACCGGATCATCGTTTAGACCTTTTATTGTTGGGGTTAGCCAAGCATTTCCAAAGACCATCGAATCTTTCATCGGTTGTCTCGGGTTCTTTGAAGGTGTTTCCTTCCTCATAGTTGGCCTCGTACAGATCCACGATCATCTTAATCGATGTGATTAGATGTGTGATTCCATCATCGTTGGTAAACCATGAAAGAGGAAACATCTTCATTACATTCCGAACCCTTGTCCATACGTCTACTTCGTCAACGGGATCATGAGCGGTTATAACACTCTCATCACTGCATAGAATACTATAGTATTCTTCCATGAGGTCTTTCGCTTCAGCGGCCTTTCCTCCACCATAGTGAAGGTGAATGGCACACCAAAGATGCAATGCGCTGCTCTCCATAAACTCCTCCTCCACTTCAACTGACAGTTTCGAGTAAATTAATCCTCGTGCTATCCAATCTATCCTCAACCTTTTCTTGTTGTTGTAGGGGTATGGCTTTCTATATTTGTCCGTCGCGATCCTTGTTGCTTTTGGCTTGATTCTCTCATCTACATCTGTAGCAATGAGGAGATCCTCAACACTATCTTTCCATTCATCATAATTCATACCATCCAGATTGCGAGGTTCATAGAAGCGTACTGACCCAGCCATGAAAACTAATACATTGATAATCATGCATAATCTGGGAGACAATAACATTTTGAGAAAGAATTGGATACATGGGATATCTATTAAGATGGAATACGACAAATAATGATTCCTCAGCCATCTAAACCAACCGACCGCCAGTAAACCGAGGGAAGGGGGTTCGTGAAATAGTTACACTCGTCTTCAATCCAATATATCAGTCTTTTAAAACGGTTTTATTCACAAATTACCAGAACGGGACCTTTGAAATAAGCATACCCGATCTTGGCTTTCCCAAGGCCCTTTTGTATTTGAAAAATGTTCCGATGAACTTACGCATGCATACACAATTCTACTTCGCAAGTAAATTATCATAGCAAGCCAAATTCATCATCAAACCACACATCATGCATACGCGGCATGCGTCTAATGTTCCGAGGAACTCATACTAGCATATACATAATTCTACTTTCTAAGTAAACTATAACATGCAGCTACATCCTCAACATTCAAGCATACGTGTCAAACATGAAACTTCCACATCAAACATGCATATTTGGCGACTAGCTTTCGTTTTAAAAACATTTTAAATATTAGGGGCTTACTTGCAATTCATGCTTACAATTAATCATGCGTTTCTCTAGACATGAATCCTAGTTAATCGCAACCATCACAACATGTCTGTCCTAGTGCGCGAACCATATAGTTAACCGGGGCCTTGCCCCCAACATCCAGCTAGCTTGACACAGTCAAGACAACAGTTCTAATAAATACATGTGACGAAAAGTAAACAATTGCAATCCAGCCCTCTAATCAATCCAGTCCCTAAATCATGCATTTCCGAGATCCATCCCCATATTCGAAACTAAGCATTAAGGTTTAATCAGAACTTGAAAGTTTTAAACCTTCAAGCACTCTGTAGACTATTTAAAGTTCGAAGACATTTTGATTTTAAAACTTGACCATCTCATTTTATTAATTGACTTATATTTGATTTTAAAAATCCGGTTCAGTTCGGTCAATTTGGTTCGATTCGGTTCGGTCCGGTTCAGTAAATTCGGTTCGGCCCAGTTTTATTTAAAATCTGCTTCGGTCCGAACCGTTTCAATAAAATAGGATATCTGTTCGGTTCAACACTAAAAAATGGTTCGGTTAGGTCCACTTAGTTACCCCGGTTTGACCCAACCTGACTAGGTCCAACCGATTAAGAAAATCCGGTCTGGTTTTAATCCTATCCGGTTTTGCAAATTGGACTGGTCCATTAAACCCATAGTGTTTGGCCGAAATAATCTTGTGGGCAAAGTAAGGTTTTAAAGTCCACCAAAAACTTAACTTAACCTTCAAGAATTATTAACTATGTAAAATAATCTCCAATATTGCATATATATATATATATATAATTCGGTCACATCTATATATATATTTATTGTCAAAATTCTATCTATAAGATGTAAATCAATCAAAAATATGTATATATATATAAATTTCGGCCTTACTATATATATATATATTTAATTATTGTCAGTATCTTTAATAGGGAAAAAATATATTGATAATATATTTTCTTAATATTTTAGGTAACTAAATCTATCAATAATATCTTCATCATTATAATTTAGCTAGATATATTGATAGTTATATATATTTCTATATATTAATGTGAACCTATCCATATATTTCCACTTATAGATATATTGTCACCTTTAATAAAAACTAAAATATAGTAAACAATATCAATAATATTTTCGGATGAAACTTGATTACTTGGGGCTTAAGAAATTAAAAAAATTTACCTTGATAATTCTCATAGGGTTCGGGCGAAACACATAATTGTAAAAAGTGGTCAAATTTCAAGATCAAATTTTGATATTTTGATAAAAAGTCACGTTTTTCTTGAAGATCATGAACATCAAATTTTACTAAGAACATCATGAAAATTTCGGCACTAACAATTAAAAAATCGGAAATTTTAAATTTTCAATTTAAAAATTTCGGCCAACAATGTTAAATATCAAGAACACCAATTATCAAAATCAAGAACACCGATTATCAAAATCAAGAATTTCTAACACAGGCTTTGATACCAATATTGGATTACAGGGCAGATTACTACGGAAATATAAACACAGGTACATGCTTGTAATAAGAATTGCGCAGCGGAAGATATGCACATACCTTAAACCTTTTTCGTAGTCCCAAGATCTTGCTGAGGGAGTTCTCGATCCACCGGATGGAGCCCGTAGAGGTTCTTGTTAAGGAAGCCCTACGCGGTATAGTCTCCACAGCAAAGCCTCAGATCGATTCTTGGCAGGGACGGATCTCCGGAGTGTTTGCTCGAAGCAAATTTGAACACCCTTAAGTCAAGGTGAAGTTCGGCCAAACTAGGTATTTAGGGAGGAGGGTTTTTCTCTCAAATCATCAATAATGAGGAATTTTGAATTATCCTAATAAAAACCCTAACACCCCTTATTTATAAGAGGAGAAAAGTGGACAAAGTCCACTTTGCCCCTTGTAAAGTTCGGCCGGCCTATGTAGTATAAGGGAGGCCCAATTTTGGGCCTCTCATGTCAATTGGGATTTGGGTCAAGCCCAATTTTCCCAATGTGACATTTACCCAATTTCTTAGGCAACGTATACATATTAATGGGCTTCCATTTACGGCGCCCATTCACCTTATGCTAACAATGAATGCATGTTAGAATAGCGTCTTCACTATGTCAAGCTAGCTGGATATTGCATTCTTGGGGGCAGAGCTTTGTTGTCAATTAATGAGTTGCGCACTAGGATGGACATGCTATGCTGAGTGATCTTGATAGGATCCATGTCTAGAAGTACGCATGATTTTATAAGCAAGAATTGTAAGTCAGCCCCAAATATTTTTAAACGATATTCAGTCGCCAAGTATGCATGTTTGATTTGGAATGACTACGCATGATACGTATGTATGATAGTTTCAGGATATGGTCGCATGCGATTGATATTGAAGTAGAATTATATATGCTTGAATGAGAAATCATCGAAACATTTCAAAAGGACCTTGGGAAAGCCAAATTTGGGTGTATGTAAATACTCCATGTTCCGGTTAAAGTAGCGATTAAACTGTTTTCAAATAGACTGATCTATTAGAAATGATACGTCATTAGTGTGAACTCTTTACACGGCCCCCTTCCGTTGGTTTAATGGTGGTCGGTTAGGCTAGATGACCTAGGAATCATTGTTAGTCACCTCATATCTCATATATCTCATAGATATCCGATGCAAGCAATTCTTTACAAAAATGTTTTAAATTGTCACCCTGCTTTTTGCAATTGTTTGTATATGTGTTTAGTTTCAAATGGCATCGATGGACTCATCAAGTGCCAAAGAGATTTTGAATGAGACGAACTATGATTTGTGGTTCAAACACACCAGTGTCATGCTAGATGATAAGGGATTGATTGAACACATTCGAAAACAAAGAGTTGTCCAGATGCAGGCATGACCAAAGGTCTAGCATACTCTCACTTAAAGTGGGAGCAGAATGACAAAAGAAAAAGGAAAATTTTCCTATCTAAAATGTCCAAGGACATTGAAGATCAATACAAGGATATACTGGTAACAAAGGATATCTGAGATGCTTTATTCCAGAAATATGAAAGGTTAATTGTAGCTCAGCTGCACCTACTGATAGCATCTTTGGATGAGAGTGTAAAGAGAGATAGCATAAGTGTACTTGAAAAAGTATACCACCTCCTCAACATGGTAAAACATCATGAGGCTTATGGTCAGCTGGCAGAATGGGATAAATTTCTGGCCATAATCGGGATTCTCTGGAAGTCCTGGAGAGCAACCAGGAATCTGCTAAATGTCAGTACTTCTCTGCTGGATTTTGCGTCAGTCCTGAGAATAATTGAAATGGAAGAAGCTCGATTAGAAATTGCTACGCCTGTGACTAAATTGGCAGGACCACCTGCTGGTCAGAAATGGAAGTGGAAAAACAAGAGTTAGAAATAACAGGTTGTTGACCGTAAAACGTCGACCAATTCTAAATAAGGAAATCTCCCTTCAAAATCAGAGAAAGCTGGCAAGAACTCTAGTCCTCGCCACTCAGGTGAGGGCAAGAATTATAACAACCCGCGTACCAAGGTACGCAACATTGGATATGTAATTGACACTTTTGTTTCTTCTAATGTCATGTTATTCGATTCAAATCCTTCATGGATTCTTGACTCAGGCGCAATATGTTGGATTACGGGGCTAAATACTACGGACACTTAAATACAGTACATGCTAGTAATCACAATTACGCTGAGGAAGATGTGCACATACCTTAATCGCTTTCCGTAGTCCCAAGATCTTGCTGAGGGAGTTCTCAATCCACCGGACGGAACCCGTAGAGGTTCTTGTTAAGGAAGCCCTACGCGGTATAGTCTCCACATCAAAGCCTCTAATCGATTCTTGGCAGGGACAGATTCTGGAGTGTTTGCTCAAAGCAAATTGGCACACCCTTGGTGAAGGAGGTGGTTCGGCCGAAACTAGGTGTATTTAGGGAGGAGGATTTTCTCTTAAATTACCACAAATGAGGAATATGATTCAACCTAATAAAACCCCTAGCAGTCCCTATTTATAGGAGGAGCAAAGTGGACAAAAGTCCACTTTGCCCACTCACTAGTTTCGGCCGGCCTAGTGTATAAGGGAAGCCCTATTTTGGGCCTCTCATGTCAATTTGGATTTAGTTCTAGCCCAATTTTCCTAATGTGAAATATACCCAATTGTCTAAGGTAACATATAAATATTAATGGGCTTCCATTTCGGTGCCCAATCGCCATATGCTAACAGCTCCAGCTCGTCGGAATGGGAGGGTGCCTGTTAATGTATTGTTGTCCAAATTGCATGAACATTTCATTCTTCCGATCTGGCCCCTGCTTCCGAATAGTTCATACGAGGTTTTCCGCGCGACCGGCGAATACGACGGGCATCGTGCTACTCATCTGTTATGAGTGTTGTAGCGCCCGCAGAACGTTGATTCCCTATTTCCAATCAACCTGTTAAAAACATTAAATTGTATCGCGTTGTATTCTAGGTCATCTGCTAATTCTCCAATTGCCTAGTTTCCACATTGGAATACTTCTCCAAGGCATACGCATAAGTATTCACAACCTTCAACTAATATCAGGTTGGTGGCCACCTAGTGAATACAAGAGTCGGTGAATTACATGTGAACTTGACCATCCCCATCGCTCATACCTGTTGGATCACGGTGGAACTCCGGTACGGACTTGGACGGCAATCCTAGCTCCTTTGCTCCACGCAATCCTGCAAGAGGGGAGTAGAGGGAAGTGGCCCAGAATCCCTCTCCGATGCTTAACGTAAGTACGGCAGTTAACAGGGTAAACAAGCAGTATTTGTGTATGTGTAAAACGTAACCTTAACCTGGAATAACTTCCTTCCTTTTATAGAGGAAAGGCTATCCCAGTTACCTGATTAGGCGGTTGGATTGTGATCCACTATCCCACATATCTCGCCGTATATCTTGCCACGTATCTTGTACAGTTATACGTATCCCACATATCTCGCCCATTATACCACTACTGTAATCATGGCGAGATTTCCGGGATTGTGCTCTTATTGGCGAGTCTCGATCATTATCGGAGACTCCCAAGTTGCATCGTTGAGGATTCGGTGTCGGGGAGTGGTGTCAACTCCTACATCGGGACCGACTACGTCCAGGTCCGATATCTTCGGGGTTCTCCCCTATCGGAGCCATACTTGCTCGGGGCCATTCAATGTCGGAGCCTCCTTCCGTCGGGGCCCTTAGCCTTCCAGCAGCCCAGCTCCTAGCCCACCGGGCCTAGTCGTCGTTTGCCAATCGTTAAGGGGGGCCTAACGGCCTTCGCCGGGGCCCATCATTTGCCCCCAAGACGTGAGGGACTTATAGTGCGTCGCGTCTTTCAATATCGGACCCTCCCGCATTCCCGTCGGGGGTCTTTATTTGAAACGTTGGAGGCCATTGCCCTACTTTTGTCGGAGGCCTTTGCCTTGGATCTCTTCAAGATCCTTTGGGATCCTGCTTGGATTCGAGGGGATTTCTTGATCAGATCAGCATTAAATGCTGATAGAAGGTGAAGGAACGTTTCGGGTTCTGCACGCCTGCTTACTGAAAACGCACTTTTCAACCGCCCCGGTACGTCATTATTCTTGTCTTATCTGTCCCATGTGCTCTGACGGTTCAGATTAAAACCGTTCCTATTCTTCGAATTAGCACGTTTCCCCTTGGACGATTATGATTGAATCGTTTTGAATTCTGTGGCTCAGATTGCCCACCTCTTCAGTTCCCTTTTCCTTCTCTTATAAAACCCTAAATCCAGACATTATTTCACTTTTCCTTTACTTCTTCTTCTCTGCGATCCCAAGAGCCCTAATTCCTCTCACTTCAAGGTTTCACCGGCGTTTCCAGCATCCAGATTTTCCGATCACGACTTCAGTCACTATGTCTGGTAAGATTCTTCACCTTATCACTCTTTTCCTTTTCATCTTTGATCTTCTTAGGTTTCAATTTTCCCCTCCTTCCTTCCCTCGACGATTTTCAGCCGAGGGATTTGCCACTGTTGGACCACCTTTCGTCTTCAAGTATCTCAAGAACATGCTTGCGCCTATTAACTACGATAGGGCTTGTATAGAGTGTGGTATCTTCGAATCCTCCTTCGGGGCCCGCTATCCCTACGAGCAGTCCCAATTCCATCCTCGCGACGCCCGGATTACGCTCCCCAAAGGAGATGAGGTGTTCATCTCCCCAGGGCAAATTCGTGCGGGAATCCGACTCCCTTTCTGTCCGAGTTGGGTGGAGCTATGCAATCACTACAAGACTTACCCTACGACCTTCTCTCCACACGCAATCCGTACATGGATTGCCTTCCAAGTGTGGTGTGATATCAATAAAGAGGACTGGAGCTATACCCTGGAGCTCTGGCGGGTCCTCTACAAGATGACCTGTAACAAGGACGGGATCTGCTCCTTTACCCCCCGCCAACCCGAGGGGACCGACGAGCAGTATAAGGAGATGGGCTGGGACAGGAAGGTGTCCTGGAAGATTTGCAAGGAACGGGCCATCATCCACGATAAGGGGAATGACAATGCTAACTGGAAGGAACAATACTTCTTCATCAAGCCTGGTCCCATCGAGTGGCCGAGGACCGTCGTGGAAGCTGATCCCCCTGTGCCCTTCCGTTCATGGTCGGAGCAGACCAAGAGGGCCTTGATGCTTATCCAGGCCCGTCGCTGGGAGGAGGGTTACCAGCCCTTCGAGGCCACTTCTGTCACTGACCAACAGCGAATCAAAATCTCCATTATGCTGATTGATCCCAAGGCCGGGGGAAAAATTCATGATGGCGTTTCCAATGTAATTCTCTGGGTAATCTTCTAATTATTTCTTGTTTCCACTGCTTACAGCCCCTCGATCATCGCTGACCGCCCATCTGTTTCAGGAGGATACCGATGCCTCCCACTCACTGAAGCGCAAGAAGAAGTCCTCCAGGAGAAAGGAATCTGCCACGTCGGGGCCGTCTCGGAAGAAGGCCAAGACCTCCGAGGCACCAAGGTCTGCTCCCACACCCGAGGGGCAGACTAATGTGGACGTGGTTAGGACTGCCTTCGGCGTTCGTTCCGAAAAGGAAGGTAAGGAAGTTTTTCGTGCTATAAAAAGATATAGAGAGTTAGTTCCTCAAGACCTTCAAGCCTCCGACATGAAAGGACAGATCAGGGATGTCAAGAATATCCTTCGAGGGGAAACTCCACACGTCCTCGAAGCGGGTTATTACGACTTTTTCGGCCAAGAGAGATATATGGAGCGTTGTCTGATTTGGTATACTGATGTCGATTTACTTCCTCACCTTGTTCGCCCCGCTGCAGGTCCCACGGACGTCGCCCCTGCTGTACCTGCCTCCGACCCTGTGCCTGCAGCGGAGCCGGGGGTGGAAGACGCCCCGACGGAAGTCCGTGGCGAATTCGGTCGGGTGACTAGCTTGGAGGACTCCCCCTCCGAGGACCAAGCTGAGGAGGAAGGTCTAATCCTCCGAGGAAAATCCAGGTCGACTCCTGCTAAGTCACCTGGTAAGGAGACGTCCCCACTCCCCTCCACGCCACCATCGTCACCAGTTAGGGGCGCGACCCCCGAAGCCCGAACGAGTGAAGATGGGGGGGTTCGTCTGGTGGTGCCTCCATTTCCCTTGGATGGAGACTACTACCAGGCCTTCTCCTCGGATCAGAGTGCCGAGCCTTGGAGACCGGTGGAGTCTCTACAGGGGATTCCTCTACGTCGGGGGTGCCAGGAGGAGAACCTGGCCCTGCACTTGGTGTCGGGCTCGATCCCGCCCTCACTGAGGCGTCCCCTTTCACTGGAAGGGGAGGACATCAAGGCGGACATCCGTCGAATGGCCGTCCGTCGGATAGAGGTAGGTTACACTTTGCTTTTGTTTATCTGAAAGTACTCCGACTTTTAAATACTAAGTTGTACTTGTCCTCAGGAAATGGCGGACCAGAATCGTTGCTTCGGCTACATCCTGTCCCTGCAGGAGGCTTTGGAGCAGGAACGGGCCAACTCCAACCTCGAGAGCTTGACCAAGCTCCAGGAGGACCTAGCTGCCTCCGAGGCGTCAAGGCTCCGAGCGGAGGAGGGCAGAAAGCGGGCCGAAGAAGGTTGGCAGCGGGCCGAGGAGGTTAGGCAACAGGCTGAGGAGGGCAGGCAGCAGGCCGAGGAGGTTAGGGCCAAGCTTGCTCAAGAGGCCCAATCCCAGCAAAGGCAGATTCTAAGCCTTGAGAGCTCGCTTAGGCGGGAGCAGCAAGCGGCCTTGGCGGATCGGAGCCAGACTGCCTTCGATAAGGCAGCGTTGAAAGAAACTGCTGAGCGGCTGAAGCTTGAGAAGCAGAGGGCCATCGCGGAGCTAGAAGAGGCAAAGGCGGATCATTCCGCCCAAATAACAAACGCGAAGGTCCAGGGCCGCGAAGAATATCGGAGCTCGGAGGACTTCAAAGCAGATGCGGCGAAGCATTGTCAGGAAGATCTGCAGAATGCCTTCCTTGATATCGTCGAAGAGCTTAATGAAACCTACGGGGACTCCATCGACTTGAGGAAGTCCAAGATTCTCGGCCGAGCCGCAGAAACGTACCTTAGCCTCCCGTCGGAGAGCTCCTCTGAAGACGCCGACGAGCCTCCTATCGATCCCTCTGAGCCTGCCCCTCCGAAGCCCTCTGAAGATTCAGCACCTGAGGACCGAGTTTAATTTGTTAAATCTTAAGTCTTTGTAATCCTTCCTCATTATCTCCCTTGTATTGAACCTCTTAGGCCTTCGAGCTTTTTATTAATGTCTTTTTCGATTATGTTCTTCATAGCGCTTTTATCGGATCCTAAGAACCTTAAGGCTTTCCGTCGTCCAATGACGCTTTTTAATCGAACCTTAAAAACTTAAGGATTTTTCAGACGTCCAATGACGGTTTTTAATCGGACCTTAAAAACTTAAGGATTTTTCGGACGTCCAATGACGTTTTTAATCGGACCTTAAAAACTTAAGGATTTTTCGGACGTCCAACGACGCTTTTAATCGGACCTTAAAAACTTAAAGATTTTTCGGACGTCCAATGACGCTTTTAATCGGACCTTAAAAACTTAAGGAATTTTCGGACGTCCAATGACGCTTTTTAATCGGACCTTAAAAACTTAAGGATTTTTCGGACGTCCAATGACGCTTTTTAATGTATCGAGAACAACTTAGGAATACTTTGATCAGAAGTAACCTCTTTATTGATTGATTTCTTTAACATAGCATGCACCACTCAGGGCGACTTAATTACATCTTCGCGTCTCTACGGACGACTTATTCGTCAAACATGGCATTTCTTCAGATGTTCACCGCTAAAGGTGTTTCTTAATACTTTGCCATCGAGGTCTTCTAACTTGTAAGCGTTCGGGGCCGGCATGCCTACGATCTTGTAAGGCCCTTCCCACTTCGGGGACATCTTGTTGATCCGATCTTGTAGGGCGAACTCATTCCGACGTAGGACCAGTTCTCCCACGTAGAACTGTCGTGACTTGACCTTCCGATTGTAGTACCTGGCCGTCGCCAAATGCATCCGAGCTTGCGCTATGTCGGCCTCCAGCCGTTTCTCCTCTAGCAAGGATAACTCCAGGCGCCTTGTTTCGTCATTCGTCAAAGGTCCTATCCTGGCTCTTTCTGGACTCGTCGAGGGCTCGTAGCTTCTGGTTCGATGGGACGCCACAGCGATTTCCACGGGAGCGACCGCCTCCGTCCCATAAACAAGTGCAAACGGGGTTTCACCTGTTGACCGCTTGGGTGTCGTTCGGACCGCCCACAACACGTTCTCCAGTTCGTCCAACCATTTTCCGTCCAAAGCATAGACCCTCTTCTTCAAACCCTCCATCACGATTTTGTTGGCAGCCTCCACCTGTCCATTGGTCTGAGCGTGATGGACGGATGCTGTCCGATGCTCGATACCAAACTCGTCCAGGAACTTCTCCAACTGGGCCCCATTAAACGGAGGACCATTGTCACTGATGATCACCTTCGGCACCCCATATCTCGACAAAATTCGGGTCTGAAGGAACTTAATGATATGTCCCGTTGTTGTCTTGGCTAACGGCTTAGCCTCGATCCACTTCGAGAAGTAGTCAATCGCGACCAGCAGATGTGTGCACTGGCTCTTTGCTTTCGGAAGGGGTCCCACCAGGTCGATGCCCCACTGTGCGAAGGGCCAAGCACTCCCAATGGGCATCAAATCAGCGGCGGGGGCTGTGATATTCGAAGCATATCTCTGACACGCGTCACAGGATCGAACAAGCGCCGTTGCTTCCTTATTCATCGTAGGCCAATAATATCCCAAGTTCAACGCCTTTCTCAGGATAGATCGAGCGCCCTCGTGACAGGCTGCGACTCCTTCATGCAATTCTCTCAGAATCCGAGTCGTATCGGGTTCGGCCACGCATTTCAAGAAAGGCGTCGAAAGTAGACCCTTCTTGTACAACTGGTTATCCACCATCGCGTAATTAATTGACATTCGTCGCAGTCGCTCCGCTGCCACTTTGTCTTCAAGAAGTGCCCCCGTAGTTAAGTACACAATTATCGGGGTCATCCAAGTGGGTTCCTCCTCTGACCCTGTTCCGATAACGCATACCTCCGACGGATCGGTGGTCGATAGAATCACCTTCTCCAAGAAGTGTACCTTCCGACTTTCTTCCAAGGGTGCCCCCAAGGCAAATTTGCTCAAGGCATCAGCCTCCACATTCTCTTCCCTCGGAATTGCCTCGATATCAAAGCTTTTGAAGCTCTCTTTTAAGGTTCGAGCTTCTTGAAGGTACTTCTTCATGATCGGGTTCTTTGCTCCGTATTGCCCCCGGACCTGATTTACGATCAGACTTGCATCACACTTCACCCTCAAATGTTCAATTCCAGTGCCTTTTGCGATTTTCAGCCCCGTTATGAGAGCTTCATACTCCGCCTCGTTATTGGTGGCTCTAAATGTTAGGGCCAATGCATATCGAAGTGGCTCTGCCCCGTCTGGCGGGATCAATACGAACCCCGCACCCGATCCATCCGAGCTTGATGAGCCATCCGTGTACAACTCCCAGGTGTTCTCCTCATTTGGCTGTTCCGACTGCCCCGCCGTCGGGACCTTTTCAGTATTCCCGGTGTTGGATCACGGTGGAACTCCGGTACGGACTTGAACGGCAATCCTAGCTCCTTTGCTCCACGCAATCCTGCAAGAGGGGAGTAGAGGGCAGTGGCCCAGAATCCCTCTCCGATGCTTAACGTAAGTACGGCAGTTAACAGGGTAAACAAGCAGTATTTGTGTATGTGTAAAACGTAACCTTAACCTGGAATAACTTCCTTCCTTTTATAGAGGAAAGGCTATCCCAGTTACCTGATTAGGCGGTTGGATTGTGATCCACTATCCCACATATCTCGCCGTATATCTTGCCACGTATCTTGTACAGTTATACGTATCCCACATATCTCGCCCATTATACCACTACTGTAATCATGGCGAGATTTCCGGGATTGTGCTCTTATTGGCGAGTCTCGATCATTATCGGAGACTCCCAAGTTGCATCATTGAGGATTCGGTGTCGGGGAGTGGTGTCAACTCCCACATCGGGACCGACTACGTCCAGGTCCGATATCTTCGGGGTTCTCCCCTATCGGAGCCATACTTGCTCGGGGCCATTCAATGTCGGAGCCTCCTTCCGTCGGGGCCCTTAGCCTTCCAGCAGCCCAGCTCCTAGCCCACCGGGCCTAGTCGCCGTTTGCCAATCGTTAAGGGGGGCCTAACGGCCTTCGCCGGGGCCCATCATTTGCCCCCAAGACGTGAGGGACTTATAGTGCGTCGCGTCTTTCAATATCGGACCCTCCCGCATTCCCGTCGGGGGTCTTTATTTGAAACGTTGGAGGCCATTGCCCTACTTTTGTCGGAGGCCTTTGCCTTGGATCTCTTCAAGATCCTTTGGGATCCTGCTTGGATTCGAGGGGATTTCTTGATCAGACCAGCATTAAAAATGCTGATAGGAGGTGAAGGAACGTTTCGGGTTCTGCACGCCTGCTTACTGAAAAAGCACTTTTCAACCGCCCCGGTACGTCATTATTCTTGTCTTATCTGTCCCATGTGCTCTGACGGTTCAGATTAAAACCGTTCCTATTCTTCGAATTAGCACGTTTCCCCTTGGACGATTATGATTGAATCGTTTTGAATTCTGTGGCTCAGATTGCCCACCTCTTCAGTTCCCTTTTCCTTCTCTTATAAAACCCTAAATCCAGACATTGTTTCACTTTTCCTTTACTTCTTCTTCTCTGCGATCCCAAGAGCCCTAATTCCTCTCACTTCAAGGTTTCACCGGCGTTTCCAGCATCCAGATTTTCCGATCACGACTTCAGTCACTATGTCTGGTAAGATTCTTCACCTTATCACTCTTTTCCTTTTCATCTTTGATCTTCTTAGGTTTCAATTTTCCCCTCCTTCCTTCCCTCGACGATTTTCAGCCGAGGGATTTGCCACTGTTGGACCACCTTTCGTCTTCAAGTATCTCAAGAACATGCTTGCGCCTATTAACTACGATAGGGCTTGTATAGAGTGTGGTATCTTCGAATCCTCCTTCGGGGCCCGCTATCCCTACGAGCAGTCCCAATTCCATCCTCGCGACGCCCGGATTACGCTCCCCAAAGGAGATGAGGTGCTCATCTCCCCAGGGCAAATTCGTGCGGGAATCTGACTCCCTTTCTGTCCGAGTTGGGTGGAGCTATGCAATCACTACAAGACTTACCCTACGACCTTCTCTCCACACGCAATCCGTACATGGATTGCCTTCCAAGTGTGGTGTGATATCAATAAAGAGGACTGGAGCTATACCCTGGAGCTCTGGCGGGTCCTCTACAAGATGACCTGTAACAAGGACGGGATCTGCTCCTTTACCCCCCGCCAACCCGAGGGGACCGACGAGCGGTATAAGGAGATGGGCTGGGACAGGAAGGTGTTCTGGAAGATTTGCAAGGAACGGGCCATCATCCACGATAAGGGGAATGACAATGCTAACTGGAAGGAACAATACTTCTTCATCAAGCCTGGTCCCATCGAGTGGCCGAGGACCGTCGTGGAAGCTGATCCCCCTGTGCCCTTCCGTTCATGGTCGGAGCAGACCAAGAGGGCCTTGATGCTTATCCAGGCCCGTCGCTGGGAGGAGGGTTACCAGCCCTTCGAGGCCACTTCTGTCACTGACCAACAGCGGATCAAAATCTCCATTATGCTGATTGATCCCAAGGCCGGGGGAAAAATTCATGATGGCGTTTCCAATGTAATTCTCTGGGTAATCTTCTAATTATTTCTTGTTTCCACTGCTTACAGCCCCTCGATCATCGCTGACCGCCCATCTGTTTCAGGAGGATACCGATGTCTCCCACTCACTGAAGCGCAAGAAGAAGTCCTCCAGGAGAAAGGCTTCTGCCACGTCGGGGCCGTCTCGGAAGAAGGCCAAGACCTCCGAGGCACCAAGGTCTACTCCCACACCCGAGGGGCAGACTAATGTGGACGTGGTTAGGACTGCCTTCGGCGTTCGTTCCGAAAAGGAAGGTAAGGAAGTTTTTCGTGCTATAAAAAGATATAGAGAGTTAGTTCCTCAAGACCTTCAAGCCTCCGACATGAAAGGACGGATCAGGGATGTCAAGAATATCCTTCGAGGGGAAACTCCACACGTCCTCGAAGTGGGTTATTACGACTTTTTCGGCCAAGAGAGATATATGGAGCGTTGTCTGATTTGGTATACCGATGTCGATTTACTTCCTCACCTTGTTCGCCCCGCTGCAGGTCCCACGGACGTCGCCCCTGCTGTACCTGCCTCCGACCCTGTGCCTGCAGCGGAGCTGGGGGTGGAAGACGCCCCGACGGAAGTCCGTGGCGAATTCGGTCGGGTGACTAGCTTGGAGGACTCCCCCTCCGAGGACCAAGCTGAGGAGGAAGGTCTAATCCTCCGAGGAAAATCCAGGTCGACTCCTGCTAAGTCACCTGGTAAGGAGACGTCCCCACTCCCCTCCACGCCACCATCGTCACCAGTTAGGGGCGCGACCCCCGAAGCCCGAACGAGTGAAGATGGGGGGGTTCGTCTGGTGGTGCCTCCATTTCCCTTGGATGGAGACTACTACCAGGCCTTCTCCTCGGATCAGAGTGCCGAGCCTTGGAGACCGGTGGAGTCTCTACAGGGGATTCCTCTACGTCGGGGGTGCCAGGAGGAGAACCTGGCCCTGCACTTGGTGTCGGGCTCGATCCCGCCCTCACTGAGGCGTCCCCTTTCACTGGAAGGGGAGGACATCAAGGCGGACATCCGTCGAATGGCCGTCCGTCGGATAGAGGTAGGTTACACTTTGCTTTTGTTTATCTGAAAGTACTCCGACTTTTAAATACTAAGTTGTACTTGTCCTCAGGAAATGGCGGACCAGGATCGTTGCTTCGGCTACATCCTGTCCCTGCAGGAGGCTTTGGAGCAGGAACGGGCCAACTCCAACCTCGAGAGCTTGACCAAGCTCCAGGAGGACCTAGCTGCCTCCGAGGCGTCAAGGCTCCGAGCGGAGGAGGGCAGAAAGCGGGCCGAAGAAGGTTGGCAGCGGGCCGAGGAGGTTAGGCAACAGGCTGAGGAGGGCAGGCAGCAGGCCGAGGAGGTTAGGGCCAAGCTTGCTCAAGAGGCCCAATCCCAGCAAAGGCAGATTCTAAGCCTTGAGAGCTCGCTTAGGCGGGAGCAGCAAGCGGCCTTGGCGGATCGGAGCCAGACTGCCTTCGATAAGGCAGCGTTGAAAGAAACTGCTGAGCGGCTGAAGCTTGAGAAGCAGAGGGCCATCGCGGAGCTAGAAGAGGCAAAGGCGGATCATTCCGCCCAAATAACAAACGCGAAGGTCCAGGGCCGCGAAGAATATCGGAGCTCGGAGGACTTCAAAGCAGATGCGGCTAAGCATTGTCAGGAAGATCTGCAGAATGCCTTCCTTGATATCGTCGAAGAGCTTAATGAAACCTACGGGGACTCCATCGACTTGAGGAAGTCCAAGATTCTCGGCCGAGCCGCAGAAACGTACCTTAGCCTCCCGTCGGAGAGCTCCTCTGAAGACGCCGACGAGCCTCCTATCGATCCCTCTGAGCCTGCCCCTCCGAAGCCCTCTGAAGATTCAGCGCCCGAGGACCGAGTTTAATTTGTTAAATCTTAAGTCTTTGTAATCCTTCCTCATTATCTCCCTTGTATTGAACCTCTTAGGCCTTCGAGCTTTTTATTAATGTCTTTTTCGATTATGTTCTTCATAGCGCTTTTATCGGATCCTAAGAACCTTAAGGCTTTCCGTCGTCCAATGACGCTTTTTAATCGAACCTTAAAAACTTAAGGATTTTTCAGACGTCCAATGACGGTTTTTAATCGGACCTTAAAAACTTAAGGATTTTTCGGACGTCCAACGACGCTTTTAATCGGACCTTAAAAACTTAAGGATTTTTCGGACGTCCAATGACGCTTTTAATCGGACCTTAAAAACTTAAGGATTTTTCGGACGTCCAATGACGCTTTTTAATCGGACCTTAAAAACTTAAGGATTTTTCGGACGTCCAATGACGCTTTTTAATGTATCGAGAACAACTTAGGAATACTTTGATCAGAAGTAACCTCTTTATTGATTGATGTCTTTAACATAGCATGCACCACTCAGGGCGACTTAATTACATCTTCGCGCCTCTACGGACGACTTATTCGTCAAACATGGCATTTCTTCAGATGTTCACCGCTAAAGGTGTTTCTTAATACTTTGCCATCGAGGTCTTCTAACTTGTAAGCGTTCGGGGCCGGCATGCCTAAGATCTTGTAAGGCCCTTCCCACTTCGGGGACATCTTGTTGATCCGATCTTGTAGGGCGAACTCATTCCGACGTAGGACCAGTTCTCCCACGTAGAACTGTCGTGACTTGACCTTCCGATTGTAGTACCTGGCCGTCGCCAAACGCATCCGAGCTTGCGCTATGTCGGCCTCCAGCCGTTTCTCCTCTAGCAAGGATAACTCCAGGCGCCTTGTTTCGTCATTCGTCAAAGGTCCTATCCTGGCTCTTTCTGGACTCGTCGAGGGCTCGTAGCTTCTGGTTCGATGGGACGCCACAGCGATTTCCACGGGAGCGACCGCCTCCGTCCCATAAACAAGTGCAAACGGGGTTTCACCTGTTGACCGCTTGGGTGTCGTTCGGACCGCCCACAACACGTTCTCCAGTTCGTCCAACCATTTTCCGTCCAAAGCATAGACCCTCTTCTTCAAACCCTCCATCACGATTTTGTTGGCAGCCTCCACCTGTCCATTGGTCTGAGCGTGATGGACGGATGCTGTCCGATGCTCGATACCAAACTCGTCCAGGAACTTCTCCAACTGGGCCCCATTAAACGGAGGACCATTGTCACTGATGATCACCTTCGGCACCCCATATCTCGACAAAATTCGGGTCTGAAGGAACTTAATGATATGTCCCGTTGTTGTCTTGGCTAACGGCTTAGCCTCGATCCACTTCGAGAAGTAGTCAATCGCGACCAGCAGATGTGTGCACTGGCTCTTTGCTTTCGGAAGGGGTCCCACCAGGTCGATGCCCCACTGTGCGAAGGGCCAAGCACTCCCAATGGGCATCAAATCAGCGGCGGGGGCTGTGATATTCGAAGCATATCTCTGACACGCGTCACAGGATCGAACAAGCGCCGTTGCTTCCTTATTCATCGTAGGCCAATAATATCCCAAGTTCAACGCCTTTCTCAGGATAGATCGAGCGCCCTCGTGACAGGCTGCGACTCCTTCATGCAATTCTCTCAGAATCCGAGTCGTATCGGGTTCGGCCACGCATTTCAAGAAAGGCGTCGAAAGCAGACCCTTCTTGTACAACTGGTTATCCACCATCGCGTAATTAATTGACATTCGTCGCAGTCGCTCCGCTGCCACTTTGTCTTCAGGAAGTGCCCCCGTAGTTAAGTACACAATTATCGGGGTCATCCAAGTGGGTTCCTCCTCTGACCCTGTTCCGATAACGTATACCTCCGACGGATCGGTGGTCGATAGAATCACCTTCTCCAAGAAGTGTACCTTCCGACTTTCTTCCAAGGGTGCCCCCAAGGCAAATTTGCTCAAGGCATCAGCCTCCACATTCTCTTCCCTCGGAATTGCCTCGATATCAAAGCTTTTGAAGCTCTCTTTTAAGGTTCAAGCTTCTTGAAGGTACTTCTTCATGATCGGGTTCTTTGCTCCGTATTGCCCCCGGACCTGATTTACGATCAGACTTGCATCACACTTCACCCTCAAATGTTCAATTCCAGTGCCTTTTGCGATTTTCAGCCCCGTTATGAGAGCTTCATACTCCGCCTCGTTATTGGTGGCTCTAAATGTTAGGGCCAATGCATATCGAAGTGGCTCTGCCCCGTCTGGCGGGATCAATACGAACCCCGCACCCGATCCATCCGAGCTTGATGAGCCATCCGTGTACAACTCCCAGGTGTTCTCCTCATTTGGCTGTTCCGACTGCCCCGCCGTCGGGACCTTTTCAGTATTCCGGGTTGCCCCCTCTACTGTTTCCGTTGCTTCAGGATCGGGAATAGTAGATTCAACTATAAAGTCGGCCAATGCCTGCCCTTTGATAGCTGTTCTCGGAGCGAAATGAATTCGAAACTCGCTAAGTTCCACGGCCCACTTTACTAGTCTCCCCGACGCATCAGGCCGGTTCAAGAAGTGTTTCAATGGCTGATCAGTCAACACCGTAATTTCATGCGCATGGAAGTAGGGCCGTAACTTTCTAGCGGAGGGTAATTCATTTCACTCTTGGCAAACGCCTTGCTTACATAATAGACGGGAATCTGATTGCCCTCGACAGCTTTAACTAAAACAGAGCTTATTGCGAACGAAGAAATAGCCAAATAAAGATAGAGAGGCTCGCCTGGAGCTGGCTTCGCAAGTGGTGGGAGGTCGCGAAGGTGTTGTTTGAGCGCCTGGAACGCCCTCTCACATTCAGCAGTCCATTCGAACTGTCGGTTGGCTCTTAGTACACTGAAAAATGGCATCGACCGGTCGCTAGCCTTGGATAAGAAGCGATTCATCGAAGCCAGCCGACCGTTCAGCACTTGCACCTCCCTATGGTTTGTCGGGGACTGCATCTCCTCTATCGCCCTTAGTTTTTCGGGATTCACCTCGATCCCCCTCTGGCTCACCATGAAGCCTAAGAACTTCCCGGAATGGACTCCGAAAGCACATTTGGCTGGATTCAGGCGGACCTGGTGGAGCTTCATCCTCTCGAAGGCCATAGCCAAATTGCCAACGTGGTCTGATGCTCGTCGGGACTTTACCAGCATGTCATCTACATAAGCTTCCATAGTACTCCCGATCATATCCCCGAACAGTTTGTTCACCATCCTCTGATACGTCGCCCCCGCATTCACCAGGCCGAAAGGCATGACGTCGTACTGGAAGACTTCACTGTCAGCGTAAAAGGCGGTGTATGGGGCATCCTTTTTCGCCATCTTTATCTGATTATAACCAGAATAAGCATCCATAAAGCTTAGCAGCTCATGCCCCGATGTAGCATCCACCAATTGGTCGATCCGAGGGAGCGGATAACAGTCCTTCGGACAAGCCTTGTTCAAGTCGCGGAAGTCAACACACATCCGCTACTTCCCGTTGCTCTTCCTCACCAGCACTGGGTTGGCTACCCAAGTCTGGAATCGGATCTCCCTAATGAACCCAGCGTCGAGCAATCTGCCAACCTCCTGCTGGATCGCAATCCTCTTGTCTGTTCCCATCGGACGTCTCTTCTGTGCGATCGGCTTGATCGTGGGGTCGATATTCAATTCATGCTCGATCACGTCACGACTGATTCCTGGCATATCGCTCGGGGACCAGGCGAATAACTCCTTGAATTCCTTCAATAGGGCGATCAACTCCTGGGCTTTTTCCTCGGACAGGGCGGATCCGATCTTTACCCTCCTCTCGGGTCCATCTATCCCGACTTCTTTTAGATCCTCCATGGGGGCGGGACGCCCAAACTCCTCTCGAGGATCGGTGTCTGTCTGGAGAACCGACATAGCCTCCTTCCTCGACCTCCTCGTGGCGTTGACATAGCATCGTCTCGACACCACCTGGTCGCCTTTCACTTCGCCGACCCCATTCTCAGTCGGGAATTTCAGTTTCTGGTGCACAGTCGAGGCTATTGCCATCAGTGGGTTGATAGTGGTTCTTCCAATGATCGCATTGTACGTCCCTGTGGATTCGACCACCACGAACTCCACGTCTCTCTTCTCCATCTTCCAGCCACTGCCGAACCATACGGGCAACGTAATAACCCCCAATGGATAAGAGGTTGTGCCGCAAAATCCTACCATCGGGAAGTTAACCTCCCGCAAATCTTTCTTCTTCTTCCCCATCTGCTCCAGGGCGTCGGAGAAGATGATGTCGGAGGAGCTTCCTCCATCAATGAGGATCCTCTTCATTTCGAATCCCCCTACATCCAATGTCACTACTAGGGCATCCTCGTGGGGGGTCTCTACTCCCTCCAGATCCTTCGCCGAGAAGGTGATCTCCATTTCCTCCTTCGGGGTCCACGACCGAGACCTTTTTC
Source organism: Clarkia xantiana subsp. parviflora (assembly GCA_036873135.1). Classification (NCBI taxonomy): domain Eukaryota; kingdom Viridiplantae; phylum Streptophyta; class Magnoliopsida; order Myrtales; family Onagraceae; genus Clarkia; species Clarkia xantiana. The sequence continues at coordinate 23,061,731 of JAPTYO010000012.1, forward strand.
CCAGAACCACTGCTACTGGCACTTGGTTGGCATAACGCTCCCGAGAAGACGATGTGTCTCCTCCTGCAGCGAACCCTCCATGGATCACATTAATAACCCTCTTCTGTCGGGACCCTGATGGGCCCTCCGAAGGCTCTGCGTCGGACCTCCTTTTCCTTGGGGACCTCGATCGAGATTTGGACCTTGACCGAGATCGGGAACGGGGCTTGCAGCGCGAGTCTCCCACGAACTCCTTCAACTTACCCCTCTGGATAAGCTTCTCTATTTCCTTCTTCAGCTCCCGACACTGGTCAGTGTCGTGACCAGAGGCCCGATGGAATCGGCAGTAACGGTCGGTGCGGGAGCCCAACTTTTCTCCTTCTTTCTTCTTGGGGAAACGAGCGAGGCCTTGCTTCTCCATTACCGCCAAGACCTCTTTCAAAGGCCTGTTGAGGGGGGTGAACTCCTCCCTCTGACTGTCCCTCTTGTTTGGACGCCTATCCTCCCTTCGATCAGAGCGTCCGCGGCCCCGACTGCTCTCGGAGCTATCCTTCTTGCTTAGGTTGTCCGATGGTTTGAACAACTGCTTTCCTCCGCGCCCCTTGGGAGGAGCCAACTCTCCGGCAGCAATCTTCGACTCTTGGACGTCGATTTGCTGTTTCACCCTCGCCTGGAGCGCCTCCATGTTCCAGACGTTTTTGGCTGCGACGTTGTGCAGTAAGTCGGAGCCCTAGGGGGGATTGAGGTTTTTCAGGAAGGTACGGATGGCCTCGCCCTCCGATATCTCCTCATCCAGCTCGGTCATGCCAGCCGTGTAACGCTGGTAGTATTGGGCCAGCGATTCGTCGGGCATCTGGACCACCTCGTGCAGGGTCCGAACACTCTTCAGCAGCCGCCGACGCCCTTGGTACTGGGCAATGAATCGCTGATGCATATCCTTCCAACAGGTGATGCATCCGGTGGGCAGACTGTAGAACCATGTCATCGCCTTCTCTCCCAAGGTACTCGGGAATAACGCGCAGATAACGTCCTCATCTGGGGTCCTGCCCATGCATGCAGTCAGGTGCTTCTGTACGTGGCGGACCGGGTCTGCGTCCCCGTCGTATTCGTCTATCTTTGGGATACCCAAGCCTGGAGGGGCCAGGGTATGGATCAGTCTGGGAACGAAGGGATGGGTCTCCTGACTCCCCAACTCCGACATCATGGGCTTCTGGTCTCCCATGCAAATACCCACGATTCTCACCACCTGTCAGAGAATACCTTCACAGGTTTACTCCCGACATTGCCATCAAGCAGCGCAGTAAGAAGTCTTTTCAGCCAGACCGCTTCCTGTGCATTTTTGGAGAGAGCAACGAATTCCGATTCCATCAGAGACAGCGCAACACAGGATTGCTCTTTGCTCATCCATGAAATGACAGCATCAGCAAAGATAAATCTCAGTGGGCGGGTATTCTAAAGTGATTATATTGTCTTCTACCATAAATTAAGCATAATTATATTTCACATCAATGTGTTTAGTCCTACTATGGTACTTTGGATTCTTAACTGCCGCAATAGCTACCTGACTGTTAGAGTACACCTTCACAGGCTTACTCCTGACATCGTCATCAAGCAACGCAGTAAGAAGGCTTTTCAGCCAGACCGCCTCCTGTGCGTTCTTGGAGAGGGCTACGAATTCTGATTCCATTGTGGACAGCGCGACACATGTTTTCTTCTTGCTCGTCCATGAAATGACGGCATTAGCAAGGAGAAACACTCCTCCTGTGGTGGACTTACGATCATCCGGACCGCCACCATGGTCGGCGTCACTATAACCAGTCAATTCTATCTTCCTGCCCTCATAGCACAGTACGTAGTCGGCAGTACCTTTCAGATATCGTATGATCCACTTTACAGATTTTAAATGTTGATAGCTAGGGTCTGAATGGAATCTTGCTACTAGGCCCACAGCGTAATAGATGTCCGGACGAGTGCAAAGCATGGCGTACATGAGACTTCCGACCATGCTTAAATACTTTGCACGCCTCATCTGTTCACACTCTTGCTGGTTCTTCGGGCTATCACTTTTTGACAACGTGCACCCGAATACTACCGGCATCTCCACAGGTTTGGCATCTTGTAATCTGGATCTTTTCAACATTTTGTTGATATAGGTTTCCTAAGATAGACAAAACCTCCGTGCGGCACGATATCTAGCAATTTCAATGCCCAAGATGTACGTAGTCTCTCCCATGTCTTTCATCTCAAATACAGATGCCAACCAGGACTTTGATTCATTCATGAAACTCACATCGTTGGCAGGCGCAGCAACGAGTATGTCAGCCACGTATAAAGTTAAGATGACATACTTAGACTCATAGGTCTTTGTATACACGCATGGATCCTCGTGGAGGTTCACGAATCTGTTTCCAACGATTTCCTCGTGAAATCTGCGGTACCATTGTCGAGACGATTGTTTAAGACCGTAAATGGATCTTTGGAGTTTACAAACTTTTCGTTCGTTACCAGGAGTAATGAAACCAACTGGTTGCTCCGTATAGATCTCTTCCTCCATGTTTCCGTAGGGAAATACGGTCTTAACGTCCATTTGGTTCAGCTTTAGATCGAGGCATGCGACCAGGGCTATGATGGCCCTGACTATGGTGTAACGCACAGTCAGTGATTATGTTTCATCAAATTCCACTCCGTGAAGCTGGGTGTATCCTTTTGCAACTTGTCGGGCTTTGTATCGCTCGAGATTTCCATCAACGGTGAGTTTTAGTTTCAGAACCCGCTTAGCCCCTATGGCTCTACGGTTAGCAGGTAAATCAACTTAAGACCATACCAATTGGCTTTCATTGAGGCGATCTCTTCCTCCATTGCTTTCCGCCATTCCTTCGCTTGAGGTCATTTCAACGCTTGTTGAGCCATTACCGGTTCGTCAACAGAAGTTAGGGTGAAAATTTCACCCTTCTCGATGAGATACTTCTTGGGAGAAGTTCTATGCCTTTGACTTAGTCTAGGTTCGTTAATCCCATCTTGAGTCTGAACGTTGCTCCCACTCGGAATAATTCTTGTTATCGGAGCATCACTCCCAGTGGTAACAAGGGCAGTGCTAGAACCTTGACTTACAACTTTTCTTGGACGAATTCTCGGTCTCGGGATTTTACTTTCGAGATGAATTCCTTGATCACTAGGATCTGGAACCAAGTTTGTTGATCCACTCCCACTGGGAACAACGGGAAGTTGTGGTATTATTGGATTTTCATCCACCGGTCTGGCTACATGATTATCAGGTTCTACTTGATTCGCATTTGCAGCAACAGTTATTTGTGTGGTCGGATTGTCTCCTCCCACTGGATTTACTATGAAAATGTCTCCATCTTCATTTACCATGTCATTCACTTGCGTTGCTGCCTCAAATCTCCCACTAGAAGTAAGTGGGACATGACCATCATTGTAATCTTGCTCCATTTCGATCAAGACTTCATCTGTTTTGATTTCACCAGGCATTGGAAATTCTTCCTCAAGGAATGTAACGTCTCATGTTCGACCACGGTACCATTATCCCAAGCTAATTTAAATATGTATCCTCAAAGAGTAGTTGTCGTACTCTTTATTTGAATATTTGTTTAATGCGCAAATTAATGTCGCATGATGATAGACTTTACCTCGTTATCATTCCTTTTAGCTTTTATGGCGTCGTGTTTGACCGATTTTATTGGAACATAGTTCTACATTTATGTGAGTGAACTGCCTTTTGTTCCATAGGGAATGACGGTTGTTGAACTCTAACATTATGTTTTCAAACCATGCCTGTTGAAGTGTGTTATCGATATGATTGCCTTACCAGACTTGTCGTTCAAGGCATTTAGTGGGAGAGTCATTTTACCAACATCATCCTTTTCATTTGTTAATTCATCTCAAAGACTTTATCCATATCTGAACTATGCATTGGGCTTTCGCCTTATGCGCCAGTTGATACTTTACGAGTTCGTGGTAGCTTGTAAAGCATACCTCTTTTCGTCGTATAAGTATTAAATGAGTTACTCCCATAGGGAGGCAAATGAAAATTCAGCATTCATTCATTAAAACACTTCATCATTAAATTCGTACTCTGAAACGATGTGTTCCGTGTTTTGAGGTACAAGCACGCGTGACGCCTATTCCAAGTTTAACCCATAGTATAAATCGATTCGTTTCCAAAATTCAATTTAATTTAATCCAATCGGTTTCGCACATGTTCATCATTACGCAATTTATCATATAATAGAGTACTAATAAATAAGAAAGATATAAATTTGAATTTAAAGAAATGCATCGAACAACAATAATGAGATCAAACAGCTTAGTGAAGATGGATAATCAATACTTGGTCCAAGCATATTTTACATGCTTAAAAAGAAATGGTTCCTATATTTCAAGGAACTTATTATCAATGAGCATTTTAAACTGAAAAATTGAAAAGTTCTAGCAAGTAATGATAAAGACTATCGTCTAATCTTTATTGTTCCAGGGTATCCTTCTTCAGGTCTGCGTCGATTCTGCTTCTCGGTTCTGTAATTCAAAAAGGGTGAATTTAATTACTTTTGAGTAAGAAGAATCCAAGGAGAATTTATGACTTTCATCATTATTTCTCAGTGCATACCTTGGGAGGATTGGTACAGGCAGCGGCTAGGTGGCCTTTTACACCACACCTGAAACACGTTCGAGATTCCTCTCTACGTGTCTGTTTTGCTTGCCTTTTCTTGCCACCAGTTTGCTTGCGTTTGAACTTTCTCTGAGGTTTCAGAGCCATAGACTTGTCAGCCTTTTTCTGAAGGCCTTTGGCTTTCCTCTTGCGCTTACCCCTTTGCTCAACTGGTATGGAGGATGCAATATTCATTTCCGCTCTAGGCTTTTAAGCCCTGAGACGATCCTCCTCCAGCTCGAGATGAACTTGAACTTTCTCGAGTTTATCGAGTTGAGTGGCATGGGTAAGGTGCATTTTCATGCTATTCCAAGAGTCAGGCAAAGAACGGATCACGCATTGGACTTTCTGTTCCTCATAATGGATTTCTCCTGCCTCCTTGAGTTCAGCAAGCGTGTTAGACATATCCCTAATATGCTCCTTCATCGTATGCTTGGGATTCATCTAATAGAAGTCTAAAACGATGTTTAACGATCGCTTTTGGGCTGTGGTGTATACACCAAACCCTGCCTTAAGACCATTCCACAGGTCCATGGCAGACTCCAGGTGATCATACCCGTAGAGTGATGGGTCCGACTACAGCCGTCAGGCCCTTTAACGGCGAGGAAACGACAAACAGGCCCACCAGGCCCAAAATGAAGGTCAAGATGAATTAGGAGAAGGGTCCCGACGAAGGGAGTCCCGACGAAGCAAGGTCCCGACAGAGTCGGTCCCGACGGTTGAGCTAGAAGCTCCCGATGAGAAGCCTTTAAGTAGGCCCCGATGATGAATCCCTGAGAATGATTGGCCCTGTCACGATGACGAGGGGCCCCGAGCGGTGACACAACGAGATAACTCTGGAGTCCCCGACGGGAGTCGGGACTCGTTATCAGAGGATAAGGCCAAGATATGCGGGGCGTGGCCGAGATACGCGGAACGTGGTTAAGATACACGGAGCGTGGCCGAGATACGCAGGGCATGGCTGAGATACGCGAGATCACGTCCGAGATATGCGGGATACGGGCTAACCACCCCTAACGGTTCGCCAGGTACCTGAGGCATCTCTTTGCCTATAAAAGGGCAGGAGATCACCTCAGAAAGACTTACGTTGAATTCAATACACTTTGAGATTACTGCTGGCCAGTCATACGAGATACTCATTTAAGCATCGGAGAGGGATTCTGGGTCACCGCCCGGTCTATCCCCTCTTGCAGGATTGCGTGGGGCAAAGGAGCTAGGATTGCCGTCAAGGTCCGTACCGGAGTTCCACCGTGATCCATCATTGGCGCCGTCTGTGGGAATCAAACAAAAAGCTGATATGCCTTCTACTCGATCGATGGCGGCTGGCAAGAACAGAAGACAAGGACAATCTGGTGGTTCCCGTCACCCCGCTGCAACGAATCTGGATTCAGTACCAGAACAGGAGGAAAACCAGAACCATCCCCCGGCTGAGCTCTCCCAGACAGGGGGCACAATGGATCGCATCCCGAAGATATTGCTCCTCAACACCAGGGCAACAGGGGGCAGGAGGCTCCCCCAGCTGCAGACTTGACAAGGGCCGTCGCAGAAGCCATGCCCATGTTTCTGGCGGCCGTAGAGGCTCTCTTGGATTGGAGAGAGGCTGCGAGGAGGCAGGAAGAGATGCCCCCGTTGGAGGAAGTGGCCCCGCCGACAGAGGGTCGGAATGCACGAGAAGTCCTACCCCGAGGCCAGGACGGAGGTAGGGCAACCGGTCAGCCGGAGAGGTTCGTGGTTGATGGGCCAGGACCAGTACAGCACAGGACCATTCCCTTGAATGGTCCCATCACTCTCGACCAGGTGGTAAAGATCGTGAACATCTGTATGGGAGAACAGAAGCCGCTGGTGTCGGAGCTAAGGGATCGATCCACTCATCCCTTCGTCCCCCGACTGATAGACACCCTCGCCCCGCCAGGGCTGGGTATCCCCGAGATTAAGGAGTATGACGGTGAGGGGGATCCAGTCCGTCATGTCCAGAAGCACCTTATGGCGTGTCTGGGTAGAGCCCCGAACGAAGACATAGTGTGTACGTTGTTCCCAAACACACTTGGAGAAAGAGCCCTGACCTGGTTCTTTAGTCTGCCCCCAGGCTGCATTACCTGTTGGGCGGACATGCACGATCGTTTCATTCGACAATACCAGGGTCGCAGACGCTTGTTGAAGAGCGTAAGATCCCTGACCCAGGTGGTGCAGAGGCCCGACGAGTCGCTGGCACACTATTACCAGCGGTACACAGCCAATGTAGCAGAGATAGACGAGGAAATCTCGGAGGGCGAAACCATCCGTACCTTTATTCGGAACCTGACAGCCCCCTATGGTTCCGACCTGATGCACAGCGTGGCTGAGAAAGCTGTGTGGAATATGGAGGCACTATAGAAGAGGGTGAAACGGCAGATCGATGTCCAGGAGTCGAAGATAGCCGCGGGAGAACTGGAGCCCCCAAAATCGAACAAAGGGAAGCAGTCGGTTAAACCTTTCGACGATCGTAAGTCAAAGGGTAAACCCGACAGTGGCAAGAATCGAGGCCGTCCGGATCGGAGGGACGATAGGCGTTCTTCAAGGAAGGATAAACGGGAGGATTTTGACATTCCTCTCAACTGCTCCATGGCAGAGGTGCTGACAGTCATGGAACGACAAGGTATCTCCAGGTACCCCCCGAAGAAAGATGGAGAATTCCTGGGATCCCGCACGGATCGCTATTGTAGATTTCACCGCGCAAATGGTCACGACACCAATCACTGTCGGGAACTGAAGAAGGAGATTGAAAAGCTAATCCAGAAGGGGAAGCTCAAGGAATTCGTCGGGGACAAGCGGTGTCGATCCCGCTCTCGGTCCCGATCGCGGTCCCGCTCCCGATCCCGCGATCGGTCCCCGAAAAAGAAGAGAACTGATCCAGAGTCATCCGGTGCTCGCAAGGAGAGACGAGTTATCAACGTGATTCAGGGAGGATTTGCTGCTGGAGGTAATACCTCATCCGCCCGAGAGGTCTATGCCTCTAGAATCCCTATGGCGGTGGTACTGGGTAAGAGGTCCCGATCTTGGACCTTGAAAGAAGAGATGGTAATCTCCTTCTCGTCGGAAGACCTCATAGGCGTGGAGACTCCGCACGACGATGCCTTGGTGGTAACCTTGGATGTAGACGGGTTCGAAATGAAGAGAATTCTAATCGATGGAGGAAGCTCCTCCGACATTCTATTCATGGACGCGCTGGAAGCTATGGGGAAGACAAAGAAAGATCTAAAGGAGGCAAACTTCCTGATGGTCGGATTCTCTGGCTCAACCTCCTACCCGCTAGGAGTAATCACCTTACCAGTGGAGTTTGGTAGTGGGTGGAAATCAGAAAGGAGGAACGTGGAGTTTGTCGTGGTTGATTCCGCGGGGACCTACAACGCGATTATCGGGAGAACCACCATTAATCCCCTGATGGCGGTTGCCTCGACTGTGCACCAGAAGATGAAGTTCCCGACCGACCACGGAGTCGGAGAGGTCAAGGGCGACCAGGTGGCTTCCCGAAAATGCTATGTTAATGCCACCCGGAGGAGGAGGCGAGAGGCCATGACTGTCCTCCAGACAGACACAGATCCCAGAGAAGAGTTTGGGCGTCCCGCCCCCGTAGAAGACCTAAAAGAAGTCGAGATCGACGGACCCCAGAGGAAGGTAAAAATCGGGTCTGCTCTGACTGAAGAGACAGCCCAAAAATTGGTGGAGTTGTTGAAGGAGTTCAAGGAGCTGTTTGCCTGGTCCCCCAGCGATATGCCAGGAATCAGCCCCGATGTGATCGTACACGAGCTGAAGATAGACCCCGCGATCAAGCCTATCACGCAGAAAAGGCGTCCGATGGGCACGGATAAGAAGATCGCGATCCAGCAGGAGGTGGGCCGGTTGCTCGATGCTGGGTTCATTAAGGAGCTCCGATTCCAGACTTGGGTGGCCAACCCAGACTGGTGAAGAAGACCAACGGGAAATGGCGAATGTGTGTGGACTTCCGCGACTTGAACAAGGCTTGCCCAAAGGATTGCTATCCACTCCCGAGAATCGATCAGTTGGTGGATGCCACGTCGGGACACGAACTGTTGAGTTTCATGGACGCGTATTCAGGCTACAACCAAATCAAGATGGCCAAGGAAGACGCCCCCCACACAGCGTTCTACGCAGACAGTGACATCTATCACTACGATGTCATGCCTTTCGGGTTGATCAATGCCGGGGCAACCTACCAACGGATGGTGAACAAACTGTTTGGAGATATGCTGGGAGAAACCATGGAAGCTTACGTGGATGATATGCTGGTGAAGTCCCGACAAGCCGAGGATCACGTGCACAACCTTACCATGGCGTTTGAGCGGATGAGGCTCCATCAAGTTCGCTTGAACCCGACGAAATGCGCCTTCGGAGTCCACTCAGGGAAGTTTTTGGGCTTCATGGTGAGCCAAAGAGGAATTGAAGTGAATCCTGAGAAGCTGAGGGCAATCGAGGAGATGCAGTCTCCGATAAACCATCGGGAGGTGCAAGTGCTGAATGGCCGACTAGCTGCAATGAATCACTTCTTGTCCAAAGCCAGCGACCGGTCAATGCCGTTTTTTGAAGTCTTGAGGGCCAACAAAAAATTCGAATGGACCGCCAAATGTGAAGAGGCGTTCCAAGCACTCAAGCAGCACCTTCGCGCACTCCCGCCACTGGCGAAACCGGTTCCAAGCGAGCCGCTCTACCTTTATTTGGCTGTTTCTGAATTTGCCATTAGCTCTGTGTTAGTAAAGATTGTCGAGGGTAATCAAGTCCCCGTCTATTATGTAAGCAAGGCGTTTGCCAAGTCTGAATTAAACTACCCCGCCGTTGAAAAGTACCTCTTTGCGTTGATTATTACTGCTCGGAAGCTAAGACCATATTTCCACGCACACGAGATCACTGTGCTGACGAACCAGCCTTTGAAGCATTTTTTGAACCGACCGGATGCGTCGGGGAGATTAGTGAAATGGGCAGTAGAGCTTAGCGAGTTTCGTATACACTTCGCTCCGAGAACAGCCATTAAGGGCCAGGCATTAGCAGATTTCATAGCAGAGTCTACAGCCCCCGATCTGGAAGAAGCGGGCCCTGTAGAGGGGGCAATCATGGAGGTCCCGATAGAAGAACAACCAGAGAGGGCAGAGCAATCAGAACAGCCAAACAAGGAAAATACCTGGGAGATGTACACGGATGGCTCCGCGAGTTCGGACGGATCAGGAGCAGGCTTTTTGTTGATACCACCGGGTGAAGGTGAACCGCTCCGATACGCCTTGGCTTTAACATTCAAGGCCACAAACAACGAAGCGGAGTATGAAGCTCTTATCACGGGCCTAAAAATTGCCAAAGGCACTGGAATCGATCACTTGAGAGTGAAGTGCGACGCAGCGTTAATCGTGAACCAGGTTCAAGGGCGATACGAAGCAAGGAGTCCGATAATGAAAAAGTATCTGCGAGAGGTACAAGCCCTGAAAGAGAGCTTCAAAAGCTTCAATATCGAGGCTATCCCGAGGGAGGAGAACGTAGAGGCAGACGCCTTGAGCAAATTTGCCCTGGGGGCACCCTTGGAAGAAAATCGGAAGGTGCACTTCCTGGAGAAGGTGATCTTATCAAACATCGACCCAACGCAGGTGTGCACCATTGAGACAAAATCGGAGGAAGAGCCCACTTGGATGACCCCGATAGTCGCGTATCTGACTACGTGGGCAGTCCCCGAGGATAAGGTGGCAGCAGACAGGATATGTCGGATCGCGTCTAATTATGTGATGCTGGACAATCAGCTGTACAAGAAGGGCTGGTTCTCGACTCCGTACTTGAAGTGTGTAGCAGAACCCGACACCAGTCGAATCTTAAAGGAAATGCATGAGGGGGTCGCGGCTTGTCACGAAGGGGCCCGATCCATTATGAGGAAGGTGTTGAACTTAGGCTACTATTGGCCCACGATGAACAAGGAAGAAACGGCGTTGGTCCGATCCTGCGACGCGTGCCAGAGGTACGCCCCGAGTATCGTGGCTCCGGCCGCTAATCTGACATCCATCAAGAGCGCTTGGCCCTTCGCGCAGTGGGCATCGACTTGGTGGGACCTCTTCCACAAGCACAAGGACAATGTAAGTATTTACTTGTAGCAATCGATTATTTTTCGAAATGGATAGAGGCGAAGGCATTGGCCAGAACAACGGGGAACCAGATCGTCAAGTTCCTCCAAACCCACATCGTGTCCAGGTACGGGATTCCTAAGGTGGTGATCAGCGACAATGGCCCACCGTTTAACGGCTCTCAGGTGAGGGAGTATCTGGAAGAATTGAACATTGAGCATCGGACCGCCTCCGTACGCCATGCTCAGACTAATGGCCAGGTGGAGTCAGCCAACAAAATCGTGATGGATGGCCTGAAGAAGAGGGTCTATGCCTTGAAGGGCAAGTGGCTGAACGAACTGGAAAATGTGCTTTGGGCTGTTAGAACGACACCCAAACGATCAACAGGGGAGACTCCGTTTGGCCTCGTTTAAGGCACGGAAGCTGTCGCCCCTGTGGAGGTAGTTGTGGCGTCCCATCGGATGAAATATTATGAGCCCCTGACGAACAATGAAGTGAGACGTCTGGACTTGGACCTACTCGAAGAGAAGAGGCGGGAAGCCGATGAAGTCCAAGCTCGAATGCGTTTAGCGACGGCCAGGTACTACAATCAGCGAGTGAAGTCCCGACAGTTCTTTGTCGGGGAGCTGGTTTGGCGTCGCAACGAGTTCACCCTTTTGGATCGAATCAACAAGATGTCACCAAAATGGGAAGTACCTTATAAGGTCGTGGGGATGCCAGCTCCGAACGCATACAAGTTGGAAGACCTCGATGGCAGAACGTTAAAGCATTCTTTTAGTGGCGAACACTTGAAGAAACACCATGCTTGAAGAAAGTCGCCTTAAGTGGTGCCCGATAAAGTCGCCTTAAGTGGTGCCCGATGTAAAATCGCCTTAAGTGGTGTATGCTGTTTATCGTTTAATTCGATGTAAGCCAATTTTATGCCGTCAATAAATAAAGAGGTTGCTTCCAAATAAGAGTTGTCCTTAGATTTATGCTAAGTGTAAAAGTCGCCTTCAGTGGTGCACGGTAAAAGTCGCCTTCAGTGGTGCACGAGAAAAGTTGCCTTCAGTGGTGCACGAGAAAAGTCGCCTTCAGTGGTGCACGAGAAAAGTCGCCTTCAGTGGTGCACGAGAAAAGACGCCTTAAGTGGTGCACAATATTTAGATTTATTCTAAGTATCCGAAAGTCGTCTTAAGTGATGCCCGAGAAAAGACGCCTTAAGTGGTGCACAATACTTAGATTTATTCTAAGTATCCGAAAGTCGTCTTAAGTGATACCCGAGAAAAGACGCCTTAAGTGGTGCAAGTTATTAAATCGTCGGGAAAGACGTACGAGAATTTCTTAAGTGTCGAGGTTTCGACTGCTAAGAACTAAGTCGCCTTACATGGTGCACGATCTTTAGGTTTATCCTAAGTAATGATTAAGTCGTCTTGAGTGATGCGCAGGACTAAGTCGCCTTGAGTGGTGCACGATCTTTAGGTTTATCCTAAGTAATGATTAAGTCGTCTTGAGTGATGCGCGGGACTAAGTCGCCTTGAGTGGTGCACGATCTTTAGATTTATCCAAAGTAATGATTAAGTCGTCTTAAGTGATGCGCGGAACTAAGTCGCCTTAAGTGGTGCAAGTTATTAAATCGTCGGGAAAGACGTACGAGAATGTCTTAAATTATCGAGGTTTCGACTTAAGCGCGTATAAGTAAAGTCACTCGGAGAAGTGCAACAAAAGATCGGAACTAAAGAAGTCTGATATTGATAAGGGCTCAAGGGCCCGACAACGACACAAGAGAAGAAGATACAAGGACTCTAAAAGATAAGAACATTCAAGCTCGGTCCTTGTCGGCAGCATTGGCAGCAGCTGGGTCCGCGGAGTCGGTAGCAGAGGGATCCACAGGATTGGCTTCGGGAGGATTGGCTATCGGAGCGTCCGCATTTGGAAGTTCAGAGGCGTCTTCGACAATTACGGGGGTACTCCCCCCATCACTCTCTTCGGAAAGAGCAAAATACTTCTTCGCAAAGGGAGCGAGGGAAGGAGACTTGTCGAAGTTGATAGCATCCCCGTACTCCAGGTGGAGCTCCTCAACCGCATTGAAGAGAGTGTTCTCCACCTCCGCGCCAAAGAACTTCATGGCATCAGCTTGGAAGCCCTTAGACCTCCGATAATCCTCCCGGCCATTTACCTCCGCTTCGGCCAGCTGCGCAGGAAATCCCGCGATTAGCTCCTCCAAAGCCTTCTTCTCAAGGACCAGTTTGTCCTCGGCAGCCTTCTTCTCCTGGGTCAGCCTGTCCACAACTGCCCCCCGCTCCTGCCGCTCTTGCCTCAAGAGCCCCTCGAAGTCCGCGATCTGCTGCTGAAGGTCCTGAATCTTCTGATTGAGGACAGCCTGCTCTTTGACAAGCTTCCCCCGCGAAGACTGGGAGGCCTTGAGATCCTCCTGCAGCTGCTCGCGGACCCCTCGGTCCCGCTCCCGGGACTCATCGTAAGCAATAATGTACCCGATGAGGCGGTTGACGTCCCCGAGCTCCTGAAACAAGAAGGAAAAACGTTAAAGAACAAACGACCCGATTTATCATCAAAAGATGAAGAAGCGAAGTCTTACCTGTATACGGCGCATGGCCATATTCCGGACATCCCGCTGCATATGCGTCTGATTGAGGCAAATCGGATGCCGCATAGAAGGCAGGATCGAACCTGCCAGCAGATGCAGGGCCAGCTCCTGGTCCTGCTCCCCTTGTGTGAGCGGGACTCCTTGAAGCGTCTGGATAGGAGTCCAGGGGGCATTCTCCTGTGAAGAATCGAAGGGCTTGTAGAAGTTCCCATCAAGAGCAAGAGGAGAAACAGGACGAGGAATGGAAGGGCACGCCTCCGTCTCGGCCCGAGCAGGGGAAGGAGTGAACTCATGAATAGGGGATGGCTGCCGCTGCTGCGGAGAGGATGAAGGAGGCGGCCCCTGAGGGGTTGGTTTCAAGGGGGATTGCCCCGCCTTCCGACACTGGCGAGGGGGACCACCCTCGTCAGTCTCCTCAGAGGAGTCTAAGGTCTCCACCTTACGAAATTGTTCGCCAGTCGGTGCCTTCTCTCCAGCTGAGGAAGACACCCCCGCTGAAGACGGTGCGTCTGCGGAAGCTGCAGCACCCGATGGAGCTCCCGAGCGACCGGCACCTGGAGGATGAGAAGCTTCAGAAAGGTAGTCAGGAAGTTCATCGGGATTCTTACACCAAATGATACGTCGGGAGACGTATTGATCCTTCCCGCGGTAATGATAGTAGCCTGCCTTCAAGACTCGGGGAGTTTCGCCTCGAAGGATTCTTTTGACATCAGCGATGCGGGCTTCCTTGGTCGAAGAAATCAAATCCGTCGGGACCATCCTTTTGTATGATTTAATAGCAAGTCGAAGTTTTTTACCTTCTTCAGCATTCTGGATATCAAAGAGGTGGTCCAGATCCACCCGCTTCCGCTTGGGTTGCTCCGCTGAAGGAGACCCCGACCTAGCAGCAGCCTTCTTGGCAGACTTCCTCTTCCGCGAGGGGCGGACAGCATCAGTCTCCCCCTGCTTAAGGAATAGATCGGTCATCACAGATACCTTCTTGGCTGCAAACAGTAAACAAAGAAGAGTTAGAAATTTACCCAAGGAACCATATTGGAAGGGCCGTCGAAGAGCTGCCCCGCAGAAACAATATCGAGGAGTCGGATCCCGGCGTGCACCAGGTCCCGCTCCACGAGTGAGTTGGCGTTGAGAGGAGTGTAAGACTCCTCCCACCGATAAAGCTGGATAAGTTGGACAGTCTCAAAATCCTCGTCAGCATAAGTGTGGAAAGCAGGCGGAGGGTCCGCTGCCACCTCCCAATGAGGCCAAGGAATTGAGGAGTGACGGATAAAGAAGTAGCTCTTCTTCCAGCTACTGTTGTCGGACCCTGTATCAATCAAGAGTCCCCGACCCTTGACCACCTTCCAGGTGTCACTGGTCCAACCGTACTGGGCAAGCTGCTGCTTACTCCACTTGGGCATCCAAGGGTAGAAGGCGCAAACCCCCGCCTCATTGCACTTCATCCCGTAAAAGGTTCTGAAGAGTTGGAGGCTGTAGACCCATTTCTGTCGGAGACAGAGGACTTGAAAGGCGTTCCAGAGGCGGATGGCATGGGGAGAAAAGGTAGTGGGGTGCGTTCTGTAATGATGGCATAGCTCGACCAGGTTACCGCAAAAGGGGAACCTGATCCCCGCTGATATTTGTCCCGTAGAGACAAATACCTCCCCTTTCTGGGGACGAGTAACCTCAGGATTACTCGAGGGACGATGTCGAGGATACGGGAAACGAGGTTCCCAGGTGATGGTGATGCAACCCTCTCGAAGAGCTGCATCGTAAGCAGTATTGGAAATCTCATTTGGAGCATAATCAAAATTAAAGGGTTTTCTCCCCTCAGAGCTGGAACCGCTGTCTGAAAAGCAACCAGGACAAGAAAATACAGTGGGACTCTTGGAAACTTAGAAAGGAAAAGACGAACAAGCAACAAAGGGGGATTCCTTACCAGACATGATGAAGTAAAGGTTGAAGAAGATGAACGAAACGTCGCCGGAAAGCTGATTGGAGAAACTCCAAAGACCTTCGAAATCACAGAACTTGGAATCGCAGAGGAATCACAGGGGAATCGCAGAGAGCTCTTGAAAATTCAAAGACGGTAAAAGTTAAATTGTGACCATGGCTAGGGTTTTATAGTCGAAGAAGACGGTTGAAAGGACACTTCGATCCGAGTTGTCGAAGTCGAAGAGTCTTAATCTAGACCGTTGAGATGAAACGTGCAGAAGGACAACGGGCGTAATGATGAAGCGGCCTGAAAAGCACTTTTCAGAAAAGGACAGGCGCGAAAAATCAGGCACGTGGGCCAAAAACGTCACTCCATTATCTACTGCATTTAATGCACTAGGAAACCGAGGAGACCCTTGGGATATAACAGTTATCTACAAAACCCTGAGGAAACGTGGAGGAAAAGACTGATAACTGAGTAACTGAACCAAGGAAAAGATCCCCGACTCTAGTATTGGAAGATCGGGAGTTGGAAGACACGACGAACTAAAAGTCCCTCATGTCCTTGGGGCAAATGATGGGTCCGACTACAGCCGTCAGGCCCTTTAACGGCGAGGAAACGACAAACAGGCCCACCAGGCCCAAAATGAAGGTCAAGATGACTTAGGAGAAGGGTCCCGACGAAGGGAGTCCCGACGAAGCAAGGTCCCGACAGAGTCGGTCCCGACGGTTGAGCTAGAAGCTCCCGATGAGAAGCCTTTAAGTAGGCCCCGATGATGAATCCCTGAGAATGATTGGCCCTGTCACGATGACGAGGGGCCCCGAGCGGTGACACAACGAGATAACTCTGGAGTCCCCGACGGGAGTCGGGACTCGTTATCAGAGGATAATGCCAAGATATGCGGGGCGTGGCCGAGATACGCGGAACGTGGTTAAGATACACGGAGCGTGGCCGAGATACGCGGGGCATGGCTGAGATACGCGAGATCACGTCCGAGATATGCGGGATACGGGCTAACCACCCCTAACGGTTCGCCAGGTACCTGAGGCATCTCTTTGCCTATAAAAGGGCAGGAGATCACCTCAGAAAGACTTACGTTGAATTCAATACACTTTGAGATTACTGCTTGCCAGTCATACGAGATACTCATTTAAGCATCGGAGAGGGATTCTGGGTCACCGCCCGGTCTATCCCCTCTTGCAGGATTGCGTGGGGCAAAGGAGCTAGGATTGCCGTCAAGGTCCGTACCGGAGTTCCACCGTGATCCAACATAGAGTATGTCATCCTCCAGCATCGACAACAAGGCGGAATGGATTTCCTGATCCTTACCATCCCATTCATCATGGAATTCCTTCTGATTGGCCGTGAGGTCTCCCTCCGATGTTTTGTAGTCTGATGCTCCAAACCCTTATTTTCAGTAATTACCATATTCGCGCACTTGTTCTAGATCTTATAATTATTGCTATTCAGTCTAACTACCCTGTTCATTTGGGAGATCAAATTGCTGATCACAGTCATTGATACTAACATATTGATAATCATGCATTATCAGGGAGACAATAACATTTTGAGAAACAATTGCATAAATCGGATAATTATGCCTAAGCCATCTACACCAACCGACCGCCAGTAAACCGAGGGAAGGGGGTTGTGAAAGAGTTCACATTATCTTCGTCTTCTATCCAATAGATCAGTATTTTTAAAACGGTTTTGATTGCAAATTACCAGAACGGGAATTTCAAAATAAGCATAACCGATCTTGGCTTTCCCAAGGCCCTTTTTGTTTTTGAAAAATATTCCGATGAATTTACGCATGCATATACAATTCTACTTCACAAGAAAATTATCATAGCAAGCCAAATTCATCATCCAAACCACACATCATGCATGCGCGTCATGCATCTAATGTTCCGAGGAACTCATACTAGCATATACATAATTCTACTTTCTAAGTAAACTATTAGATGCGGCTACATCCTCAACATTCAAGCATACATGTCATACATGAAACTTCCACATCAAGCATGCATATTTGGCGACTGGCTTTTGTTTTTATAACATTTTAAAATATTAAGGGCTAAGCTGCAATTCATGCTTACAGTCAATTATGCGAATTTCTAGACATGAATCTTAGGCAATTGCAACCATCATAACATGTTTATCCTAGTACGCAACCATATATTTAACCAGGGTTCTGCCCCCCAACATGCAAGTTCCAGCTAGCTTGACTTTGTCAAGACGATGGTTCTAATAAATATATGTGACAAAAAGTAAAAAGTTGCAATTCAGCCCTCTAATTATTGCAGTCCCAAAGTCATGCATTTCTGAGATCCATCCCCATAATCGAAACTAGGCATTAAGGTTTAATTAAAACATGAAAATTTTAAACCTTCGAGTACTGTGTAGACTATTTAAAAGTTCGAAAACATTTGGATTTTAAAATTTGACCATCCCATTTTATTAATTGACTTGAATTCGATTTCGAAAAATCCGGTTCGGTTCAATCCAGTTCGGTTCCATAAATCAGGTTCGGGTTCGGGCCGGTTTTATTTTAAAATCTGGTTCGGTCCGAATCAATTCAATAAAATAGGATTTCGATTCGGTTCATCACTCAAAACCGGTTCGGTTAGACCTACTTAGTTACCCCGGTCCGACTCGACCCGACTAGGTCGAACCGATTAAGAAAACCCGGATTGGTTTAACCCGCTTCGGTTTTGCAAATTGGACCGGCCCATTAAACCCATAGGGTTCGGCCGAAACATTTCATGTGGGCTAAGTAGGGTTTTAAAATCCACTAAAAACTTAACTTAGCCACCAAGAAATATTAATTATGTAAAATAATTTCCAATATTGCATATATATATATATATATATATATATATATATATATTGCCAAGATTATATCTATAAGATATAAATCAATCAACAATATATATACACATGTTTAAATTTTCGGCCTATATATTTATAGAGAGAGAGATATTTATTTCAATATCTTTAATAGGAAAAAAAATATATTGACAATATATTTTCTTAATCTTTTAGACAACTAATTCTATCAATAATATCTTTATCCCTATAATTTATCTTGATATATTGATAGTTATATATATTTCTATATATTGTGTGAATCTATCCATATATTTCCAATTATAGATAAATTGTTACCTTTAATAAGAATTAAAATATGTTAAACAATATAATATGTATATATTTCGGCTGAAATATGTAAACTTGGGGCCTAAGAAATTAAAAAATTTACCTTGTAATTTCAATAGGGTTCGGGCGAAACATGTAATTGGAAACAGCTGGTCAAATTTCAATATCGAATTTTACTAAGATCTACAATCCAATTTTTTATTTTGATAAAAGTCACGTTTTTCTTGAAGATCATAAACATCAAATTTTACTAAGAACACCATGAAAATTTCAGCATCAACAATTGTAAAAATCGTAAATTTTAAACTTTCACTACTTAAAATTTTGGCCAACATGTTAAAATCAAGAACATCAATTTATCAAAATCATGAACTCCTAACACATGCTTTGATACAACAGTTGGATTACGGGGCTAAAATACTACAGAAACTTAAATACGGTACATGCTAGTAATCACAGTTACGCAGCGGAAGATGTGCACATACCTTAATCGCTTTCCGTAGTCCCAAGATCTTGTTGAGGGATTTCTCGATCCACCAGACGGAACCAGTAGATGTTTTTTTTAAGGAAGCCCTACGCGGTATAGTCTCCACAAAAATGCCTCTAATTGATTCTTGGCAGGGACAGATCTTCGGAGTGTTTTCTCAAAGCAAATTGGCACACCCTTGGTGAAGGAGGTGGTTCGGTCGAAACTAGATGTATTTAGGGAGGAGGGTTTTTTTTAAATTACCTCAAAGGATAAATATGATTCAACCTAATAAAACCTCTAACACTCCCTATTTATAGGAGGACCAAAGTGGACAAAAGTCCACTTAGCCCGTTCACTATTTTCAGCCGGCCTAGTGTATAAGGGAGGCCCAATTTTGGGCCTCTCATGTCAATTGGGATTTTTGTCTAGCTCAATTTCCCTAATGTGACATTTACCCAATTATCTCAGCTAACATATACATATTAATGGCCTTCCATTTACGGCGCCAAATCACCATATGCTAATACAACAGACCACATAAACAATGATAGAGGGTTATTTGACATGTTCAGACGTATGCCGAAGGGTTCGAAGATGATATATATATAGGCGCCAAGTTGAAGTCGAGGGAATAGGCAACTGCATGTTGCCCATGCGCAACGATAGGACCTTACTTCTCGAAAATGTCCTTTTGCACCTAGAATTCGTAGAAATTCCATTACTTCTCTTATGAATATTGGTTTCAATTTATCATTTGATAAATCCTTGGTTAAAATCAATAAAGGTAGCGTCTTTTATGGATATGCTAATTCTTCCCATGGCCTCATTGTTATGGGTTTTAGTGAAAGCGAGAATTCTTCAGTATCATCTAAGGAAGCAGAGACTGATGTGGCCGGATGGCATGCCCGGTTGGGACATATAGGCTATGAAAGGGTTCAGACACTAACCCATTGAGGGCTTTTTCCTGGTGCAACTTATGTGATGAAAACCACTTGTGAGAACTGTCTAGCTGAAAGTCCACCCGCAAACCATTCGACGACGCACTTGGAGCCGAATATCCATTGCATTTAATTCACTCCGACGTATCTAAACCCATGAATGTCACCGCTAGGGGTGGTAAACATTACTTCGTAAATTTCGTTGATGACTTTACCCGTTCTGGAATCACTCATCCGATTACTCGTAAATCCGAGGCCATTTAGTGCTTTAAGAGTGATCTCAATCTCGTAGAGAATATGCTGGACTAAAACGTGAAAACCTTAGGCACTGATAAAGGTGGAGAATACCTCTCTAATAAGTTTGAAAATTTATGCAATGAAAGGGCATTGTCCGTCAAACGACGATTCTTATACACCACAACAGAACGGTGTGGCGGAACGACGTAATCATACACTCTTTGATATGGTAAGAACCATGATGTCGCAAGCTAAACTTCTGATCTTCTTTTGGGGTGATGCGATGTGACTGCTACTCATGTAGTAAACCATGTACCTACAAAATCAATGGGCACGACACCATATGAGCTGTAGACTAGTAAATAGGTAGATCTTACCAGGCTGCGACCTTGGGGTTGCGCTGCATACACGCATCAGAATGACAGCCGATTCGGCAAGTTGGACCTAGAGGATTGAAAATTTTCTTTATAAGATTCTTGGAGAACTCTAAGGGATACTTGTTTGTGGCGGCTCAAGAAAATGGTGGCGTAGTCGAACATGAGGGAGAATTGAGGATGAATTTCCTAAGTTTGGTGACATCAAAACGATTGAAGTCTTAAAAGAACTTTAACAGGACGAGGATGATCAGGTCCCACTTACTTCGAGTGGGAGAATTGAGGGAGCAACAACTGTTAAAGAAATGGTAAATGCTAATGGGGACATATTCATAGTAAATCCAGTGGGAGGAGTCAATCAAACAACAGAGATTACAGTTGCTCCTGTCGCGAATCAAGTAGTACCTGATAATCCAGTTGCTAAACCGTTGGATGTGAATCCTATAATTTCTCAACTACCTGCTGGCAACAGTAGGACTGGGACAACCAACTTGGTTCGTGGTCCTAGGGGCCACATAATTCATCTCGTGGGTAGAAACCCGAGACCAAGAGGTCGTCCGAGAAAGGTTGCAGGAGAAAGTTACAGTAATGCCCTGATTCCTAGTGGGAACATTGTTTCTAGTGGGAGCATTGTTCCTAGTGGGAGCATAGTTCAAGATGGGAATAATGAGCCTAGACGTATTCAATGGCAGAGAACTTCTCAAAAGAAGTTTCCCATCGAGAAGGGTGAGTTATTCACCTTGACTTCGGTTGATGAATCGGTCACGATTAAACAAGCTCTGGAAGGTCCCCAAGCGAAAGAATGGAGGAAAATTTCGCATCTATAGAAGCCAATTCGGTTTTGAAATTAGTTGATTTGCCTGCTAATCGCAGAGCAATCGGGGCAAAGTAGGTTCTGAAATTGAAACTCACTGATGATGGAAATGTTTAGCGGTACAAAGCTCGACTTGTCGCGAAAGGATATACCCAACTCCACGGAGTGGACGTTGACAAAAATTACTCACCGACTGTGCATTACCCCATAGTCCGTGCCATTTTGGCCATGGTTGCTAACCTTGATCTAGAGCTACACCAGATGGATGTTAAGACTGCCTTCCTTCATGGAAATTTTGAGGAAGATATCTACATGGAGCAACTAGAGGGTTTCTCAGCCCCTGGAAATGAACGTAAAGTTTGTAAGATTGAAAGTTCGATCTATGGTCTTAAACAATCGTCTCGGTAATGGTACCACGGGTTCCACGAGGAAATCATGGGCAACAGATTCATGAATCTTCACGACGATCCATGTGTGTACACTAAGACCTCCGGGTCAAAGTATATCATCTTAACGTTATACGTCGATGATATACTTATTGCCACGAACGATGTGAGTTATTTGAAGAAATCAAAGTCATGGTTATCATCTATATTTGAGATGAAGCACATGGGCGATGCCACTTACATCTTGGGAATTAATATTGTTAGAGATCGTGATGCTCGTAGATTATGTCTTTCTCAGGAAACCTATATCAACAAATTGTTGAGAAGGTTCAATCTCTATGATGCTAAACCGTGGATACACCGGTTGTATATGGGAGTGCACTGTCGAAGCGTGATAGCCCAAAGAATAAATGAAAAGTGCAGAGTACCTCAGCATGGTAGGAAGTCTGATGCACGCGATGCAATGCACTCGTCCAGATATCTGTTACACTGTAGGATTAGTAGCGCGTTTCCAATCAAACCACCGTAATCAACATATGAAAGTCGTCAAACGAATTATGAGGTATCTGAAAGGACGGCAAAATACAGACTGTGCTATGAGGGAAGTAAGCTTGAATTGATAGGATATAATGACGCCGACCATGGTGGTGATCTAGATGATCGTAAGTCCACCTCAAGAGGAGTCTTTCTCCTTGCTAATGCTGCCATCTCTTGGATGAGCAAGAAGCAATCTCGCGTCGCGCTGTCTACTATGGAATCCAAATTCGTACGTCTCTCAAAGAATGCACAGGAGGATGTCTGGCTAAAGAGACTCTTGACTGCCTGGCTTGACGTTGAGGACGAGAGTAAGCCTTTGCGCATTTACTCTGACAGACAAGCAGCGATTGGGTCAGTCAAGAATCCGAAGTACCATAGTAGGACAAAACACATTGATATAAAATACAACGATGCGAAGAGTGTGGTAGAAGACAAGTTGATCACAGTTAAATTCATGCCTTTGGAAAATATGGTCGCGAATCCATTGACCAAACCTTTACGCAAGGATGTTTTCGAAAAGCACGTAAAACTGATTGGCCTGCGTAGGATGTAAAAGGTTTGTAATGTGCGACAGTAACATTTTTGGATTTGAAGTAACTTTTGAATAAAAGAATTTCTATTTGATTTTATGATTTTTACGACGTCATGATGAAAATCAAAATGTTACATAAGATTGATGGTCTATAAACTAGTTGTTGGAGCGTAAAACCTCCTAATAAAATATGTCGAATGTGGATCTGCCTCGTCAAACGGGCACGGTCGTCTTGATGGAAAGGAGACCTCAGCCATATCAATTCCGGCTAAGAGCCATGGTATTTCGAGAGAGAAACCTTGTTATGCAAAACGATCATTTGGTTTCGGGGTACACGATTTGATCAAACTTTTGCATATCGCCATGACGAACTCCGTTCGTCTACCACCACATTCCGGGCTAGATGAGAATCTACGATAACATATGACATTCCCACTCTTGATATAAAATAAATTCAGGTTATGCTATCGACGCACATTTCATACTGCACATGCCACGTTCGACCACGGGGTCAGGTTCGGTTGTGTTAAACGGAATCTTCTAAGATTCTGAAGGACACAAACTTTTTTACCTCACTCAGAACTCTATCCAAGTTTAGGCTCAATGTTCACTCCCAGGCGTACGGGAGTAGCGCCCGAACAAAAAGGCAAAGTGACCACATTTTGGGCACCGGTTGAGTTTGACTAACGATATGAGCGATGTGGATGGTCATGTACATCTATCATTCTCGACTCTTGTATTCACTACGTGTCCACCAGCCGGATATTAGTTGAAGGTTGTGAATACTTGTGCGGATGCCTTGGAGAAGTATCCATGTGGGGAAATTAGGCAATTGGAAAATAATAGTTGACCAGAGGTTTAACGCGACACAAAGAAGTAACAGGTTGGTACCAGGTTTGCAATCAAAGTTCCGTGGACGCTACAACACTCTTAACCGATGAGTAGCACGAAGTTTGTTGTGTCTGTCAGATGCACGGCAAACCTCGTATGAACAATGCGGGAACTAGATTGCATCAAAGAATAAGTATTGATGTGTTGGTTGAAAACATATTGATAGGAACCCTCCCCTTCCGGCGAGTGGGAGCTGGTGGCATTATGTGTAAATGGGCCACCGTAATAGGAGCTCATTAATATAAGCCCAACATGCTAAGTCTAATTTGGGGTATGACACATAGGGGATTTCGGGCCAGGGCGAAATCCCCATTGGCCATACCAGCCCATGTAGGCCGGCTCTATTAGCTTGATGGTGCGGCCGAAGTGGGCATAAATCCCTAGGTGGGTTTTTCTCACCTCCACTTATAAATAGGAGGTGTTAGGGATTTCTTGGGGTTGGTCACTCTCTCCCTTTAGTTGTCAGAAAAAAAATCCCCTCTCCTTATATTACATAGGTTCGGCCGAACCTCTCTACCCAATAAGTAGTTGCCGAATTGTGACAAGCAATTCACCCCGGAGATCCATTCGGAAACCGGATTGAAGAGGCTTTGCTGTGGAGCATTTCCTGTGGATTGCTCCTTAACCAGAGATCCCGTAGGACACCGTCCGACAGATCGTGCTCTCCCTCGTGACATTATTGGGCTACGGATTGCATAATCGCAAAATAGGTATGTGCACTCTTCTGTTGAGTAATTAGATTACCTAGCTTGTACCCGTGTTATGATCCGTATTGTCTACCCCTAGATTCCTACATTTTAGTGTGTGCCAAGATGGATTCAGTAATAAACTGAAATCATTACAACGAAATACCTTCAATTGATATTCAGTTGATAGACGCCGTTAAAATTAGGTGTAGGTCCAATTGAGCGTCCAGTTGAAACTATTTCGACGCAATCATTACAATTTCTTAGAAAATCCAGAAATTTGATTTTTTTTTTTAAAAAAAAAAAATTGGCTACTAGAAATTTCAATTACAAGTTAATTTCTACTTGTTATAATTATTTATCTCAAATTAAAAGGATTGTAGAGAAATATATTCAATTGGACGTTAAATTTGACATCTCATTTTGACAGTTATTTTAATTGAGTGTGTTTCGCTGCAATTCTTTTAAATTATTGCGGAATTCATTTTGGGTACAATCAAAAACCTCACATAGCTGACACATATATTTTTTATGTCTAAAAAGAAAAAAAAAAATGTAACAAATGCAACAATTTTACATATACAATAAAACGTTGATGTAGTCAATTTTTTTTAAAACAAAATTAAAATTAGAATAATAATAATTATAATAATTGTGTTACAGTTGAGGCAACGATTTGATTATTAACCGAAGTAATATGTAAAAAAAAAAACTTAGCTAGCCAGGTAGGCTCCTATAATAGGTTGCTATTTTTCTCCTACCTCTCACTCACTCAGTAGTTTGATTATGGAAATATGGGAAGTTCCGTTCCCTACACATACAGACAGACTAATTAACTAACTAACAAACAAAGTAATCATCCAGCAGATAAGATCAATTTGGTTATTTAGTTGCTTCTGGTGCTGCCAGCAACTTGACTAGCTAGCTATTCCATCTCCACTTTCTTCCTGCTTCCTATAAATTGTCGGATTGGGAATTTGCATCTCATCTCATCTCATCTCATCTCATCTCATCCATCTATTTTTCATTCTGATTATATAAACCCAAAATTAATTAATTAATATAGTATGGCTCTTAAATTCTCTCTTTCATCTCCAAATACATTAATGCGTGCCCAAGTAGGAATCTCCTCTCAACTACCGTCTGGGTTGACGACGACTCCAGTAATCCCAAGGTTTGGGGGATGGAGTTTGATACAGAAGACCAATGCGCGCGGTGGTGGCTGTGTGCTCAAGTGTGGCAGCTTCAAGCAGGACACCACAACTGCGGCGGTGGTCGGCCAGGTTACTGAGGTTAACAAACATAATTTCTGGTCAATCGTAGAAGCCGCCGGCAACAAGACTGTCGTCCTAGACATGTATACTCAATGGTATGTATTATAATGCATGCTAAATGATTGCTGCTATTACTCTTTAATAATAATGCATCCATTTTCAAGTGCTAATTAATTAAATTAAGATGGATCATCCTGACTGCATGATCATGTCTTTCTCTAATAATAATATCTTGCCTCTCATCCTCCTCATATACACCTATACCGAAAGCCTTCTTTACTTTGTAAAAGTATTCTTGACATGATGATACAAAGCCTTTACTTTCGAATTTGTGCACTGCATCCCTATTTAAATAAAACTTAACTTCAATATATTTCAACCCACAAGAAGGATTGATTGTTCAACTTTAAACCTATCTTTCATGGATTTAATTAGGAGAGTTAGACTCAACTTGTATCAGTCTAAGGGATGATTATAAAATATGTACAAGGATCGTGTCTTTCCCATAAGTTGGACTTTATGATAAAGTTGGTTAAGATTAAAAAGACGATGTTAAAATATGAACAAGAGCGTGTTAAAGGTTTTTATCCGTATGTTGAAACATATGCTTAAGTTGGTTAAGACGCGCTTGCATGAGATCGACATAATAATAATAACAAGGAAAAAGAGCCTATTTAGTGTCTCAAATTTACCCCATGTGTCAGTTTGGCATCTCAGAAATAAATTGTTATTTTTTGGTGTCTCAGGTTTCAACTATGTTGCCATTTGGTGTCTCCGTGAAATTTAGACGTTAAATTAGACAGAAATCAGTCATGTGACCAGCACATGACCAAATAAATTTAAAAATGGCCAAATTATCCTCGTACTTGAAGGCTTCCCATGAAGGCTTCCTGGCAGGGACGGTAGCGGCGGCGAGTTCAGGGAATCGTTGGGGGAGCCTTGTCCCTGGTTTTTTGGGTTCCGACCCAAGCTTAGGACACTTGGGGTTGCTGTCGACGGCGAGGGAGGAGGAGCGGGGTCGCTTGGGCTGGGGACAAAAATCGAGAAGGTTAAGTGAAATTGGGCAAAGTGGGAGTTCCGATTCTGGTTGGAAATTGAAATTGCAGCTCGAGAGTTCCGTTTCTGGTCGGAAAATTGAAATCGCAACTCGATTCAACTGATGGAGGTGGGTTAGCCGGAATCAAACAGTGGCCGATTCATTTGATGGAGGTGGGTCGCCGGAAGGTTGGTGGCCGGAATCAAACAGTGACTGATTCAACTGATTGAGGTGGGTCGCCGGAAGGTGGGTGGCCGGAATCAAACATTGGTTGTTTCAACTAATGGATGTGGGTCGCCGAAGGGTGGGTGGCCGCTGGCCGGAATCAAATAGCTAGTGGCTTTGCACAAAGAAAAAAAAAAGGGAAAACTTGTCATTTCCTCTAACTCCATCAAATTTAATCCCGAAAATGGACGGAAAACAAAATCGCAACATAGTTGAAACCCGAGATACCCAAAAATAACATTTTATTTCTGAGACACCAAACTAACACATGGGGTAAACCTGAGAAACCAAATATGTTATTTTCCCTAATACTAATTGCATTGTTAAGTGGATGGAAATTAGCTTGCAACACTACTACTATCTGATTAAATATGCAACTTTGTGGAATTTTCAAGTAGCTAGCATCCGGGTACTTAGACAACTTTCTGGGCTGTGAAGTGAATCTAATTAATATTATTATTATATATATATATATATATAAATACGCATGCAGGTGTGGTCCTTGTAAGGTAATGGCCCCAAAATTTGAAGAGTTGTCGAACAAGTATACGGATGTTGTTTTCCTAAAGCTTGACTGCAACAAAGACAACAAGGTTAATTAAATAATTAATGAATATAATCTGCATTGCATGCAATCTCATAAGTATATATATAATGCTGCTTAATTAATTTAATTAACGAGTGTGGTCTTGCAGGATTTAGCAAAGGAGCTAGGAATGAGAGTTGTGCCGACATTCAAGATTCTCAAGGAGAAGAAGATTGTAAAGGAGGTGAGAGGCGCCAAATTTGATGATTTAGTTATGGCCATTCAGGCTAATACCTAGCCTAGCTCATCATGCATCCAGTCCACCACCTAATTAAACTCATTCCTCTCTGTATTACTATAGTATATATACTAGAATATATCATGAATTTGTGACATGTGTATCTTTGTGAAAATGAACAATCGAATCAGACAAAATCACGAGATGGAAGCCACGGATCTCCCAATTCATTCATTAATTCATTGAAGAAGATGAAGTTAACTACCTGCTATTTATAGCAGGTTAGTTTGTAACAAACTAACTTTACAAAAGAGTAAAAAAGGTCCTCCATTTTATTACATAATCAAAATGGTCACTAAATTTGATTTACTTCATCATTCATCTATATTTCTTCTCTTCTTCCCTTTTTCATCTGGCTGCTCTTCAACTTCAAACAAGTTTTTCACTCCAAACCAGCAAGCAAATTAAAGAGCCATTGTTTCCCAAGAGCTTTGGTAAACATATCTGCAACTTGTTCCTCTAATCTCACATAATCTAAATTACACATTCAACCAAATTTTCTCGAACAAAGTGGCTATCAATCTCGATGTGTTTCTTTTTTTCATGAAACATGGGGTTTGTTGTAATCTTGATAGCTTCCTTATTGTCAAACCTTAAAAGAGTAAGAGAATGTTGCTTGAATCCAATCTCTTGTAGTAGCCAAACTACTTCTGATACTATCATTCTCATACTGCGATATTCTGCTTCAACACTTGACTTTGACAAAGTTGCCTGCTTCTTAGAATTTCAAGACACCATACCATCTCCCAGTTTGATACAATGACATGTTATAGACTTCCTTGAAATTAGACATGTTCCCCTAATCACTATCACAGCATGCAGTCATGGATTGGAGATTGTTCTTTGAAGGGAAAACAACCCTTAACATGGATTTCTTTTAATATACCTGATGAATGTAATAGCTGCTTTGAAATGTGACCTCTTTCGATCATCGACAAATTGACTTAGTTGCTTAATAAGATAGACTATGTCAGACCTTGTCATAGTCAAGTATAGAAACTTGCCTACTATCCTTCTATACTGCTCAATATCTTCAAACTTCTTATCTAGCCCATCCAGATCGAACATCTTGTCATATTCTGAATTGGTTAGCTGCAAATGATGTTCGCTTTGAGTTTGTGTTGAGTTTCCTTCAACAAGATCAACATCAGCAATCAACTCCAATGAGTATTTTCTCAGATTGAGAACAATTCCATCATGTGAACGAGTTATCTTCAGTCCTATAAAATATCTCAAGTTTCATAATTTTTTCGGTTTGAAATGCATCTTTAACATCTCCTTCAGTTTGTCAATCACGAGCTGACTTGATCCAGTGATCATCAAGTGTATGATTATAGGGGATAAATACTACGGAAACAATCAAGGTACATGCTATGTAAATAAATTACGCAGCGGAATAAATGGCACATGCCTACAATGATTTCCGTAGACCCAAGATCTATTAGGGGAGTTCTCGATCCGCCGGACGGTTCCTGTAAGGATTCTGGTTAAGGAATACCTACACGGATTGGTCTCCACAGAAAAGCCTCTTGTCGATTCTTTAGTAGGGATGTATCCCTGGAGTAATTGCTTGGAGCAATTTGGCACCTCCTTGGCTTAGGGGTGGTTCGGCCGAAACTTAGAGTGAAGGGAGGAGGGATTTCTATTTGTCTCACCATAAAGGAAGAAAGTGATTAACCCTGAATTAATTCATGACACTCCCTATTTATAAGAGGAGGTGGGCGAAACCCACCTTACCCATTAGAATGTTTCGGCCGGCCCTATAGTGAGAAAAGGAGGCCCAATTTTTTTGGGCCGCTCATGTCCATTCGGATTTTAGGCCTAGCCAAAATCTCTAATGTGAAATTACTCAATTGACTTAGGTAACAGTCTCATATTAATGGGCTTCTATTTACGGCGGACCAATCTACAAATGCCAACAGCTCCCACTCGCCGGAATGGGAGGGTTCCTGTTAATATTTTGTCGACCAACACATCAACATTTTTTCTTCGATCCAGCCCTTCTACGGAATAGTTCATACGAGGTTTGTTGTGCGACCGGCGGACATGACAGGCATCATGCTACTCAACTATTAGGAGTGTTGTAGCGCCCGCGGATTATTGATTCCCCATTTTTAATTAACTTGTAACAATAATGTGTTGTGTTGTATCATTGGTCAACTGTCATTGTCCAACTTCCTAGTTTCCACATAGGAACACTTCTCCAAGGCATCCGTACAAGTGTTCACAACCTTCAACTAATTTCAGGCTGGTGGCCACCTAGTGAATACAAAAGTCGGATAATTATATGTGTACATGACCATCCCTATCGGTTATACCATTAGTCAAACTCAACCGTTTTCCAAAGATGTGTTCATTGGGCCTTTTTGTTCAGCACTACGTTCGTACGCCGGGAAGTGAACATTGAGCTTGACCTTACATATGAGTTCTGAGTCCGTAAGGATACTTTAGATGCTTCTTCATAAAGCATCAGAGATCAGTCACACACTCAAGGTGAAGAAGTTTTTTCCCATCCGAATTTCGTGTATTCTACCTAGCACAACCGAGCCTGACCCCGTGGTCGAACATGGCACGCGCAGTATGAAGCGCGCGTCAATAGCATAACCTGAACTTACATGTTGTCAGGAGTGGGAAATGTCATAACCTGAACGAAGTTCTTCACGACGATATGCAAAACTTATATCATCTCGTGTTACCCCGAAACCAAGTGATCGTTTTGCTTAACCAGGTTTATATTTCGAAATCACCATGGTTCTTAGCCAGTCTTGATATGGTAAAGGTCCCCCTTCTCCGCCAAGACGACCGGGCCTGTGTGACGAGGCTTGGCCCACATTCGACATGTTTTATTTTGGGAGGATTGCCCCTCCTACGATTAGTTTATAGACAGTAAAATCCGATGTAATTCAAACATTATGACGTCGTAAGATCATAAACTCAAATTGCAATTCCTTTTATTCAAATATTACTTTAAATCTCAAAATGTTATCATCACAATACATGCCTCTTAAACCCTACGCATTCCAAGCATTTTAACTTGCTTTTCGAAAAAATCAATGGGTAAAGGTTTAGTCGGTGGGTTTGCCACCATACTCTAAGAGTAAAAGTATTCTAATGTGATCAATTTTTCTTTGACCATACTTTTAGCATAATTATATTTACATCGATGTGTTTCGTCCTACTATGGTTCTTAGGATTCTTAATTGCTGCAATCACTGCTTGACTGTCAGAGTATACCTTCACAGGCTTACTCCCGTTCTCGACGTCAAGCAATGCAGTTAAGAGTCTTTTAAGCCAAACTGCTTCCTGTGCATTCTTAGAGAGGGCTACGAATTTGGATTCTATCATAGACAATGCGACACATGATTGCTTCTTACTCATCCATGAAACGACGACATTAGCAAGGAGAAATACTCCTCCTGAGGTGGACTTACGATCATCCGGATCGCCACCATGGTCGGGATCACTGAACCCATTCAATTTTAATTTTCCACCCTCATAGCACAGTCCGTAGTCGGTAGTACCTTTTAGGTATCGAATAATTCGTTTTACGGCCTTTAAATGTTGATAGTCAGGGTCTGATTGGAATCGTGCTACTAATAAGCCCAAAGCGTAACAGATGTCAGGATGAGTGCATTGCATGGCGTACATAAGACTGCTAACCATACGTAGGTACTGTGCACTTTTCATCTGTTCACGCTCAGCCTGGTCTTTTGAGCCCCCACGCTTTGACAACGCGCACCCAAACACAACCGGCGTATCCACGGGTTTGGCAACTTGTAGTCTGAACCTTCAACAGTTTGTTGATAAATCCAGTGGGAGGAGTCAATCCAACCAAACAGATCACTATTGCTGCAGGTGCGAATCAAGTCGAACCTGATAATCATGTTGCTGAACCGTTGGATGAAAATCCTATAATTCCTCAACTACCTATTGGTGACAGTGGGAGTGGCACTACCAACTTGGTTCCTTGTCCTAGTAACCATGGAATTCATCTCAGAGGTAGAATTCCAAGGCCAAAAGGTCGTCCAAGAAAAGCTGTTGGTGAAGTTCAAGTAATGCTCTTGTTCCCAGTGGGAGTGTTGTACCAATCAGGAGTATTATTCATGGTGGGAGCGTTGTTCAAGTTCAAGATGGGACTAATGAGACTAGACGTAGTCAAAGGCATCGAACTTCTCCCAAGAAGTATCTCATCGAAAAGGGTGAGTTATTCACTCTTACTTCGGTTGATGAACCGGTAACGGTTAAACAAGCTTTGGAAGGACCTCAAGCGAAGGAATGGAAGAAAGCAATGGAGGAAGAGATCGCCTCTATGAAAGCCATTTTGGTATGGTCTTTAGTTGATTTACCTGCTAACCGCAGAGCCATTGGGGCAAAGTGGGTTCTGAAATTGAAACTCACCGCTGATGGAAATGTCGAGCGATACAAAGCTCGACTCATTGCGAAAGGATATACCCAACTTCACGGAGTGGACTTTGATGAGACATAGTCACCGACTGTACGTTACACCACAGCCCGGGCCATTCTGGCTCTGGTCGCATGCCTTGATTTAGAGTTGCACCAAATGGATGTTAAGACTGCATTCCTCCATGGAAACCTTGAGGAAGAGATCTATATGGAGCAACCAGAGGGTTTCATAATCCTTGGAAACGAACGTCAAGTTTGTAAACTCCAAAGATCGATCTATGGTCTTAAATAATCCTCCCGACAATGGTACCGCAGGTTCCACGAGGAAATCATTGGAAACGGATTCGTGAATCTTCACGAGGATCCATGCGTGTACACTAAGACCTCTGAGTCGAAGTACGTTATCTTGACATTATATGTGGATGACATACTACTTTCCGCGAGCGATGTGAGTTACCTAAATGAATCAAAGTCCTGACTGGCATCTGTATTCGAGATGAAGGACATGGGAGAAGCCACGTACATCCTAGGCATTAAGATTTCTAGGGATCGGGCTGCTCGCAAACTATGTCTCTCTCAAGAATCCTATATCAACAAATTGTTGAGAATGTTCAGACTACAAGATGCCATTGAGGCGTCAATACTGGAATGAGTTTGAAAAGTTATGCAATGAAATGGGAATTTCCTGTCAAACGACGATCTCTTATACGCCACAACAGAACGGTGTGGCGGAGCAACATAATCGTGCACTCTTGGACATGGTAAGAACCATGATGTCGCAGGTTCAACTTTCGATCTCCTTTTGGGGGGATGCGCTGTTAACTGCTACTCATGTAGTAAACTATGTTCCTACAAAATTGGTGGACACGACACCATACGAGCTGTGGACTGGTAAAGAGGTAGATCTTACCAGGCTGCGACCTTGGGGTTAGGAAGCATACACGCATCAGAACGACAGCTGATTCGGTAGGTTGGGACCTAATGGATTGAAAAGTTTCTTTATAAGATACTTTGAAAACTCTAAGGGATACGTGTTTGTGGCGGCTCGGGAAAATTGTGGCATGGTCGAATGTGAGTCCAGGTATGTTACGTTTATTGAGGATAAATTTCCTAAGCTTGCTGATATCAACAAGAATGAAGCCTTGAAAGAACTTGAGCAGTAAGAGGATAATCAGGTCCCACTTCGAGTGGGAGAATTGAGGGAGCAACTTATAGGATACATGGTTTCCATGTACATGGTGCAAGGCACTATCCTCCACTAGTTAGCATACTAAACACTTACATAGTTAGTTAGAGTTAGTTAGAGTTAGTTAGATGCTCTATGTATAAATACTAACTCATGTAAATCTTATCTCCTGATTTGGATGATTCAATAAAATCTCATATTCACATTCGGATCCTCTCTACTCTTAGTTCATATGGTATCAGAGCAAAGTTGGTGATTTCTTGAGGACCAAGCATTGGATCTTGATTCCACTTAGGATCTTGATTTCAGCTGGATTTGGACTCCTTTCTTGGAGCTCAAGCTGTTGCATTCTGCTTTCTTGGAGATCAAGCTACTGGTTTCTTCTTCGATTCTTCGATTTAGTACTTCGATTCTTCAATTCTCCTGATCACGGCTCCTTGTAAGTCTTTCGGATCAAGAATCTGTTACTTTTTAGCTCAATTGGATCATCTTGATCAAGATTGAGCAATTGAGGTGGTTTCTGTTGATCTACTTTCTTCGATTGCAAGATTTATTGCTTGGCTGCATTTGCGATTCTTTCTCTGGTGGATTTGAATCATTTGCTGCTGGATTTTGTTGGATTTGGACCTGTAATTCGTGGATATTGCTTCTGGATTGCTGCTCAAGCCTTGATTGTGAGCTAGATTGCTTTGTCTCATTGCCAGCTATTGCCAGCTTGCAATTTCGTCTTATTCTTATGGAATTTTGTGGCTATTTCGTCCAGATTGTTGATATCTCTTGCATTGCAAGACAAATTTCTCCTTATATACTAGATTTAAGGAGCATTTGAGGAGTATTTCGTGGCACTTGGAGTTGTTCTTCAAGTTTGAAGTTCCTGGAGCTGATTTGTTTTCAGTTGGAGCTGTTCTTCTTCATTCAGCTTCTGTAGGTTGAATTGAAGTTTATTTCACCATTATCTGCAACAAATTGACTCTCTATAGGTTCTATTGCTGAGAATTGAGTTGATTTTTAAGATTTGCAATTCGAATTTGGGTTGTTTCTTGATTCTGTTCCATCTGGATTGCTATTGCTCATTGCAATATTGCTTGGATTGCTTGGATTGCTGGATTTGAGTTGGAATTCCGCTGGATTTTTGTTGGATATAACTGGATTGTTTCATTATGGCTGCTGGTGACAAAAGAATTGTTGGCTCAGATAGGAGGGTTCAACATGTTGATCATTTGCTATTAAGTTTTGAAGATGTTGATCAAGTTCATGTGAACATGGCAGGTGTCTCAAATTCCTCTATGATTTGGATAGTTGATTCAGGGGCAACTAACCATATTACTCATCAAATGAGTTGGCTATATAATCTGAGGGAAAGTGATTCAGATCATCAATATGTTCACTTACCAAATGGTCACAAATGCAAAGTAACATACATTGGTTCTTGCTCATTCTCATCTGGATTTACTTTGAATGATATCCTTTTGGTGCCTGATTTCAAATTCAATTTGATATCAATGTCTAGGATTCCTACTCAATTGAATTGCAAAGTGATCTTTACTTCTGATAATGTGTTGCTTCAAGGCCAAGCTGGGAAATCAATGGTGATTGGTGAGAGGAGTAGGGGACTCTACATTCTAAAGGATTCAGTGCCTTCAAGCTCAAGAGTGGTGGCTGCTCATTCATTTGCATTGAATAAAGTGGATGCTTGGACTTGGCATAGGCGTTCGGGCCATGTATCAGCTACACACATGAGTCATTTGAATGATGTATTGAATTTGAACAATTCTACTGATTGTATCAAACAGTGTACCATTTGCCCTATTGCTAAGCAAACAAGATTATCTTTCCCAATCAGTGATTCTCATGCCTCTAAACTCTTTGATTTGATTCATATGGATCTTTGGGGTCCCTACAAGGTACCCACCATCAAGAATTATCAATAATTCCTCACAATTGTTGATGATTTCTCAAGGGCTACTTGGGTGTTTCTAATGAGGAACAAGAGTGATACATTCCTCCACATCAAGAGCTTCCTTTTGATGGTCAAGAATCAGTTTGGGGCCATGGTTAAGATTGTAAGGAGTGACAATGGTACTGAGTTCACCAACTCTATTTGCAAGGATTATTTTCTTCAAATGGGAATTCAGCATCAAACAAGTTGTGTACACACTCCTCAACAAAATGGTAGAGTGGAACGCAAGCATAAGCACATTTTGAATGTTGCTAGGGCAATTCGATTTCAAGCTTCTATGCCTATCAAGTATTGGGGCTATTGTGTCCTTACAGCTTGTTATTTGATCAATCGTATACCATCCTCCTTGTTGAACTTCAAATCACCAATGGAGGTGTTGTATGGAAATAGGCCTTTAATCAGCCATTTGAGGATCATTGGTTGCCTGTGTTTTGCCACAAAATTGAACAACTTGGATAAGTTTAGTTCAAGGGCTGAGCCTTCTATCCTAATTGGGTACTCCACTTCACAAAAGGGGTATCTTGTGATGAGTGTCTCAGACTCAACTTTTCAGGTATCAAGAGATGTTGTCTTCCATGAACACATCTTTCCCTTTAGCATGTCTAAGGAGGAGTTGAGATCTTTGTTGCCGTCTTGCTTGGGTACCAAGACACATGTTCATGAGACTTCAAATGAAGATCCTTTCATTATTGAGGAGGTTCCCCTTGTCCCTCCTTCTGTTGAAGATGCTCCCAACCACCTCCTCCCATTGTTGATGTCCCACAAGTGCCCATTTTAAGGAGGAGTGCGAGGAGTGCGAGGATTGCCCAGCTTAAGGCAAGATCAAATTCCAATGCTGCTTTTGGGATTGAAAAGTATGTCTCTTATGAGCACTTGAACCCAAAGTTCAATTGTTTTTTAGCTTCAATTGACAAGATAAAGGAGCCATCAACTTACAAGCAAGCAGTCAAGGACTCAAATTGGGTTGTAGCTATGAAGGAGGAGATCAAAGCTCTTCAAGACAACAACACTTGGCAGATTGTTGATTTGCCTCATGACAAGTCCTCTATTGGATGCAAATGGGTGTTTAGGGTCAAGTACAACTTTGATGGTTCCATTGAGAGGTACAAGGCTAGATTGGTTGCTAAGGGCTTTTCACAAGTAGAAGGGACTGATTTCAATGAGACTTTCTCTCCAGTGGTCAAGATGACAACTGTGAGAATTGTGTTAGCTATGGCTGCAGCTTACTCTTGGGGCTTGTTTCATATGGATGTGAACAATGCCTTCCTTCAAGGTGATCTACATGAAGAAGTTTATATGGATATCCCTCAAGGCTTTGATTCAAACAGGTCTGAGATAGGGTCACCTAGGCGTGTATGCAAGCTATTGAAGTCTCTTTATGGTCTTAAACAAGCTTCTAGGCAATGGAACATCAAGCTTACCCACACCTTGATAGAGAATGGATACACTCAAAGTGTTTTTGACCATTCCTTGTTCACCAAGGCTGAGGGAAAAGATAGAGTTTTTCTACTCATATATGTGGATGATTTGCTTATCACTGGTTCCAATGCAAGAATGGTTGATCAATTGAAGTCTACTCTCCAATCACATTTCAAACTCAAGGACTTGGGCAACTTGAGATATTTTTTTGGCTTAGAGATTGCTAGATCACAAGAGGGATTAGTTATCAACCAGAGGAAGTATGGACTTGAGCTCATTGAGGAAGCTTGATTGGGGGCTGCCAGGCCAACTGAGACTCCTATGGAGTTTAATACCAAACTCACCACTTGTGACTATGATGAAGCAACTAAGACCAATGGTGATGAATTCCCTCTTGAGGATGCTACTTCTTATAGGAGGTTGATTGGTAAGCTCCTCTACTTAACCATGACAAGGCCAGACATCACATTTTCTGTGCAAAGGTTGAGTCAATTCGTTGATAAGCCCAAAAAGTCCCACCTTGATGCTGCCATGAGGGTGATTAGATACATCAAGGGGTGCCCTGGCCAAGGTCTAATGTATCCTTCCAACAATGCACTAAACTTGAGTCTATTTTGTGATTCTGATTGGGCAGCTTGTCCTTATAGTAGAAAATCTGTAAGTGCATATTGTGTTAGACTTGGTGATTCTATGGTGGGTTGGAAGGTGAAGAAACATGATACAATATCCTTGTCAAGTGCAGAGGCAGAGTATAGGTGCCTAAGAGTGGCCATTCAAGAAGCTCTATGGGTTGGCAGACTACTAAAGGAGTTGGGTGTTCAGGTGAGCTTACCAATTCCTATCTATACAGACAGCCAATCAGCAGTGAAGATTGCAAAGAATCCTATGTTTCATGAACTCACCAAACACATAGAGCTTGATTGCCACTTCACCAGGCATCATATAGAGTCAGGGGTAATAGCTGCCCCTTATGTTGCTTCAAGGGATCAACTAGCTGACCTGCTTACCAAGGCATTTGTGAAGAAGCAATATATAGCCCTGCTCAAATTATATGGCATAAAGGATGTATTTCACGAAAAGAAAGGAGATGAGAAAGGTGGGGGAATATAGGATACATGGTTTCCATGTACATGGTGCAAGGCACCATCCTCCACTAGTTAGCATACTAAACACTTACATAGTTAGTTAGAGTTAATTAGATGCTCTATCTATAAATACTAACTCATGTAAATATTATCTCCTGATTCGGATGATTCAATACAATCTCATATTCACATTCAGATCCTCTCTACTCTTAGTTCATACAACTACTTTGAATGATATGGTAAATGAGAATGATAACATTTTCATAGTAAATCCAGTGGTAGGAGCCAATCCAACCACATAGAGAATCAAGTAGTACCTAATAATCCAGTTGCTAAACCGTCTGATGGGAATCCTATAATTCCTCGACTACATGCTGGCAACAGTGGGAGTGGGACAACCAACTTGGTTCCTGGTACGAGTAACCATGGAATTCATCTTGGAGGTAGAATATCGAGACCAAGATGTCGTCCAAGAAAGGTTGTAGGATAAGGTTCTAGTAACGCCCTGGTTCTTAATGAGAGTATTGTTCCTAGTGGGAGCGTAGTTCAAGATGAGAATAACGAACTTAGACGTAGTCAAACGCAGAGAACTTCTCCCAAGAATTATCCCATCGAGAAGGGTTAGTTATTCACTCTGACTTCAGTTGATGAAACCGGTAACGGTTCAACAAGCTATGGAAGGTCCTCAAGCAAGGGAATGGAGGAAACAATGGAGGAAGAGATTGCCTTAATAGAAGCCAATTATGTTTGGACGTTAGATTTTTTTTCCTGATAATCGCAGAGAAATCGGGGCTAAGTGGGTTCTAAAATTGAAACTCACTGTTGATTGAAATGTTGAGTGGTACAAAGCTCGGCTTGTCGCGAAAGGATATGCCCTACTCCGCGGAGTGGACTTTAATAAAACTTCCTCATCGACTGTGTGTTACATCATAGTCCGGGCCATTTTAGCCTTGGACGCTAGCCTCGATCTCGAGTTGCACCTGATGGATGTTAAGACTGCCTTCTTTCATGATACTTGGGGGAAGAGATCTACATGGATCAACCAGATGGTTTCTTATCCCCTGGGAATGAACGTAAAGTTTATAAGCTCCAAATGTCGATCTATGGTCTTAAACAATCGTCCCGGCAATGGTACCGCGGGTTCCATGAGGAAATCGTGGGCAATAGATTCGTGAATCTTCACGAGGATCCCTGCGTGTACACGAAGACCTAAGCGTAAAAGTATGTTATCTTGACATTATACGTCGATGACATCCTTATTTCCGCGAACAATGTAATTTATTTAAAGAAGTCAAAGTCCTGGTTAGCATCTGTATTTGAGATGAAAGACATGGGCGAGGCCACTTACATCCTAGGCATTAAGAAAGCTAGAGATCGTGGTGCTCGTAAATTAAGTCTTTCTCAGAAAGCCTATATCAACCAAATGTTGAGAAGGTTCAGTCTCTATGATGCTAAACCCGTGGAAACGCCGGTTGTATATGGGTGTGACGTCGTTCAATGAAAACTAAGTAGCACTGCTGTCGTTTTGCACTGCTCACTGTGTCGTTTTATATGATGATGTGTCATTTTAAACGATGTCGTTTTATATGATGCCCTTTACTGAACAAAAAATTACTGGATACGTGGCAAGATTAGAGGTGGAGACATTCCAAATTATTATAATATTTAGATTTAGATTTAGATTTAGACTAGGTGTTGAACCCGCGCGCCACGCGGGTTAAATGTAATAATGTCACAAATATAAAAATATTTAGAAAAAAATATTAACTATAATTTTTTTTATTTAAATTTGTGGAAAATGCATCAATGACCATGATTTAAAAAATGCATGAAAAATATATATACATATGCATAATGATAATATACATAACAGTACTATGCATAATATATTTTAATAATAGAAATATGATTTTTTAAAAATACTAAAAAGTATTTAAATTATCAAATAGTAGAGTTATATAGTTTTAGTATATAACTATACGTTATGACACTGACCATGCATGTTTTCGTAATAATCCTAAAGGTAATGCAATTTAATCCATTCAATTATAATTATAATTGATTATTATTATTATAAAGAACATTTAGATTGATGATAAATGCAGTGTCTAATTGTTTATTTGAAACACCGATCAATATAAATTAGTGATTATTGTTAGAGTAACATATGTTGTTATTGATGACGTTACTTATGTGGCATTTTATTATTAGTCTAATGAGTTGATGTGGCGAGCTCTGGTTAATCATCTTGGCTAACAATCAGTATTAGAATATTTATATGTAGTTTCTTATTTGCACTCCCAACTTAATTATGAGAGATAAAAGAAAGTTGTGTAAATGAAACGGTTGCTGATGTGTTTAATTATAATTGGATGTCAATGCTGATGTGTCAAGCATGATGATGATATGTCGGCTTTGTTGGATCACGGCAGGAGCTCCGGTTACGGTGACGGATTCCTTAGCTCCTCGCAATCCTGCAGAAGGGGAATAGAGGGCGATGGCCCAGAATCCCTCTCCGATGCCTAACGTAAGTACGGTGATCAACCAAGCAAGCAGTATGTGTATGTATGTGAAAACGTAACCCTAATCTGGGATAACTTCCCTTCTTTTATAGGGGGAAGGCTATCCCAGTTACCTGATTAGGCGGTTGGATTGTGATCCATTATCCCACATATCTCGCCGTGTATCTCGCCACGTATCTGTACAGATGTGTGTATCCCACATATCTCGCCCATTATATCACTACTATGATCATGGCGAGGTTTCCGGGATTGTGCCCTCATTGGTGGGTCTCGATCATTATCGGAGACTCCCAAGTTGTATCATTGAGGATTCTCTGTCGGGGAGTGATGTCAACTCCCTTATCGGGACCGACCACGTCCAGGTCCGATAACATCGGGGCTTTCCCCTATCGAGGCTGTACTCGCTCGGGGTTATTCCACGTCGGGGCCTCCGTCTGTCGGAGCCCTTAGCCTTCCAGCCACCCAGCTCCTAGCCCAACGGGCCTAGTCGCCGTTTGTCAATCGTTAAGGGGCTTAACGGCCTTAGGCGGGGCCCATCATTTGCCCCCAAGACGTGAGGGACTTATAGTGTATCGCGTCTTCCAATATCGGACCCTTCAACACCCCAGTCGGGGGTCTTTATTTAAAACATCGGAGGCCATTGCCTTACTTTTGTCGGAGGCATTTGCCTCGGATCTCTTCAAGATCTTTTGGGATCCTGCTTTGATTCGAGGGGATTTCTTGATTAGACCAGCATTAAATGCTGATAGAAGGTGAAGGAACGTCTCGGGTTCTGCATGCCTGCTTTCTGAAAAAGCACTTTTCAACCACTCCGGTACGTCATCATTCCTGTCTTATCTGTCCCATGCGCCCTGACGGTTCAGATTGAAACCGTTTCGCCTTCTTCGAAATAGCACGTTTCACTTTGGACGATTCCGATTGAATCGTTTTGAATTCTATGGCTCAGATTGCCCACCCCTTCAGTTCTCTTTTCCTTCTCTTATAAAACCCTAAACCCAGACATTGTTTCACTTTTCCTTTACTTCTCCTTCTCTGCGATCCCAAGAGCCCTAATTCTCCATACTTCAAGGTTTCACCGGCGCTTCAAGCACCCAAATTTTTCCGATCAAGGCTTCAGTCATCATGTCTGGTAAGATTCTTCACCTTATTGCCCTTTTTCCTTTCATCTTTGATCTTCTTAGGTTTCAATTTCCCCTCCTTCCTTCCCTCGACGATTTTCAGCCGAGGGATTTGCCACCAACAGCGGGTCTTCTCCTGTTCGACCACCTTTCGTCTTCAAGTATCTCAAGAACTCGCTTGCGCCTATTAACTACGATAGGGCTTGCATAGAATGTGGTATCTTCGAATCCTCCTTCGGGGCTCGCTATCCCTACGAGCAATCCCAATTCAATCCTCGCGACACCCGGGTTACGCTCCCCAAAGGAGACGAGGTGTTCATCTCCCCAGGGCAAATTCGTGCGGGAATCCGACTCCCTTTTTGTCCGAGTTGGGTGGAGCTATGCAACCACTACAAAACTTACCCCACGACCTTCTCTCCACACGCAATCCGTACATGGATTGCCTTCCAAGTGTGGTGTGATATCAACAAAGAGGACTGGAGCTATACTCTGGAGCTTTGGCGGGTCCTCTACAAGATGACCTGTAACAAAGATGGGATCTGCTCCTTTACCCCCCGCCAACCAGAGGGGACCGACGAGCAGTATAAGGAGATGGGCTGGGATAGGAAGGTGTCCTGGAGGATTTGCAAGGAACGGGCCATCATCCACGATAAGGGGCATGACAATGCCAACTTGAAAGAACAATACTTTTTCATCAAGCCTGGTCCCATCGAGTGGCCGAAGACCGCCGTGGAAGCTGATCCTCCTGTGCCCTTCCGTACATGGTCGGAGCAGACCAAGAGGGCCTTGATGCTCATCCAAGCCCGTCGTTGGGAGGAGGGTTATCAGCCCTTCGAGGCCACTTCTGTCACTGACCGACGGCGGATAAAAATTTCCATTATGCTGATTGATCCCGAAGCCGGGGGAAAAATTCATGATGGCGTTTCCAATGTAATTCTCTGGGTAATCTTCTAATTATTTCTTGTTTCCACTGCTTACAGCCCCTCGATCATCGCTGACCGCCCATCTGTTTCAGGAGGATACCGATGCCTCCCATTCGCTGAAGCGTAAGAAGAAGTCCTCATCCAGGAGAAAATCCTCCGCCGCGTCGGAGCCGTCTCGGAAGAAGAAGAAGACCTCCGAGGCACCAAGGTCTGCCCCCACACCCGAGGGGCAGACTAATGCGGATGTGGTTAGGGCCGCCTTCGGCGTCCGCTCCGAAAAGGAAGGTAAGGAAGTTTTTCGTGCTATAAAAAGATATAGAGAGTTAGTTCCTCAAGACCTTCAAGCCTCCGACATGGAAGGGCGGATCAGGGATGTCAGGAATATCCTTCGAGGGGAAACTCCACACGTCCTTGAAGCGGGTTATTACGACTTTTTCGGCCACGAGAGATATATGGAGCGTTGTCTAATTTGGCACACCGATATCAATTTACTTCCTCACCTTGTTCGCCCCGCTGCAGGTCACGCGGACGTCGCACCTGCTGCACCTGCCTCGGACCCCGTGCCTGCAGCGGAGCCGGGGGTGGATGATGCCCCGACGGAAGTCCGCGGCGAATTTGGTCGGGTGATTAGCTTGGAGGACTCCCCCTCCGAGGACCAAGCTGAGGAGGAAGGCCTAATCCTCCGAGGAAAATCGAGGTCGACTCCTGCTAAGTCACCTGGTAAGGAGACGTCCCCACTCCCCTTCACGCCACCATCGTCACCAGTTAGGGGCGCGACCCCCGAAGCTCGGACAAGTGAAGGTGGGGGAGCCCGTCTGGTAGTACCTCCATTCCCCTTGGATGGGGACTATTACCAGGCCTTCTCCTCGGATCAGAGTGCAGAGCCTTGGAGACCGGTGGAGTCGCTACAGGAGGTTTCTCTACATCGGGGGTGCCAGGAGGAGAACTTGGCCTTGCACTTGGTGTCGGGCTCGATCCCGCCATCACTGAGGCGCCCCCTTTCACTGGAGGGGGAGGACATCAAGGCGGACATCCGTCAAATGGCCGTTCGTCGGATAGAGGTAGGTTATACTTTGCTTTTACTCATCTGAAAGTATTCCAACTTTTAAATACTAAGCTGTATTTTTCCTCAGGAAATGGCGGACCAGGATCGTTGCTTCGGCTACATCCTGTCCCTGCAGGAGGCTTTGGAGCAAGAACGGGCCAACTCCAACCTCGAGAGCCTGACTAAGCTCCAGGAGGACCTGGCCACCTCCGAGGCGTCAAGGCTCCGAGCGGAAGAGGGCAGAAGGCAAGCCGAAGAGGGTAGGCAGCAGGCCTTGGCGGATAGGCAGCAGGCCGAGGAGGGTAAGCAGCAGGCCGAGGAGGGTAAGGCCAAGCTTGTTCAAGAGGCTCAATCCCAGCAAAGGCGGATTCTAAGCCTTGAGAGCTCGCTTAGGCGGGAGCAGCAGACGGCCCTAGCCGATCGGAATCAAGCCGCCTTCGATAAGGCGGAATTGAGGGAAACTGCTGATCGGCTGAAGCTTGAGAAGCAAAGGGTTATCGCGGAGCTGGAGGAGGAAAAGGCAGAGCGTTTCGCCCAAATAGCAAACGCGAAGGTCCAGGGCCGCGAAGAATATCGGGGCTCGGAGGACTTCAAAGCGGATGCGGCGAAGCATTGTCAGGAAGACTTGCAGAATGCCTTCCTTGACATTGTCGAAGAGCTTAACGAGACCTACGGGGACTCCATCGACCTGAGGAAGTCCAAGATTCTCGGCCGAGCCGCAGAAAGGTACTTTAGCCTCCCGTCGGAGAGTTCCTCTGAAGACGCCGACGACCCTCCTACAGATCCCTCCGATCCTGCCCCTCCGAAGCCCTCTGAAGATCCAGCCTCCGACCCTAAAGCATCCGAGGACCGAGCTTAATTTGTTACAACTTAAGTCCTTGTAGTCTTTTATCATTATCTCTCTCGTATGGAACTTCTTAGGCCTTCGAGCCTTTTATTAATATCATTTCCGGCTACATTATATTCTTCATAACGCTTTTGTCGGACCCTAAGAACCTTAAGGCTTTCCGTCGTCCTAAGACGCTTTTAATCGATCCTTAAAAACTTGAGGATTTTTCGGACGTCCTATGACGCTTTTTAATCGAACCTTAAAAACTTAAGAGTTTTTCGGACGTCCTATGACGCTTTTTAATCGAACCTTAAAAACTAAAGGATTTTCGAACGTCTTATGACGCTTTTTAATCGAACCTTAAAAACTAAAG
Organism: Clarkia xantiana subsp. parviflora; assembly: GCA_036873135.1. Lineage (NCBI taxonomy): Eukaryota > Viridiplantae > Streptophyta > Magnoliopsida > Myrtales > Onagraceae > Clarkia > Clarkia xantiana. The sequence goes on from JAPTYO010000012.1 coordinate 23,106,219, forward strand.
GATTTTCGAACGTCCTATGACGCTTTTTATTCGAACCTTAAAAACTTAAGAGTTTTTCGGACGTCCTATGACGCTTTTTAATGTATCGAGAACAACTTAGGAATACTTTGATCAGAAGTAACCTTTTTATTGATGTCTTTAACATAGCATGCACCACTCAGGGCGACTTAATTACATCTTCGCGCCCCTACGGACGACTTATTTGGTCAAACATGACATTTCTTCAGATGTTCACCACTAAAGGTGTTTCTTAATACCTTGCCATCGAGGTCTTCTAACTTGTAAGCATTCGGGGCCGGCATGCCTACGATCTTCTAAGGCCCTTCCCACTTCGGAGACATCTTGTTGATCCGATCTTGTAGGGCGAACTCATTCCGACGTAGGACCAGTTCTCCCGCGTAGAACTGTCGCGACTTGACCTTCCGATTGTAGTACCTGGCCGTCGCCAAACGCATCCGAGCTTGCGCTATGTCGGCCTCCAGCCGTTTTTCCTCTAGCAAGGATAACTCCAGGCGCCTTGTTTCGTCATTCGTCAAAGGTCCTGGCTCTTTCTGGACTTGTCGAGGGCTCATAGCTTCTGGTTCGATGGGACGCCACAGCGATTTCCACGGGAGCGACCGCCTCCGTCCCATAGACAAGTGCAAACGGGGTTTCACCTGTTGACCGCTTGGGTGTCGTTCGGACCGCCCACAATACGTTCTCCAGTTCGTCCAGCCATTTTCCGTCCAAAGCATAAACCCTCTTCTTCAAGCCCTCCATCACGATTTTGTTGGCAGCCTCCACCTGCCCATTGGTCTGGGCGTGGTGGACGGATGCTGTCCGATGCTCGATACCAAACTCGTCTAGGAACTTCTCCAACTGAACCCCGTTAAACGGAGGACCATTGTCACTGATGATCACCTTCGGCACCCCATATCTCGACAAAATTCGGGTCTGAAGGAACTTAATAATATGTCCCGCTGTTGTCTTGGCTAGCGGTTTAGCCTCGATCCACTTCGAGAAGTAGTCAATCGCGACAAGCAAATGTGTGCACTGGCCTTTTGCTTTCGGAAGGGGTCCCACCAGGTCAATGCCCCATTGCGCGAAGGGCCAAGCACTCCCAATGGGCATCAAATCGGCGGCAGGGGCTGTGATATTCGGAGCATATCTCTGACACGCGTCACAGGATCGGACAAGCGCCGTCGCTTCTTTACTCATCGTGGGCCAATAATATCCCAAGTTCAGCGCCTTCCTCAGGATAGACCGAGCGCCTTCGTGACATGCTGCGACTCCTTCATGCAACTCCCTCAGAATCCGAGTCTTATCGGGTTCGGCCACGCATTTCAAGAAAGGAGTCGAAAGCAGACCCTTCTTGTACAACTGATTATCCACCATCGCATAATTAATTGACATTCGTCGCAGTCGCTCCGCTGCCACTTTATCTTCAGGAAGTGCGCCCGTAGTTAAGTACACAATTATCGGGGTCATCCAAGTGGGTTCCTCCTCTGACCCTGTTCCGATAGCGCACACCTCCGACGGATCGGCGGTCGATAGAATCACCTTCTCCAAGAAGTGTGCCTTCCGACTCTCTTCCAAAGGTGCCCCCAAGGCAAATTTGCTCAAGGCATCAGCCTCCACATTCTCTCCCCTCGGAATTGCCTCGATATCAAAGCTTTTGAAGCTCTCCTTCAAGGTCCTAGCCTCCTGAAGATACTTCTTCATGATCGGGTTCTTTGCTCCATACTGCCCCCGGACCTGATTTACAATCAGGCTAGCATCACACTTCACCTTCAAATGTTCAATTCCAGTGCCCTTTGCGATTTTCAGCCCCGTTATAAGAGCCTCATATTCCGCCTCGTTATTGGTGGCTCTAAATGTTAGGGCCAATGCATATCGAAGTGGCTCCGCCCCACCTGGCGGAATCAATACGAACCCCGCACCCGATCCATCCGAGCTTGAGGAGCCATCCGTGTACAACTCCCAGGTGTTCTCCTTATTTGGCTGTTCCAATTGCTCCGCCGTCGGGACCCCTTTAGTGTTCCCTGTTACCCCCTCTACTGTTTCCGTTGCTTCAGGATCGGGAACAGTAGATTCAACTATAAAGTCGGCCAATGCCTGCCCTTTGATAGCCGTTCTCGGAGCGAAATGAATTCGAAACTCGCTAAGTTCCACGGCCCACTTTACTAGTCTCCCCGACGCATCAGGCCGGTTCAAGAAGTGTTTCAATGGCTGATCAGTCAACATCGTAATTTCATGCGCATGGAAGTAGGGCCGTAACTTTCTAGCAGTAATAATCAACGCAAAGAGGTACTTCTCAATCGGAGGGTAATTCATTTCACTCTTGGCAAACGCCTTGCTTACATAATAGACGGGAATCTGATTGCCCTCGACAGCTTTAACTAAAACAGAGCTTATTGCAAACGAAGAAATAGCCAAGTAAAGATAAAGCGGCTCGCCTGGAGCTGGCTTCGCAAGTGGCGGGAGGGTGCGGAGATGTTGTTTGAGCGCTTGGAACGCCTCCTCACATTCGGCGGTCCATTCGAATTGTCGGTTAGCCCTCAACACATTGAAAAATGGCATCGCCCGGTCGCTTGCCTTGGATAGGAAGCGATTCATCGAAGCCAGTCGACCGTTCAGTACTTGCACCTCCCTATGGTTTGTCGGGGAGTGCATCTCCTCTACCTCCCTTAGTTTTTCGGGATTCACCTCGATCCCCCTCTGGCTCACCATGAAGCCTAAGAACTTTCCTGAATGTACTCCGAAGGCACATTTGGCTGGATTCAGGCGGACTTGATGGAGCCTCATCCTCTCGAAGGCCATTGCCAAGTTACCAACGTGGTCCGATGCTCGTCGGGACTTCACCAGCATGTCATCTACATAGGCTTCCATGGTACTTCCAATCATATCCCCGAACAGTTTGTTCACCATTCTCTGATAGGTTGCCCCCGCATTCACTAGGCCGAAAGGCATGACGTCGTACTGGAAAACTTCACTATCAGCGTAAAAGGCTGTATGTGGGGCATCCTTTTTCGCCATCTTTATCTGGTTATAACCAGAATAAGCATCCATAAAGCTTAGCAGCTCGTGCCCCGATGTAGCATCCACCAATTGGTCGATCCGCGGGAGCGGATAACAGTCCTTCGGGCAAGCCTTGTTCAAGTCGCGGAAGTCGACACACATCCGCCACTTCCCGTTGCTCTTCCTCACCAGTACTGGGTTGGCTACCCAAGTTTGGAATCGGATCTCCCTAATGAATCCAGCGTCGAGCAGCCTGCCAACCTCCTGCTGGATTGCAATCCTTTTGTCTGTTCCCATCGGACGTCTCTTTTGCGCGATCGGCTTGATCGTGGGGTCGATATTCAATTCATGCTCGATCACGTCCCGACTGATTCCCGGCATATCGCTCGGGGACCAGGCAAATAACTCCTTGAATTCTTTCAATAGCGCGATCAACTCCTGAGCCTTTTCCTCGGATAGGGCGGACCCGATCTTTACCCTCCTCTCGGGCCCATCTATCTCGACTTCTTTTAGGTCCTCCATGGGGGCGGGACGCCCAAACTCCTCTCGAGGATCGGTGTCTGTCTGGAGAACCGACATAGCCTCCTTCCTCGATCTCCTTGTGGCGTTGACATAGCATCGTCTCGATGCCACCTGGTCGCCCTTTACTTCACCGACCCCATTCTCAGTCGGGAACTTCAGTTTCTGATGGACAGTCGAGGCTACCGCCATCAGCGGGTTGATAGTGGTTCTTCCAATGATCGCATTGTACGTCCCTGTGGATTCGACCACCACGAACTCCACATCTCTCTTCTCCATCTTCCAGCCATCGCCGAACCACACAGGCAGCGTAATAACCCCCAACGGATAAGAGGTTGTGCCGCAAAATCCTACCATCGGGAAGTTAACCTCCCGTAGGTCTTTCTTCTTCTTCCCCATCTGCTCCAGGGCGTCGGAGAAGAGGATGTCGGAGGAGCTTCCTCCATCAATGAGGATCCTCTTCATTTCGAATCCCCCTACATCCAATGTCACGACTAGGGCATCCTCGTGGGGGGTCTCTACTCCCTCCAGATCCTTCGCCGAGAAGATGATCTCCATCTCCTCCTTCGGGGTCCATGACCGAGACCTTTTTCCCAAAACCACTGCTACGGGCACCTGGTTGGCGTAACGCTCCCGAGAAGACGATGTGTCTCCTCCTGCAGCGAACCCTCCATGGATCACATTAATAACCCTCTTCTGTCGGGACCCTGATGGGCCCTCCGAAGGCTCTGCGTCGGACCTTCTCTTCCTTGGGGACCTCGATCGAGATTTGGATCTCGACCGAGATCGGGAACGGGGCTTGCAGCGCGAATCTCCCACGAACTCCTTCAGCTTACCCCTCTGGATAAGCTTCTCTATTTCCTTCTTCAGCTCCCGACACTGGTCAGTGTCGTGACCAGGGGCCCGATGGAATCGGCAGTAACGGTCGGTGCGGGAGCCCAACTTTTCTCCTTCCTTCTTCTTGGGGAAACGAGCGAGGCCTTGCTTCTCCATTACCGCCAAGACCTCTTTCAAAGGCCTGTTGAGGGGGGGGGTAAACTCTTCCCTCTGATTGTCCCTCTTGGTCGGACGCCTATCCTCCCTTCGATCAGAGCGTCCACGACCCCGACTACTCTCGGAGCTATCCTTCTTGTTTTGGTTGTCCAATGGTTTGAACAACTGCTTTCCTCCGCGCCCCTTGGGAGGAGCCAACTCTCCGGCAGCAATCTTCGACTCTTGGACGTCGATTTGTTGTTTCACCCTCGCCTGGAGCGCCTCCATGTTCCAGACGTTTTTGGCCGCGACGCTGTGCAGTAAGTCGGAGCCGTAGGGGGGATTGAGGTTTTTCAGGAAGGTACGGATGGCCTCGCCCTCCGATATCTCCTCATCCAGCTCGGTCATGCCAGCCGTGTAACGCTGGTAGTATTGGGCCAGCGATTCGTCGGGCCTCTGGACCACCTCATGCAGGGTCCGAACACTTTTCAGCAACCGTCGACGCCCTTGGTACTGGGCGATGAATCGCTGATGCATATCCTTCCAACAGGTTATGCATCCGGTGGGCAGGTTGTAGAACCATGTCATCGCCTTCTCTCCCAAGGTACTCGGGAACAACGCGCAGATAACATCCTCATCTGGGGTTCTGCCCATGCACGCGGTCAGGTGCTTCTGTACGTGGCGGACCGGGTCCGCGTCCCCGTCGTACTCGTCTATCTTCGGGATACCCAAGCCTGGAGGGGCCAGGGTATGGATTAGTCTGGGAACGAAGGGATGGGTCTCCTGACTCCCTAACTCCGACATCATGGGCTTCTGATCTCCCATGCAAATACCCACAATCCTCACCACCTGATCAGCAGTGAGGGGACCATTCAGGGGAATAGTCCTTTGTTGTACTGGCCCTGGTCCATCGACCACGAAATTCTCCGCCGGTGCTGGATTCGGATGCATGGGGGGAACGGGCTGATCCCTCAACGGGGGGGGGGGGGGGGGGGTGGCGGCAGATTGTCGTCCACCTTCCTTCTGGGAGCATCTCGCCGCGGAGGGAGCGGCGGTAGCTCTGCAGCCTGCCTTCTGGCAGCCTCTCTGCGGTCTAGGAGGGCCTCCATGGCCTCCATGAATAGGGGCATGGCCTCTGCCACTACCCTGGCCAGCTCTGGATTTCGGGAAGGTGCCTCGTTCCTGGGTCCACCAGGGAGTTCGTTCCTGCTGTCACCATCATCTCTCAAATCCTGATGCTGTGTAGCATCCTCAGGGGGATTGCTGGTGGTCGGCACCTGCTTGCCTGATCGCTGCGGCCTGTTGCCAGCCATGGTATGGAATCAAAGGGAAGCAAACTTACTTTGGCTTTTCGTTGCGTTCCCACAGACGGCGCCAATGTTGGATCACGGCAGGAGCTCCGGTTACGGTGACGGATTCCTTAGCTCCTCGCAATCCTGCAGAAGGGGAATAGAGGGCGATGACCCAGAATCCCTCTCTGATGCCTAACGTAAGTACGGTGATCAACCAAGCAAGCAGTATGTGTATGTATGTGAAAACGTAACCCTAATCTGGGATAACTTCCCTTCTTTTATAGGGGGAAGGCTATCCCAGTTACCTGATTAGGCGGTTGGATTGTGATCCATTATCCCACATATCTCGCCGTGTATCTCGCCACGTATCTGTACAGATGTGTGTATCCCACATATCTCGCCCATTATATCACTACTATGATCATGGCGAGGTTTCCGGGATTGTGCCCTCATTGGTGGGTCTCGATCATTATCGGAGACTCCCAAGTTGTATCATTGAGGATTCTCTGTCGGGGAGTGATGTCAACTCCCTTATCGGGACCGACCACGTCCAGGTCCGATAACATCGGGGCTTTCCCCTATCGAGGTTGTACTCGCTCGGGGTTATTCCACGTCGGGGCCTCCGTCTGTCGGAGCCCTTAGCCTTCCAGCCACCCAGCTCCTAGCCCAACGGGCCTAGTCGCCGTTTGTCAATCGTTAAGGGGCCTAACGGCCTTAGGCGGGGCCCATCAGGCTTCACATTAAGCCACAATTAAGATTAATATAATATTTAGATTAGATAGATTTAGATAATAGATACTTTTATATGTATACTATAATAATAATTTAAAAAATCTGTCTCATTAAATTAGGTAATTAAATTCAGCCGTTTCTATAATTGCATAATCATAATAGAATACAAACTGATCCATAATATAAAACCACTCGTAGTCGATCATATAAATCACAATACACTATAAAGTACACTTTAAAACATAATTATTCAAACCATAACATTATAAACTAGATAAAATCACTCTATCGAAACAACATGAGCAAGCTCTTTCTAATAAATATTTTATCAAACGAAATATTGACAACTATTTCTCTTCTAAATAGATTGATCCTATGATCCATTTTGTATCAATTAATGTGATAGTAATTGTTTGAATAATAATATAAATCACACATAAAATACAAATACATTCACGCAATTAAAACTGATCATATACTTTTTCTCAAATCTAGCTATATAACTATAAAAACAATAGTTGAAACCAAATATATAATAAGTAAATCAAAACTCGAACTACGTTCAAAGCTAAGGAAAAGTTCCAATCATAAAATTTAGAATATTAGAAGAAACTGTACAATTTAGGTGCAGGATAGCCACAATTATGGCTGGCACAAATTTTTTTTCCACCAGCAAGCAAATGATGATGACCCACCATCTATGCAGTCTGTTTACAATATCATGGACAAACTAGGCACATGTGTATATATGTTATGATGCGCTCATTAAGTATTAAGATAGCTCCCAAATATCACTACCAACTCAACTATCTAACAAGAAAACGTATATTAAAATGTAGAAATGACCTTAGAAAGATGCTCACTAATTACGGTCGTACTAAAATGAACATCGCATAGAGGTATCATGAAAATGAAAGATTATATTTGAATAAAAATCCATTAGAAATTCATGGTTGACTAAAAAACTTCTTTCGATGTCCTACTTGTGCATTAGATATATAAATCTAGAGAATTCTAGAGAGTGTTTATTAGACACAAAATGTTATGCCATCAATAATGTGAAATAAATTGCACAAGCTGAAATATAATATTATTTATTCGCATGCATTTTTATTTTTATGATTACCTCTTTATAAACTTTCACAATGACAAATTAAAAATACAAATTACACTATATATCTAACACCCTGATCGAGACTTTTATTAATTTTAAAATAATAATGCATAAATTATGCATTAAAAACATCATACAAACAATATATATGCAAATTTGCTATACATGTAATATACAACATTGAAAGAAAATACGTCGTATATAGTGGCTGGTCCAGTAATTGGATAATAAAGAACATTTTTAGAATAAAAACATGCGAAAAAAAAGTTATACCCAAAAAATATAATGATGAATTTTTTTTAAATAATATTATATAGTAAATTATTATGAAGAACACTTTGATAATAATAAAAAGAATTGTTAATAATTAAATTACCAGCTAACATTTGAGCACTATGATAAATTGCTTCCTAAAGTTTTTTTAAATAATTTACTTAGGTTTTATTTATAGAAAAATTGTTAATTTAATTTTTTTTATAATTTATTAGTTCAGTTTATAAATTAATAATTAACTAAAATAAACTCGAGTGTCTTTTTACTAAACCAGAATTAAGGGACAAAAAGTCTCATTTGATCCACTGGTGATCGTATACACACATCTTTCCTCTATATAAAAAGTAAAGTCATCCCCAGCTGGTTCCAACTTTTACATCTTTATTCCAAAATTAATCATTTATCATCCTTTTTTAACCCAAATTACCCTTTAAAAAATAGCTAGAAAGACCCACAAAAACACATCTAACATGCCCCTGCGTAATTACTACTCATCTCCTCCTTTGCCCACAACTTCAAAATTCAGTTTCTCATCAACTCATTATAAACCACCACAGTACCCCTACCACGTAATTCATCTCATCCACTATCTTCACATCGGTCTTTACTTTCGTCTCACTCCAACAACTCATCGACAACCCTAGCTAACCAATTCACCAATTATGTTCTCTCATAGCCTACCGCTCCAGTGTATGTTGTGCGATTGCGGTCACTCATCCAAAACCCACGATTACTGCTCTGGGTTAGTCAATCCGTCAATTTCATCCACGATCACTGCTCTTGATTAGTCAATTCACTGACTGGTTGTAAGGAACTTTGGTTTTTTTCGTTCTAATTTTAAATGTGAATGATAATATAGTAAATGGACTCATGGAGTGATTAGATCATGCGTAGACAAACAACTACCGCAAACAATGAGTTGTTTAACTAAATCCAATATTGTAAGGAAGTTTGAATTGCACTATGAGAAGATGTAGAGACTTACATCTACAACAACACTTATCCAAGGAAAATAGGAAGTTTTATTCTCTTTATACTTATTGATTTGAGAAATTTGATGAGAAGTTTGAAGATAGTCTTTGTTATTTCCTTTCAGAATGCGACAGAATGACGATATTATAGAAGAACTATGTATGGGGAAAAACATGAACACTTGTACATGGTGAAAAAATGGTTGCATATATAAATACATAAATATTGAATAACCAATGCGTTCTGAAAAGAAACCGTGAAATATAGAATATTATCTCTGCAAAAAAAAACCCTAAAATATAAAATAGTTTATATCGAAGGTTGTTAGGCTTGAGGATGAAACCAAACTCTTTTTACAATTCATTTCAAATACATGAGTATTTACATAAAAATATAATTAAATGGTTCGGATGTCGCACGTGCAATACACGTGTATATTCTTTACTTATATAAAATATTGGACTTTGCAGATAAATGATTGTATATTAAAAAAAAAAATAGAATAAATTGTTTGTTAAATTTTGTTTTGGAAGTTTTCTAGCCTGCAGATGTGCAATAATTATGCTGTAATTTTCCAAAGACTTCTTTTTACAAAAAAAAAAAAAAAAGAAAAAAATACACCAGTTTTTATTTTAAAGTTAATAAATAAATAAATAAAAGTTGACGTGGCCAAGTAGAAACAAGAAAAGATAAAGAGTTGACGTGGCCAACTTGGAAACAGAAGTAGATTGAATTGAATTGAATTGAATCCATCCCAGCAGGAGCAGGTAGGCAGGGTAAGGCAAACTGAATGAAAGTAAATTGAAATTGAAGGGAGTGTTTAAGTAGTTTTGGTTGGTGATGATGGTAAGCAGTGCGCTTCAGATAGGTCATCCATTGTCGCTGTCATCGCACCACCCCCATCGCTCATCCAGAGGCACCCGCCAGAAACGCACTACTACTGTTTCTGCTCTTATTTCGACACCCGCTGATAATAATAATAATACAATTTCATTTCCAGGTCTCTTCTATTCTAGAAATTACGTACTTTAATTCTAGCTAAGCTAACAGATATAGAACCCCTAAATATTAATATTAGCATTAAACAGGGAAGGCGGAGGCAGATGTTGTTGTGATTGGAAGTGGGATAGGTGGATTATGTTGTGGTGCACTTCTTGCTCGATACCAGCAAGATGTACTTGTATTAGAAAGTCATGACCAACCAGGTGGTGCTGCTCACTCCTTTGATATTAAGGGTTTCAAATTCGACTCAGGTCCATCTTTATTCTCTGGTTTCCAATCAAGAGGTCCTCAAGCAAATCCACTTGCACAGGTACTATTTTTTTAATTATTTTATATTCTACTACCTACATCATATATATATATGAGGGTTATGATGATATGATACACCTCCAGGTATTGGATGCTTTGGGGGAGTCTGTTCCATGTGCTAAATATGACTCTTGGATGGTCTACGTACCAGAAGGTGATTTTTTGTCTCGCATTGGCCCTACTGAATTTTTCAAGGTCCATTTTCTTCAACTTAATTAATTTAGTAGCAATTACTAACAAGAATAAATTATTGGCAGGCCCAGCTGAGTATTAATTAATAAGTGCTTGCTTGGTTTGGTTTGGTTTGGTTTAATCAGGACCTCGAGAAGCATGGTGGTCCGAATGCTGTGAATGAATGGCAGAAACTTCTTGTAAGTAGTCAATCCATCCCATGCATCATAGTAATTAAACTACTACCAAGTGTTTGTACTTGTAGAAGTTATGTAGTTGTTAATCCTCCTAAATAGGATAGGGTCTAGTATTGAATGTGGGGTTGAGTTGGTGCAGGATTTTGTGCTTCCAATGTCAGTGGCTGCAATGGCTTTGCCACCTCTATCAGTGAGAGGGGACTTGGGTGTATTATCAACAGCAGCAGCACGGTATGCACCATCTCTGTTGAAGTCGTTTATAAAAATGGGGCCACGGGGTGCTCTTGGTGCTACCAAACTTTTGAGACCCTTCTCAGAGATTGTGGATATGTTGGAGATCAAAGACCCCTTCCTCAGGAACTGGATTGACCTCCTAGCTTTCCTACTTGCAGGGGTCAAATCGGATGGTATACTCTCAGCAGAGATGGTAACTACTAATTAATTAATTAATTTAACATGGATATGGATGTTATTATTTGTTAGAAGAGAAGAGAAGAGAAACAAATGAATGAATGAATTGATTAGGTGTACATGTTTGCGGAGTGGTATAAGGAGGGTTGCAGTCTTGAATATCCTTTGGATGGAAGTGGAGGGATTGTGGATGCTCTAATTAGAGGATTGCACAAATTTGGTGGACGCATTTCTTGTAGGAGTCACGTTGATAGTATTGTTGTTGAAAACGGTCGAGCTACAGGAGTGAAGCTAAGAAATGGTCAAGTAAGTAAGTAAAAGTAGGAGCTGCATGATTTGTTTTATATATATATTAATTGATAATATGGTGGTATGTAGTTGATTCGGGCGAAGAAGGCTGTTGTGAGCAATGCATCTATGTGGGACACTATTAAGTTAGTTCCCAAGGAAGGTCTCCCAAAGAAATACTTGGATGGTGTAAACACAACTCCACAGTGTGAATCATTCATGCATCTCCATTTGGGTTTCGATGGGGTAATACCTGAGGACTTGGGGATTCATCACATCGTTGTCAACGATTGGGAGAGAGGAGTGGATGCGGATCAGAATGTTGTTTTAATATCGATACCCAGTGCTGTCACACCAAATCTAGCACCACCAGGTCAGCATATTCTGCATGCGTATACACCAGGAACGGAGCCGTATGGAGTATGGGAAGGCCTGAATCGGTCGAGCAAGGAGTACAAGGATTTGAAAGGTCAACGGAGTGAGGTTATGTGGAGGGCGGTAGAGCGTGTTGTTGGGGCGGGATTTGATCGTGACAAGTGCAAAGTCAAGTTAGTGGGAACTCCGTTGACACATGAACGGTTCCTCCGAAGGAATAGAGGAACATATGGGCCTGCAATTAAAGCCGGTGGTAACAACTCATTTCCAGGACATCCCACACCTATTCCTCAACTCTACTGCTGCGGGGATTCAACATTTCCTGGTATCGGCATTCCTGCTGTTGCTGCCAGCGGTGCCATCGTCGCTAATTCCTTAGTTTCTGTTTCCCAACACACCCAACTTCTTGACGCTATTGGTATTTAATCTCCCTCCCTATTCTTTTGTAACTAGAATTCTGTCCCCGCGCGACACCCGGGGTTACTATTTACGTTTTATTAAAAAGTATTGATGAAATTTAAAATTGGTTACATCTGAAAATTTGATGGATTGTCCATTCTCATGAACGTGATGAAAAATTATATTATTTATTTTTTTGCCAAGATATTATTATTCATTCATATCATGCTACTAATATTAACATTAAATAAAGGTACTTTTCATACCACATGTTTGGCCGAATGTGACTTTTAGTACCGGATGTTTGCTTTTGTATACTTTTGGTACCAAACGTTTGAATAAATGTGATTTTTGGTACATCCGTTAGTTGGCCGTTAGTTTTTTCCGTTAAATGGCATGTGCAATTCACGTGACCGTCCCTAAACTTTCGATTTTATTCAATTTAGTCCCTCAAATATATTCCTAACTTTTAATTTGTTTAATTTAGTCCCAAAACTTCAAAATCAATTCCAATTTAACCATTGAACCCAATTGGCCTAGCCGGACCTAGCCTAGGGCTAGGTCCGACCCTGGTTCGGGGCCGCTGGACCCAGCCAAACCTGACTCAAGGTCGGAACTAGCCCTAGGCTAGCTCCGGCTAGGTCAACTGGGACCTAGCCCAATTTGGGTCGAATTTGGGCTAGGTCCCAATTGACCTAGCCGGACCTATCCTAGGGCTAGGTCCGACCCTGGGTCAGGGTCGGCTGGGCCCGGCGACCCCAACCCAAGTTTGGACCTAGCCCCAGGCTAGGTCCGGCTAGGTCAATTGGGTTCGATGATTCAATTGGAATTGATTTTGAAGTTTTGGGACTAAATTAAACAAATTAAAAGTTATGAATATATTTGAGGGACTAAATTGAACAAAATTGAAAGTTTAGAGTCGGTCACGTGACTTGCACATGTCACTTAACGGAAAAAACTAACGGCCAACTAACGGATGTACCAAAAGCCACATTTTTTCAAACGTTTGGTACCAAAAGTATACAAAACCAAACATCCGGTACTAAAAGCCACATTCGGCCAAACATGTAGTATGAAAAGTACATTTTTATAGGCCTAATATATATATATATATATATATATATATATATATATATATATATATATATATATATATATATATATATATTCTAAAAAGTGTAGCTTAAGTTTTAACTTTAATTGTAAAGCCCAATTACCAACTAAACTATTCAACCCACCCAATTCAAATTATTAAGCCCAATCCCAACTAACAATTAACACAACCCACCCAAATTGAACAAAACCCTACGTTGCTATTAGCCATTAGGATGGAAATAGCTGGGAGGAATAGTCTGACATTCATCGAAGCTTTAGGGAAAATTCAACAAACCTACAGCACCCGGCTTCCTACAACTTCCTTCCGACGACACCTTCAAACTCATCGTTCGGGCCAAGACCGCTCTCGAGTTCGCTTGGCCAACACCATTTTCTTTGTCGACATCTTAAGACCACCATCCCGCTTCAATTTTTCTTATCCCTTCTTTCCGAAGGTGGCGCTGTTGTGGTCTAGGAATTAGGATGGAGGAGATGTGGAATCCGGCGTTTATTATCCGTCTGACAGGGAGAACGACGACGGTGGACACGCGAACGGCTTTCTGGCGTGAACACTAACAAATGACAGTGTAGTGGCAGGCGAACGACTGACGACGCGGCACCTTGCGAATGGTTGACATGCAGCGGACGAACAACCGAGGGCGTCAGGTAACCGATCTTCCACCAACACTTCTCATTTAACTCTAGTCTCGATCCCAGCTAGTTTAATTTCAATATTATATTCATTATGTGGCTCATATTCTACGGTAACTTTGTATCTAAGGTAATTTGTGCTGATTCAAATATTATTTTACAGATTTGTTTAGAATTGTGCCGAGATGAGATTGTTCAAATAGATTTTCATCGACAGATCTGGATAGATTTGTGTGAGTTGGTATGGGAAGGTTTAAATAGATTATCTTTAGGAAGAGTTGGATTGATTTTTAATAAATTGTGATTGTTATTAATATGACTTTAAATTTCCCGTCGTTTGATCCGTTCTTCAAATTCTTCAGTCGGTTGATCTCCTAATACACAGTTCTATTCTTTATTTTTAAGAATTAATTAATATTTGGTGATACGTAAGTAACTAATTCAATTGATGCTGGATACTTAAGATTCTTCTGGAAGCGTCAGCATTAGGAGAGCATTAGTGCTTGGGAAACGTTATTGCAGACCAATTGATAATGCTCTGTCGTACTCTTATTAGATGGATGTGCTGAGTCAGCCCCACAACTTTCCTTCCTCTCTTTCCATCCGAATATATGAGAAATTAAAGCTTTGAAACGACTGGGAAGAGAAAAGGAGTGAACAGATGAGATGGTTCTACTGCTCACAATGGATTTCAAAGTCAGCCCACATCCAAGTACTTTAGGCCAATCGTGAAATTTAGGCCCATCATTTATAATATATATACTATGCTCGCCACGTGCCGTGACGCTATTGGCTAGAAAAATCTGACGTGTAAGTTCCAGATTCGCCCTGATATTCTCTTTCTTCCTAGTTATATTATATAATAGATTTAATTTCATAATCTTCTCCCCACTCCCCCCCTAAATCTATTATATAATATAACCAGGATGAAAGAGAATAGCAGGGCTATTCTGGAACTGACACGTCGACTTTTTCAGCCAATAGCGCCATGCCACATCGCGCGCCATCACACACAACCGCATCCAATTTCTCCTGACGGTTAATTGCATAAGCATTACTTCACAAATCATTTACATAAGCGTTACTCCACGAATTAATTTCTTCTTCTCATATAAATCTTCTCTAAAGAACGATCCCTAGAATCCCCATCTGATATTAACCGTCCTTCTTCTCGATATAGCCGCAATAAGCCCTAAGATCTCCATGTCCATGTCTTCTCCAGAGAGACACTAATCCGGGAGTGAAAAACTGTTAAAATATAAGCGTGAGAGTCCTCTGACGATAGTGAGGTCTATGGTGGCGGTGTGCCTTCTAGAGCGCATCCTTTCCACACAATCGACTCCTCTACTGTCCTTTGGAAGCTGGAAACCGACCTGAATGCGACGCCCATGGAAAAGGCCGCACTTTGAGAGGTTGGCGGGGAGATAGAGAATTTTTGTGAGCGAAAAATCGAAAGTTATGGTCTTGGGGATTGACAGGACTCGACGTCTGAAGGATTCATGAGAGTGCTCAGTATCAGAGGCAGCTCGAGTTGGGTTCTAGTGATGGGTGTTAGATATCTGTCCAATTCGGGTTCGTGTTTACATTTCGGACCTCGCAAAATACGCCAAAACCCGTAAAAGAACTTTTCCGCGGACACCCAAGTCCAAAACGGTCCGGAATACGCGCAGTACCCGTACCGGATGACTTTCGGATTGCCCTAAGGCAATCCGGAGGCTCGGATTTCCCAAGGCAATCTGGACTCGGTCCGGATTGCAAAACAATCCGGGTAGGTCCGGATTACCGATGTTCTCCGCGCGCTTATCCTGGTTATTTTGCCAAGTACGAGAAGTCGGTGCGCGTATAGTCCACCTTGATGACGGTATACGTTTTCCCTCATACCGACATCACACCGTTCAAAACTGGGCATGATCCTTAGGTTCCCTATAAATAGGGGCCTAGATCTCTCATTTTGAACAAGTCCCTCATTTTTCTGGCATTGCGTGCCCTGACTTCTCTCTAAAAGGCTTTCTCTCTCTAGAAGATTTTGACTTGGGTGTCGGAGAGGGCCCAACCGGCATTCCCCCCCTCTCCCACGCTGGTTACTGCCCCTTGTGCAGGATCCGGATTCCGGGAGATCAAAGCCAGGGAGTTGAAGACTAAGTTCGAGGATCGTGTTTCAGGGATCGCGGCGTACCCATTCCTGAACACACATCCCGAGCCCGTTCGTGAAGAATAAGCCCGAAGCTACCCAAGTGGAAGCAGACTTAACATTTAGCGTCGTCAGTGTGATCCGAACAAAAAGCCGTGCCGTACCACAAGCCATGACAGGAAGACGACCAAAGAAGGCGGGTGCAAGCAAGGTGAAACCAACGAGAAGCCAACCAGGACCTTCTCATATTCCGGATGCGGAATCTACGACTTCATCCATGCCGTCCACAACTGCCCCTCCTGCACAATACGGGCCGGAAGATCAAAACAATGCACCGGCGCAAGAGCAAAGGACGAGGATGAATCAAGAATTCCCATCTGGGATGCCAGCTGAGGAAGCACAACAACAACCAAGGAATGCAACCAACATGCCTTCAGTCACACCGACGATGATGGCTGCACTTGATGAACTCCTTGCTCTCAGGGAGATTCTAAGGAGTCAAGGATATGCCGCACCTCCGCCACCACCCCGCATGCTAACGAACAAGCTGCACCAGCTATGGAGGCGTCGCATGATGTCAACCATCAAAAGCCGCAGCATCTGGAAGGAGTGGGAGACTCTGAAGATACCTACCGACAGGCTAGGCAGGAGCCAGCACGTTCATACACCCCAAGTGTTGGTGTGAAGCAACAACAAGGAGTAAGAAGGAAACAACCTCCTGTGAGCAATTCACAACGCCTACACAAGGAAGATAGCTTCAAGACAGCAAGCCATGCTGACACATGCAATGATGGGTGGAGGAAGCCCGCATACAACAATGACATCCCAATCACGGGACTCACGGCTAAGGCCTTAGAAGAAATATTTGAGAGAAAGATGAAGCAGTCAAAGATGAAGGGAATGCGTGACCTTGAAGAGAACGCATCACATCCATTCTCTGATGAACTAGTACACAGTCACGTTCCAGATGCCTTGTACAGAATCGGTGGAGAGAAATATAGAGGAAAAGGAGATCCAATCGAGCATGTACACCAACATGAAGCTTCTTTGCTGGGACGAACTGACAACCCGCATCATGTTGCCATGACATTTGCTAATACCTGATGGGTTCCGATGAAATCGTTAGCCCCGTTAAGAGCCAATGGACAGCGAGTAGGTCCAGTGGGCCTCGTGAAAAGCCTGGAAGGCCCAGAGGCCCAGTATGAAGGGTCCCGACTTTAGTGGTCCCGATGTATGAGCTGAATGCTCCCGACAAGAAGCCTCTGAGTAGGCCCCGATATGCCTTAGTAAAGGCCCCGATAATAAAGCCCCGCAGAGGCTGGACCTGTCCCGTAGAGACTGAAGGTCCTGGGTGGTGATCTAGAATGAGACAACTCTGGAGTCTCCGACAGGAGTCGGGACTTGTGATCAGAGGATAAAGACCGAGAAACCCGCCTACTAGATAGAGTAGTGGGAGACGGTTAGAGATAAAGATAGATCCCCCGAGATACGCGGAGTACGGGTAAGATACGCGGAGCGTGGGGCGAGATATATGGAATCCTAACCGAGATATACGGAATCGTGGCGAGATACACGGAATCATGGGTACAACGGCCAAGTATGGTCACAGGTAGCTGGGCAACTCCTCCCTGTATATAAAGGAGGAGGTTACCCCAGAAAACACATTCTCTCTAATACGCATTGAGATTACTGCTATCACCCCCATTGATCACATACTCATTTAAGCATCGGAGAGGGATTCTGGGTCACCACCCAGGTCATCCCCTTTTGCAGGATTACGCGGAGCCCAGGAGTCCAGAGCATTCCGTCCAGGACGTAACGGAGCTTCGCACGTGATCCAACATTGGCGCCGTCTGCGGGAAGCTTACAAAAAGTCAAGATAGTTTCTACCAGATCAATGGCCGGTGGTGGCAAGAAGAGGCAAGTTCAGGCTGGCAGTTCTCGTCCCGCAGGAACTGTGAATTCCCAGTTACCGGAACGTGTTGCTGAACAAGGTGAGAACCCCGCTCTTTCCCAGACAGGGGGGCAGGGTGATGGTTATGAGGTCTCAGTCCGAGACACGGAGTTGAACAGGCAGGATATCCCGCGTAGGGAGGAGGACGAGGCTCCCCCGAACCCGGTGGGCCATAGAGGAGAAAGAGTCCCGCGAAGGGAAGAAGGGTCGTCTTCGAACTCGGAGTTGGCCAAGGCAGTAGCAGATGCTATGCCCATGTTCTTGGCTGCCATGGAGGCCTTGTTGGACAAGAGAGAGGCTGCTAGGAGGGCGGAGGAGTTACCTCCACGAGAAGAGTTACCTCCACCCCCTCCGAGGGTGGTCCCAGAAGAACAGGAGGTTTAGGAGGTTCCGCCCAGGAACAGGGGTAAGGAACCCGCGCACTTGGAGAAGTTCGTGGTCGAGGGCCCGGGACCAGTGCAAAATAGGACCATTCCCCTGAATGGCCCCATCACCCCCGATCAGGTGGTGAAAATCGTCAGTATCTGCATGGGTGATCAGAAGCAGATGACATCGGAGCTAAGGGATCGGTCCAGTCATCCTTTCGTTCCGCGGCTGATAGATACCGTTGCCCCGCCCGGGCTAGGTATTCCGACTATCAAGGAGTACGATGGTGAGGGGGACCCAGTTCGCCATGTTCAGAGGCATGTCCAGGCCTGTATGGGTAGGACTTCGAACGATGACCTCATATGCTCATTGTTCCCGATAACCTTGGGAGAAAGGGCTATGACTTGGTTCTTCAGCCTACCGCCAGGAAGTATCACCTTCTGGGCCGATATGCACGACCGCTTCATCAAGCAGTACCAAGGGCGAAGGCGTCTCCTGAAGAGTGTAAGGTCCCTGACCCAGGTGGTACAGAGACCCGACGAATCGTTGGCATACTACTACCAACGGTTCACTGCTAGTGCCGCGGAGATTGATGAAGAAATCTCGGAGGGAGAGACCATCCGTACTTTCCTGCGGAACTTGAGCGCTCCGTACGGTTCCGACCTGATGCACAGCGTAGCCGCGAAGGCTGTGTGGAGTATGGAGGCCCTGCAAGTGAGGGTAAAACAGCAGATCGATGTCCAGGAGTCGAAGATTGCTGCTGGAGAGCTTGATCCTCCGAGGTCGGGAAGAGGAAAGCCATCGTCTAAGCTGTCAGATGATCGCAAGAGGAGCGACAAATCGGAGGGAAGTAGAAACCGTGGTCGTCCCGAGAAAAGAGAGGACAAGCATCCCCCGAGGAAGGACAATCGAGAGGGTCGGGCCGTTCCCATCAATGGCTCGATGACTTCTGTGTTAGCTGTGATGGACCGGCAGGGTCTCGCCCGATACCCTCCGAGAAAAGAAGGCGAATTCCTAGGAGGCCGCCCTGACCGTTACTGTCGCTACCATCGAGCCAATGGTCACGACACTGAGAACTGTCGGGAACTGAAGAAGGAAATTGAGAAACTGATCCAGAAGGGGAAGTTAAAGGAGTTTGTCGGAAGGGGACGGTGCCGATCCCGTTCCAAAAGTCGGTCACAGTCCCGTTCCAAGTCCCGTGATCGATCCCCGAAGAAGAAGAAGGTTGAGTCGGAGCCCTCTAGTTCCGGTGCCCGTAAGGAGAGACGGGGGATCATTAACGTCATTCATGGAGGAATGGCAGCGGGAGGTGACACCACCGCTTCTCGAGAGAATTATGCTTCTCGGATCTCTGCGGCGGTGGTGCTAGGCAAAAGGTCCCGGTCGTGGACCCTGAAGGAGGAGATGGTGATTTCTTTCTCGGCGGAAGATCTAGTAGGCGTGGAGAGCCCTCACGACGACGCCTTGGTCGTGACCCTAGACGTGGACGGATTCGAGATGAAGCGGATCCTGATAGACGGAGGGAGTTCCTCCGACATCCTTTTCATGGATGCCCTGGAAGCCATGGGAAAGACGAAGAAGGACTTGACGCAGGTGAACTTCCCGATGGTGGGTTTCTCCGGATCGACTTCCTATCCGGTGGGGATGATTACCTTACAAGTAGAGTTTGGTAGTGGCTGGAAGATGGAACGGAGGAACGTGGATTTCGTCGTGGTAGAATCCGCGGGAACGTACAACGCTATTATCGGGAGGACCACCATCAACCCTCTCATGGCAGTCGCCTCGACAGTCCACCAAAAGATGAAGTTCCCGACGGACCATGGGGTCGGAGAGGTTAAGGGCGACCAGGTGGCGTCACGAAAGTGTTACGTCAATGCCACCCGAAGGAGAATGAGGGAAGCCATGGCGGTCCTGCAGACCGATGCCGATCCTCGAGAAGAGTTTGGGCGTCCCGCCCCCATGGAGGATCTGAAGGAAGTGGAGATTGATGGACCTCGGAGGAAGGTGAAGATCGGGGCTGCTCTATCGGAGGAGAGAGCCCAAGAATTGATCGAGCTTTTGAAGGAGTTCAAGGAGCTGTTTGCCTGGTCCCCGAGTGATATGCCAGGTATCAGTCCCGACGTGATTGTGCACGAGCTGAAGATTGATCCCGCGATTAAGTCTATCGCGCAGAGGAGGCGTCCGATGGGCGCGGACAAGAGGATTGCGATCCAGCAGGAGGTGGGCAGACTGCTCGATGCTGGATTCATCAAGGAACTCCGATTCCAGACGTGGGTCGCTAACCCAGTCCTGGTGCGGAAGAGTGATGGGAAGTGGCGAATGTGTGTCGATTTCCGCGACTTGAACAAGGCCTGCCCGAAGGACTGCTATCCGCTCCCGAGGATCGACTAGTTGGTAGATGCCACATCGGGACATGAGCTGCTGAGCTTCATGGATGCCTACTCCGGATACAACCAGATCAAGATGGCGAAGGAGGATGCCCCCCACACAGCTTTCTACGCTGACAGTGACGTCTACCACTACGATGTGATGCCCTTCGGATTGATCAATGCCGGAGCAACTTACCAGCGGATGGTGAACAAGTTGTTCAGAGACATGCTGGGGAAAACTATGGAGGCGTATGTGGATGACATGCTGGTGAAGTCCCGACAGGCAGGAGACCATGTCCAGAACTTGGCGGCGGCGTTTGAGCGGATGAAGTTCCATCAGGTTCGGTTGAACCCGGACAAGTGCGCTTTCGGAGTAAACTCGGGCAAGTTCCTAGGGTTCATGGTGAGCCAGAGAGGAATCGAGGTGAATCCTGAGAAGCTGCGAGCAATCGAGGAAATGCAGTCCCCGAAGACTCATCGGGAGGTTCAGGTGCTGAATGGCCGGTTGGCCGCGATGAATCGATTCCTATCCAAGGCGAGTGACAGAGCCATGCCATTTTTTGATGTGCTAAGGGCTCACAAGAAGTTTGAATGGTCCGATAAGTGCGAGGAGGCATTCCAAGCACTCAAGCAGCATCTCCGTACCCTCCCGCCGTTGGCGAAACCGGCTCCAGGCGAGCCGCTTTATCTCTATTTGGCTGTTTCTGATGTTGCTGTTAGTTCTGTTTTGATTAAGATTGTCAAGGGCAACCAAGTGCCTGTCTATTATGTAAGCAAGGCATTTGCCAAGTCAGAAATGAATTATCCCGCCATTGAGAAGTATCTCTTTGCGTTAATTGTGGCCGCTCGAAAGCTCCGACCTTACTTCCATGCACACGAGGTTACAGTGTTGACCAATCAGCCCTTGAAGCACTTTTTGAACCGACCGGAGGCGTCGGGGAGATTGGTGAAATGGGCCATCGAGCTTACGGAGTTCCGTATCCACTTTGCTCCGAGAACTGCTATTAAGGGCCAGGCATTGGCGGATTTTATAGCTGAGTCTACGGCACCCGATCTGGAAGTAGCGGGTCCCGCAGAGGGGGCAGCCATGGAGGTCCCGATAGCAGAACAAGCCCCGATAACAGAGCATCCAGAACAGCCAAATGAGGAGAACGCCTGGGAGATGTACACTGATGGTTCATCGAGTGTAGAAGGCTCGGGGGCAGGATTCGTACTGATACCGCCCGGTGGAGGCGAGCCCCTGCGATATGCCTTGGCCTTGACGTTTAAGGCCACCAACAATGAAGCGGAGTACGAGGCTCTCATCACAGGCCTTAAGATTGCCAAGGGTACCGGAGTCGACCATTTGAAAGTGAAGTGCGATGCCAGCTTGATTGTGAATCAAGTCCAGGGGAACTATGAAGCCAAGAGCCCAACAATGAGGAAGTACTTGCACGAGGTGCAAACTTTGAAGGGAAGCTTCAAAAGCTTCGATATCGAGGCAATCCCGAGGGAAGAAAACGCGGAGGCAGACGCCTTAAGCAAGTTTGCTCTAGGAGTGGCCCCTGAGGAGAATCGGAAGGTGCACTTCTTGGAGAGAATGATTATCTCAACCATCGATCCATCGGAGGTATGCGCTGTGGAAGCAGGATCGGAGGAAGAAGAGAAGCCCACTTGGATGACCCCGATGGTCACATACCTGACTACGGGGGCACTCCCCGATGACGAGGTGGCAGCTGTCAGGATGCGTCGGATTGCGGGCAACTACGCGATGGTGGACAACCAGTTATACAAAAAAGGGTACGTAAAGCCTTTCCTAAAATGCGTAGCGGAACCTGACACGAATCGGATCCTGAGGGAGCTACACGAGGGAGTCGCGGCCTGTCACGAAGGGGCTCGATCTCTTGTGAGGAAGGCGCTGAACTTGGGCTACTATTGGCCTTCGATGAACAAGGAGGCGACAGCAATGGTCCGATCCTGTGATGCATGCCAGAGGTACGCTCCAAATATCGTGGCTCCCGCCGCGGACTTAATGCCCATCAGGAGTGCATGGCCCTTCGCGCAATGGGGGATTGACTTGGTGGGACCTCTTCCCCAAGCGAAAGGTCAGTGCAAGTATTTGCTCGTGGCCATCGACTACTTCTCGAAGTGGATAGAGGCTAAGGCGCTGGCCAAAACGACGGGGCAACAGATCCTCAAGTTCCTTCAAACCCAGATCATATCCCGGTATGGGGTTCCCCGAGTGCTGATCAGCGACAATGGCCCTCCGTTCAATGGGGCTCAGTTGAAAGAGTATCTGGAGGAATTGAACATCGAGCATCGGACCGCTTCAGTCCGCCACGCTCAAACCAATGGCCAGGTAGAATCAGCCAACAAGATCGTGATGGATGGCTTGAAGAAGAGAGTCTACGCCTTGCAGGGCCATTAGCTGGATGAGCTCGAAAACGTGCTGTGGGCTGTGAGAACAACACCCAAGCAATCGACGGGGGAAACTCCGTTTGGCCTGGTCTATGGCACGGAGGCAGTCGCTCCCGTGGAGATAGCGGTGGCGTCCCATCGCGCGAAATATTACGAACCTCTGACAAACAAGGAAATGAGACGTCTAGACTTAGACTTGCTCGAGGAGAAAAGATGGAAGGCTGATGAAGTCCAGGCTCGGATGCGTCTGGCAACAGCCCGATATTACAATCGGCGTGTCAAGTCCCGACAGTTCTTCGTGGGAGAACTTGTCTAGCGGAGGAACGAGTTCAATCATCAAGATCGGATCAACAAGCTATCACCGAAATGGGAGGGACCTTACAAGATCGTAGGGATGCCAGCACCCAATGCATACAGGCTAGAGGACCTTGATGGCAAGACGTTGAAGCATTCCTTCAGTGGCGAACACTTGAAGAAGTATCATGTTTGATATTAAGTCACCGCGAATGGCGCAAGTTATCTATCAATCCGATGTAAGCAAAGCTTTGAGTTATTAATAAAAGAAGTTGCTTCCGATCAAATTGCTTTTAGATTTATTCTAACTGTTAGTAAGACGTCCTGAAGGACGCGACAAAAGCCTTCCGAGGTACGATAAAAGCCTTCCGAGGTACGAGTAAGTCGCCTTTATGGAGCGACAAAAAGCCTTACGAGGTATGGATAAAAGCCTTGCGGGGTATGCGTAAGTCGTCTATATGATGCGGCCAAAAGCCTTAACAGGTACGGACAAAAGCCCTACGGGGTACGTATAAGTCGTCTTTATGATGCAACCAAAAGCCTAGGTACGAAAAGGCCCTAATGGGTCCGCGTAAGTCATCTATATGATGCGGCCAAAAGCCTTAACGGGTATGAAAAAGCCTGAATGGGTACGCATAAGTCGTTTATATGATGCGGCCAAAAGCCTTAACGGGTACGAAAAAGCCCTAATGGGTCCGCGTAGGTCGTCTATATGATGCGGCCAAAAGCCTTAACGGGTACGAAAAAGCCCTAATGGGTCCGCGTAAGTCGTCTATATGATGCGGCCAAAAGCCTTAACGGGTACGAAAAAGCCCTAATGAGTCCGCGTAAGTCGTCTATATGATGCGGCCAAAAGCCTTAACGGGTACGAAAAAGCCTTAACAGGTCCGTGTAAGTCGTCTATATAATGCGGCCAAAAGCCTTAACGGGTATGAAAAAGCCTTAACAGGTCCGCGTAAAGTCGTCTGAAAGGACGCGATGAAAGCCTCAAAGGGTACGATGAAATCATCTTAATGATGTGCGATTGGACGAGAAACCTTAAGTGGTGAAGTCCCGATTGGACGAGAAACCTTAAGTGGTGAAGTCCCGATTGGACGAGAAACCTTAAGTGGTGAAGTCCTGATTGGACGAGAAACCTTAAATGGTGAAGTCCCGAGTAAAGCGTCGGAGGGACGTATGGAGTCATCTCAAATGGTGCATCAGAACGTTCTGAGTAACGAGTTTTAAGCCGCTTGAAATAAGTGCAAACGATTATCGAGACCAAAACAGATAAAAGAAATTCCTTATATAAAGGCTCGAAGGCCTAGGAGTTCTGATACAAATGACGAAGGAGAAAAACTACAAGGACTAAAAAGATGTAACATTAGACTTGGTCCTTGTTGGAAGATGGATCCTCAGCAACATCGGAGGGAGCAAGGTTCGGAGGGGCCTGGGCAGAAGGCTCCGCAGTCGGCGGAGTCGGGTCCACGGCAGCAGTCTCTTTACTCTCCGCGGGGAGGTTAAAGTACTTCTCCGCGACAGGGGCGAGAGTCTCGGACTTCGTGAAGTCAATGGAATCCGCGTAAGGTGTGTAGAGTTCTTCGACAGCGTTGTACAAAACATCCTACACCTCGGACTTGCAGAACTCTACAGCAGCCACCTTGAATTCTTCGGAATTCCGGTACTCCTCGCGGCCCTGTAGGCGGCCTTCCTCACGACCTTGCTGGAGACCTTCTTCGCGGCCCTGCAGGCGGCCCTCCTCGAGGCACTGAGCCTTTGCCTCAGCCAGCTTGGCAGAGAACTCAGCCCTCTCAACTTCAAACCTCGTCTTGGTCTCCGCGAGAAAATCCGCAAAAACGCCTTTCTCGCGGAGGAGCTGCTCCCTTTCCGCCTCGTGCCTTCGATGCTCCTCCTGCATCATCCTCTGCTCCCGATGAAGGACGACCTCATGATCTTGAACCTGCTTAAGCAGGCCCTTGGCCATCTCGTCAAGGAGACCCTTCTCCTTGGCCATCTTGTCCTTGGCCGCCACCGCCTCGTCGAGGTCCACCTGGAGTTTGGCTAACGCATCGGGGTCCGATTTAGCTTCAGCCTCCTCCAAAGCCCTCTTCAGACTTAAGGCGATGGCAAAACACCGCTGCTGGTCCGCGGTTTCCTAAGGCGAAAGGAAAAAAGATTAGAATTCGATGGTCGAAGGCAGGGATAAGGAAGAAAACAAGCAAAGGTAAAGTATTACCTCCATCCGACGGACGGCCATAGCGCGGAACTCCTCTTCGATGTCCTCCCGCGCCAAGCAAAGCGGCAGTCTCAAAGCGGGAGGAATTGACCCTGCCAGCAGATGCAGGGCCAAGTCAGGCTGAAGATTCCCCCGTTGAACCGAAAACCCTTGGAGGGATTCGATCGGACGCCAGGGAACCATCGCCCGGTCAGGGGTGTAAATCTTGTAAAGAAGATTTTCATCCATCGGAAGAGGAGGGATAACCTCGGCATCATCAACGGGAGGAGCTACCTCGGTCGGAGGAAGCTCAGGAGTAGGAGAGCGGAGCTCGGGAGGAGGACTCCGGGACACGTCCCTCACGGCGGGCCTCAGGCTCCTTTGCCCCGACCTTCCGCGGGGAAGCAGGCCACCCTCGTCAGGCTCTTTGACGGAAGGAGAGGCCTCCAAATAAGTCACCCGACGGAACTGGGCATCCGCCGGGACATCCTCCAGCATCAGTTCTTGCGGAGCCGCAGTCTCCGCTGGAGTGGCAGCCTTCGTCGGAGTAGGAGTCTCCGATGGACCTGCGGTGGCAGGACGAACATAGTCAGGAAGAATTCCGCCAGGACACCAGAGAATTTGGCGTTCGACATACTGGTCCTTCCCAAGGAAGTTGTAATATCCCGCCTTGAGAACGCGGGGGACTTCTCCTTGAAGGATGTATTTAATTTCCCGAACCCGCGACTCCCGATCAGCGGGGATAAACTCCTTGGGAACCAACTTCTTATATCTTTTAATTGCACGACGAACGCGCTTACCTTCCTCGACGGTAGTGGCCCCGAAGGCCCGATCTATCTCCTCCCTCCTGGCCTTCTTGGCCCCGACCTACTCTTCGGTTGGAGGAGCAGCAGACAGAGGAGCGGAAGAGGAAGCGCCCTTCTTCACCAACTTAAGCTTCCTCTTAGAGCCACTTGGGACGGCATCAGTCTCGCCCTGCTTCATAATGAGATGAGTCAGCAGAGAAGCCTTCTTGGCTGCAAAGGTAAAAGACAAGATGGTTAGAAGTGTTACCCAGATGACCAAATCTTTGGAAACAGAGTCAAGGAGTCGGACTCCGATAAGAATCAAGTCCTTCTCCTGGAGCTTGTTGGCGTCGAGGGGTATGAAGTTGTCTCCCCAACGGTAGAGCTGAACCATTTGGAGAGTGTTGAGGTCATCCTCAGTGTAGTCTAGAAGCTTGGGGGCAGGGTCCGCCACAACCTCCCATTGAGGCCATGGGACGGAGCTGTGTTGGACGAAGAAGTAATACTTCTTCCATCCGCTGTTGTCAGACCCCGAGTCGCGAATCAGCACCCGATCTTTGTGGAACTTCCAAGTTTCGCTATCCCAGCCGAAACGTGAAAGTTGCTCCTTTGTCCACTTGGGGAGTCGGAGGGAGAAGGAGCAGACACCAGCCTTGTTGCACTTCATGCCGTAGAAGGTGCGGAAGAGTAGTAGACTGTACGTCCACTGCTGGCGGTGGCATAGGAGTTGGAAAGCATTCCACACGCGGATGGCATGTGGAGAGAAGGTACAAGGGTGCGTTTTGTAGAAGTTGCACATCTCCACCAAATTTTCGCAGAAGGGGAACCGAATCCCCACGCTTATTTGTCCGGCGGAGACGAACACTTCCCCTTCCCGAGGACGCGTAACGATGTGCTTCCTTCTGACGGCAGGCTGAGACTCATACGGGAAACGAGGTTCCCAATCCGAGGTAATACACCCCTCTCTAAGGGCAACCTCGTTTGAGGCCTCAGAAATCTCATTGACAGCGAGTTCAAAAGTGAAAGGAGCCCTAGCCTCAGAACTAGCTTCGTCTAAAACGGTTACAAACAAGCAGATTTGAGAGAAGAAGAGCAAACATCAGCAAATCATGAAAACATAGAAGAAAGTCCTTACCAGACATGATTGGTGATCGATGAGGAAAGATGAAGGAAGATCGGAAGGGCTGAAGGCCTTGGATCACTTGAACAGCAGGGAGGACTTGGAGGAGAAGCTTCGAATGCAAGAACGGCAGAAATCAAGAGAGTGCAGAAGAAGTGAATAATGCCAGGGCTTAAGCTTTTATAAGCAAAAGGACAACTGGAGGGACTTAATCTTGACCGTTGAAGATGAAACGATGCGATCGTGGTCGTTGATATCGAGAAGACGGTACGGAAGAGACGTGGTGACGTCATAAACGCTTTTTCAGAAAGCAACAGACACGCCGATTCGAGCGTCGTTTCATAATCCCTAGCATTCAATGCTGCGATAACCGAGGAGTCTCCTCGGGTTTGACAACTGTCCACAGAGTCCAGTGGGCCCAAGGTAATCATGAGTGAGAAACTCTGTCATACAGCAATTGCGTGCAAGGCAAAAGCCTCCGATGGAGATATCAGAAGACCTCGAGATAAAAGCCTCCGACAACAAGGTGGGAAGGACTGGAACTGAAACTGGAAGACATGACGAACTAAAAGTCCCCCATGTCTTGGGGGCAAATGATGGGTTCCGATGAAATCGTTAGCCCCGTTAACAGCCAATGGACGGCGAGTAGGTCCAGTGGGCCTCGTGAAAAGCCTGGAAGGCGCAGAGGCCCAGTATGAAGGGTCCCGACTTTAGTGGTCCCGATGTATGAGCTGAATGCTCCCGACAAGAAGCCTCTGAGTAGGCCCCGATATGCCTTAGTAAAGGCCCCGATATGCCTTAGTAAAGGCCCCGATAATAAAGCCCCGTAGAGGCTGGACCTGTCCCGTAGAGACTGAAGGTCCTGGGTGGTGATCTAGAATGAGACAACTCTGGAGTCTCCGACAGGAGTCGGGACTTGTGATCAGAGGATAAAGACCGAGAAACCCGCCTACTAGATAGAGTAGTGGGAGACGGTTAGAGATAAAGATAGATCCCCCGAGATACGCAGGGCGTGCCCGAGATACGCGGAGTACGGGTAAGATACACGGAGCGTGGGGCGAGATATATGGAATCCTAACCGAGATATACGGAATCGTGGCGAGATACACGGAATCATGGGTACAACGGCCAAGTATGGTCACAGGTAGCTGGGCAACTCCTCCCTCTATATAAAGGAGGAGGTTACCCCAGAAAACACATTCTCTCTAATACGCATTGAGATTACTGCTATCACCCCCATTGATCACATACTCATTTAAGCATCGGAGAGGGATTCTGGGTCACCACCCACCTTTTGCAGGATTACGCGGAGCCGAGGAGTCCAGAGCATTCCGTCCAGGACGTAACGGAGCTTCGCACGTGATCCAACAATACCCTTGTTGGAACTGCCGCGCACTGGTTCTTTTCGCTACCATGTGGAAGCGTTACGTCGTGGGCATACCTAAAGGCAAAGTTCATTCAAAGATACATGGGAGAGCGTACACTCCTTAAAGGGCCAAATACGTTGAATGAGGTGACACAACAAAATGATGAGTCGTTAGCAGATTATTATATCCGTTTCAACCTAAACATCTCAGACATTCAGGGAAACATCACCGGAGGAGAAATCGTGCGCGCCTTTATTGCAAATTTAGGCCGAAGAGGATACGCCCTGGCTGAAAAGATGTCAAAGCGCCCAGCTGAGACACTTGAAGAATTGGCGGCAAGGGTAAAAGAATTCGTGGATCTGACCAGATTCAGAGAACAACATAAGGCGAAAGTTAGTGCAGCTCTCGCTAAGGAGAAGCAAACAAAACCCCAACAAGGCCCGCAACAAGCAAGACAATTCCAGCCCCGATGAATGGATTGAGGGAGGGCGCTCGGATGAAGATGATGGAAACGATCGGAAGCCTAATTATATTTCCTGGAAGCTGCAAGAATACAAACAAATGTAATATATAATATAGTAATAAAATATCAAAGGACCACCATGGTGTATAACTTATTTGTATGCATATATAAAAATAAGAACATTGCTTTTCTATCGAATGTGCCTCTGTATATCGATCTCCCCCATTTACATCGACTGACCTAGCTATATATATAGCTATAATATTTGCTAGGGTTTACATAATTTTAGGAAAATCAAATCTTATTGATTTATTCTCTATAATAAATGCTAAATATTTTAATCTAATAAGGAAATAAATATTTCTAATTTATTCTTAATAATAAATACATATAATATACTAATATGTGCTGGAGCAGCCTGGAAACTTCTCGACTTGCTATATTTAGATATTTCCACATTTGGTGTGTCACATGCCATGTGTCACGCGTGTCGCGCCTGGTCCAAAATTTGGTGTTTACAGTGGTGAAGTTTAAGTTTGATGATTCACTGACGCTGCCAGTAAATCCACACGAGTACCTCTTCCAAATTAGTGTAACTAACTCATTGACACATACATACTTAGTTTTATACTTACTTACTAACTAAATTGTTATTAATAAGGGTTTATAGGTCTTTTGGTACCCTATGTTTGCTCACTTTTGGCTTTTGGTACCACATGTTTGATTTTGCCTATTTTTGGTACTATATGTTTTCCAATTGTATACTTTTGGTCTGACCGTTAGTTGACCGTTAGAGTTAACCTTTAAGTAGTCACGTGACTTGCACATGCCTAGCCCCAAATTTTGATTTTGTTCAGTTTAGTCCTCAAATTTTTTGTCCTAACTTTTTTTTAATTTGGCCCTTAAATATTTTCAACCGCACCCTAGGACTAAATTGACCTAGCCATGGTCTAACCCATGCCTAGATCGGACCATGGCTAGGGTCACCGGACCCGGGTGACCCTAACCATGGTCCGACCTAGTCATGGGTGGCTATGTCAATTTACATAGGGTTCAATTGGGTCAATTGAACCCAATTGATAAATTGACCTAGCCATGGTCCGACCCATGGCTAGGTCGGACCATGGTTAGGGTTGCCCGGGTCCGGCGACCCTAGCCATGGGTCGAACCATGGCTAGGTCAATTTAGTCCCAGGGTGCGGTTGAAAATGTTTAAGGGCTAAATTGCAAGAATAAAAAGTTAGGACAAAAAATTTGAGGACTAAATTGAACAAAATAAAAATTTAGGGCTAGGCATGTGCAAGTCACGTGACTACTTAACTGTCAACTCTAACGGTCAACTAACGGTCGGACTAAAAGTATACAATTGGCAAACATATGGTACCAAAAAAAGGCAAAACTAAACATATAGTATCAAAAGCCAAAAGTGGGCAAACATAGGGTACCAAAAGACCTATAAACCCTATTAATAATGCAGGATGATTCATGGTGCATTGGGTGGCAAAGTGCGGTTATGCAATCCAAGGATGGAGATGATATAGCTCTTCTGGGAGGTGCTACTTTACTCCCTAATGTATGCATCAAACTTGCTTCACTACGTACATAAGGTTAATTAAATTATATATGTTGCAGATTTGGCGCTTTCAAATAAGCTAGTTTTATACGATATGGAGAATCAGTCACTTGGATGGGTTGAATACAACTGTAAGTAGTAGTAGTAGTTTCAGACAGTGTTTGTTTAAAAATCTCTCAAGTGAGGTGAGCATATATATTGATATTCATTCATGGGTGGGTGGGTGTAGGTTCTTCAAGCATCAAAGTGAAAGATGAGAGGTCAGGAGCAGTATACAATGTTGGTGCCCACGATTTGAGTTCCGCTTCAACTCTGGTTATTACTGAAACAATACAATTAGGAATCAACTTCTTCATTTTTATCACTGCATTGCTGCTGCACAATGCCCATCTCATCGTCATCGTCTTCTGGTTTGTTTTATTTATAGTTATAAAGAAACAATGGTTAAGAACATAAGAAGGGCCTGAATAATGATCCATGTTAACATGACCTTAAACCGCTCCGGCCACCGCCACCCGGCGACCACCACCCCAGCTCCGGCGACCGCCAGCACAGCTCCGATTGGAACCAAATCGGATCTACCGGCCCCGATTGTCCCGAATCGGAGCCACAAAGCTGTGTTCAGCAAAAGGACATTCCGATGCATTATATAATGGGTAGCTTTCGTCTTGTACGCAACTTCCGTAGAAGACATTACAAACACTTACTGAGGAATTTGAGGAAGTTCCTTCTGATGGATTATCCAAATGGAAGGTATGCCTTAGACTTGGAACAACAAGAGAGTAACCAGCACAAATGGCTACAAGAAACCCACCACAAATGGCAGGATCTGAATGCGTGAGAACCAACCTACTGCAGATGGTAAATTCAATCTAGCTCTAGGGCTTCCAAACGATCCACTTCTACTGTAACTAACCGACGGGCCTCTACACAGATTCTGCATCATCTTAAATGGCCATAGCACCTCAAGTAAGTGATTAACTAGACGCACTTGAGCACACACACCACATTTCCGATTAACTTTGCAGCGTGACGGAAATCAGATCTCCAGTGTTGCAACTTCCTAATTTGAACATCGGAAAACCGAAAAACAACAAACATGATAATTCAGACCCTTAATATTAACATTTGAACATTCAGACCTCTCCCTTTAACATGGGTCATTATTCAGGCCCTTATGTTTTTTAACCCAAGAAACAAAGAGGAAGAATGCAATATTTATTTATATTTTGATGTAGCATAAATTTTGTGCAAAGTGTGAGTCAAGTAATATATATGTTGAGATGATGATACCAGAACAGAAGGTGTATGTATGTATATTTGGTGATGTAGAAAGAGGGTATACGTACAAGTAAAAATAGGAGGAATGTTACAAGGTTGACCTCAAGAACTGTACAACAAAATAGAGGAGTGCCAGAAACAATGCAATCTGGTACACGTCTTGCTGGAAGCTGTTATCCCTTTGGAAGAACTGCATGCCAATTGCCAATTGCCAATGCATCCATCCATCAATTCAAAGACACACTATTTTAATTAATTAATTAATTATTATATTTACTTACTCTGGCTGGATCCCCAGTTGGGTCTTGAAATATGTCTTGGGTGGAGTTGTTGTTTTGGTTTTGATGATTGAAACGAGTGGTCAAGTCCTGAGATAAGTCCTTAGCACCCTCAAGGACAGCATATAGACGACGCGATCCCCAGAAAAATGTCTTACCTAATGTCGATGAAGCTGATAAGTCCCATGATTCTTGATGCTCTATCACTTGACCGCTTATCTGGTTCAACCTGAATTCCGAATCTACCCTAATCAACAATTCTGCTGCTGCTGCTGCAACTATGGAGGATTTCGGCTTCCCCTTTATCGTCCACCTGATCCTCAGCATACTTGAGCTTAACATCACCATTTCTTGCACCGACTGTATACATATTATTATCATCATCATGTTGCTGCTGCTGCTGCTGCTGCTGCTGCTGCTGCAGCCAGCTATTAATTTACTTTAGTAATAAATAAATATTACTACTTTACTTAATTACCACACTAGGATTGTGGAGAGCACCGGTTATCCAGAGTGGTCTCTTATACTTGTCACGACCCGTGAAACTCCTCAAGGGATCCTGCAGTGCAGAGAAGAGAAGAGCAGTATTTATTATAGGGTTTAGCAGCATTCCCAAAGTAGAAGAGTTATAATTAGCTACCTACCTTGTAGTTGACAAAGGGTGCATATATTCCGAGAGCACGGTTGCCTTGACGAAGCTCTAAGATATCACGCACCAGTTGCCGTGCCGTAGACTCCACAGAAGGGCTGCTTTTGCACTCAAACTCGTTGCATAGTTCCCCAAAATCCAACCCATCAACTATTTTGTTGGCTTCCTCCTCTAAATCATCCACCCCACTATACTCATTATTCTTTCCCACTGCAAAACCAACTCCCACATATATATATAGATTACCACCTCTTACTACCCAACATATTAATTACAACACACATATATATATATATATATATACCTCGAACTAAACAGCGGTGGTGGTCATGATGCAACAGACGACAAGTAGATGACTTGGAAGCCGCTGGGTATCTGCTTAGGAGGAGGAGGCGGCGGCCACCCCATGCTGCAGAGGCAGAGGCAGAAGCAGAAGCAGCAGGAAGGACAAGAAGAGCATACATCTATCTCCAACTCCCATATTACTAATTGCTCACACCAGGAGGAGACTAGTTTTACAATTAAATCCAGGAAACAACAAAAACCTATTATTCTCCCTCCACTTGTTGTTTCTCTGGTTCTGCTGTGCTCCCAGCCTGATTCTAAAGATCAGCTGGGACCCATCCATATCCTCAATATTCATCATTTATTTTCATCCTACACTACTAATACTGACTGTCTGTCTCCCTGCACTTCACATATCCTTCTTAGTCACTCAGTAGTAGTAGTCCTCAACAAAAACAAAAACATAAAAGAGAATAGAATAGAATAGATTGAATTTTTAACAGTTACACCAAACACACGAATCAAATGGAGCAACTCACACAACATGATCAAGCTGCATTCTACAAACAACAAGGACACCACCCACCCACTCACACAAAATTCCCAACCCTACACACTGATTGATGATTGGACCCCAGAGGAGCCAATCAGTTTCCCGGGCGCACTAATACAGCCGACCAACCCGTCTCTCCGCAGCAACTCCCCCAAAATAAATATATTAACCTTTTTTTTTTATTATTATTATTCTCTTCTCTACTGAGAAACATCCATAGAACAAAACTTGTGTAAAACAGCTCTCACCAACACTGACTGACTCAATCAACCAACATGCCTCAAAACCGAGGCAGGTCCAACAGAGTATTTGCACGAGATACTCCTTCCAGCGCA
This sequence comes from Clarkia xantiana subsp. parviflora, assembly GCA_036873135.1. NCBI lineage: Eukaryota > Viridiplantae > Streptophyta > Magnoliopsida > Myrtales > Onagraceae > Clarkia > Clarkia xantiana. Next base: position 23,140,381 of record JAPTYO010000012.1, read on the forward strand.
GACCAATCCTTTTCTTGAGAATCCACCACATCTGCATCTTCCTCTTCTTCTTCTTCATCATCATCTTCTTCTGCACTTTCATCTGCAATGCTTTTTTTAGATACAGTAGTAGTTCCTCCAACTGAAGAATCTACTTGATTATTATTAGTCTCTTTCAATTTGGGCTCGCTGGAGGCGGTATATAAGTCGTTGGAGTCGAGGAAGAGGCAGACCACAGCACAATCATCAACTTTGGAAGTTGGGTATTTGTATCTCCATGTCCTCACAGCAGACTCCACAACGGCTCTTGCTGCAGAGGAACGTGTCGGTGCTGATGATACAATATCCACCACTTCCTTGTTTGTAAGCACATCCCATACCTGTCATCAAATATACATTAGTTAGTGTGTCATGCTTGAAGAACAGCCAGGTCTCGTCATTTCATAGAAAGTAAGGAAGAACCATTTAGTCCTACACAACAACACCCAGTTGAGATTCACTTTACTCACCCCATCTGTAGCCAAGACAACAAATTCGTCCTTATCACTAAGGCTTCTGCAGGATATGTCAGGCACTGAGATTAGGCCATAATCCTTAAGGCAGAAATCTCCAAAGGCCCGAGCCATTGCAAGCCCTGGTGACATATTGTTTGGCAACCAAACTCTTGCAACATCAGGTTCCCCCTGCAGAGCAAACACCCGACCCTTGCATTTCCTAATTCTCTCAGACTCCTCTGTCAGGGGAAATAGTGAACAGCGAAAGTTAGGTTTTTATATTCTAAAGAAAAAATTTCAATTTGAACAGACAGCAATCAATTAGAGATAAACCTGGAAGATTGGGTTTCAGATCAATAGTTAACTGTACAGCAACAAGAGAGCCTTTTTCATCACGTGTACCTAGCACAGCTCTTGAGTCTCCCACATTTCCAAGTACTATATACTTACCCTGTAGCCAACCATAGATATTTAGCTTTAATTGGTCAATCATCAGATACTCAATAAAATTATTATCTCTAAGCCAAAAGAAATTGAGTTTAACCTGCTTAATCAGTGTTACAGCTGTTGTTCCACTACAGAAGCAGTCAATGCTCGGATGCATCCTCAATTCTCGGTCCATGACTTTAAAAGCCTTCAAGAATGACTCTTTCAGCAAACCAAAGATTTCAGGTGGATTTTCAGCTTCTTCACTTGCCAGTACGGAGGCCTTTGGTGTTTCGTTATCAGCAGCAGATAGAAGGGGAGCTTCTTCAGAACCCAAACTAGTGGTAGCCTTCGTGTTCACCTCTTTACCAATATCTTCGCCATTAACAACCACTTTCCAATGAGCACTTAACTTCAGTGGAAGTGAATCTCTGACTCTCTTGGCAACCAAATGACCATATGGACCATGTCCATCAAACACACCACAAAAAACTGTGTCTTTCCGTGAGCTAAAATTCTGAGAAGTTAAAAAAAATAAAAAATATCACACAATAATCTCAAAAAAATCAAACCAACAAAATGAAGAGTTCTAGTCAGGGTTTCTTTTTCTTCTCCTGCTAAGACCTAATTGTGGTGAATTGTACGCAGCAGCAAGGGCATATTAGCGCGGTACATGCATCATACTTCATAACTTTTCCTAATTCCTATAACACTCTAGCTAATCAGATCATACCTTCAAATTGTTTCACACAAGTTATATGAACAAAGTAGCTAATAAGATGCCACTGTACATCACATAGAAGATGACACGAATGCCTCCTTCAGTAACAAGGATGAATAGCTTATCATCTTGAAAAATAATCAATAATCAAACAAAAAAAAATCCCTGTTACAAAACCACACGTATATCTTTCACAGCAACATTAACATTTAACATTTTTGCATTGAAAGTCAGAACATGCCAATTGATGTTCTGGATTTAAAACGCAATACCTACCAAAGAGAAAGCAAACTAACCTCCCAAACAATCATGGCGTCCTGATTTGTCCCTTTCTTTCCCTGTTGAGTGAACAAGGATGCAATCTCGGTGGATTCATTGGAGAAGAACCTCCCAGGGACCTTATGCAGCGCCTCATCCCTCCAATAGTTAGTTTTCTTTGAGGTCTTCTTCCTTTGAAAACCAGAGGCAGCAGATGTGGGTGAACCAGGGACTGGGGTCCTGCCCTCTAAAGAGAAGCAGGACCCCATCCTAAGGGCCCTGATAACTTCTAAAAAGCACTCCAGTCCAACTGAACAGGTGTTCCCTCTATTTTCTGAAGGCGGATCCGTCAGAAAGGGTTGATGGAATCCCGACAATTCTCAATTTTCCAGGTACAAATGAAGAAGTTTGTGCTTCACTTCACAGTGTTGGAGACCTGTGGAAGGATGATAGAGGTGATTTATAATTCATGCACTTATAATAAATATTAATGGAAAGAAAGTAAAGTGCTATCTATTCTAGCTCAGGCATTCCATAAGCAAGGAGGTAAATCACTTGGACAAGGAGAGAGTTATTTTTCAAATACAAAAGAAGTTGATTTATGTAGATAATTCCGGCGATGGCGATGCGCCAGACAGATTCAATTTTAAAGGGTTGGTAGCTAAATGACCATCTTAGTTTCCCATGAAGAAAGTTAGCTGGCACAAGCTAATGAAGAAGAGATCCAAATGGCATGGAGTTCCAATCTCTAGTCTAAGCAGCTCACTCACACCATTCGCATTGTCAGACCACATCAGGCGCCAATATTATCGAAAGGATCTACAGTTACCAAGAAAAGTGTAACCAGGGAAATAATTATGGAGCTTGTCTACCCTATGCAGAGGAAAGATGGTTTCCAGATAAGATTTGTTAGTGAAGCAAATGGAAAAGATGTTTGATCCCAATCCATGTATGTACATAGATAGATAGATAAATTGAGAAGGTGAAATTAATACGAAGAAACTTACAGGTTTCATAGAGCACAGATCCAAGAAGAAGATGGGAAGTGAGAATCTGGGGTGACAAAATGAATCAGGATGAGAGTAGTATTGGCATATCCCCTAAGCTTGTGAATTTCTTCGATTTACAAGAATGAGTGGAGAGGTACGCCTAGGGAGAAGAAGATGTAGATATATTATAAGATGGAGAAGACGAGAGAATAGAATAGAAAAGAAGAGGGGGATCTGATCTGCTCTGCTCTGCACCACCAAAACGCAAAGAATCGGAACGAAAACGCGTTTCGATGGTAGGGAGGATAGAGAGAGAGAGAAAGGACAATTTGTCTGTCACTATCGGAGCCCGGGGTCGGATATGAATGCAGCTTCTGTTAATAAGGCCGGGCCGCCGAGGATCAAGTCCTACATTATTATATTATCATTCATTTACATATTACTATTCAAACTCTTATGTATTTTCTAAAATTATCTACTTCAACTTTTAATTCCATATACTAAATTACTACATTTTTTCCAAATTAGATGGAAATAAATATTTATCTTCCACATAATGTGTTACGTTTTTTTCTCAGTTAATTAGATTAATTTTGGATATTGATGCAATGAAACCTTTAAAGAATACTTAATTGGGCATTCACACAATTTGTTTAAAATCTGCAAATCATAAATCCAATTTCAACACAAATAATGGAATTTTATAATGAAGATGATATCTAAATTTATGATGAATTATTATCACAAAAAAAATCTCACATGACTGACAAATGCTATAATTGAAAATCCGGGTAGCGGATTTTTTAAATAAATAAAAAAAGAGTCGAAGGGTGATTTTTATATTAGTCAAATTTGGTTATTAACTATTTTTTTTTCCCGGGTGATCTAGGTGGCCCCCATTAGGAGGGCAGCACCCGTAGCATGCTTGCTCCAATCTAGACTAATCCCCACTCGCATCGGGTCAGCCCTTAAGGAGTAAGGTGCTGGCCATGAATATTTTTCAATTCCTAAGCAGGCGAAAGATATGCCGTTTTTGTCCCGAACTAGTAAATGGGTACACTTAGCGCCCAACTATGAAAGAAAGAGTTTGATCTCTAAGGTCCTACCCTTTTAATGCAAAAGAAAAGACCTAGCAAATTTGAAGAGAGAACAATCGATTTGACTAGTTAATAAAGAGGTGTGTGTAACTGTCAGAAATTTTGTTGATTCAATTTGATTGATGAAGACTAAATATATTCACATCAGATCCACATGCATAATAATATATTATATGCTGAATCACATGGAAGAAAAGAATAATAATGTATGCTCTCCATCCATTTTTTTGGTTGCATGTTCATGTTTATGGATATCATTAAGGTGAGTTTAGCCAAATGTGCATAATTGTTACTAAGAGCGTCACATCTCTTAATGTGTTGCTGCAGATAGTAAATAATATTATTACAAAATTTAAATTTACAAATGTTTATTTAAATTAATTTTTTTTTTTTATGCTCTTATGAATATACATACTTTTTATTTCTGATAACGGTAGATTTCAATTTTTAGAGTTTAGATAACTTATTATTTTTTATAATTAATAAATTTAATGTTTTTTTAAAAAAAAACTATTAAATTGTCTAATTCTTAATTGTTATATAAATAGTAATTAACATTGATATGGGAAGATTTTAATTTTTGAGATGTTGTATTTGTATACAACTTATTTATTTATAAAGAATAAATGTTAATGTTTTTAAAATTTTGGTAAATTTGGCTAATTAGTAATTTTATACAAACAGTAATTTACATTGGTATATGTATATTTCAATTTTGAGATGTTGTATTTAGAAAACTTATTAGTTTTATAAATATTAAATGTTAATATTTTCAAAAATTCTGTTAAATTTGGTGAGTTTATGCTTTTTATACAAATAGTAAATAGATATGGGTTCATTTCAATTTTGAGATGTTGTATTTATAGACAACTTATTAGTTTTATAAATAATAAATGTTATTTTTTTAGTATATGTTAAATTTGGCGAAATTATATTTTTTTTATACAAATAGTAACTTACATTGATATGTGTACATTTCAATTTTGAGATGTTGTATTTGTAGAGTGTACTTTTGTATCCTGAACCAAGGATCAACGAATAAGCTAACATTTGCCCCCATAAAAAGAAACACTAATCTGTACGCCCCTCTCATACGTTATAGCAGTACATCCCTTCAATTCATCGATAGCCACCATGAGTTTGTCTCTAATTTTACCAAGAAACAAATGACTTGAAATCTCATCTTCGGTAGATTTCTTATGATCAACCCAATAAGTAGTCATCTTAGAGAATGTTTCTTCAAGTAATGCGGTCACAGGTGATGGATATACGTCCAATTTGAACCCGTTGACTTCCGAACCGTTGTATTTTTATCGTCCCATTTATGATTGCAAATCGAAACTTCAACCCGGACACTTCGCGAGAACATCGACGGCTCGGACGGGGCCGAAGCGCCCGTCCGGCCGAGACGGACTCACCTAGGTGAGGTTGGGTGGCCACACCCGACCTCCCCTAGGGGAGATCGGGTGGACCAACCCGATCTCTCCTAGGAGAGATCGGGTCGGCCAACCCGATCCCTCCTAGGAGGGATGGGGTTGGCCAACCCCACCCTCCCTAGGAGGGGTTGGGTGCCCTCACCCAACCCCTACCCTTGGAGGTCGGATTTCTCCCCCCCAAGGGCCCCGACACCACCTTCGGACTCCCATGCTCGGCCCACTCCGCCTACCTCCTCCGAATCCTAAGGTCTTAATTATGCGCTTAGAGGTTAATTAATTGTGTTTAAAGGCTAACGATGTCATTAAGCCACCTTAATGACACCGTTGCCTATAAATACCCCACCTTCACAACTCATTTGATCATCTTGGCCATTTGGACATTTTAGCTCTGACATCTCTCTAGCTTTATCTCTCTAGAAGAATACTGACTTAGGCATCGGAGAGGGTTCACCAGGCACCACCCCCCCTCCGTGTCTGGTATTGCCCCTTCTGCAGGGTAGAAGGAGAGAAGAAGCAAAGGAAGGAAGGAAGGAAAGAAGAAGATAGGCTAAGACAGAGCGACTCAGAAACACCGGATCGCACACATCCCCCGTAAGGAGTGAGATCAAAGCCGACCCCCCGTTGACCTAGATCTCATAACTTAACACTTGGCGCCGTCTGTGGGCTTCGGACAGAAAGCCTAACTATCACTAGCAAGATGGCAAGCGTATATGTCATCCATGGAGGTTACGGAGCTGGAGGAGAGTCAGCAAATGCTAGAGAAGCGTACATGGCACAGTTAGAGGACCATGAACCAAAGGGTGAACAAGTAGAAGAAAAGAGGGAAGATGTAATACAATTTTCAAGAAGTGACATGGTGTTACCAGACAACAAGGATGCCCTAGTCATAACAATGAGGATCACTGATATGGACATTGGAAGAATCCTAGTAGACAATGGAAGCTCACCCAACATCATTAGCAAGAAAGTCCTCAACATACTAGGAGTAAGACCAAGCAGTATAAGACAGGTTCACTCCCCCTTGGTGGGATTTTCAGGAGAGACAACATACCCACTGGGGGCAGTCACACTACCTGTGACATTGGGCACAGGTCAGAGACAGCTAAAGATTGATATCCCTTTCTTCATCACAGAAGAAATGGAGGAGTACAATGGAGTCCTGGGTACCACTACAATAAATAAGTGGGGTATGGTACCATCAACGCTATATCAGAAAATGAAATTCCCCACAGACCAATGGATAGGGGAAGTAAAGGGTAACCAGAAGGTAGCAAGGAAATGTGCAAGGATCGCACTAAGCAAGAAGAAAAAAACAAGAGAGGTCCTACTAGTAGATGAGGACCCAAGGGAAGATCATGGAAGACCAGCCCCCATGGAGGAACTAAAAGAGATACTCATAGAAGAGCCCGATAGGAAGGCCAAAATCGGGACCGCCTTATCTCAGGAAGAGGAAAATCACTTAGTAGCTTTACTAAGGGAATACAAGGATCTGTTCGCCTGGTCACCAAGCGATATGCCAGGAATATCAGAAGAAGTAATCTCACACAAGCTCAACATAGACGCGGCAACGCGACCAATAACACAAAAGGTAAGGCCAATGGGAGGAAGCAAAAAGATAGCTATCCAGGAGGAAGTGGAAAAGCTATTGAAGGCAAATTTCATCAAGGAGATCAGATTTCAAACATGGGTGGCAAACCCAGTACTGGTAAAGAAGGCAGGAGGAAGTTGGAGAATGTGCATCGATTATCGCGACCTAAACAAAGCATGCCCTAAGGACTCATACCCACTACCAAGAATAGATCAGTTAGTGGATGCAACATCAGGTCACCAACTAATGAGCTTCATGGATGCATACTCAGGATATAACCAGATAAAAATGGCCCCTGAGGACGCCCCTCACACAGCATTCTACGCTGATAGCGAGATATACCATTACACGGTGATGCCTTTCGGACTCATAAATGCTGGAGCGACATACCAAAGAATGGTCAACAAAATCTTTGGGGACATGATAGGGAAGACAATGGAAGCATATGTGGACGACATGATAGTCAAATCTAAAGAGAAGAAGGACCATGTGGAGAACCTCCGCTCAACGTTTGAAAGGATGAGGCAATACCAAGTCCGTCTAAACCCGAAAAAATGCGCATTTGGGGTACAATCAGGAAAGTTCCTAGGCTTTATGGTAAGCCAGCGAGGCATAGAGGTAAACCCCGAAAAACTTCAAGCAATTGAAGAAATGCAGTCTCCTACGAAGCACAAAGAGGTTCAACGACTGAACGGGAGGTTGGCAGCCCTTAACAGATTCCTATCAAAAATAGGAGACAAGGCATTACCCTTCTTTGAGGTACTAAGAGCAAACAAGAAATTTGAATGGACACCGAGATGTGAGGAAGCCTTCCAGCAACTCAAGCAACATCTAAAGACACTACCACCCCTAGCAAAGCCTACACCAGGGGAGCCCCTCTACCTCTACATCTCCGTGAGCAACGTGGCAGTAAGCTCAGTGCTAATTAAAGAGGAAAATGCTGCACAATTGCCAGTATACTTTGTAAGCAAAACATTGGCAAAGTATGAGATCAACTACTTGCCAATAGAAAAGTACCTCTATGCACTGATCATATCAGCGAGAAAGTTGAGACCGTATTTTCATGGGCATGAAGTAACAGTCCTCACAGACCAACCATTGAAACACCTCCTACAAAGACCAGACACATCGGGAAGACTGACCAAATGGGCAATTGAGCTAAGTGAGTTTCGCATCCATTTTGCCCCAAGAACAGCCATAAAAGGGTCAGGCTCTAGCAGATTTTATTGCAGAATTCACGGGAATCAATCCAGACGAAGACTTGGGAGAAGTCAAAACTACATGCGAGGCAAGTAGTAGTCAGGAGAAACAACCAGAAGAATTATGGGAGATGCACACGGATGGGTCGTCCAACGGAGGAGGTTCAGGTGCAGGCCTCTTACTATACCCACCAAACAGCGATACACCTATGCGTTATGCCATGGCACTCACCTTTAAGGCAACAAACAATGAGGCTGAATACGAAGCACTTATAACCGGCCTGAGAATAGCCAAGGGAGTAGGGGCAAGGCATTTAAGGGTCAAGTGTGATTCTCAACTAGTTGTCAATCAAGTGAAAGGAATCTACACTGCAAAGTCCGAAAACATGCAGAAATACTTACAGCAAGCCAAGGACTTGATAAAGAGCTTCCAAAGCTTCGACATTGAGTCAGTCCCAAGAGAACAAAACCAAGAGGAAGACGCCTTAAGTAAACTAGCCTTAGGGGCAGAAGCAGGCAAAGAGGTTCACTTCATAGAGCAAAGAATGCACTCAGTGATAGAACAAATGGAGGTTCTAACAATAGATGAGGCAGAAGTCTGGATGACACCAATGCGACAATACATCATGGAAGGAAAGCTCCCAAAAGATAAGGTCGAAGCAGTCAAGATCGAAAGGATGGCTAGGAATTACGCAGTGATGGACAATGAACTCTACAAGAAAGGATACTCCACACCTTTCCTCAAATGCATAGCATACCCAGAAACAGAGAGAGTGCTTGCAGAACTCCATGAGGGAGATGCGGGGTGCCATGAAGGAGCACGGTCAATAAGCCGAAAGGTCTACAACCTAGGATACTATTGGCCATCAATGAGCAAAGAAGTAGCAGACTTGGTACAAAAATGTGATCACTGCCAAAGGTACTCTAGAAATATAACAGCCCCACCAGCAAAGCTAAGCTCCATCTCAGGAGCCTGGCCTTTCGCGCAATGGGGGATTGATTTGATAGGCCCCCTACCGAAAACAAAAGGTCAGAAGACTTGCATAATCGTTGCAATAGACTACTTCTCCAAGTGGATAGAAGCAAAGGCAATGGGGAAGACAACAGACGACCAAGTTGTCAATTTCATCCAATCTCACATTGTCTCAAGGTACGGGGTGCCAAGAGCAATAATAAGTGACAATGGCCCACAATTCAAGAGCAAGAAACTGCAGTGGTATTGCGAAAGACTGAACATAGACCACCGTTTCGCATCAGTGAAACACCCTCAGACAAACGGACAGGTAGAATCGGCAAACAAAATAGTGCTAGATGGCCTAAAGAAACGACTCCACGCCACCAAGGGAAGTTGGGTAGATGAGTTGGAAAATGTTCTATGGGCAGTGCGGACAACACCAAAGATATCCACAGGAGAAACACCATTTGGTCTAGTGTACGGAACTGAAGCGGTGGCACCAGCAGAAATAGCTGTACAATCACTGAGGACCAAGTACTTTGAGGAGCATGAGAACAACAAAGCAAGGCTTTTAGATTTAGACATGGTGGAGGATAAAAGATGGAATTCAGAAGAAGCACAGACGCGAATGCGCCTTGTCTCAGCAAGATACTACAACCGCCAAGTCAAGGAGAGACAATTCCATGTAGGGGAACTGGTACTAAGAAGGAATGAGTTCTCACACTTAGACCAAGTCAGAAAATTATCTCCGAAGTGGGAAGGACCATACAAGATAGCCTCAGTTCCCTACATAAACGCTTACCGCCTCGAAGATGGGGAGGGGTATATCTCCACAAACACCTTCAGTGGAGAGCACCTAAAGAAGTACTACGTATAGGAAGAAAGCACAAGCAAAAGACCATATCCTTAGTTTCATATTTCACATTTTGCATGTTTTAGCTTTACAAGCTTTTCAAAAACAACCCTTGAGAAGGAGAACTCACGAAGTTACTCCAACTCTACAACTATCTTTCATTTCCTACAAAGGATGTCTTGGTGCACCAAGGCATCCCGAGTGTACAAAAACATGAATGCTCCTAAGGGAGTAGTAGTTACTCAAAAGTATTTTCCAGTGAATGTAGTGGTATAATCACGAAGTTATCCTTACACAGATATGACTTCAAGTCAATGACAGGTTCGACGCCCCCAAGAGCGTATCTTGAGAGTAGTTATTATACTACGACCTTCGACGCACCAAGAGCGTATCTTGAGAGTAGTTTCCAAAAACTACGACATTCGACGCCCCCAAGAGCGTATCTTGAGAGTAGTGTTCATACTACGACCTTCGACGCCCCCAAGAGCGTATCTTGAGAGTAGTTATTATACTACGACCTTCGACGCACCAAGAGCGTATCTTGAGAGTAGTTTCCAAAAACTACGAACTTCGACGCCCCCAAGAGCGTATCTTGAGAGTAGTGTTCATACTACAACCTTTGACGCCCCCAAGAGCGTATCCTGAGAGTAGTTATTACACTACGACTTCGACGCACCAAGAGCGTATCTTGAGAGTGGTTTCCAAAAACTACGAATTCGACGCCCCCAGGAGCGTATCTTGAGGTAGATTTGCAACCTACCAGATTCGACGCCCCCAAGAGCGTATCTTGAGGTAGAAAAAACACTACCAGTTCGACGCCCCCAAGAGCGTATCTTGAGGTAGACTTCAAACTACCAGTTCGACGCCTACCAGGAGCGTATCTTTGGTCTAACCTGAGCCCTCCGGGAGCCTATCCTGTGAAACGTTAAGTGCCGTCCGAGAGCCTGTCTCGTGAACAGATTTTGACGCCCGTCAAGAACGTATCGGTGGACTAACCTGTGCCCTCCGGGAGCCTATCCTGTGAAACGTTAAGTGCCGTCCGAGAGCCTGTCTCGTGAACAGATTTCGACGCCCACCAAGAGCGTATCTTTGGTCTAACAGTACAACGTATACCGTGTAAGGGGTATCAGAAGAGATCATCATACCATGCTCAGAAGGATACCATGAGAAAGAAATTTCTAAGTAAAGTAAGGTGAAGAACAAGTAATGTTTTTTCTTTATGAAATGGCAGGTATGACATGAAGGAAAACGCGAAAGAAGGATAAGTAAAGGAAACACACCAAGGGAAGAGTCCATAATCAAAGAGCCATACACAAGGCATAGGGAGACATCATGAGAAGAGATACAAGCACACGGCCATGTACCCAAAGAGTAGAGACAAGTGTGTCAGACAAAGATGGCAACACTAAGAAATGTGGAGTTTTAAACCCTAAAGACAACCACAACTCACAAACACACGAAACTACCACAAGAAATAGGGGTACTATTCCCTCATCTTCGCAATATGCTTAATAGCAAAGTCTGACAAATCACCAAGTCGAGAGAAAGGAAAGTCAGGAGCAATCACGTAAATACGCTCAAGAATCTCCTTCAAGGAAATACGTTTCGCCACAGAGCAGCGAACGTCGATAGCAGCCTGATAAGCAGAGGAGGCCTTATACTCAGCAATGGCACACTCCCTCGCCTCCATACGAAACACTTCCTCTAGAGAGACTAACTCAGCAGCCCGGAGTGTCTCATCACAATAAGACCTCTGTTTTAACGCCTCAACCTCTTCATTGAGAAGAGCAATGCGACCCTCCAAGTCTCGACACCGCAAATCAGTGATGCGACTATGCTCCAAACAGCTAATAAGACTGGAGTTAAGGGAGACACAAATGTCCTCGTACACCTTCCTCTCCTCAGCAAGATCAATAGCAAGGGTGGATAAATTAACAAGGTCGGCCATACCCTGCAACACAAACAAGAGATGAGACGGATAACGCACGGAGAAGAAGTATGCTAAATGATAAAACGGTTAATAACATTACAGGAGCATAGCGAGCCAACACATCACGAGCCAATTCATAAGTTGCCTCCGACCCTTTGGACAGGGACACACGATCAGCAGGAGGAACAGCAGACTGCAGAACACGAACTCCAACCTCAGGAGTTTGCAAAGAAGACTGATTGTCAAAACGAGCCCCACGCCCATAATAAGGCGCCCACTCAGACCCAACAATTCCATCAACAGGTGGACGAGACAGCTCCTTCCGACTCAGACGCGGAAGACGAAGTCTACCTATAACAAAGCACAGAGTAAACACCAATGTACACTAAGGAAACTCAGATGCTCAAGGACTCACCAAACAAGGAAGAAGGAAAAGATGGCTCCCGGACCTTCGATTGGGGGGCATCAATATAGAAAGAAGATGGCACCCTAACGTCACCACCCTTACCTCCAGTTAGAGGACACCTCCCCGCACCATAGAAAACCGATCTTTTGGCAATCGAAGGCCCGGTCCCAGAATTAACCACTCCCACACGTACTGGCCTCTTACTCCTCATCAATCACCGGAGAGTTCTGCTGACCGGAAAAAAACACAGGCTTAACCTAAAGAAAGCAGAAAGCGAACAATGGACAAGAAATACAAACTCATTCCCATAAAAAGGCGGACACAAGGTCAAAAGACAAGAATAGAAAGACGACAAGAAAGACCCCACCAGCCAACAGGCAGAGGCAGGGGGGCAGGGGGAGATAGTAATAACCCCCAACAGAGGGAGACCCCACCAGCCAACGGGCAGAGGCAGGGGGGCAGGGGGAGATAGTAATAACCCCCAGCATAAGGAGAGAGACCCCACTGGCCAACTAGCAGAGACAGGGGGCAAAAGGAGATAATTATAATCCCAATATGGAGGACTTCGCCCGCCAGTAAGCGGAAACATGAAGGTAAAAAGATAGAAAAATGCTAAATCAAATAGGACTACATTACCATGAAGACATACAAATCAAGAACGAGACAAGTAAGGAAACGATTGAAGGAGAAGCAAAGTTAGATCCCTCAAAGGCAATGCTTACACAAAAAGAGAAAACACGTACCTCAATACGACACGCGCCCCGAGAAACAAGCCTGACCAGAAATCCCACCGCCAAAAAGAAAAGAAGGGAAAAGGACAATGAGAATGAGGTAATCACTTCCCCTTTTATAGTACAAAGGGTTAGGGTTTTTCAAAGTCGCCAAATCAACACCGTTGATTTTTAGAAAGGAAAATTTTAAGGGACAGATTTAAAAACTAGTTCCTGTTAACCACGGTTGAACTCACACTCACCCTAGTTAACATCCTATAGATTTATTTTCTAGTATCCCATACTTAGGAAAATTTTTGGCCAAAATTAATTTTTCCTCACTTAGATGGAATCCCGGCACGAAATTGAAGCATAAGTTATTTAGTTGCATTCATATCACACCCCTGTGCAAGTGTGTATTTTCTGAGTAGGCACCTGTAGCAGAGATAAGTTTATTACTCCCACCTCAGACGGACGCGTGCCTAGGCACACGTCCGTGCTACTCTGACGTTTACAATTCCTCTATCTCATTAGACAGGGGGCAGAGTCAGAGGCACGCATCCATGGGTAAGCAAGCATTCAGACAAAGAAGGTAAAACCCCGGTTTCAAATTGCGCGTGTCATACCATCCTAAAATAGAGTCAATCAAGGGTTAGGCCATTGGTTGACTCGGGGGCATGTGATGGATATACGCCCAATTTGAACCCGTTGACTTCCGAACCGTTGTATTTTTATCGTCCCATTTATGATTGCAAATCGAAACTTCAACCCGGACACTTCGCGAGAACATCGACGGCTCGGACGGGGCCGAAGCGCCCGTCCGGCCGAGACGGACTCACCTAGGTGAGGTTGGGTGGCCACACCCGACCTCCCCTAGGGGAGATCGGGTCAGCCGACCCGATCTCCCCTAGGGGAGATCGGGTCGGCCAACCCGATTTCTCCTAGGAGGGATGGGGTTGGCCAACCCCACCCTCCCTAGGAGGGGTTGGGTGCCCTCACCCAACCCCTACCCTTGGAGGTCGGATTTCTCCCCCCCAAGGGCCCCGACACCACCTTCGGACTCCCATGCTCGGCCCACTCCGCCTACCTCCTCCGAATCCTAAGGTCTTAATTATGCGCTTAGAGGTTAATTAATTGTGTTTAAAGGCTAACGATGTCATTAAGCCACCTTAATGACACCGTTGCCTATAAATACCCCACCTTCACAACTCATTTGATCATCTTGGCCATTTGGACATTTTAGCTCTGACATCTCTCTAGCTTTATCTCTCTAGAAGAATACTGACTTAGGCATCGGAGAGGGTTCACCAGGCACCACCCCCCCCCCCTCCGTGTCTGGTATTGCCCCTTCTGCAGGGTAGAAGGAGAGAAGAAGCAAAGGAAGGAAGGAAGGAAAGAAGAAGATAGGCTAAGACAGAGCGACTCAGAAACACCGGATCGCACACATCCCCCGTAAGGAGTGAGATCAAAGCCGACCCCCCGTTGACCTAGATCTCATAACTTAACAACAGGTGATTGAAGAGCATCTTTTAGTACTTTTTTCAAGACCTCTAAATGACTTGTTGTCAATACACCATATATCCAACCCCCGTCGAAGGCTAGTGACCAAGTACTAAAGTCACCACACCGGTCTATAAAGCATGTGTACTTGCCCCCATTTTCTCCTCTCCATTATGCAACATCAAGAAGAAATTTCTCCTTGTTTGTCGTCCAAATCATTTCTTGGAATTTTTCCTTCAACTTTTTACTCTTGAAATGACTGTTGAAGTTTCTTGCTAAATGACGGGCACACCACCTGTGTAGACCGTGCGGAGCTGGAAACACATCACAAACAACATTCAATATACTGTTAGATTACGGGGAGTAATCACTACGTATACTATAAACATGGTACATTCTAGTAATCAATATTACGCAGCGTAAGGTTCACACATACCTCAAAGTAGATCCGTAGTCCCAAGATCCTGCAGCAGGGAGTTCATGGTTCACCGGACGGCACCCGTAGAGGTTCTTGTTAAGGAAGTCCTACGCGGTATAGTCTCCACAGCAAAGCCTCTGATCGATTCTTGGCAGGGACAGATCTCCGGAGTGTTTGCTCGAAAGAAAATTGGCACACCCTTGGTGTTAGGAGTGGTTCGGCCGAGCTATGTGGTTATGGGGAGGAGGGTTTTCTCTTAAATCACCACAAGGGAGGAATATGATTAACCCTAATAAAACCCCTAACACCCCATATATATAGGAGGAGCAAAGTGGACAAAAGTCCACTTTGCCCCCTACATATTTCAGTCAGCCCCTATAGTATAAGGGACGCCCAATTTTGGGCCTCTCATGTCAATTGGGATTTGGGTCTGGCCCAATGTCCTAATGTGACATTTACCCAATTGTCTTAGGTAACATATACATATAATGGGCTTCCATTTACGGCGCCCATCACCATATGCTTACAGCTCCCACTCGCCGGAATGGGAGGGTGCCTGTTAATTATTGTTGTCCAAATCTGCATAAACATTTCACTCCTTCGATCTTTCCCTTGCTTCCGAATAGTTCATACGAGGTTTACCGTGCGATCGGCGAACACGACGGGCATCGTGCTACTCATCTGTTAGGAGTATCGTAGCGCCCGCAAAACGTTGATTCCGTTTCTTCAATCAACCTGTTATAAACAATATAGTGTCGCGTTGTATTCTAGGTCAACTGTTAATTCTCCATTTGCCTAGTTTCCACATAGGAACACTTCTCCAAGGCAACCGTACAAGTATTCACAACCTTCAACTAATATCTGGTTGGTGGTCACCTAGTGAATACAAGAGTCGGTGAATTACAGGTGAACTTGACCATCCCCATCGCTCATATTCTTAGTCAAACCCAACCGGTTTCCAAAGACGTGGTCACTGGGCCTTTTTGTTCAGCACTACGCTCGTACGCCGGGAAGCGAAAATTGAGCCCGACCTTAGATATGAGTTCTGAGTCCGTGAGGATACTTCGGCTGCCTCTTCATAAGGCTCCCGGGATCAATCACTCGCTCGAGATGAAGAAGTTTACGCCCGTTTGAATCACGAGGATTCCTATCTAACACAACCGAGTTGTGACCCCGTGGTCGAACATGGCACGCGTAGTATGAAGCACGCGTCGATAGCATACCTAAACTTTTAAGTTGACAGGAATGGGATATTTCAATCATGCTATCGCAGATTTTCATATGGCCCAGAATGTGGTTTAATGACGAACTGAGTTCATCACGGCGATTTGCAAAATGAAGATCATGTTGAGTTACTTCGAAACTAGATAATCGTCTTGCGTAATCAGGTTTATCCCCTTGATTCTTAGCCAGTCTTGCTTGGTAGAGGCCTCCCTCCACCGCAAGACGACTGTACATGTGTGACGAGGTAAGGCCTACATTCGACATAGTTTGGCAGAGGATTGCGTCCTCCTAAGACTTAGTTTATAGACCGTAAATTTGATGTATTCAAACAATATGTCGTCGATGGATCATAAACTCGATTGCAATTCTCTCGTTTATTAAAAAAGTTAACTTTTAATTATCAAAATGTTATCACAGATACATGCCACTTTTAAACCCTACACTATCCAAGCAGTTTTACTTTCTTTTCGAATGTCTCCCTACGTAGTGGTTTAGTTAATTGGTCCGCAACCATGTTATCAGTGGACAAGTATTCCAAAGTGATTGTATTGTCTTCTACCATAGATTTAGCATAAAAATATTTCACATCAATGTGTTTAGTCCTACTATGGTACCTTGGATTCTTAACTACCGCAATAGCTGACTGTCAGATTATACCACGACGGGTTTACTCCCGTCTTTGACATCAAGCAGTGCAGTAAGAAGCCTTTTCAGCCAGACCGCATCCTGTGCGTTTTTGGAGAGAGCAACGAATTCCGATTCCATTGTAGAAAGCGACATATGTTTGCTTCTTGCTCGTCTATGAAATGACGACATTAGTATGGAGAAAGACTCCTCCTGTGGTGGACTTACGATCATCCGGATTGCCACCATGGTCGGCGTCACTGTAACCGGTCAATTCTAACTTCATGCCCTCATAGCACAATGCGTAGTCGGCAGTATCTTTCAGATAACGAATAATTCGTTTTACAGCCTTTAAATGCTGATAGCCAGGATATGATTGGAATCGTGCTACTAGGCCCACGACGTAACAGATGTCCGGACGGGTGCATTGCATGGCGTACATGAGACTACCGACCATGCTTAAATACTCTGCATCCTTCATCTATTCTCGCGCTACCAGGTTCTTGGGGCCGTCACGTTTTGACTGTGCGCACCCAAATACTACCGGCGTACCCACGAGTTTGGCATCTTGTAATCTGAATCTTCTCAACAGTTTGTTGATATAAGTTTCTTGAGATAGACATAATTTCCGAGTAGCGCGATCTCTAGCAATTTTAATGCCTAAGATGTATGTGGCCTCTCTCATGTCTTTCATTTAAAATACAGATGCCAACCAGAACCTTGACTTGTTTATGAAACTCACGTCGTTTGCGACAATGAGTGTGTCGTCCACGTATAAGGTTAAGATGACATACTTAGACCCGGAGGTCTTATAATACACGCACGGATCCTCGTGAAGATTCACGAATCCGTTTCCTACGATTTCCTCGTGGAATCTGCGGTACCATTGTCGAGACGACTTTTTAAGACCATAAATGGACCTTTGGAGTTTAAAAACTTTACGTTCGTTACCAGGAGTAATAAAATCATCTGGTTGCTCCATGTAGATCTCTTTCTCTAGGTTTCCAAGGAGAAACGCGGTCTTTAACATTTATTCGGTGCAGCTCGAAATCGAGACCTGCGACCAGAACTATAAATGCCCTTAACCATGGTTTTACGCACAGTCGGTGAGTATGTTTCGTCAAAGTCTACTCCGTGAAGTTGGGTATGTCTTTTCGCAAGAAGTCGGGTTTTATACCGCCCGACCTTTCCCATCAGTGGTGGGTCTCCTTTTCAGGACTCACCGTATCCTTATGCCCCTGTAGTTAGCAGTTAAATCAACTGTAGACTATAATGGTTTTTATTTAGGTGATCTCCCTCTTTTATTGTTTTCCTCCATTTCTCCACTTGAGGTCTTTCCAATGCTCGTCAACAGTTGATAGAGTGAGGTTTTCACCGTTCTCGATGGGATACTTCTTAGGAGAATTTCGATGCGTTTGACTTTCGTCTAGGCTTGTTAATCCCATCTTGAGTTTGAACGTTTCTCCCAGTCGGAATAATGCTTCATGTCGGAGCATCACTCCCACTGGGAACAAGAGCAGTGCTTGAACCTTGACCTACAACTTTCCTAGGACGACCTCTCGGTGTCGGGGTTTTACTTCCGAGATGAATTCCTTGATCACTAGGACCTGGAACCAAGTTGGTCGGATCACTCCACTGGGAATAATGGGTAGTATAGGTATTTATGGCATTATTGGATTTTCATCCAGTGGTTCAGCAACATGACTATCAGGTTCAACTTGATTCGTCTCTGCAGCAACAGTGATTTCGTGTGATAAGGTTTATTCCTCAACTGGATTTACTATGCAAATGTTTCCATTATCATTCACCATGTCATTCACTTGAGTTTCCGGTTCAAATCTCCCACTCGATGTAAGTCGGACTTGATTGCCAGTGTCGGACCTAAAATCTGACATATGGCGATTACGTTTTAAAACGTGGATTTTGAAAAGAGTCGCCACTAGTTAATTATAATGCTAACTAGAATCCTAAACTACCTAAGCGAATAATGAGTTAAACGCTTATGTATAAAATCAGTCTACGATTAGAAATTCGAGTTCGGGGGTTCTATTACGAATTAAAAATATAATTTTTAACTACGCCCTTTCGGTACTCAATTCACTTAATTTGCCAATTTCATTATTAATTAAATATAAATCAATTTTGAGCATGCATAACAATAAAATCTATTAATATTAACAATTATCATATACAATTAAATCAATACAAACTAACATGATGGATATACATAATAAACTTTTATCATCTAATTAATCTAAACTAATCAAATTCAAACTATTTATGTCAAATTAAATATACTAATATAACATGTATACAAATAAAAATAATAAAATAGAGGGTGTTGCAACATGTAATTAAACTAGAACTATTGGTATATGACTAAACTAACATCAACATATAGTTATTGTAACATAATAATAAATAAATAAAAACAGAAAATTAATTAATTAATAAATAAATAAGATAAAATAAAATAAAAAAAGGGAATGGAAGGAAAACCACCTGTAGGAGACGCAACAGCAGCCATGGCAGCAGCAACCACGACGGCGGGGCAGCGAATGGTGACAAGCAAAGCTCCGGCGAGATCGACAGCGGCCCGGTCTGAGCAGATCAATGGTCAGACACAGCAGGGATTGTAACGGCTGGGACGGCGCAGGAAACAAGGGTGGGGTGGTTTGGTTCCTGGCGGTGACTCCGGCGTGGCCCTTCGGATGGAGGCGAACAGCAGGAAACCACTGTGGCCGGAGATGGCGGGTCACGGCAGGCGAGGGCTAGGGTGGAGCTCCGGGGAGATCTGGAAGGCGGGTGGCTGACGGGAACCTGAGTAGGGCGGCGCGTCTGGGCTGGGTGAGGTGGCTGCCGGACGTCGGGATGGATCAGCGGGCGACTAGGCAGCGACGTCGCCAGAGCTCCGACAAGGATTTGGCTGACGGGAATTACAGAAACCAAAAGCAAAGAAAACAAAAAAACAAAAACAAAAAACTAAACTTTTTCACTAGAAGAAAAAAATTGCACAGGTTCCAAGATCTGATGTAATATTATTGCTGGTCCCCCTTTTTTACATGTAAAGGAGTCTATTTATAGCTAAACTAGGACCCCCCAAACTAGGAAAATAAAATCTTAAAAATATGCACCATCCAAATTCCGAAAATATACATATATATTTATGTATTTTACCATAAATACACATTATATATTTTCTTAATATTTGACAATAAATAATGCATATACACTATCCTATTTTAAGCCACTCACGACCTTCCATATTTAAATACTTCCTTTTTTAAACGTGATACACATAACATTTTTAATCGTTTATATGTGTTGCGCGTACCAAATTTAGGTATTTACAGTCAGTGTAATCCTGCTCCAGTTTGATCAAGACTACATCTGTTTGAAACTGACCATGCATTGGAAATTCGTCCTCAAGTGATGTAATGTCTCATGTGAGACCACGACACCATTTTCCCAAGCTATAAACAGGTATTTTCTGAGAGCAGTTAACGTACTCTTGGTCCAAGTGTTTAATGCGCAAATTAATGGCGCATGATGATATGATTTTACTCATTATCATCCTTTAGCTTTTATGGCGGCGTGTCTTACCGATTTCATTGGAACACAGTTTTACATATATGTGAATCATCTTTCTTCATCCCATAGGGAACGTCTGATAGATTGACTCTAACATTATGTTTATAAACTATGCTTCTTGAAGTGTGTCATTTGATTTGAATGCCTAGCCTGACTTATCGTTCAAGGCTTATAGAAGGAAAATCGTTTAACCGACTTCATCCTTCTTCGTTTGAAACTTATCTCAGAGATTTTATCCCATCTCCGAACTAAGCATTTTGGGTTTTCACCTTATGCGTCAGTTGATACTTTTACAAGGTCGTGGTAGCTTATTAAGCATACTCTTACCGATGTAAACGTTATCAATAAGTTGTTTCTGAAGGGACGCAAAGGAAAATTCAGCACTTAGTCATTAAAAACACTTCATCATTAAACTCATATTTTGAAATGACGTGTTCCGTCTTTCGAGGTCCACACGCGCATGATGCTATTTACCGAAGTTTAACCCTTGGTTAAATCGTTTTATTTTTGAATTTACTTCAATTTAATCCAATCAGTTTCACACATGATTATCATTACTGATTATTTCATTCAATGGAGTACTAATAATAAAGAAAGAGTTATAAGCAATGCATCAAACAGCAATAAAAGATCGAATAGCCTGAGAAAGATGGGTAATCAATACTTTGTCCAAGAATTTGTCACACGCTCAAAATGAAATGGTTCCTATATTTCAAGGAACATTATTATCATTAAGTATCTTAAACTGAAAATTAAGAAGAGGTTCGTTCAGCAAATAAAGATAAAGTCTTTCATTTAATCTTTATGTTTCCGGGGCAAACTCCTCAGGTCTGTGCTTTTTCTCCTTCTCGGTTCTGTAATCCAAAAAGGGTAAATTGAATTAATTTCGAGAGAGAAGAGTCCAAGAAGAACTTATGAGGTTATCATTATTCTTCAGCACGTACCTTGGGAGGATTGGTACATGCAACATCAAGGTGTCCTTTTACGCCACACCTAAAACACGTTCGAGTTTCCTCTTTACGTGTCTGTTTTGCTTGCCTTTTCTTGCCACCGAATTGCTTGCGTTTGAACTTATTCTGAGGTTTTGGAGCCAAAGATTTGTAAGCCTTAACCTGAAGCCCCTTTCCCTATCTCTTGCGTTTACCCTTTTGCTCAGCTGGATGCGAGGATGCAAGATGCATTTTCGCTCTCGGCTTTTCAGCTTTGAGACAATCCTCTTCCAGCTCGAGATGAACTCGCACTTTCTTGAGGTTCTCGAGTTGAGTGGCATCGGTAAGGTGCATTTTTATGCTGTTCCAAGAGACAATCAAGAATTGGATCACGCATTGGACCTTTTGTTCCTCAGTTAGGATTTCTCCCGCCTCCTTGAGTTCAGCAAGCATGTTAGACATGTGTCTAATATGCTCATTCATTGTGTGCTTGGGATTCATCTTGTATGAGTCTAAACTGATGTTTAACGATCGCTTATGGGCCGTGGTGTAAACACCAAACCCTGCCTTAAGACCATCGCACAGGTCCATGGCAGACTCATAGTGATCATACCCATAGAGTACGTGTTAGCATTTGGGGTCATGGGCAGCCGTAATTGGTAGCCCATTAATTAGGGATCATTAACCTAAGTAATTAGGTATGGGTAACATTAGGGTATTTTGGCAGGCCTAAATCCCATGTGACATGAGAGGCCCAAAATTGGGCCTCCCACCAACACTAGGTCGGCGCCGAACATAAGGAGTAAGGATGTGAGATTTTCCCACCTCCACTCATATATATAGAGGACTAGGGGTGACTTATAAAGTTTTCATTCTCTCTTCCCAAGTGTTGAGATTAAAACTCTCCCCCTAGGCCCCTTAGTGTTTCGGCCGAACCTACACATAGGAGGTGCCTAAATTGCGACGAGCAATTTACTCCAAGTAAGATCCATCATGCGAGAATCGAAGGAGGCTTTGCTGTGAAGATCAAACCGCGTAGGGCTTCCCTAACAGGAACCTCTACTGGGTACCCGTCAGTGGATCGAGAGCTCCTCTCTAAGATCTAAGGCTACAGAAATCATTAAAGGTATGTGCACTTTCTTCCCCTGCGTAATTAGTTACCATGCACGTATCTAGGGTTTCGTTTCTGTAGGATTAGTCACCATAATCCAACAGTGGTATCAAAGCCTGTGTTAGGGAGTTCGTGTTTTTGATAAAATTGATGTTCTTGGATTTTCTTGTTGCTAGGCCGAACCGAAATTTTTTAATCCAGGGTTCAAAGTTTTAAAATTTTTTATTTTAAGGGTAACACCATGTTGGCCGAAATTTTCATGATGTTCTTAGTAAAATTTGATGTTCATGATCTTCAAGAAAAGCAAGACTTTTATCAAATTTAAACTTTGGATGCTTGATCGTGGCAAGATTTGATCATGAAATTTGACCACAAACCCTAATTTGTTGTTAGTTTCGGCCGAACCTACTATAGGAGTTCAATGTGAAATTTTTTATTTCTTAGTCCACAAGTAACCCTATAGTGACCGAAATATTTCAAAAATATTTTATTAAAATCAGCCGATTTTTTTATACCAAAATTAGGACAATATTCACAAGATAATTGTGAGTGTATTTACTATCAATATATCTAGCATATTTTTAGGAATATAGACAATATTGATATATATATATATATATATATATTTATATATATATATCAATATTATATATTGAGGAATATATATTTCATCAATAATATATATTTTCTCAATCTTTAGTCAACTAATCTATATATATATATGTATATATATATATATATATATATATATATATATATATATATATATATATATATATATATATATATATATATATATATATATATATATATATATATATATTAGTTGACTAAAGATTGAGAAAATATATATTATTGATGAAATATATATTCCTAAATATATAATATTGATTGATAATAATATATTCTAGAATATATATATATATATATATATATATATATATTGTTGATTGATTATATATTCATAAATATAGAATCTTGACAATAAATATATATATACATATATATATATATATATAGTTGTGCCGAATTTATATATACATATATATATGTGCAGAAAATTGGACAATATTTATTTATTGATAATTACTTAGATGCCAAGTTAAGTTTTTAGTGGACTTTAAAACCCTACTTGGCCCACAAGTAATTATTCGGACCGAACCCTATGGGTTATGGACCGGTCCAATTTTAGCACATCCGGGTCGGGTCAACCAACCCGGAACACCACGTGGATCGAACCGGGCCGGACGGGTCAAACCGGACCGGACGGGTCATACCGAACCGGTTCGGGTTACGCGGATTAGACCGGAGCGGGTCAAACGCCGGGTTTTCTCAATTGGTCTGGCCCATTCGGGTCGGGTTGGACCGGGGCAACTAATATGGGTCAAATCGACCCGATTTGAGTGTCGAACCGAACCGAATCCTATTTGAAAACCGAACTAGTCCGGCCGAACCGGTCTTAACCGAACCGGACCGGTCTGAACCGGTCTGAACCGATCCGGATTAATCCGAGCTGAATTAATTAATTAAAATAGGATGGTCAAATTTTTAAATCCAAATGTTTTTACTTTATATTACCTACACAGTGCTCAAATGTTTAAGTTATTTGCGCTTTAATTTTTAAATCCAAATGTTTTTTACTTTATATGCCTAGTTTCCATTATAAGGATGGATCTCGGAAATGCATGATTTTGGGACTGAATCATTTAGTGGGCTGAATTGTAATTTTTATTTAATTGATATTATTGCATGATTAGAACTGACGTCTTGACTATGTCAAACTAGCTGGATTATGCATATTGTGGGCTGAGCCCTGGTATTCAATTAATGAGTTGCACACTAGGATAGACATGCTGTGATGGTTGTACTTGCCTAGGATTCATGTCTAGAAGTACGCATGTTTGTATGGTTTGATCACACATGATGCGTATGCATGAATGTTCAGGATGTATTAGCATGTGATAATTTACTTAGAAAGTAGAATTACATATGCTAAGTATGAGTTCCTCGGAACATTAGACGCATGACACGTATACATGAGGTTTGTTTGGTTTCTTGGATGTGATATGCCATGATAATTTACTGGGATAGTAGAATTATATGTGCAAACTATAGTTCCTAGATACATTTTCAAAAGGGCCTTGGTAAAGCCAATATCGGGTGTTTTAAAACCTCTCGTTCCGGTTAAAGCGATTAAACCGTTTAAAAGACTGATCTATTAGAAAGAAGATAGCGGTAATGTGAACTCTTTCACGACCCCCCTTCCTTCGGGCTTTACTGTTGGTCGGTTGGGTTAGATGTCTGAGAGATCATTATTTGATTTCTTCTATCTCATAGATGTCCGATGAATGCAATTTATGTTTCAAAAGGGTTTTGTCTTCCCTCCTATGCAAGATTTTCAATGTTATAGTTTAGATGGCAGATCGAAAGCGTTTCTACATTGAACTTGATGGAAGCAATTATGAAGTATGGGAGACTTACGTCACGAACATCCTCTTTGCTTCAAATGTTGAGGACCAGATAGACTCAACTACAGGGACGGTAAACCCGGGCAAACTCGGTAGTCCAATGTACGACTACAGTAAGGTATCGCAAAGGGATCAAATTGCGCGTTATCTAATCCGTGCAACCCTAGTTAAAGAAGCCGATGAAAGCGACATGAGCGTCAGTGCGTTGGACCTCTGGTGCACCATACGCCTTCGCTACGGCGGATGATTGGTTGCACAAGCAAGAATCCTAATGCTTAGGTATTATGGCAATCTTTGCAGAGACAGATGCGAACTAACCACTGACGATCAAGACAATCAAATAGACATATGGAGGAGGATTCAGAAACTCATGAGAATGTTTCCCCTTTCATGGTTCACAGACAACGATGGGCTCTCATGTCTGAATAACACCATCAGACTTCGATAGAGCTATTCCATAAGCACCATCAAGGATAAAGCACCTCTAACGAATCTGAAACGGAAGATCTTTACGATCATCTCCGTAAGTTGATGGGTAAAACCACCAATAAAAGGTCTAAACGAAATCCGGTGGGACAAACACCGTGATTAAAGCGCGTTTCAGGTACGCCTCGTTTGCCATATAAAGTCGTAAAACACTTTACTTGAAACACAACGTCTGAAAAAATTCATTTGTGAATTATTTTCAGGTTCTGTGATCGAGATGGCAAAGGACTCAATGTCTATTGATTCTTTAATTCTTGCGACTGTACTGTTTAGTTGTAAAGTTTTACTTGTTCGATAGAGTTGTTGAATTATTCGTTAATAAAATTCGTATTTATTGAATCAAAGTAATTGTTATTCGAATAAAAATACAATTTACTTATCAGTTGTCGTCCCGGTCAAAGGGAATGATCCGAACGATAATCTAAGTCTACCGACTTAAAACCAAAGTTATTCGATCCGATCGGATAAAACAACAACGAAACGTAACCCAATTAAAAATTGCTACAAGTCAGAAAGAACGCGATTAGATAATTTATCTTTATTTGTTAGTACTCCATTGTTAAATTTTATAATGATGAACATGTATGAAACCGATTAAAGCTGAATTTTGGAAATCGAAATGATGTACCTCGGGTTACACCGGGTAAAGCACACGGCGCGTGTATTCCTCGAGAGATGGAATACAATGATTCGAAATAAAAAAATCAGCATTAAGTGTGTTCTTGATTTAATACTGAAAATAAATTTTCATTTGCACGAATACCCATTAAAGGGCTCTACAGATACCACATTCTCGTAGAAAATTTTAACGAGCATTAAGGTGAGAACCTAAATGCACTATCCATGGTGGTTAAAACCTTGGAGTATGAGCGAGCAATGAAAATGAACGTCTGTTGAACGACGTCTCCCACTATTAACCTCTAACGGCAAGGGATTGGCTAAGGCATTAAAACGATATACACACTCCATTAATAAGGTCAATGACATGAACTGTAAATTCTAACCTATAACATCCCTTACATAAGGTGGGTTATTGGATTATTTACAAGTCATGTGGTGAACCTAATTAATTTACAATCGGTTACACGACACCAAACAAGCTATTGGTAATGAGTGGAATCTTACAAAAATAGTGACATTATTGTTACTAAGACACACATAGTACCAAATGAGCTACTGAAAAGTATCTCTAAAGCATACATGTGTGTAATAGCTTAGGGAGATTGGTGACGTGGTCGAACATGAGACATTAAATTATTGAGTTGACTTTCCATAGGAAATCAACGAACGAAGTTTTGATTGAACTAGAGGACGATGACGATCAGGTCCCACTCAATTCGAGTGGGAGCATTGAGGCAGCAACACAAGTGAATGATATGGTAAATGAAGATGGAGATATTTTCATAGTAAATCCAGTGGGAGGAGTCAATCCAACAACAACGATCACTATTGCTGCAGATGCGAATCAAGTCGGACCTGATCATGCTACCGAACCCATGGATGAAAATCCAAATTTTACCGCAACTACCTACTGTAACAAGTACGGCTGGTACAACTAACCCGATTTCCGTTCATAATAACTGTGGAAATAATCTCGGAGGTGGAAATCCGAGACGGAGGGGTCGTCCAAGAAAAGTTGTTGGTGAAAGTTCAAGTAGCGCCCTTGTTCCCAGTGGGAGTAAAGTTCAATCTCAAGATGGGATAAACGAGCCTAGACGAAGTCTAAGGCAATGAACTTCTCCCAAGAAGTATCCCATCGAAAGAGGCGAGTTATTCACTCTTACTTCAGTTGATGAACCGGTAACGGTTAAACAAGCCATGGAAGGACCTCAAGCGAAAGAATGTAGGAAAAAATGGAAGATGAAATCGCCTTTATGAAAGCTAATTTTGTTTGGTCTTTATTTGAGTTGCCTGCTAACCGCAGAGCGATATGTGCCAATTGGTATCTGAAATTGAAACTCACTGCTGATGGAGCTGTCGAGCGGTACAAAGCTCGACTTGCGAAAGGATATACCCAACTCTACGGAGTGGAATTTGACGAGACTTACTCATTCACTGTGTGTTACATCACAATACGGGCCATATTGGCTTTGGTTGCAAGACTCGATCTGGAGCTGCACAAAATGGATGTTAAGACTGCATTCCTCAATGGTAACCTGGAGGAAGAGATCTATATGGAGCAGTCGGAGGGTTTCATTACCCCTGGCAATGAACGTAAAGTTTGTAAACTTCAGAGATTTATATACGGTCTTAAACAATCATCCCGGCAATGGTACCGCAAATTCCATGAGGAAATCATTGGAAACGGATTCGTGAATCTTCACGAGGATTCGTGCGTGTACACGAAGAATTCCAAGTCTAAGTACGTCATCCTGGCATTATATGTCGATGACATACTGATTGCCACAAATGACGTAAGTTACATGAATGAATCAAAGTCCTGGTAGCATCTGTATTTGAGATGAAAGACATAGGAGAAGCCACGTACATCCAAGGCATTAAGATTGCTAGGAATAGGCCTGCTCGTAAACTATGTCTATCTCAGGAAGGCTATATCAAGAAATTTTTGAAAAGGTTCCGACTACATGATGCCAAGCCCGTGGATACGCCGGTTGCGCTCAGGTGCGCGCTGTAGAAGCGTGATGGCCCGAAGAACCTGGTGGAGCGTAAACAGATGGAGAGACTAGAATACTTAAGTATGGTTGGAACCTTATGTATGCCATGCAATGCACTTGACCGGACATCTGTTACACTGCTGGCCTATTAGCACGATTCAAATCAGATCCTGGTACTCAACACCTAAAAGTTGTGAAATGGATAATTTGATACCTGAAAGGTACTGTCGACTACGCTCTGTGCTATGAGGGTGGAAAACTCAAATTGTTAGGATATAGTTGTAAGCATATGGTGATGGGCGCCGTAATTGGTAGCTCATAATATGTATAGTTTACCTAATGAACTTGGGTAAATGTCACATTAGGGTAATTGGGCTAGACCCAAATTCCAATTGACATGAGATGCCCAAAATTGGGCCTCCCCGTACTAATGGTCGACCGAAATTATACGGAGGGTAAAGTGGAATTTTGTACACTTTACTCCTCCTATAAATAAGAGGTGTTAGGGGATTTTTAGGGTTAGTCACAATTCTCTCATCAGAGTGTTTTAGAGAAAAAAAAACCCTCAACCCCACACCCTAGTAGTTTCGGCCGAACCCACCTTCTCCCAAGGGTGTGCCAATTTGCTTTCCAAGCAAACACTCCAGAGATCTGTCCCCGTGCCAAGAATCGATCAGAGGCTTTGCTGTGGAGCTTGTACCGCTTAGGGCTTCTCTAAAAAGAACCTCTACGGGTCCCGACCGAAGGATCGTGAACTCCCTTCTGAGAAGATCTTGGTTCTACGGATCATCTTAAAGGTATGTGTGAATCTTCCACTGCGTAATTCCAATTACTAGAATGTACCTTGTTTAAATATCCGTAGTGATTACTCCCCGTAATCTAACAGTGGTATCAGAGCGTGTGTTAAGAGTTCATGATTTTGATAAATTGGTGTTCTTGAAGTTTGAAATAAAAACCGAAAATTTTAAAAAGAAAATTTTAAATTATCGATTTTTAGGGTTGTTGGTGAAACCGAAATATTAATGATGTTCTTGGTTAATTTGATGTTCATGATCTTCAAGAAAAATGTGATATTTATCAAAATCGAACAATGGATTGTAGATCTTATTAAAATTTGACCACTTGTTCCCAATTTTAGTGTTTGTGCCGAAACCCTAGGTCAATTACAAGGTAAAATTTTTAAATTTCTTAATCACCAAGGGACATATTTTAGCCAAATTTTTTAAAATTTGTTTACCATATTTTATTTTTTTAATTAAGGTAACAATATATCTATAATTGGGAACATTAGGATAGATTCACATTAATATATAGAAATATATATAACTATCAAAATATCTAAATATTTAATAGGTTTAAAGATGTTGGATTACATGGACGTAATACTACGGAATGCTAAACGTGTACATGCAAGAAAACCAATTACGCAGCGGAATAATGTACACATACCTCAATAGCTTTCCTGCCCAAGAACGATGTGGAGGGAGTTCTGATCATCCGGTCGGAACCCGTGCAAGTTCTTCATGAGAAGAAGTCATACGCGGTGTAAACTCCACAGCAAATCCTCTGATTGATTCTTCAACGGGGACAGAACCTCGGACTGACTATGATGTGCCGAAATTTTTACTAAGGGGGTGAGAGGGTTTCTCTCAAGTTCCTCAATGGAGGGGCTTATGAATTACTTGATGTGTAAATCCCCTTAGGAGACTCCCCTATATATAGAATTGGTGGAGTGGAAAAAAGTCCACTCCAACCAATGTGGTACTCTATTCGGCCGAACCACCTATTAAGGGAGGGAGGCTTAATTTTGGGCCTCCCATGTCAATTAGGAATTAGGTCAAGCCCGATTAACCTAATGTGACATTTACCCTATTGTCTTAGGTAATATCCTTAATATTAACGAGCTACCATTTACGGCACCACGTCATCATATGCTAACAGCTCACAATCCCTGGAATGGGAGGGTGCCTGTTAATGTATTGTTTTCCAATAACATCAACATTCCAGTCTTCAATTATTGTCTCCGTCTCCGAATAGTTCATACGAGGTTTGCCGTGTGACCGGCGGATACGACAGGCATCGTGCTACTCATCTGTTAGGAGTATTGTAGTGCTGCAAAAATCAATCCTGTTAAATCAATCCTGTTAAAAACAAAATATGTACCGCACTATATCCTTGGTCAACTGATAATTCTCCAATTGCCCAGTTTTCCACATAGGAATACTTCTCCAGGGCATCCGTAAAAGTGTTCACAACCTTCAACTAATATCCGGTTGGTGGCCACCTAGTGAACACAAGAGTCGGTGAATTATAGGTGAACATGACCATCCCCATTGCTTATACCCTTAGTCTAACTCAACCGGTTTCCACGACGTAGTCACTTAGCCTTTTTCTTTGGCTCTACGCTCGTACACTGGGAAGCGAACATTGAGCCAGAACTTAGGTATAAGTTAAGTTATGAGTCTGAGAGGATACTTTGGATGCCTCTTCATAAGACACCCGGGATCAATAACACGCTCAAGGTGAAGAAGTATGCGCCCTTTGAATCACAAGGATTCTAGCTAGCACAACCCAGCATGACCCCGTGGTCGAGCATGGCACGCGCAGTATGAAGCACGCGTCGATAGCACACCTGGACAAGCCAGGGATTGGATATGTCAATCATGCTATTGCAGAATCTTTCATCTGGCCTTGAATGTGATTTTAATGATTGACAGAGTCCAACACGACGATTTTCAAAAACGAAGATCAAGTCATGCTTTTAGGCGTGACAAAGTTACCGTTTCGTTTAACCAGGTTTATCCCCCTGGTTCTTAGCCAATCTTGTTGTGGTAGAGGTCCCCCTCTCCTACAAGATGACCGTACCTGTGTGACGAGGCATGGTTCACATTCGACATAATTTTGGTGGAAGAATTTTTACCTCTTCCTACGACTTAGTTTATTGACCGTAAAATCCGATGTTATTTATCATTATGACGTCGATGAATCATATACTCAATTTGCAATTATTTTATTCAATCGAAATATTATTTCAAAATTCAAAATGCCATCACTTATACAAGCCACTTATTAAGCCCTACGTAATCCAAGCAGTTTTACGTGCTTTTTGAAAATCTATCTACGTAATGGCTTAGTTAATGGGTCCGTGACCATTTTGTTTGTGGAAAAGTATTCTAAAGTGATTATATTGTCTTCCAGAACATATTTAGCATAATTGTATTTCACATCGATGTGTTTGGTCCTACTGTGGTACTTTGGATTCTTAACTGCTGCAATGGCTGCCTGACTGTCGGAGTATACCTTTACGGGTTTACTCTCATTGCCAGCGCCAATTAATGCAGTAAGAAGTCTTTTCATCCAGACTGCTTCTTATGCGTTTTTGGAGAAGGCAACGAATTCCGATTCCATAGTGGAAAGCGCGACACATGATTGCTTCTTGCTTACCCATGATATGGCAGCTTTAGCAAGGAGGAAACCTCCTCTTGTGGTGGACTTACGATCATCCGGATCGCCACCGTGGTCAGCTTCACTATAACTGGTCAATTCTATTTACATGCCCTCATAGCACAGAACATAGTCGGCAGTACCTTTCAGTTATCTTATAATTCGTTCCACGGCCTTTAAATGTTGATAACAAGGATCTGATTGGAATCTTGCTACTAGGCCCACAGCGTAACAGATATCCGGCCGAGTTCATAGCATGGCACACATGAGACTTCCTACCATGTTTAGATACTTTGCATCCTTCATCTGTTCACGCTTCTGCTGGTTCTTTGAGGCATCACGCTTTGACAGCGCGCACCCGAACACAACCGGCGTATCCACGGGTTTTGCATCGAGCATTCTGAATCTTTTCAATAGTTTGTTGATATAAGATTCTTGAGATAGACACAATCTCCGGGCGGCACGATCTCTGACGATTTTAATGCCTAAGATGTACATAGCCTCTCCCATGTCTTTCATCTTGAATACTGATGCCAACCAGGACTTTGACTGTTTCATAAAACTCACATCGTTTTCAGCAATGAGTAGGTCATCCACGTATAAGGTTAAGATGACGTACTTAGACCCAGAGGTATTAGTGTATACGCAGGGATCCTCATAGAGGTTCACAAATCCGTTTCCAACGATTTCCTCGTGGAACCTGCGATACTATTGCCGAGACGATTGTTTAAGATCATGGATAGATCTTTGGAGTTTGCAAACTTTTATGTTCTTTACCAGGAGTAATGAAACCCTCTGGCTGCTCCATATATATCTCATCCTCCAGGTTTCCGTGGAGAAATGCGGTCTTAACATCCATTTAATGCATGCTCGTGGTTGAGGCTTGGAATAAGGGTAAGGATGGCCCTGACTGTGGTGTAACGCACAGTCGGTGAGTTTGTTTCATCAAAGTCCACTCCGTGAATTTGGGTATATCCTTTCGCAACTAGTCGAGCTTTGTATCGCTCGACTTCTCCACAACAGTGAGTTTAAGTTTCAAAACCCACTTTGCTTCTATAGCTCTGCGGTCAGCAAGTAAATCAACTAAAGACCATACCGAATTAGCTTTCGTCTCGGGATTTCACCTCCGAGATTAGTTCTTTAATCGCTAGGACCTGGAACCGAAGTGATAAATCCGCTCCCACTTGGAACAATGGGAACAATAGGTAGTTGTATAATATGATTATCAGTTTCTACTTGATTCGCATTCCCAGCAAAAGTGATTTGTATTACGGAGACGTAATACTACGGAATGCTACGTGTACATGTAAGTAAACTAATTACGCAGCGGAATAATGTACACATACCTCAATAGCTTTCCTACCCAAGAACGATGTGTAGGGAGTTTTGATCCTCCGGTCGGAACCCGTACAAGTTCTTCGTGAGAAGAAGTCCTACGCGGTATAAGCTCCACAGCAAATCCTCTGATCGATTCTTCAACGGGGACAGAACCTCGGACTGACTATGATGTGCCGAAATTTCTACTAAAGGGGTGAGAGGGTTTCTCTCAAGTTCCTCAATGGAGGGACTTATGAATTACTTGATGTGTAAAACCCCTTAGGAGACTCCCCTATATATAGGATTGGTGCAGTGGACAAAAGTCCAATCCAACCAGTGTGGTACTCTATTCGGCCGAACCACCTATTAAGGGAGGAAGGCCCAATTTTGGGCCTCCCATGTCAATTAGGAATTAGGTCAAGCCCGATTAACCTAATGTGACATTTACCCAATTGTCTCAGGTAATATCCTTATATTAACGGGCTACCATTTACGGCGCCACGTCATCATATGCTAACAAAAGATATTATTGATAGATTTTATTGCCTAAAAGATTGAGAAAAATATATTGTCAGTATATTTGTTACCCTATTTAAGATATTGACAATAAATAAATATATATATTATATATTGTGCCGATTTTTACATATATATATATATATATATATATATATATATATATATATATATATATATATATATATATATTGTTGATTTATTTAATCTTATAGATAGAATCTTAGCAATAAATATAGATATGTTTTAAATGTTCGAAATTTATAGATATATATATATATATAGTATTGGAAATTATTTTATATACTTAATGTTACTTGGTGCCTAAGTCAAATATATTTGGACTTTAAAACCATACTTGGGCCACAAGTAAACATTTCGGTCAAACCTTTGGAATTTTAATTATTGGGTCGGTCCAATATGTCAAACTGGGACGGACTTAAACGAACCGGGTTTTCTCAATCGGTTCCACCTAATCGGGTCGGGTCGAACCAGGGTAATTAAGTGGATCTAACCAAACCGGTTTTGTGTGTTGAACCGAACCAAACCCTATTTTATTGGACCGATTCAGACCGAACCAGATTTTAAAATTAAAACCGGACCAAACCGAACCGGATTTATCAGACCGGACCGAACCGGACCGAAATTGACTGAAATGAAATGATTTTCAAAACCGAATTCAAGTCAATTAAATAAAATAGGGTGGTCAAGTTTTAAAATCCAAATGTTGTTGAACCTCTAAATGGACTACACAGTGCTCATAGGGTTGCTAACCTTTATGCCTTGTTTCGATTATGGGGATGGATCTCGGAGATACATGTTTTTTTGGACTGGATTAATTAGAGGGCTGATTTGCAATTGTTTTTTATTCAATATATATTAATGCATGATTAGAAATGTCTTCTTGACTTAGTCAAGCTAGCTGGATAATGCATGTAGTGGGCAGAGCGATTATTAAATATACGGAATGCGCACTAGGATAGACATGCTGTGATGGTTGGAAATGCCTAGGATTCATGTCTAGAATGTTGCGTAATTGAATATAAGCATAAATTGCAAATCAGCCCCTAATATTTAAAATTATTTTTAAACCGAAAAGCAGTTGTCAAATATGTATGATTGTTGTGGAATTTTCATGTTTGACACGTATGCTAGATTGGTGATGATGTAGTTGCATTTGATAATTTACTTGGAAGTAGAATTATGTATGCAAGCATGAGTTCCTCGACATTAGACGCACGACGCGTAAGCATGAGTGTGATTTGTTTGATGAATGTTACTTGCGTATGATAATTTACATGGTTAGTAGAATTATATATGCATGAGTGAATTCATCGGAATATTTTTCCAAAATAAAAAGGACCTTGGGAAAGCCAAGATCGGGTATGCTTATTTTAAAATTCCTGTTCCGGTAATTTGCGATAAAACCGTTTTAAAAGACTGATATATTGGATTGAAGACGACGGTAATGTGAACTCTTTCACAACCCCCTTCAATTGGTTTACTGGTGGCCGGTTGGTTTAGATGACTGATGAATCATCATTCATCGGATTCAATCTTAATAGATATCTGATGTATGCAATTCTTTCTCAAAATGTTATTATCTCCCTAATTTTTGCATAATCATCAATGTGTTAGTATGAATTAGTTAATTTAGTGTGATTCGATATTCCTCGTAATCTTGATGGTATGAATTATGATGAATAATAAGGAGTATGTGTTGAACTCCCTACTACGATTCCGAAAAGTAGAGAGGTCAACTACGAATGAATATAAGTAGTATGTATGATTTTGAAAATGAGAGACGAATATAATAATTTGTTTAACCAAGCATGGGAGTAGGTTCTTTGATGACCTGAACGCATATATGGTGATACATTCAACCTTGGTAGAAGGGGGTTGAAGAAGACTTCAATTGCAACCAGGCAATGTTGCAGCTTAGTATCCCTTTCCATCCGTCTCGGTGGAAGCAAGGATGCAAAAGCTAAACGTTTCGGTTGAACGTGATGGTCTTATCTCTTTCCATGGACGCTGGTGTAAAAGCCGTTCAAGACCTTCCCAATGAAAGGTCAACATGGAAAGGATGTATATGGTTGTCTGATCTTGATAAGACTCAATAACCTTGAGCCTGATCAAGTGTAGTAACCACAGCAGTGAAATGGAAACCTTATCTGCTCACCATACTGAGCTCGAAATAAGTCAACCATGGTCTAGATGGCAAGGAGAGAACTGGACTGAATAGGTCCTATACGATAATACAGAGGTTTAAACCTCGTTGATAAAGTGCGTGCCTAGTACGCCTCGTATATCGTGAGTAGAAAGTTGTGAAATGTTTTCTACGGACACACATCATCTGATGTGATTCACTCGTGAATCTACTCAGATATAGTGTCCAACTCAAAGTTCTCGACTATATACACGACTAGCATGGATTAAATATGCGGTTTTCAGATCAAGAACCATACCATTGTCATATATCAATTATTGTTTGTTTTAATTACTAAAATTTTGTTTATTTCAAGATTCGGAGTTATTGAATAAAGTAATTGCAGCTCGATTCGAAGCACAATTTTCTTATCAATTTAACGGCCCGGTGAAAGGGGACGATCCGATACGAAAATTCAAACTCACTGGTTAGGAACCAGATTTTCGGCCAGGTAAAAGTGGTAGAATAAAACGAAACGATTCACGTACTCCATCATATCAGTCGGGACAACTGAACTGAACATACACATCGATAGCGTAGCTAAATCGAAAGATTTAGTATTTCTTAATTATTAGTTTTCCATTGAATGAAATAATCTGTAATGTTGATCATGTGCGAAACCAATTGGATTAAATTCAATTAAATTCAGAAATGAAACGATTCAACCTAGTATTAAAACTAAGGTGAATAGCGCTACGCGCAAGTGGACCTCGATAGACGGAACACATCGTTTCAAAATACGAATTTAAAGATGAAGTGTCTGAATGATGATGTGCTGAATTTTCGTTTGCATTACTTTGGAAACAATTTATTGATACCATTTACATCGGTACGAAGTAGGCTTCGGAAAGCTACCACGACCTTGTAAAAGTATCAACTGACGCATAGGGTGAAAACCCAAGATGCTCAGTTCGGAGACGGGATAAAATCTCTGAGCTAAGTTTGCAAACAAAGAATGATGAAGTCGGTCAAACGATTTTCCTTCCGTACGCCTTGAATGATAAGTCAGGCTAGGTATTCAAATCACACACTTCTGGAAGCATAGTTTATAAACATAATGTTAGAGTCACTTAATCAACTATTCCCTAAGGGATGATGAGAAGTGATTCACATTCATGTAAAACCGCGTTCCACTGAAATCGGTATGACAAGCCACCATAAAAAGGTTGAAGAGTGATAATGAATTAAATCATATCACCATGCGACATTAATTTGCGCATTATACACCATTTAGGACAATAGTATGTTAACTACTCTTTGAAAATACATGTTTATAGCTAAAAGACATGCTACCGTGGTCGAACATGTGACATTACATACTTGAGAATGAATTTTCCAATGCAATGACAGTTCAGAATAATGAGTATTGACAGTTCAGGAGCAAGATATTACAGATAACAGGTCCCACTTAATTCAGGTGGGAGAGATTTGAACCAGCAACTCAAGTGAATGACATGGTAAATGATAATGGGAACATTTTCATAATAAATCCAGTGGGAGGTCTAAACACCTACCATAAGTAATCAATGTTGCTGTTTGGACGAATCAAGTTGAACCTGATTACCGTAATCCTAAACCGAGGATGCCACAACTACCTATACTACCGATTGTTCCCAGTGGGAGTGATTCGACAAACTTGGTTCCAGATCCTAGTGATCAAGGAATTTATCTTGGAAGTAAAACTCCGAGACCGAGAAGTCGTATAAGGAAAGTTGTCGGTTATGGTTAAAGCACTCCTCTTGTACCCAATAGAAGTGATGCTCCGATGAGAAGCATCATCTCGAGTGGGAAAATTGATCCCAATTGGAAGAAATGCTCCGATAAGAGGCATTATTCCGAGTGGGAGAGACGTTAAGACTCAAAGACGGGATAAACAAGCCTAGACGAAAGTTAAAGGTATCGAACTTTTACAAAGAAGTATCCCATCTAGAAGAGTGATGACATCACTCTAACAACTGTTGGCCTGCATTGGAAAGACCTCAAGTGGAGAAATGAAGGAAAATAATGAATGAGAGAGATCGCCTAAATAAAAACCATTATAGTCTGTAGTTGATTTACCTGCTAACCACTGGGTCATAAGAATACTGTGAGTCTTGAAAGAAGGCTCACAACTGATGGAAAAGGTCGAGCAATACAAAGCTCGACTTGTTCCGAAAGGCTATACCCAACTTCACGGAGTGGACTTTGACAAAACATACTCAACACCCATGCGTAAAATCACGGTGAAGGGCCATTCCTATCCTGGTTGCAGGTTTCGGTTACGAACCTCACCAAATGAGTATTGAGATCGAATTCCTGCTCGAAAACCTGGAGGAAGAGATCTACATGGAGCAACCAGAGGGTTTCATTACTCCTGGTAACGAACGTAAAGTTTGTAAACTCCAAAGGTCCATCTACGGTCATAAACAGTCGTCTCGGCAATGGTACCGCAGATTCCACGAGGAAATTGTAGGAAACGGATCCGTGCGTATAATAAAAGACCTACGAGTCTAAGTATGTCATCTTAACCTTATGCGTGGACGACATACTTATTGCTGTAAACGTCACGAGATTTAAGAATAAGTCAAAGTCCTGGTTGATATCTGTATTTGAGATGAAAGACATGGGAGAAGCCACGTACATCTTAGGCATTAAAATTTCTAGAGATCGGGCTACCCGGAAATTTTGTCTGTCTCAAGAATCTTATATCAACAAATTGTTGAAAAGATTCAGATTACAGGATGCCAAACCCGTGGATACGCCAATATTGTTTGGGTGCGCACTGTCAAAATGTGACGGCCCCAAGAACCCGGCAGAGCTTAAATAGATAAAGGGTGCATGATGTTTTAGCATGGTCGGTAGTTTGTTCTACGCCATGCGATGCACCCGTCCGGATATCTGTTACGCCGTAAGCCTAGTAGCATGTTTCCTATCAGGTCCTGGTCATCAACATTTAAGGACTATGAAACGAGGAACTCGTTTTCCGAAAAAGGTACTGCCAGCTACGAACTGTGCTATGAGGGCAGGAAGTTAGAATTGACCGATCACATTGACGCCGACCGTGGTGGTGATCTTGATGATCTTAAGTCCACCACAGGAGGAGCATTCCTCCTTGGTAATGCCGCCATTTCATGGACGAGCAAGAAGCAAACCTAAGTCGCGCTGTCCACAATGGAATCAGAATTCGTAGCTCTCTTTAAGGATGCACAGGAAGCGGTCTGGTGATGTTGAGAATAAACCTGCGAAGGTCTTCTATGAAAATCAAGCAGCCATTGTGGCAGTTAAGAATCCAAAGTACCATAGTAGGACCAAAACACATTGATGAGTAATAATTTCATGCTAAATTTTAAATGGTAGTAGACAAGATAATCACTATGGAATACTTGTCCACCAATAACTTGGTAACGGACCCATTGACAAAACCACTACGTAGGGAGATATTCGAAAAGCATGAAGGTTTAGAAATGGCATGTATCTATGATAACATTTTGATATTAGAAAGTTACATTTTGTAAGCGAAAGAATTGCAACTGAGTTTATTATCAATCGACGTCATAATTTTTTTATTACATCAGATTTACAGTCTATAAACTAAGTCGTAGGAAGACACAATCCTCTGCCAAACTATGTCGAATGTTGGCTTTACCTAGTCACATAGGTACGGTAGTTTTGCGCTGAAGGGAGGCCTCTACCAAGAAGGACTGGCTAAGAGTAAAGGGGATAAACCTTATTAAGCAAGACGATTTTCTAGTTTCGAAGTAACTCGACATGATCTTCGTTTTGCATATCGCCGTGATGAACTTCGTTCGTCATTTAACCATATTCTGGGCCATATGAGAATCTGTGATAGCATGATTGACATATCCCTTTCATGTCAACCCAAAAGGTTCAGGTATGCAATCAACGCGTGCTTCATACTGCGCGTGCCACGTTCGACCACGGGGTCACAGCTCGGTTGTGCTAGGAAGGAATCCTCGTGATTCTGGCGGGCGCAAAATTCTTCACCTCGAGCGTGTGATTGATCCCAGGAGCCTTATGAAGAGGCACCTAAAGTATCCTGACGGACTCAGAACTCATATCTAATGTCAGGCCCAATGCTCGCTTTCTGGTGTACGAGCGTAGTGCTGAACAAAAAGGCCCAGTGACCACGTCTTTGGAAACCGGTTGGGTCTGACTAAGGATATGAGCGATGGGGATGGTCAAGTTCACATGTAATTCACCAACTCTTGTATTCACTAGGTGGCCACCAAACGGATATTAGTTGAAGGTTGTGAATACTTGTGCGGATGCCTTGGAGAAGTGTTCCTATGTGGAAACTAGGAATAAGCGGAATTAATAGTTGACCTAGGATACAGCGCGGTACAATATAAATGTTGATTATAACAGGTTGATTGGAGAAAAGGGAATCAACGTTTCGCGGGCACTACAATACTCCTAACAAGTGAGTAGCACGATGCCCATCGTATCCGCCGGTCCCACGGCAAACCTCGTATTAACTATTCAGAAGCAAGGAGCAGATCGAATGAGGGAAATGTTGATGCAGATTTAGACGACAATACATTAACAGGCACCCTCCCATTCCGGCAAGTAGGAGCTGTAAGCATATGGTGATGGGCGCCGTAATTGGTAGCCCATAATATGTATAGTTTACCAAATGAACTTGGGTAAATGTCACATTAGGGTAATTCGGCTAGACCCAAATCTCAATTGACATGAGAGGCCCAAAATTGGGCCTCCCTATACTAATGGCCGACCAAAATTATAAGGAGGGTAAAGTGGACTTTTGTCCACTTTATTCCTCCTATAAATAAGAGGTGTTAGGGGATTTTTAGGGTTAATCACAATTCCCTCATCAGAGCGTTTTAGAGAAAAAAAAAACCCTCAACCCCACACCCTAGTAGTTTCGGCCGAACCCACCTCCCAAGGGTGTGCCAATTTTATTTCCAAGCAAACACTCCAGAGATCTATCCCCGTGCCAAGAATCGATCAGAGACTTTGCTGTGGAGCTTTTACCGCGTAGGGCTTCTCTAACAAGAACCTCTACGGGTCCCGACCGGAGGATCATGAACTCCCTCCTGAGAAGATCTTGGTTCTACGGATCATCTTAAAGGTATGTGTGAATCATCCGCTGCGTAATTCCAATTACTAGCATGTACCTTGTTTAAGTATCCGTAGTGATTACTCCCAGTAATCTAACAATAGTGACGTCGACCATGGTGGCAATCTGGATGATCGTAAGTCCACTTCAGGAGGAGTATTCCTCCTTGCTAATGCCGTCATTTCATGGATGAGCAAGAAGCAAACATGTGCCGCGCTGTCCACTATGAAATCCGAATTTGTGTATCTCTCTAAGAACGCACAAGAAGCGGTCTGGCTTAAAATGCTCCTAACTGCATTGCTTGGCGTCGAGGATGGGAGTAAACTTGTGAAGGTATACTCTGATAGTCAAGCAGCAATTGCAGCAGTTAAGAACCCCAAGTACCATAACAGGACGAAACACATTGACATAAAATATAATTTTGCTAAGAATATGGTTGAGGAAAATGTTATCACTTTAGAATACTTGTCTACTGAAAGTATGATGGCAGACCCATTGACTAAACCAATACGCAGGGACGTCTTCGAAAAGCATGTTAAAATGCTGGGATTGCGTAGGGTTTAAGTAGACAGTATCGCGGTGACACTTTTTGAAATATAATGAAAATAAATTGCAGTTTGAGTTTATGATTATTACGACGTCATAATGTTTGAATATTCATCGGAATTCTACGGTCTATAAACTAGTCGTAGGAGGGCCAACCTCCAGAATAAAATAA
Source organism: Clarkia xantiana subsp. parviflora (assembly GCA_036873135.1). Lineage (NCBI taxonomy): Eukaryota > Viridiplantae > Streptophyta > Magnoliopsida > Myrtales > Onagraceae > Clarkia > Clarkia xantiana. The sequence goes on from JAPTYO010000012.1 coordinate 23,181,666, forward strand.
TGTCAAATGTGAACCAAGCCGCCTCATACATGCTCGGTCGTCTTGACGGAGAAGGGATTCTCTATTAAATCGAGACTGGCTAAGAACCACGGTGGCAAACCTGGTTAAGCAGAACGATCATTTGGTTTTTGGAGTAACATGACAATGATAAAAGTTCTGCAGATCGCCGTTACGAACCACGTTCGTAATAAAATCACATTCTGGGCCAGATGACGAATCTGCGATAGCATATAACATTTCCCAACTTCCTGGCTAAACTCAGGTTATGCTATCGACACGTGCTTCATACTACGCGTGCCATGTTCGACCACGGGGTTATGCTCGGTTGTGCTAGATAGAATCCACGAGATTCGTACGGGCACATGCTTCTTCACCTAGAGTGTGTGACTGATCCCGGATGCTATATGAAGGAGCACCAAATTATCCTCACGGACTCAGAACTCATACCTAAGATCAGGCTCAATGTTCGCTTCCCGGCGTGTGAGCGCAGTGCCGAACAAAAAGACCTAGTGACCACGTCTTGGAAACCGGTTGGGTTTGACTTAGGGTATGAGCAATGGGGATGGTCAAGTACACCTGAAATTTTCCGAATCTTTTATTCACTAGGTGGCCACCAACCTGACATTAGTTGAAAGGTTGTGAATACTTGTACGGATGCCTTGGAGAAGTATCCCAAAGTGGGAACTGGGCAATTGGAAAATTTGCAGTTGACCTAGGATACAGCGCGACACTTTATTTTTAACAGGTTGATTAGACATGGGGAATCAACGTTCCGTGGGCGCTACGATAATTTTAATAGATGAGTAGCACGATGCCCGTCGTGTCCGCCGGTCGCACGGTAAACCTCGTATGAACTATTCGGAGTAGGGATTGGATCGAAGACCAAATGTGGATGTGTTGGACGACAACATATTAATAAGCACCCTCCTATTCCGGTGAGTGGGAGCTGTTAGCATTTGGGGTTTTGGGCCGCCGTAATTGGTAGCCCATTAATTAGGGACCATTAACCTAATTAATTAGGTATGGGTCACATTAATGTATTTGGGCTAGGCCTAAATCCCATGTTATTAGATTACATGGAGTAATCACTACGAAAACTATATCATGGTACATGCTAGTAATCGAAATTACGCATCGGAAGATTCGCACATACCTTTACAGTTATCCGTAGCCCCAAGATCTTTGCAGGAGGGAGTTCACGATCCTCCGGTCGGAACCCGTAGGGGTTCTTGTGAAGGAAGCCCTACGTGGTATATTCTTCACAACAAAGCCTCTGATCGTTTCTTGGCAAGGGACAGATCTCTAGAGTGTTTGCTCGAAGGAAAATTGGCACACCCTTGGTGAGTTAATGGTTTGGCCGAATATAGTGTCTCTGGGGGAAGTGTTTTCTCTCAAGTAACCACTTGAAGGGATTTGTGATTAACCCTAATAAAACCCCTAACTCCCCATATATATAGGAGGAGTAAAGTGGACAAAAGTCCACTTTATCCCCTCCAAAAATTCGGCCGGCCAAGCATGTATAGGGAGGCCCAATTTCGGGCCTCTCATGTCAATTGGGATTTGGGTCTGACCCAATTTTCTAATGTACAGTTACCTAATTGACTTAGGTAACATATACATATAATGGGCTTCCATTTACGGCGCCCATCACCATATTCTTACAGCTCCGACTCGCCGGAATGGGAGGGTTCCTGTTAATGTATTGTCGTCCAAATCTGCATCAACATTTCACTCCTTCGAACTGGTCCTTGCTTCCGAATAGTTCATACGAGGTTTGCCGTGCGACCGGCGGACACGACGGGTATCCTGCTACTCATCTGTTAGGAGTGTTGTAGCGCCTGCAGAACGTTGATTCTGTTTTCTCTAATCAACCTGTTATAAACAACATTTATATAGTGTCGCGCTGTATCCTAGGTCAACCTATAATTCTCCTTTTGCCTAGTTTCCTCATAGGAACACTTCTCCAAGGCATCCGTACAAGTATTCACAACCTTCAACTAATATCCGGTTAGTGGCCACCTTAGTGAATACAAGAGTCGGTGAATTACATGTGAACTTGACCATCCTCATCGCTCATATCCTTAGTCAAACCCAACCGGTTTCCAAAGACGTGGTCACTGGGCCTTTTTGTTCAGCACTACGCTCGTACACCGGGAAGCGAATATTGAGCTTGACCTTAAATATGAGTTCTGAGTCCCTGAGGATACTTTGGGTGCCTCTTCATAAGGCTCCCGGGATCAATCACACACTTGAGGTAAAGAAGTTTGCGTCTGCCAGAATCACGAGGATTCTTTCCTAGCACAATCGAGCTGTGACCCCGTGGTCGGATGTGGCATGCGTAGTATGAAGCACGCGTCGATAGCATACCTGAACTTTTAAGTTCAAAGGAATTGGACATGTCAAATCATGCTATCGCAGATTCTTATCTAACCCAGAATGTGGATTAATGACGAACAAAGTTTTTCACGACGATCCGCGAAACGAAGAACATGTCGAATTACTTCGACACTAGATGATTGTTCTACGTACTCAGGTTTATCCCCCTGATTCTTAGCCAGCCTTGCTTAGTAGAGGCCTCCCTCCACCGCAAGACGACCGTATCTATGTGACGAGGTAAGGCCCACATTTGACATTGTTTTGGCAAATGATTGAGTCCTCCTACGACTTAGTTTATAGACCGAAAATTTGATGTAATCAAAATATTATGATGTCGATTGATCATAAAATCAGTTGCAATTCTTTCGCTTACAAAATGTAACTTCCTATTATCAAAATGTTATCACAGATACATGTCACTACTAAACCCTACGCAATCCAAGCAGTTTTACATGCTTTTCGAATATCTCCCTGCGTAGTGATTTAGTTAATAAGTCCGCAATCATGTTATCAATGGACAAGTATTCCATAGTGATTATATTGTCTTCTACCATAGATTTAGCATAAAAATATTTCACATCAATGTGTTTGGTCCTACTATGGTACTTCAGATTCTTTATTGCCGCAATGGCTTCCTGTCTGTCAGAGAACACCTTCACAGGTTTACTCCCGACGTCAGCATCAAGCAGCGCAGTAAAAAGCCTTTTCAGCCAGACCGCTTCCTGTGCGTTCTTGGAGAGGGCTACGAATTCTGATTCCATCGTGGACAGCGCGACACAAGTTTTCTTCTTGCTCCTCCATGAAATGGCGGCATTAGCAAAGAGAAACACTCCTCATGTGGTGGACTTACGATCATCCGGATCGCCACCATGGTCAGCGTCACTGTAACCGGTCAATTCTAACTTACCGCCCTCATAGCACAGTGCGTAGTCGGCAGTACCTTTCAGATAACGAATAATTCGTTTTACAGCCTTTAAATGTTGATAGCCAGGATCTGACTGGAAACGTGCTACTAGGCCCACGATGTAACTGATATCCGGACGGGTGCACTGCATGGCGTACATCAAACTACCGACCATGCTTAAATACTCTGCACCCTTCATCTGTTAACGCTCTGCCAGTTTCTTGGGGACGTCACGTTTTGACAGTGCACACCCAAACACCACCGGCGTATCCACGGGTTTGGCATCCTGTAATTTGAATCTTTTCAACAGTTTGTTGATATAAGCTTCTTGAGACAGACACAATTTCCGGGTAGTCTGATCTCTAGCAATTTTAATGCCCAAGATGTACGTGGCCTCCAGCACGAAATTCGTTCAACCGAACTGAACCTATACCTGAACTCAAACAAAGAACATGAAAGTCGACGAAAACGGCTATCGATAAAAAATAACTAGAAAGGTCGAGCACAACATGATTCGATATCAACCTAGGAAGAACTCTACAATTCGTCAACACGAAGAACATAGGAGGATAAAATATAACTTGGATTCCAAAAAATATGAATTCCGAAAATATTGGATACTCAACCAAAATGAAGAGATCTCATTTTTTAAGTGCAAAAAAAAGAGAAGGGGGAGACTCCTTTATATATAAAAAATAAGAGAGGAGAATGGATGTGAAGATGTGAGCTACTCAATATGGTACAAAAATTAACCATTTTTCTTCAGAAAAATTGAGCTTGAGTGGCATTGAATAAAAAACAATCAAAATTAACACAAAAATTAGCTTAAATATAATTTACATAAAATAAAGCCCAATTTGTTTAATAGATACTACCCTTCCTCATTAGTTTCGTCTTTTGTAAGTGAACATGATTATTTTAATAATATGATAGCCGCATTCGAAAATAAAAATAAAAATTTGGACCTCTCATTTTCATCCGCACAGCCTAGCAAAGAATTATTATTATTATTATTATTATTATAAATATAAACAAGTTTAAAGATATAATTAATAAAATAAAAGGCCCAATCCTCAGAAGGCGCAAACTCAAGGTTGAACGTTAGCTTGTGTATGTAGAATGAGGAGAGGGCATGCATGAACCATGTGGAACTTTTTTTAATAATAATAATAATAATAATACCATGATAATGATTTGCCTACACGACTTTGCTCGTGTGAATTATTACATTGTTGTATTGTCAACTTAAATATAATATTATCAAATTTGAAACCTGTCATATACATATTATATACGAAAAACGATAGTTGTTCCGACTGCAACACGAGAAATGTCGACACATAAATAGTGATCCATATTCGTATTTTTTGAAATCTTTATGTTCATTTGTATCAAAGAAAAATTCAGATTCAGATTGTTTCGGACTCCTCCACTCGAAACGTTTATCATTTTTTTATATTTATTTATAATTCTAAATTTTTGCCTCACTACTGTAGTTCCGTTAATACCATTATGTTGGAGAATATAGCACGTAAAAGAGAAATTTTAAATGAGAATTTTATGAATCAAATGAACGAATAATTTTTATTCGAGTCCAGTGCAGATCACAGTCTCCTTAAACAATTTTTGTTAGCATTTGAACTATGGGCCGCCGTAATTGAGAGCCCATTAATAAATCTCAATTATCAAAATTTTATCACAGATACGTGCCCACTTTTAAACCCTACGCAATCCAAGCAGTTTAACGTGCTTTTCAAATGTCTTCTTGCGTAATGATTAGTTAATGGCTCCGCTATCATGTCATCAGTGGGCGAGTATTCTAAAGTGGTTATATTGTTTTCTACCATAGATTTAGCATAATTATATTTAACATTAATGTGTTTGGTCCTACTATGGTACTTTGGATTCTTAACTATCAGAGTACACCTTCACAGGCTTACTCCCGACATCGTCATCAAGCAGCGCAGTAAGAAGCCTTTTCAGGCAGACTTCTTCCTGCGCATTTTTTGAGAGAGCAATGAATTCCGATTCCATCGTAAACAGTGAGACACAAGATTGCTTCTTGCTCGTCCATGAAATAGAGGCATTAGCAAGGAGAAAGACTCCTCCTGTGGTGAACTTACGATCGTCTGGATCGCCACCATGGTCGACGTCACTGAAACCGGTCAATTCTAATTTCCAGCTCTCATAACACAGTATGTAGTCGGAAGTACCTTTCAGATAACGTATTATCAGTTTTACAGCCTATAAATGTTGATATCCAGGGTCTAATTGGAATCTTGCTACTAGGCCCACAACGTAACAGATGTCCGGACGAGTGCAAAGCATGGCGTACACGAGACTTCCGACCATGCTTAAATACTCTGCACTCCTCATCTGTCCACGCTCTTGCTGGTTCTTCGGGCCGTCACGTTTTGACAACGTGCCCCCGAATACAACCGGTGTCTCCAAATGTTTGGGATCTTGTAATCTGAACCTTTTCAACAGTTTGTTGATACAGGCTTCCTGAGATAGACATAACCTCCGGGCGGCACGATCTCTAGGAATTTTAATTCCCAAGATGTACGTAGCCTCTACCAGGTCTTTCATCTCAAATACAGATGCCAACCAGGACTTTGATTCATTCATGAAACTCACATCGTTCGCAACAATGAGTATGTAATCCACGTATAAGGTTAAGATGACGTACTTAGACTCAGAGATCTTTGTATACAAGCATGGATCCTGGTGGAGGTTCACGAATCCATTTCCAACGATTTCATCGTGGAACCTGCGGTACTATTGCCGAGACGATTGTTTAAGACCGTAAATGGATCTTTGGAGTTTATAAAGTTTTCGTTCGTTACCAGAAGTAATGAAACTCTCCGGTTGCTCCATATAGATCTCTTCCTCCAGGTTTCCGTGAAGGAACGCGGTCATAACATCCATTTGGTGCAGATCTTGATCGAGGCATGCAACCAGGGCTAGGATGGCCCTTATTGTGGTGTAACACACAACAGTTGAGTATGTTTCATCAAAGTCCACTTCCTGAAGCTGGGTATATCCTTTCGCAACTAGTCGGGCTTTGTATCGCTCGACATCTCCATCAATAGTGAGTTTGAGTTTCAGAACCCACTTAGGCCCTATGGCTCTGCGGTTAGTATGTAAATAAACTAAAGACCATACCGAATTGGCTTTCATTGAGGCGATCTCTTCCTCCATTCTTTCACTTGAGGTCCTTTCAACGCTTGTTGAACTGTTACAAGTTCGTCAACAGAAGTTAGGGTGAAAATTTCACCCTTCTCGATGGGTTACTTCTCGGGAGAAGTTCGATGCCTTTGACTTCGTTTAGGTTCGTTAATCTCATCTTGAGTCTGAATGTTGCTTCCACTCGGAATAATGCTTCTTATCGGAGCATTACTCCCACTGGGAACAATGGCATCGCTAGAACCTTGACCTACAACTTTTCTTGGATAATCTCTCGGTCTCGGGATTTTACCTCCGAGATGAATTCCTTGATCACTAGGATCTGGAACCAAGTTAGTTGATCCACTCCCACTGGGAACAATGGGTAGCTGTGATATTATTGGATTTTCATCAAGCGGTCTAGCTACATGATTATCAGGTTCAACTTGATTCGCACTTACAGCAACATTGATTTGAGTGGCAGGATTGTCTCCTCCCACTGGGTTTACTATGAAAATGTCTCCATCTTCATTTACCATGTCATTCACTTGCGTTGCTGCCTCAAATCTCCCACTCAAAGTAAGTGGGACCTGACCATCATTGTCATCCTGCTCCATTTCGATCAAGACTTCATCTGTTTTGATTTCACCAAGCTTTGGAATTTCGTCCTCAAGGAATGTACCATTATTTCAAGCTAATTTAAACATGTATCCTCTAAGAGTAGTTGTCTTACTCTTGATATGAATACTTGTTTAATGCACAAATTAATGTCGCATGATGATAAACTTTACCTTGGTATCATTCCTTTTAGCTTTTATGGCGTCGTGTTTGACCGCTTATATTCGAACATAGTTCTACATTGATGTGAGTCAACTTCCTTTTATTCCATAGGGAACGTTGGTTGTCAAACTCTAATATTATGTTTTCAAACCATGCTTGCTGAAGTTGATTATCGATATGAATGCCTTGCCAGACTTGTCGTTCAAGGCATTTAGTGGGAGAGTCGTTTTACCGACATCATCCTTTTCATTTGCTAATTCATATCAAAGACTTTATCCATCTCTGAACTGTGCACTAGGCTTTTGCCTTATGCGTCAGTTGATACTTTACGAGTTCGTGGTAGCTTGTGAAGCATACCTTTTTTCGTCGTATAAGTATTAAATGAGTTATTCCCAAAGGGAGGCAAATAAAAATTTAGCATTCATTCATTAAAACACTTCATCATTAAATTCGTACTCTGAAACGATGTGTTCCGTCTTTCGAGGTACACTCGCACATGGCGTCTATTCCAGGATTAACCCATGGCATAAATCGTTTCTTTTCCAAAACTTAATTTAATTTAATCCAATTGGTTTCCCACATGTTCATCATTACGGAATTTATCATATAATGGAGTACTAACAAATAAGAAACAGTTAAATCGGTTCGATCTTAGAACTACACAATCGATGGATTTAACGGTATTTCGATGTTCATGATATTAGATGAAGGAGAGTGTGTATATTTGTTTGATAAGACCAATTGCACTTGGTGGATATTTCGGTTTTAACTTCGTTTCTGATCGATCCCGTTTAACCGAGTCGATTAATTTTGACAAGTAGATCACATTTCGAATCGAACATAAACTACTTTATTCATAAATACGAATCTCAATCAACCAAAATTCAAACATTATGTCAGACCTAAATCTAACTTACGGCGAATTACGTTTTGAAAATGTGCAATTTTGAAAAGAGTCGCCACTAGTTAATTAAGGTTAACTAGAACCTAATTTACCTAAACGAATAATGAATCAAACGCCTAGGTATAAAATCGGTCTACGATCAGAAATTACATTAGATGCATGACGCGTAAGCATGTTGTTTTGATTTGTTCGATGTTTATGACATGACATAGTATGATGCATGCGTAAATTATCGGATAATTTTTACAAAATCAAAAAGGGCCATGGGAAAGCCAAGATCGGGTATGCTTATTTGAAAATTACAGTTCCGGTAATTTGCAAAATAATAATCATTTTCAAAAGACTGATCTATTGGATTGAAGACGACAATAGTGTGAACTCTTTCACAACACCCCCTTCTCTCGGTTTACTGGCGGTCGTTTTGGTTTAGTGACTGAAGGATCACTATTCGTCGTAGTCCATCCTAATAGATAATCCGACGTTCACAATTCTGTCAAAATGTTGTTCTCTTCCCAACCTTGAATTGTTATCTATAGGAGTATGATGTAAATCATGGTGCCTAAGTGATGCCAAGCATGCTCACATGGTGCATGTGCACCTGCCCTTGTCTTATTGTATCATTAGTTTCCGGCACCCTAGTTTATCTATATATAGAGTGTGCTTAGTATCTTGTAACCCTAGTAATCAATGAATATATTTTCCATTCATATGGTATCAGAGCTAAGGATGGAGGCGCTGCCTTGGCCATGAAGAAACCTTGAATTTCTTCAAGTTTCTTGTTGGATTCAGCTTGGGTGCTTTGGATTCGAGTTTGGGTGCTCTTTTGATTACTCATTTATGTTGGTTTGTGTCATTTCTTGCTCAAGAATGGCTGTGTGTAATTTCTCTTCCTAGATCTACTTCAAGTTCAGCTGATTTGAAACTAGGGTCTAGACTTGTGTTTGGACTGAGTTGCTATTGCTTAGTTCTTGGTTGTATTGAGCCGTGGATTGTCATTTTCGTGGCTGGTTTTGTTGGATTTCTTGAGTTCAAGCTTGAGGAATCCTGGGTCTGTGCCATAGCTGTTCTTGGCCATTGTTGAAGTTCATGTTTGTTCTTGAGCTTGGTGGTGTTTGATCTGTTTGGAAGGATTTGGTTACATTGGAGTTGCGGAATTCTGATTCACTCATCATTGGGATTGATTATTGGGTTAACAGGTCTTTTGGTATATGATGTTTGACAACTTTTGGGTTTTGGTCAATGATGTTTTTTTTTACCTAGTTTTGGTACCATATGTTTGCAGATTTTTTCTAGTTTTGGTCTAACCGTTCCGTTCCGTTCATTTTTTGACATGTTCAAGTCACGTAATCCACTCTAAACTTTAAATTTAGTCCCTCTAATATTTTCTTAACCTTTTTTTTGGTTCAATTTAGTCCCGAAGTTTTAAAATTGACCCCAATTGGACAATAGGTCCAATTGAATTTTTGAAATTTCGGGACTAAATTGAACAAAAATAAAGGTTAGGAAAGTATTAGACGGACTAAATTGAACAAAATTGAAAGTTTAGGGTGGATCACGTGACTTGTACATGTCAAAAAAGGGACGGAATGTAACGGTCGGACCAAACTAGAAAAAATCTGCAAACATATGGTACCAAAACTAGGTAAAAAAAACATCATTGACCAAAACCCAAAAGTTGTCAAACATCATGTACCAAAAGACCTGTTAACCCTTGATTATTTGGTGGCTATTTTGGATTGGCTCTTGATTTCTGGACAGATTTGGTTGTTGTTTTGCAAGCTGTCCAGTTTTGTCCTATTGACATCTAGATTGTGTACTAGTTTTGTCTCACTACAGCTGTTTGGAATTCGGTTTTGCTTGAGTTTTGCTGAGCATATTTGAGGGATATCTAGTTGTTTCTTGTTGTGGAAGTTATTTGGTGACCTTGCTTGGTTATTTGCTGAGAAAATTCGTGACTTTTGTACTATTACTTGGAGTACAAGTTACCTTGTGACCTTATTAATTCAAGATGGCTCAAGACATTGGTGTTGATGATCCCCTCTACATACACCCATCAGAAACAACAGGGCATATGCTCATTCCATTCCAATTGCAAGGTTCTTCTAATTACCATGCGTGGAGCACATCTATTAAGGAGGGATTGTTGGTGAAAAACAAGATTGGATTCGTTGATGGGACCTTTACAAGGATGAGTGTGCCAATCAATCACAGACTCAAATGAGACAGAGCTGATGCCATTATCAAAGCATGGCTTAGAAACACGGTTGCCAAGGATTTGATGGGTGGTTTGATCTACAACCCTTCTGCTCTCTCAATTTGGAATGATTTGAGAGAAATGTTTGACAAAGTGGATGACACACAAATCTTCCAATTGACTAGGGAGATTTATCAAACTTCACAAGGTGTGTTGTCCATTACTGAATATTTTGCTAAAATGAAAGAGATGTGGGATTCCTTAGCCTCTATTGATGACTTGCACCTTGAATGTGCAAATGACATTGCTATTGTGAATGGATACAAGGAAAAGCAGAAGTTGATGGCCTTCTTATTGGGTTTGAATGATTCATATCCTCATGTGAGAAGCAGTATATTAATGAGACAACCTTCCCTGAGTGTTGCATTCTCAGTTCTTGTTCAAGAAGAAAGCCAGAGGTCCGTCTCTGGTTCTATTGGTGATCTTGGAGAAGTAACTGCTCTCTACACAAGGAGGAATCAGCCCAACAACTCCTATGCTCAAAGGGGTTCAAACAACAATCAAAGAGGCAATGGTGGTCCAAACGAGGGGTCCTAGCAATTGGAACTCCAATTGGACTTGCAATTTTTGTGGAAAGAGGGGCCACAAGGCTGATCATTGCTATGCCAAGCATGGTGGTCCAAAAGGAGTTCAAGCTGCTCAAGCTGCAAAGATGAATTGGAATTCAACCAATGCTTCTTTTGATGATGGTACCAAATCAAGTGTGGTTGAGTATGTAGCAGCTGGGGATAAGAGAATTGTGCATGGCACAACTGAGAAGATGATTCAACATGTGGCTGCCCAATATGACCACTTTGATCACATGCCCTTGAGTTTTGAGGATGGTTATCAAATGCATGCTAATATGGCAGGTATGTCAACTGATTATATGCATTGGAGAGTTGACTCAGGGGCAACTAACCATATTACACATCAAATGCATTGGTTACATGACTTGAAGAAATGTGATTCTAATCAACAATTTGTCCACCTTCCAAATGATCACAAGTGTAGAGTGACACATGTTGGTTCTTGTTCATTTTCAAGTGGATTCACATTGACCAACATTATTTTGGTTCCTGGTGTCAAGTTCAATTTGATTTCAGTCTCTAGGCTGCCAAGCCAACTGAATTGCAAAGTGGTATTTACAAGTGATGGTGTGTTAATTCAGGGCCAAGGTGGGAAGAGTATGGTGATTGGGGAATGAAGTCGAGGATTGTAAATCTTGAAGGACGTGTTGCCCACAAGACCAAGCATGGTGGCTGCTCCTTGCATTGGGAATAAAGATGATATTTGGAAATGGCACAAGAGATTGGGTCATGTATCTGAAACTTATTTGAATAAGTTGGGTGTTTTGAATCTGAATAAGTCTATTGGATGTATTAAACAATGCACAGTTTGCTCCCTTGCAAAGCAAACTAGATTATCTTTTCCCCTAAGTGATTCAATTGCATCTAGACCATTTGATTTGGTACACATGGATTTATGGGGTCCCTATAAGGTTCCTACATTCAAGAACTATCAATATTTCTTGACTCTGGTAGATGATCATTCAAGAGCAACTTGGGTCTATTTGATGAAGCACAAGAGTGATACCTTCTTGCATATCAAGAACTTCTTGATCATGGTTAAGACTCAGTTTGCAACAATGGTGAAGACCTTAAGGAGTGACAATGGCACTGAGTTTATCAATTCAGTGTGTAAAGATTTGCTTCACCAATTTGGTATACAACATCAAACAAGTTGTGTGCATACTTCTCAGCAAAATGGACGCGTTGAACGCAAGCATAGGGACATTCTCAACATTGCAAGAGCCATACGGTTCCAAGCCTCTATGCCCCTTAGATATTGGGGTTATTTCATACTCAATGCTTGTTATCTTCTCAATCGTCTACCATCTTCTGTTTTGGGGTTCAAATCACCCATAGAGGTGTTATATGGTCAGGTACCATCCCTCAATCATTTGAGGATCATTGGTTGCTTATGTTTTGCAACCAACTTGAATAATCATGACAAGTTCACTCCAAGGGCTGAACCAGCTATACTTATGGGGTATTCAACCTCTCAAAATGGGTATATTGTGATGAACATTTCCAATTCATTTTTTCATGTGACTAGTGATGTTGTCTTCCATGAGGATATTTTTCCATTAAGCACGTCCAAAGCTGATTTGAAGGCCTTAATTCCATCTTGCTTAGGAGACAAGCAACCACTTGGTGAATTCTCAACTGAGAGTTCAAACAACTATGAGGAGGTTCTTCCCCCAATTGATGACACTCCATTAGTGGCACCACCTCCTATTGTTAAGGTTCAAATACCTCAACCCCTTATTGAAGATCCACCACAACCAGTTACCTTAAGGAGGAGTGCTAGAATTGCACAACTTCAAAACCGTGCAAATTCAAATGTTGCTTTTGGAATTGAACATTACGTCTCTTATGAAAAATTGGGTCCTCAATACAAATGTTTCTTGACTGCTATTGACAAGGTCAAGGAGGCAAACACTTACAAACAAGCAGTGAATGATACTGATTGGGTTTTGGCTAGGGTTAACATGTCTTTTGGTCCATGATATTTGACCACTTTTGGGTTTTGGTCCATGATGTTTTTTTTCCCCTAGTTTTGGTACCATATGTTTGCAGATTTTTCTAGTTTTTGTCCGACCGTTACATTCCGTCCATTTTTTCCATTAAGTGACATGTGCAAGTCACGTGATCCACCCTAAACTTTCAATTTTTTTCAAATTTAGGGGGAATTGACCCATTGAACTAGGTTTGGGTGCCAATTCCCCAAATTTGACCAAGTAAACCTAGTTCAATTCGCCCAAATTAAAATAGGTTTAGGGTGTCAATTCCCCCAAATTTGAACAAAATTGAAAGTTTAGGGTGGATCACGTGACTTGCACATGTCACTTAACGGAAAAAATGGAACGGAATGTAACGGTTAAACCAAAACTAGAAAAATCTGCAAACATATGGTACTAAAACTAGGCCAAAAAAAACATCATGGACCAAAACCCAAAAGTGGTCAAACATCATGTACCAAAAGACATGTTAACCCTTTTGGCTATGAAGGAGGAGATTCAGGCTCTCCAAAATAACAAGACTTGGAAGTTGGTGGAGCTCCCATATGGCAAATCCACAGTTGGTTGCAAATGGGGTTTTAAAGTCAAATACAACTCTGATGGATCCATTGAAAGATACAAAGCAATGTTAGTTGCAAAGGGATTCACTCAAATTGAAGGGACTGATTTCAATGAAACATTCTCACCAATGGTTAAGATAGACACAGTGAGGATTGTTCTAGCCTTAGCTGCAGCCAAATCTTGGGGATTGTTCCACATGGATGTGAACAATGCATTTCTTCAAGGTGATCTAAATGAAGAAGTGTACATGGACATCCCACAAGGTTTTGATCCATACAAGCCTCTTGATGATGCCCCTAGACGTGTGTGCAAACTTTTCAAATCTCTTTATGGCCTCAAGCAAGCATCAAGACAATGGAATATCAAGCTCACCCAATCTTTGATGAAGAATGGATACAAGCAATGTGCATCTGATCATTCCTTGTTTAGAAAAATTCAGGGGGATGACAAAGTATTCTTGCTTATCTATGTTGATGACTTGCTCATTACAGGTTCCAATGCCAAGATGATTACTCAATTGAAGTGTCCTTCAACAACACTTCAAATTGAAAGACTTGGGGGACTTGAGATACTTTTTGGGGCTGGAAATTGCAAGATCAAATCAGGGGCTTGTGATCAACCAAAGGAAGTATGCAATGGAAGTCATTGAAGATGCTGGCCTAGGGTCTGCTAGGCCATGTGAAACTCCAATGGAATTCAATGTCAATCTCACAACTTGTGAGTATGATGAGGCAACCAAGTCAAACACTGATGACTTTCCTTTGGAGGATGCAACTTTCTATAGAAGACTGATTGGGAAGCTACTAGGAAGCTACTATACCTCACCATGACACGCCCAGACATTAGCTTCTCAGTTCAAAGACTTAGTCAATTCGTTGACAAGCCCAAGAAATCACACTATGATGCTGCCATTAGAGTGATCAAATACATCAAAGACAGTCCAGGGCAAGGATTGATCTATCCTTCCAACAACAACCTCAAGTTAAGCTTGTATTGCGACTCTGATTGGGCTGCTTGTCCATTCAGTAGGAAATCAGTGAGTGCATATTGTGTCAAGCTTGGGGCTGCCATGATTGGTTGGAAAGTCAAGAAACAAGAAACTATCTCACTTTCAAGCGCTGAGGCTGAGTATAGATGTTTGAGAGTTGCAATTCAAGAAGCACTATGGGTGAGTAGGATTCTAATGGAGCTTGGAGTTCAAGTATGCTTACCAATTCCAATCCATACGGATAGCCAAGCAGCTGTGAAGATTGCAAAGAATCCAATGTTTCATGAGAGGACCAAACACATCGAATTGGATTTCCACTTCACACGATAACATATTGACTCAGGGATGATTGGTGTTCATTATGTCTCTTCCAAGGACCAAATTGCCGATTTGTTGACGAAGGATTTGGTTAAGAAGCAGCACTCAGCCTTACTAAGGCTATATGGGACTAAAGATGTCTTCCAAGAAATAAGAGAAGAAGAAGAAGAAAATGATGGGTGAATATAGGAGTATGATATAAATCATGGTGCCTAAGTGATGGCAAGCATGCTAACATGGTGCATGTGCACCTGCCCTTGTCTTATTGTATCATTAGTTTCCTGTACCCTAGTTTGTCTATATATAGAGTGTGCTTAGTATCTTGTAACCCTAGTAATCAATGAATATATTTTCCATTCATATTATCAATGAATAGATGGAATTATCATCTGAGCTATTAGTTGAGACGAATTATGACTCGTGGAGCAAACGCGTCGGTACAATGTTGGAAGGACATGGTCTAATTGACCACATTCAAATGACCATGAATTGCCCGAATGCCGGATTAACAAAGGATCTAGCATTCTCCCATTTTCAATGGGAGCAAGATGACAAGAAAGCTGAGGAGATGATACTGTCTGAAATGTCACAGGATTTCTATGATATGCATAAGGATGATCCGACTTCAAAGGACATCTGGGATGCTCTCTTTCTAAAATATGGAAGTGTCATGGCGGTTACACTGCACCCACTTATACCAACATTAGAAACCCGTCTGAACAACAACAGGAAAGCATACTTGAAAAAGTATGTGGTCTCCTTCGCTTATTCAAACCATTGGAAGATGACAGTCAAATGGCTGAATGGGATAAAATTCAGGCCATAATAAGGATACTCCCGAAGTCTTGGAGAGCAACCAAGGTTATATTGACTGTTAGCAGTTCCGTGCTTGATCTTGCATTTGTCCTGAAACTAATCGAGATGGAAGAAACTAGATTAACTTCGGTGTCGAAAGAACCGAAGGAGGCAGGACAAGCTGGCCGTAGGAAAAGGAAATTCAGGAACAAGGGAAATAAACAACAGGCGGTCGACAGTAAAACGTTGACTACGCCTAAACAAGGCAGTCCCAGATTAAAATCTGAGATAGTTTGCGGGAATTCCAGCCCACGCCGAATAAGCGATGGTGCAGGTTCCAGCAGATCGCACCCTGAGAAGGTATGCGACTTTGGTTATGTAGAGGAACCTTTAGTTTCCTCAACTGTCATGTTAACTGACTCAAATCCATCTTGGATTCTTGATTCAGGTGCAACGGACCACATAGCCAACGATAAAGAACTATTTGCCAAGTTTAGACGATTACCGAAGGATTCTAAAAGGATATTCATTGGCGACAACTCACAAGTTGAAATAGGAATAGGGACTTGCAAATTGCCAATGGGCAATAGCAAATCCTTAATTCTTGAAAATTTCCTTTATGCTCCTAGAATCCGTAGGAATGTTGTTTTTGTTTCTGCTCTTATGAATAAGAACTTTGTTTTATCATTTGAGAGATCCTTGGTTCGCATAAATAAAGGGGATACTTTATTAGGATATGCCTTTTCTTATAACGGTCCATTTATCATGGATTTGCATGGAAATGTAAATTCATATAGAATCTATGCAATGTCCTCCAAAGAAGTAGAAACTGACGCGACCGGATGGCATTCGTGGCTTGGACATATAGGCTACGACAGAGTTCAATCGTTAGCAAAACGAGGGCTTTTGCCCGGAACAAACAATGTGGTAAAACACACTTGTCATGACTGTCTAGCTGGAAAATTCACCCGCAAGCCATTCGGTGAAGCAAAACGAGCCGAATTTCCATTACAAATGATCCATTCAGACGTATGTGGACCAATGAACGTAACTTCTAGAAATGGAAAGCGATACTTCGTAACTTTCAACGACGACTACACCCAATTCGGGTTTACTAATTTGATTACTCGTAAATCGAAACCAATAGATTGCTTCAAAAGCTTTCTAAAGCTCGTAGAGAATCAACAGGAGCGAAAGGTTAAAACCCTACGCACCGATAGAGGTGGATAATATCTCTCTAATGAGTTTGATAAATTGTGCAAAGAAAGTGGGATCGCCCGTCAAACGACGATCCCCAACACACCACAGCAAAATGGTGTGGCTGAACGTCGTAATCGAACTCTCCTTGACATGGTAAGAACCACGATGTCACAAGCACAATTACCAATTTCTTATTGGGGAGATGCGTTGCCTGATGCTACTCATGTAGTAAACCTTGTCCCATAAAAAGCAGTTAACACAACACCGTATGAACTCTGGACTGGTAGAGAGTTAAATCTCACCAAGCTGCGACCTTGGGGGTGCGCGGCTTACACACATACAACTGACAGCCGTTTTGGCAAGTTAGACCCCAGAGGACTCAAAAGTATCTTCATCAGATACTCTGAGAACTCAAAAGGTTATGTATTTGTGTCAGCCCTTGAGAACGGTAATGTGTACGAACATGAGTCCAGAGACGTCACTTTTATTGAGAACGAATTTCCATCGCTTCGAGAAATAAAAATAGACGAAGTCTTGATCGAACTAGAACAAGATGACAATGATTCTCAGGTCCCACTTTCTTCGAGTGGGAGATTTGACACAGGAACAAGTGATTCGGTTAATGAGGATATAATCCCCATAATATATCGAGTGCAAGGGCTCACTCTCCCCCTAACACAAATCACTATTGCTGGGAATACAAATCAAGTAGAAACTGATAATCATGTCACACAACTACCTATTGTTCCCACAATTCCAAATGAGAGCGGATTGATCACTTCAGTTCCAGGTCCTAGCGATCAAAGAACTAATCTCGGAGGTGAAATCCCGAGACGAAGAGGTCGTCCTAGGAAAGTTGTTGCTCAAAGCTCTAGTACCACCATTATTCCCAGTGAGAGTAATGCTCCGATAAGAAGCATTATTTCCAGTGGGAGTATGGATTAGACTCAAAATGGGACAAATGAGCCTAGACGCAGTCAAAGGCAACAGACTTCTCCCAAGAAGTATCCCATTGAGAGAGGCGAGATATTCACTCTCACGTCTGTTGATGAACCGGTAACAGTTAAACAAGCGATGGAAGGACCTCTAGCAAAAGAAAGGAGAAAAGCAACGGAAGAAGAAATCGCTTCAACGAAAGCCAATTCGGTATGGTCTTTAGTTGATTTACCTGCTAATCGCAGAGCAATAGGAGCTAAGTGGGTTTTGAAACTCAAACTCACTGTTGATGGAGAAGTTGAGCGATACAAATCTCGATTGGTTGCGAAAGGATATACCCAAATTCACGGAGTGGACTTTGATGACATACTCACCAACTGTGCGTTATACCACAGTCAGGGCCATCCTTTCCCTTGTTGCATGTCTCGATCTAGAGCTACACCAAATGGATGTTAAGATCGCATTCCTCCATGGAAACCTGGAGGAAGAGATCTATATGGAGCAGCCAGAGGGTTTTATTACTCATGGCAAAGAACGTAAAGTTTGAAAACTCCAAAGATCTATTTACGGTCTTAAATAATTATCTCGGCAATGGTATCGCAGATTCCACGAGGAAATCGTCGGAAACAGATTTGTGAATCTTCACGAGGATCCCTGTGTTTACACCAAGACCTCCGGGTCTAAATATGTCATCATAACCTTATACATAGATGACATACTCATTGCTGCAAATGATGTGAGTTTCATGAACAAATCAAAGTCCTGGTAATCATCGGCATTTGAGATGAAAGACATGGGAAAGGCCACGTACATCTTAGGCATTAAAATTGCCCGAGATCTTGCCACCTGGAGATTGTGTCTTTCTCAAGAATCATATATCAACAAACTGTTGAAAAGATTTTAGAATGCTCGATGCTAAACTCGTGGATACGCCGGTTGTGTTCGGGTGCGCGCTGTCAAAGCGTGATGGCCCGAATAACCAGCAGGAGCGTGAACAGATGAAGAATACAGAGTATCTAATCATGATAGGAAGTTTAATGTACGCCATGCTATGTACTCGGCCAGACATCTGTTACGCTGTGGGCCTAGTAGCAAGATTCCAATCAGGTCCTGACTATCAACATTTAAAGGCCGTAAATGGAATTATAAGATATCTGAAAGGTACTGCCAACTATGTTCTGTGCTATAAGGGAAGGTATGTCGAATTGACTGGTTATAGTGACACCGACCACGGTGGCGATCTGGACGATCGTAAGTCCACCACAGGGGGAGTTTTTCTCCTTGCTGATGCTGCTATATCATGGGTAAGCAAGAAGCAATCATGCGTCGCGCTTTCCACTATGGAATCAGAATTCGTTGCCCTTACTAAAAATGCACAAGAAGCATTCTGGCTGAAAAGGCTTCTTACTGCATTAATTGGCACTGACAAGAAGAGCAAACTTGTGAAGGTATACTCCGACAGTCAGGCAGCCATTGCAGCAGTTAAGAATCCAAAGTACCATAGTAGGACCAAACAAATTGATGTGAAATAAGATTATGCCAAGTCAGTTGTGGAAGACAATATAATCGCTTTAGAATACTTGCCCACAGACAATATGGTCGCAGACCCATTAACTAAGCCATTGCGTAGAGAAATTTTCGAAAAGCTCGTAAAACTGCTTGGATTACGTAAGGCATAATAAGTGGCTAGTATGAGTGATGGTATTTTGACATTTGAAATAATATTTCGATTGAATAAAAGAATTGCAAATTAAGTATATGATCTATCGACGTCATAATGATAAATAACATCGGATTTTTCAGTCTATAAACTAAGTCGTAGGAAGAAGTAAAACTCTACCACCAAAACTATGTCGAATGTGAACCTTGGCTCGTCACACAGGCACGGTCATCTTGTAGGAGAGGGGAACGTCTACCACAACAAGATTGGCTAAGAACTAGGGGGATAAACCTGGTTAAACGAAACGATAACTTGGTCACGCTTAAAGCATGACTTGATCTTGGTTTTGTAAATCGCCGTGTTGGACTCTGTCCATCATTAAAATCACATTCAGGGCCAGATGAAAGACTCTGCGATAGCATGATTGACATATCCCACCCCTGGCTTGTCCAGGTGTGCTATCGACGCGTGCTTCATACTACGCGTTCCGTGTTCGACCACGGGGTCATGCTCGGTTGTGCTAGCTAGAAACCTTATGATTCAAAGGGCGCATACTTATTCACCTTGAGCGTGTGATTAATCCCGGGTGTCTTATGAAGAGGCACCCAAAGTATCCTCTCGGACTCAGAACTTATACCTAAGGTCTAGCTCAATGTTCGCTTCCCGGCGTACGAGCGTAGAGCCAAAGAAAACGGCCAAGTGACCATGTCTTGGAAACCGGTTGAGTTAGACTAAGGGTATAAGCGATGGGGATGGTCATGTTCATCTATAAATCACCGACTCTTGTGTTCACTAGGTGGCCACCAACCAGATATTAGTTGAAGGTTGTAAACACTTGTACGGATGCCCTGGAGAAGTATTCCTATGTGGAAAACTGGGCAATTGGAGAATTATCAGTTGACCAAGGATACAGTGCGGTATATATTTTATTTTTGACAGGATTGATTGGATTGATTTACGAAAGGGAATCAACGTTCGTATCCGCCAGTCGCACGGCAAACCTCGTATGAACTATTCGGAGATGGAGACAATAACTGAAGAATGAGAAGTTGACTCTATTGGATGACAATACATTAACAGGCACCCTCCCATTCCGGCGAGTGGGAGCTGTTAGCATATGGTGACGTGGCGCAGTAACTGGTAGCCCGTTAATATATGTGGTTACCTAAGATAATTAGGTAAATGTCACATTAGGGCCAGACCCAATTCCCATGTGACATAAGAGGCCCGAAATTGGGCCTCCCACCCACATAGTAGTTCGGCCGAAACCCTAATAGTAGGGAAGAGGATTTTCTCCTCCTCCCACTATATAAGGAGGTCTTGAGGTCACTCCCCAAAACACACATTGATCAAAACTCCTCATAAGTTTTGATTTGAGAGAAATCCCTTTCTCTCTACAAGCATATTTCTGCCAGCCCTATAACACCACCATTGGTGTGCCAAATTGCTTCCGAGCATTCAGTCCGAGGTTATGTCCGCGTTGAAGAATCGATCAGAGGATTTGCTGTGGAGCTTACACCGCGTAGGACTTCTTCTCACGAAGAACTTGTACGGGTTCCGACCGGAGGATCAAAACTCCCTCAACAACGTTCTTGGGCAGGAAAGCTATTGAGGTATGTGTACATTATTCCGCTACGTAATTAGATTACTTACTAGTACACGTTTAGCATTCTGTAGTATTACGTCCCCGTAATCCAACAGCTCGGTCACCAAGGGCGATCGCTCTAACAACACAAGAGAAACAATATAATGACAGTTATAGGCATGTTACATAAGTAAAAAAGGAACAGGGAAAGGAACATATCGAAAGCCTCGACCGTTTTCCCTGACTTAGAAAGTTTCTCTGCTTTCGGAGCAGAGCCAGAAGATGCTTTCTTCTTGGTAGCCACAATGCGGTCGGAGCGGTCCGCCTGCACATCATACGTTTTCCCAATAAACCAACTTACAAGGCGAAACAAAAAGAGTGAATGAAAAAAAAGAATCAACAACATACCAAATCCTCGGAAGGAAGGGTCAACCGGATCCCCACCTCATACAAGTCAATTTCAGACACCGAAGACACGGGGCAGTAAGACTTGGTCTAATTACTCTGATAGATGGTCTTCATGGCCTCCTTATCCGAAGGGGAGAACTCGCTAAAGGTAGGCCAGTCGTCCGAGTGACTTACACGAATGATCTTCCAAGTAACATATTGATTCGTAATGAAAATGTAATGACCGTCCCAATGAACCACCGAACGCTCCACGAGAGTCACGAAGCGGAGGTATTTATCCCACGTAACCTCACCCAGTCCCAATTCCTCGAAACGGGAATCCTTCAAGGGAAGATAACGATTCACCATAGTCGTCATCCCGGTCGCACTCTTGTATTGGAACCGATAAAAATACTGAAACAAGAAAAGAGAATATTTCCAAGAGTACCATTGACATAATGCCCTAAACCCGACCCAAGCTTGAATGGCAGTAGGGGCAAGGTTAATGGGGGAAACCCCGAAAAACCGGCAAAGCTCCACAAGCTCGTGTATGCGGCAACCATCCCGTATGGGGGCACAGTCATAGTCCCATGAATATTGCCCAAGGATGGGTGGAAGGGGTACAACGCCCCATCTAAAGGGCTAAGATCACCTAACTCGACATGACGGTTATACTCTGGTCGCTTCAAGTCATTCATAGACTCATGCATGGAACCTAACTCACAATCAGCAGTAGTTTCTAAACTTAAGACGGAATCTAACTCAGACGAGTACTCATACTCAGAGTCTGACTCAGAATCTGACTCTGAGCTAACGTCAGGAAAGAAAGTAATGCGACGAACGGAAGGGATGAAGAACTTACTCATCCTTCTCAGAATGTATTGCCTCTGGAGAGTTTGAGTTTTGCTACACCACCACGAGTATAAGACCTACAACACCGAATCAAAAATCTGTACAGAGCAACATCCCAAGCACACTCATAGATAACCAAACGACAATATATCAACAATCACATCACGTACGTACGTACAACAACTGTCAACTACCAAGTAACAATCCAACAAACTCCATACGTACAACGACAGTCGCGTACGTACGACCATATCCACCATAACAATGGCTACATATGTTCGAGCCAAAAACGACATGATCATGAAAGTGAAGGTTACCCGCACACAAAGGAGATTTTCGAGCAAAATGACTATCTAATCGATATGATAACTATAAGGCGAGCAATCGAAGATTATCACAAGTCAAGCACGTGAAATCAAAATACGAACGTCCAATACAGGTATGAAAAGGAAAAAAGGACGAACCTTTAGAAACCACGAACCGATTCGAATAGTCGGCTCAAAATTCACAACTCGCGCGCTGTCGCCGGGAAATGGTCGTCGTCGCCGGATCAGATCTGCCACCACCACCCCAAATCGCCGTCATGGTCCGAGAGGCACCACGCTGTGAGGTCGAGTCGCCTCCGGTCCACCTTGCATTGGCCACACGAAGCTACGCCGCACTGGTGGTCGATGTCGCCGTCCGTCGCGTCGTCAGCTCCCACCTTCCTCGCCGGAGAGGCTCGCCGCCAGTTCCGTCGTGTCGAGCTCCTCTCTCCACCGCCTAAGGGCCACGCCGCCGTGCAGGTCCTCCCTTGTTGCCATTAATCGCGCCCCGCCGGAGCTCCTTCGCCGCCGTGATGAATGGTGCCGGCCACCCCAAGAAAATCGAGCCAAATTAGTTGCTTGATCTCTAGAAAGGATTGCTTGGTGGAGAAGAAGCTGGTGGTTACTCAAATGGTAATTCCTTCTCTCTCTTTATAATAAACTATGGTAGAGTTTTTTAAAGATACTCTAATCTCCACCTTTAATTTAAAATGAGAAGATCCAAGGGCTTGGATTAAAGATGACAACTTTACTCATTTTTAACTATAGTTAACCATACCTCCACCCATGTTACTATATCCATACTCATTTAACATACATCTCATACTTAGAAATTTTCCACACACGATTAGCATATTTTTTACATATAGAATTACTTCGTACATACACGCTGGCATAAAATGGATTTTCATTTATCTATAATCATGATCCCGTCATATCCTTGTCCTAGTTCATATTTTCGGACAGAGAGATAGACAAGTATTATTTTCGTCATAACCACATTTTTCGGATACATGTTCGAATATATATATGATCATACTAATGTCTATGTTTTCCCTGTCCTGAGAAACGAGGATAAGGCGTGACGGTACACTTACGGACATACGATGGATCCGACAAGAGGTAAAAACACGGGATCGAATTGAGCGTGTCATCCTATCGTAAAATAGAGTCAATATGGGTTAAGCCATTGGTTGACCTGGGGCACATGATCAATATACGCTCAATTTGGACCCATTTCCACTCGGATTGTATTATTTTAACTACCTCATGAACGATTGCAAATCGAAACATTGACCCGAACACGTCACCCGCGGTAAAATAGTCCGAACAGGAAAAAATGCCCGTCCTGACACGTTGCTGGTCCGATCCTTGACCTTGGGGTTCGAACTTTCAGTCCGGCCTCGAAGGACCCGACACCCTTCCAGGAACGTAATAAGCCCGCCCAAGGGGTGTACGCGACGTTCGGAACACTATCATCCAAACTGCCCACCGTGGCGACCCGACCTCATTTTGCACGTCCGACCCTTATAAAATACCACGAACCCTCCCATGCTTGTTAAGGGCCTAATCCTTTCATTACTTTTTAATTAAGCTCATTTAGGGGTTAACAGTGTCATTAACTGTTTTAATATCTTTTGAGCCTATATATAGGACCCAACCTCCTTTCATTTAGGGACTTGATGTAACTTGAAATATTTGGTCTCTACCTTCTCTCTACTTTATCTCTCTAAGATACATACTAATTTAGGCATCGGAGAGGATTCGCCGGTTCCACCCCCGGCTTACCCCTCGTGCAGGTTCTCAAGGCTACGGACCGCGAGGAAAACGGAGGAAGACGGATTACGAGATAAGGGAATCAGATTACGAAGAGAGAAATTTCACCTGTGAGAAGTGTCATTCGGATCGACACCTCGTCAACCCGATACACACGTCTTAACAGCCACCTGCCTGACATTAGCTGAAAGGTTGTGAATACTTGTACGGATGCCCTGAACGAGTATTCCTATGTAGAAAACTGGGCAATTGGAGAATGACAGTTGACCTAGGATACATCGCGAAATTTTTAATTTTCACAGGTTGATTAGACATGGGGAATCAACATTATGCAGGCGCTACAACACTCCAAACAGATGAGTAGCACGATGCCCGTCGTGTCCACCGGTCACACGGAAAACCTCGTATGAACTATTCGGAGACAGGATTGGATCGAAGACTGAATGCTAATTTGTTGGATGACAACATATTAATAGGCACACTCCCATTCTGGCGAATGGGAGCTGTTAGCATTTGGACTATGGGCTGCCGTAATTGGGAACCCATTAATATAAGTCCATGTACCTAAGAAATTAGGTTAATGTCTTATTAGGGATTTAGGGCTAGGCCTAAAATCCCAAATAACATGGGAGGCCCAAAATAGGGCCTCCCTATTGCATGGCCAGCCGACTTTTAGAGGAAGGGTAAAGTGGAATTTTGTCCACTTTACTCCTCTTATAAATAGGGAGTCTTAGGAGAGTTTTCATAAAACAATTGCTATTCTCTCTTCCTAAGTGGTGAGATTAGAAGAAAACCCTCCTCTCTAAAAATACCCTTGTTTGGCCGAAGTATAGGAACACCAAGGAGGTGCCAAATTGTGTCAAGCAATTTACTCAGAGTAGATCTATCACGCGAAGAATCGACAGAGGCTTTGCTGTGAGGCATAATCCGCGTAGGGTTTCTCTAATAGGAACCTCTACGAGGAACCGTCCGGCGGATCGAGAACTCCCCTCAAAGGTCCTCGGCTACATGAATCAATATAGGTATGTGCACCTTCTTCCGCTGCGTATTAGTTACCATGCACGTATCTAGGGTTTTTCTTCCATAGTATTATTCCCCTAAATCCTACAATTTCGACTACAGCCGTCAGGCCCTTTAACGGTGAGGAAACAGAAAACAGGCCCACCAGACCCCAAATGAAGGTCAAGACGGCCCAGGAGAAGGGTCCCGACGAAGGGAGTCCCGATGATGAAAGGTCCCGACAGAATCGGTTCCGACAGATGAGCTGGAAGCTCCCGATGAGAAGCCTTTAAGTAGGCCCCGATGATGAATCCCTGAGAATAATTGGCCCTGTCACGATGATGAGGGGGCCCGAGCAGTGACACAACGAGATAACTCTGGAGTCCCCGACAAGAGTCGGGACTCGTTATCAGAGGATAAGGCCAAGATACGCGGGGCGTGGCCGAGATACGCGGAACGTGGTTAAGATACACGGAGCGTGGCCGAGATACGCGTGACGTGGCCGAGATAAGCGAGATCATGGCATAGATAGGCGGGATCACATCCGAGATACGCGGGATACGGGCTAACCACCTCCAACGGTTCACCAGGTACCTGAGGCATCTCTTCGCCTATAAAAGGGGAAGAGGTCACCTCAGATGACTTACGTTGAATTACACTATTTGAGATTACTGCTTGCCAGTCCGTACTAGACACTCATTTAAGCATCGGAGAGGGATTCTGGGTCACCGCCCGGTCTATCCCCTCTTGCAGGATTGCGTGGAGAAAAGGAGCTAGGATCGCCGTCAAAGTCCGTACCGGAGTTCGTCGGGGATAAGCGGTGTCGATCCCGCTCTCAGTCCCGATCCCGGTCCTGTTCCCGATCCCGCGATCGGTCCCCAAAGAAGAAAAGAACTGACCCAGAGTCATCCGGTGCTCGCAGGGAGACACGGGGCACTATCAACGTAATTCACGGAGGATTTGCTGCTGGAGGTGATACTTCATCCGCCCGAGAGGTGTACGCCTCCAGAATTCCTACGGCGGTCGTGTTAGGTAAGAGGTCCCGATCCTGGACCCTAAAGGAAGATATGGTGATCTCCTTTTCGTCGGAGGATCTCATAGGCGTGGAAAGGCCGCACGACGATGCCTTGGTGGTAACTTTGGAGGTAGACGGGTTCGAAATGAAGCGAATTCCAATCGACGGAGGAAGCTCCTCTGATATTCTATTCATGGACGCGCTGGAGGCTATGGGGAAAACAAAGAAGGATCTGAAGGAGGCAAACTTCCCGATGGTCGGGTTTTCTGGTTCAACCTCCTATCCGCTAGGGGTAATCACCTTACCAGTGGAGTTTGGTAGTGGGTGGAAATCAGAAAGGAGGAACGTAGAGTTCGTGGTAGTCGATTCCGCGGGGACTTACAACGCGATTATCGGGAGAACCACCATCAACCCTCTGATGGCGGTTGCCTCGACAGTACACCAGAAGATGAAGTTCCCGACCGATCATGGAGTAGGAGAAGTCAAGGGGGATCAAGTAGCTTCTCGAAAATGCTATGTTAATGCCACCCGGAGGAGGAGGCGAGAGGCCATGACTGTCCTCCAGACAGACATAGATCCTAGAGAGGAGTTTGGGCGTCCCGCCCCCGTAGAAGATCTGAAAGAGGTCGAGATCGACGGCCCCCAAAGGAAGGTGAAAATCGGGTCTGCTCTGACTGAGGAGACAGCCCAAAAGTTGATTGAATTATTGAAGGAATTCAAGGAGCTGTTTGCCTGGTCCCCGAGCGATATGCCAGGAATCAGCACCGATGTGATCGTACACGAGCTGAAGATAGATCCCGCGATCAAACCTATCACGCAGAAAAGACGTCCGATGGGCACAGACAAGAAGATCGCGATCCAGCAGGAAGTGGGCAGGTTTCTCGATGCTGGGTTTATTAAAGAGCTCCGATTCCAGACTTGGGTTGCTAATCCAGTGCTGGTGAAAAAGACTAACGGCAAATGGCGAATGTCTGTGGATTTCCGCGACCTAAATAAGGCTTGCCCGAAGGACTGCTATCCACTCCCGAGAATCGACCAGCTGGTGGATGCCACATCGGGACATGAGTTGTTGAGTTTTATGGATGCGTATTCGGGCTACAATCAGATCAAGATGGCCAAGGAAGACGCTCCCCATACAGCGTTCTACGCAGACAGTGACATCTATCACTATGATGTCATGCCTTTCGGGTTGATTAATGCGGGGGCCACCTACCAGCGGATGGTGAACAAGCTGTTCGGAGATAAGCTGGGGGAAACCATGGAGGCTTACGTGGATGATATGCTGGTGAAGTCCCGAAAAACCGAGGATCATGTGCACAACTTGACCATGGCGTTTGAGCGGATGAGGCTTCATCAAGTTCGCTTAAACCCGACGAAATGCGCTTTCGGAGTCCACTCAGGGAAATTTTTGGGCTTTATGGTGAGCCAAAGAGGAATTGAGGTAAATCCCGAGAAGCTGAGAGCGATTGAGGAGATGCAGTCTCCGATAAACCATCGGGAGGTACAAGTGTTGAATGGCCGACTAGCTGCAATGAATCGCTTCCTGTCTAAAGCCATCGACCGATCAATGCCATTTTTTGAAGTCCTGAGGGCCAACAAGAAATTTGAGTGGACCGCCAAGTGTGAAGAGGCGTTCCAAGCACTCAAGCAGCACCTTCGCACCCTCCCGCCGTTGGCGAAACCGGTTCCAGGCGAGCCGCTCTACCTTTATTTGGCTGTTTCTGAATTTGCCATTAGCTCTGTGTTAGTGAAGGTTGTCGAGGGTAATCAAGTCCCCGTCTATTATGTAAGCAAGGCGTTTGCCAAGTCTGAATTAAATTATCCTGCCGTTGAGAAGTACCTCTTTGCGTTGATTATTACTGCTCGGAAGCTAAGGCCTTATTTCCATGCACACGAGATTACTGTGCTGACGAACCAGCCTTTGAAGCATTTTCTGAACCGACCGGATCTATGTAGTTAAAAACTCGTTTCTAGATCGTAAAAACGCACGTTTTTACGTCTTTACCTTAAAAAACGAGTTAAAACGTAACAAAATCGTTGTCTGAGTAGAAACGTGTAGAAACGGGTAGAAACGTAAGTTTCTACCGTTTCTAGAATTTTTACCATAATTTGCTAAAAAAATTCCAAATCTAATAAATTATGCAAAACCCAAAAAACTTATCAACCAAACACAAGAAATTTTTTTTCATGGATAGTTATTTATGTGACAAATCAATTTTTTTTACTCAAAACCTATTCATCTGACTTTCAAGTTCAACCTTCATTGATCATTTAATAATAGTACTCAAAATTCTTAAACTTCATTGACATCCCTTTCTATTTTATGTTTCTCAAATCCTAAAATCTTAAATTCTAAATTCACTTGACCCGTATTTTTCATGCTAATCTACAAAAATTAATCACCGTGACGACTATGTTGACTACTAATGGGTCCATGTTTTTTTATTAAAATTATTTTATCAACTATTAATGAGTATATTTACTATTTTTGTATTACTTCTGCATAATTACATTTATAAATTTTATTTCTAATGCTATTTTAGCAAATATGTTGAAACTACGTTTCTACGTTCCGTTTTTACGACCCTACTTTACCTACCCATTTCCGTCTCTACGTAGAAACTCGTTTTTGACTGCATAGGACCGGATGCATCGGGGAGATTAGTGAAGTGGGCAGTAGAGCTTAGTGATTTTCGAATACACTTCGCTCCAAGAACGGCCATTAAGGGCCAGGCATTGGCGGATTTTATAGCGGAATCTACAGCCCCCGATCTAGAAGAAGCGGGCCCTGTAGAGGGGGCAACCATGGAGGTCCCGACAGAAGAACAACCAGAGAGGGCAAAGCAATCAGAACAGCCAAACGAGGAAAATACCTGGGAAATGTACATAGATGGCTCCTCGAGTTCGGATGGATCAGGAGCAGGCTTTTTGTTGATACCACCGGGTGAAGGTGAACCGCTCCGATACGCCTTGGCTTTAACATTCAAGGCCACAAACAACGAAGCGGAGTATGAGGCTCATATCACGGGTCTGAAAATTGCTAGAGGCACGGGAGTCGATCACTTGAGAGTGAAATGTGATGCAGCTTTGATCGTAAACCAGGTTCAAGGGCGATACGAGGCAAGGATCCCGATAATGAAGAAGTATCTACGAGAGGTACAAACCTTGAAGGAGAACTTTAAAAGCTTCGACATCGAGGCAATCCTGAGGGAGGAAAACGTAGAGGCAGACGCCTTGAGCAAATTTGCCCTGGGGGCACCCTTGGAAGAAAATCGGAAGGTGCACTTCTTAGAAAAGGTGATCTTATCGACCATCGACCCGACACAGGTGTGTGCCATTGAGGCAAGATCGGAGGAAGAGCCGACTTGGATGTCCCCGATAGTCGCGTACCTGACTACGGGGGCAGTCCCCGATGATAAAGTAGCAGCGGACAGGATACGTCGGATCGCGGCTAACTATGTGATGCTGGACAATCAGCTATACAAGAAGGGCTGGTTCTCAACTCTGTACTTGAAGTGTGTGGCAGAGCCCGACACAAAACGAATCCTGAAGGAGGTGCACGAAAGGGTCGCGGCTTTTCATGAAGGGGCCCGATCCATTATGAGGAAAGTGCTGAACTTGGGCTATTATTGGCCCACGATGAGCAAGGAAGCAACGGCGTTGGTCCGATCCTGTGACGCGTGCCAAAGATACGCCCCGAGTATCACGGCTCCGGCCGCTAATCTGACATCCATCAAGAGCGCTTGGCCCTTCGCGCAGTGGGGCATCGACTTGGTGGGACCTCTTCCACAAGCACAAGGTCAATGTAAGTATTTACTTGTAGCAATCGATTATTTTTCGAAATGGATAGAGGCGAAGGCATTGGCCAGAACGACAGGGAACCAGATCGTCAAGTTCCTCCAGACCCATATTGTGTCCAGATACGGGATTCCTAAGGTGGTGATCAGCGACAATGGTCCACCGTTTAACGGCTCTCAGGTGAGGGAGTATCTGGAGGAGTTGAACATCGAGCATCGGACTGCTTCTGTACGCCATGCTCAGACTAACGGCCAGGTGTAATCAGCCAACAAAATCGTGATGGATGGCCTGAAGAAGAGGGTCTATGCCTTGAAGGGAAAGTGGCTGAACGAACTGGAAAACGTGCTTTGGGCTGTTAGAACGACACCCAAACGATCAATGGGGGAGACTCCGTTTGGCCTCGTTTATGGCACGGAGGCTGTCGCCCCCGTGGAGGTAGCTGTGGCGTCCCATCGGATGAGATATTACGAGCCTCTGACGAATGATGAGATGAGACGTCTGGACTTGGACTTGCTTGAAGAAAAGAGGCGGGAAGCCGATGAAGTCCAAGCTCGAATGCGTTTGGCGACGGCCAGGTACTACAATCGGCGAGTGAAGTCCCGACAATTCTTCGTCGGGGAGCTGGTTTGGCGTCACAACGAGTTCACCCTTTTGGATCGAATCAACAAGATGTCACCAAAATGGGAAGGACCTTATAAGGTCGTGGGGATGCCAGCTCCAAATGCGTACAAGTTGGAAGACCTCGATGGCAGAACGTTAAAGCATTCTTTTAGTGGCGAACACTTGAAGAAAGTCGCCTTAAGTGGTGCCCGAAGAAATTCGCCTTAAGTGGTGCCCGATAAAGTCGCCTTAAGTGGTGCCCGATGTAAAATCGCCTTAAGTGGTGTATGTTGTGTATCGTTTAATTCGATGTAAGCCAAATTTGTGCCATCAATGAATAAAGAGGTCGCTTCCAATCAGAGTTATTGTTAGATTTATGCTAAGTATCAAAGTCGCCTTAAGTGGTGCACGAGTAAAGTCGCCTTAAGTGGTGCACGAGAAAAGTCGCCTTGAGTGGTGCACGAGAAAAGTCGCCTTGACTGGTGCACGATCCTTAGATTTATTCTAAGTATCAAAAAGTCGTGATGCACGATATTAAGTCGCCTTGAGTGGTGCACGATCTTTAGATTTATTCTAAGTGTTGTTAAGTCGTCTTAAGTGATGCACGGAACTAAGTCGCCTTGAGTGGTGCACGAGAAAAGTCGCCTTAAGTGGTGCACGATATAAAGTCGCCTTGAGTGGTGCACGAGAAAAGTCGCCTTAAGTGGTGCACGATATAAAGTCGCCTTGAGTGGTGCACGATATTAAGTCGTCTTGAGTGATGCGTGATTCTTAGGTTTACTCTAAGTAATATTAAGTCGCCTTAAGTGGCGAAAATCGAAAAGTCGTCTTAGGTGATGCACGGAACTAAGTCGCCTTAAGTGGTGCGCGGGATTAAGTCGTCTTAAGTGATGCATGTATCCTTAGATTCATTCTAAGTACTGAAAAGCCGCCATGAGTGGTGCCCGATATTAAGTCGTCTTTGCACGATATAAAGTCGCCTTGAGTGGTGCACGATATTAAGTCGTCTTAAGTGATGCGTGATTCTTAGATTTACTCTAAGTAATATTAAGTCGCCTTAAGTGGTGCACGGAAAAGTCGCCTCGAGTGGCGCAGGATGATAAGTCGCCTTAAGTGGTGCAAGTTAGTAAATCGTCTTAAGTGATGTATGAGAATATCTTAAAGTGTCGAGGTTTCGACTTAAGAAAGTGTAGTAAAGCCACTGGGCGAAGTGCAATAAAAGAATCGGAACTAAGAAAGTCCGATGATTAATGGGGCTCGAAGGCCCGATGATTACAAAAGGAGAAGAATACAAGGATTCTAGCAATAAGCAGTTAGGCCTAATCCTCATTGGCGGCATCAACGGGAACAGGGTCTGCAAGGTCTGTGGCAGAAGGCTCCACAGGGTCAGCCGTTGGAGGATTGACTATCGGGGTCATGGGATCGAGGAGTTTTCGATGAAGAAGTAGTTCCTCTTCACTCTGAACTTGTGGTATGCATTTCCGGCCTTGAGCATCGGCTTCTTTGGTGGAAATGATACATCCTTCCTGGAGAGCTGCATCATAAGCAGTGCTGAAAATTTCGTTCAGAACATAGTTGAAGTTGAAAGGCTTCCTTCCCCCGAAACCAGATCCACTATCTGAAAGCATCCATTAAAAGGGACGTCAGGTTTTTCCCAGGAAATTACAATCAATCTAAGCAGAGATGAAGGCGAATAATAGAGAAGAAACCCTTACCATACATGATAACTAGAGGCCGGAAGAATGAACCTGACATTGCCGGAAAGATGGCCGAAGAAACACTAAGGCCCCAAGAGTTGCAGAAAGTTTTCGAAAATTTGTAGATGATAAAGTGAAACTGTGCCCACGGTTAGGATTTTATAGGCGAAGAGGACAGTCGAAAGGGCGCTTTAATCTGAACCGTCGAAGATGAAGCGTTCTAATATGGACCGTTGAGATGAAACGTGCGGAATGGCAGCAGGTGCAATGATGAAATAGCCTGAAAAGCACTTTTCAGAAAAAGCAGACACAGGGAGTCAGGCACAGGTACTGATGACGTCACTTCATTATCTACTGCATTTAATGAACTGGGGAACCGAGGAGACCCCTGGGATTTGGCAGTTACCCACAAAACGCTGAGGAAACGTGAAGGAAAAGATTAGTACTGAATGACCATATCAAGGGAAAAATCCCCGATTCCGATATCGGGAGGTCGGGAGTTGGAAGACACGACGAACTAAAAGTCCCTCATGTATTGGGGGCAAATGATGGGTTCGACTACAGCCGCCAGGCCCTTTAACGGTGAGGAAACATAAAACAGGCCCACCAGGCCCCAAATGAAGGTCAAGACGGCCCAGGAGAAGGGTCCCGACGAAGGGAGTCCCGATGATGAAAGGTCCCGACAGAATCGGTTCCGACAGATGAGCTGGAAGCTCCCGATGAGAAGCCTTTAAGTAGGCCCCGATGATGAATCCCTGAGAATGATTGGCCCTGTCACGATGACGAGGGGCCCCGAGCGGTGACACAACGAGATAACTCTGGAGTCCCCGACAAGAGTCGGGACTCGTTATCAGAGGATAAGGCCAAGATACGCGGGGCGTGGCCGAGATACGCGGAACGTGGTTAAGATACACGGAGCGTGGCTGAGATACGCGGGGCGTGGCCGAGATAAGCGAGATCATGGCCTAGATAGGCGGGATCACATCCGAGATACGCGGGATACGGGCTAACCACCTCCAACAGTTCACCAGGTACCTGAGGCATCTCTTCGCCTATAAAAGGGCAAGAGGTCACCTCAGATGACTTACGTTGAATTACACTATTTGAGATTACTGCTTGCCAGTCCGTACTAGACACTCATTTAAGCATCGGAGAGGGATTCTGGGTCACCGCCCGGTCTATCCCCTCTTGCAGGATTGCGTGGAGCAAAGGAGCTAGGATCGCCGTCAAAGTCCGTACCGGAGTTCCACCGTGATCCAACATGAGGCATAATCCGCGTAGGGTTTCTCTAATAGGAACCTCTACGAGGAACCGTCCGGCGGATCGAGAACTCCCCTCAAAGGTCCTGGGCTACATGAATTAATATAGGTATGTGCACCTTCTTCCACTGCGTATTAGTTACCATGCACGTATCTAGGGTTTTTCTTCCATAGTATTATTCCCCTAAATCCTACAATTTCGCCCCCTCATCGACTCGTTGGTTGTTCTAGAGGATGTTAATGGGCGATTGTCTGGCACGATAAAACGACATTCCAGTGGAAAGCTAGCACGAAGCCCCACTAGTCGATCGAAACCTTGCCTGAACTCCACCAGAACATGACTTGCGGTCGAATACGACCTAGAAAGCTATCGACGTCACAAAAGAAAAGATTCGAATCAAATTGAAAATAGAGAATAGAAACTCTCGATTTATATAAATGGCACAATAATAAATTAATCTAGAACGTCCATATTAATGAAGCCGTTACGGATCATTAATTCGTCAGATTCAACAAATCTAGATGAAGCCGGGACTACTCTGGCCGGGTGTACTAGGAACAACAATTTCCCATTCACCCAATCAGAAAAATAGTAATGCCATCAACACATTTTTCCAACAATCACCCACATGAATGGACATTTGAAGAGTACCTAGACGAACTCTGAGCACATGAATCTGAGAAAAGATTCATTTGCCTTAAAATTGTTGGAAATATCTAGGGTCTAATCTGCCAAATACAAAATCGAGGGATCGATATGCAATTTTCTGAAACTTCAAGGACTAAAATGCAATTAGTCAAATTCGGGTACTTACAAATAATTATATCAATTAACATGCAAGATACATGCAACACCTAACTTATACGTAACATTGACACAAAAACAAATACGTATTTTTATATTGAGTTTCGTGTAGATCACGATGTCCTTAAGGCAATTTCGCCCCTCCTCACCCTCAGGTTATGCAAAGGGGTTTATACTGGGGCAATCAACTCCTAGGATTCAATAGTGTCGTCAAATCGTGTTATGCGAGAAAACCGTTCGTCCGAATCGAACTCAACACCTGAAGACAACATGATTTTTAGAACAAGCCGACGACGACGACAGAATATACGATTAACAGCAAAAGAACAGAAAAAACACAGCTACAAACAAAAGCAGTAGCTATAATGAATGAAGCAAAAACAGGTTGTTCGAAGAAACAACGACAAACACCTGCAGAATACGGCAGCAAGAACTCGTGCATGTGAACAAGAACAAACAGATACAAACCTGCAAAGCGAGAGATAGATATTTCAGACGTGTAGTGTAAAATGTGAGGGACTATTGCCGTATTTATAGTGCAGATAGTGTCCATCTGCATAAATGTAGATTTAATTCCGAAAATTAATTCATATAAAACTGATGATGTTACAAACATTCAAAGCATCAGTTGCAGAAGTAAAAATTAATTTCATATTCTTTGCACTTGGACAGACCACAACCATGTTTTACAAAACTGGACCCACGCAAGGCTTGCTTTTCGGACCGACATTCGTGTACGCACGTCGCGGGTGTTAAGTTATGCGTATCGGGTTGACAAGTCGTCGATCCGAATGGTCAACTCACGGGTAGATTCCTCTCTTTTGCGATTCGATTATCCCTTTTATACAATCTGTTTCCTCGCGTATTCGCTGCGATCCTCCTTCCCGCAAACCTGCACGAGGAGTAAGCCAGGGGTCGTACCAGCGAACCCTCTCCGATGCTTAAATGAGAATAACGTAGAGAGAGAAAATAGAGAGAAGGGAGAGCTCAATTCATGCAAGTGTATCAACTTAGTAAATGAATAGTGGTGAGGTTCTATTTATAGGCTCGCAGGAGATTAAGACGGTTAATGACACCGTTAACTCCTAAACGAGAACAGTTAGCAAGTAACCGAGGGATTAAACCCTTAATAAGCATGGAGAAGGTTCGTGATATTTTCTAAGTGTCGAACGTGCAAAGTGGTAGTCGGGTCATCACGAGGGACATTTTGAAAGACAGTGTTTCGGACGTCGCGCACACCCCTTGGGCGGGAATATCGCGTGTCGGAGGAATGTCGGGACCTTCTGGGTCGGACAGGAAGTACGGCCCTGAATGTTTGAGGTCGGACCTGGCTGGTCCGATCTCTCCCTTAGGAGAAATCGGACCCGTCGAAGTGTCCGGTCGGGCGTTTTTCACTAGTTCGAGCCCTTTTTGCTGCGGGTGACGTGTTCGGGTCCAAGTTTCCATTTATAATCATCTATGGGGTAATTAAAATAATACAATCCGAATGAAAATGAGTCTAAATTGAACGTATATCTATCACGTGCCCCCGAGTCAACCAGTGGCTTAACCCTTGATTGACTCAATTTTACGGTAGGATTATGCGCTCAATTCAAGCCCGTGATTTTATCTCTTGATGAATCTGTCACGTGTCCGTAATTGTACTGCCGTGTCTTATCCTCATTTCTCGGGACAAGAAACATTTAGACATTCGCACAGACATATATATATTCAAACATGTATCCGATAAATGCGGCCATGGTGAAAATCATATTTTTTAATCTCTATGTCTAAAAACACAATTTAGGAAAAGTAAGTAACCAGATCATGGTAACGCATAAGGAATTATCTAGATCATGTCGGTACGCACGTTCGGGGTGATTCTATATGCAAAATATATATTAATCATGTGTAGAAAATTTCTAAGTATAGGATAGATGATGGATGGGTATGGAAATATCACATGGGTGGAGATGTAGTTAACTATAGTTAAAGGAGAGTAAAATTGTCATCTTTAATCCTAGCCTTTAGATTTCTCCAATTTGAATTAAACGTGGAGATTAGAGCATTTCTAGAAAAACCCTACAATAGATTATTGTCAGACCAAAAATCCGACCTAAGACGAATTTACGTCTTGAAAAATGTGCATTTTGAATAAAGTCGTCATTAGTTAATTATAAGGTTAACTAAAATCCTAAATTACCTAAGCGGATAACGAATTAAAGACCTATGTATAAAATAGGTCTACGATCATAAATTCGAGTTCAGGGGTTCTATTACGAATTAAAAATATAAATTTTTAACCACGCCCTTTCGGTACTCAATGCACAATTTTCCACTTATTTATTAATATATAAAACTTTATAAAATTTGAAAAAAAAGTCAAATAAAATTTTAAATTCCTACATTGAGTAATTATCAGCTATGAACCTATATAAAACTTTAAAAAAAAAAATTCAAAATTATCAAGTACTTAAATCATGACATATTATATATACATATATCATGTTACATATTATATATATAATTACATAATACATATTATATAAAATATAATAATAATAATATAATATAATATATAATGAATACCCACCACTTACCTGAGGGGTGAAGAAGACGAAGATATGGGCTTCACAGAGAGCAGACCAACGACTTGATCAGAATGGAGCGGACAGAATGTTGAGACTAACGGAGCGCGACGGATGGCAGCAACGGAGGTCGGGGCGAAGTTGTGGTAGAGCGGGCTGCTTCGGGGTGGCTGGTGATGGGTTCCGATGTAATCGTTAGCCCCGTTAACAGACAATGGACGGCGAGTAGGTCCAGTGGGCCTCGTGAAAAGCCTGGAAGGCCCAGAGGCCCAGCATGAAGGGTCCCGACTTTAGCGGTCCCGATATATGAGCTGAATGCTCCCGATGAGAAGCCTCTGAGTAGGCCCTGATATGCCTTAGTAAATGCCCCGATAATAAAGCCCCGCAGAGGCTGGACCTGTCCCGTAGAGACTGAAGGTCCTGGGTGGTGATCTAGAATGAGACAACTCTGGAGTCTCCGACAGGAGTCATGACTTGTGATCAGAAGATAAAGACCGAGAAACCCGCCTACTAGATAGAGTAGTGGGAGACGGTTAGAGATAAAGATAAATCCCCCGAGATACGCAGGGCGTGCCCGAGATACGCGGAGTACGGGTAAGATACGCGGAGCGTGGGGCGAGATATACGGAATCCCGGCCGAGATATGCGGAATCGTGGCGAGATACACGGAATCATGGGTAAAACTGCCAGGCGCAGTAACAGGTAACTGAGTAACTTCCCCTCCTATATAAAGGAGGAAGTTACCTCAGAAAACCATCATCTAATACGAACTTAGACGTTTGCTTACCACCCCATTGATCACCATACTCATTTAAGCATCAGAGAGGGATTCTGGGTCACCACCCAGGTCATCCCCTTTTGCAGGATTACGCGGAGCCCAGGAGTCCAAGCTTTCCGTCAAGGACGTAACGGAGCTTCGCCAGTGATCCAACATTGGCGCCGTCTGTGGGAAACTTACAAAAAGTCAAGATAGTTTCTACTAGATCAATGGCCGGTGGTGGCAAGAAAAAGCAAATTCAGGCTGGCAGTTCTCGTACCGCAGGAACTGTGAATTCCCCGTTGCCGGAACGTGTTGCTGAGCAAGGTGAGAACCCCGCTCTTTCCCAGACAGGGGGGCAGGGTGATGGCTATGAGGTCTCAGTCCGAGACACAGAGAGGAACAGGCAGGATGTCCCGCGTAGGGAGGAAGATGAGGCTCCCCCGAACCCGGTGGGCCATGGAGGAGAAGGAGTCCCGCGAAGGGAAGAAGGGTCGTCTTCGAACTCGGAGTTGGCCAAGGCAGTAGCAGATGCTATGCCCATGTTCTTGGCCGCCATGGAGGCCTTGCTGGACAAAAGAGAAGCCGCCAGGAGGGCGGAGGAGTTGCCTCCGCGAGAAGAATTACCACCACCCCCGCCGAGGGTGGACCCAGAGGAACAGGAGGTTCCGCCCAGGAGCAAGGGTAAAGAACCAGCACACCTGGAGAGGTTCGTGGTTGACGGCCCAGGACCAGTGCAAAATAGGACCATTCCCCTGAATGGCCCCATCACCCCCGATCAGGTGGTGAAGATCGTTAGCATATGCATGGGTGATCAGAAGCAGATGACATCGGAGCTAAGGGATCGGTCCAGCCATCCTTTCGTGCCACGGCTGATAGATACCGTCGCCCCGCCCGGGCTTGGTATTCCGACCATCAAGGAGTACGACGGTGAGGGGGACTCGGTTCGCTATGTTCAGAGGCATGTCCAGGCCTGTATGGGACGAACATCGAACGATGACCTCATCTGTTCATTGTTCCCGATAACCCTGGGAGAAAGGGCCATGACTTGGTTCTTCAGCCTCCCCCCAGGATGCATCACGTGCTGGGCTGATATGCACGATCGCTTCATCAAGCAGTACCAAGGTCGGAGGCGTCTTCTGAAGAGTGTGAGGTCCTTGACCCAGGTGGTGCAGAGACCCGATGAGTCGTTGGCATACTACTACCAACGGTTCACTGCTAGCGCTGCGGAGATTGATGAAGAAATCTCGGAGGGAGAAATAATCCGTACTTTCCTGCGGAACTTGAGCGATCCGTACGGCTCCGATCTAATGCACAGTGTAGCCGCGAAGGCCGTGTGGAGTATGGAGGCCCTGCAAGCGAGGGTGAAACAGCAAATCGACGTCCAGGAGTCGAAGATTGCTGCGGGAGAGCTCGATCCCCCGAAATCGGGAAGAGGAAAGCCATCGTCCAAGCTGTCGGATGATCGCAAAGGGAGCGACAAGTCGGAAGGGAGTAGGAACCGTGGTCGTCCCGATAAAAGAGAAGACAAGCGTCCTCCGAGGAAGGACAACCGAGAAGGTCGGGCTGTTCCCATCAATAACTCGATGACTTCTGTGTTAGCTGTGATGGACAGACAGGGTCTCGCTCGATACCCCCCGAGGAAAGAAGGCGAATTCCTAGGAGGCCGCCCTGACCGTTACTGTCGCTACCATCGAGCCAATGGTCACGACACCGAAAATTGTCGGGAGTTAAAGAAGGAAATTGAGAAGCTGATCCAGAAGGGGAAGCTAAAAGAATTCGTCGGAAAGGGGCGGTGCCGATCCCGTTCCAGAAGTCGGTCACGGTCCCGTTCCAAGTCTCGCGACCGATCCCCGAAGAAGAAAAAGATTGAGAAAGAAGCTTCAGGTTCAGGTGCTCGTAGGGAGAGGCGCGGAACTATCAATGTCATCCACGGAGGGATGGCAGCGGGAGGTGATACCTCTGCTTCCAGGGAGAACTACGCTTCGCGCATATCTGCTGCGGTGGTGCTAGGCAAAAGGTCCCGGTCGTGGACCCTGAAGGAGGAAATGGTGATTTCTTTCTCGGCGGAGGATTTAGTAGGCGTGGAAAGCCCTCACGACGACGCCTTGGTCGTGACCCTAGACGTGGACGGATTCGAGATGAAGCGGATCCTGATAGACGGAGGGAGTTCCTCCGATATTCTCTTCATGGACGCTCTGGAAGCCATGGGAAAGACGAAGAAGGACCTGACGCAGGTGGACTTCCCGATGGTGGGATTCTCTGGCTCCACTTTCTACCCGTTGGGAATGATTACCTTACCAGTAGAGTTTGGTAGTGGCTGGAAGATGGAGAAGCGAAACGTGGACTTCGTCGTAGTGGAGTCCGCGGGGACATACAACGCGATCATCGGGAGGACCACCATCAACCCTCTCATGGCAGTCGCCTCGACGGTCCACCAGAAGATGAAGTTTCCGTCGGACAACGGGGTCGGAGAGGTCAAGGGTGACCAGGTGGCGTCACGAAAATGCTATGTTAATGCTACCTGAAGGAGGAGGAGGGAAGCCATGACTGTCCTTTAGACTGATGCCGATCCTCGAGAGGAGTATGGGCGTCCCGCCCCCATGGAGGACTTGAAAGAAGTCGAAATTGATGGGCCTCAGAGGAAGGTGAAGATCGGGTCTGCTCTGTCGGAGGAGAGAGCAAAAGAATTGATCGAGCTCCTGAAGGAGTTTAAGGAGCTGTTTGCCTGGTCCCCGAGTGATATGCCAGGAATCAGCCCCGACGTGATAGTGCACAAGCTGAAGATAGACCCCGCGATCAAGCCCATCGCGCAGAGAAGGCGTCCGATGGGCGCGGACAAGAGGATCGCGATCCAGCAAGAGGTGGGTAGATTGCTCGATGCTGGATTCATCAAGGAGCTCCGATTCCAGACTTGGGTGGCTAACCCAGTCCTGGTACAAAAGAGTAACGGGAAGTGGCGGATGTGTGTCGATTTCCGCGACTTGAACAAAGCCTGCCCGAAGGATTGCTACCCGCTCCCGAGGATTGACCAGTTGGTGGATGCCACATCGGGACATGAGCTGCTGAGCTTCATGGATGCCTATTCCGGGTACAACCAGATCAAGATGGCGAAAGAAGATGCCCCCCATACGGCCTTCTACGCCGACAGTGACGTCTACCATTACGACGTGATGCCCTTCGGATTGATCAATGCCGGAGCAACTTACCAGCGGATGGTGAACAAGTTGTTCGGAGACATGCTGGGGAAAACCATGGAGGCGTATGTGGATGACATGCTGGTGAAGTCCCGACAGGCAGGAGACCATGTCCAGAACTTGGCGGCGACATTTGAGCGGATGAAGTTCCATCAGGTTCGGCTGAACCCCGACAAATGTGCTTTTGGGGTAAACTCGGGAAAGTTCCTAGGGTTCGTGGTAAGCCAGAGAGGAATCGAGGTGAACCCCGAGAAGCTGCGAGCAGTTGAGGAGATGCAGTCCCCGAGGACTCATCGGGAGGTCCAGGTGCTGAATGGCCGGTTGGCCGCGATGAATCGCTTCCTATCCAAGGCGAGTGACCGAGCCATGCCATTTTTTGATGTGCTGAGGGTCCACAAGAAGTTCGAATGGACCGACAAGTGCGAGGAGGCATTCCAAGCACTCAAGCAACACCTCCGCACCCTTCCGCCATTGGCGAAACCCGTACCAGGCGAGCCGCTTTATCTCTATTTGGCTGTTTCCGATGTGGCTGTTAGTTCTGTTTTGATTAAAATTGTCAAGGGCAACCAAGTGCCTATTTATTATGTAAGCAAGGCGTTTGCCAAGTCTGAAATAAACTATCCCGCTATTGAGAAGTATTTCTTCGCGTTGATTATTGCCGCTCGAAAGCTACGACCTTACTTCCATGCCCATGAAGTCACGGTATTGACTAATCAGCCCCTGAAGCACTTTTTGAACCGACCGGAGGCGTCGGGGAGATTGGTGAAGTGGGCCATCGAGTTGACGGAGTTCTGTATTCATTTCGCTCCGAGAACCGCTATTAAGGGCCAGGCATTGGCAGATTTTATAGCTGAGTCTACGGCACCCGATCTGGAAGTAACGGGTTCCGCAGAGGGGGCAACCATGGAAGAAGTCCCGACAACAGAACAACTGCCAGAACAGCCAAATGAGGAGAATACCTAGGAGATGTACACTGATGGTTCATCGAGTTTAGAAGGCTCGGGGGCAGGATTCATACTAATACCGCCCGGCGGAGGCGAGCCCCTACGATATGCCTTGGCGTTGACGTTCAAAGCCACCAACAACGAAGCGGAGTATGAGGCTCTCATCACAGGCCTTAAGATTGCCAAGGGTACAGGGGTTGACCATTTGAAGGTAAAATGCGATGCCAGCTTGGTTGTAAACCAAGTCCAGGGGAACTATGAAGCCAAGAGCCCAACAATGAAGAAGTATTTGCACGAGGTGCAGACTTTGAAGGGAAGCTTCAAAAGCTTCGATATCGAGGCGATCCCAAGGGAAGAGAACGCGGAAGCAGATGCCTTGAGCAAGTTCGCTCTGGGAATGGCCCCCGAGGAGAATCGGAAGGTACATTTCCTAGAAAGAGTAATTATCTCAAACATTGATCCGGTGGAGATCTGTGCTATTGAGACAGGATCGGAGGAAGAAGAGAAGCCCATTTGGATGACCCCGATGGTCACGTATCTGACTACGGGGGTACTCCCTGATGACAAAGTGGCAGCTGTCAGGATACGTCGGATTGCAGACAACTACGCGATGGTGGACAACCAGTTATACAAAAAAGGGTACGTAAAGCCTTTCTTAAAATGCGTAGCAGAACCTGACACGAATCGGATCCTGAGGGAGCTACATGAGGGAGTCGCGGCCTGTCATGAAGGAGCCCGATCTCTAGTGAGGAAGGCATTAAACTTGGGTTACTACTGGCCTTCGATGAATAAGGAGGCGACAGCAATGGTCCGATCCTGTGATGCATGCCAGAGGTACGCCCCGAACATCGCGGCTCCCGCAGCGGACTTAATGCCCATCAGGAGTGCATGGCCCTTCGCGCAATGGGGAATTGACTTGGTGGGACCACTTCCCCAAGCGAAAGGTCAGTGCAAGTATCTGCTCGTGGCCATCGACTACTTCTCAAAGTGGATAGAGGCTAAAGCTTTGGCTAAAACGACGGGGCAGCTGATCCTCAAGTTCCTCAAAACTCAGATCGTATCCCGATATGGGGTACCTCGAGTGCTGATCAGCGACAATGGCCCTCCGTTCAATGGGGCTCAGTTGAAGGAGTACCTGGAGTAGTTGAACATCGAACATCGAACATCGTGATGGATGGCTTGAAGAAGAGAGTTTATGCCTTGCAGGGCCATTGGCTGGATGAGCTCGAGAACGTGCTATGGGCTGTGAGAACAACACCCAAGCAATCAACAGGAGAAACTCCGTTTGGCCTAGTATATGGCACGGAGGCAGTCGCTCTTGTGGAAATAGTGGTGGCATCCCACCGCGCAAAATATTACGAGCCTCTGACAAACGAGGAAATGAGACGTCTAGACTTAGACTTGCTCGAGGAAAAAAGGTGGAAAGCTGATGAAGTCCAGGCGCGGATGCGTCTGACAACAGCCCGATATTATAATCGGCGTGTCAAGTCTCGACAATTCTTCGTAGGAGAACTTGTCTGGCGGAGGAATGAGTTCGTTCATCAAGATCGGATCAACAAGCTATCACCAAAATGGGAAGGACCTTACAAGATCGTAGGGATGCCAGTGCCCAATGCATACAAGTTAGAGGATCTCGATGGCAAGACGTTGAAGCATTCCTTCAGTGGCGAACACTTGAAGAAGTATCATATTTGATATTAAGCCGCCGTGAAGGGCGCAAATTGTCTATCAATAAGATCCGATGTAAGCCTATCTTGAGTTATTTATGAATAAAAGAAGTTGCTTCCGATCAAATCACTTTTAGATTTATTCTAACTGTTAGTAAGACGTCCTGAAGGACGCGACAAAAGCCTTCCGAGGTACGATAAAAGCCTTCCGAGGTATGCGTAAGTCGTCTATATGACGCGGCCAAAAGCCTTAACGGGTATGGACAAAAGCCCTACGGGGTACACATAAGTCGTCTATATGATGCAACCAAAAGCCTAGGTACGAAAAGGCCCTGATGGGTCCGCGTAAGTCGTCTTTATGATGCGGCCAAAAGCCTTAACGGGTACGGAAAAGCCTTAAACAGGTCCGCGTAAGTCGTCTATATGATGCGGCAAAAAGCCTTAAAGGGTACGATTAAGCCGTCCGGTAGAGACGCGGTAAAAGCCCTAAGGGGTGCGAAAATGGCCTTGAAAGGCAGGGATAAGAAGCCTTAAGTGGTGAAGTCCCGATTTTGGACGAGAAGCCTTAAGTGGTGAAGTCCCGATTTTGGACGAGAAGCCTTAAGTGGTGAAGTCCCGATTTTGGACCAGAAACCTTAAGTGGTGAAGTCCCGATAAGATAAGAAACCTTAAATGGTAAAGTCGCGAGTAAAACGTCGGAAGGACGTATGAAGTCATTTTAATGGCGCATCGGAACGTTCTGAGTAACGAATTTAAAAGCCGCTTTAGATAAAGTGCAAATGAATATCGATGCCAAAACAGATGGAAAGGAAATTCCTTAGATAAAGGCTCGAAGGC
This sequence comes from Clarkia xantiana subsp. parviflora, assembly GCA_036873135.1. Classification (NCBI taxonomy): domain Eukaryota; kingdom Viridiplantae; phylum Streptophyta; class Magnoliopsida; order Myrtales; family Onagraceae; genus Clarkia; species Clarkia xantiana. The sequence goes on from JAPTYO010000012.1 coordinate 23,226,117, forward strand.
CTAGGAGTTCTGATACAAAAAACAAAGGAGAAAGATTACAAGGACTAAAAATACAGAGCATTAAGCTTGGTCCTTATTGGCGGCATCAACAGGAGTTGGGTCCACAGAGTTGATGGCAGAAGGCTCCACAGGGTCAGCCGTTGGAGGAATGGCTATCAGGATCATGGGATCGAGGCGTTTCCGATGAAGAAGTAGCTCCTCTTCACTCTGAACTTGTGGTATGCATTTCCGGCCTTGAGCATCGGCCTCTTTGGCGGAAATGATACATCCTTCCCGGAGAGCTGCATCATAAGCAGTGCTGAAAACTTCGTTCAGAACATAGTCGAAGTTGAAAGGCTTCCTTCCCTCGAAACCAGATCCACTATCTGAAATCAGCCATTGAAAGGAGTGTTAGGTTTATTCAGAAAACTACAATCAAGCTAAGCAAAGATGAAGGCAAACGATAGAGAAGGAAACCTTACCAGACATGGTAAAGTCTTGAATCACTTGAAGAGCAAAAGACACAGGGAGAAGCAACTTCAAGTTCAAAAATGGATGCACCCCCAAAAATGGAGACAGTGAAGAAGAATAGTGCCAGGGTCTTAGCTTTTATAAGCAAAAGAAAAAACTGGACGGACTTAATCTGGACCGTTGAAGATGAAATGATTCAATCTTGACCGTTAAAGATTGAGGGACGGTACAGAAAAGACGATGGTGACGTAAGGAGTGCCTTTTTCAGAAAGCAACAGTCACGCTGATGTAAGCATCATTTCATAATTCCCAGCATTTAATGCTACAACAACCGAGGAGTCTCCTCGGATTTGGCAAACTGCCCATGGGGCCTGGTGGGCCCAAGGCAATCATGAGTAAGAGACTCTGTTATACAACAATCACACACAAGGCAAAAGCCTCCGACGGTGGTATCGGAGGGGATGGAAACAAAGGCCTCCGACGGTGGTATCGGAATGTATAAAAACAAAAACCTCTGACAACGAGGTCAGAAAAGCTGAATTAGAAGACATGACGAACTAAAAGTCCCCCATGTCTTGGGGGCAAATGATGGGTTCCGATGTAATCGTTAGCCCCGTTAACAGCCAATGGACGGCGAGTAGGTCCAGTGGGCCTCGTGAAAAGCCTGGAAGGCCCAGAGGCCCAGCATGAAGGGTCCCGACTTTAGCGGTCCCGATATATGAGCTGAATGCTCCCGATGAGAAGCCTCTGAGTAGGCCCCGATATGCCTTAGTAAAGGCCCCGATAATAAAGCCCCGCAGAGGCTGGACCTGTCCCGTAGAGACTGAAGGTCCTGGGTGGTGATCTAGAATGAGACAACTCTGGAGTCTCCGACAGGAGTCAGGACTTGAGATCAGAGGATAAAGACCGAGAAACCCGCCTACTAGATAGAGTAGTGGGAGACGGTTAGAGATAAAGATAAATCCCCCGAGATACGCAGGGCGTGCCCGAGATACGCGGAGTACGGGTAAGATACGCGGAGCGTGGGGCGAGATATACGGAATCCCGACCGAGATATGCGGAATAGTGGCGAGATACACGGAATCATGGGTAAAACTGCCAGGCGCAGTAACAGGTAACTGAGTAACTTCCCCTCCTATATAAAGGAGGAAGTTACCTCAGAAAACCATCATCTAATACGAACTTAGACGTTTGCTTACCACCCCATTGATCACCATACTCATTTAAGCATCAGAGAGGGATTCTGGGTCACCACCCAGGTCATCCCCTTTTGCAGGATTACGCGGAGCCCAGGAGTCCAAGCTTTCCGTCAAGGACGTAACGGAGTTTCGCCCGTGATCCAACAGCTGGGAGAGACGGCCGGACGGTGGCTTGCTGATGAACGTCGGGATTGGAGTGACTTGTGAAGGAAAGGAGGAGAGACTCGTCGGGGTCGGAAAAGGAGATGGCGGTGGAACCCTTCGACACCGCTGCGGAATTGGACGATGTTGGAGAGATGGTATCGTCTGGATCAAGTCCCGATCGGACGGTGCAGGTCAAGGATGGAGGAGCGCAGCGAATCGAGCGTCGGAGAGAGGCAGCTCTGATGAAGACGATGGACACGATCAAAAGCTGTCATATTTCTATAGCGGTAAGCAAGGCCGATGCAAACAAGATCGAGCAATTAGAAACATCGGTAGGAAAGCTCGGGCAAAGGAAACCGTGGCTAGGGCGGCAGTCGGATCCGATGTGGAACGGCAAAGTGACCAGAGTTAGACTATTATGGGCCGGTTTGCTTAGATGATGGACGGGCAAGATGATGAAGGTGGTGGTTTGCTCGGGTGACGTTGTAGTGGTTGGTCGTGAATGTTTATCCTCAACCGCCTGAGAAAATGAATTGCCAATGTCAACTGCGTATAATTTTATAAGAATAAAAGTAATGAAACAACAATTAACCTAAAGCAACAAAGTAATTGATGATATAAAAGAACAATGTCTCAGAGCCAATTTCTCTTCATTCATGTCGATAGTGTTTCTTTTTTCCTTTTTCCCTTACATGTAAACATAAATTCCTATATATAGTGCTTAGACCTAGTCTAATTAAGCAGTAAATTATACTGATTTATTCTCTTAATATACTCTAAATATTCTGAATACTTAATACAAATATTCAGAAAATATACACAGCAATAAATATATAAACTATCCTAATTTTGCACCGGAGCATTCTTGGAAACTTCGCGACTTGCCAAATTTAGACATTTTATCATTTAGGTACGCCACACGTCACGTGAGTCGCGCGTGGTCCAAAATTAAGTGTTTACAATTATTATAAAGAAGAGGGAAAGGATTACCACTTTTGTAGCCACCATCTTCTTCTCCATCACATAAGCTTTTCTTAATGGCCAAGTTACTAACTTAGCTCTATTTTGGGAGGTGTGGCCGAACTATTCATCTTGGCATGAAGGGAATTCCAGCGGGGTGCGATTAACGGCGGCGAGGGGAGGTCCGGCACGGTGGCGTGGCCCTAGGGGGAAGCTTGGCACGCCGGGACCGGGAAGATTCATATCTCCGGCGAAGGGAGACCGTCCATCGCAGTCTACGGTGAAGGGGGCCCCGGCGACAGATCCGAGCGGCGGAGGTGAGGGAGACTGTAGCTCCGGCAGACGAAGGGATGGTGGGCTCCAGCGTCGGCAACGACAGGTGGAGGTTCCAGCGACGGTGGGGGACGGCAGCGACGGGATCGGCCCGGTGACGACGATCACTTTCCGACGTCGGCGAGTTTTGAATTCTGAGCCAACCATTCGTATTGGCTCGAGCTTTCCAAAGGTTCTATCTTTTTTCCATTTTCCTACGTGTATCGGATGCTCGTAATTTGGTTACTCATGCTTGACTTGTGATAATCCTCTGATAGCTTGCCTTGTTGTTATCACCTTGATTGGACATCCATTTTGCTCAAAAATACCTTTTGTCAGCGTATATAGCTTTTATTTGCATGATCACGTTGTTTTTTGTTCGTACGTGTACGGTCGTGATTATTGTGGACTAGTTGTTTGTACGCGGTCATTTTCATAGCAAACATGGTTGTTCGCATACGAACGTCGTTGTTGACGTGGTCGTAAGTATGTGGTTCTTAACTTGGCGATTGTTTCTTGATCGTCATGTGACGGGACCGTCGATACGTTGGCGTTGGGTTTGTTTGGCAAGTCTTTGGGACATCGTTCGGTCCTGTTGGGACTGAGACTGGACGGAATGTCGGATCCTGGTATTGACTCGGGAAGATGCCTCGGGTTATTGACTTGTCAGGGCTTTGCGCGTGTCGGGGCTCGTGCATCTCCGTAAACCTGCAAGAGGGGTAGTATCGCACACTACGCAAGCGGGGGGGGGGGGGGGTGGAGTGCGATGAACCCTCTCCGGAGCTTAAGTAAGCTATTTTAGAGAGAGAAAGTAAGAGAGAGGCCAGGGCCTGTCAACTTAGTCGGAAAATGGGAGAGTGGAGTCCCTTAAATAGAAGGTTTCCAACTCGAACCCGGTTTTGAACGGTCCAACGCCGGTTTAATGTAAAGTATGAACATGGTGTAGACGGCAGTAAAGCTGACATCAGGAGGGTCTGCACGTGTAGTGTTTGCGTAGGGGTTTATACGTCACCAAGAGGAGTAATCCGGACCGTCCAGGAGTATCGCGAGGATCCCAGGAGGTCCGGGGTGTCGAGACAATCCGTAGGGTCGGATTGTTCCACAATTCGGACCGCCTCCGGATTTTCTTGCAATCTGGACCAGCTCCGGATTGTAAGACAATCCAGACGCGGTGTATATCCGGGGTGCGTATATGCGTTCCCCGGACTTTTTAATACTCGCGGGTGAATAATTCGAGACCGTTTGGTGGGTTTGACGTATAAACGAAGTCCGAATAATATAAAACGAACCCGAATCAGACGTATACCCATCATTTGCCCCCGAGTCAAGTGGTGGCATGGCCTCGTCTTGACTCTATTTTTGATAGAGTATACATTCGATTTAAGTTCGGGTGTTACCTCAGAGTGGACTTATTGTCCGTTGGCACGTGGACCTTATTGTGATGTATCCCTCATTGGGCTTGGACGGGAATAATCGTATCTGCCGACATGATTAGTGCAGCAAGCATGTATATATGACATATGCGTATATAAAAATTCTAGTCCATATATGCGATCATGAATGTGGATGCTAACATATATGTGATCATGATGTGTGCGCGTAGGAAGGTCGGCATACGATACTCAATGTTATAAATTAAATCATATAAGTATGGGCATGTATATATGCGATAACATGGATAAGAGTATATGCATGTTGGGGTTGCAATTGTAAACACGAAACATAGGTACGCAAACGTGTTTATGTAAATGCGTGCGTGTATGCATAGATATGTAAACATGCATAAGTCTTAGGGATACCTTCCAAAGGAGATAAAAAAATATGTAAGGGGAAAGATTTTACCCATAGATGTATATAAGGGAGTGTATTCAAATATCTCCACTCTTTGTCTTCCCCTTTTTAGAGTTGTCTTCTCCATTTCTTAGGGAGTGAGTGAGTTAGCACTCAAACCACTCACCCACCCACACCCACTCACCACCGGCCAACCACCACTCATCGGAGGAACCAACTTGTGGTGGCGGGACCAGCGGCAGTAGCCACGGCGGCGGTGACCACGGCGGTGACCACGGCGGACGGTGGGCGGAGCTTCGGACGGCACTCCGGCAACGATCTCGGGTATGTAACCTCATTTCTTGAGGTGATTCGGTTTTTTTGGGTTGATTAAAACCATTTCCAGGTATGGTGACATATTTACTTGCATCAATTTGGCTAATCTTTGCCTTGATTTTGAATTTGATCATCCATGCCCACCAAGTGTTTGATGAAATGCCTAGCATAGTTTAGTATGACAAAAAGAGCATAAAAATTACTAAGTGTTTTACCACTAGTATGTATAGAGTAGGAATATCACTTCCCTTGTTGATTATAATTCTTGAATGCTTACGATGTTGGCTTGACATGTATGTATATTCTTGGTGACATAGAGATGCTTGTACCTATGGTTAAGCTTTGTATTCCCAAGGAAATGTTTGTATGTATGTATCCATATCCTACACATGTTAGACAAGCATATGCATATAGGTGTTAGTGCTACACATGTATTTGCACTTATTACCTTGGGAATCCGTCTTAGGCCGTGTAGGCGAAGGTAGATGCATGTAAGCATACGTAGACATACATGAGCATGTGTAGGTGCATGTATGCACATGTTGGAACTCATAGGTACATGTAAGTGCAAGTATGCACATATAGTTGCACACAGGCATATGTAGTTATGCATGGGCACATACTAGTGTATGGAAACACATATAGTTGGGCGCGGGTGTGTGTAGGTACTCATGGATATGTAGGTGCACATAGACATACGTAGTTGTGCATACGCATATGTGAATCGTATAAGTATTGGGACGAGGCCCTTACTAAAATAGGGTTGCCTCCGTATAGAGGATGTTCGCTATGTAGTAGTTGAACACTTATAGATTTGTAAGCATGATGTTGCCCCCGAGCGGGGGGTGTTCGTGGCATAGTAGTTGTCAACACGTTAGGTGCACGCGTATGTATTGAATGGGTTTTTGTTGTATCCTCATAGGAGTTGTAGCGTGGGGAACTGATGCGTTTATCCTTAGGATTGCCTTCCCGACTTGTCGGATTTGTAAACATGATTAAGTCCCATATTCCCACTCCTCTTTTTAGATTTCGTTCTGATTCGGATTTTGATTCCAAGTCTGATTCTTCGGAGTTTACGGATTCCTCCGAATCGGAGACTATGGATGATACACCTTCTTTGCCCGAGTTGGAGCCTCGCGTGGAGTCAGGGGACTTAGTGCAAACATTTGTAGTTAACAAATTGGATCACGATGAATATCAGCGTCTCGTCATTCGTTCAGGGCTTTGTCCTTCGGGAGATGCCTTCTTCCCGTTTGATATTATCACTGATGCCAGTCCAGAAATGCCCACTGTGCCTCCGGACAATTTGTCGGCTGTTTATGCCTCCCAGATTCGAATGGGATTGCGCTTCCCTTTTTGCTCGGACTTGCGGAAGTTGTGTCGTTATTAAAGGATCTCCACTCTTGAATTTGCACCTGCCGCGATACGGTACTGGGTTTGCTTCCGAGTACTATACCATCGACAGTCTTGGAGTTATTCGACCTTACTCTCTCTTTCGATGCTTCTTCCGGCTCCAGCGTCGGGATTCGTCGGGGTTATGTTCTATTTCTATCCGCTGGCCTTTGATGAGGGGGAAGGAGTTTTCTGATCTTGGGTTAGGCAAAGTGAGTAGGATAGCACCCTTCGCTTTTTCACTGCTATCGATCGGTCGAAGAGTCATTGGCAGGGACACTATTTCTTCACTGACGACTCCGGGATTACTTGGCCTATTGTTCAGATTATGAGTTCCGATCCCGTGCCATCTTTTCGTGAATTCTCCGTGTCTGATAAAACAGCGATGAAGAAGGTGTATCGGGCGCACAAGGCGCGTACATACACGGCCTTGTCTTGTGTAAAGGAGCCAGATTTGCACTTCTCCTTCGTGGGATACCTCGGTATGTTATGAACCTTTATAACTTCATTCTGTTGTGGTGTAGGCTGGTGTCATGGAAAAACTTCCCGCTTGCAGGCGGGCTCTCGAGGTGGTGCTGTTCCTCCGGCACGGAGTGGTCGTATGGACGTGTCTGCTGTTCTCCAGGGCATGAAGCATGGACGTGGCAAAGGGAGTGTGTGTAAGTTGTATATTTGTAGCTTGCTTTTCCTGTATGTGTTCAATGCCTTTGTTCTTATCTTGCTTTGTTCTTGTTTGTAGGTCGATCCCCGCTCTTAACGGAACGAGTTATCGCGGTTGCCGACACTCCGCCTCGGGCCAAGGCGAAGCGTCCCGAATCTGAGGTGCGTCCCTCGAGCTATCCCAAGCGCTCCAAGTCTGGCAGCGGGGAAGTGTCGAAGACTCCTCTCTTAGCAAAGGGAAGGGAGTTGAGGCTCGGGTTCCTGCTGCACCTGTGATGTCTGCCCCCCAGTCGAGGGACCGGACTTCGAAGGTGGAGCCTCCTCGGCAAAGGTATATTAGTTGATCTTGTTATTGTTTCTATACTTGGTGTATTTGGATCTTCTTGTTTATCTTTGCAGATGTTTATAGCTATTCCGCCTGTTGCACCCCTTACTCGGGCCGAGTTTGTTTGTCCTTCCAAGGACTCTGTTGTTGGCAATGAGTGGGTACCCTTCTCTGCTGGAAGACCTCGTTTTTCGAAAGAGGTTAGCTTGACTACTCTAGATGTGGGAGTTCGTTTCCTCCAGCAGGTTATTCCTATCGGGGATCGGAGGACTCGCCCGAGTGATCCTGAGGGTCAGCAGGCATGTGATGAGGGTGCACTGTCGTGCCTTGCTCCTGTGAGTATTTATTCTTACTCATTTATGCGTTGTATGTATGCTTGTCGTCGTTGCTACAACTTACTTGTTGTTGCTTCTTGTGTTATTCTTGCAGGTTGCCATTCAAATGGCTTACCTCTCCTCCTTTGTGATTGAACTTGCAGAGGAGAAGAAGGATTTATGGAGAAGTGTGACGTTGCCTGTCTCGAGGCTGAGCGTGCTGAGGAGAAAGCACGCATCTTGGGTTTGAAGGTTGTTGACCTACAAGCGGAGAGTTCCTCCCGTCAGGCTCGGATTGTATCACTCGAGTCTGATATTGTTGCCCTTCAGGCATAGGCCGTTACAGATAGCGCGGAGCATGATCTCGCCTTGCGAGCCATGGAGGAGAAGTCTCTTGCGGATGGCAAGGTTAGAGGCGTTGCGGAGTACAAGGCCTCTGAGTCTTATCGTGCTGAAGTTCTGGCGGGTGCGGACGATGTGCTTTATGACTCCATTGAGGGTCTTATCGAGCATGTATATGCTCTTGTTCCGGACTTGCGCTTTGATCAGTTGGGTCTGTACTCTGAGTTTGCCAATGGGCATGTGGCCGCCTAGAGACTTAAAGACGGGATTGCTGCCCCGCCTGTTCTGGTGGATTTCCCCCTATTATTGAGGAGTATGTCCCCGTCCCTATTTATGTGGATGCCCCCGAGGTGTCAAGGCTGACACTCGTGAGTATGAGTTGGCCTTCAATGATGTTAGATGCGATTATTGTGGAGGGTAGGACTCTTGGAGAGGTTGCTCCCGGGCATGCGGAGATGCCGTTGTTGGTTGTACTCCTGACGTTGTATATAGTTTTGGCTCCCCCTGTTTGGGTTGAGGTTGTTTGTTGGGGTGTTATCCCTTTGAACCCTTTATGTTTATGTTTCTACGCTTTGACGTTGTCATATGAGACATGTCCTGAATGGTTTAGAAATGCATGGTAACATGGTAGTAATATTTCATACCTTTGTGTTTTGTGATTGTCCATGGGGTGTGGACTATAGAGTAGAGTTGAGACTCGTCCTCTTTTTGGATGTAGCATCTATGGTTGTTGTTATTAAACATACGTCTTTCTATCGCGCGCCCCTCTTGGGTATACCAAGGCATAGCTAGATGAATGTGTATTGTACACATATGTTGTATGCTTGCCATATCCCATGAGTAGTAATGTGCAGGACTTAAGAGTGACGCTTAGAATTTGTGGTAGTAATGCATAAGGCCAATGTCCCGGCACTTGGAATTTGTGGGTAGTAATGCGCAAGTCCTTAGAGTGATTCTTGGCATTTATAGGTGATGGGTTTGGCTATATCTGTTAGGCCCTTTAACGGTGAGGAAACGGTGAATAGGCCCACTGGGCCCCAAATGGAGGTCAAAATGACCCAGGCGAAGGGTCCCGACAGTGGGAGTCCCGATGAAGAAAGGTCCCGACAGAGTCGGTCCCGATAGGTGAGCTAGATGCTCCCGATGAGGCGCCTTTAAGTAGGCCCCGACGACGAATCCCTGAGAACGATTGGCCCTGTCACGATGACGAGGGGCCCCGAGCGGTGTCACAACGAGATAACTCTGGAGTCCCCGATATTAGTCGGGACTTGCTATCAGAGGTTGAGGCCAAGATACGCGGGGCGTGGCCGAGATACGCGGGGCGTGGTTGAGATACGCGGAGCGTGGCCGAGATATGCGGGGCGTGGCCGAGATAAGCGAGATCATGGCCTAGATAGGCGGGATCGTGCCTGAGATACGCGGAATACGGGCTAATCACCCCAACGGTTCACCAGGTAACCGAGGTACCTCTCCGCCTATAAAAGGGCAGAGGTCACCTCAGATCAATTAAGTTGTGATATACACTTTGAGATTACTGCTTGCCAGTCCACACGAGATACTCATTTAAGCATCAGAGAGGGATTCTGGGTCACCGCCCGGTCTATCCCCTCTTTGCATGATTGCGTGGAGCGAAGGAGCTAGGATCGCCGTCAAAGACCGTACCGGAGTTCCACCGTGATCTAACATTGGCGCCGTCTGTGGGAACGTAACAAAAAGCTGATATGCCTTCTACTCGTTCAATGGCGGCTGGCAAGAAAAGAAGACAAGGACAATTTGGTGGTTCCCGTCATCCTGCTGCGACGACTCTGAATTCACCACCGGAACATGAGGAGGACCAGAACCTTCCCGCTGCTGAGGTCTCCCAGACAGGGGGGCATAATGAAGGTCCCGAAGATGCTGCTGCTCAGCACCAGGGGAATAGGGAGCAGGAGGCTCCTCCAGCTGCGGACCTGACGAGGGTTGTGGCAGAGGCCATGCCGATGTTTTTGGCAGCCGTGGAGGCTCTCTTGGATCGAAGAAAAGCTATGAGAAGGCAAGAGGAGATGCCCCCGTTAGAAGAGGAAGCGCCCCCACCAGCAGAGGTTCAGAATGTGCGGGAGGCTCAACCCCGAAGCCAGGGCAGGAGTGGGGAGTCCATCCAGCCAGAGAGATTCGTGGTTGATGGGCCAGGACCAGCGCAGCACATGACCATTCCCCTTAATGGTCCCATTACCCCCGATCAGGTGGTGAAGATCGTGAACATCTGCATGGGAGAGCAGAAGCCGCTGGTGTCGGAGCTGAGGGATCGATCTACTCATCCCTTCGTTCCTCGACTCATAGACACCCTAGCCCCGCCAGGGCTGGGTATCCCCACGATAAAGGAATACGATGGCGAAGGAGATCCGGTTCGTCATGTCCAGAAGCACCTTATGGCGTGTCTGGGAAGAGCCCCGAATGAAGATATCGTGTGTACGCTGTTCCCGAACACACTTGGTGAAAGAGCCCTGACCTGGTTCTTTAGTCTGCCCCCAGGCTGCATCACCTGCTGGGCTGATATGCACGACCGGTTCATTCAGCAATACCAGGGTCGTAGACGTTTGCTGAAGAGTGTGAGGTCCCTGACCCAGGTGGTACAGAGGCCCGACGAATCGCTGGCGCACTACTACCAGCGGTACACTGCCAGTGTGGCGGAGATTGATGAGGAGATTTCGGAGGGTGAAACCATCCGTACCTTCATTCGGAACCTAACAGCCCCCTATGGTTCCGACCTGATGCACAACGTGGCTGAGAAGGCTGTGTGGAATATGGAGGCATTGCAGAAAAGGGTGAAGCGGCAAATCGATGTCCAGGAGTCGAAAATAGCCGCTGGAGAGCTTGAGCCCCCGAAGTCGAATAAGGGGAAGCAGTCAATTAAGCCTTTGGACGATCGTAAGTCGAAGGATAAATCCGAGAGCAGCCGGAATCGAGGCCGCCCTGATCGGAGGGATGATAGGCGTTCCTCGAAGAAGGACAAGCGGGATGACCATGACATTCCTCTCAACTGCTCCATGGCGGAGGTACTAACGGTCATGGAACGACAGGGTATTTCCAGATACCCCCCCAAGAAATAAGGAGAATGGATCCCGCACCGATCGTTACTGTCGATTTCACCGTGCGAACGGTTACGACACTAACCATTATCGGGAGCTTAAGAAGGAGATTGAAAATCTGATCCAGAAGGGGAAGCTTAAGGAGTTTTTCGGGGAGAAACGGTGCCGATCCCGATCACGGTCTCGTTCCCGATCCCGCGATCGGTCCCCAAAGAAGAAGAGATCCGACCCGGAGTCGTCCGGTGCCCGTAAGGAGAGACGGGGCACTATCAATGTGATTCACGGAGGATTCGTGGCCGGAGGGGATACCTCGTCCTCTCGGGAGGTTTACGCCTCTAGAATTCGTACGGCTGTGGTGCTGGGTAAGAGGTTCCGATCCTGGACCCTGGAGGAAGAGATGGTGATCTCCTTTTCTTCGGAGGATCTCATAGGCGTGGAGACTCCGCACGATGACGCTTTGGTCCAGACAGATGCTGATCTCATAGAGGAGTTTGGGCGTCCCGCCCCCATGGAGGATTTGAAGGAGGTCGAGATTGATGGACCTCAGAGGAAGGTGAAAATCGGGTCCGCCCTGTATGACGAAAGGGCCCGAGAATTGATTGAGCTGCTGAAAGAGTTCAAGGAGCTGTTTGCCTGGTCCCCGAGTGACATGCTAGGAATCAACTCCGATGTGATTGTGCATGAGCTGAAGATTGATCCCGCAATCAAGCCTATCGCACAAAAAATGCGTCTGATGGGCGCAGACAAGAGGATCGCGATCCAGCAGGAGGTGGGCAGGTTGCTCGATGCTAGGTTTATCAAGGAGCTCCGATTCCAGACTTGGGTTGCCAACCCGGTTCTGGTGAAGAAGAGCAATGGGAAATGGCGGATGTGTGTTGATTTCCACGACTTGAAGGATTGTTACCCACTTCCGAGGATCGACCAGTTGGCGGATTTTATAGCAGAATCTACAGCCCCCGATCTAGAAGAAACGAGTCCTGTAGAGGGGGCAACTATGGAGGTCCCGATAGCAGAACAACCAGAAATGGCGGAGCAATCAGAACAGCCAAATGAGGAAAATACTTGGGAAATGTACACGGATGGCTCCTCGAGTTCAGATGGATCAGGAGCAGGGTTCGTATTGATACCACCAGGCGGGGGTGAGCCCCTTCGGTACGCTTTGGCCTTAACATTTAGGGCCACGAACAACGAAGCTGAGTATGAGGCTCTTATCACAGGCCTGAAAATTCCCAAAGGTACGGGAGTTGCTCACTTGAGAGTGAAGTGTGACGCGGGCCTGATCGTAAATCAATCCTAAGGATGATATGAGGCGAAGAGCCCGATGATGAAAAAGTACCTTCGTGAGGTGCAAGTCTTGAAGGAGAGCTTCAAAAGCTTCGATATTGAGGCAAGCCCGAGGGAAGATAACGTGGAAGCGGATGCTTTGAGCAAATTTTCCTTGGGGGCACCCTTGGAGGAAAATCGGAAGGTGCACTTCTTGGAGAAGGTGATCTTGTCGACCACTGACCCGACGCAGGTGTGTGCTATTGAAGCAGGATCGGAGGAGGAGCCCACTTGGATGACCCCGATAGTCGCGTACCTGACTACGGGGACAGTCCCCGATAATGAAGTGGTAGCTGACAGGATACGTCGGATCGCGGTTGACTACGTGATGCTGGACAATCAGCTATACAAGAAGCGCTTGTTCCCGACTCCGTACTTGAAGTGTGTGGCTGAGCCCGACACAAGTCGAATCCTAAAGGAGGTGCATGAAGGGGTCGCGGCTTGTCATGAAGGGGCCTGATCCATAATGAGGAAAGTGTTGAATCTGGGCTATTATTGGCCTACAATGAGCAAGGAGGCGACAACGTTGGTCCGATCCTGTGACACGTGCCAATGGTACGCCCCGAGTATCGTGGCTCCGGCCGCTAATCTGACATCCATCAAGAGCGCTTGGCCCTTCGCACAGTGGGGCATCGACTTGGTGGGACCTCTTCCACAAGCACAAGGTCAATGTAAGTACTTACTTGTAGCTATCGATTATTTTTCGAAATGGATAGAGGCAAAGGCATTGGCCAGAACGACGGGGAACCAGATCGTCAAGTTCCTCCACACCCATATCGTGTCCAGATATGGGGTTCCTAAGGTAGTGATCAGCGACAATGGTCTGCCATTTAACGGGTCCCAGGTGAAAGAGTATCTGGAGGAGTTGAGTATCGAGCATCGAACAGCTTCTGTACGCCATGCTCAGACTAATGGCCAGGTGGAATCGGCCAACAAAATCGTGATGGATGGCCTGAAGAAGAGGGTCTATGCCTTGAAGGGCAAATGGCTGAACAAGCTGGAAAACGTGCTTTGGGCTGTTAGAACGACGCCCAAACGATCAAATGGGGAGACTCTGTTTGGCCTTGTTTAAGGCACGGAGGCTGTTGCTCCCGTGAAAGTAGCTGTGGCATCCCATCGGGTGAGATATTACGAGCCTTTGACGAATGATGAAATGAGACGTCTGGATTTGGACTTGCTCGAAGAGAAGAGGCGGGAAGCCGATGAAGTCCAGGCTCGAATGCGTTTGGCGACGACCAGGTATTACAATCGGCGAGTTAAGTCCCGACAATTCTTCGTCGGGGAGCTGGTTTGGCGTCGGAACGAGTTTACCCTTTTGGATCGGATCAACAAGATGTCACCAAAATGGGAAGGACCTTACAAGGTCGTGGGGATGCCAGCTCCAAATGCGTACAAGTTGGAAGACCTCGATGGCAGAGTATTGAAGCATTCTTTCAGTGGCGAACACTTGAAGAAATGTCATACTCGATGTTAAGTCACCTTAAGTGGTGCACGAGGTTAAGTCGCCTTAAGGGGTGCACGATGAAAGTCGCCTTAAGTGGTGCACGATGTTAAGTCACCTTAAGTGGTGCACGAGGTTAAGTCGCCTTAAGTGGTGCACGATGAAAGTCTCCTTAAGTGGTGCACGATGTTAAGTCACCTTAAGTGGTGCACGAGGTTAAGTCGCCTTAAGTGGTGCACGATGAAAGTCGCCTTAAGTGGTGCACGAGGTTAAGTCGCCTTAAGTGGTGCACGATGAAAGTCGCCTTAAGTGGTGCACGATGTTAAGTCACCTTAAGTGGTGCACGATGAAAGTCGCCTTAAGTGGTGCACGATGTTAAGTCACCTTAAGTGGTGCACGAGGTTAAGTCGCCTTAAGTGGTGCACGATGAAAGTCGCCTTAAGTGGTGCACGAGGTTAAGTCGCCTTAAGTGGTGCACGATGAAAGTCGCCTTAAGTGGTGCACGATGTTAAGTCACCTTAAGTGGTGCACGAGGTTAAGTCGCCTTAAGTGGTGCACGATGTTAAGTCACCTTAAGTGATGCACGAGGTTAAGTCGCCTTAAGTGGTGCACGATGAAAGTCACCTTAAGTGGTGCACGATGTTAAGTCACCTTAAGTGGTGCACGAGATTAAGTCGCCTTGAGTGGTGCAAGTGGTTAAGTCGTCTTCAGTGATGCATGGTTCTTAGATCTATTCTAAGTGTGGCTAAGTCGCCTTAAGTGGTGCACGATGTTTAGTCGCCTTCAGTGGTGCGAGTTGGGTATTAAGTCGCCTTCAGTGGTGCAAGTTGTTTATCGAAGACGCCTTCAGTGGTGCAAACACGATTAAATCGCCTTAAGTGGTGTAGTTTCGCCTTAAGTGGCGTGGTTTCGTCTTAAGTGGCGTGGTTTCGCCTTAAGTGGCACGATTAAATCGCCTTAAGTGGTGTGGATAATTCACCTTAGGTGGTGCAGCGATAATCGGAACCAAAGTAGATTGGTATTATAAATATCCAAGAGGTTCACAACAACAGAAGGAAATTACAAGGATTCGGAAATAAAGCGATTAAAATTGATCCTTGGCAGCATCGAGGGGAGCAGGGTCCACGAGGTCTGTGGAAGAAGGCTCCGCAGCAAGATGATCGGATCCTGAAAGATTGGCCGCGGGAGGAACGGACTCTTGGAGGTCAGCCGGTGAAGAGTCGATTATCGAGGAATATTGGAGGAGGAGATCCGCTTCAAATTTTTTTTCGAGAAGTCGAAAGCCTCAGATGCCGATATTGGGGGGTCTGGAGTTGAAAGACACGACGAACTGTAAGTCCCTCATGTCTTGGGGGCAAATGATGGGTTTGGCTATAGCCGTTAGGCCCTTTAACGTTGAGGAAACGGTGGATAGGCCCACTGGGCCCCAAATGGAGGTCAAGATGACCCAGGCGAAGGGTCCCGACAGAGGGAGTCCCGATGATGAAAGGTCCCGACAGAGTCGGTCCCGATAGGTGAGCTAGATGCTCCCGATGAGGCGCCTTTAAGTAGGCCCCGACGACGAATCCCTGAGAACGATTGGCCCTGTCACGATGACGAGGGGCCCCGAGCGGTGACACAATGAGATAATTCTGGAGTCCCCGATATTAGTCGGGACTTGCTATCAGAGGTTGAGGCCGAGATACGTGGGGCGTGGCCGAGATACGCGGGACGTGGTTGAGATACGCGTAGCGTGGCCGAGATACGCGGGGCGTGGCCGAGATAAGCGAGATCATGGCCTAGATAGGCGGGATCGTGCCCGAGATACGCGGAATACGGGCTAACCACCCCAACGGTTCACCAGGTAACCGAGGTACCTCTCCGCCTATAAAAGGGCAGAGGTCACCTCATAACAATTAAGTTGTGATATACACTTTGAGATTACTGCTTGCCAGTCCACACGAGATACTCATTTAAGCATCGGAGAGGGATTCTGGGTCACCGCCCGGTCTATCCCCTCTTTGCAGGACCACGTGGAGAGAAGGAGCTAGGATCGCCGTCAAAGACCGTACCGGAGTTCCACCGTGATCCAACAATAGGTAGTAATGCACAAGGTCGTTTTCCTGGTACTTGGTATTTGTGAGTAGTAATGCCCAAGACCCTTGTACATTCGCGAGCGTGTCGTCTCGGCTCGGCGAGACCTTAGTTTTTACCTTCTCTTAGTCCACTCTAAGGAGACGTTGTTATAAGATGCTACTTGTTAATTTTGTGCATTTTTCCATCCGTTAGTTGGGAACTCCTCGTGTAACGTTGTTGCATGGCGTTCTGTTGGCAAACCCAATTAATTGCCTTGCGATGCTAGTACGCCTCCACTTTGTTAATCAAAGGGACGTGAAAAAGGTCGTGTAATACGACTTGTAGTTTATTCCGTATTTCAGACCATTCCGAAGCGACGTTGTAGCAAGACACGACTTGCCAATTTTTTAATGTGTTTTGATTAGCTATTTGGGTACCCCCGTTATAGCGTTAAGGCAAGGTGTTCCATGGCTAGTCCTTGTACTGACCTTGCGATGCTAATACACCTCGACTTGGTTATTCCAAGGGGTTGTACAAGTTTGTTTTGCACAACTTGTAGTTTCTCCCGTCTCTTGGGCCAATCCAAGGCGACGTTGTGGCAAAGCACTACTTGCTTGGTTGGAGTGTTTTATTTCCGTTATTTGTTCACGGACAAGATAACGTTTTACAAGACTGGACTTGTATGTTTGGTGAGTTTTTCGCTGCATTTTGTATTACGGCGATTGTTGTCTACGCTCCTGCCGGCGTAGAGTGTTGATACGTAATAATGAACGCTATTTGTGGGTAGTAGTAGGTTCTCATGGGGTTACCCTCGTATAGAGGATGTCGCGCCATGTATATGTTTAGTAATCTACACTAGGTGTCTCGTTCCTCAGTAAGATGGCATGGGCTTTCCCTCGTGAAGAGAATGTCGCGCCATGCAAGTGTTTAGTAATCTATACTGGGTGTGAGGAAAATATATCATGGGGTTGCCCTCGTATAGAGGATGTCGCGCCACTTAATAGATGATCTCTTATTGGTTGATAAATCCAAGGAATGATTGTTGTAGGTTGCCCCCCAGCGGGGATGTCACACCATGTTACTTGTAGATAATCCTTAAAAAAATTTCCAGGATGTAGTTGTATATAGTAGACTTAATAGATGTCGTGGAAGAGAGCGTATCATGAGTTCGTTGTTGATGTCGAGTAATGACATGTTGGTGGCGCATACTGTAAACCTCTTGTTGTATTAAGCGTTTGAGCTTGTAGTGTTGTTGTAAAGTTAATTCATAGAGTCTACTACTTGGTGTTATTTCAGAGCAGGGACTGTATGAGAGTAATGTACCTACGAAATACATTAACTTCATTAGATTCTTGGCGTATTTACAATGTTGGATAGATGGGGTCAACTGATCACCCATTTGTAAATAATCTATTGAAAGCATAGGCACTTAAAAAAGCAAAGCTTGAAAGTAGATGGATGCATAAAGCTGTGCGTATCGAAGTGATGTGGAAGGGATGTGATTGTCACCTCCCAACATGTTGTGATGAAGATTTTATGTTCACATTGTGTGGCTACAAGCCACGCGGTGTTGCAAGGCCCCGAAGGCTATCATCTCTTCGATTTCCATTCGTAGAGTGAGGCAGTCGTTAGTGTTGTGACCCCAGGTGTTGTGGAATTTACACCAATGCGTGATGTTGGCTCCTAAGAACACATGTGGTGTTTCCCTTGGGGAGTGTAGCTTGTTCTGCAGGATGCTCACAAATATTTCTTCGACCTCTGTGCTCACAAATATTTCTTCGACCTCTTCGACCTCCATTAACGAGGATTCTCTTTACGTCGTAGTTCGCTATAGGCATGGTGATGACGAGTGCGTCGTCATGGCGGTATACGGCGTGTCTCATGTCTTATTTAGAAAACATGATAACCAGATCCTCTTCTTCCCCTCTTGGTCGTTTTCCGTATTTAGGATGCGTCTCTGCCTGTGAGGCGTAGACATTCCTTGAGTGCAAGCCTTGGCCCCGAGCAGCTGATCCTCCGTGTATGAAATTTATTACACCCCTCTTAGGAGGAGGTGGGTTGTCATACACCTTCTCGTTTCCTTTGTTTTCCTTGGAGATCTCTCCTTGGGTCTTTGTAAGGGTGTTTTCCCCCTGATCGACATAGTGCTTAAGCTCGCCCCGTAGGCTGAAGCAGTTGTCAGTGTCGTGTCCTTAACCTCGTGGTTTTCACACCACTTGTCTTCTTCCTTTCCCAAAGGGCTCTTTCGCCAATTGTTTGGTTCCCTCCATAGATTAGTTTCCTTCATCTCTTTTAGGATTGCCGACATAGGGGCGTTTAGTGGAATGAGGTTTGCGGTGTTGACCTCCCTTGGTTTTTGGAAACAGACCTGGACGGGACGCTTAGGCTGTGTTTTGTTGCTGGTTTCCCTGGGGTTGTTTTGCCTGCGAGGCTTTGTTGGCATTGTCTTTGTTGCGCTCAGCGTTCAGCTTTGCCCTTGCATTGTTCCTTAACCTTTCCAGGTCCACGTACTCCTTCACGCGCGAGGCTAACTCCTCCCGTGTTTCGGCCGGGCGTTTGGACATCTTTTCCCCCAAGGATAAACCTAAGCGATACAGGTTCCTTATGAATGCCTTGATTATTTTGTCTTCAGAAAATTTCATATAAATGTTGGCAATGTTCTTATTAAGACATATGTAATAATCAACCAAGGATTCATCATATTGTTGCTTCACATCGTCTAATGAACTGGAGTCTTTTAACAATCTTCTTTCACCCATGTACCTCTGGATAAACTTTCCCTTCAAGTATGTCCAGGAGGTCACGCTTTCCTTTGGAAGTGAGAAAAACCAATGCGCTGCTGAACCTATTAAGGTTTGCGGGAACGTGACCGCCACATGGTCTGAGTTTGTAGTTCTTCCCAGCAACGAAGCCTCGTGCTGCTGCACGTGCTCTATGGGATCACATTTTCCAGAGTATCTCTCAATTCGTATGCTGTTTAGGATTCCCGGAACCTGTTCATACAACATCTCCTTGGCGAAGGGGTGACTTGCGCTGTCAGTTAAGACGTGCATTGGTCTGGTCTTTTTCTGATTTAGCTTTTTCTCAATAAGCGCCTCCAAAGTCTTAGCGGTTAAACCTGTGAGGGGAACGCTATCATTTTTCTCAGGTATTCCCCAAACATTGTTTGGATTTCCGCTATCCTGCCCCCAGCTTTGTTGGTAGTGAGAGGCCTCCCTGCCTTGTCTTTCATTCAGGTTACTTGGCTGCTTCCATGATTCGGCCGGGTATGGTCTTTCATAGTAAGTTGCACAAGAGTGGGATCCTTGAGGTCCTACACTGTAGTATTGAGGGTTGACAGCCGGGGGCTGTCTTCCCTGTTGCCTTGGAGCTTCTCTTCGGGCTGTGTCATGAGACACTGCTTCCTCTGCAGGATGTGCTTGAGCAGGTGGTGGCGGTGGTGGGGGAGGTGGTGGAGGTGCGTAGCCTTGATTTCTTAGAGTATCCCTGAAGGCTAGGAGTTACTCTATTGCTTGCATCATTGCGGGAGTTACGGTTAGGGCAGCTTGTGCGCCTTGTGTGTCTGTATCCTGAGGCTGCTGGTTGTTAGCCGGCATTCCGAAAGGTTGTTCCTCTTCCGTGCGTGCTCTTCACTAAAAAGCTGGTGGGGGTTCATTGGTTTAAGCTGTGTGCTCTGTTTGAGCGTTGGGAGCTTCCTCCGAGGAAGCTGTTGATATAGCCTCCGGGATATCCTCAGGACCTGGATGTTTCCTCTTGGATTGTGCCCTGCTTGGCTCTCCTGTAGTGTTTCTTCTCTTTGCCATTTAGCTATTGCTGGTAAGCGAGTGCTTGTTCGTTCGAGTCTCGCGGACGGCGCCAAAATGTTGGGACCCGAACTGGGCGAAATGTCGAATCCTGGCATTGACTCGGGAAGTTGCCTCGGGTTATTAACTTGTCGGGGATTTGCGTGTGTCGGGGCTCGTGCGTCTCCGTAAACCTGCAAGACGGGTAGTATCGCACACCACGCAAGGGGGGATGGAGTGCGATGAACCCTCTCAGAAGCTTAAGTCATGTATTTTAGAGAGAGAAAGTAAGAGAGAGGTCAGAGCTTCCGCTGTCAACTTAGTCGGAAAATGGGAGAGTGGAGTCCCTTAAATAGGAGTTTTCCAACTCGAACCCGGTTTTGAACTTTCCAACGCCGGTTTAATGTAAAGTATGAACCGGGCGTAGACGGGAGTAAAACTGACATCGGGAGGGTCTGCACGTGTAGTGTTTGCGTATGGGTTTATACGTCACCAAGAGGAATAATCCGGACCGTCCCGGAGTATCCCGAGGATCCCGGGAGGTCCGGGGTGTCAGGACGTGGTGTAAATTCGGGGCGCGTACGGGCGTGCCCTGGACTTTTTACTACCCGCGGGTGAATAATTCGAGACCGTTTGGTGGGTTTGACGTGTAAACGAAGTCTGAATAATATAAAACGGACCCGAATCGAACGTATACCCATCATGTCCTATCCTTTGATTCGGTATTGCAGGTGCTCTATTCTTGGTTGTGTAACAAGACTAAGACTCTTTAACAGCGGTATATTCTGAAGAGGATGAGTAAGTTCTTCATTCGCTCTACTCGTCGCTTTACTTTCTTTCCTGAATTTAGTTCGGAGTCAAGCTCTGAATCAGATTATGAGTCCGAGTATTCATCCGAGTCGGATTCTATCCTGAGTCTAGAAACTATTTCTGATTCTGAGTTAGGTTCTTTGCCCGTGTCTGTGAACCAACTAAACACGGAGTATGACCAGTATGTCGAGCTAGGTGATATTTGTCCATTAGATGAACCGTTATACCCTTTCCGCTCATCCTTGGGCAATATCCGTGGTACTGTGACTATGCTCCCAGTTGGGAAGGTTGTCGTATACACGGCCCAAATTCGATATGGCCTACGTTTCCCATATTGCGATGAGCTTGTGGAGCTCCGTCGGTTTTTGAAGTTTCTCCTGTCAATTTGGCTCCCACAGCCATTTGAACTTGGGTCGGGTTTGGAGCATTATGTCAGTGGTACTTTTGGAGGTACTCTCTTGTTTTGTTCCGGTGCTTCTACCGGTTTCAGTATAATAGCACAAAGGGGATGGTGACCATGGTGACCCGTCACCACTTGTTAAAAGATTCCCGGTTCGAGGATTTGGGATTAGGTGAGATCTCATCGGATAGGGATCTTCGCTTTGTGACCCTTGTGGATCGTTCAATGGGTCGTTGGGGGAGGTACTACTTTTTTTAATCACAGACCGGTACGTTACTTGGGATACCGTCCGTACCAATCGTTCGGATGACTAGCCTACTTTCGATGATTTCTCTCCGTCCGATAGGGAGACTATGAAGATTATTTACCGAAGAAACCGGTCCAGGTCTTACTGCCCTGTGTCTTGGGTGTCTGAGAGGGACTTTTATGACGCGGGGATTCGGTTGACTCCCCCTTGCACGGATTTTTTATATTATTAGTTCCCTTGTTCATTATTCATTCTTTTTTTTTTCGCCTTGTAGGGTGGTTTCATGGAAAGTCCTATGATGTGAAGGCGGATCGTTCTGACCGCGCTGTGATTGGCAAGAAGAAAGCATCTTCCGGCTCCGCTCCTCCATTCAAGAAATCTTCTAAGTCTAAGAAAGTGACTAAGGCTACTCGTATGTTCCTTTCTCTCATTTTCTCTATATAACTTACTTATGATTGTCTTGAAATTGTTTTACTTATGTTGTTAGGGAGATCTCCTTAAGTGACCGAGCGATTTGTTGCTGCGGATAAAGGCTCAAAAAAATCCAAGGCGCGAAATTCAAATTCGGAGGTCGGACCCTCGATTGCGAAAAAAAAGAAGGATTCCCCAGCCCTTGCTCATTTGCCAACTCCTTCTCGCGATAAAGGGAAGGTGGTTGAAAGCGCGTCCTCCTTGCCTGACAAAGGGAAGAGTCCCGCAGAAGGGGGTGGAGTGGCTGTCGATGTGTCTACCCGGTCCCCGTTAGATTACGGGGAGTAATCATTACGTGAACTAAATCATGGTACATGCTAGTAATCGAAAATACGCAGTAGAAGATTTAAACATACCTCTACGGTTATCCGTAGACCCAAGATCTTCGCAGGAGTGAGTTCACGATCCTCCGGTCGGCACCCGTAGGGGTACTTGTGAAGGAAGCCCTACGTGGTATATTCTCCACAGCAAAGCCTCTGATTGATTCTTGGCAAGGGGACAGATCTCCCTTGGTGTTGATGTATGGTGCGGCTGAATGTGGTGTTTCTGGGGGGAAGTGTTTTCTCTCAATCACCACTTAAAGGGAATTGTGATTAACCCTAATAAAACACCTAACTCCCCATATATATAGGAGGAGTAAAGTGAACAAAAGTCCACTTTACCACCTCCTAAGTTTCGGCCGACCATCTAGTATAGGGAGGCCCAAATTTCGGCCTCTCATGTCAATTGGGATTTGTGTCTGGCCCAACGACCTAAAGTGACATAAACCCAATTTATTTAGGTAACCTATACATATAATGGGCTACCATTTTACGTCGCCCATCACCATATGCTTACAGCTCCCACTCGCCGGAATGGGAGGGTGCTTGTTAATGTATTGTCGTCCAAATCTGCATCAGCATTTCACTCCTTCGATCTTGTCCTTTGCTTCCGAATAGTTCATACGAGGTTTTCCGTGCGACCGGCGGACACGACGGGCATCGTGCTATTAGTCTGTTAGGAGCGATGTAGCACCCGCGGAACGTTGATTCCCTTTTCTCCAATCAACCTGTTATAAACAACATTTATATAGTGTCACGCTGTATCCTAGGTCAACTAATAATTCTCCATTTGCCAAGTTTCCACTTAAGAACACTTCTCCAAGGCATCCGTACAAGTATTCACAACCTTCAACTAATATCTGGTTGGTGGCCACCTTAGTGAATACAAGAGTCGGTGAATTACAGGTGAACTTTACCATCCCCATCGCTCATACCCTCAGTCAAGCCCAACCGGTTTCCAAAGACGTGGTCACTGGGCCTTTTTGTCCAGCACTACACTCGTACGCCGGGAAGCGAGCATTGAGCTTGACCTTATGTATGAGTTCTGATTCCATGAGGATACTTCGGGTGCCTCTTCATAAGGCTCCCAGGATCAATCACACGCTCGAGGTGAAGAAGTTTGCGCCCGCCAGAATCACGAGGATTCATTTCCTAGCACAACCGAGTTGTGACCCTGTGGTCGAACGTGGCACGCGTAATATGAAGCACGCGTCGATAGCATACCTGAACGTTTAAGTTCAAAGGAATGCGATATGTCAAATCATGCCATCGCATATTCTAATCTGGCACATAATGTGGATTAATGATGAACGAAGTTCATCATAGCGATCTGCAAAATGAAGATCATGTCGAGTTACTTCGACACTAGATGATCGTTTTGCGTAATCAGGTTTATCCTCCTGATTCTTAGCCAGCCTTGCTTGGTAAAGGCCTCCCTCAAACGCAAAACGACCGTACCTGTGTGACGAGGTAAGGCCCACATTCGACATAATTTTGGCAGAGGATTGCGTCCTTCTACGACTTAGTTTATAGACCGAAAATTTGATGTAATCTAAATATTATGACGTCGATAGATCATAAACTCAATTTCAATTCTTTCGTTTCAATAATGTAATTTCCAATTATCAAAATGTTATCATAGATACATGCCATACCTAAACTCTACGTAATCCAAGCAGTTTTACATGCTTTTCAAATATCTCCCTGTGTAGTGGTTTAGTTAATGGGTCCGCAATAATATTATCAGTGGACAAGTATTCCACAGTGATTATATTGTCTTCTACCATAGATTTAGCTTAAAAATATTTCACATCAATGTGTTTGGTCCTACTATGGTTCTTCGGATTCTTTATTGCCGCAATGGCTGCTTGACTGTCAGAGAACACCTTCACAGGTATACTCCCCACATCACCATCTAGCAGCGCAGTAAGAAGCCTTTTCAGCTAGATCGCTTCCTGTGCATTCTTAGAGAGAGCTACGAATTTCGATTCCATCGTTGACAGCGTGACACAGGTTTGCTTCTTGCTCGTCCATTAAATGGCGGCATTAGCAAGGAGAAACACTCCTCCTGTGGTGGACTTACGATCATCTGGATCGCCACCATGGTCGGCGTCACTGTAACTGGTCAATTCTAACTTCCCGCCCTCATAGCACAGCGTATAGTCGGTAGTACCCTTCAGATAATGAATTATTCGCTTTACAGCTTTTAAATGTTGATAGCCAGGATCTGATTGGAAACGTGCTACTAGGCCCATGGCGTAACAGATATCCGGACGGGTGCATTGCATGGCGTACATCAAACCACCAACCATGCGTAAATACTCTACACCCTTCATTTGTTCACGCTCTGCCAGGTTCTTGGGGCCGTCACGTTTTTGACACTGCGCACCCAAACACCACCGGCGTATCCACGGGTTTGGCATCCTGTAATCGAAACCTTTTCAACAACTTGTTGACATAGGCTTCTTGAGACAGACACAATTTCCGGGTAGCCCGATCTCTAGCAATCTTAATGCCTAAGATATACGTGGCCTCTCCCATGTCTTTCATCTCGAATAAGATGCTAACCAGGACTTTGACTTATTCATGAAACTCACTTCGTTTGCAGCAATGAGTATGTCGTCCATGTAAAAGGTTAAGATGACATACTTAGACCCGAATGTTTTATAATACACGCACGGATCCTTGTGAAGATTCACGAATCCGTTTCCTACGATTTCCTCGTGGAATCTGCCGTGACAACTGTTTAAGACCGTAGATGGACCTTTGGAGTTTACAAACTTTATGTTCGTTACCAGGAATAATGAAACCCTCCGGCTTCTCCATGTAGATCTCTTCCTCCAGGTTTCCGTGGAGGAATGCGGTCTTAACATCCATTTGGTGCAGCTCGAGATCAAGACTTGCGACCAGGACTATACGTGGCCCTAACCATGGTTTTACGCACAGTTAGTGAGTTTGTCCTCTCAAAGTCCACTTCGTGAAATTGGTTTAGTCCCTTCGCAATAAGTCGGTTTATCCGACCTTTTCCATCAGTGGTGAGCCTTTTTTCAGGGCTCACCTTATCCTTGCGCCCCTGTGGTTAGCAGGTAAATCAACTATAGACTATAATGGCTTTCATTTAAGGCGATCCCTTTCTTTTGTTATTTTCTTCCATTTCTATACTTGAGGTCTTTCCAATGCTTGTCAACAGTTATTAGAGTTAGGTTTTCACCCTACTCGATGGGATACTTCCTGGAGAAGTTCGATGCCTTTGACTTTCGTCAAGGCTTGTTTATCCCATCTCGATTCTGAACGTTTTTCCCACTAGGAATAATGCCTCTTATCAGAGCATTACATCCATTTGGAACTATTCTCCCACTCAGAACAATGCTTCTTATCGAAGCATCGTTTCTATTGGGAACAAGAGCAGTGTTAGAACCTTGACCTACAACTTTCCTTTGACAATCTCTTAATCTCGGGGTTTCACTTCCGGGATGAATTCCATGATCGCTAGGATCTAGAACCAAGTTTGGTCCGTTCACTCCCACTGGAAATAATGGGTAGTTTAGGTAGTTGCGTCATTCCTGGTTCAGCAATTTGACCATCAGGTTCAACTTGATTCGTCTCAACAGCAACAGTGATTACCTGTGGTGGGGTTTATTCCTCCCACTGGATTTATTATGAAAATGTTCCCATTCTCATTTACCATGTCATTCACTTGAGTTGCTGGTTCAAATCTGTCCCACTCGAATTAAGTGGAACCTGATTGTCAGTGATATCCTGCTCCGTTTTGATCAAGACTACGTTATTTTGAAACTGTTCATGCATCGGAAAATTTGTCCTCAAGTATGGAATGTCTCATGTTCGACCACGGTACCATTTTACCAAGCTTTAAACATGTATTTTTTTAAGGGTAATTAACGTACTATTGTCCTAAATACGTGTTTAATGTGCAAATTAATGTAGCATGGTGATATGATTTAAGTCATCATCTTCTTTTAGCTTCTAATGGCGGCGTGTCTTACCGATTCATTGGAACTCAGTTTTACATGTATGTGAATCATCTTTCATCATCCCATAGGGAACGTCTGATAGAGTGACTCCAACATTATGTATATAAATTGTGCTACTTGAAGTGTGTCATTTAATTTGAATGCCTAGCCTGACTTATCGTTCAAGGCACCTGGAATGAAAAATTGTTTAACCGACTTCATCCTTCTTCGTTTGCAAACTTATCTCAGAGGTTTTATCCCATCTCTGAACTTTACATCTTAGGTTTTCACCTTATGCGTTAGTTGATACTTTTTTAACAAGGTCGTGGTGGCTTTCCAAGCCTACTTCGTACCGTTGTAAATGTAATCAATAAGTTATTTCTGAAGGAATGCAAACGAAAATTCAGCACTTTATTATTCAAACACTTCATCATTAAATTCGTACTTTGAAACGATGTGTTCCGTCTTTCGAGGTCCATTTGCGCGAGGCGTTCTAATCGATTTCACACATGATTATCATTACTAATTATTTCATTCAATGGAGTACTAATAATTAAAGAAATACTAAATCTTTCGATCTAGCTACACAATCGATGTGTATGTTCATTTCAGTTTTCTCGACTGAGATGACGGAGTACGTGAATCGTTTCGTTTTATTCGTCCACTTTTACCTGGCCGAAATTTCGTTTCGGATCGATCCTGTTTAACCGGGTCAATTAATTTTGAAAAGTAGATCACATTTGAAACGAACGGAAACTACTTTATTCAATAAATCTGAATCTCGAAATAACCAAAAATTTTAGTAACTCAAACGAACGATAAATGAAAATGGTAGGGTTCTTGATCTGAAGTTCGTGTATTTGATCCATGATTGTCGCATAGATAGTCGAGAACTTTAAGCCATGTTGAACATAACATCTGAGTAAATTCACGAGTGAATCACGTCAAATGATCTCTGTCTGTATAAAACATTTTACCGCTTCATACACATGACTTACGAGGCGTACTTGAGACGCACTTTATCAACATGGTTTAACCCACCAGATTATTGTATAAGACCTTTATGGTTCAGTTCTCTCTATAATATGCGGATCATGGTTGATTTCTTTCGAACCTAGTATGGTGAGCAGAGAAGTTTTCCCTTTTAATTTTTTGGTTACTGTACTTGATTAGGCTCAAGGTTATTGAGTCCTGTCAACATCAGACAACCAAATACATCCTTTCTATGTTGACCTATCATTGCGAAGGTCTCGAGCGGCTTTTACACCAGCGTCCATGGAAAGAAAGAAGACCATCACATTCAACCGAAACGTTTAGCTTTTTCATCCTTGCTTCCACCGAGGCGGATGCAAAGGGATACTAAACTACAACATTGCCTGGTTGCAATTGAAGTCTTCTTTAACCCCCTTTTATCAAGGTTGAATGTATCACCACATATGCGTCCAGATCATCAAAGAAGCTAATCCCATGCTTGGTGAAACAAATTATTACATTCGTCTCTCATTGTCAAAATCATACAGACTATTATTTTCATCCGTAGTTGTCCTCTCGACTTTTCGGAATCGTAGTAGAGAGTTCAACACATACTCCTTTTATTTATCATGATTCATACCATCAAGATTGCGAGGAATATCGAATCGCACTAATTCAACCAATTCATACTAACACATCGATGATTATGTAAAAATTAGGGAGACAATAACATTTTGAGAAAAAATTGCATACATCAAATATTCATCAAGATTGAATCCGACAAATAATGATTCCTCAGTCATCTAAACCAACCGACCACCAGTAAACCAATGGAAGATGGCTGTGAAAGAGTTCACATTACCTTCTTCTTCTTCTTCTATCAAATAGATCAGTCTTTTAAAACAGTTTTAATCGCAAATTACCGGAATGGGAATTTTAAAACAAGCATACCCGATCTTGGCTTTCCCAAGGCCCTTTTTATTTTAGAAAAATATTCCGATGAATTCACTCATGCATATCATTTTACCATCCATGTAAATTATCATACGTCAGTAACATTCATCATACAAAACACACTCATGCTTACGCGTCATGCGTCTAATGTTCCGAGGAACTCATGCTTGCATATATAATTCTACTTCCATGTAAATTATCAAATGCAACTACATCCTCAACATTCTAGCATACGTGTCTAATATGTAACATTCACATCCATCATACACATTTGGCGACTGGTTTTTTTATTTTAAAATAATTTTAAATATTAGAGGCTGATTTGCACTTCATGCTTATATTCAATCATGCAACATTCTAGACATGAATCCTAGGCATTTCCAACCATCACAACATGTCTATCCTAGTGCGCATTCCATATATTTAACCAGGGCTCTGCCCACAATATGCAATATCCAGCTCGCTTGACTCAGTCAAGACAACATTTCTAATCATGCATAAATATATATTTTTTTTTGGCCAAACATAAATATATATATTGAATAATAAACAATTGCAATTCAGCCCACCAATTTAACCAGTCCCAAAACATGTATCTCTGAGACCATCCCCATAATCGAAACAAGGCATAAAAAGGTTAGCAAACATTGAGCACTGTGTAGGCCTATTAAGGTTCAAAACATTTGAATTTTAAAACTTGACCTCACTATTTTAATTGACTCGGATTCGGTTTTAAAAATACGGTTCGGTTCAGCCAATTTCGGTCCGGTTTGGTTCGTTTCGGTCCAGAAAATCCGAATCGGTCCGGTAAAATCTGGTTCGGCCCGGTCCGATTTTAATTTAAAATCTGGTTCGGCCCAAACCGGTCCAATAAAAATAGGGTTCGTTTCGGTTAAACACACAAAACCGGTGTGGTTAGATCCACTTAGTTACCCCGGTCCGACCCGACCCAATTAGGTCGAACTGATTGAGAAAACCCGGTTCAATTTAAATTTGTCCCGTTTTGACATATTGGACTGGCCCAATAATTAAAATATAAAAGTTGGGCGAAATGTTTACTTATGGCCCTAATAAGGTATTAAAGTCCAAAATTATTTAATTAGCCACCAAGTAACATTAACTATATAAAATTAATTTCCAATACTATATATATCAGCCAATATTTATTACATATATATATATATATATATATATATATATATATATATATTTATTGCCAACATTCTATCTTTAAGATTAAATCAATCAACAATATATATATATATATATATATATATATATATATATATATATATATATATGTGTGTGTGTGTGTGTGTAAAATTCGGCATATACATATAAATATATATTTTATTTATTGTCAATATCTTAAATAGGGAAACATATATTAACAATATATTTTCTCAATCTTTTAGGTAACTAAAATCAATCAATAATATATTTAACCTATTTATATATATATTTCTATATATTAATGTGAATCTATCCTAATGTTCCCAATTGTAGATATATTGTTACCTAGATTAAATATTAAAATATGGTAAACAATATTGTTTTATAATATGGCCGAAATTTGCTAGCTTGGAGAACAAGAAATTAAAAATTTTACCTTGTAATTTACCTAAAATTTTCGGAACAAACAAGTAACTGGGAACAAGTGGTCAAATTTTAAGATCAAATTTTAATAAGATCTACAATCCAATGTTTGATTCTGATAAATAACATCGTTTTCTTGAAGATTATGAACATCAAATTTCCTAAGAACGTCATGAAAATTTTGAACCATACATTCGAAAATTTTAAAATCCTCTTTTAAAAATTGCTGTCCAAAAATTTAAAATTTTCAAGAACACCAATTTATCAAAATCATAAACTCCTAACATAGACTCTGATACCACTGTTAGATTACAAGGAGTAATCACTACGGAAACTAAATCATGGTACATGCTAGTAATCGAAATTACACAGCGGAAGATTTACACATACATCTATAGTTATCCGTAGACCCAAGATCTTCGCAAGAGGGAGTTCACGATCCTCCGGTCGGCAACTGTAGGGGTTCTTGTGATGGAAGCCCTACGTGGTATATTCTCCACAGCAAAGCCTCTGATCGATTCTTGGCAAGGGTACAGATCTCCGGAGTGTTTGCTCGAAGGCAAATTGGCACACCCTTGGTGTTGATGTATGGTGCGGCCGAATGTGGTGTTTTTGGGGGGTAGGGTTTTTTCTCAAATCACCACTTAAAGGGAATTGTGATTAACCTTAATAAAATCCCTAACTCCCCATATATATAGGAGGAGTAAAGTGGATAAAAGTCCACTTTACCACCTCATAAGTTTCGGCCGGCCATCTAGTATAGGGAGGCCCAATTTTGGGCCTCTCATGTCAATTGGGATTTGAGTCTAGCCCAATGTCCTAAAGTGACATATACCAAATTTACTTAGGTAACCTATACATATAATGGGCTACCATTTTACGGCGCCCATCACCATATGCTTACAGTCCCATGCCCCCCAATCGAGGGGACGACCCTCTGCTGACGAGATCAGTCATTCAGGTATGTAATTCTCAGCTTATTTGGTTATACACTATTAATGTATCATATTTGTCTTTGTTATTTTCATGGAAGACCCGGATTCCTGCCTTTAACCGGAAATATTTGGTTCGTTTTACTGATGAGGATATCACTGGGGCTGAGTGGACTCCTTTTGCTGGAAGAAGTTTCATTTCGACAGGCAGTCGTCTTTGCATACTCCTGAGGTTGGGGTCTGTGTGTTTCGCAGTGCTGTCGCTCCCGGCGATCGTCTTTCTTCTCCCCAGTCTACTAAAGAGACTCGACGATATGATCAGGGGGTGTTATCCGAATTTGCTCCTGTAAGTTATCATCTTTCTCATGTCTTTAATGTGGTGTTTTGCCACTATGTCTTTTGACGAGTGTTTGTTGTTTCAGAGTATGGCTGACATGGTCAATCTTTCTTCCTTTTCTATTGAGCTGTCCGAGGAGAAGAAGTTCCTTCAGGATAGTCAGACTTCCTTGAAGGCCGAACTTGGTAGTGCATTGGAGAAGACCCGTCTTTCTGATTTAAAGTTTCAGGAACTTCAGGATCAAGTTGCATCTCTTGAGGGTACTCTTGTTGACGCTCGCCGACAGGCTGAGATTGATTTTTCACTCCATGCTGCGGAGTTGAAGAACGTTGAGGAGAGATGTCGTGGCGAGGAGAAGACATCTGCTGTAGTCGAGTATAAGGCGTCTCCTGCCTATACTACTGAGTTTGACGCTCGGTGTAATGCCGAGGTGCGTCAGTTTGGGGAGTATCTCACCGAGCACATATACAATGTTATGCCTGACTTTCCTTTTGGTGAGTTAGGTGATTTCTCCACCTTTTCCTTGGGATATGTTGATGTTTTGAAGGGAAAGGTTGCGGTAGCTGATAATGAAGTTGTTGCCCCCATGCCCAAAAATGTCATTAATGTTGATGATGCTGAGTTGAGTGTCTCCTCTTCATCTTCCAGTTCCATTGACGAGTCGTCTTCCTATCATCAGGATCGTGAAGATTCACAAGTTGCATATGTTTGATGGTTTATCTACTTTTCATATGTGTATATCCGCTTGCTTTCCTCCCCGTGTTGGGTTGAATTTATCTTTCTTATTTCGTACTTGGATGCTTGTAGTTTGCTACTTGATGTATGTGTCGTAGCTTTTCTTTTGGGTTTTGACTGTCTTGAACACACGCGATGATCGTGTTTGTCTTTGACTATATGTTGGTGTGTTAGTCTTCATGATTGCTATCCTTGTTCCTTATCATTCCTGCATTGGTAGTATAGTAACATTTCATATATTACGTAACCTTACTTCTAAAAAATAAGGTATTCTTAAGATACGTTCTTGAGTATGTTGTAAGGCATTTGTAGGATACGCTTCTAGGGGCGTCGAGTGCATGTGTAAGACAAGGTCCTGGAGGTGTTTAAAATATTTGCAAGATACGCTCTTGTCACCGTTGAAAGTAAGTGTAAGACATGCTCTTGAGATTGTTGGGAGTGTCTAAAATATTAAGTCTTGGATGGCACAGAATATAATCGCAGTGTATGAACTGCTCTTAAGATATGCCCATTTTAGGCGTTGGTAATTATTCACGGGATATGCTCCCGGATGGCGCAGGATGTGATCGTAGTGTATTAACTACTTCAAGATGCTCACTTGTGGGCATCGAAAATTGTTCGCAGGATAGGCTTCTGGAAGGCACAGATCGCAGGATAGGCTCCTGGAAGGCACAGATCGCAGGATAGGCTCCTGTAAGGCAGAGATCGCAGGATAGGCTCCTGGAAGGCGCAGATCGCAGGATAGGCTTCTGGAAGACACAGATTGTATTTGCATTGTATAAACTGCCTTCAAGATACGCTCTTGTGGGCGTCGACGACTGTTCGCAAGATAGGCTTTTGGAAGGCACAGATCGCAGGATAGGCTCTTGGAAGGCACATGGTGTAATTGCAGTGTATAAAATGTCTTCAATATACGCTTTTATGGGAATTGAAAGTGACATACCCTTGGTTGTCATATTTGAGTAAGGTTTGTTCAGTGAGTGCGTCATCTGAATCTTGTGAGTATTGGAATAAACTTTCATTTCTCTTGGTGCATGTATGCATTATTTAAAAAAAAAATGATGATGGAGTCCTTAAGACATCCTTTTAGAAAGAGTTTCTAGATGCATAAGTTGAAAAACTAGGAAAGATAAAGAGATAGATATGCTTCTGACGAAAGATAAATCCAAGGATATGGTGTTTGTTGTTGAGGTTGGCATCTCAATTGCACTTGTTTGCCTCAGAGGCTATGTAGCCTTTGAGTTCCCCTTTGTATATCATCTCCTCGGTTTCGATCTTCAATACCATGCAATTGTTTGTAGAACGCCCCCATGTATCTTGGTAGTCACACCACCCCTTGGTATCTTTCCCAATGAAAGCTCTTCCTTCTCCTTTGTATGGTGGTATCTTCTTTATCGGTACTTCCTTGTAGAGCTCTGTCATCTTGACATTGAGAGGGGTGAAATTGAAGTTCACTCCTCCTTCCATGATTTCCTCTTCTTTTTCTTCCGCCTACTCTTCATTCTCCTTCTTTCCTCTCCATTCTGCCTTCTTTCTTTTGCTATTGCACCCTCTAGCTTTGCTTTGAGGTCGCTCATTGTGTATGTTGTTATTGCTCCATACGATCCTCCAAAGTCTTTTAGGGAGGTTAAGGTCATGTTTCTAAAGAATGCTCTTACTGCCTCTCTCTTTGTTGCTTCTACTATTGCTCCATTTCTCGCAAATCTTTCAAAGTAACTTATAATTTCTCCTGGCATTTGGTGGATGTCGGTAATATACCAAAATCTCCATTCAATAGATTGCCTTGTCCTCTTCCCTTGCTCAGTGTCTAGCTGCCAAGGTATGCTAGTAACCTTTACAACCTTTTTAGAAAGGCCCTTTTTGAAAATGTTTCTAGGAACTCAAGTTTGCATATATAATTCTACTTCACAAGCAAATCATCATGCGCATATAACATCCAAGAAACCAAACACGCCTCATGCATACGCGTCATGCGTCTAATGTTCCGAGGAACTCATGCTCAACATATATAATTCTACTGCTTAGGTAAATTATCACATGCTAATCCATCATCAACAATCATGCATACGCATCATGCATGATCACACCATACAAACATGCATATTTGGCGATTGATTTCGGTTTTAAAACATTTGGGGCTGACTTGCAATTTATGATTTAATAAATCATGCGTACTTCTAGACATGTAACTTAGGCAATTGCAACCATCACAGCATGTCTATCCTAGTGCGCAGCTCATTAAATGAAATCCAGGGTTCAACCCACGAAATGCATAATCCAGCTAACTTAACATAGTCAAGATGACAGTTCTAATCATGCAATAATATCAATTAAATAGCAATTTTAATTCATCCCACTAAATGACTCAGTCCCAAAATCATGCATTTCCGAGATCCATCCCCATAATCGAAACTAGGCATCAGGTTTAAATAAATCAATGAAACATTAAATGTTTGAGCACTGTGTAGGTAATTTAAAGTTCGAAAACATTTGGATTTTAAAATTTTAACCATCTATTTTATTTAATTAATTCGATACGGATTAATTAATTCGGTTCGGTTCGGACAAGTTCGGTTCGGTAAAACGGTTCGGCCGGACCGGCTCAGTTTAAAATAGGATTCGGTTCGGTTTGTCACTCAAACCAGGTCGGTTCGACCCATACTAGTCCGGACTGACCCGACCCGAATGGGTTGGACCGATTAAGAAAACCTGGCGTTTGACCCGCTCCGGTTCAACCCGTATGACCAGACCCGGTTCGGACCGGTCCGACCTGTTCGGTCCAGTCCGAATTATTACCTGTGGGCCAAGTAGGGTTTTAAAGTCCACTAAAACTTAACTTGGCCTCAAAGTAACAATTAATTATTAAACAATGTCCAATTTTCTGCATATATATATTCGACACAATAGTATATATATATATATATATATATATATATATATATATATATATATATATATATATATATATATACTTATTGTCAAGATTATATATTTAGAGATATATAATCAATCAACAATATATATCTATATATATTTGGCAACACAATATATATATATATATATATCTTTTAGAAAAAATATTATTATCAATATTGAATATTTAGGGATATATACTTCATCAACAATATATGTTTTCTAAATCTTTTAGGAAACTATATTATCAACATTATCTAGTTCCCTAATATTGTGCTAGATATATTGATAGTTACTATACACAATTATCTTATGAATATAGTCCTAATTTTGGCATCATCTTTAAGATTAAAATATTTTGGCCGAAATATACACATAATTTTCAAATATTTCCGGTCACTATTGGGTTGCTTGTGGACTAAGAAATTAAAAATTACACCTTGAACATCTATAGACATAGTTCGGCCGAGATAACACCAAAACTAGGGCTTGTGGTCAAATTTCGAGATCAAATCTTTCAAAGATTAAGAATCCAAGGTTTCAATTTGATAAAAGTCTTTTTTTTCTTGAAGATCATGAACATCAAACTATGAACATCATGAAAAACCATGGTCAGTCCGAAAATCACAAAAATTTCGAAAATCCTAAACCTTAAAAACAGTTAAAATTTCTTCCATGTCAAAGAAAAACCAAGAACATCAGTTTTATCAAAAACACGAGCTCTCTAACACAGACTCTGATACCATTGTAGGATTTAGGGGATTAATATTACGGAAACAAAACCCTAGTTACGTGCATGGTAACTAATACGCAGCGGAAAAAGGTGCACATACCTATATTGTTTCCTGTTGCCCAGGACCTTTGAGGTGCGTTGTCGATCCGCCGGACGGTTCCTCGTAGAGGTTCCTGTTAGAGAAGCCCTACGCGGATTATGCATCACAACAAAACCTATGTCGATTCTTCGCGGGATGGATCTACTTGGAGTCAATTGCTTGACACAATTTGTCACCTCCTTTGGTGTGTGATAATTCGGCCGAAACACTAAGATTTTAGTGAACAGGGTTTTCTTTTAATCTCACCACTTAGTAGAAGAGAATAGCAATATTGTTATGAAAACCCTCTTAGAGCTCCCTATTTATAAGAGGAGTAAATTGGACAAAAGTCCACTTTACCCCTCCTTTAAAAAACGGTCGGCCATGCTATAGGGAGGCCCAATTTTGGGCCTCCCATGTCAATTGGGATTTTAGGCCTAGCCCAAAATCCCTAATAATACATTAACCTAATTTCTTAGGTACATGGACTTTATTAATGGGCTCCCAATTACGGCGGCCTATAGTCCAAATCCTAACAGTAAGATCCCTCTCATTACCAATAGCTAACATGGTGTCGTGTTACCTATCAATTCGTTACCAATAGCTTTCCGTCAAGGACGTAACGGAGCTTCGCCCGTGATCCAACATTGGCGCCGTCTGTGGGAACTTACAAAAAGTCAAGATAGTTTCTACCAGATCAATGGCCGGTGGTGGCAAGAAGAAGCAAGTTCAGGCTGGCAGTTCTCGTCCCGCAGGAACTGTGAATTCCCCGTTGCCGGAACGCGTTGCTGAACAAGGTGAGAACCCCGCTCTTTCCCAGACAGGGGGGCAAGGTGATGGCTATGAGGTCTCAGTCCGAGACGCTGAGAGGAACAGGCAGGATGTCCCGCGTAGGGAGGAAGATGAGGCTCCCCCGAACCCGGTGGGCCATGGAGGAGAAGGAGTCCCGCGAAGGGAAGAAGGGTCGTCTTCGAACTCGGAGTTGGCCAAGGCAGTAGCAGACGCTATGCCCATGTTCTTGGCCGCCATGGAGGACTTGCTGGACAAAAGAGAGGCCGCTAAGAGGGCGGAGGAGTTGCCTCCGCGAGAAGAATTACCACCACCCCCACCGAGGGTGGACCCAGAGGAACAGGAGGTTCCGCCCAGGAGCAAGGGTAAGGAACCAGCACACCCGGAGAAGTTCGTGGTCGACGGCCCAGGTCCGGTGCAAAATAGGACCATTCCCCTGAATGGCCCCATCACCCCCGATCAGGTGGTGAAGATCGTTAGCATCTGCATGGGTGATCAGAAGCAGATGACATCGGAGTTAAGGGATCGGTCCAGCCATCCTTTCGTGCCGCGGCTAATCGATACCGTCGCCCCGCCTGGGCTAGGTATTCCGACCATCAAGGAGTACGATGGTGAGGGGGACCCAGTTCGTCATGTCCAAAGGCATGTCCAGGCCTGCATGGGTCGAACTTCGAACGATGACCTCATCTGTTCATTGTTCCCGATAACCCTGGGAGAAAGGGCCATGACTTGGTTCTTCAGCCTCCCGCCAGGATGCATCACGTGCTGGGCTGATATGCACGACCGCTTCATCAAGCAGTACCAAGGTCGGAGGCGTCTTCTGAAGAGTGTGAGGTCCTTGACCCAGGTGGTGCAGAGACCCGATGAATCGTTGGCATACTACTACCAACAGTTCACTGCCAGTGCTGCGGAGATCGATGAGGAAATCTCGGAGGGAGAGACCATCCGTACTTTCCTGCGGCACTTGAGCGCTCCGTACGGCTCCGATCTGATGCACAGCGTAGCTGCGAAGGCCGTGTGGAGTATGGAGGCCCTGCAAGCGAGGGTGAAACAGCAAATCGACGTCCAGGAGTCGAAGATTGCTGCTGGAGAGCTCGATCCCCCGAAGTCGGGAAGAGGAAAGGCGTCGTCCAAGCTGTTGGATGATCGTAAAGGAAGCGACAAATCGGAGGGAAGTAGAAACCGTGGTCGCCCCGAGAAGAGAGAGGACAAGCGTCCCCCGAGGAAGGACAATCGAGAAGGTCGGGCTGTTCCCATCAATAGCTCGATGACTTCTGTGTTAGCTGTGATGGACCGACAGGGTCTCGCCCGATACCCTCCGAGGAAAGAAGGCGAATTCCTAGGAGGCCGCCCTTACCGTTACTGTCGCTACCATCGAGCAAATGGTCACGACACCGAAAACTGTCGGGAGCTGAAGAAAGAAATTGAGAAGCTGATCCAGAAGGGGAAGCTAAAAGAGTTCGTCGGAAGGGGACGGTGCCGATCCCGCTCCAGAAGTCGGTCACGATCCCGCTACAAGTCCCGCGACCGATCCCCGAAGAAGAAGAAGGTTGAGCCAGAAGCCTCAGGTTCATGTGCCCGTAAGGAGAGACGCGGAACTATCAACGTCATCCACGGAGGAATGGCGGCGGGAGGTGATACCTCTGCCTCTCGGGAGAACTACGCGTCCCGCATATCTGCCGCGGTGGTGCTAGGCAAAAGGTCCCGGTCGTGGACCCTGAAGGAGGAGATGGTGATTTCTTTCTCGGCGGAGGATTTAGTAGGCGTGGAGAGCCCTCACGACGACGCCTTGGTCGTGACCCTGGACGTGGACGGATTCGAGATGAAGCGGATCCTGATAGACGGGGGGAGTTCCTCCGATATTCTTTTCATGGACGCTCTGGAAGCCATGGGAAAGACGAAGAAGGACCTCACACAGGTGGACTTCCCGATGGTGGGATTCTCTGGTTCCACCTCTTACCCGTTGGGAATGATTACCTTACCGGTGGAGTTTGGTAGTGGCTGGAAGATGGAGAAGCGAAACGTAGATTTTGTTGTCGTGGAGTCTGCGGGGGCATACAACGCCATTATCGGGAGGACCACTATCAACCCACTTATGGCAGTCGCCTCGACGGTCCACCAGAAGATGAAGTTCCCGACTGACAATGGGGTTGGAGAGGTCAAGGGTGACCAAGTAGCATCACGGAAATGCTACGTTAACACCACCCGACGGAGAAGGAGGGAGGCCATGACTGTCCTTCAGACTGATGCCGATCCTCGAGAGGAGTATGGGCGTCCCGCCCCCATGGAGGATTTGAAGGACGTTGAGATCGATGGGCCTCAGAGGAAGGTGAAGATCGGGTCTGCTCTGTCGGAGGAGAGAGCCAAAGAGTTGATCGAGCTCCTGAAGGAGTTTAAGGAGCTGTTTGCCTGGTCCCCGAGTGATATGCCAGGAATCAGCCCCGACGTGATAGTGCACAAGTTGAAGATAGACCCCGCGATCAAGCCTATCGCGCAGAGAAGGCGTCCGATGGGTGCGGACAAGAGGATCGCGATCCAACAAGAAGTGGGCAGACTGCTCGATGCGGGATTCATCAAGGAGCTTCGATTCCAGACTTGGGTGGCTAACCCAGTCCTGGTGCGAAAGAGTAACGGGAAGTGGCGGATGTGTGTCGATTTCCGTGACTTGAACAAGGCCTGCCCGAAGGATTGCTACTCGCTCCCGAGGATTGACCAGTTGGTGGATGCCACATCGGGACATGAGCTGCTGAGCTTCATGGATGCCTACTCCGGGTACAACCAGATCAAGATGGCGAAGGAGGATGCCCCCCATACAGCCTTCTATGCCGACAGTGACGTCTACCATTACGACGTGATGCCCTTCGGATTGATCAATGCCGGAGCAACTTACCAGCGGATGGTGAAAAAGTTGTTCGGAGACATGCTGGGGAAAACCATGGAGGCGTATGTGGATGACATGCTGGTGAAGTCCCGACAGGCAGGAGACCATGTCCAGAACTTGCCGGCGGCATTTGAGCGGATGAAGTTCCATCAGGTTCGGCTGAACCCCGACAAATGTGCTTTTGGGGTGAACTCGGGGAAGTTCCTAGGGTTCATGGTGAGCCAGAGAGGAGTCAAGGTGAACCCCAAGAAACTGCGGGCAATCGAGGAGATGCAGTCCCCGAAGACTCATCGGGAGGTCCAGGTGCTGAATGGCAGGTTGGCCGCGATGAATCGCTTCCTATCCAAGGCGAGTGACCGAGCCATGCCATTTTTTGATGTGCTGAGGGCCTACAAGAAGTTCGAATGGACCGACAAGTGCGAGGAGGCATTCCAAGCACTCAAGCAACACCTCCGCACCCTCCCGCCGTTGGCAAAACCAGTTCCAGGCGAGCCGCTTTATCTCTATTTGGCTATTTCTGATGTGGCTGTTAGTTCTGTTTTGATTAAAATTGTCAAGGGCAACCAAGTGCCTATCTATTATGTAAGCAAGGCGTTTGCCAAGTCTGAAATAAACTATCCCGCTATTGAGAAGTATCTCTTCGCGTTGATTATTGCCGCTCGAAAGCTACGACCTTACTTCC
Organism: Clarkia xantiana subsp. parviflora; assembly: GCA_036873135.1. Taxonomy (NCBI): domain Eukaryota; kingdom Viridiplantae; phylum Streptophyta; class Magnoliopsida; order Myrtales; family Onagraceae; genus Clarkia; species Clarkia xantiana. The sequence continues at coordinate 23,265,812 of JAPTYO010000012.1, forward strand.
ATGCCCATGAAGTCACGGTATTGACTAATCAGCCCCTGAAAGACTTTTTGAACCGACCGGAGGCGTCGGGGAGATTGGTAAAATGGGCCATCGAGCTGACGGAGTTCCGTATTCATTTCGCTCCAAGAACCGCTATTAAGGGCCAGGCATTGGCAGATTTTATAGCTGAGTCTACGGCACCCGATCTGGAAGTAACGGGTCCCGTAGAGGGGGCAACCATGGAAGAAGTCCCGACAACAGAACAACAGCCAGAACAGCCAAATGAGGAGAACACCTGGGAGATGTACACTGATGGTTCATCGAGTGTAGAAGGCTCGGGGGCAGGATTCGTATTGATACCGCCCGGCGGAGGCGAGCCCCTACGATATGCCTTGGCGTTGACGTTCAAAGCCACCAACAACGAAGCGGAGTATGAGGCTCTCATCACAGGCCTTAAGATTGCCAAGGGTACGGGGGTCGATCATTTAAAAGTAAAGTGCGATGCCAGCTTGGTGGTAAACCAAGTCCAGGGGAACTATGAAGCCAAGAGCCCGACAATGAAGAAGTATTTGCACGAGGTGCAGACTTTGAAGGGAAGCTTCAAAAGCTTTGATATCGAGGCGATCCCGAGGGAAGAAAACGCGGAAGCAGATGCCTTGAGCAAGTTCGCTCTGGGAGTGGCCCCCGAGGAGAATCGGAAGGTGCATTTCCTAGAGAAGGTGATTATCTCAAACATTGATCCGGTGGAGATCTGCGCTATTGAGACAGGATCGGAGGAAGAGGAGAAGCCCACTTGGATGACCCCGATGGTCACGTACCTGACTACGGGGGTACTCCCCGATGACAAAGTGGCAGCTGTCAGGCTGCGACGGATTGCGGACAACTACGCGATGGTGGACAACCAATTATACAAAAAAGGGTACGTAAAGCCTTTCTTAAAATGCGTGGCAGAACCTGACACGAATCGGATCCTGAGGGAGCTACACGAGGGAGTCGCGGCCTGTCATGAAGGAGCCCGATCTCTAGTGAGGAAGGCATTGAACTTAGGCTACTATTTGCCCTCGATGAACAAGGAAGCGACCGCGATGGTCCGATCCTGTGATGCATGCCAGAGGTACGCGCCAAATATCGTGGCTCCCGCCGCGGACTTAATGCCCATCAAGAGTGCATGGCCCTTCGCGCAATGGGGGATTGACTTGGTGGGACCTCTTCCCCAAGCGAAAGGTCAGTGCAAGTATTTGCTCGTGGCCATCGACTACTTTTCAAAGTGGATAGAGGCTAAGGCATTGGCTAGAACGACGGGGCAGCAGATCCTCAAGTTCCTTCAAACTTAGATCGTATCCCGGTACGGGGTTCCTCGAGTGTTGATCAGCGACAACGGCCCTCCATTCAATGGGGCTCAGTTAAAGGAGTACCTGGAGGAGTTGAACATCGAACATCGGACCGCTTCAGTTCGTCACGCTCAGACCAATGGCCAGGTAGAATCAGCCAACAAGATCGTGATGGATGGCTTGAAGAAGAGAGTCTATGCCTTGCAAGGCCATTGGCTGGATGAGCTCGAGAACGTGCTGTGGGCTGTAAGAACAACACCCAAGCAATCAACGGGAGAAACTCCGTTTGGCCTGGTTTATGGCACGGAGGCAGTCGCTCCCGTGGAAATAGCGGTGGCGTCCCATCGCGCGAAATATTACGAGCCTCTGACAAACGAGGAAATGAGACGTCTAGACTTAGACTTGCTCGAGGAAAAAAGATGGAAGGCTGATGAAGTACAGGCTCGAATGCGTCTGGCAACAGCCCGATATTACAATCGGCGTGTCAGGTCCCGACAATTCTTCGTGGGAGAACTTGTCTGGCGGAGGAACGAGTTCGTTCATCAAGATCGGATCAACAAGCTATCGCCAAAATGGGAGGGACCTTACAAGATCGTAGGGATGCCAGCACCCAATGCATACAGGCTAAAGGACCTTGATGGCAAGACGTTGAAGCATTCCTTCAGTGGCGAACACTTGAAGAAGTATCATGTTTGATATTAAGCCGCCGTGAAGGGCGCAAATTGTCTATCAATAAGATCCGATGTAAGCCTATTTTGAGTTATTTATGAATAAAAGAAGTTGCTTCCGATCAAATTGCTTTTAGATTTATTCTAACTGTTAGTAAGACGTCCTGAAGGACGCGACAAAAGCCTTCCGAGGTACGATAAAAACCTTCCGAGGTATGCGTAAGTCGTCTATATGATGCGGCCAAAAGCCTTAACGGGTATGGACAAAGTCGAGCGTCGGAAGGACATATGAAGTCATCTCAAATGATGCATCGGAACGTTCTGAGTAACGAGTTCAAAGCCGCTTTAAATAAGTGCAAATGATTATCGAGACGAAAACAGATAAAAGAAATTCTTCATATAAAGGCTCGAAGGCCCAGGAGTTTCGATACAAAAAACGAAGGAGAAAGACTACAAGGACTAAAAAGATGTAACATTAGACTTGGTCCTTGTGGGAAGATGGATCCTCAGCAGCATCGGAGGGAGCAAGGTTTGGAGGGGCCTGGACAGAAGGCTCCGCAGTTGGCGGAGTCGGGTCCACAGCAGCGGCCTCTTCACTCTCCGCGGGGAGGTTGAAATACTTCTCCGCAACGGGGGCAAGAGTCTCGGACTTCGTGAAGTCAATGGAATCCGCGTAGACTGTGTAGAGTTCCTCGACAGCATTGTATAGCACATCCTCCACCTCGGACTTGCAGAACTCTACAGCAGCCACCTTGAACTCTTCAGAGTTCCGATACTCCCCGTGGCCCTGAAGGCGGCCCTCCTCATGGCCCTGCAGGCGGCCCTCCTCGAGGCCTTGAGCCTTTGCCTCAGCCAGCTTGGCAGAGAACTCTGCCCTTTCCGCCTCAAGCTTGGCTTTGGCCTCCGCCAGAAGATCCGCGAAGACGTTCTTCTCGCGAACGAGTTGCTGCATCTCCCCTCGTTCCGCTGCTGCTCCACCTGGGCTATCTTCCGCTCCCGACGCATGACAGCTTCATGGTCGTGGACCTTCTTGAGCAGGTTTGAGTACATATCATCGAGGAGAGCCTTCTCCTTGGCCATCTTGTTCTTGGCTGCCACCGCCTCGTCGAGTTCCACCTGAAGCTTGGCTAAGGCTTCAGGATTCGATTTGGCTTCAACCTCCTCCAAAGCGATCTTCAGAGCTAAGGCGATGGAAAAGCTACGCTGCTGGTCCGCAGTTTCCTAAGGCGAAGGGAAAAAAGATAAGAATTCAGCGGTCGAAAGTAGGAATGAAGAAGAAAACGAGAAACGGTAAGGTATTACCTCCATCCGACGAACGGCCATGGCACGGAACTCCTCTTCGATATCCTCCCGTGTCAGGCAAAGTGGCCGTCTCAAAGCAGGAGGAATTGACCCTGACAGCAGATGCAGGGCCAAGTCGGGCTCAAGGTTGTCCCGACGGATCGAAAACCCGTGGAGGGATTCGATCGGACGCCAGGGGATCGCCGCCTGGTCGGAGGTGTAGATTTTGTACACGTCATCCATCGGAAGACGAGGGATAGGCTCAGCCCCGGTGGTGGGAGGAGCTCTCTCAGTCGGAGGCTCGGGAGTTGGAGTGCGAAGAACAGGAGGAGGACTCTGGGACACGTCCCTCACAGCGGGCCTCATGCTCCTGGACCCCGACCTGCCACGGGGAAGCAGGCCCCCCTCACCAGGCTCCTCGACAGAAGGAGAAACTTCCAAATTGGTCACCTGGCGGAACTGAGCTCCCGCCGGGACGTCCTCCAACATCAGTTCTTGCGGAGCTGCAGTCTCCGCTGGAATGATAGCCTCCGTCGGGGCAAGAGTCTCCAAGGGACCTGCGGTGGCGGGACGAATAAAGTCAGGAAGGATACCCTCAGGGCACCAGATGATTTGACGATCGAAGTGTTGGTTCTTCCCAAAGACGTTGTAATATCCCGCCTTGAGAACGCGGGGGATCTCTCCTCGAAGGATGTACTTGATCTCTTGAACCCGCGTTTTCCGGTCGGCGGGGATAAACTCCTTGGGAACTAATTTTTTATACCGTTTAATTGCACGACGAACGCGCTTACCTTCCTCGACGGTGGTGGCCCCGAAGGCCCAATCTATCTCCTTCCGCCTGGCCTTCTTGGCCCCGACTTGCTCTTCGGTCGGAGGAGCAGCAGATAGAGGGGTGGAAGAGGAAGCGCCTTTCTTCACCAACTTGCGCTTCCGCTTGGAGCCACTCTGGACGGCATCAGTCTCGCCCTGCTTCAGAATGAGATGAGTCAACAGAGAAGCCTTCTTGGCTGCAAAGGTAAAAATAAGATAGTTAGATATATTACCCAGATGACTAAATCCTTGGAAACAGAATCAAGGAGTCGGACTCCGATAGTAATCAGGTTCCTCTCCTGGAGCTTGTTGGCATCGAGGGGTATGAAGTTGTCTCCCCAGCGGTAGAGTTGAACCATCTGGAGGGTGTTGAGGTCATCCTCGGTGTAGTCCTGGAGCTTGGGGGCAGGGTCCGCCACGACCTCCCATCGAGGCCAGGGGACAGAGCTATGCTGGACGAAGAAGTAGTACTTCTTCCATCCGCTGTTGTCGGATCCTGAGTCACAGATTAGCACCCGATCCTTGTGGAACTTCCAAGTTTCGCTATCCCAGCCGAAACGTGAAAGTTGCTCCTTTGTCCACTTGGGGAGTCGGGGGGAGAAGGAGCAGACACCAACTTTGTTGCACTTCATGCCGTAGAAAGTGCGGAACAGCAGAAGACTGTACGTCCACTGCTGACGGTGGCATAAGAGTTGGAAGGCATTCCACACGCGGATGGCGTGTGGAGAGAAGGTACAAGGATGCGTTTTGTAGAAGTTGCACATCTCCACCATGTTTCCGCAGAAGGGGAACCGAATCCCCGCGCTTATTTGTCCAGCGGAGACGAACACTTCCCCTGCCCGAGGAGGCGTAATAATGTGCTTCCTTCTAACAGCAGCTTGGGACTCATATGGGAAGCGATGCTCCCAATCCGAGGTAATACACCCCTCTCTAAGGGCAGCCTCATACGAAGCCTCGGATATCTCATTGACAGCAAACTCGAAAACGAAAGGAGCCCTAACCTCAGAACTAGCTTCGTCTAAAACGATTGCAAACGAAAGGATTTGAGAAAAGAGGAACAAACAAGAAGTAAATCACGAAAACTTAGAAGAGGGTCCTTACCAGACATGATCGGTGGTCGAAGAAGTAAGGTAGAGGAAGATCGGAAGGGTTGAAAGCCTTGAATCACTTGAACACCAGGGTTTGGAGGAGCTTGGAGAGGAAGCTTCGGATGCAAAGATGGCTGAAATCGAGAGAGTGCAGAAGAAGTGAATAATACCAGGGTTTTAGCTTTTATAAGCAAAAGGACAATTGGAGGGACTCAATCTTGACCATTGAAGATGAAACGATTCGATCACAATCGTTGAAATTATGGGGACGGTACGGAAGAGACAGCTGGATGGGCTTGATCTGCACCGTTGAAGAGGAAACGACACGATCTTAATCGCCGAGATTAAAGGTACGGAAGGGACGTGCGTGACGTCACAGCTGCTTTTTCAGAAAACAACAGTCACGCCGGTTTAAACGTCGTTTCCTTATCCCTAGGCCTTTAATGCTACAGTAACCGAGGAGTCTCCTCGGATTTGGCAACTGCCCATGGGGTCTGGTAGGCCCAAGGTAATCATGAGTAAGAGACTCTGTTATGCAACAATCACACACAAGGCAAAAGCCTCCGACGGTGGTATCGGAAGGCATGAAAACAAAAGCCTCCGACGGTGGTATCGGAAGGTATAAAGACAAAAACCCCCGACAACGAGGTCAGAAGAGCTGAATTAGAAAGACATGACGAACTAAAAGTCCCCCATGTCTTGGGGGCAAATGATGGGTTCCGATGTAATCGTTAGCCCCGTTAACAGCCAATGGACGGCGAGTAGGTCCAGTGGGCCTCGTGAAAAGCTTGGAAGGCCCAGAGGCCCAGCATGAAGGGTCCCGACTTTAGCGGTCCCGATATATGAGCTGAATGCTCCCGATGAGAAGCTTCTGAGTAAGCCCCGATACGTCTTAGTAAAGGCCCCGATAATAAAGCTCCGCAGAGGCTGGACCTGTCCCGTAGAGACTAAAGGTCCTGGGTGGTGATCTAGAACGAGACAACTCTGGAGTCTCCGACATGAGTAAGGACTTGTGATCAGAGGATAAAGACCGAGAAACCCGCCTACTAGATAGAGTAGTGGGAGACGGTTAGAGATAAAGATAAATCCCCCGAGATACGCAGGGCGTGCCCGAGATACGCGGAGTACGGGTAAGATACGCGGAGCGTGGAGCGAGATATACGGAATCCCGACCGAGATATGCGGAATCGTGGCGAGATACACGGAATCATGGGTAAAACTGCCAGGCGCAGTAACAGGTAACTGAGTAACTTCCCCTCCTATATAAAGGAGGAAGTTACCTCAGAAAACCATCATCTAATACGAACTTAGACTTTTGCTTACCACCCCATTGATCATCATACTCATTTAAGCATCGGAGAGGGATTCTGGGTCACCACCCAGGTCATCCCCTTTTGCAGGATTACGCGGAGCCCAGGAGTCCAAGCTTTCCGTCAAGGACGTAACGGAGCTTCGCCCGTGATCCAACAAGCCGATTCGGCAAGTTGGGGCCTAGAGGATTGAAAAGTGTCTTTATAAGATACTCTGAAAAATCTAAGGGCTACGTGTTCGTGGCGGCTCAAGAAAATGGTGGTATAGTCGAATATGAGTCTAGGGATGTTACGTTCCATGAGGATGAATTTCCTAAGCATGGCGACATCAAAATGAATGAAGTCTTAATAGAATTTGAACATGATGAGCATGATAAGGTCCCACTTACTTCGAGTGGGAGATTTGTAGTAGAAACAACTGTAAATAATATGTTAAATGAGAATACAGACATTTTCATAATAAATCCAGTGGGATGAGTCAATCCAACCACATATATATATCATAGTTTCTCCTCGTGCAAGTCAAGTAGAACCTAATCATTTAGTTGCTGAACCGTTGGATGAGAATCCTATAATTCCTCAACTACCTATTGATAACAGTGGGAGTTGGACAACCAACTTGGTTCCTCGTCCAAATTACCTTGGAATTCATCTGGGAAATAGAAACCTGAGACCAAGAGGTCGTCCAAGAAAAGTTATAGGAGAAGGTTCAAGTAACGCCCACATTCCTAGTGGGAGCATTGTTCCTAGTGGGAGCGTAGTTCAAGATGGGAATAATGAGCCTAGACTTATTCATAGGCAGAGAACTTCTCGTAAGAAGTATCCCATCGAGAGAGGTGAATCACTCACCCTGACTTCGGTTGATGAACTAGTAACGATTAAACATGCTTTGAAAGATCCTCAGGCAAAGGAATGGAGGGAAACAATGGAGAAATAAATCACCTCTATGAAAGCCAATTATCTTTGACATTAGTTAATTTGCCTGCTATTCGCAGAGTAATAGGGGCTAAGTGGGTTCTGAAATTGAAACTCACTGATGATGAAAACGTTGAGCGATATAAAGCTTGACTTGTCGCGAAAGGATATACCCAACTCCACGGAATGGACTTTGATGAAACTTACTCACCGACTATGCGTTACACCACAGTCCGAGCCATTTTGGCCTTGGTTGCTAGCCTCGATCTCGAGTTGCACCAGATGGATATTAAGGCTGCCTTCCTTCATGGGAGTTTGGAAGAACAGATCTACATGGAGCGACCACATGGTTTCATATCCCCTGGTAATGAACTTTTGTAAGATCCAAAGATCGATCAATGGTCTAAACAATCGTCCCGCCAATGGTGCTGCAAGTTAAACGAGGAATCGTTGGCAACAGATTCATGAATCTTCATGAGTATCCGTGTGTGTACACTAAGACCTATGGGTCAAACTATGTCAACTTGACATGATACGTCGATGACATCCTTATTTCCGCAAACGATGTATGTTATTTAAGGAAATTAAAGTCCTGGTTACAATATGTATTTGAGATGAAGGGCATGTGCGAGGCCACTTACATCCTAGGCATTAAGATTGCTAGAGATTGTGGTGCTCGTAAATTATGTTTTTCATAGGAAACCTATATCAACAAGTTGTTAAGAAGGTTCAGTGTCTATGATGCAAGACCCGTTGAGACGCCGGTTGTATATGGGTGAGCGATGTCGAAGCGTGATGGCCCAAAGAACCTGGCAGAGCGTGAACAGATGGAAAGTACATAGTACCTCAATACGATAGGATATAGTGAGTTTACCATGGTGGTGATGTAGATGATCGTAAGTCCACCTTAGGAGGAGTGTTTCTCCTTGCTAATGCTGCCATCTCATGGATGAGCAAGAAGCAATCATGTGTCGTGCTGTCCACTATGGAATCTGAATTCGTAGCTCTCTCTAAGAATGCACATGAGGGTGTCTACCTAAGGATATTGATGACTGCCCTGCTTTACGTTGAGGACGGAGTATGCCTTTGTGCATTACTCTATAAAGCAACGATATGGGCAGTCAAGAATCCTAAGTACCATAGTAGAACAAAACAAATTGATATAAAATATATCTATGCAAAGAGAGTGGTAGAGGAGAAGTTGATCACAGTTGAATTCATGCCTTCAGAGGATATGATTGCGGATCCATTAACTAAACCCTTACGCAAGGAGGTTTTCGAAAAGCACAAAAAACTGCTCAGATTGCGTAGGATTTAGAAGGCTTGAATTGTTACTGTAACATTTTTGAATTTGAAGTAATGTTTGAATAAAATAATTGCTAATTAAGTTTATGATATTAACGACGTCATAATGGAATTATTACATCGGATGGACGGTCAATAAACTAGTCGCTAGAGCGTAAAAACTCCTAATGAAATATGTCGAATGTTGACCCTGTCATGTCACACGGGCACGGTCTTCTTGATGGAAAGGATTCCTCAGCCATACCAATACCCTCTAAGAACCATGGTGTTTCGAAAGAGAAACATGGTTATGCAAAACGATCATTTGGTTTCGGGGTAACACAACATGATCAAAGTTTTGCAGATCGCCGTGACGAACTCAGTTCGCTTACTACCACATTCTAGGCTAGATGAGAATCTACGATAGCATATGACATCCCATTCCTGACATAAAATAAGTTCATGTTATGTTATCGACACACACTTCATACTATACGTGCCATGTTCGACCTCGGGGTCAGGCTTGGTTGTGTTAGACAGAATCTTTCGAGATTTTGAAGGACACAAACTTCTTCACCTTAAGCGTGTGACTGATCCCGGGCGATGAATGAAGCTGCACCCGAAGTACCCTTATCACTCAGAATTCAAATCCAAGGTTAGGCTCAATGTTGCTCCCAGGCGTACGAGCGTAGCGCTGAACAAAAATACCAAGTGACCACGTTTTGGGCACCAATTGAGTTTGACTAAGGATATGAGCGATGAGGATGGTCATGCACATATTTTATTCTCGGACTCTTGTATTTATGAAAGGAGAGAATCTAAAATGAATATGCATTGTATTAACATCCCAAATCAGTTGATTACAATGTACATTAGTGCTATATATACAAGAGAGGTTACTAACTAACTATACTAACTTTAGAGTACAATGTTAGTAGGAAGGGTATGATGCATGACATGATGCATTTGCATCATGCACATGGAAATACCATATGTTCATTCCTATATACCCCCATCTTTTTCCTCTTCTTTCTTTTCGTGAAACACATTTTTGATACCATATAGCTTGAGTAGGGAAATGTTTTTCTTCTTGACAAGCGCCTCGGTGAGCAAGTCTGCCAATTGATCCCTAGAAGCAACATGTTTGGCTGAAATCAACCCTGACTCATTGTGATGCCTAGTGAAATGGCAATCCAATTCAATGTGCTTTGTACGCTCATGAAACCTAGGGTTTTTGTCAATCTTCACAGCTGATTCACTATCTGTGTAGATGGGAATTGGTAAACGCAAATTGATCCCCAACTCCTTCAATAGTCTTGCAACCCAAAGAGCCTTTTGAATTGCCACCCTTAGGCACCTATACTTAGCTTCAGTACTAGACAAGGAGATTGTGTCTTGCTTCTTCACTTTCCATCCCACCATAGCTCCTCCAAGTCTCACACAATATGCACTCACTGACTTTCTACTGAATGGACAAGCTGCCCAATCCGAATCACAATATAAGCTCAAGTCAAGTGTATTTTTTGAAGGATAGATCAAACCTTGGCCAGGACTTCCTTTAATGTATCTAATGACTCTCATAGTTGCATCATAATGAGACTTCTTAGGCTTATCAACAAATTGACTTAACCATTGAGCTGAGAAGCTAATATCTGGCCTTGTCATGGTTAAGTAAAGAAGCTTGCCTACCAATCTTCTATAAGAAGTTGCATCTTCCAAAAGCAAATCACCAGTTGAAGTCTTGGTGGCCTCATCATACTCACAAGTATTGAGTTTGAGATGAATTCCATAGGAGTCCCAGTTGGCCTAGCAGCTCCTAAACCAGCCTCCTCAATGAGTTCAAGTGCATACTTTCTTTGAATGATTACCAGACCCTCTTGTGACCTTTCAATCTCCAACCCCAAAAAAATACCTCAAGTTGCCCAAATCCTTGAGTTTGAAATGTGATTGGAAAATGTATTTCAATTGATCAATCATATGTGCATTTGATCCAGTAATTAGCAAGTCATCAACATAAATGAGGAGAAACACTCTATCCTTGCCATCAGTCTTGGTGAACAAGGAATGGTTGGAAGCACTTTGAGTGTACCCATTATTCAACAAGGTATGAGTGAGCTTGATGTTCCACTGCCTAGAAGCTTGTTTCAGCCCATAAAGTGACTTCATAAGCTTGCATACGCGCCTAGGTGACCCCAAATCAGACTTGGTTGAATCAAAGCCTTGAGGAATATCCATATAGACCTCCTCATGCAAATCACCTTGAAGAAATGCATCGTTCACATCCATGTGAAACAAGCTCCAAGAGTAGGATGCAACCGTAGCCAAAAGAATCCTCACAGTTGTCATCTTCACCACAAGGGAGAAGGTTTCATTTAAGTACGTTCCTTCTATTTGAGTCAAGCCCTTAGCAACCAATCTTGCCTTGTACCTCTCAATGGAACCATCAGAATTATACTTCACTCTAAACACCCATTTGCATCCAGTAGTGGACTTTCCATGAGGCAATTCCACAACCTTTCAAGTGTTGTTATCTTGTAGAGATTTGATCTCCTCCTTCATTGCCACAACCCAATTTGAGTCCTTGACTGCTTGCTTGTAAGTAGAAGGCTCCCTAATCTTGTCGATAGATGCCAAAAATCAATTGAAATTGGGGTTCAAATGATCATATGAGACATACTTCTCAATTCCAAAAGCAGCATTGGAAGATAATGTTCCCCTGAGTTGAGCAATCCAAGCACTCCTCCTTATGGTGGGTACTTGTGGAGGCGTGTCTTCAACAATGACTATAGGAGGTTGTGGAGCAATTACTTCATCAAGAATAGGAGGAGATGCCAAAGGGACCCTATCAAAAGTACATTGATCCCCATAAGAAGGCTCACCAACTTGTGACTTGGGTTCTAAGAAAGTAGGCAACAAAGATCTCAATTCTTCTTTGGACATGCTAAAAGGAAAGATATGTTCATGAAAAACAACATCCCTTGATACTTGAGAAGCTGAATTTGAAACTCTCATCACAAGATATCCTTTTTAAAAAGTAGAATACCCCATGAGAATGCAAGGCTCAACTCTTGAACTAAACTTATCCCAGTTGTTTAAGTTGGTGGCAAAACATAAGCAGCCAATGATCGTTAAGTGGCTATTTGAAGGTTGCTTCCCATATAATACCTCCATTGGGTATTTGAAGTTCAAAGATGATGATGGCATACGATTGATCAAGTAACATGCTGTGAGAACACAATGGCCCCAATACTTGATGGGCATAGAATCTTGAAAATGTAATGCCCTTGCCACATTCAAAATTTTCATATGCTTGCGTTCCACTCTTCCATTCTGCTGAGGAGTGTGTACACAACTGGTTTGGTGCTGAATCCCCAAATGAAGAAAGTGATCCTTGCAAATGGAATAGATGAATTCAGATCCATTATCACTCCTTACAGTCTTGACCATAACCCCAAACTGATTTTGAACCATCAATAAGAAGCTTTTTATGTGGAGGAAGGTATCACTGTTAATCTTCATCAAAAACACCCAAGTAGCCCTTGAGAAATCATCCACAATTGTAAGGAAATATTGGTAATTCTTGATGGTAGGAACCTTATATGGGCCCCAAAGATCCAAATGAATCAAGTCAAACGGAGTAGAGGCATGGGAATGACTAATAGGAAAAGATAACCTGGTTTGCTTGGCCAAAGGGAAAATGGTACATTGTTTGATACAACTACTAGAGGAATCATTCAAACTCAATATGTCATTTAAATGACTCATATGTGTAGCTGAGATGTGTCCCAAACGCCTATGCCAGGTCCAAGCATCCTCCTTATTAGGTGTTGAAATGGAATGAGCTGCCACCACCTTGCTTGAGCTGGAAGGTATTGAATCCTTGAGTGAGTATAGCCCCTTAGACCTCTCACCAATCACCATTGGCTTCCCAATTTGGCCCTGAATCAAGACTTTGTCAAAAGAAAATTTCACTTTGCAATTCAATTGATTTGGAGCTTAGACACTGAAATCAAGTTGAACTTGAAATCAGGCACCAAGAGAATGTCATCCAAGGTGAAACCAGAAGAGAAGGAGCAGCTCCCAATGTGAGTGACTCTACACTTGTTGCCATTAGGCAAATGAACAAACTGATACTGATGATTGGAATCAGTTTTCCTCAAGTTGTGCAGCCAACTCATTTGATGAGTGATGTGGTTTGTAGCTCCTGAATCTGCAATCCATATCATAGAAGAAGTAGGTGATATACCTGCCATATTCACACGTACAAGTTCATCCTCCTCATAGGAAAGAGGCTCAAAATCATCTTGGATAGCAACATGTTGGACCCTCCTATCCACACTTGTGTGCACAACTCTCTTTTCCGATGTGCCATGAAAAATCCTATTGTCCCCAGCAGCTACATGTTCAACCAAGTTATATTGTGATCCTTCATCAATACTAACATTAGCTGAATTCCATGGACGTTTCAAAGCAGGAGGAGCCAACTGAGGATGCTTCTTCCAACAAGTGTCCACTTTGTGTCCCATCTTGCCACAATAGGTGCACAGCCAATTGGACTTATCAACTTTTCCCATCCTTCCAGCTGAAGCATTAAAAGCTCCATTAGAACCTCCATAGTTTGAATTGCCCCTACTAGAGTTGAATTTCCTTGCATTAATGACATTGATCCTATAACCATTGCCAAATCCACCAACACTCCTTGAATTGTTGAAGGAATTCCTTTGAGAATACAAAGCAGTAGCCTCTCCCACATCCCCAATTGAGCCAGCAATTGCACGTTGGCTCTCTTCTTGGACCAAAACAGAGAAATCCACGCTAAGGGAGGGAGTGGTTGCCTCATCAATAAGCTGCTTCTCACATGAGCATAAGACTCATTTAGCCCCAAAAGGAATGCAATCAGCTTTTGCTTCTCCTTGTGATCATTCACAATCTTGTTATCAGCTGGGCATTCAAGCCTCAAATCATCAATTGAGCTCAAAGCATCCCACAATTGCTTCATCTTCCCAAAATACTTAGTAATGGAAAGAGTACCCTGTGAGGTTTGGTAGATTTCCCTAGTAAGCTGGAAGATTTGAGTACCATCAACCTTATCAATCATTTCCTTGAGGTCATTCCAAATAGACAAAGCAGTGGTATTATAAACCAAGCCATTCACAAGCTCCTTAGCAACTGTGTTTCTAAGCCATGCTTTAACAATACCATTTGCTCTGTCCCACCTTAGCTTTTTTGCCACAGGGACACTTAACCTTGTGAAGCTGCCATCTATGAAACCTACTTTGTTCTTCACCAAGAGCCCCTCTATTATGGAAGTGCTCCAAGCGTAGTAATTTCTAAAGCCTTAAAGCTGAAATGGAATCAAGAGCAATCCAGTGGTATCCGAGGGATGCAAGTAGAGAGGATCCTCAACTGTGTTGTCAGCCATAATCCAGCTCCAAGTCCACAAATATAAGTATCAAAACAGACTTGAATTGCAAGAAAAATCCACGAACTTCGAACCACAGCCAGACTAATCCAATGGAAACAGACAAAATTGCAAGCTGTGGAAGAAGACAAAGGATTCCAGTTGAATCCAGCAATGCGCAACAAGTCGTAACAAACAATGGCAGCAAACCAATCCAGAAGCACTCATAATTAAATCAAGATCACGAAATTCACAATCGTAATCAAGCAAACCAAGTGAATCAATCCAATATGAATCAAATCTTGCACTCGAAGCAAATGCGAAGATGAATCCAGGCAGCTATGTAAGAACTAGCAATGCTACGCAAATCTAACCAAAACAAGATCCAATTGAGCTGAAAGATCAAATCTTGATCCAAGAGACTTACTCAGAGTCAAAATTAAGCGGAATAAGGAGTGAAGCTCAAATCCAAGCTCAATTTGAAGAATCGAAGCCAAAGATCCACGAAATCCAGCTGAATCAAGATTGCTTGATCTTCAAGAAAACCATGTCGTAGCTCTGATACCATATGAAATGAGAGAATTTAGAATGAATATGCATTGTATTAACATCCCAAATCAATTGATTACAATGTACATTAGTGCTATATATACAAGAGAGGAAATACTAACTAACTATACTAACTTTAGAGTACAATGTTAGTAGGAAGGGTATGATGCACGGCATGCTGCCTTTGCATCATGAACATGGAAATACAATGTGTTAATTGCTATAGTATTCACTAGGTGGCCACCAGCCAGATATTACTGAAGGTTGTGAATACTTGTGCGGATTCCTTGGAGAAGTATTCCTTTTGTGGTAACTAGGTAATTGGAAAATAAAAATTGACCAAGGTACATTGCGGCACATAGAAGTAACAGGTTGATAACAGATTAGGGAACCAACGTTCCGCGGACGCTACAACACTCTTAACCGATGAGTAGCACGATGTCCGTTGTGTCTGTTGGTTGCACGGAAAACCTCGTATGAACAATACGGGAACTGGATTGGATCATTGATTGGATATTGATGTGTTGGTAAACAACTTATTAATAGGCACCCTCTCATTCTGACGAGTGGGAGCTGTTTCCATTTGGTGTATATGGGCCGCCGTAATTGGGAGCCCATCAATATAAGCCCAATAGAATAAGCAGAATTGGGGTTAGGTACGTAAGACATTTTGGGTCAGACCAAAATACCAATGAGCCACAATTGGCCCAAAATGGGCCATCCCAATTCCTAGCATAGTCCGACTGATATTTATAGGGAAAACCCTAGGTGGGCTTTGCTCACCTCCTGTTATGAATAGGGATATCTTAGGGTTAATCACTCTCTCAGTTTTAGTTGACAAGATAAGAAATCCCTATCCGCATTTCCTAAGGGTTTCGGTCAAACCATAGTCCACACAAGGAGGTGCCGAAATTGTGTCAACAGTTTACCTCAAAGATCCATCCCGACACCTTATTGAAGAGGTTTTGCTGTGGAGACCATAGCCTGTGGATTTCTCTTCAAGAAAGGTTCCCACAGACACCGTCCAGTAGATTGCGAACACCCTCCTGACAATCTTGGGCTAAAAAAAGCTAAACTTGTATGTGCTTCTTGTTTCGTTGCGTAATTAGTTTACCTGGCATGTACACGTGTTTTTTCCGTAGTTATATCCCCTAAATCCTTCAAATATTTCCAACGGATGAGTAGCACGGTCTTAGTGTTCGCTGGTCACAAGGTCTAACATCGTATAAAGCAGATGGAGGTAAGTAAGACGAAATTATGTTAAAGATAAATAGGCGTCTTACCATTCGGGCGAGTGGGAGTTGTTGGCAATTGGGAAATTTGGACAACATTTCATGGTAGCCCATTAACCTAACTCAATTGAGGTGTAAGTTAATTAGAGTATTTAACCATAATTAATTAGGTTATTGCCAAATTAGTTCACGTTAGAGGCCTTATTGGGCTTGCTCATTAAATATAAGAATTAATGTCCATTAAGTGGACACATTAGTGATAATTTGCTGGATCTATAAGGTATTACATGGTGGTCAAGTTTTGACTACCTATATTAAGAAAGGTAAATATTATCTCTAGAGATAGATTACGCAATTATATATATATATATAATTAACTAATTATATATATATATATTGACCTAATATATTATATTCTATTGTATGAAATAATATATACATTAATAATCTCCAATGAAATAATATACTGTTAAATATAATATATTCTATTAATAGTGAATATATATAATCATATGAGATTATGTATAAATATTTAAAAGGAATTAAATATATACATTTTCTATCTTAGAAGATTAAGATTTTGGAAACAAATCACCTCACTCTCTATTAATACCTAGTTCAGTCGAATTGATGCATACATTCATGGGTGTGCAATTAATTCTTCTTACCACCAATAGTGAATAGAAAAAAAAAATCCTTTTGCCTAGAACCCCTAGCCTTTCT
The DNA here is from genome assembly GCA_036873135.1 of Clarkia xantiana subsp. parviflora. Taxonomy (NCBI): domain Eukaryota; kingdom Viridiplantae; phylum Streptophyta; class Magnoliopsida; order Myrtales; family Onagraceae; genus Clarkia; species Clarkia xantiana. Next base: position 23,282,383 of record JAPTYO010000012.1, read on the forward strand.
TCCATTCCATGAGATTTAGATCGTGTATAATAGAGTCTTACTTTCCACAAGGTTTGAGATTGAAGGACCCCGGTCGGTGAACCGCGAAGCAACCTAGTTGAAGACGCTTGAGAGTGAAGAAAATTGAAGATCAAGAAAGTGTCAGATTATCAAGCTAGGACCTGTGGGATGATCTTGCCAAGAAAGGTTTGTTTACTTATCATTCTGATTATGATTATCCCCTATTTCCAACATCATTTTGGTTAGGTTAATGGGCTACCATGAAGGGTGGCGCAAACTCCTCAATTGCCAAAACGCAAAACCAATAGTAAGATGGAGCATCATAAATCCTAGTAATCCCCTTTCATCCCATTCGTGAGGTCTAGTTTTTGGAGACCTGAGCCTTATTTTATGTGGTGAGCAAGATTGATAGACCCCATTCGGCGAACCACGATACAATCTTATTCTAGCATCTTCGAATTGGACTTGATGATCATGTGTATAACTATAAGATGGGCATTTTTTTCTTCTTCAAGTTAGGACGTTTGGTGATATATCTCCTCAACCAATTAGTAGTCTTGATCTACTCATTGTAATTGTTTGTGATTTATCCCGTCATTTCCTATAATAGGCCCCCTTCTCTACCAAAGGGGTTCCACATATTTGGGGCACCCAAGATATCCTTACTCTTAGGGATTAGGCCCCTTCCCTACCAAAAGGGGTCCATATTTAAGGGGCGCTTAAGATATCCTTACTCTTAAGGATTAGGCCCCCTTCCCCACCTGATATGGTGAAAGATGACGGTTCTTCGAACCCAAGGCAAGGTGTTTCTCTTATGAGTCAAAATGGTAGGCCAATCACTCGATTCAAGGCACAAGTCACAAACATGGCCAATTGAGGGCCCAAAATGCAGTTGCAGATGAAAGAAGACCCAATACACACTCAAGTCAATTAACATCCAACGTTAATCCGCTCAACCAACCAACCAACCTTTAGACTTGTGTTTTGATTTGATGTGGTTATGTTTCTAGTATTTTCTTCCCAATAAAGGCTGCTCCCCATGCATGAGCTTCCCACATAAATGTTGCTTCCCATGCCTGAGTTAGCCAATTAAAATTTTAAATTCTGTTTTTGTTGTAAAGAGGACTATATAAGCTCTACTATTATGTTATTTCCAGCAGCTTTGATGAATGAAATTATTGCCTTTGCGCACCCTTTTTTATCTAAGAAATTTGTTTAGTGGCGAAACCTATCTGATTCTTATCCCTCATCTTTGAGTGTGGCGAATCAAACTCATACTTCCTTTCTTGTGGCGAGTTATCTTAAAAAAAATTGGTGAACGGTTCTACCATCCACCCTTCTAATCGTATCCGTTTCTGTCACTTTCATCCAGTTCCTTTTTGTATAGATATCCAAGACACATCATTTGGACAAGCTCATCTTACCCGATTGGAGCGAGGCCAAAATGAACTAAGTGATAATGTGGATAAGATAATGCGTGATCTTAAAGGATTTGACCTAACATGACACCATAGGAGGAACAATGATGCGAGAGAAGGAGAGGGGGCACTTGACGAGGACATGCTGCCAGTACGGCAGAGAGGGGCCATTCGAAATGATGTCAAGCTGAAGATTCCTTAATTTCAAGGTATGAGCTCGCCTGAAGATTTTATGAAGTGGATCATGCGTGTTGAGAATGTATTCGAGTATTTTCAATACCCGGATGCCTAGGAGTGTAAGCTTGATGCCCATGAGTTTACAGACTATGAAAATATGTGATGGGAGAACCTAAACACATAACAATGGAGAGATGGAGAAGAAGAGATTCGCAGCTGATAACTCATGAAACGTCTCTTGAATAAACGGTTTTTGACTAATAAATACAAGCAACAACTCTACCTCAAGATGCAATCCATCCGTTAAAGAGGTATGTCGGTAACTAACTATGTCAAGAAGTTTAAGATGCTATCCATAAGGTGTGAGTTGAATGCACCCCAGGACCAGACCATCACACGATTCATTGGTAGTTTGATTATAGAGATCGCAGATGTGGTTGAATTACAGCCATATGTATCCTTGGATGATGTGATCCAACTGGCCATCAAGGAGGAAAGACAACGTACTCGCAGTAGAATGAATGCCACGTAGACTAAAAGTTCGAAACCGATGTCTGCAAGAACTGCTAATCTGAAACCGACTACTCATTTGAATGAGCCACGTCTCATGCTGAATCGTCCAAGGGAATGGAGAAGGTGCTGGACCAAAAAACTTTTAATTGAATTCGAGATATCAGATGCTTCAAATGTCTGGGTTTTGGACATATTGCCTTAGAATATCCTAATAGGCGAGTCATGATCGTAAGAGACACGCGAGAAGTTGAAAGCGAGGAAAAAGATGTGGATGATGAGGACGTTAGAGTTACTAATGAGGCTAATCTTGAACATGTTGATGAAAGAGAGTTTCTCATGATCTGATGAGTCCTCGTCTTTGAAGTCAAGACATACGAGGACCAACGGGAGAATCTCTTCCGTACCAGGTGCACTATTCAAAACAAAGTGTGTGAGGGTATTAATGAAAGTGGGAGCAAAACCAATGTTACTTCAACCAACAAGGTTTTGAAGCTGAACTTGGCTACTGTTAGATATACGCCCAAGCTATCATAAATTGGGCCCTATAATTAGGCCACATTCGATCATAATTCAAAATTTTGAAAAACAGACACCCGATGCTCAACACTTAGGCCCAAAAACACCCAGAGTGGTGAAACACACTCGAGAAGACCCCGAGTAGAAAAACCACTCGGAGGTAACCCAAACAAGATCCCTTGCTCGGGTTACCAATTTATATTACAAAACTGCCACAACCGGACTAGAAAAGCTTTGGAACCGGGGCGGTTCAATAGAAACTCTATAAATAGAGCTCTCATCTCATCATTTGAAGGTAATCAACCTCTCTCTAAGCTCACTTTATCTCTCTAAAGCCCATACTCATTTAAGCATCAGAGTGGGCTTACCAGGAACCCCCTGGTGCCTATTTGCAGGTACCCGAGAGGAAAATAGCGGGAATACGACGAGAGAAGGCTCACGAAGAACGAGAATACGAAAGAAAAAGCCCACGAAGAGACTTGTGTGCAAACATATACGCCGTCTCACTGGATTCGAACAAAAGTCCAGTTACCTACTACCTGCACTCGATGGCAACGAGCAAATCTCAAGGAGGTAGGGGAATCAAGTAGGCTCCCTTAAGAAGAGGCAACCAAGTACCCACGCGTGGGGGGGGGGGGGTAGGTGGAGTAATCAAGTACCCGTGGCAAGCCACCAAGCAACGACCAACAGGGGGCAGGAAGGAGCGCGCAACAATGCACGCTCACTCCATGAAGAGCAACACTCATCAACAAACCCACAACGGAGTGACAGGCTAACACGACCAACAGTCAATCAGCAGCCCCCTCCACCACCCCAGGTTAGCAATGGACAAGAAATAAGGAACCCTCAAACGTACAACCTCTCACCAGAGCTACTAGCAGCATTAGAAGAAATGTTGGATAGAAGAGAACGGATGAGGGCTAACCTAAGGCAAGAAGATCCGCGTTACCAGGTGCCACCACCAAGATCCATAGGGAGCAACACCAAGCGTACACGCAATCATACAATGACTTGAACCAAGAAACGGGGCATCCTCAGCAGAGGAACACCATCTATCAAGCATACCCAACCCAAGGTCACGTCAGGCAACAGCCACAAAGACAACATAACACTACCACAATTACCTTGACTAAAGAAGAGATAGAATAGCTAATAACAACAAAGATCAAAGAGTCCATGGGTTGGGCAATGCACAAATTGAGGATAGAGCCACACACCCTTTCACTCAAGAATTTCTTCATATAACTATCTCACCGAACCTATCACCGCCTCCAATTCCTGATTATGTAGGAAAGGGGGATCTTATCCAACACATCTAAAAGCATGAGTCTTCCTTGCTAGGAAAGACTGCTGAGGAGGACCACTTCGAATTGCTGTTCCCTTCAACACTGTCGGAAACGCTTCATATTGGTTCTTTGGTCTACCTCAGGCATCAATCGTCGCTTGGGCAGATTTGAAAGACAAATTCATCCAGCAATACATGGGTTAAAGGCAATTGTTGATGGGTGATTCAACCCAGGATGATGTTAAGCAAAGATTCGATGAGTTTTTTGCGAGTTACTATCTAAGATACAACCAAAATATATTTGATATCACGAAGGAACTTTCCGAGGGAGAAATCGTTCGAGCCTTTATAAGAAACTTAGGGCGCAAGAGCGCATCGTTAGCAGATAATGTAGAGGCAATCAACTCCTTGGAGGAATTAGCTGAAATTGTAAATGCCTATATAGACCTTGAGCGATCTCGCCCAAATCGCAAGAAAGGGAATGAAGCAACAGCGCCAGACAGCGGCAAAGGAGGTAAAGCTAAACCACATGTGGCGCTACAGGCACCAAGAAGATAATGATAGATTCTACAAGGAGGGCCAAAAATTGCAGAACCAACAAGACCGCAAGGAATCCATAACATTGTTTTTACCCCTCTAACGAGGGAACCTTCGGTCATTTTGCAAGAAATGAAAAGGCTTAACCTGTTGTCACCCCCAGAAAAGAAAAGACAATGAAGAATGAGAAACAATGTGGACCAATGGTGCAAATATCATGATGTCATTGAACACCACACTGAGAATTGCTTCCATCTACAAAGAGACATAGAGAACCACCTCCAGGAAGGAAACTTGACAAATTTCATCAAGGGAGATAGAAATAGAGAAAGAAGTCCACCATCCAGAACTCACCTGAAAGGGAAAAGGGAAAGAAAAAATGGAAGATTTTCCTCCTGTACCAAACAAGAGGGGAACAATGAACGTGATCCACAGAGGAATGGCAGCTGGGGGGCAATTTCAAATTCTAGAGAAGTCTATGTAGTACAGGTCCATGAAATGCCAACATTCGGGAAGTGTCCTAGGCCAGAAGAATATATGGAAATAATCTTCTCTGGCGAGGACTTGAAGGATGTGGTCCACCCACAAGATGATGCATTGGTCGTAACCATGGACATTGCCAGATATGATGTAAAAAGGATCCTGGTGGATGGAGGAAACTCCACAGACAACCTTACATCGATGTAATCAAGGCAAACAGAAAGAAAGAATGAGACCTCAAACTGGTAAACTTCCCATTAGTAAGCTTTGCATGAGCTACTACATACCCACTTGGGATAATCACTCTTCAGGTGACACTTGGGGAAGGTTGGAAACAGCTACAACTAAAGATAACATTTGTGGTAGTTGAGGAGCTGGGTGCTCATAATGAGATACAAGGTCGTACTACCGTAAACCCAAACAGAATAGTACCCTCAACAGTCCACCAGAATATGAAGTTCCCAACATTCAACGGCATTGGTTTAAAATCTGCATAAAATTAGAGGACCAATTTTGCAAGTTGAAAAATTTAGGTCCTAATACAATATAAGGGCAAGTGTTAAGGTCAAAACCTATTTTCTCTCTACAAACCTATAATATATCGCGTAGGTGTTGTCGCAAGGCATCCAAATCACTGCAAATCAGGATTGAAGGGTTTTTGCCTCGTTTACTCATTCTAAGGGTTCTCTCATCTGATTTCTCAGCCCTATCAAACCCTAAAGAGCTTGGAGAGCAAGAGAGAATCTCAACACAAGAAATTAGCGAATTCTCGGAACCCGACCAAGCCACCACGGTAGTAGACAAAACTGAGTATCTACGAGTGTCCGAGCAAGTTACAGATCACGATTAAGGTAAACTCCATAGCTTTCTTCGCATACTTTCAGTGTTAGATGTTTATTCCTAAAGAGAGAAAGCTTCGAAGGTCGTTAATGGTGGATTTCGTTTTGGTGGTGCTTATTCTCATTTTTGGCCATGGTTAGACTCTAGGGGACCTAATTAATCTATTACAAGTGACAAACCGAATTTCATCCTGCCGTTTGTTAGATATCGAGATTTGAAGTTTCAGAAATTATGTTGAACCATGAAATTTGAGGCCATAAAATTTGTATCTTTACTGATTATTTCGAAACAAGGAATCCGTGAACTTTTAGTTCATTGTAAGGGATTTCCATTGACACCAAGAACACCAAAAACGAGCCCGGACGAGGGAGAACCAAGCTCCCGAAGTTGACTCTGCAACCTGTAAAAATCTGGTCTTAGTTTGAAGATGAAGTTGACCACGCCCGACCAACTTTGACCGACCCGTGTGGGCCACCCAGACGTTGAAACGCGACGCCGTTTGCGACGTTGGACTCTTAATTGAAACATCTACCTGCGGTAATTTTTTAGATTTTTTCCGAGATGGTCAAAGTTGTAGTGAATAACGGGATATCGGGCTTCCGCCGAGTTTTGCTTGCCGTGATAAGAACAGTGAATCTAAAAATCTGAATTTTACCGTATGATATTTGAGTTCTGAATGAGTGGCTCGAAATTTAGTAGACTGTGTGTTTGAGCAGAGAGTCTTAAACTCGTTATTGTATTATTTTTAGGGAGATCGGATCGACGGAGCTGTTGACATTAGTTTTGGGGGTTTCAGTTGAGGTAAGTAGTTTTAGCTTATTCCTATATTTACAAAGTAAATATTTTCTGAATTGCATGAAGTTTCAAAGATAATCCATTTTCGAGCATGAACATAATTTTCGTATTTTAAATTTCGGATCAAGTGCTTGAAGTTCTGTTATGAATTACGTATATTTTGATATGATCAATTTCGCAAGAATTTTTCCGTTATTTGTTTTGATATAAGATTTTTATGGGAAATTAGTTACTAGAAACCTATTTTAAGAAGTTTGACCTATGTCTCTAACTCTATGCTCGTATGTTTGGCTACGGCCTGAACCCTCACGAGGGCCCCTCCGGCATATGCATACGAAGATCGATCGACTATGGCCGACACTGCGGATATATCTGGGTCCTGTATCCTTCCAATGGGGGTTAAACATTCGAGCCAACCCAGCGACATACCTGGGCTCTGCATCCTTCCGATGGGGGTTAAACATTGGAGCCTTCCAGCAGGAATCTTAGGCGTGGTGAAAAGACTAGAGCAACCTCTGATTCTGTTCTGTTCCGAATTTTGATTAAGTTTGAAACCTCTGACTCTGTTCCGACTTTCGATTAAGTTCAAAACTTCTTATGGCAACGAGCAAAGCTCAAGGAGGTAGGGGAATCAGGTAGGCTCCCTTAGGAGGAGGCAAGCAAGTACCCGCGCGCGGGGGAGGGGGGGTTGGGGAGGAGTAAGCAAGTCCCTGTGGCAAGCCACCAAGCAATGGCCAACAGAGGGCAGGAAGAAGCGGGAAAAAATGCACGCTCACTCCATGAAGAGCAACACTCATCAACAAACCCACAACAGAATGACAGGCTAACACAGCCAATAGTCAATCAGCAGCCCCCCTCTCCACCACCCCCCTCTACCACCCCAGGTTAGCAATGGACAAGAAAAGAGGAACCCTCAAACGTACAACCTGTCACCGGAGCTACTAGCAGCATTAGAAGAAATGCTGGATAGAAGATAACGGATGAGGGCCAACCTAAGGCAAGAAGAGATGCGTTACCAGATGTCACCACCAAGATCCATAGGGGGCAACACCAAGCGTACACGCAATCATAAAATGACTTGAACCAAGAAAGGGTGCATCCTCAACAGAGAAACACCACCTATCAAGCATACCCAACCCAAGGTCACGTAAGGTAACAGCCACAAAGACAAAAGAACACTACCACAATTGCCTTGACGAAAGAAGAGATAGAAGATCTAATAGCAAGAAAGATCAAAGAGTCCATGGGTCGGTCAATGCACAAGTTTAAGACAGAGCCACACACCCTTTCACTCAAGAATTGTTTCATATCACTATCTAACCGAACGTATCACCGCCTCCAATTCCTGATTATGTAGGAAAGGGGGATCTGATCCAACACATCAAAAGCATGAGTCTTACTTGCTAGGAAGGACTGCTGAGGAGGACAACTTCGCATTGTTGTTCCCTTCAACACTGTCGGAAATGCTTCATATTGGTTCTTTGGTCTACCTCAGGCATCAATTGTCGCTTGGGAAGATTTGAAAGAAAATTCATCCAGCAATACATGGGTGAAAGGAAATTGTTGATGGGTGATTCAACCCTGGATGATTTCAAGCAAAGCTTCGATGAGTTTCTTACCAGTTACTATCTAAGATTAAAACATAATATATCTGACGTCGCGCGGAACTCTCCGAGGGAGAATCGTTCGAGCCTTTATAAGAAACTTAGGGCGCAGGAGCGCATCGTTTGCAGATAATGTGGAAGCAATCAACTCCTTGGAGGGATTAGCTGTAAGAGTAAAGGCCTATATAGACCTTGAGTGATCTCGCCCAAATCGCAAGAATGGGAATGAAGAAACAGCGCCAAACAGCGGCAAAGGAGGTAAAGCTAAACCTCAAGTGGCGCCACAGGCGCCAATAAGACAATGATAGATTCCACAGGGAGGGCCAAAAATTGCATAACCAACAAGACCGCAAGGAATCCATAACATTGTTTTTACCCCTCTACCGAGGGAACCTTCGGTCATTTTGCAAGAAATGAAAAGGCTTAACCTGTGGTCACCCCCAGAAAAGAAAAGACAAGGAAGAATGAGAAACAATGTGGACCAATGGTGCAAATATCATGATGTTATTGAACACCACACTGAGAATTGCTTCCATCTACAAAGAGACATAGAGAACCACCTCCAGGAAGGAAACTTGATAAATTTAATCAAGGGAGATAGAAAGAGAGAAACAAGTCCACCATCTAGACCTCGCCCGAAAGCAAAAGGGAAAGATAAAATGGAATATTTTCCTCCTACACCAAACAAGAGGGGAACAATGAACGTGATCCACGGAGGAATGGCTGCTGGGGGGCAATTTCAAATTCTAGAGAAGTCTATATAGTACAGGTCCATGAAATGCCAACATTCGGGAAGCGTCCTAGGCCATGAGAATATATGGAAATAATCTTCTCTGGCGAGGACTTTAAGGATGTGGTCCACCCACAAGATGATGCATTGATCGTAACCATGGACATTGCCAGATATGATGTAAATAGGATCCTGGTGGATGGAGGAAACTCCACAGACAACCTTCACATCGATGTAATTAAGGCCATCAGAAACAAAGAACGAGACCTCAAACTGGTAAACTTCCCATTAGTAAGCTTTGCATAAGCTACTACATACCCACTGGGGATAATCACTATGCCGGTGACACTTGGGGATGGTTGGAAACAGCTACAACTAAAGATAACATTTGTGGTTGTTGAGGAGCTGGTTGCTTATAATGAGATACAGGGTCGTACTACCATAAACCCAAACAGAATAGTACCCTCAACATTCAACGGTATCAGTGTAAAATCTGCATAAAATTAGAGGACCAATTTTGCAAGTTGAAAAATTCAGGTTCTAATACAATATAAGGGCAAATGTTAAGGTCAAAACCTATTTTCTCTCTACAAACCTATAATATATCACGTAGGTGTTATGGCAAGGCATCCAAATCACTGCAAATCAGGATTGAAGGGTTTTTGTGTGCCGTCTACTCATTCTAAGGGTTCTCTCATCTGATTTCGCAGCCCTATCAAACCCTAAAGAGCTTGGAGAGCAAGAGAGAATCTCAACACAAGATATTAGTGAATTCTCGGAACCCGACCAAGCCACCACGGTAGCAGAAAAAACCGAGTATCTACGAGTGTTCGAGCAAGTTTCAGATAATGATTAAAGTAAACTCCATAGCTTTCTTCGCATACTTTCAGTGTTAGATGTTTATTCCTAGAGAGAGAAAGCTTCGAAGGTCGTTAATGGTGGATAACGTTTTGGCCATGGTTAGACTCTAGGGGACCTAATTAATCTATTACAAGTGACGAAACTGAATTTCATCCTGCCGTTTGTTAGATATCGAGATTTGAAGTTTCAGAAATTATGTTAAACCGTGAAATTTGAGATCATAAAATTTGTATCTTTACTGATTATTTCGAAACAAGGAATCCATGAACTTTTAGTTCATTGTAAGGAATTTCCATTAACACCAAGAAGACCAAAACCGAGCTCGGACGAGGGAGAACCAGGCTCCCGAAGTTGGCTTTGCAACCTGTAAAAATCTAGTCTTAGGTTGAAGATGAAGTTGACCACGCCCGACCAACTTTGACCGACCCGTGTGGGCCACCCAGATGTCAAAACGCGACGTTGTTTGCGACGTTGGACTCTTAATTAAAACATCTTCCTGCAGTAATTTTTGGGATTCTTTCCGAGATGGTCAAAATTGTAGTGAATAACGGGATATCGGGCTTCTGCCTAGGTTTGCTTGCCGTGATAGAAACAGTGAATCTGAAAATATGAATTTTACCCTATGATATTTGAGTTCTGAATGAGTGGCTCGAAATTTAGTAGACTGTGTGTTTGAGCAGAGAGTCTTAAACTCGTTAATGTATTATTTTTAGGGAGATCAGATCGACGAAGTTGTTGTCATTAGTTTTGGGGGTTTCAGTTGAGGTGAGTAGTTTTAGCTTATTTATATATTTACAAAGTAAATATTTTATGAATTGCATGAGGTTTCAAAGACAATCCATTTTTGAGCATGAACATAATTTTCGCATTTTGAAATTCGGATCAAGTTCTTGAAGTTCTGTTACGAATTACGTATATTTTGATATTATCAATTTTGCAAGAATGTTTCCGTCATTTGTTTTGATATAATACTTTTATAGGAAAATAGTTACTAGAAACCTATTTTAAGAAGTCCGACCTATGTCTCTGACTCTGTGCTCGTAAGTCTGGCTACGGTCTAAACCCTCACGAGGGCCCCTCCGGCATATGCATACGAAGATCGATCGAATCTGGCCGACCCAGCGGATATATCTGGGCTCTGTATCCTTCCAATGGGGGTTGAACATTTGAGCCAACCCAGCGGCATACCTGGCTCTGCATCCATCCAATGGGGGTTAAACATTGGAGCCTTCCTGCAGGAATCTTAGGCGTGGTAAAAAGACTAGAGCAACCTATGATTTTGTTCTTTTCCGAATTTCGATTAAGTTTGAAACCTCTGACTCTGTTCCGACTTTCGATTAAGTTCAAAACCTCTTATTCTGCTTTGTTCAGTTCCGGACTCCAATTAAGTTTGAAACCTCCGTTTCCGATAGACCTCCGACTCAGATCCGTTTCTGAATTTTGACAAGTTACTAATTTATTTGTTAACCTCTGTTTATATCAAATGTGTTTCGTGGAAATTTTTGAACTCTGCATTGTTTTTCCGTTCTTTGAAAACATTATGTTTATAGTCATTATGACCTAAGTGTAAATATGTATATATTTTTCTAAGAGCTTGATACATTAGGGATAAGTGACCATTACTTACTGAGTTGCTCCCCAGCAACTTACCACTATTAAACTCCTCAGTTTCAGGACGAGTAAATAGTACTTCATATCATCAGTACCGGGTGACCTTCTATGCGATATTTCGAGGCGTTGAGTTTTGGGTTATATCAGAGTACGTAGCAGAAGCATGAATTATGAAGTTGTCAACTATTCAAGTTCAAGATAAACAGATAGAGTGTCGGATGTCCCGTATCTAATGACGTGGAAACGCTGGATTTTTGGATTATTGTAGAGTGTGCATTAGAGGTATGCAGTTGACATATTCCCTTGCATTGGATATTTAGGAATAGAGAGATGTTGTATTATTTAAGTATCATGATTCCTTGCATTAGAATACCTATGGAATTGAATTTTCCGTTTAAAGGATCTTTTGAGGCTTTGTTATTTACAAGTTTATTATTAGTAAATAACGGCCATCACCCCAAACTTACTAAGGTGGATTTCGGGGCGTGACAATCGGGGAGGTCTCGGGAGATCAATCTGCCTCTAGGAGGTGCTATCTTAACGCAATCAGGAGGAAGGCACTACAAGTGCAACCTATTGCGGTCATAGAAGTATCAGGAAGGGAAGAAGAGAAAAAAACCCAGCAAAGGATGCATGCGAAGCTTGAGGAAAATGATGTGCAAGTTGAGAAAAGCAAAAGACCTTCTGGTGGAGGTAGCAAAAGATATCCTCAAGAAAAGAAAAAGGAAAGATTCATAGGAGCAGGATGAAGTTATCAAGAAGAACTAGGAAGGTAAAGAAAGGAACAAAGTAAAGAGAAGGTTGGGACAAAACTATCTTTACTTGGATGTTGTGAGGCACCAGGACGAGTCGATACAATGTTACTTCATTCGACTGGCAACCATGGCTACAGACATGAAGCTCACAAAAGCTGAATTTTTGAGAGCCTTGTTTAGGCATCTGAGGAGGGACGCCGAAAAATACTTCGGGGGGGGGGGGGGGGGGGACGTGGGCATCATCACCATAACCTCCACAAAAATATTCAAGCAAAGACTCTCACAAGCAATAGAAAGAGAAGAAGGTCGGGGAAATGACTCATACACCATGAGCAATGAGAGGATAGTCCACTTCACACCATATGTGTGTGAGGTAGAAGAGTTGTACTGGAGAGTCCTTCAAGCCAACATCCCGTCGCCACGGAAAAAAGAGACAACCCTCATTGGAGGAGAGCTGGAAGAATGGTGCAGTTATCACCAAACTTGTGGGAACAGCACCAGAAGGTGTATAGTACTCCAAATGGAAATTGAATATGGAATCTATCACGGTCGCTTTCGAGCCCCGTAGCACCGCAGGAGGTCAAACCCGCCTAGGGGGGAATGGCCAGTTGGTTAAGCTTTTACTTTACAATTAATATAGTACTCAAGGATATCTACGGACTCCAGTTAAACTTCCCATAGGTAAATATTGCATGCTATGACTTAATGAATGAAATGTATTTCAGGTTAAAGGAAGATAAGAGAAAAACACACCACTACTCATAAAAGAGAGGGTGTAGATCATACATGCAAAAACAATCAATAAGGGGACATAAGACCCAAAGGGCCACCCCATAAAAAAAAAGGAAGGGACGTAAGACTTACAAGTTTAAGCAACCAAACCTTCAATAAAGGGATATAAGACCCACAGTGCCACCCCATCAACAAAAAGGAAGGGACGTAAGCCTTACAAGTATAAGCAACCCAACCTCCAATAAAGGGACATAAGACCCATAGGGCCACCCCATCTACAAAAAGGAAGGGACGTAAGCCTTACAAGTATAAGCCACCCAACCTTCAATAAGGGGACATAAGACCCTCAGGGCCACCCCATAAAAAAAAAGAAGGGACGTATGTCTTACAAGTATAAGCAACCCAACCTCCAATAAGGGGACATAAGACCCACAAGGCAACCCCATCAACAAAAAGGAAGGGGCGTAAGCCTTACAAGTATAAGAAACTCAACCTTCAATAAGGGGACATAAGACCCACAGGGCCACCCTATCAATAAAAAGGAAGGGATGTAATCCTTACAAGTATAAGCAACCATACCTTCAATAAGGGGACATAAGACCCACAGGGCCACCCCATCAATAAAAAGGAAGGGACATAAGTCTTACAAATATGAGCAACCTAACCTTCAATAAGGGGACATAAGACCCGCAGGGCCGCTCTTTCAAGTAAAACAAGGGGACATAAGCCTTACAAGTATAAGCAACACAATAATCAAATAAGGGGACATAAGACCCAGATGGTCACCCCACCTGACAAAACAAAAAGGAATATAAGTCCTAAAACCAATAGGCTATCCTAACAAAACATCATATTGATAACAAAAGATGCACTAAACACACACCAAGTTGTCCACATATACTAAAATCTTAAAGGAAGAGTATAACGACAAAAGCAATGGATATCTAAATGTCAAAACATAAAAGATAGAGCTCAACAACAAAGAAGTCTCTCCAAAACATGTGAGAGCAAAACCAAACATAAATATCAATAAGAAGGAACATCATCTCAACCACCCTTCACAAGGGGGGGGGATCATCTTCTTTGTAAGAATCATGTGAAGAGGTGAAGACTTGATGCCAATGGAGGCTACTACCTTCGCCTTTGGAGCCTTCTCATGAGACACCCTCCCATAAATAACCTTAACCCTCCACGCCCGTTTAGCAAGATGCCTAGCCTGCCCAGAAACAAACCTAGCATATTCTCCAAGTTGATCAAAAGGAAATGAAGGGTTGAGTGAGAAGATCTTCTCGACCAAGCCCTCTCCAAAGGAAGTCATGATACCCTTGCAATGCTCCTCACCATGGCTAAAAAGTCCTTGGAAGCTAGAAAATTCAACCAACTGTCCCTCTTCAATACCAAGGTATCTACCCTCCTTAAGGCCAGATAGTCTACCCTTCTCATAGGCAAGTCGGGTAGAATTGTTCATCTTCACCGCGACCATAAGATCGTCATCCACCTTGCGGGCAAGAACACCATCAAGCTCCTTTTGGACGATAGATATATGGCTTGAAAGGGTAACCTCGTACACCTTGAGCTCCTCAATCTGATCACCGAAAAACTCTTCAATTTTCTTAAGATCCACCTCAACATTCTTCAATCTCCTACGAAGTTCCTCTCTTTCCTTGGCCACGTTCACCCGATGCGAGCCAAGGTTAACGACAGAAGATATCCCCTAAAAAGAAGACAATAAGGTCAGGCACAAAAAACTCATATAAAATAATGTAAGAGTCAATAGAAGTACTCGCTGGAGCAAATTGATATAAGACACCATTCACAAAGTGATGAACCTCTTCAAGTACTGACGATGGAAGGGTATGATCAGCAGGAGGGATAATAGCATTCATGAAAGGAATGGCGATCTCAGGAGTAGAAAGAGAGGAAGACAAGTCATTGACTTGTTGTCATCATAATAGAAGGGCATCCAAGTGTTGCCCTTAACATCACCAGCGATGGGGCAGACGAGATCCTTAGGGAAAATCAAAGGCAATTTTATCATGCCTAGAGAAACAAAAATGAAACATGAAAAATCCATAAAAATATACTCATACAAGAAGAGGTTACCATCACATACCTGGCCGGCGCATTGGAGATCCGTCATTGGAGATCCGTCATTGGAGAATGAAACCCTCGGGGGGGGGGGGGGGGGGGGGGGGGAAGGGGGAACTGTTAGCATATGGTGACTGGGCGCCGTAATTAGTAGCTCATTAATATGTATAGGTAAACTAAGAAATTGGGTTAATGTCACATTAGGAAAATTGGGCTTGACCGAAATCCCAATTGACATGAGAGGCTCAAAATTGGGCCTCCCTAACATATATGGCCGGCCGAATATGTGTGTGGGGCAAAGTGGACTTTTGTCCACTTTGCTCATCCTATAAATAAGAGATATTAGGGTTTTATTTTGGGTAATTCATAATTCTTCCTAAGTGATGATTCGAGAGAAAACCCCTTTCCCCTTGAGAACACAGTTCAGCTAAACCCTAGTCCACCACCAAGGGTGTGCCAATTTGCTTAGAGCAAAAACACTCCGGAGATCCGTCACTACGAAGAATCGATCAGAGGCTTTGTTGTGGAGCTAATACCACGTAGGGTTTCTTTAACAAGAACCTCGAACCTCTACCGGTTCCGTCCGGTGGATCGTGAACTCCCTCAGCAAGATCCTTGGGACTACGGATAAGGTTTAAGGTATGTGCACATCTTCCGCTGAGTAATTCTGATTACAAGCATGTACCATATTTATGTTTCATTAGTAATCAATTCCCGAAATTCAACAGTGGTATCAGACTCTGTGTTAAAAGTTCTTGATTTGATAATTTGGTGTTCTTGATTTATAGATGTTGGCCGGAATTTTTAAATTGAAAAAATTTAAAATTTCCAATTTTTATAATTGTAAGGGCCAAAATTTTAATGAAGTTCTTAGTAAAATTTGATGTTCATGATCTTCAAGAAAAATGTGACTTTTATCAAAATCAAACATTGGATTGTAGATCTTATTAAAATGTGATCTTGAAATTTGACCACTTGTCTCCAATTATGTGTTTCAGCCGAATCCTAGGTAAATTAACAACGTAAATTTTTTTATTTCTTAGGCCCCAAGTAATGTGTATTTTGGCCGAAATAGGTGATAATATTGTTTACCATATTTTAATTTTTATTAAAGGTAACAATATATCTATAATTAGAAATATATGGATAGGTTCACATTAATAATATGGAAATATATCACTATCAATATATCTAGCTAAAAGATAAGGATTAAGATATTATTGATGATTTAGTTACCTAAAAGATTAAGAAAATATATTATCAGTATATTTTTTTCCCTATTAAAGATATTGACAATAAATAAAATATATATATATATATATATATATATATATGTGTGTGTGTGTGTGTGTGTGTGTGTGTGTGCCGAAATTTACATATATATGTATATTGTTGATTGATTTACATCTTAAAAATAGAATCTTGACAATAAATATATATATGTAGATTGTGCCGATTTTGTATATATATATATATGCAATATTGGAAATTATTTTATATAGTTAATAATTCTTGGAGGCTAAGTTAAGTTTTAGTGGACTTTAAAACTTTATTTAGCCCACAAGATTATTTCGGCCCAACACTATGTGTTTATTGGGCCGGTCCAATTTGCTAAACCGGATAGGATAAAACCAAACTGGGTTTTCTTAATTGGTTCGCCTAGCCGGGTTGGATAGAACCGGGGTAACTAAGTGGACCTAAGCGAACGGGTTTTGGTGTTGAACCGAACCAAACTCCTATTTTATTGAACAGGTTCAGACCAAACCAGATTTTATTCAAAAACCGGACCGAACTGAACCGGGTTTGCAAAACCAGACCGAACCGGATTTTTTCTGAACCGAACCGGATTAATTCAAAATTGACTGAACCGAACCGGATTTTCAAAATCGAATTCAAGTCAATTAATAAAATAGGATGGTCAAGTTTTAAAATCCAAATGTTTTTGAACTTTAATTAGTTTACACAGTGCTCGAAGGTTTAAATCTTAATGCCTTGTTTCGATTATGGGGATGGATCTCGGAAATGCATGATTTCGGGAATGGATTAATTAGAGGGCTGAATTGCAATTGTTTACTTTTATCGCATATATTTATTAGAACTGTTGTCTTGACTATGTCAAGCTAGCTAGATGTTGGGGGCGGAGCCCTGGTTAAATATATGGTTTGCGCAATATGACAGAGATATTGTGATGGTTTTGATTGCCTAGGATTCATGTCTAGAAACACGCATGAATAATTGTAAGCATGAATTGCAAGTCAGCCCCTAATATTTTAAAATGTTTTAAAATCGAAAACCAGACGCCAAATATGCATGTATGATGTGGAAATTTCATGTATGACACGTATGCTTGAATGTTGAGGATGTAGCAGCATGTTATAATTTACTTGGAAAGTAGAATTATATAAATGCTAGCATTGGTTCCTCGGAACATTAGACGCATGATGTGTATGCATGATGTGTGGTTTGTATGATGAATTTGGCTTGCTATGATGATTTACTTGTGTAATAGAATTATATATGCATGTGTAAGATCATCAGAACATTTTTAAATACAAAAGGGCCTTGGAAAAGCCAAGATCGGGTATGCTTATTTCAAAGTTCCCGTTCCGGTAATTTGCGGAAAAAAAACCGTTTTTAAGAGATTGGTCTATTAGATTGAAAACGTCGGAAATGTGATCTTATTCACGAACCCCCTTCCCTCGGTTTACTGGCGATCAATTGGTTTAGATGGCTGAGGAATCATTATTTTTCGTATTCCATCTTAATAGATATCCGATGTATGCAATTCTTTCTCAAAATGTTATTGTCTCCCTGATTACGCATGATTATCAATGTGTTCGTATAAATTGGTTGAATGAGTACGATTTGATATTCCTCGCAATCTTGATGGTATGGGTAATGATGAATAAAATGAGTATGTGTTGAACTCTCTGCTACGATTCCGAAAAGCGGAGAGGACAACTACAGATGAACGTGATAATTTGTTTCCCCAAGAATGGGAGTAGGTTTTTTGATGATCTAAACGCGTATGTGGTGATACATTCAACTCTGGATAAAGGGGTTGAAGAAGACTTCAATTGCAACCAATGTTACAGCTTGGTATCCCTTTGCATCCACCTTGGTGGTAGGAAGGATGCTAAAGCTAGAAATGTTTTGGTTGAATGTGATGGTCTTCTCTCTTTTAATGGATGCTGGTGTAAAAGCCGCTCGAAACCTTCACGATGAAAGGTTAACATTGAAAAGATGTATATGGTTGTCTGATGTTGACGGGACTCACTTACCATGAGTCTAGTCAAGTACAGTAACCACAGCATAAAGGGACAACCTTCTCTGGTCACCATAGTGGTTCGAAAGAAGCCAACCATGATCCGCATATCATGAAGAGAACTGGACCGAATAGATCCAATACGATAATCCAGTGGGTTAAACCCCGATGATAAAGTGCGTCCCAAGTACGCCTCGTATGTCATGATTATAAAGCTGGAAAACGTTTTATACGGACACAAATCATTTGATGTGATTCACTTGTGAATTTACTCAGAAGTAATGTTAAACATGACTCAAAGTTCTCGACTATATGTGCTACAAGCGTGCCCTTCTGATCAAGAAACATACCATTTTTCATTTATCGTTCGTTGTTCGTTTGAGTTACTAAGATTTTGGTTATTTTGAGATTCAGAGTTCTTAAATAAAGTAATTGTTGCTCGATTCGAAGCACGATTTGCTTATCAATTTAACGGCCCAGTAAAAAGGGAACGATCCAAAATGAAAATTCATACCCACGGGTTTTGAACCAAATTTTTCGGCCAGATAAAGAAGATGAATGAAACGAAACGACACACAGACTCCGTCATCTCAGTCAGGAAAACTGAACTGAATAAACCCATCAATTGCGTAGTTAGGTTGAAAGATTTAGTATTTCTCATTTCTTAGTATTCTGTTATATGATAAATTCTGTAATGATGAACATGTTTGACACCGATTGGATTAACTTAAATTGAATTTTGGAAACGGAACGATTTATTCCATGGAATGGAACCCGGAATGAGCGCCACGAGCGCGTGTACCTCGAAAGACAGAACACATCATTTTCAAAGTACTAATTTAATGATGAAGTGTTTTAATGAATGAATGCTGAATTTTTTAATTTGCCTCCCTTTGGGAATAATTCATTCAATACTTGCACGATGATGAAAGGTATGCTTCACAAACTACCACGAACTCGTAAATTATAAACTGACGCCTAAGGAGAAAGCTCGATGCACAGTTCAAAGATGGATAAGTCTTTGAGATGAATTAGCCAATGAAAAGGATGATGTCGGTAAAAGCACTAAATGCCTTGAACGAGAAGTTTGGCAACACATTCATATTGATAAAGCACTTCATCAACTGTATCGGTTAAAACAAGACTCCATAAAAACTAAAAGGAATGATAACGAGTAAAATCTTATTATCACGCG
Organism: Clarkia xantiana subsp. parviflora; assembly: GCA_036873135.1. Taxonomy (NCBI): domain Eukaryota; kingdom Viridiplantae; phylum Streptophyta; class Magnoliopsida; order Myrtales; family Onagraceae; genus Clarkia; species Clarkia xantiana. The sequence continues at coordinate 23,301,785 of JAPTYO010000012.1, forward strand.
ACATTAACTTGCGCATTAAACAAGTATTTGCAACAAGAGTATGATGACTACTCTTAGAGGATACATGTTTAATTTGCCTTATGATAATGGTGTTGTGGTCGAACATGAGACGTTACATGACTTGAGGACGAATTTTCAACGCTTGGTGAAATCAAAACAGACGAAGTCTTGATCGAATTGGAGAATGATAACGATGATAGTCAGGTCCCAATTACTTCGAGTGGGAGATTTGAGGCAGCAACACAAGTGAATGAAATGGTGAAAGAAGATAGGGAAATTTTTATAGTAAATCCAGTTGGAGGAGTTAATCCTACCACACAGATCTCTGTTGCTGCATGTGCGAAATCAAGTTGAACATGATAATCACGTTGTCGAACCGCTGGATGAAAATCCAATAATGCCACAACTACCCATTATTCCTAGTGGGAGTGGATCAACCAACTTGGTTCTAGGTCCTAGTGATCAAGGAATTACTCTCGGAGTTAGAAACCCGAGACCTAGAGGTCGTCATATGAAAGTTGTAGGTCAAGGTTCTAGCAGTGCCCTTGTTCCTAGTGGGAGTGATGCTCCGATAGAAAGCATTATTCCGAGTGGGAGCAACGTTCAGACTCAAGATGGGATTAACGAGCCTATATGTAGTCAAAGGCATCGAACTTCTCCCAAGAAGTCTCCCAAGAAGAGATCGCCTCAATGAAAGCCAATTCAGTATGGTCTTTAGTTGATTTACTTGCTAACCGCATGGCCATAGGGGCTAAGTGGGTTATGAAACTGAAACTCGCTGCTCATGGAAATGTCGAGCGATAAAAAACTTGACTAGTTGCGAAAGGAAACACCCAGCTTCTCGGAGTGGACTTTGATAAAACATACTCACCGATTGTGCGGTACATCATAGTCAAGGAAATCCTAGCCCTGGTCGCATGCCTCCATCCAGAGCTGCACCAAATGGATGTTAAGACTGCATTCCTCCACGGAAACCTGGAGGAAGATATCTCTATGAAACAACTGGAGGGTTTCATTACTCCTAGTAACGAACGTAAAGCTTGTAAACTCCAAAGATCTATTTACTGTCTTAAACAATCGTCTCGGCAATGGTACCGCAGGTTCAACGAGGAAATCGTTGGTAACAGATTCGTAAACCTCCAGGTCTAAGTACGTCTTCTTAACTTTATACGTAAATGACATACTCATTACTGCAAACGATGTGAGTTTCATGCACGAGTCAAAGTCCTGGTTGGCATCTGTATTTGAGATGAAGGATAGGGGAGAGGCTACGTACATCTTGGGCATTAAAATTGCTAGAGATATTGCCATCTGGAGGTTATGTCTATCTCAGGAATCCTACATCAACAAAATGTTGAAAAGGTTTAACAAACCCGTGGAAACGCCGGTAGTACTCGTGTGCGCATTGTCAAAGCGCGACGGCCCGAAGAACTAGCAAGAGAGTGAACAGATGAGGAGTGCAGGGTATTTAAGCATGGTTGGGAGTCTTATGTACACCATGTTTTGTACTCCGCCAAACATCTGTAACGCTGTGGGCCTAGTAGCAAGATTCCAGTAAGACCCAAGCTATCGACATTTAAAAGCTATAAAGCGGATCTTTCGATATCTGAAAGTTACTGAGGGCAGGAGGTTAGAATTGACTAGATTCAATGACACCGACCATGTTGGTGATCCGGATGATCGTAAGTCAACCACAGGAGGAGTGTTTCTCCTTGCTGATACCTCCATTTCATGGACGAGCAAGAAGCAATCCTTTGTCGCGCTGTCTACGATGGAATCAGAATTCGTTGCCCTTTCCAAAAATGCACAGGAAGCGGTTTGGCTGAAAAGGCTTCTTGCTGCGCTGCTTGGTGGCGATGTCGAGAGTAAAACTGTGAAGGTGTTCTCTGACAGTCAAGCAGCCATTGCGGCAGTAAAGAATCCAAAGTACCATTAGAGGACTAAACACATTGATGTGAAATATAATTGTGCTAAATCTAGGGTAGAAGATAATATAATCACTTTAGAATACTCGCCCACTGATGACATGGTAGGGGACCCATTAACTAAACCATTACGCAGAGAGACATTTGAAAAGCACATTAACCTGCTTGGATTGCGTAGGGTTTAGAAGTGGGCGTGTGTCTGTGATAACATTTTGATCAATTGAAAGTTACATTTTTTATTAACGAGAGAATTATGATTCATCGACGTCCTAATGTCTAATTACATCGAATGGTACCGTCTATAAACTAAGTCGTAGGAGGACGCAACCCTCTGCTTAAAATTATGTCGAATGTGGACCTTGCCTAGTCACAGAGGCACGATCGTCTTGTAGGCGAGGGGACCTCTGCCGAAGCAAGACTGGCCAAGAACCAGTTGGGAAACTTGGTTACGCAAAATGATTATTTGGTTTCGGAGTAACAAGATATGATCTTCGTTTTGCACTTCGCCGGTGATGAACTCCGTTCGTCATTTAACCACATTCTGGGCCAGATGAAAGTCTGCGATAGCATCATTGACATATCCCACACCTGACCTTGTTTGGGTATGCTATCGACGCGTGCTTCATACTACGCGTGCCACGTTCGACCACGTGGTCATGCTCGGTTGTGCTATATAAAATCTTCGCGATTCAGACGGGCGCAAAATTCTTCACCTTGAGCGTGTGACTGATCCCGAGAGCCTTATGAAGAGGCGCACGAAGTATCCTCATGGACTCAGAACTCATATCTAAGGTCAGGCTCAATGTTCGCTTCCCGGCATACGAGCGTAGTGCAGAAGAAAAAGACCAAGTGACCACGTTTTGGAAACCAGTTGGGTTTGACTAAGGGTATGAGTGATGGGGATGCTCAAGTTCACCTGTAATTCACCGACTCTCGTATTCAATAGGTGGCCGCTAACCGGATATTAGTTGAAGGTTGTGAATACTTGTACGGATGCCCTGGAGAAGTATTCCTATGTGGAAACTGGGCAATTGGAGAATTAACAGTTGACCTAGGATACAGCGTGATACAAATTGATGTTTTTAACAGGTTGATTTGAGATAGGGAATCAACGTTCCGCGGGCGCTACAACACTCCTAACAGATGAGTAGCACGATGCCCGTCGTATCCGCCGGTCCCACGGCAAACCTCGTATGAACTATTCGGAAGCAGGGGCAAGATTAGAAGAGTTGAATGTTGATGCGATTTGGACAACAATGCATTAACAGGCACCCTCCCATTCCGGCGAGTGGGAACTGTTAGCATATGGTGACTGAGCTCCGTAATTGGTAGTCCATTAATATGTATAGTTAACCTAAGAAATTGGGTTAATGTCACATTAGAGAAATTTGGCTTGACCCGAATGCCAATTGACATGAAAGGCCCGAAATTGGGCCTCCCTAACATATGTGGCCGACCGAATATGTATGTGGGGAAAAGTGGAGTTTTGTCCACTTTGCTCCTCCTATAAATAAGAGGTGTTAGGATTTTCACAATTCTTCCTTAGTGGTGATTTGAGAGAAAAACCCTTCCCCCTTGAGAACACAGTTCGGCCGAACCCTAGTCCACCACCACGGGTGTGCCGATTTGCTTAGAGCAAAAACACTCCAGAGATCTGCTCCTGCCAAGAATCGATCAGAGGCTTTCTTGTGGAGCTAATACCACGTAGGGTTTCTTTAACAAGAACCTCTACGGGTTCCGTTCGGTGGATCATGAACTCTCCCACCAAGATCATTGGGACTACAAATAAGGTTTAAGGTATGTGCATGATGGGTTCGACTACAGCCGTCCGGCCCTTTAACGGTAAGGAAACGGCAAACAGGCCCACCAGGCCCAAAATGAATGTCAAGATGACCTAGGAGAAGGGTCCCGACGAAGGGAGCCCCGATGATGAAAGGTCCCGACAGAGTCAGTCCCGACAGTTGAGCTGGAAGCTCCCGATGTGAAGCCTTTAAGTAGGCCCCGATGACGAATCCCCAAAAACGATTGGCCCTGTCACGATGACGAAGGGCCCCGAGCGGTGACACAACGAGACAACTCTGGAGTCCCCGACGGGAGTCGGGACTCGTTATCAGAGGATAAGGCCAAGATACGCGGGGCGTGGCCGAGATACGCGGAACGTGGTTAAGATACACGGAGCGTGGCCGAGATACGCGGGGCGTGGCCGAGATACACGAGATCATGGCCTAGATAGGCGGGATCACATCCGAGATATGCGGGATACGGGCTAACCACCCCCAACGGTTCACCAGTTACCTGAGGCATCTCTTCGCCTATAAAAGGGCAAGAGGTCACCTCAGAACACTTACGTTGAATTACATACTCTGAGATTATTGCTTGCTAGTTCGTATCGGAGAGGGATTCTGGGTCACCGCCCGGTCTATCCCCTCTTGCAGGATTGCGTGGAGCAAAGGAGCTAGGATTGCCGTTAAAGTCCGTACGGGAGTTCCACCGTGATCCAACATTGGCGCCGTCTGTGGGAATCAAACAAAAAGCTGATATGCCTTCTACTCGATCGATGGCGGCTGGCAAGCACAGAAGACAGGGATAATCTGGTGGTTCCCGTCACCCCGCTGCAACAAATCTGGATTCAGTACCAGAACAGGAGGAAAACCAGAATCATCCCCCGGCTGAGCTCTCCCAAACAGGGGGGCACAATGGAGATCCCGAAGATATTGCTCCTCAGCACCAGGGCAATAGGGGGCAGGAGGCTCCCCCAGCTACAGACTTGACAAGGGCCGTGGCGGAAGCCATGCCCATGTTTCTGGCAGCCGTGGAGGCTCTCTTGGATCGGAGAGAGGCTGCGAGGAGGCAGGAGGAGATGCCCCCGTTGGAGGAAGTGGCCCCACCAACAGAGGGTCGGAACGCACAGGAAGCCCCGCCCCGAGGCCAGGACAGAAGTAGAACATCCGGTTAGCCGGAGAGGTTCGTGGTTGATGGACCAGGACCAGTACAGCACAGGACTATTCCCCTGAATGGTCCCATCACTCCCGACCAGGTGGTAAAGATCGTGAACATCTGTATGGGAGAACAGAAGCCGTTGGTGTCGGAGCTAAGGGACCGATCTACTCATCCCTTCGTTCCCCGACTGATAGACACCCTCGCCCCGCCAGGGCTGGGTATCCCCGAGATTAAGGAGTATGACGGTGAGGGAGATCCAGTTCGTCATGTCCAGAAGCATCTCATGGCGTGTCTGGGTAGAGCTCCGAACGAAGACATAGTGTGTACACTGTTCCCAAACACACTTGGAGAAAGAGCCCTGACCTGGTTCTTTAGTCTGCCCCCAGGCTGCATTACCTGCTCGGCGGACATGCACGACTGTTTCATTCGACAATACCAGGGTCGCAGACGTTTGTTGAAGAGTGTGAGGTCCCTGACCCAGGTGGTACAAAGACCCGATGAGTCGCTGGCACACTATTACCAGTGGTACACAGCCAGCGTAGCAGATATAGACGAGGAGATCTCGGAGGGCGAAACCATCCGTACATTCATTCGGAACCTGACAGCCCCCTATGGCTTCGACCTGATGCACAGCGTGGCTGAGAAAGCTGTGTAGAATATGGAGGCACTACAGAAGAGGGTGAAACGGCAAATCGATGTCCAGGAGTCGAAGATAGCCGCGGGAGAGCTGGAGCCCCCTAAGTCGAATAAAGGGAAGCAGTCGGTTAAACCTTCTGACGATCGCAAATCAAAGGGTAAACCCGACAGTAGTAGGAATCGAGGCCGCCCGGATCTGAGGGACGATAGGCGCTCTTCAAGGAAAGATAAGCGGGAGGATCTCGACATTCCTCTCAACTGCTCCATGGCGGAGGTACTAACGGTCATGGAACGACAGGGTATCTCCCGGTATCCCCCAAAGAAGGATGGAGAATTCTTGGGATCTCGCACAGATCGCTACTGCCGATTCCATCGCGCAAATGGCCACGACACCAATCACTGTCGGGAACTGAAGAAGGAGATTGAAAAGCTGATCCAGAAGGGGAAGCTCAAAGAATTTGCCGGGGATAAGCGGTGTCGATCCCACTCTAGGTCCCGATCGCGGTCCCGCTCCCGATCCCGCGATCGGTCCCCGAAGAAGAAGAGAACCGATCCAGAGTCATCCGATGCTCGCAAGGAGAGACGGGGCACTATCAATGTGATCCACGGAGGATTTGCTGCTGGAGGTGATACTTCATCCGCCCGAGAGGTCTATGCCTCTAGAATCCCTACGGCGGTGGTGTTGGGTAAGAGGTCCCGATCCTGGACCTTGAAAGAATAAATGGTAATCTCCTTCTCGTCGGAAGACCTCATAGGCGTGGAGACTCCTCACGACGATGCCTTGGTGGTAACCTTGGATGTAGAAGGGTTCGAAATGAAGAGAATTCTAATCGACGGGGGGAGCTCCTCCGACATCCTATTCATGGACGCGCTGGAGGCTATGGGGAAAACGAAGAAAGATCTAAAGGAGGCAAACTTCCCAATGGTCGGGTTCTCCGGCTCAACCTCCTATCCGCTAGGAGTAATCACCTTACCAGTAGAGTTTGGTAGCGGGTGGAAATCAGAAAGGAGGAACGTGGAGTTCGTGGTAGTCGATTCCGCGGGGACCTACAACGCGATCATCGGAAGAACCACCATTAACCCCCTGATGGCGGTTGCCTCGACAGTGCACCAGAAGATGAAGTTCCCGACCGACCATGGAGTCGGAGAGGTTAAGGGCGACCAGGTGGCTTCTCGAAAATGCTATGTTAACGCCACCCGAAGGAGGAGACAAGAGGCCATGACTGTCCTTCAGACAGACACGGATCCTAGAGAAGAGTTTGGGCGTCCCGCCCCCGTAGAAGATCTGAAAGAAGTCGAGATCGACGGACCCCAGAGGAAGGTGAAAATCGGGTCTGCCCTGACTGAAGAAACAGCCCATAAATTAATTGAATTATTAAAGGAGTTCAAGGAGCTGTTTGCCTGGTCCGCCAGCGATATGCCAGGAATCAGCCCCGATGTGATCGTACACGAGCTAAAGATAGACCCCGCGATCAAGCCTATCACACAGAAAAGGCGTCCAATGGGCACGGATAAGAAGATCGCGATCCAGCAGGAGGTGGGCAGGTTGCTCGATGCTGGGTTTATTAAAGAACTCCGATTCCAAACTTGGGTTGCTAATCCCGTGCTGGTAAAAAAGACTAACGGGAAATGGCGAATGTGCATGGATTTCCGCGACCTGAACAAGGCTTGCCCAAAGGACTGTTACCCACTCCCGAGAATCGACCAGCTGGTGGATGCCACGTCGGGACATGAGCTGTTGAGTTTCATGGATGCGTATTCAGGCTACAACCAGATCAAGATGGCCAAGGAAGACGCTCCCCATACAGCGTTCTATGCAGACAGTGACATCTATCACTACGATGTCATGCCTTTCGGGTTGATCAATGCTGGGGCAACCTATCAGCGGATGGTGAACAAGCTGTTCGGAGATATGCTGGGGGAAACCATGGAGGCTTACGTGGATGATATGCTGGTGAAGTCCCGACAGGCCGAGGATCATGTGCACAACCTAACCATGGCGTTTGAGCGGATGAGGCTTCATCAGGTTCGCTTAAACCCGACAGAATGCGCCTTCGGAGTCCACTCCGGGAAATTTTTGGGCTTTATGGTGAGCCAACGAGGAATTGAGGTGAATCCCGAGAAACTGAGAGCAATCGAGGAGATGCAGTCTCCGATAAATCATCGGGAAGTACAAGTGCTGAATGGCCGACTAGCTGCAATGAATCGCTTCTTGTCCAAAGCCAGCGACCGATCAATGCCGTTTTTTGAAGTCCTGAGGGCCAACAAGAAATTCGAATGGACCGCCAAGTGTGAAGAGGCGTTCCAAGCACTCAAGCAGCACCTTCGCACCCTCCCGCCGTTGGCGAAACCGGTTCCAGGCGAGCCGCTCTACCTTTATTTGGCTGTTTCTGTGTTAGTAAAGATTGTCGAGGGTAACCAAGTCCCCGTCTATTATGTAAGCAAGGCGTTTGCCAAGTCTGAATTAAACTATCCTGCTGTTGAGAAGTACCTCTTTGCGTTGATTATTACTGCTCGGAAGCTAAGGCCTTATTTCCACGCACACGAGATTACTGTGTTGACGAACCAGCCTTTGAAGCATTTTTTGAACCGACCGGATGCGTCGGGAAGATTAGTGAAATGGGCAGTAGAGCTTAGTGAGTTTGGCATACACTTCGCTCCAAGAACAGCCATTAAAGGCCAGGCATTGGCGGATTTTATAGCAGAATCTACAGCCACGATCTGGAAGAAGCGGGCCCTGTAGAGGGGGCAACCATGGAGGTCCCGATAGAAGAACAACCAGAGAGGGCAGAGCAATCAGAACAGCCAAACAAGAAAAATACCTGGGAGATGTACACGGATGGCTCCGCGAGTTCGGACGGATCAGGAGCGGGCTTTTTGTTGATACCACCGGGTGAAGGTGAACCGCTCCGATACGCCTTGGCTTTAACATTCAAGGCCAAAAACAACGAAGCGGAGTATGAAGCTCTTATCACGGGCCTAAAAATTGCTAAAGGCACTGGAATCGATCACTTGAGAGTGAAGTGCGACGCAGCATTAATCGTGAACCAGGTTCAAGGGCGATACGAAGCAAGGAGTCCGATAATGAAGAAGTATCTGCGAGATGTACAAGCCCTGAAAGAGAGCTTCAAAAGCTTCGATATCGAGGCAATTCCGAGGGAGGAAAACGTAGAGGCAGACGCCTTGAGCAAATTTGCCCTGGGGGCACCCTTGGAAGAAAATCGGAAGGTGCACTTCTTGGAGAGGGTGATCTTATCAAACATCGACCCAACACAGGTGTGCGCCATTGAAGCGAGATCAGAGGAGGAGCCAACTTGGATGACCCCGATAGTCGCGTACCTGACTACGGGGGCAGTCCCCGATGATAAAGTAGTAGTGGACAGGATACGTCGGATCGCGGCCAATTATGTGGTGCTGGACAACTAGCTTTACAAAAAGGGCTGGTTCTCGACTCCGTACTTGAAGTGTGTGGCAGAACCCAACACCAATCGGATCCTGAAGGAGGTGCACGAAGGGGTCGCGGCTTGTCATGAAGGGACCCGATCCATCATGAGAAAAGTGCTGAACTTAGGCTATTATTTGCCCACGATGAACAAAGAAGCAACGACGTTGGTCCGATCCTGCGACGCGTGCCAGAGGTACGCCCCGAGTATCGTGGCTCCGGCCGCTAATCTGACAACCATCAAGAGCGCGTGGCCCTTCGCGCAGTGGGGCATCGACTTGGTGGGACCTCTTCCACAAGCACAAGGTCAATGTAAGTATTTACTTGTAGCTATCGATTATTAATGTAAGTATTTACTTGTAGCTATCGATTATTTTTCGAAATGGATAGAGGCAAAGGCGTTGGCCAGAACAACGGGGAACTAGATCGTCAAGTTCCTCCAGACCCATATTGTGTCCAGATACGGGATTCCTAAAGTGGTGATCAGCGAAAATGGTCCACCGTTTAACGGCTCTCAGGTTAGGGAGTATCTGGAGGAGTTGAACATCGAGCATCAGACTGCTTCTGTACGCCATGCTCAGACTAACGGCCAGGTGGAATCAGCCAACAAAATCGTGATGGATGGCTTAAAGAAGAGGGTCTATGCCTTGAAGGGCAAGTGGCTGAACGAACTGGAGAACGTGCTTTGGGCTGTTAGAACGACACCCAAACGATCAACGGGGGAGACTCCGTTTGGCCTCGTTTATGGCACGGAAGCTGTCGCCCCCGTAGAGGTAGCTGTGGCATCCCATCGGATGAGATATTACGAGCCCCTGACGAACGATGAAGTGAGACGTCTGGACTTGGACTTACTCGAAGAGAAGAGGCGGGAAGCCGATGAAGTCCAAGCTCGAATGCGATTGGCGACGGCCAGGTACTACAATCGGCGAGTGAAGTCCCGACAGTTCTTCGTCGGGGAGCTGGTTTGGCGTCGCAACGAGTTCACCCTTTTGGATCGAATCAACAAGATGTCACCAAAATGGGAAGGACCTTATAAGGTCGCGGGGATGCCAGCTCCAAATGCGTACAAGTTGGAAGACCTCGATGGCAGAACGTTAAAGCATTCTTTTAGTGGCGAACACTTGAAGAAACACCATGCTTGAAGAAAGTCGCCTTAAGTGGTGCCCGATAAAGTCGCCTTAAGTGGTGCCCGATAAAGTCGCCTTAAGTGGTGCCCGATGTAAAATCGCCTTAAGTGGTGTATGCTATTTATTGTTTAATTCGATGTAAGCCAATTTTGTGCCGTCAATAAATAAAGGGTTGCTTCCAATCAGAGTTATCCTTAGATTTATGCTAAGCGTCAAAGTCGCCTTGAGTGGTGCACGAGAAAAGTCGCCTTAAGTGGTGCACAATCCTTAGATTTATTCTAAGTATCAAAAAGTCGCCTGGAGTGGTGCACGATATTAAGTCGTCTTAAGGGATGCGTGATTCTTAGATTTTCTCTTTGTAATAATTAAGTCGTCTTAAGAGATGCGCGGAACTAAGTCGCCTTAAGTGGTGCAAGTTATTAAATCGTCGAGAAGGACGTACGAAAATGTCTTAAGTGTCGAAGTACCGACTTAAGCGAGTATAATAAAGCCGCTGTCGGAACTAAGAAAGTATGATATTAATAAGGGCACAAGGGCCCGACGACGACAAAAGAGAAGAAGATACAAGGACTCTAAAAATAAAAATTCAAGCTTGGTCCTTGTCGGCAGCGTTGGCAGCAGCTGGGTCCGCGGAGTCGGTAGCAGAAGGATCCACAGGGTTGGCTTCAGGGAGGATCGACTATCGGGGCGTCCGCACTTGGAAGTTCAGAAGCGTCTTCGACAATTACGGGGGTACTCCCCCCATCACTCTCCTCGGAAAGAGCAAAATACTTCTTCGCAAAGGGAGCGAGGGAAGGAGACTTGTCGAAATTGATGGCGTCCCCGTACTCCAGGTGGAGCTCTTCAACCGCATTGAAGAGAGTGTTCTCCACCTCCGCGCCAAAGAACTTCATGGCATCGGCTTGGAAGTCCTCGGACCTCCAATAATCCTCCCGGCCCTTGGCCTCCGCTTCAACCAGCTGCGCAGGAAACCCCGCGATTTGCTCCTCCAGAGTCTTCTTCTCGAGGACCAGTTTGTCCTCGGCAGCCTTCTTCTCCTGGACCAGCTTGTCCACAGCCGCCTCCCGCTCCATCCGCTCTTGCCTCAAGAGCCCCTCGAAGTCCCCGACCTGCTTCTGGAGGTCCCGAACCTTCTGATCGAGGGCAGCCTGTTCCTTGACAAGCTTTCCCCGCGAAGACTGGGAGGCCTTAAGATCCTCCCTGAGCTGCTCGAGGGCCCCTCGGTCCCGCTCCCGGGACTCATCGTAGGCGATGACATACCCGATGAGACGGTTGAAGTCCCCGAGCTCCTACAAAAAGAAGAAATAGTGTTAATAGACAAACAACCCGATTTATCATCAAAAAGAAAGAAGCGAAGTCTTACCTCTATACGGCGCATGGACATCTCCCTAATATCCCGTTGCATGGGCGTCCGATTAAGGGAAATCGGATACCGCATAGTAGGCAGGATCGAGCCCGCCAGCAGATGCAGGGCCAGATCCTGGTCCTGCTCCCCTTGTGTAAGCCGGACTCCTTGCAGCTTCTGGATGGGAGTCCAGGGGGCATTCGCTTGAGAAGGGTTGAAGGTCTGTAGAAATTCCTATCGAGGGCAAGAGGAGGAGGAGGACGATGAGTGGAGGGGCATGCCTCCGTCTCGGCCCGAACGGGGGAAGGCGTGAAGTCATGGATGGGCGATGGCTGCCGTCGCTGCGGAGAAGAGGAAGGAGGCGGCCCCTGAGGGGTTGGTTTCAAGGGGGATTGCCCCGTCTTCCGACGCTGAAGAAGGGAGCCACCCTCGTCAGTCTCCTCGGAGGAGTCCAAGGTTTCCACCTGACGAAACTGTTCGCCAGTTGGAGCCTTCTCCCCAGCTGAGGGAGGCACCCCCGCTGAAGACGGTGCATCCGCGGAAGCTGCGGCACCCGATGGAGCTCCCGAGCGACCTGCACCTGGAGGATGAGAAGCTTCAGAAATGTAGCCAGGAAGTTCATCAGGATTCTTACACCAAATGATATGTCGGGAGACGTATTGATCCTTCCCGCGATAATGGTAGTAGCCCGCCTTCAAGACACGAGGAGTTTCGCCTCGAAGGATTCGTTTGACGTCAGCGATGCGGGCTTCCTTGGTCGAAGAAATCAAATCCTTCGGGACCATCCTCTTGTATGATTTAATAGCAAGTCGGAGCTTTTTACCTTCTTCAGCATTCTGGACGTCGAAGAGCTGGTCCAGATCCACCCGCTTCCGCTTGGGCTGCTCCGCGGAAGGAGACCCCGACTGAGCAGCGGCCTTCTTTGCGGATTTCCTCTTCCGCGAGGGGCGGACAGCATCAGTCTCCCCCTGCTTAAGGAACAGATCGGTCAGCACAGATACCTTCTTGGCTGCAAACAGTAAACGAAGAAGAGTTAGAAGTTTACCCAAGGAACCATATTAGAAGGGCCGTCGAAGAGCTGCCCCCTAGAGATAATATCGAGGAGTCGGATCCCGGCATGCACCAGGTCCCGCTCCACGAGTGAATTGGTGTTGAGGGGAGTGTAGGAATCCCCCCATCGGTAAAGCTGGATAAGTTGAAGAGTTTCAAAATCCTCGTCGGTGTAAGTGTGGAAGGCAGGCGGAGGGTCTGCTGCCACCTCCCACCGAGGCCAGGGAATCGAAGAGTGTCGGATGAAGAAGTAGCTCCTCTTCCAGCTACTGTTGTCGGACCCTGTATCAACCAAGAGTCCCCGACCCTTGACCACCTTCCAGGTGTCATTGGTCCAGCCACACCGGGCAAGCTGCTGCTTACTCCACTTGGGCATCCGAGGGTAGAAGGCGCAAACCCCCGCCTCGTTGCACTTCATCCCATAGAAGGTTCTGAAGAGCTGGAGGCTGTAGACCCACTTCTGTCGGAAGCAGAGAACTTGAAAGGCGTTCCATAGGCGGATGGCATGGGGAGAAAAGGTAGTGGGGTGCGTTTTGTAATGATGGCACATCTCGACCAGATTACCACAAAAGGGGATCTGATCCCCGTTGATACCTGTCCCGTAGAGACAAATACCTCCCCTTCTTGGGGACGAGTAACCTCAGGGTTACTCGAGGGGCGAGGCCAAGGATATGGGAAACATGGTTCCCAGGTAATAGTGATACAACCCTCTCGGAGGGCTGCATCATAAGCAGTATTGGAGATCTCATTCAGAGCATAATCAAAGTTAAAAGGTTTTCTCCCCTCAGAGCTGGACCCGCTGTTTAAAAAGCAACTATTGCAAGAAAAACACAGTGGGACTCTTGGAAAGCTATAAACAAGGAAAAGACGAACAAGCAACAAAGGGGAATCCCTTACCAGACATGATGAAGTAGAGGTTGAGGAGATGAACGAGGCGTCGCCGGAAAGATGATCGGAGAAACTCCAAGACCTTCGGAATTACAGAGCTTGAAATCGCAGAGAAATTGCAGAGAGCTTTTGAGAATTCGGAAACGGTAAAAGTTAAATTGTGACCATGGCTAGGGTTTTATAGGGAGAAGAAGACAGTTGAAGGGACACTTCGATCCGAGTCGTCGAAGTTGAAGAGTCTTAATCTGGACCGTTGAGATGAAACGTGCAGAAGGACAACAGACGTAATGATGAAAGGGCCTGAAAAGAACTTTTCAGAAAAGGACAGGCGCGAAAAATCAGGCACGTGGGCTGAAAACGTCGCTTCACTATCTACTGCATTTAATGAACTGGGGAACCGAGGAGACCCCTAGGATTTAACAGTTATCTACAAAACACTGAGGAAACGTGAAGGAGAAGACTGATAATTGAGTGACTGAACCAAGGGAAAGATCCCCGATTCCAGTATCGGAAGGTCGGGAGTTGGAAGACACGACGAACTAAAAGTCCCTCATGTCTTGGGGGCAAATGATGGGTTCGACTACAGCCGTCCGGCCCTTTAACGGTAAGGAAACGGCAAACAGGCCCACCAGGCCCAAAATGAAGGTCAAGATGACCTAGGAGAAGGGTCCCGACGAAGGGAGCCATGATGATGAAAGGTCCCGACAGAGTCGGTCCCGACAGTTGAGCTGGAAGCTCCTGATGTGAAGCCTTTAAGTAGGCTCCGATGACGAATCCCCAAAAACGATTGGCCCTGTCACGATGACGAAGGGCCCCGAGCGGTGACACAACGAGACAACTCTGGAGTCCCCGACGGGAGTCCGGACTCGTTATCAGAGGATAAGGCCAAGATACGCGGGGCGTGGCCGAGATACGCGGAACGTGGTTAAGATACACGGAGCGTGGCCGAGATACGCGGGGCGTGGTCGAGATACACGAGATCATGGCCTAGATAGGCGAGATCACATCCGAGATATGCGGGATACGGGCTAACCACCCCCAACGGTTCACCAGGTACCTGAGGCATCTCTTCGCCTATAAAAGGGCAAGAGGTCACCTCAGAACACTTACGTTGAATTACATACTCTGAGATTATTGCTTGCCAGTTCGTATTGGGCACTCATTTAAGCATCGGAGAGGGATTCTGGGTCACCGCCCGGTCTATCCCCTCTTGCAGGATTGCGTGGAGCAAAGGAGCTAGGATTGCCGTTAAAGTCCGTACTGGAGTTCCACCATGATCCAATAGTGCACATCTTCCGCCGCATAATTCTGATTACAAACATATACCTTATTTATGTTTCCGTAGTAATCAACCCCGATAATCGAACAGAAACAGGGGAAGGAGACAAAGCCACATCAACATCATCTGAAATCTCATATCCCTCAATAGGATCTTTGCCCCTATCCTCCGGAGCAATGGGAGAGTCATCATCAACCACGTCCTCAGTAACAACCTCTATCTCTCTTTACAGCAAGAGAAGGACTTGGACTAAGAGGTGAAGGAGGTTGTCTTCCTGGCCTTAAGAGAGGAGGCTTCCACCTCCAAATCGGATCTCTTGGATTTAATCTTAGCAAGGATCTTCGCAGCAGAGATAGCGGGAGATCTTCTTAAAAAGAAAAAAGAAATATACATGAGTACATCGAAAACAAAATGTGTATAAAAGTAAAAGAAAGTACTACAATACCATACCAGAGGCTCCAACTACTTTCTTTTCCGATGGAAGTCTGGCAGCATCCAAAGGATCTTAGAGGCCTCGGAACCAGCACCCAAAGGCTCCATCGCCTTCAAGAGGGGAGGAGAGACATCTGAAACTTCCTGCTCCATGGGAACATCTTCATCATCATTAACATCATCGTCCTCCTGAAATTGGGAATGCCGATATTTAAGCCAACCTACAAGGCAGAGCAGTAAAAATAAAAGTATTAAAAACTCAAAGACTTGCGTACCAAAGATAGGCAGGGGCGCCAGAATGGAAGGAAGATCCCTGTTGCACATAACTCCTCCTCTGTGATGCGGTTCACTGAATGGAAGGAAGCCGTCGTGTTCCCAATATATATGAGCTGGGAAAATGAATGACGCTCATCCTTCTCTCGGGGGAGTCCAAAGACCAAGTGGCACCCCGATCTTCAATGAAGAAGTAATGCTTCTCCCAGTGACCACTACCACCCTCAAAGGGTAAGACAATGCGAAACTTATTGTACCACTCAGCACTACTCAACCCCAAAAATCCCTCTTTCGTCAACAAAGGATAACGAACCACTAACGAGGAGAAGCATGAGTGGGTACAATGTTGAATACGATAGAAGCATCGAAAAAGACTAAGGGAATAAGCCCAAGATTGACGGTGGCACAACACCCTATACCCATTCCAGGCTAGGATAGCAGAAGGAGCAAGACAAACAGAGGAATCCTGATAATATTTACAGTGCCATGCACAGTAAGGAAAGCGCAGTCCCGCCTTAATCTGCGGAATATACACCGCCACCATCCCATCTGGGGGCGGGGTAACAGAGCTACCAGTATAACAATAAGGCAAGGAGAAGGGGAAAGTAGGCTTATCTAAGCTACTCAGTCCCGCCGTCTTAACGTAAATGGCAAGCTCCTTCCTCCATAAAAATTCTCAGAATATACCTCGAACAGGTATACGGGGTGACAAAGGAAAGCCAACTCATCCTCGAGGACTGGCTCTAGTTGACATTTGACTCCGATTCAGAATCTGACATCTCAAGAATGTAATATAAGCTCAGCTCCGGGTCCGGAAAGCGCTTCCCCATAAAACATTCCTTATGAGCATAAGGAACTAAAGGTGCCTTGGTAGAAGAACCACCTCGAGGAGCTTTAGAGGAAGAAGGCTTATTCATGATGAAGAAAGAAGAATACGACTCTTCTTGATCCGCAAACACCCAGAAAATTTCAAAGGATCACCTGACAACAAAAGGAAAGAGAAATGGCACGTCAGAAACTATTGACCCCACCGCAAGGTGCTATGCTAATCCATCAAAGGTAGGTTGCCCGGGAGTACATCCAAAAGTGGAAGGAGATCAAATGCTTACTACGAGGGCAAATAGACGTGCGTGGATGATACTACTTACTAAGGGAAGGTCAATGATGAATATACAAATATCACAAACACCCGTAAGAGGGAGGCAAACAAAGAACACCAACACTACCTAAGGTAGTCAAGGGAAGAATCAGACACCTACAACAAGCTATGTATCAACTACACAAAAGGTGACCTAGACAAGACAATAATGCACCAATTCAACTAGAAACTACCAATTCCTAAAGGAAGAACACCTATATCAAATTCTAAAATCGAATACTCACCTCAAGGATACTCCAAGCCCAACAGTAAGAGATAAACCTCTATCCTACAACCAACAATGCATATGAAGCAATTCAACTACCTATGGCAAGTCCTAGCTTTTATAGCAAACCACAAGGAACACATATGCATAAGAGAGCCAAAAGATCAAACCTTTGAAGAAATGGTACCCAACCGATAAAGAAACCAACTCACCGGACCGAAATAAGACCGGGTCGGAGTCGGTTCGGCCGCCCAGTCACCACCCGTCATCGGAGAAGCCCTGCCTCAGCCGCCCGAAGCACCGCGACCTCGCCGGGACCGCCACCAGCTCCCCCCGCAGGCTCCGAAACCGCCCAGCACAGAGCTAGTCTGAACCCCCGCTGTTTGTACACGAGTGTCCTTCGTGGGCTTCTCCTTCCGTTCTTCTTCTTATCCGACTTCTCCTTCTAGTATTCCTGCCACGTGGGCTTCTTCTTCTCGTAAACTTGCAAATGGGTGCCCGAGAGGCGGCTCCCAGTAAGTCCACTATTTGCATACGGTGTCTTGAATGCCTTCTTGCTTCAGGCCTCCGCCTTTCCTTCTCCGTGGGATACCTGCAAAAGGGGCGATACCAAGACCAAAGGGGGGGTGGTGCTCGGTGTGCCCTCTCCGATGCTTAAATGAGTATATGCTCTTAGAGAGATAAAATAGAGAGAAGACAGAGCTTGAGTGAGAGATAGCAAGATTAGTTTCAAATGAGGAGAGGAGGTCTCTATTTATAGAGTTCTTAACGGACCGCCCCGGTTCCAGTGGTTCACTGGTCCGGTTGTGGCAGGATTGTAATATAAGTTGGTCTTGACCGTAAATAAGGTGCATTTGACATCAGCCCGACCGTCTATGAGCATAATGTGTTTAAGTGTGTGGGAGTGGCCTCCAAGGGCAAGCCCCGGGTGAAATATCGCCCGGGGGTGGGTGTCCGGACAGAGAGACTAGTCCTTACGGAGAGGGGATACCTGGACGGGTATCCCCAAGGTTCCGCTCGTGGACCCGAGTGGGATGGCCCTGCTCGGGTTACCCGAGCGAGATGACCTCGCTCGGGTCGCCTCCCGAGGGAATTTTTCCCTCGTGGTCTTCTGGGTGGGCTTCGCTGCCCTTGTCGCTCTTGGGCCTAAGTGATGGGCCCGGGTGTCCGTGTTTTAAGTTTCAAGTTATATCCGGTTATGGCCCATTTCTCGGGTCCAATTAGTGATAGCTTGGGCGTATATCCACCATTTTCCCCCGAGTCAAGGAATGGTTTCACATTTTCTTGACTCTATTTTTAGCGGAATATCGCCCAAGCGAGTTGCGAAATGTACCTTCGTGACGATCCCGGCCTTTGTCGAGTGCTCGAGGAACGTCGTAATTTTCCTTGCCTTGTGTTTAAAGGAGCTTTAAGACGGTCCTGACCTTCATTGAGTGCTCGAGGAACGTCGCAATTTTTCTTGCCCCCTGTTTGAAGAAGCTTTAAGACGGTCCCGGCCTTCGTTGAGTGCTCGAGGATCGTTGTAATTTTCTTTGCCCCCTGTTCAAGGAAGCTGGATACACAAAACGCTATTGTTGATTTAAGCAAATTTATGCTATGTATAGATATTTTATAAGGGTAAGAGTTACGAGCCTTGGTCTCGTTTTACTTAGCCTTAGGACTTTGTCCCTTCATTTGAGTGTCTGTTTCATCGTAGCTTCTTGTAGAAGCTCTTGGCACAACTCTATATAAGAGAGGCTATACGTCATCCTCTGTTGGAAGGACGTTCATATAACATGTGAGCGTTAGTCGACATGAACGTGGGTGTTAGTCCAAGTATGTACATGGATGATGTAAATGATTATAAGCATGAAATATGGGCCTTAGTCCCATTTCCCTTAGACTTAGAACCGTGTTCTTATTGGAGGAACCTCCTTTTTAGGCTCTTAGAGGCGATAGGATGCTTTGGGAGCGGTGTTGCGCCCTGTTTGCGAGTATGATCTTCTAGCTTTGGCCTTAAATGGGCATGGCGTTTGTCTCCCCGTTTGTCGAAGTGTGAGCATGGTCCTTTAACCTTATCCCCGCAATTCACTCTATATAGATAGAGGTGAGAGTGGTTAAAATTCCTTCTCTTACCCTTCGTATAAAAGAGTTTTCATAAATATATGTAGAATGTTGTTCCCTTCATATATGTTGGAGCTTTACTCCCTTTGTGTAGGTTAAGGGACTTCTCCCTTTGTAGCTATTCTTGTGATTTGGTCTCGGGGCTCCCCAGACAGTGATTTTGCCTTCGTGGCTTAGTGTTGAGGTTACTTTCACGGTACGCATATCTTGCACCTCCATAAGAGGGGGCTTGGCCTTTGTGTTACTCATGTTCTATGACCTGTGCATATAGAGTTGTATGCATACGGTTTCCCAGTGGGTGTGTTTGGCGTTTCGGACGCGGGGTGGGGGGGGGGGGGGGGTTAACCCTTGAGGTGACTACGCTTGGCAGCCCATATATGTATCGCTACTCCCGTAGTGAGTGTTTTGATATCTTTATATGTAGGAGTTTCCTCTCGTGGTGGTTACGCTTCGTAACTTATGACTGTGTGAATGCCCCCATAGTGGACACGTTGTTATATATAAGGGTATACTCCTTGTATTTACTACGCTTGGTAGTTCATATATAAGGTTGTTCCTTTCATGCCATTGGTTGATATATAGCTCGCTGTAGATGTTTGGTCCCTCCCCCGGCTACCATGGGTAGTGTTAGGATGGTCTTGCTTATCTCCCCCTAAGGGGTTCTTGTGATGTTTGTTTATCCATCATAGTCCTTCCTTTAGCAATTAGTATCATCCACGCACGTGTCTTTTCCCCCGTAGTAAGCATTTGATCTTTGTGCACTTTGGGACGTACTCCTGGGTAGATTGGCGTTGATGAATTAGCATAGTGCGTCGTGGCAGGGTTAATAGTACTTGATGTGTTATTGCTCCTCTTTCTGGGGTACTTTTTGCTATGTGCTTTGTCCCCCCTGGTTTGCTACGGCTGACGGTCTCCTTGTGTTTGATTACTACTTCCTTAAAGTTTCCTTAGTTGCTTGTTGGGTGGGTTGGAGGGTGTCCGTTGCTTAATTGGGCGCGTCTCTCGCTTTGACCCCCCCCCCCCCCCGAGTTAAGCAATGATCTGAACCTTTGCTTGACTCTATGATGGTCGGATAGGCGTACGATTAGGCTATTGATAGTTGTTCCAGAGCTTGGTGGAGGTTCTTTCCTTTGTTTTTCTCTTCGACCTCCGACCTTGTGGTTGTTGGACTTTGTAAAAATGGGAGTATTTCTTCATGGTTATTTTATATGGGTGGTGGAGGATTGTCTATGAGGTGAGTATTTTATGTGTGTGTTGTCCCCTTTGGAACTTGGTAGTAGCTTGTTGTTTGGGGTGTCTTAGTGCTTTGCTTAGGCCATCCCATGCTTGTGTAGTTGATAAATACCCCTATGGAGGATGTTTTGATCTTTTTTCACTCCCTTAGGTAGTGTTGAGGTGTTTTCACTTATTCTTCCCCTTTAGGATAGTTTTCCATGCTTTTATTAATCATAGTCATCCCTTTGACAAGTAGTATCGTCCATGTATGTGTCTTTTGCCTCCATAGTAGGCATTTGATCTTTATGCACTTTGGGACGTACTCTTGAGTGGGTCGTTCTTGATGGATATTGTATAATGTCTTGAGGTGGGATTGGTAATTTCTGACGGACCGTCGTTTTTCTATTGTCATGCGTGCTTTACGAGCTAAAGGTCGTCGCATCATTCTCTTCCTACCATGATTAAGCCTTCTTCTTCTAAAGTTCCTTGTGGTGGCTTCGCTTCTAATGCCCCCATAATTTTTTGTCCGCCCAAGGTGTTTTTTATGGGAAAGCGGTTTCCGCTTCCCGAATTGAGCCCGGACTACGATGTCTGATTCTGATTCGAATTCAGAGGTTGAGTTGCAGTCCATCCTTGAGGATGAGCTGGTTTTTCTTCGTGACCTCGTGTTCTTATTTGAGGTCTCTTTGTCATGTCGCATCGCTATAGTGGCAGCTCTGTTACCCCACCTCTGGATGGGATGGCGGTGATGTATATTTATCAGATTAAGGCGGAGCTTCACTTCCCTTATTGTCCCGAACTTCGAGAGCTATGCAAGCATTACCGAATTTCCCCTCTTGATCTTTCCTTTTCCACTATCTGTGCTTGGGTCGGAGTTAGAGTGTTGTGCTACCACCAACTCTGGGCTTACTCCCTTCGTCTCTTCTGATGCTTTTATTTTATCCAGCTCGGTGGTGAGTCAGGATTCTGTTCCTTAGTGATCTAGTACCCCTTGTTGTCTCATAAGGGGTTCTCTGGATTGGGTGGTGTTAAATGGAATAGAAAACGTCGGTTCGTCTTTGCCTTTGAAAATGGCATTTGTCATTGGGATAAATGTTACTTTTTCCTTGAGGGTCGTGATGTTCCTTGGTCTTTGGAATCCCTTCTCGTGAAGGGTGCGCGTCCCGTGTTGTCCCAACTCTCCATGTCCGACAAGCAAGCCTTGAAACTGATATATATTGGGAACACTACGGCTTCTTTCGAGTCCGTGCATTATTTATCAGAGGAGGAGGTTTGTGCTACGGGGATTCAAACGGGGCGCTACGTCCCTCCTTCGGTATGTGAGTCTTCGAGTTTTTAATTCTTGTGATTTTACTGCTTTGTCTTGTAGGCTAGCTTCAATATCGGTCTTCCCTGTTTCAGGAGAACGACGGTGTTGAAGATGACATCCTTTCGGAGAGGGAAATCTCGGCTTTCTCCTCCCTCCTTTGCCGGTGGTTGGCCCTCCAGCTAATGATTTGATGGCACAGATGAGGATGAAAGACGCCCTTCGGTCTGTTCGCGAAGAGGGTAGGATATCTAGTTTAGCCGAGGGTGAGGCTGTTTGAGTTGCGAGGGGCAAGGCCATTGATGTTGATAAAGGTAAAGCTATTAGAGTCTAGGATTTCCTAGTTTCCAAGGATTTTGGCACCCGTGCTGGGAAGCATTGCCAAGGCACAACTTTCTGATATATGACAGCCATTGTTGATGTATAGGGGGATAGTATCCTCCTTTGATGTATGGACATGATAGCCATTGTTGATGTATAAGGGGATGGTATCCTCCATTGATATATGGGCATGATATCTATTGTTAATGTATAAGGGGATGGTATCCTCCTTTGATATATGGACATGATAGCAATTGTGGATGTATAAGGGGATGGTATCCTCCTCTGATATATGGACATGATAGCCAGTGTTGATGTATATAAGGGGGGCGGTACCCTCCTTCGATATATATGGACATGATAGCCATTTGATGATGTATAGGGGGGATGGCACCATCCTTTGATATATATAGACATGATAGTCACCTGTTGGAGTACTTACATTTTATATCTTGTTTGATGAGTTGCCCTTTGTTTGGGGGACTTATATCTCATATCATGTTGGAAGGGTAGTGTGGTTCTTATATCCCTTTTCTTTCGGAAGGGTGGCTCTATGGGTCTTATGTCCCTTTTCGGTTGTTAGGGTTTTCCTTATAGATCTTCCTCTTTTCATATGTATGGGTTGTCTATCGCCTTATCATATTTCAGAGTTGTATTTTTGGATCTTCCCCTTTTCGGCTGTCAGGGTGGCCCAATGGGTCTTATGTCCCTTTTCGGTTGTAAGGGTTGTCCTTATAGATCTTCCTCTTTCCATATTTAAGGGTTGTTGATCGCCTTATCATATTTCAGAGTTGTCTTTTTGGATCTTCCCCTTTTCGGTTGTAGATGACGCCTCCTCTTTGTGAGTGATGGTGCCTTTCTTCTATCCTCTTGTGTCCTGAAAAACATTTGATTCATTTAGTTCTATTGTCATTCCTTACAAAAGGGAAAGTTTAAGCGGAGTCCTTAGATCTCATATTGGTAATAATAAATTAGATAATGGAGGTGGATATTCCCTTTTCGCTTCGGGTGTAGAACTTCTTCCAATGTTCTCCACTTAAAGTGTTAGTTGATATCTGCATTTCCGCATCTCCCATTCGGTATAAGTTGTGGGTGTCGCCTTATGAGCGCTGCCACTGTTGCTTCCACCATAGGAGTGAATCCTTGTATTGGGCTTATGTTGTATCCTTCCTTTGTGGTTTCCATTGGAAGGAGTCATGCCACATATTTGCATCGTCTTCTATTTCCGGGTGGACTATCAAGCACTAAATCAGATGGTGCCCCCCCCTAGTTTCTTGGTAGTTGCACCGTTTGCTCTTGTTTATCCTGTTAAGGCTTATCTTCACGTTTCTCGGTTGGGTGCCCCCAAGTTGCTCGTTCTCCTTACTTTTTTTAGCATGCTTTTATTATATGCATCTTCCAGAATTGGCGAGGGGGTGGCGAGGTCTTTTGATTTTGATCTTCGTTATGGTTTCTTCCATTGATTATTCGTTAGTGTTAGTTTGGCGCGGTGCCCCCATCCCTGTGTTGGGCATGGCCATTAAATGATTGACTGTGGACTTATTGCTGCCTCCCGTGTTGACTTTTAACAATCCTAGTTCATGTTGGTGCTGATTTTGGTTCGGAGTGTCTCCTCTTTTTGCCGCTTGACATTGTTTAGCGTTGAGTTGTTCTTGAGCAGTTCTTGCTTATAGTGACACCACTACTTGTTTATCAAGTAGGGTGTTTTACCTCAATGACGATACCCTCACTCTTGTTTGTCAAGTAGAGTGCGCTTCTCGTGCATCTTTGGAAATTAAGAGAACGTGCATTGACCGCTCTAGTAGTATTAAGTTCCTTTTTTTTCCTCTTTCAAGAAATGTTTGTGGTGCTCTCTCCCTTTTCTGACGGGATGATGGGAGTGAATTTCATCACCACCTAAGTGTTACTCCATTGGTGGAGGTGTGCCCTTATCGCGGGGGTTGCTCTAAGCCTTGATATTCTCATTCTCTTCAGGAGGAGTCTATATGCTCTTCTATGCCCATGGAAGCACTAGACATATGTTGGTGTGATACCTCCACGTGACGTGGTGGTTGCATAGTACCCAATATTTGTTCCCCAAGAATATTTGTTCTTCATTCCGAGGTTATAGGCTGACATTGCCGAGGGCTCTTCAATATGGCTATTTAATATGGGGCGATTGTGGAAATATTGATATCCCTAGCATCTTGGTTAATATGACTACTCCCTATGTATAGGAAGTTGGTTTTGCGAATCCACTATCCTTTTAATGTTGAACTCATTGATGACACTTGCGATGAGCCTAGGTTTGGTGTTGCTCCCTCCTTTAGTGTTATCATTCCTTGGACGTAGAAGTGGCTTTTGTTTCTAAAATGAGTATTGTGTTGGGTAGGAGGAGAGGGAGGCTTTTTCTTGGAGGCTGGGTTGTAGTGGTATTCCCTACTTTTGCAGCGTGTTGTCCCGTCCCTTGAACGAGCGGGCGTCTATTGGTTGTAATTATTGTACATAGGTATATTGTAGGATGGGATGCCCTATGGTTTTCAATTGAAATTCATATCGTATTAGAACCCTTGGATGGTATTCTCTTTAGGTAGGCGATGTAGGCCCTACCAGTTGTAGTGGCCCTCATTGTTTGGGGTTATCCTTTTGCTCGTGGAGGGGGGAGGTGTATGCATGCACCCTCGTTGCTATCATTGGTGATGTTTGCCCCCAGTGTATGTGGTTGTTCTTACTAATACTATAATCTTCTGGGGATGGATTTATTGATCATCTCTTCCCTTAGTGTTGCCATGTCCTTCACAGAGTGGCTGTTGTTCAGAGGTCGCCTACAGGTGCCTCCTATAGATGTGCTCTAGAAGAGCTACTCTAGGTGTATTCATGAAGGGATGTGAGGATGGTTCTCTTCCTTGTGGAGAGGTTGATATTCTGCTCCCTCCTCATTTTTCCCCCTATTGGTATACTCTGGAAGAGTTGCCATGGTTGCATTTTTTTTGTAGCCACTTTTTTTGCTTTCTAGCCTATTCTTGGGAGTTTGGTTGTTGCCCCCAAAAGGGGCTTGTCTTTCACTAGGGGTGAGGGAGGTAGTTGTTGATTGACTACCTACCGTGGTGTCTTGGAGCTTGATGTGGTGTTATCCATGGGGTGTTGTTTTCCATTGGACGACGGTTGTTTAGCATCCTTTGGTTGTTGCCCCCGGATGCTAGGCTCCTGGAGACCCAAGGTAGGTCCCTTACTAAGCCGCCCCCTAGTTCTCTTGGACCCCCTTATTTATTTATTTCCATCGAGAAAAAGTAGTAGGCTACGTGCTTTTTGCTCGAATCCGCAGACGGTGCCAGTGTTTGCACACGAGTGTCCTTCGTGGGCTTCTCCTACCGTTCTCTTCTTCTTATCGGACTTCTCCTTCTAGTATTCCTACCTCGTGGGATTCTTCTTCTCGTATACTTGCAAATGGGTGCCCGGATGGGGGCTCCCGGTAAGTCCACTATTTGCATACGGTGTCCTGAATGTCTTCTTGCTTCGGACCTCCGCCTTTCCTTCTCCGTGGGATACCTGCAAAAGGGGAGATACCTAGCCAAAGGGGGGGGGTGGTGCTCGGTGTGCCCTCTCCGATGCTTAAATGAGTATATGCTCTTAGAGTTATAAAATAGAGAGAAGGCAGAGCTTGAGTGAGAGATAGCAAGATTAGTCTCAAATGAGGAGAGGAGGTCTCTATTTATAGAGTTCCTATCGGACCGCCCCGGTTCCAGTGGTTCACTGGTCCGGTTGTGGCAGGTTCGTAATATAAGTTGGTTTTGACCGTAAATAAGGTGCATTTGACCTCAGTTCGACCGTACATGAGCATAACGTGTTTAAGTGTGTGGGAGTGGCCGCCAAGGGCGAGCCCCGGGTGAAATATCACCCGGGGGTGGGGGTCCGGACAGAGAGACTAGTCCGTACGGAGAGGGGATACCTAGATAGGTATCCCCAAGGTTCCGCTCGGGTCACCCGAATGGGAGGGATCCCGCTCGGGGACACGAGTGGGAGTGATCCCGCTTGGGTACCCGAGTGGGAGGGATCCCGCTCGGGTACTCGAGTGGGACGGATCCCGCTCGGGGACCCGAGTAGGACGGATCCCGCTCGGGTCCCCGAGCGGGATGGCCCTGCTCGGGTCGCCTCCCGAGGGAATTTTTCCCTCGGGGTCTTCTAGGTGGGGGCTTCGCTCCCCGTGTCGCTCTTGGGCCTAAGTGATGGGCCCGGGTTTCCGTGTCCTAAGTTTCAAGTTATATCCGGTTATGGCCCGCCGTGCCTCGACGGTCCTCCGCCGTGCAGCCGCACCAACACGAGCCGCCCCACCGGGTCGAACCGAGCCCTCCAAACCAAACCCAACCCCAAATCAAACCAGAGTGAGCTCCATATGAGATATGATGACTTAATTGGGTTGATTGGGTAGCAATCAAGTAAAGTTTTATCCATTTATTGACTTGAGGGAAAATGTTGTATATACGCCCAAGCTATCATAAATTGGGCCCTAAAATTAGGCCACATCGATTATAATTAAAAACTTGGAAAAACGGACTCCCGAGGCATAACACTTAGGCCCAAAAACACCCCGAGTGGTGAAACCCACTCGGGAAGACTCCGAGTGGAAAAACCACTCAGAGGTAACCCAAGCAAGATCCCTTGCTCGGATGACTCGAGCAAGGCACTAGGGTTACCCACCCGGGTACCCCCCCCCCCCTTTCACCCGTACGAGTTTTACTCGTCCGGACCCCCAACCCCGGACGATATTTCACCCGGTGATCGCCCTTGCAGGCCATTCTCGGATACTTAACCATATTAATCTCACTTACGGTGAAAGGGGTTAAATACATTATATTTACTGTCAACACCGATTGATATTACAAAACTGCCACAACCGGACCAGAAAAGCACTGGAATCCGGGCGGTTAAGTAGGAACTCTATAAATAGAGCTCTCCTCTCATCATTTGAAGGTAAACAACCTCTCTCTAAGCTCACTTTATCTCTCTAAATCCCATACTCATTTAAGCATTGGAGTGGGCTTACCGGGAACCCCCGGTGCCCATTTGCAGGTACCCGAGTGGAAAAGAGTGAGAATACGACGAGAGAAGGCCCATGAAGAATGCGAATACGGAGGAAAAATCCCACGAAGAGACCCGTGTGCAAACAGCTACCACAAAGCATTCACAGCCTTATAAATTGAGATGACTCAATGATCAAGGAGAGGTACGAGTCACTCAGCAAGTTTTATTTCCATTTTCGAATGGGAAGTCATATAAGAACGAAATCCTTTGCGATGTTCTTCCTATGAGTGCTTGTCACCTTTTTTTGGGGAGGCCCTGGCAGTATAAAGTAGAGCAGGTCATGTAGGTTCAAAAACACATACTCATTTTCCAAGGACGGGAAGAAAATTGTACTAGGTCCACTCAGCCCATAAGAGTCGCGGAGGGATGAAGCTTGGAAAACCAGTGACCGGAAAAAGGAGATCTTGTTGATGACCACGAAGGAAATAGAGAGGAGCTTTCTCATGTCCCGCTTAGTTCCTGTTATGCTAATTAAGGAACAAGCAATTGAGGAGGTACTCTCTCTTCCTTCGCAATTCATGGCCCTAATTAAGGAGTTCAATGATGTATTTCAAGAAGAGAATCCTGACGGACTTCCTCCGATTCGCGGGATCGAACATCAAATTAATCTCATTCCTGGTGATACATTACCAAACCGACATGCGTATAGGTGCAATCCCGATGGGGCCAAGGACATGCAGCGAAAAGTGAACAAATTAATGCAAAGGGGCTATGTTAGAGAGTCCATGAGCCCATGCTCAGTCCCAGATCTCTTAGTCCCAAAGAAGGATAGATCCATGAGAATGTGCGTGGATAGTCGTTCAATCAACCATATAACAATGAAATATCGTTACCCCATTCCTCGACTTGACAATATGCTTGATGAGCTGAATGGTTCCAAGGTGTTTTCGAAAATTTATCTGAAAAGTGGATATCATCAAATTCGCATGAAGGAATGAGACGAATGGAACACAGCCTTCAAGATGAAGCATGGTCTCTACGAGTGGATGGTTATGCCATTTAGATTGTCAAATGCGCCTAGCACGTTCATGAGGTTAATGAACCATGTGTTACGTAAGTTCAGTGGTCGATTTGTTGTTTTTTACTTTGACGACATTTTGATCTATAGAAAGAATTTTGAAGAGCATGCTGAACACATCTGACAAGTGTTTGAAGTCCTAAGGCAGGAGAAGCTATTTGGCAACCTTAAGAAGTGTCGATTTTGCAAGGATCGAGTTACTTTCATTGGATATGTCGTCTCCCTACAAGATGTCAAATCTGACGAGGAGAAGATCAATGCCATCTAAGATTGGCTCACGCCTACGACCATCTCTGAGGTACGGAGCTTCTATGGCTTAGCATCATTTTACTGAGGTTTGTGATGAATTTCATTAGGGTAGTAGCTCTTTTAACCGAGTGTATGAAGAAGGAGGTCCAGTTCAAATGGACCGAAGCAGGACAACGCAGCTTAGAACTCATTAAGGAGAAGCTATGTACCGCTCCTATTTTTGCGTTACCCGACTTCTCCAAAACATTTGAAGTCGAGTGTAATTCTTCGGGGATCGGAATTGGAGCTGTTCTAATTCAAGAGAAGCGCCCTAAAGCCTACTTCAGTGAAAATTTGAGTGGTTCCTGCCTGAACTACTCAACATACGACAATGAGTTCTATGCACTGATCTGGGCACTCGAGACATCGCAACATTACTTACTCCCAAGTATTTTTTTCATCCACACCGATGATGAGTCCTTGAAGGACTTGAAGGGCCAGGCCAAGCTAAGTCGGAGGCATGCCAAATGGGTTGAGTTCCTTGACGCGTTTCCTTATGTCATCAAGTACAAGCAGGGGAACGTCAACATAGTGGTTGATCCTATATCTCGAAGGTATGCATTGACGTCCCTTATGAATGCTAAGACGTTGGAGTTTGAGATGATTAAGAATCAATATGTGGAGGATCTAGATTTCTCATTTGTTTATTTATCTTGTGAAAATGGACTTGTTGTTGATTATTTTAAGCATTATGGCTACTTGTATAAGTTTGATAAACTATGCATACCAACCGGTTCCATTCGAGAGCTTTTGGTAAGAGAAGCACATGGAGATGGATGGGCTGGTTACTTTGGAGAAAATAAGGCACTGGTAGCACTACATGGAACACTTTTTCGGGCGTAGGATGATCCGAGATGTAAGTCGCATCGTTGAACGGTGTGTCAATTGTAAGATGGCCAAAACCAGGGAGATTTCTCATGGCCTATACATGCCATTGCCCGTTCTGGATCAGCCGTGGATTGATACTAGCAAGGACTTTGTGCTTGCCCTGCCTCGGACTCAGTGAGGAAATGACTCTATCTTTGTGGTGGTGGACCGATTCTCTAAGATGGCACATTTCATCCCATGTCAGAAATCTGATGATGCCTCTCATGTTGCTGATTTGTTCTTCAAAGAAGTGGTGAGAATGCATGTTGTTCCTAAGAGTATTGTCTCCGACCGTGATTCCAAGTTCTTGAGCTACTTCTGGATAACTCTTTGCGCAAATCTAGGAACTAAATTACTTTTCAGCACCACCTGTCAACCCCAGACCGACGGCTAAACAAAGGTGGTAAATCGTACTCGTTCATCTCTACTTAGAACTGTTGTAAGTAAGAACTTGAAGGCTTGGGATAAATGTCTTGCACATGTTGAATTTGCTTATAATCGAAGTGTTCATGACACAACCAAAAGGACTCCTTTCGAGGTGGTGTATGGTTTCAACCCACAGACGCCCATGGTCCTGACACCACTTCCAATCAAAGATCGACTTTGCGTTGATGGAAAGGAGAGAGCTGAAGAGGTCAAGGCAATGCACGAGAATGTGAGGCAATAAATCAAACGAAAGAATGCAAAGTACGCTCAAGCTGCCAACAAGGGGAGGAAACAAATCTATTTCCAGCCAGATGAGCTCATGTGGATTCATATTCGAAATGAGAGATTTCCAAACAAGCGTAAGAACAAGTTGACGCCAAGATCACAGGGTTCTTTCTGTGTGATTGAGAAAGTGAATGACAATGCATACAAGGTTGAGCTGCCTGATGACTACAATGTGTCTGCTACTTTCAATGTGAGAGATTTGGCACCGTATTTTGAAGACAACGAAGATATGGATTTGAGGTCAAATCATTTCCAACCTGGGGTTGATGATGTGCTCCAAGATGACGGTTCTTTAAAACCGAGGCCATGTGTTGCTCCTACGAATCGAAATGGTGGGCGAATCACTCGATCCAAGACCCAAGTCACAAACACGGCCAATGGAGGGGCCAAAATGATGTTGCTAATGCAAGAAGGCCCAAGACACACTCAAATCAATTAGCATCAAATGCTAATCTGCCCAACCAACCAACCTTGAGACTTGTGTTCTGAATTGATGTGGTTATATTTTCTAGTATTTGCTTCCCATTAAAGTTTTCTCCCCATGACTGAGTTAGTCAATTCAAATTTTAAATTTCGATTTTTTTTTTTTTGTAAATAGCACTATATAAGCTCTACTATTATGTAATTTCCAACAATTTTGAAGAATGAAACTATTGCCTTTGTGCACCCCATTATTATCTAAGCAATCTGATTGCTTAGTGACTGATGGGTTTCGATATAGCCGTTAATCCCATTAACGGCGACTAAACGGCGAAGCAGGCCCACTGGGCCCCAAAAGAGGCTTAGAAGACCAATACGAGGGGACCCAACAAGGTCGGTCCCGATATATGAGCTGAACGCTCCCGATGATATGCCTTTGAGTAGGCCCCGATATTGAATCCCTGAGAATGCTGGCCCTGTCCCGATGACGAAGGGCCCCGAGCGGTGATCCAAGGAGATAACTCTGGAGTCCCCGACTTCCGTCGGGACTTGCCACCAGAGAACGAGGCCGAGAAACACGCCCACTATCAACATAGTGGGAAAGTGGCCTGAAAAGACGGAACGTGGGCAAGTGTCCGAGATAAACGGAACGTGGGCTAACAGCCACCAGCAGTTATCGCAACAGGTAACTGGGGTAACTCCTCCCCTATATAAAGGAAGGAGTTACCTCAGGATGGATACATTGACATTCACATACTGATACTTTCCAGCCTACATCGAGATACTCATTTAAGCATCGGAGAGGGATTCTGGGTAACCGCCCGGTCTATCCCCTTCTTGCAGGATTACTTGGAGCGAAGAAGTTCGGACTTCCGTCAAGAACGTACCTGAGTTCCAACCGTGATCCAACATTGGCGCCGTCTGTGGGAATCGTAACAAAAAGCAAAGATAGCTTCTACCCAATCGATGGCTGGCAAGCAGAAGAAGAAACAAGGACAATCCGGCGGTTCCCGTCATCCTGCTGGAACTCTGAATTCAGAGCTGCCGGAACGCAATGTTGATCGGAACGATCCTCTCCCTGCTGGTTCCCAAACAGGGGGGCATCATGACAATCGCGAGGATTCCGTTCGAAACTCGTCGGAGGACAGGGAAGAGATCCCGAAGAAGGACCAGGATGCCCCTACAAAGCCGGACTTGGCAAAGGCTGTGATGGATGCCATGCCAGTATTCCTGGAGGCTATGGAGGCTCTCCTGGACCGAAGGGAGGCCGCGAAGAAGAAGGAGGAGGAGTCGCCTCCGCCTCCACCGAGAGAGAATCGGGACGGGCAGGAGGCCCAACCCGAGCACCAGGACAAGGGCAAGGAGCCCGCTCAGTCGGAGCAGTTCCTGATTGATGGGCCTGGACCGGTGCAGCATAGGACCATCCCTCTTAATGGTCCTATCACCCCCGACCAGGTGGTGAAGACCGTGAACATCTGTTTGGGAGACCAGAAGAAGATGATGTCGGAGCTGAGGGATCGATCCAGTAATCCCTTTGTCCCCCGATTGGTGAACACCACTGCGCCGCCAGGACTTGGTATCCCGACAATCAATGAGTATGATGGCGAAGGAGATCCAATTCGCCATGTCCAGAAGCATGTCATGGCTTGTCTGGGCAGAGCCCCGAATGACTATATAGTGTGCGTCTGTTCCCTGGCACACTTGGTGAGAGGGCCCTGACGTGGTTCTTCAGCCTTCCTCCAGAATGCATCTTTACCTGGACCCAGATGCATGATCGTTTTATCCAGCAATACCAGGGTCGTCGGCGTCTCCTGAAAAGCGCGAGGTCCGTGGCTGAGGTGGTACAGAGGCCCGATGAGTCGCTGGCACATTATTACCAGAGGTACACTGCTAGCGTGGCTGAAATTGATGAGGAGATGTCAGAGGGAGAGACCATCCGCACCTTCATTCGGAACCTGACTGCACCGTATGGTTCCGACCTGATGCACAGCGTGGCTGAGAAGGCTGTGTGGAACATGGAGGCGTTGCAGAAGAGGGTGAAACAACAAATCGACGTACAGGAGTCGAAGATAGCTGCCGGAGACCTTGATCCTCCGAAATCGAACAAGGGGAAGCAGTCGTTCAAACCCTCGGACGATCGAAGGAGGAAAGATAAACCAGAGAGCAGTCGGGGTCGAGGCCGTCCCGATCGAAGGGAAGACAAGCGTCCCTCGAGGTTGGACAAACGGGAGGACCGTTGCACTCCTCTCATTTGCTCCATGGGTGCTGTGTTGGCGGTGATGGACCGACAGGGTATCACTAGATACCCCCCGAAAAAAGATGGAGAGTTCATTGGAGCCCGCACTGATCGTTATTGTCGCTTTCATCGTGCCAGTGGTCAAGACACTAACCATTGTCGGGAGTTGAAGAAGGAGATTGAGAAACTGATCCAGAAGGGAAAGCTTAAGGAATTTGTGGCTGGGCGACGGAGCCGATCCCGTTCCCGGTCGCGATCGCGGTCCCGTTCCCGATCCCGTGGTCGATCCCCGAAGAAGGATAAGCCTGAGTCTTCCAATGCACGCAAGGAGAAGCGGGGAACCATTAATGTGATTCATGGGGGACTTGCTGCGGGAGGAGACACCACAGCGTCTCGGGAGGTCTATGCTTCTCGAATTCCCATTGCTGTGGTGCTGGGCAAGAGGGCCCGAACTTGGACTCCGAAGGAAGAGATGGTGATACCCTTCTCAGCGGAGGACCTGATAGGTGTGGAGACCCCGCACGATTAGACTTTGGTCGTGACTCTGAACGTGGATGGGTACGAGATGAAGCGAATCTTGATAGATGGAGGGAGCTCCTCCGATATTTTGTTCATGGATGCGCTGCAGGCCATGGGGAAAACCAAGAAGG
The DNA here is from genome assembly GCA_036873135.1 of Clarkia xantiana subsp. parviflora. Taxonomy (NCBI): domain Eukaryota; kingdom Viridiplantae; phylum Streptophyta; class Magnoliopsida; order Myrtales; family Onagraceae; genus Clarkia; species Clarkia xantiana. The sequence continues at coordinate 23,334,682 of JAPTYO010000012.1, forward strand.
ACTTGAAGCCTGCGGACTTCCCGATGGTCGGATTTTCTGGGTCTACTTCTTACCCGGTGGGGATGATTACCTTACCGGTCGAGTTTGGTAGTGGCTGGAAGTCGGAGAAGAGGAACGTAGAGTTCGTGGTGGTCGAGTCCGCGGGGACTTATAATGCAATTATCGGGAGGACCACCATCAACCTGTTGGGGGCAATCGCCTCAACTGTCCATCAGAAGATGAAGTTTCCAACTGACCATGGAATCGGGGAAGTCATAGGCGATCAAGTGGCCTCCAGGAAGTGCTATGTCAATGCCACTCGAAAGAGGAATCGGGAGACTATGACTGTTTTCCAGACTGATGCCGATCCCTGAGAGGAGTTTGGGCGTCCCGCCCCGATGGAGGATTTGAAGGAGGTCGAGATTGATGGACCTTAGAGGTAGGTGAAAATCGGGTCCGCTCTGACTGAGGAGACGGCCCGAGAACTGATTGATCTGTTGAAGGAGTTCAAGGAGCTGTTTGCCTGGTCCCCGAGTGACATGCCAGGAATCAGCCCCGATGTGATTACTCATGAGCTAAAGTTTGACCCCACAATCAAGCCGATTACACAGAGAAGGCGCCCAATGGGTGCCGACAAGAAGATCGCGATCCAGCAAGAGGTGGGCAGATTGCTCGATGCTGGGTTCATCAAGGAGCTCCGATTCCAGACCTGGGTTACCAACCCAGTCCTGGTGAAGAAGAGCAATGGCAAATGGCGGATGTGTGTTGATTTCCGCGACCTGAACAAGGCATGCCCGAAGGATTGCTACCCGCTCCCGAGGATCGACCAGCTGGTGGATGCCACATCGTGACATGAGTTGCTGAGCTTTATGGATGCCTACTCCGGCTACAATCATATCAAGATGTCCAAGGAGGATGCCCCCCATACCGCTTTTTATGCTGATAGCGACATCTATCACTATGATGTTATGCCCTTTGGACTGATCAATGCAGGTGCAACTTATCAGAGGATGGTGAACAAGCTGTTCGGGGACATGTTGGGGAAAACAATGGAGGCCTATGTGGGACGATATGCTGGTAAAGTCCCGAGAGGCCGAGGATCATGTTCACAACTTGGCCACATTGTTTGAGCGGATAAGGCTTCATCAAGTTCGCTTGAACCCGACCAAGTGTGCCTTCGGAGTGCACTCAGGGAAATTTCTGGGCTTTATGGTGAGCTAGAGGGGAATCGAGGTGAACCCTGAGAAGCTGAAGGCAATCGAGGAGATTAAGTCCCCGACGAACCATCAGGAGGTGCAGGTGCTGAATGGCCGGTTGGTCGCGATGAATCGCTTCCTGTCCAAGGCAAGTGATCGATCCATGTCATTCTTTGAAGTGCCGAGGGCCAACAAGAAGTTTGAGTGGACTGCCAAGTGCGAAGAGGCGTTCCAGGCACTCAAGCAGCACCTTCGCACCGTCCCGCCGTTGGCGAAGCCCATTCCAGGCGAGCCACTCTATCTGTATTTGGCTGTTTCCTAATTTGCTGTTAGCTCTGTCTTAGTGAAAGTTGTAGAGGGTAGCCAAGTCCCCGTCTATTATGTAAGCAAGGCACTCGCCAAGTCTGAAATGAATTATCCCGCCGTTGAGAAGTATCTTTATGCGTTTATTCTTACTGCTCGGAAGCTGAGACCTTACTTCCATGCGCATGAGATTACCGTTTTGACGAATCAGCCCTTGAAACATTTTTTGAACCGACCTGATGCGTCAGGGAGATTAGTGAAATGGGCAGTCGAACTTAGTGAGTTCCGCATCCACTTTGCTCCGAGAACGGCTATTAAGGTCCAGGCGTTGGCGGATTTCATAGCAGAGTCTACAGCCCCCGATCTAGAAGAAGCGGGCCCTGTAGAGGGGGCAACTATGGAAGTCCCGATAACAGAGCAGTCAGAACAGCCCGATGACGAAAATACTTGGGAGATGTATACCGATGGCTCCTCAAATTCAGAAGGATCGGGAGCAGGGTTCGTACTGATACCACCAGACGGAGGCGAGCCCCTCCGATATGCCTTGGCCTTGACATTTAGGGCCACCAACAATGAAGCTGAATATGAGGCTCTCATCACTGGCCTCAAGATTGCTAAAGGAACGGGAGTTGGTCACTTAAAGGTGAAGTGTGATGCTAGCCTGATCGTGAACCAAGTCCAGGGGCGATACGAAGCAAAGAGCCCGATGATGAAAAAGTATCTTCGTGAGGTGCAAACCCTGAAGGAGAGTTTCAAAAGTTTCGATATTGAGGCGATCCCGAGGGAGGATAATGTGGAAGCAGATGCCTTGAGTAAATTCGCCTTGGGGGCACCCCTCGATGAAAGTCGGAAGGTGCATTTCGTGGAGAAGGTGATCCTGTCAACCACCGATCAATCGGAGGCATGTTCCATTAAGATCGGATCGGAGGAGCCCACTTGGATGACCCCGATAGTCGCGTACCTGACTACGGGGGCAGTCCCCGATGATGAAGTAGCAGCTGGAAAATTACGCCGAATCGCGCCCAATTATGTGATGGTGGACAATCAGCTGTATAAAAAAGGGTATTTAACTCCTTACTTGAAATGTGTGGCTAAGCCCGACACAGATCGGATCCTGAGGGAGGTGCACGAAGGATACTCGGCTTGTCATGAAGGTGCCCGATCCATCGTGAGGAAAGTACTAAACCTGGGCTATTACTGGCCCTCGATGAACAAGGAGGCAACGATGCTAGTCTGATCCTGTGACGTTTGCCAGAGGTACGCCCCGAATATCGTGGCTCCAGCTGCCGATCTAACGTCCATCAAGAGTGCTTGGCCCTTCGCGCAATGGAGAATTGATTTGGTGGGACCCCTTCCAGTGGCATTGGCCAAGACAACGGGGAATCATATCCTCAAATTCCTCCAGACCCATATCATATCCCGATACGGGATCCCCAAGGTATTGATCAGCGATAACGGCCCTCCGTTTAACGGGGCCCAGTGGAAGGAGTACCTGGAGGAACTGAAAATTGAGAATCGGATAGCCTCTGTCCGTCATGCTCAAACCAATGGACAGGTGGAGTCAGCCAACAAGATCGTGATGGATGGCCTGAAGAAGAGGGTCCATGCCTTGAAGGGCAAATTGCTGGATGAGCTGGAAAATGTGCTTTGGGCTGTTAGAACAACACCCAAACGATCCACTGGGGAGACTCCGTTTGGCCTTGTTTATGGCACGGAAGCAAATGCTCCCGTCGAAATAGTTGTGGCATCCCATCGGACGAGGTATTACGAACCTCTTTCGAATGATGAAATGAGGCGTCTGGACTTGGACTTGGTCGAAGAGAAGAGGCGGAGTGCCAAGGAGGCCCAGGCTCGGATGCGCTTGGCAACGGCCCGATATTATAATCGACGAGTCAAGTCTCGACAGTTCTTTGTCGGGGAACTTGTCTGGCATCAGAACGAATTTACCCTTTTGGATCGGATCAACAAGATGTCACCAAAATGGGAAGGACCCTATAAGGTCGTGGGGATGCCAGCTCGAAACGCGTATAAGTTGGAAGACCTCGATGGCAATGTGTTGAAGCATTCTTTTAGTGGCGAACACTTGAAGAAATGTCATGCTTGATATTAAGTCGCCTTCAGTGGTGCAATTTTTTTTATCGAAGTCGCCTTCAGTGGTGCAAGTGGTTTATCGAAGTCGCCTTCAGTGGTGCAAGTTGTTTATCGAAGTCGCCTTCAGTGGTGCAAGTTGTTTATCGAAGTCGCCTTCAGTGGTGCAAGTTGTTTATCGTTTTGATTCGATGTAAACAAGTTCTGAGCCATCAATGAATAAAGAGGTTGCTTCCGATTAAATCGCCTTGAGTGGTGTAGCTAAATCGCCTTAAGTGGTGTGATTGCCTTAAGTGGGAGCGATACGATTAAATCGCCTTAAGTGGCGTGGTTTCGCCTTAAGCGGCGTGGTTTCGCCTTAAGCGGCGTGGTTTCACCTTAAGCGGCGTGGTTTCGCCTTAAGCGGCGTGGTTTCGCCTTAAGTGGCGTGGTTTCGCCTTTAAGTGGCGTGGTTTCGCCTTAAGTGGCACGATTAAATCGCCTTAAGTGGTGTGGATAAATTTCCTTAAGTGGCACGATTAAATTGCCTTAAGTGGTATGGTTAAAATGTCTTAAGTGACGCGTCGAAATCACTCTAAGTGGTATGATCGAATCGCCTTAAGTGGCGTGGTTAATTCACCTTAACTGGTGCAACGATGATCAGAACCAAAATGGATTGATATTATAAATAGCAATCAGGTTCACAACAAGAGAATGAAATTACAAAGGATCCTAAGTTAATGCGTTAAGCTTGGTCCTTGGCAGCATCGGGGGGAGTAGAGTCAACGAGGTCTGTGGCAGAAGGCTCCACGATCGGAGGATCGGATCCTGGAAGATTGGCCGCGGGAGGATCGGACTCTTGGATGTCAGCCAGTGAAGGGTCGATCATCGGGGGATCAGTTGTCGGGAGGTCTGCACTTGGAGGCTCCACCGTGCCTTCAGCACCCGCAGCCCCCTCGGGGGTGTTGGCCCCGTCGCTCTCCTCGAAAAGGTTGAAATACCTCTCCGCAAAGGGGGCGAGAGTCTGAGACTTGGTGAAGTCGATGGCACCACCATACTCCAGATGGAGCTCCTCGACAGCATTAAGCAAGGTAGTCTCCACCTCCGCCGTACAGAACTTCACCGCGTCCACTTGGAAAGCCTCGGAGCCCCGATAATCTTCCCGACCCTTAGCCTCAGCCTCGGCCAGCTTGGTAGGAAACTCAGCGAGTTCCCGCTCCATCTGTTGAGACTGATTGGCGAGAAGGACTTTCTCAGCCTCCAGCCCCGCCTTGGCGTCCTCAAGGGCCTTCTTCTCGAGGACAAGCCTGTTCCGATCCTCCGGGCACCCCTGCTGCTCTTCCTGGAGCTTTTGTCGCTCCTGCTTCAGCAGCCGCTCGAAGTCATGAACCTGCCTCGGGAGATCTCGAGTCTTCTGATTAAGGAGGGCCTGCTCCTTAACCAGCTTCCCCCTCGACGATTCGGAGGCAGCCAGATCCTCCTTGAGTTTGTCCAAGACCTCGGGGGCCGCCTTGGCTCGCTCCTGCTCCAGGGCCTCCTCCAGGGCCAGGATGTACCCGAAACAGCGGTGTTGGTCCGCCATTTCCTGTGAAGAAGAAAGGAAGAGGTCAGTACACGAGAATATTCTGCCTTATATGTACTAAGTGTAAAAACAGGAAGCCTTACCTCCACACGACGAACGGCCATGTTGCGAATGTCCGCTTGGATGTCCTCTCGAGCCAAGGAGAGCGGAAGCTTCAGAGACGGCGGAACTGAACCTGCCAGTAGGTGCAGACCCAGTTCCGGTGATATATTGTCCTGACGCAGCGGGACCCCCCGCAATGACTAGATCGGGGTCCAGGGAGCCGCCGCCTGGTCGGGGGAGTAAAGCTAATAGAAGCTCCCGTCTAAGGGGAGAGGAGGAAGGATGACCTGAGCGTCGGAGGTGCGCGCCTCCGAGCCGCTGTGAGAACCCGTCGTCCCTTCAGGAGTCAGGCTCAAGACCGGCGAATGCTGTTATGCCGGTGAAGATGGAGGCAGCCCTTCGGGTGTCGGCTCCAGCGGGGTCTGCCTCACAACCCGATGACGAACCAGGGGCTGACCCTCGCTCGCCTCCTCAGAAGAGTGAGAAACATCCAGGCCACCACCCGACGAAACTGGCCGTCCGTCGGGGCGTCTTCAATCCCCGATCCTCCTGGGGCAGGAAGAGAAAGGAGGGGCTCTCCGACTCGGGCGTCGGAGGGTGGCTCCCCCACCGAAGCTCCAGCTCTCGATCGACCTACAGCTGGAGGATGAGAAGCTTCAGAAAGAAAATCAGGAAGTTGATCGGGATCCTTACACCAGATGACGCGACGGGAGAGATACTGGTCCTTCCCGTAATAATTGTAGTAACCCGCTTTGAGGATGCCCGGAGTCTCTCCTTGCAGGATACGGTTGATCCCTTCGATTCTGGCTTTTTAATCGGAGGGTATTAACTCCTTGGGAATACGCCTCTTGTATAATCGAATTGCTAATCAAAGCTGCTTACCTTCTTCGGGAGTCTGGGTGTTGAAGATCTGCTCCATCTTCTCCACCCGGGCACGCTTGATCTGCTCCAAAGTTGGAGGTGCCGATGAGGAGGCAGCCCTCTTCGAAGACTTCTTCTTCCTCGCAGGGCGTTGGACAGCATCGGTCTCCGCCTGCTTAAGCACGATATTGGTCAGCAATGATACCTTCTTAGCTGCAAAGACGAAAATAAAAGTGCAATTTGAATATTACCCAAGGAACGAGGTTGGAAGGGCCGTCGAAGAGTTGACCCCCGGAGGCAACATCAAGGAGTCGGATCCCGGTCAGAACCAGGTTCCGCTCCCCGATGGAGTTGGCATCGAGGGGAGAGAAAGAATCCCCCCAGCGGTAGAGTTGGACGCAATGGAGAATCTGGAATTCCTCCTCGGAGTAAGTGTGAAAAGTGGGAGGAGGGTCTGCTTCAACCTCCCATCGGGGCCACGGAATAGAGCTGTTCCGAATGAAGAAGTAATTCTTCTTCCAGCCGCTGATGTCGGGCCCCGAGTCAGTGATGAGCCCCCGACCTTTGGCGACCTTCCAGGTGTCACCAGTCCAGCTACATCGGGAGAGCTGCGCCTTGCTCCACTTAGGCATCCGCGGGTAGAAGGCACAGACCCTGGCATCATTGCACTTCATTCCGTAGAAGGTCCGGAAGAGTCGGAGGCTATAGGTCCACTGTTGGCGAAGGCAGAGGACAAGGAAGGCATTCCACACACGGATGGCGTGGTTGAAAAAGTAGTCGGATGTGTTTTGTAATATGCACACATCTCGACTAAATTCCCACAGAAGGGGAATCGGATCCATGCCGATATTTTCCCGGCGGAGACAAATACCTCCCCTTCCTGGGGACGAGTGACCACAGGGTCGCTCGGGAAGCGAGGGCGAGGAAAAGGGAAGCGAGGCTCCCAGGTGGAAGTAATACACCCTTCCCGGAGAGCTGCATCATAGGCGGTTTCTGAAATCTCATTGCAAGCATAGTCAAACTTGAAGGGCTTTCTCCCCCCGGAACTGGATTCACCGTCTGGAAAATGATCACGGCAAGAAAATGCATAGTTGATTTTCGGAAAAGTCCGGGTAAGACTGATTGAGATAAAAGAAAAACTATGCTAACAGTTTTTTCAGAATCAGAGGAAGAAATCTTACCAGACATGTTGAATCGGAGAAGAAAAGATGATCCTGGTGGTCAGAGATCTTGGTCGCCGGAGTGCTGATCAGAAATCAGAAGAGAGAGCTTGAGCTTTTGAAAACACAGAAAGGAAACGGTAGAGGAGAACTGAGTAGTGCCAAGATTTGGGGTTTTATAGGAGAGAGGACAGCCAAAGAGACGTTGCAATCCGGACCGTTGAAGATGAAACGCCTCAACCTGAGTCGTTGAGACGCTAGCGACAAAACGACTAGAAAGTGTTTTTTCAGAAAAAGCAGGCACGGGCACCCAAGCCGTCGCTTCATCACCCATCGCATTTAATAGTTGAGTAATCGAGAAATCCGTTCGGATTCGGTGGTTATCCTCGAAACATCAGGGAATCGTGGATGAGATGATCCGCGTCAGAAACTAGAAGGTCCGAAGTTAAAAGCCTCCGATACCGATATCGGGAGATCCAGAACTGGAAGACACGACGAACTGTAAGTCCCTCGTGTCTTGGGGGAAAATGATGGGTTTCGATATAGCCGTTAGGCCCATTAACGGCGACTAAACGCCGAAGCAAGCCCACTGGGCCCCAAAAGAGGCTTAGAAGACCAATACGAGGGGACCCGACAAGGTCGGTCCCGATATATGAGCTGAACGCTCCCGATGATATGCCTTTGAGTAGGCCCCGATGATAAGCCTTTGAGTAGGCCCCGATGATATGCCTTTGAGTAGGCCCCGATATTGAATCCCTGAGAATGCTGGCCGTGTCCCGATGAAGAGGGGCCCCGAGCGGTGACCCAAGGAGATAACTCTGGAGTCCCCGACTTCCGTCGGGACTTGCCACCAGAGAACGAGGCCGAGAAACACGCCCACTATCAACAGAGTGGGAAAGTGGCCTGAAAAGACGGAACGTGGGCAAGTGGCCGAGATAAACGGAACGTGGGCTAACTGCCCCCAGTAGTTATCGCAACAGGTAACTGGGGTAACTCCTCCCCTATATAAAGGAAGGAGTTACCTCAAGATGGATACATTGACATTCACATACTGATACTTGCCAGCCTACATCGAGATACTCATTTAAGAATCGGAGAGGGCTTCTGGGTCACCGCCCGGTCTATCCCCTTCTTGCAGGATTACTTGGAGCGAAGGAGTTCGGACTTCCGTCAAGAACGTACCGGAGTTCCAACCGTGATCCAACAGTGTGGACAATAAAACCCGTACGTCCTTGTTTGTTGCGAGTTGTCCTATTAAGCATTGTTGAATGCTTCTACCATCTACCAATCTCATCCTATCTGTTTCTGTCACTTTCATCCAGAGTTTTCTTTTGTGTCGACATCCAAGGCACATCACCACCAAAAGGGTTCCACGTCTAAGGGAAGGGGCGCCCAAGATATCCTTACTCTAAAGAATCAGGCCACCTTTCCTATCATAGGGATTCCACAAGAGGTGCGAGATATATCTTTAGGCTTAAGAATTAAGCCCCCTTCCCCACCGAAGGGTTTCCACATCTAAATGGCGCCTAAGATTTTACTGTTAAAGATTAGCGCCCCCTTATCAACTTAAGAAACACCAAGGACGCCCTTGTGAGCTATGACTTCTTGTCCTTGTCACAAGGCGCCTGGAATAATCTTGGCCCAAAAATCCTCTCTCCTCGACAATTGGAAGAAAGTATTGCATTTTCACAAAATTAGATAGTAATTTATAGTAACCTTAATCTTTCGCTACCAAATCCTCATTGGGAATTTCATGGAAGAAAATGTTGGACATGGCCTATTTTATTTAATTTCAAAATAATATTTAGGCTAGTTCTGTTGTTGAGCACAAAAGATATTAGAGCCCATATGAAGAGCTAAATTTGGTGAATATAAATTGTGGAGAATTTTGTACCGCATCTACCGCTTCACCTTCCTTATCCCCAATTCACCTTCTATAAATACTAGTCTTCCTCTTCTCCTTTTTGCACTATGAAAAATTGGATTTCTTTATTTTTGTTGAGTATCCAAATTTTCGTAACTATAAATTTTGGAATTCAATTTATATTTTTCTCATCATCTGTTATTCGTATTGACGAATTGCAGAGTTCTTCCTAGACTGAATTTGAATTTTCGTGTTAGACCTTTTTAGTAATTTTTTTATCTCTAGCCGTTGTCGCCGGCTTTTATGTTCTTTGTTTGAGTTCAGATATTTGTTTCTTCAGTTCGGTTGAACGAATTCCGTGCCGGATTCAAATCAATGACATTGTTGAATTATGGTAAGTAATCGCCTCAAGATTAAACCCCATGCACAGCCTGAGGGTAAGGTCGGGCGAAATTTCCTTAAAGAGACCGTGATCCGCACGGGACTCGGTAAAAAAAAATCGTATATCTTTTCGTGTCGATTTTACGTACAATTTCAGATTAGCATATTTCTTGCATGTTAATTGGAGTAATTACTTGTAAGTACCCGAAATTAGACTACTTTCATTTTAGTCCTTGAATTTTAGAATATTGCATTTTAGTCCTTGGACTTTGTAGACATGCATATTTACCTTCAATATTTCCAACAATCTTAAGGCAATTCTAACTTGTTGATTTTATAAATAGGGTGCATATTGAAATTTAAGATTCAATTTTGGAGAAAATAATTTTTTATTCTCTAAGTTCACAATGAGAATGTGATCATGCTCAAGAAGAGAGCATATGCGATCGATAAAATTTCTAAGGACATTTAGGCCATAGAGACCGGTAAATTCGTCAAAGTCGTTGAGGTTGTTAGGACCGTTGAGGTCGCTAAATCTTTGAGACTATTAGGACCGATTGGCTGAATCAAGGTTGTTGAGCCTGTTAAGGCATCCAAAATTGGTTATTCTCTAAGGTGGGTTTGGTCAGCATACCCATTTTAGTCGTTGAGACTTATGCGGTCTCTGATTCCATTGTTAAAAATGGGGTCGTAGTGAGTTATGAATTAGGAAAATCGCTTAAGGCTAATTTTATGTGTATGAAATTTTTTATTGAAATATTGTTTCATTGTCTAACACTGATTATAACAATTGACATATAAGTAATAGTGTGTAAGTGTGAATCAATGAATCTATTTCACACCCCTGAACCTTGGCACTTATTTTTAGGATCGATTCTCTCAACACTCACAAAAACGACTAAGAAAGAAAGCAATAGAGAAGATAAGATTTAACCTGATTCGGTCAACTCGTCCTACGTCCACGGGCAAAGGAGGAGTACCACTTCACTAGTACAATCAACACCGGAGGGTTACAAGACGAGGTCACATAGTACACTCACTCTCACATTACATGTAGAGACTTAACACACCATTCTCTAATTTCTGAGATAAAACAATTGTCTCACTCTCTCATCTACTAATCCAAGACGGCGACTAATAAATCCTACTCACCATGCTCTGTTGATTAATGCCTAGTTCTAGAAGACAATGTTGGTGGCTGCATACCCTGACACACTCCTACTGTTCATTAACCTAAAGGCCACTATGTAAACCTACAAGACTACTATGTGGGCTGTCTTATCTATATATATTAGGTGCTGACCCCGTGCTACGCACGAGACGACTTGCTATATCGTATACATTTATATATAGAATGTTGAAAAGACTTTTCCCGTCTTTCGACATGCTTTTCCATTTATTGCCCAAGATCTTGAAGAGCCACATAAATAAAAATAAAAATGGTTCAAGTCACAAATGGCATCTTAAATAGAGTCAAAGAAAATGCGCACTACGCACGAAAAGAAATTCAACAACTTGATCGAGAGAAAACAAAAACTTATCCAAAGGCTTATGATAAGAACCAAATCAGTTGCTTACACAAAAACAGAAATGCAAAAATTCTTGAAACGTTATAATTAGAACATATTTAATCGAGAATACAAACATCTAATTCATTCTTCTCATGAGCTGAGTTCGTTGATGTAATTTTTCACGGTTTCCAGCATCTCTTCCTTCAACATAGTTGTTTCTCTTCTTGTCCATACCACTCAAAATAGCCTTCAACTTGAACCGTCACATGAATTTTTTTGCTTCCTTGAAGTGAGATCCAACAGTCATTATCTCACGTATCAAATCTCCCGTGCAAATGATTCTGAATTACCCAAAGTCTATCATCAGTTAACAGAATTTCAGAGTTCAACATGGCAATACTATTTAACATAGAGTAGTAAACTAATCGAGAATACCACTAAAAAAAATAATGACATGCCTAGCTCAAGTATATACTTCTTTACATATAGTCAATCATCAATCTCGAGTATATACTAATATAATTTTTCCCATTGAGAAGCAACCATTTATGTCATGAAATACTCCACGATTGAGAATTTTGAAAAGAACCATCCGAGTCAACCCAGAAACACAACAGAGATTCCTCACTTGACATACCTGATTACTTTTCTAAAGGTAAAGACTTGACATTCCATTACTCTCACCTGGAACCAATAAGTTGGTACCAACTACCAAGACGGGTTTTTGCAGGAGTGCCTTGTATGTAGGTACTATAGATTCTCCTTCCAGACTCATTGTACCTTACATATGATTTCCACCAATTACATTATTTGGCAGATAGATACATTAAATATTCTGAAAGCATGATAAAATGAATTTTTTATGCACAGCCAAATATGTAGTGTATTTTATGTACCAGCTTAACCTGCATCATTCATAAATTTGATCGGCATACTACCCTTATAATCTAACATGAAATGTGAATACTAGAGATATCTAATTGAGACTGGGTCTCAACTCAAATACAGATTTAAGATTCATAATCAAATTTAACTATATAAGCACTTCACATCCATGAATTTGGCCAATTGGAGAAAAATCAGCACAAAATTACAATTGGAAACCATAGATCAGTTTATGACCAACTCCACCAAGCAAAAAAACCCAAATCGAGCTTGATTTTGACAACTGACAATCGAGAACAATAGAAATCAATAGCAGTAACGATTAATTCATCAAATCATCAAATAGGCCCGAAACTAAGGAATTGTGTCAGCTAATCGTAACTCAAAATCTGCAGCAAGCAACTTTTCATTTAAAAAAACTCCAAAAACAATAATTAATTGAGAGAGATTTAGGAGAATAAAAAATGATTGCCCTTCCATAATCTTAACAGAAGCCAACCAAAGCTCTGCACTTTTCAAGGCTGGCTGATGAACATTCTCTGAAGATTGAGGAAATCACGAAATCCAACTCATTTATTATACAACAGTAATAATTCTCAAGTTGAAACACTATAAATATGAAATCCTTAACTTGGGAAAAAAAGAATAAATAAAGAAAATCAGGAGAGGAATAATAAATAAATCATAATTACCTTCATCTTGAGGATTAAAATCATCATCCTTAGAACTTGTTGAAGTTCTTCCAGAACTGTCATAAAGTAGTCTCACAGTATTTAGCAACAGGGTACATCATAAGGGCTTATTTTCTCCAATCTTAGTTACCATGATCTCATTATGATATATATACAATAAGATGGAGATATGTTGCCACATGTTAAAAATTAAACTAATATATTTTGTTTTAATCATTCCCACAAACGGTGCCGAAGTTGGGCATGCTATGTAATTTTCTAGCATAAGCTTGCTTAGTTTTTTCATGACATTTCCCTGCATTTTTTATTTTTCTGCTTGCTATAAATTTTGCCGATGAATTTATTTTATACTTGTATTTTGAGGCATAAGCATGATAGCAAGATTTATCGTCAATAACTTCAATTCGATTTTTTTTTTTTTGCCATATTTCAGCATTCAAAGATTACGTTTATCGCAGGCCATTGTTTTGAGCGTCACAACACTAGTAATGGCATCAATTACAGCGAGAGTTATACTGCATATGTAAACACCTAATTTTGGCTCGCGTGTGGCACGTTCAAAATGTCATATGTGACGCGGTTAAAAATGAAGTATTTAAATATGGAAGGTCGCGAAGTTTCTAAAGATAGGATTGGCTTAAAATGTGATAATGTATATGCATTATTTATTGCAAAATATTCATAAAATATATTATGTGTATTTATGGTAAAATACATAAATATATATGTATATTTTCGGAATATTGACGGTGCATATTTTCCTAGTTTAGGAGGTCCTAGTTTAGCTATAAATAGGCTCCTTTTTACATGTAAAAACTACAACAGAAAATCAAATAAATTATTAGTATTCTCGAATTCCGTGCCTTTACTCTCTACTCTCTTCCATCTCTTTTCTTCTTCAGTGTCCATCCTTCCTACAATATTTTTTCACGGAGCTATCACGAGGATCTTCGCCGGACGTAAATCCCGGTTACGTTGGCCTTGCTACGACCACGCCGCCACCTTCTGTTGTCCGAGGTCCGCACTCTGTCAAACCACGTCGCCCGACTGTGTGTTCTCGACACCCCGGTCTTGACAGCGCCGCTCTTCCTCGTCGTGCCGCTGCTACCTTTCCACCTGTTGGATTACGAGGTAGATTACTACGAAGACATAAAACAAGGTACATGTTAGTAATCATAATTACACAGTGGAAGATGTTCACATACCTTAAACCTTTTCCGTAGCACCAAGGATCTTGCTGAGGGAGTTCACGATCCACCGGACGTAACCCGTAGGGATTCATGTTAGAGAAAACTTACGTGGTATTAGCTATACAGCAAAGCCTCTGATCAATTCTTGGCAGGGAAGGATCTCCGGAGTGTTTTGCTCTAAGGAAATTGGCACACCCTTTGGTGAAGATGGGTTCGGCCAAAACTTGCTCACAAGGGGGAAATAGTTTTTCTCTCAAATCACCACTTAGGAAGAATTGTGAATTACCCCAAATAAAACCCTAACACCCATTATTTATAGGAGGAGAAAAGTGGACAAATGTCAACTTTGCCCCATACAATATTCGGCTGGTCTATATGTGTTAGGGAGGCCCAATTTTGGGCCTCTCATGTCTATTGGGATTTGGGTCAAGCCCAATTTCCCTAATGTGACATTAACCCAATTTCTTAGGTTACCTGTACATATTAATGGGCTACCAATTATGGCACCCAGTCACCATATGCTAACAGCTCCTACTCGCCGGAATGGGAGGGTTCTTATTATTGTATTGTTGTCCGAATCGCATCAACATTCCACTCTTCTGATCCTGCCCTTGCTTCCGATACTTTATACGAGGTTTACCATGCGACCGGCGGATACGACGGGCATCGTGCTACTCATCTTTTAGGAGTGTTGTAGCGCCCGCGGAACGTTGATTCCCTATCTCAAAACAACCTGTTAAAAATATCAATTTGTATCGCGTTGTATCCTAGGTCAACTGTTAATTCTCCAATTGCCCAGTTTTCCACAAAGGAATACTTCTCCAGGGCATCCGTATAAGTATTCAAAACCTTCAACTAATATTCACTTGGTCGCCACCTAGTGAATACAAAATTCGGTGAATTACTGGTGAACTTGACCATCCCCATCACTCATACCCTTAGACAGACCCAACCGGTTTCCATGGTCGTGGTCACTTGGCCTTTTTCTTCAGCACTGCGCTCGTACACCAGGAGGCGAACATTGAGACTGACCTTAGATATGAGTTTTGAGTCCATGAGGATACTTCAAGCGCCTCTTTATAAGGCTCCCGGGATCAATCACACGATCAAGGTGAAAAATTTGCGCCTGTCCGAATCGCTAAGATTCTATCTAGCACAACCGAGCATGACCCTTGTGGTCGAACATGGCACGCGTAGTATGAAGCACGCGTCGATTGCGTACCCGAACAATGTCGGGTGTGGGATATGTCAATGATGCTATCGCAGAATTTCATCTGGCCCATAATGTGGTTAAATGAAGAATAGTTCATCACCGGCGAAGTGAAAAACGAAGATCATGTCGTGTTACTCTGAAACCAGATGATCAGTTTGCATAACCAAGTTTCCCAACTGGTTCTTGGCCGGTCTTGCTTCGGCAGAAGTCCCCCTCGCCTACAAGACGACTGTGCCTGTGTGACTAGGCAAGGCTCACATTCACATAATTTTAAGCAGAGGATTGCGTCCTCCTACGACTCAGTTTATAGACTGTACCATCCGATGTAATTAATCTTTATAACGTCAATGAATCATAAACTCAAATTGCAATTCTCTCGTTAATCAAAAATGTAACTTTCAATTTATCAAAATGTTATCACAGACACACGCCCACTTCTAAACCCTACGCAATCCAACCAGTTTGATGTGCTTTTCAAATATCTCTCTGCGTAATGATTTAGTTAATCCGCCACTATGCCATCAGTGGGCGAGTATTCTAAAGTGATTATATTATCTTCTACCATAGATTTAGCATAATTATATTTTACATCAATGTGTTTAGTCCTACTGTGGTACTTTGGATTCTTTACTGCCGCAATGGCTGCTTGACTGTTAGAGAACACCTTCACAGGTTTACTCCCGACATCGTCACCAAGCAGCGCTGTAAGAAACCTCTTCAGCCAGACCGCTTCCTGAGCATTTTTGGAGAAGGCGACGAATTCTGATTTCATCGTAGACAGCGCGATACGGGATTGCTTCTTGCTCGTCCATGAAATAGCGGCATTAGCAAGGAGAAACACTCCTCCTGTGGTGAACTTACGATCATCCAGATCGCCACATTGGTCGGCGTCACTGAATCCGGTCAATTCTAACTTCCTTCCCTCATAGCACAGTACGTAGTCGGCAGTACCTTTGAGATATCATATGAACCGCTTTACAGCTTTTAAATGTTGATAGCCAGGGTCTGGTTGGAATCTTGCTACTAGGCCGACAACGTAACAGATGTCTGGACGAGTGCAAAGCATGGCGTACATTAGACTTCCTACCATGCTTAAATACTCGCCTTTCCTCATCTGATCACGCTCTTGCTGGTTCTTCGGACCGTCACGCTTTGACAACGCGCACCAGAATACTACCGACGTCTCCACGGGTTTGGCATCTTGTAATTTAAACCTTCTCAACAGTTTGTTGATATAGACTTCCTGAGATAAACATAAATTTCGGGCGGCAGGATCTCTAGCAATTTAATGCCCATGATGTACGTAGCCTCTCACATATCCTTCATCTCAAATACAGATGCCAACCGGGACTTTGATTCGTGCATAAAACTCACATAGTACGCAGCAATGAGTATGTCATCCACGTATAAAGTTAAGATGACGTACATAGACACGGAGGTCTTTGTATACACGCATGGATCCTCGTGGAGATTCACGAATCCATTTCCAACGATTTCCTCGTGGAACCTGGGGTACCATTGCCGAGACGATTGTTAAACCGTAAATAGATCTTTGGAGTTTACAAACTTTATGTTCGTTACCAGGAGTAATGAAACCCTTTGGTTGCTCTATATAGATCTCTTCCTCCAGAATTCCGTGGAGGAATGCAGTCTTAACATCCATTTGGTGCAGCTCTAGATCGAGGCATGCGACCAGGGCTAGGATTTCTCTGACTGTGGTGTACCGCACAGTCGGTGAGTATGTTTCATCAAAGTCGACTCCGTGAAGCTAGGTGTATCCTTTCGCAACTAGTCGAGCTTTGTATCGTTCGACATTTCCATCAACAGTGAGTTTCAGTTTAGAACCCACTTAGCTCCTATGGCCCTGCGGTTAGCAAGTAAATATACTAAAGAGCATACCGAATTGGCTTTCATTGAAGTGATCTCTTCCTCCATCGCTTTCCTCCATTCCTTCGCTTGAGGTCCATTCAACGCTTGTTGAACTGTTACCGGTTCATCAACAGAAGTTAGGGTATTTCACCCCTCTCGATGTGAAACTTCTTAGGAGAAGTTCGATGCCTTTGACTACGTCTAGGCTCGTTAATCCCATCTTGAGTCTGAATGTTGCTCCCACTCGGAAGAATGCTTTCTATCGGAACATCACTCCTACTGGGAACATGGGCAATGCTAGAACCTTGACCTATAACTTTTCTTGGACGACCTCTCGGCCTTGGAACCAAGTTGGTTAACCCACTCCCACTAGGAACAATGGGTAGCTGTAGTATTATTGGATTTTCATCCAGCGGTTCGGCAACATGATTATCAGGTTCAACTTAATTCTCACCTGCAGCAACAGTGATTTGTGTGGCAGGATTGGCTCCTCCCACTGGATTTACTATGAAAATGTCCCCATCTTCATTCACCATTTCATTCAATTGTGTTGCTTCCTCAAATTCCCACTCGAAGTAAGTGGGACCTGACTATCATCATTATCCTGCTCCAATTCGATCAAGACTTCGTCTGTTTTGATTTCACCAAGCGTTGGAAATTCGTCCTCAAGGAATGTCACGTCTCTGGACTCATGTTCGACCACGCCACCATTTTCCAGAGCTGACACAAATACATAACCTTTAGAGTTATTTGAATATCTTATGAAGATATTTTTGAGTCCTTTGGGTCCCAACTTGCCAAAACGGGTATCATTCGTATGTGTATAGGCCGCACAACCCCACGGTCGCAACCTAGTGAGGTCTAAATCTCTACCAATCCATAGCACATAAGGTGTTGTGTCTACCGCCTCTGTTGGGACAAGGTTTATTATATGAGTGGCAGTCAACAATGTTTCCCCCCAAAAGGAGATCAAAAGTTGGGCTTGCGACATCATAGTTCTGACCATGTCCAGGAGTGCTCGATTACAACGTTTTGCCACACCATTTTGTTGAGGTGTGTTTGGGATTGTCGTTTGACGAGAAATTCCCCTTTGCACAACTTATTAAACTCATTAGAGAGATATTCTCCACCTCTATCAGTGCGTAGGGTTTTCACCTTTCGCTCCTGCTGATTCTCTACGAGCTTTAAAAAGCTTATAAAGCAATCTATAGCTTGGGATTTGCGAGTAATCAAATGAGTACACCCATAACGGGTAAAGTCGTCCATAAAAGTTACGACGTATCGTTTACCACCCATAGCGGTAACATTCATTGGTCCACATACGTCGGAATGATTTAGATGCA
This sequence comes from Clarkia xantiana subsp. parviflora, assembly GCA_036873135.1. Taxonomy (NCBI): domain Eukaryota; kingdom Viridiplantae; phylum Streptophyta; class Magnoliopsida; order Myrtales; family Onagraceae; genus Clarkia; species Clarkia xantiana. The sequence goes on from JAPTYO010000012.1 coordinate 23,352,820, forward strand.
ATGGATAATCGGCTCGTTGAGCTTCGCCAAATGGCTTGCGGGCGGACTTTCCAACTAGATAGTCATGACAAGTTTTTTTAACCACGTTGCCAGTTCCGGGAAAAATCCCACGTCGAGCTAACTGCTTAACCCTGTCATAGCTTATATGTCCAAGCCTCACATACCATCCTGCTACGTCAATTTCTGCTTCCCTAGAAGATAATGCATACATTCTATTCGAATTTATACTACCATTCAAATCCATGATGATGAGACCATTAGAGGAAATGACATGTCCATATAAGACGCTGCCTTTATTTATCCGAACAAGGGTCTTAACAAATGATAAAATAAAGTTATTATTCATAAAAGCGGAAACATAAACAAAGTTTCTACGAATTCTAGGAGAAAAAAGGACATTTTCAAGATGTAGGGTCCTGCCATTGTTCATAGACAACTTGCAGTTTCCTATTCCTAAGACTTCAACCTGTGAGTTGTCGACAATGTATATCCTTTTAGAATCCTTCGACAATCGGCTAAAGATGGAAAATAGTCCTTTTTCGTTGGCTATGTGGTCCGTTGCGCCTGAATCAAGAATCCAAGAAGGATTTGAGTCAGTTAACATAACGTTGGAGGAAACTAAAGCTTCTGTTACACAACCAACATCGCGTACCTTTTTGGGGTGCGATTTGATGGATCCTGCACAATCACCTATGCGGCATGGGCATCTCGGATTTTAATCTGAGAATGCCTTGTTTAGGCTTAGTCAACATTTTATCGTTGACAACCTGTTGTTTCTTTCCCTTGTTCCTGTTCTTCCTCTTTCTCTGCCCAGATTGTCCTGGCATCATTGTGTCTTTCGACATTGACGCTAATCGAGCTTCTTCCATCTCGATCAACTTCAGGACTGATGCAAGATCCAGCAATAAACAACTAGTAGTCAATAAGGCCTTTGCTGCTCTCCAAGACCTCAGAAGAATCCCGACGATGGCTTGAATTTTATCCCATTCACCCATCTGACCTTCTTCTTCTAATGGTTTACATATGCGGAGGAGGTCGTATACCTTTTCAAGTACACTTTTGTTGTTGTTGTTTAGACAAACATCCATAGTTGGTATAAGTGGGTGCAGTATGACTGCTATGCCATTTCCATATTTAAGGAAGAGAGCATCCCAGATGTCCTTTGTTATCGGAAAATCCTTATACTTTTCATGGAAGTCCTGAGACATCTCAGACAGCAGGGTCTCCTTTACTTTCTTGTCATCTTGCTCCCATTGAAAATGGGCGAATATGTTAGATTATGGGGAGTAATCAGTACTGTAAACACTCGATTTTGACCCGGACGTAACGACATTACACATGATACGTCAAATTCTGGACGCGTCAAGCCACAAAGTCTCCAAAAATGCGCAAGGGCACATTAGGGAAATTATTATAAAATATATTTTAAATTATTTCGAATTTATTTAATATTTTCGGAATTTTTTAAAAATATATATAATAATTATTTTTTTTTATTTTAGAAAATTATCTGTAAGATATTTATCTCCAGATATTATTTTTTATTCAAAAAAAATATAATTATCTGTAAAGATAAATATCCTTAGGAATATTCTCTAGAATAATTATCTGTTAGCATTTTTTATTTAAATTTTATCTGTAATCTAGACTAAGTTTTTAGTATAAATAGGGGTCTAGTTTTACATTGTAAACACACAGAAAAACACCAAAAAGAAGCAATAATACATTATTTTCGGGTTCTGTGCGATTTTTGTCTTCTAATGAATTAGATTTTTTTTTTTTCTGGTCTGGCAGCTCCGCTCCCTTACAGCCAACCCCACCGGCGACGGTCCACCGCCCTCTGGCGGCCCAGCCCTACCGCCGGACCAACTCGACCACCAGTGCCGCCGCCCGACGCCACCGCGCGACCTCCGCCCGCCCAACTCCGACATCGACCTCCCCCTTCTCTCTCTCCGCCAGCTCTCTCTCTCTCGCTTTCTCTCTCTTCTCTCTCTCTCTCTCTCCACGAACGGAAGCCCGCCGCCGCCGTGACCCCAGTCGTCCCGACTGCCTCGACGCGCCGACCGCCCTCCACTGTGCCAGCCACCCTCGACGTCCAGATCTTCCGCCCTCCACTGTGCCAGCCACCCTCGTCGTCCGCACCAGGCACCACGCCCCACTCCGGCCAGTACATCACCAGCCCCGGCGTCATTCCCCTGCTGCTCGAGCCATCGGTCCGCCTCGCCTTGCCGCCCTATGCCGTGGTTCCGCTGTTGCTGTCGATTCCCCCGTCCGCACCAGGCACCACGCCCCACTCCGGCCACCATCCACAAGTCTGTTGTCTTCCCCGTTGCCATGTTTTTTTTTTAAATTTAATTATTTATTTATTTATTTATTTATTATTATTATTATTATTTATATTCTGATTTTTAATATTATTCTTTTATTTATTATTATTATTATTATTATTATTATTATTATTATCATTATTATTATACCATATCAACTAATTAGTTTAGGTCTAAATTAATTAGATGGCATGTTGTAATAAGTGTATGTGTATGACATGTAAAGATCAAATTGTATCATGCTTTTGAGCATGTTTAGTTTTGTTATGAGTTTTAGATGCTTAATAGTTTTTATTAGTTTCTAGATTCAAGTTAATGATCGATAATATCTTTTGCATATTCTAAGTTTAATTAAATATTGACGTCGTTAGATTAATCTGATATAACATGAATTTAAAGAATAAAAGTGAATTGAGTACCGAAAGAGCATGATTAATTCCATGAGTTTTAATTCGTAACAGAACCCCCAAACTCGAATTTCTGATCATAGACAGTTTTATACCTAGGTGGTTAATTTGTTATTCACTTGGGTAATTTAGGATTCTAGTTAGTCTAATAATTAACTAGTGGCGACTCTATTTTAAAATCCGCACGTTTTCTAAACGTAATATCGCCTTAGGTCAGATTTTAGGTCTGACAATTTGGCGACTCTGCTGGGGACATTTTAGAGGGTTCGGGCTCATTATATTCGCTTATTTGCCATGTTTTTTATTTAATCTAATATTTTTCTCTTGATTAATCTAACTTTGTTTTTCTTTTTATTACAGGTACAAAGTGTAGAATTTAAACTAATTCTTTCATTTTTTTGTGGCATTGTTTGAATTCGCACACACCACTTTAGTGTAATATCCAAAATGCCTAAAACCCAGGGCAACTAGGAACCCCGAAGAGTTAGTAAGGGTACGACCGCGCGGCCGAGCCGCCGGAACGATTCAGAACAACTCCACTCGCTTGTGAAGGTCTTATGATCCCTATGATGGGGTGAGGAAACCACCTTGTTGGGAACCTATCAGTGGAACCTACCTTGTAGAGCAAAGCCACACTTTCCCCCCCCCCCCCCCCCCCCTAAAAACGTATGTTTTTTTTTTTTGTAAATGTTATCATACGACTGTTTGTATAGCTTCTATTTCTCATGCATTCATCTCATTGCATTTAAAAAAAAAATTAAAAAACCTCTTACCTAAATTTTCATTCTAAATACGCGTTTCATGCGCATTATTTAAAAAAAAAACATCCAGGTAAGTTGTAATTCATAATTAACGCATCATTCGCGCATTATTTTCAAAAAATCTTTTCATGAGAAATTAACTCCCTTTTAGCTATTAGAGCTTCTAATTTTAAAATGCATTTTGTATACGTTATTTTCAGAAAATACCAAAAAACATTTTTCGCTAAGTAGTTAATCCCTTAGTTGTAGATTTTTATTTCTAAACATGTGTTTCAGATGCATTGTTAAAAAAAAAAAAAAACCTTATCTAAATTTTTATTCTAAATATGTGTCTCATGCGCATTATTTAAAAAAAAAAACTCTCTGGTAAGTTGTAATTATTGTTAGTGCGTTACGTATGCATTACTTAAAAAAAACATTTCAGAAAAATTAATTTCTTTAGCTATTAGAGCTTCCTTTCAAACATGCATTTCATATGCATTTTTTTTTAAAAAAAAAAAAAACCTCTTACCTGAATTTTTATTTCTAACATGTGTTTTGTACGCATTATTTTTTAAAAAAAACTTTTCAGGTAAGTCGTAACTTTGGTTAGTGTATTGTATATGCATTGCTTAAAAAAAGAACAAAACAAAAAAAAAATTTAGGAAAATTTGTAATTCCGCTTTAACTATTAGAGCTTCTAATTCCGAACGTGCATTCCATATGCATCATTTTAAAAAAACTTTTTAACTGAATTGTTTTATTTTTAATAATGCATCCAATATGCATTAATTTTAAAAAACTTTTTAGATAAACCTTAAGCTCTCTTAGTTTTAGGGCTCTTTGTTTAAAAAACATTTTATCTGAAATTTTAATCAAAAAACGTGCATATCATATGCATTATTTTCGAAAAAAAACTTTTAGGTAAATTGTAATTTTTCTCTGTTGTAGAACTTTTATTTTTAAGTTTGCATCTTGTATTTATTTTTGTGCATCTCATATGCATCCTTAAAAAAAAAAAACTTTTCGCCTGATTCTTAATTTCGAGCATCCAAGATGCATTGTTTTTATTTCTTCATTAAAAAAACAAAAAAAAAAAATCTTTTCAGATAACTTGTAAATTATCTTGACTGTAGGACTTTCATCTCAAGTATGCATCTCATGTGCATCGCATGTGCATTGTTTTAGGAAAAATAATATGTTGATAGATTGTACACATTCTTAGTCGTAGAACCTTTAGTTTGAAACATGTATTCCATGTGTTGTTTTCAAAATTACTTACCAGAATGTTTTATTTCAAGCATGTGTTTCATACGCATTATTTTTTTGAAAAAAACTTTTCATGTAAGTTGTAAAATTTTGCTAGTGCATTCAATGTGCATCATTTTTAAAAAAAAATTAGGAAAATTTGTAATTCCTTTTTGGCCCTTAGAGTTTTTTAAATTCAAATATGAATTGCATATGCATCTCAAATTGTGAGTTTTTTTTTTAGCTATAGAGCTTTCAAATTCACGCATGCATCTCAATTGCACTATTTTAAAAAAATACACATGAAATTTTCACTTCAAAATATGCATTTCATATGCATTATTCAGGTAAACTGTTGTAAGATGTGAATTTCTTAGAATAGAATTTTAACTTTCAAAAAATGCATTTCATATGCATCATTCAGGTAATATGTTGTAAGTTGTAACTTTCTTAACAGTAGAATTTTAACTTTCGAGCATGCATGAGCATTTTAAAAAAAAAAAAAAAACTCAAAGTGTCATTAGTTTTTATCCAAGGTGTATTGCACTGTTTTGGCAAGATCGTCATTTCAACATTCGCATGAGCGAGCATTTAAAAAATTGGAGTTTTGATTCTTTTTTTTTAGAAAATAGTTTAACTATGCAGTTGAGTGCTACTATTCGAGTTTAAACAAAGGACAAGAAAACCTTTTTGAAAAAACTTTGTTTTGAGCATTCGTCCCGCGTTCGAGCCAGATAATGCACTCAGCAAACTCAGTAAACTCCATGATGGTGCAAAACACATTTGATCATAAATTTTGATTTTTTTTCAAAAAAGTAATCAAAATTATGAAATGAATGACATTAGAGTTTTCAAAAAATCAAGCATGATTTCTCATATTCTCTACACTGATTTTTCATTCACTCTTTTCAGGTACCCTTGGTTAAGGTATCATGTACACATAAGTTATGCCGGTTAAATGGGGCAACAAAAAAAGAAAACATGAAGTCATCCAGTTGCACAACGAACAAATTGCACACTCGAGATATCTAACGCTGAAGTGCGTTAAATTGTACTTAATTTTTTCCTTGAGATTTGAGTGTCCCTACTCTTTTGCAGGTCGGATGACCACTTCAACCAATGCCGCAACCGTGTGAAACGTGAGCGCTTCAAAGAGTTTCTATGAAAAATTTCACTCACCATGTGTGAAATTCATACGCTTTCCAAGACGAGGTATACGACCGTTATGTGGCCAGGTTTAAACCATTCAGCGGTAACCATGGGGCATCTCCCTTTGAGATCGGACATGTCAAAAGATGAGAAAATTTCAAGAGATCATCGAGAATCCCGTGAAGATTCAATATGCCGATCAATGTAGCTTGACTCGATCAACCGAATCCTTTTCTGAAAAAAGTTCTGAAATTTTCAGCCTGCCACTAGGGGCATGTACTTTTCAGCAGGTGTGCATACACAAGTTGTAGAGCAAGAGAATCAGGACATGCAGCAGGTCCAGTCGCATAGCGAGCACATTGCCCACTCAAAAATCCAACTCCCAGGTAAGAGAAGTTGTGATCATTTTTATCCCCGAATTTGAGTTTTATCTTACTCATTGTGCAGCTTGAATAATCATCCAAATCAAAAAACCTGAAGAGCACATCTCATGTACGGCCCTTCGCTCACCGACCATTCTTATGCCAGCTATCGAATTTATCCCAGATACCTCGGACGATATCTATGCCTAAGTTTACCATTTGCGGACTACTGTGTCAAACTCAACACCATCCATGTAAGTTCGTTAATAAAGCCATTCGTCCAGCATGCGACGAATTATGAACCAGTCAGATTTAGCCGTGGGGCATTCCTGTTAAGATCAAGCATGGTTGAAGATAGAAGACATCCAGAGATCTTCCTATTAAAAAAGATCGAGATTCCATGAAGATCGACCGTGCTAATGAAAGAGCATTTAAGAGAAAGAAGAAGAAGAAGAAGAAATTATTGTCGGTGTCGTCCACCCATTAAAAGGATCCTCCATTCAAAGACATCGACATAATCAACTTATTTGACAAGTTTTCCTCCGGAGAAGTTCCGAGAAATTAAAAGGTTTAATCTGCTATTAGGGGCATGTAACATAGTTGTTGTTGATTAGTTTCTGTAGATTTTCTTTCCATTTGAAAAAAGAAAAAACAGAGAAAAAAATAATTCCCGCTAGGTTGAAAACCTAGGCAAAATTCAGGGAGAGGGGCATGATTGAAAACCCGCAGGGGCAATCATGGCAAAAGGTGAGATGAAAAAAGCAAAAAAGCAAAAAAAAAAAAGAGCAAAAAAAAAAACTCAGTTTTCTTAAGGGCCACAGCCGCCCTTTAATCGGCTACAGAAAAAATAAAGAAAGCGTTCGTAAATCTTGTGAGAGCAATGAAGCTATAAAAGGGTCACAGTTGTTCCTAAATCAACTACAAATAAAAGGGTCACATTCATCCCTAAAATGAATATAAAAAAACAGGGCCACGGCCTCCCTTCAAATGGCTACAGATAAAGAGCGCTCCCGCAACATCCAAAGCAGAGAATAAGTGAAAGGGCTACAGACACCCTCAAAACGGTTAAAGATAAAAGAGAGACCCCGCGAATCTTGAAAGGGCGGGAAAATAAAAAAGGGTCACAGTCGTCCCTAAAACGACTACAAAATAAAGGGCCACGGCCACCCTTCAAATGGCTACAGATAAAGAGCGCTCCCGCAACATCAAAAGAGGAGAATAAGTGAATGGGCCACAGCCACCCTCCAAATGGCTAAAGATAAAAGAGTGACCCCGCGAATCTTGAAAGGGCGGGAAAATAAAAAAGTTCCTAAAACGACTACAAAATAAAGGGCCACAACCACCCTTTCAAACGGTTACAGATAAAGAGCGCTCCCACAACATCAAAAGCGGAGAATAAGTGAAAGGGCCACAGCCACCCTCCAAACGGCTAAAGATAAAAGAGTGACCCCGCAAATCCTGTGAGGGTGGGAAAATAAAAAGGGCCACAGTCGTCCCTAAAGCGACTACAAAATAAAGGGCCACAGCCACCCTCCAAACGGCTACAGATAAAAGAGTGACCCCGCGAATCTTGAAAGGGCGGGAAAATAAAAAAGGGCCACAGTCGTCCCTAAAACGACTACAAAATAAAGGGCCACAACCACCCTTCAAATGGTTACAGATAAAGAGCGCTCCCGCAACATCAAAAGCGGAGAATAAGTGAAAGGGCCACATCCACCCTCCAAACGGCTACAGATAAAAGAGTAACCCCGCGGATCTTGTAAGGGCAGTAAAATAAAAAAAAGGGTCACAGTCGTTCCTAAAACGACTAAAAAATAAAGGGCCACAACCACCCTTCAAACAGCTACAGATATAGAGCACTCTCGCAATATTGAAGGCGGGAAATGAGTGAAAGGGCCACAGCCACCCCTAAAATGGCTACCTACAAAGAATGTTCCTCGAATCCTGCGAGGATGGGAGATCGTTGAAAGGGCCATAGCCACTCTCAAAAAGGCTACATATAAAGAGTATTCTCGTGAATCTTGTGAGGCCGGAAAATCATTTGAAAGGGCCACAGCCACCCCTAAAAATGCTACAAATCGAAAGAGCGCTCCCGGAACATCGACGATGGAAATAAATAAAAAGGCCACAACCATCCTCCAAATGGCTACAATCAAAAGAGCTCTCGCATTGAAGACGATGAAAAAAGGGTCACAGCCACCCTCTAAATGGATACAAATACTCTCGCATTGAGACGGGAAATAAAGTACGGGTCACAGCCACCGTTTAATCGGCTACCAAAAAAAGAGTGCTTCCGTTAGGTTCAAAACCCGAAAGGGCAGTCTAGGCAAACTTAGGAAATGAGATGCATGATAGCAAATTCAGAAATTGAAATCATGGCAAAAGGAGAGAAAATAAAATCCCGATGGAATAAAAACCCTAAGGGGCAATCCATGCAAAAATCAGGAAAACCGAGGGGCATGGTCTAAAATTTTGGCCGTGGAAAAAGGAGAGAATATGAGAGAATTAAAATATATATATATATATATATATATATATATATATATATATATATATATATATATATATATAAATCCCGCTAAGTTGTCGCGTCAAGCACAATTTAGGCAAAAATTAGGGACATACATTCAAGTCGTCAAGCCACTCGAGGCCCTTCTCCGACATATGCCACTAGAGGCTTTTCTCCGACGGACGCCACTAGAAGCTCTTCTCCAACGGACGCCACTAGAGGCTCTTCTCCAAACGGACGCCACTAGAGGCATTTCTCCGACACACGCCACTAGAGGCTCTTCTCCATCGGACGCCACTAGAGGCATTTCTCAGACATATGAGGCTTTACTTTCTGCACCGCCACTAGAGGCTTTTCCTTGTCGCACGCCACTGGAGCATCCGTCGATCGAGGTTTTTCTTTTCTGCACGCCACTGGAGTTTTTACTTTTCCGCACGCCACTGGAGGCTTTACTTTTCCGCACGCCACTGGAGGCATTACTTTTCCGCACGCCACTGGAGGCAATACTTTTCCGCACGCCACTGGAGGCTTTACTTTTCCGCACGCCACTGGAGACTTTACTTTTCCGCACGCCACTGGAGGCTTTACTTTTCTGCACGCCACTGGAGACTTTACTTTTCCGCACACCACTAGAGGCTTTACTTTTCCGCACGCCGCTGGAGGCTTTACTTTCCCGCACGCCACTGGAGGTTTTACTTTTCCGCACGCCACTGGAGGCTTTACTTTCTCGCACGCCACTGGAGGCTTACTTTCCCGCACGCCACTAGAGGCTTTACTTTTCTGCACGCCACTGGAGGCTTTACTTTCCGCACTGCAATTGGAGGCTTTTCCTTGTCGCACGCCACTGGAGGCATCGTCGATTGAGGTCTTTACTTTCAACGAAGGCACCGCCAACAGGGGCACCGCCGACCGAGGCTTTACTTTTCCGCACCGCCATTGGAGGCTTTACTTTCTGCATCGCTAATGGAGGCACCGCCAACACGCGTCCCGCCGACAGAGGTTTTATCTTTCCGCACCAGAATAAGCATATGAGCCACCTTGAAGACTTTGAAAAATTGGAAGAGAATATACTTTCTGGTCAAAATCAATGTTTCCTCGTCTTTGGACTAACCCCCTCGAACACATTCTACGGGAGTTCGTCCAAAGAGGGGCGAACTGTAAACACTCGATTTTGACCCGGACGTAACGACGTTACACATGATACGTCAAATTCCGGATGCGTCAAGCCACAAAGTCTCCAAAAATGCTCAAGGGCACATTAGGGAAATTATTATAAAATATATTTTAAATTATTTCGAATTTATTTATTATTTTCGGAATTTTTTAAAAATATACATATAATAATTAGTTTTTTTATTTTAGAAAATTATCTGTAAGATATTTATCTCCAGATATTATTTTTTATTCAAAAAAATAATTATCTGTAAAGAAAAATATCCTTAGGAATATTCTCTAGAATAATTATCTGTTAGCATTTTTTATTTAAACTTTATCTGTAATCTAGACTAAGTTTTTAGTATAAATAGGGGTCTAGTTTTACATTGTAAACACACATAAAAACACCAAAAAGAAGCAATAATACATTATTTTCGGGTTCTGTGCGATTTTTGTCTTCTAATGAATTAGTTTTTTTTTTTTTTTTTTTATGGTCTGGCAGCTCCACTCCCTTACAGCCAACCCCACCGGCGACGGTCCACCGCCCTCCGGCGGCCCAGCCCTACTCGCACCAGCTCGACCACCAGTGCCACCGCCCGACGCCACCGCGCGACCTCCGCCCGCCCAACTCCGACATCGACCTCCCCCTTCTCTCTCTCCGCCTGCTCTCTCTCTCTCTCTCTTTCGCTTTCTCTCTCTCTTCTCTCTCTCTCTCTCTCCACGACCGGAAGCCCGCCGCCGCCGTGACCCCAGCCGTCCTGACTGCCTCGACACGCCGACCGCCCTCCACTGTGCCAGCCACCCTCGACGTCCAGATCTTCCGCCCTCCATTGTGCCAGCCACCCTCGTCGTCCGCACCAGGCACCACGCCCCACTCCGGCAAGTACATCACCAGCCCCGGCGTCATTCCCCTGCTGCTCGAGCCATCGGTCCGCCTCGCCTTGCCGCCCTACGCCGTGGTTCCGCTGTTGCTGTCAATTCCCGCGTCCGCACCAGGCACCACGCCCCACTCCGGCCACCATCCACAGGTCTGTTGTCTTCCCCGTTGCCATGTTTTTTTAAATTTAATTAATTAATTATTTATTTATTTATTATTATTATTATTATTATTATTAATATTCTGATTTTTATTATTATTCTTTTATTTTCTATTATTATTATTATTATCATTATTATTATACCATATCAACTAATTAGTTTAGGTCTAAATTAATTAGATGGCATGTTGTAATAAGTGTATGTGTATGGCATGTAAAGATCAAATTGTATCATGCTTTTGAGCATGTTTAGTTTTGTTAGGAGTTTTAGATGCTTAATAGTTTTTATTAGTTTCTAGATTCAGGTTAATGATCGATAATATCTTTTGCATATTCTAAGTTTAAAAAAATTGACGTTGTTAGATTAATCTGATATAACATGAATTTAAAGAATAAAATTGGCAAATTAAGTGAATTGAGTACCGAAAGAGCGTGATTAATTCCATGAATTTTAATTCGTAACAGAACCCCCGAACTCGAATTTCTGATCATAGACCGTTTTATACCTAGGTGGTTAATTCGTTATTCACTTGGTTAATTTAGGATTCTAGTTAGCCTAATATTTAACTAGTGGCGACTCTATTTTAAAATCCACACGTTTTCTAAACGTAATATCGCCTTAGGTCAGATTTTAGGTCTGACAAGTACGGAAAGTAAAACCATGGTACATGCAAGTAATCGAAATTACGCAGCGGAAGATTCACTCTTACCTCAACGATAGTCTATAGTCCCAGGATCTTTGCAGGAGGGAGTTCATGATCCTCCGGTCGGCACCCGTAAGGGTTCTTGTGAAGGAATCCCTATGTGTTATATTTTTCATAGCAAGGCCTCTGATCGATTCTTGGCAATGGACAGATCTCTAGAGTATTTGCTCGAAAGCAAATTGGCACACCCTTGGTGTTAGGATGGTTCGGACAAAGTATGGTGTTCTTGGGGGAGGGTTTTCTCTTAAAACACCACTTAAAGGGAATTGTGATTAACCCTAATAAAACTCCTAACTCCCCATATATATAGGAGGAGTAAATTGGACAAAAGTCCACTTTACGCCCACCTAAGTTTCGGTCGGCCATGTATAGTATAGGGAGGCCCAATTTTTTGCCTCTCATGTCAATTGGGATTTGGATCTAGCCCAATTTCCTAAAGTGACTGTAAACACCTAATTTTGGTACGCGCGACACGTATATAACACGTTCAAAAATGTTATGTGTAACGCGTTTAAAAATGGAAATATTTAAATATGGAAGGTCACGGGGTTGCTAAAAATAGGCTTAGTTTAAATTTGGATAGTGTAGATACATTTAATATTTTGTAATATTCAGAAAATATATGATATATATTTATGGCAATATGCAATAAATATATATTCATAATTTTCAGAATTAATTAGTGTATATTAGGGAAAATATTGTTTTCCTAATTTTAGGTGTTAATCTAGCTATAAAAGGACCCTTTGTCAATGTAAAAACACACAACATCAATAATAATACATCAGATCTCGTAACCAGTGCAAACTTGTCTTCTAGTGAAAATGTTTTTTTTTTTCTTCCTTCATTGCCCAGACCAGCATCTCACCCGCTGGTGCCTGGCCCGGCTCCGGTGCCCGGACCACCAACCACCTCGCCACTCCTTCCACGCCGTCGCTTCGCCCGCCAGTGACCGCCCCCGGATCCGCCCAGAGTCCGACGCCTCTCTCTCTCTCTCTTTCTCTCTCTCTCTCTCTTTCTCTCTCTCTCTCTCTCTCTCTCTCTCTCTCTCTCTCTCTCTCTCTCTCTCTCTCTCTCACTGCTCTCTCTCTCTCACCGTCGTGAAGGCTCGCACCGGCCCCAGCTCAGCCACGACCTGCCGCGCCGGACTGCCAGCTCCGCCCCTGCGTGCTCGGTTCTCGCTCCACTCCACTATTCGTCGTCCGTTCCGCATCCGCCGCGCTCAAACCCGCCATCGCACGACCGATATCGACCCAACCACCTGTTGCGCTGCTGCTGGTCCAGTTTCCCGTCCGTCGCGCCGCCAACTCAAGCACTGGAGCGCCCGTTCCCGCCACGCTGCCCGCCGGAGTTCCGTCGTCGTTGTTCTGCTCCGCCCTAGGTCTCCCTGCTTCTTCCTCCCTTTGCCGTGGTCGTGCCAGGAGCTGCTCCTTCGGTACCTGTCTTCCCCTCCGCTGCTTTCCAGGTAACGTTTTCCTTTTTTTTATTATTATTATTCTGTTTATTATTGTAAACACTCGATTTTGATCCGGACGTAACGACGTTACACATGATACGTCAAATTCCGGACGCGTCAAGCCACAAAGTCTCCAAAAATGCTCAAGGGCACATTAGGGAAATTATTATAAAATATATTTTAAAATTATTTAGAATTTATTTAATATTTTCGAAATTTTTTAAAAATATATATATAATAATTAGTTTTTTTTATTTTAGAAAATTATCTGTAAGATATTTACCTCCAGATATTATTTTTTATTAAAAAAAATAATAATTATCTGTAAAGATAAATATCCTTAGGAATATTCTCTAGAATAATTATCTGTTAGCATTTTTTTTTTAAATTTTATCAGTAATCTAGATTAGGTTTTTAGTATAAATAGGGGTCTAGGTTACATTGTAAAGGACACAGAAAAACACCAAAAAGAAGCAATAATACATTATTTTCGGGTTCAGTGCGATTTCGTCTTCTAGTGCTCAGAAAAAGTTTTTTTTTTTTTATCTGCTGCTGCTCCGGTGAACTCCAAGGTCGGTCACCGGCAACCGCCGTGCTTACCGCCTCGCTCGCCGGCTCGGGCCTTCGGCGCCGCCCAAGCCGCCGGATCCCATCCCCGCCACCACTCTGTCGGTCCGGCCAGCCGCCCTTCTCTCTCTATCTCTCTATCTCTCGTTCTCTCTCCTTTCTCTCCCTCTCTTTCCCTCTCTTCTCCAACCGATTGCCATCCGCCGATCCAACCAGCCAGGGCCGCGCCGGACCACCGCCTTCCGATCCGCTGTAGCCCAACCAGACCCCGACGCCACCGGACACCGTCGTCCCTCCGTCCCGCCGCCACGTTCTCTCTCTCTCTTCTGTGTTTCTCTCCCTCTCTTCTTCACTGCGACCCCTCACGTCCTCGTCCGCCGTGGCTGCTTTCCGGTCACCGACCATCATCTCCGCCGCGCTCTCCACTCGGCCATGGCCGCCCTTCGCCGGAGTCACCGTCACGCAGCCGTCGCCCGTCCCTGCCGGCCCCTGTCCCTTCCGCTGCGGTATCCCGTTCTTCTTTTTTTTTAATTTTATTTTTATTATTTAGTATTATTATTATTTATTTATTATATTCTGTTATTATACTATTATAATTATTGTATTGCATTTAATCTGATATTTTAAATGTAGTTTGTAGTTAATTAGATTTAAATAATAGTTTGAATGTAGTTGGTAAAATTTAATTAGTAATTTAATTTAAGGTGACTAAGTTTAATTTGATAGCATGTTAGAAGTTTTTTTTTTTAGTATTTTAGACTTCAGTTTTAATAGGAGTTATAGGTTATAATTAATTTTTTAGATTTGGGATTATATTGATAATATCTTTTGCATATGATGAAATTTGATTAATTTCGACATTGTTAGATTAATTTAGTGTAATTTATGTATAAGCAATAAAATTGGCAAATTTGTGAATTAAGTACCGAAAAGGCGTGATTAATTCCATGAGTTTTAATTCGTAACAGAACCCCCGAACTCGTATTTCTGATCATAGACTGATTTATTACCTAGGTGTTTAATTAGTTATTCGCTTAAGTAATTTATGATTCTAGTTAGCCTAATAATTAACTAGCGGCGACTCATTTTAAATTGCACGTTTTCAAAACGTAGTTCACCGAATGTTAGATTTAGGTCTGACAATTTGTCGACTCTGGTGGGGAAGATCGAGGGTTCGGGCTCTTTATATTTGCTTATTTGTCATGTTTTATTTTTTATTCATATTTGACTTTGTTATTCTAACTTGATTGTTTTTGTGTTATTTCAGGTGTGGAGTTAATTTTTTTATGACTGACTATTTTTCTTTGTTGGATTATGCATTATTTGTATTTGCACACACCACTTTAGTGTAATGTCCAAAACGCCTAAAACCCAGGGCGACTAGGAACCCCGGAGGTTTAGTACGGTACGACTGGAGCGGCTGGGCCGCCGGTACGACTCGGAAAAACTCTACTCGCTTGCGAAGGTCTTATGATCCCTATAATGGGGTGAGGAAACCACCTTGTCGGGAACCTATCAGTGGAACCTACCTTGTAGAGCAAAGCCACACATTTTTTTTTACCCCCTAACATGATCTGTTTTTGTTGTAAATTTTATCATGCGACTGTTTGTATAGCTTTTATTTCTCATGCATTCATCTCACTGCATTTTAAAAAAAAAAAAATTCAGATAAGTAGTTAGTTATTTAGTTGTAAAAATTTCTTTCCAAACATGCATTTTGTATGCATTGTTTTTTTCTTAAAAAAAAAAAAAAAGGTAAATTGTAATTTTTGTTAGTGCGTTACGCATTACTTTAAAAAAAAACATTTCAGAAAAATTAATTTCTTTAGCTATTAGAGCTTCCTTTCGAACATGCATTTCATATGTATTTTTTTTCTCTAAAAAAATCTCTTACCTGAATTTTTATTTTTAACATGTGTTTTGTAAGCATTATTTTTGAAAAAACTTTTCAGGTTAGTTGTATATGCATTGCTTATAAAAAAAAAAAAAAAATTTAGGAAAATTTGTAATTCCGCTTTAATTTGTGCATTCCATATGCATCATTTAAAAAAAAAAAATTTAACTGAATTGTTTTATTTTTAATAATGCATCCAATATGCAGCTTTTTGTTTAAAAAACATTTTATCTGAATTTTTAATAAAAAAACATGCATATCATATGCATTATTTTCAAAAAAAATTTCAGGTAAATTGTAATTTTTCTCAGTTGTAGAACTTTTATTTTTAAGTTTGCATCTTGTGTTTATTTTTTTGCATCTCATATGCAGCCTTTAAAAAAAAAAAACTTTTCGCCTGATTCTTAATTTTGAGCAACCTAGATGCATTGTTTTTTTTCTCATAAAAAAAAATTCTAGATAACTCGTAAATTATCTTGACTGTAGAACTTTCATCTCAGGTATGCATCTCATGTGCATCGCATGTGCATTGTTTTAGGAAAAATAATATGTTGATAGATTGTACACTTTCTTAGTCGGAGAACCTTTAGTTTCAAACATGTATTCCATGTGTTGTTTTCAAAACTACTTACCAGAATGTTTTATTTCAAGCATGTGTTTCGTACGCATTATTTTTTGGAAAAATCTTTTCATGTAAGCTGTAAAATTCTGTTAGTGCATTCAATGTGCATCATTTTTTTAAAAAAATTAGGAAAATTTGTAATTCCTTTTTGGCCCTTAGAGTTTTTTTAAAATTCAAACATGAATTGCATATGCATCATTTTTAAATAACTTTTTCACTTGATTTTTTTAGCATGCATTCAATATGCATTCTT
The DNA here is from genome assembly GCA_036873135.1 of Clarkia xantiana subsp. parviflora. Classification (NCBI taxonomy): domain Eukaryota; kingdom Viridiplantae; phylum Streptophyta; class Magnoliopsida; order Myrtales; family Onagraceae; genus Clarkia; species Clarkia xantiana. The sequence continues at coordinate 23,369,250 of JAPTYO010000012.1, forward strand.
TTTTTTTTTTTATAAAAAAAATTTCAGAAAAATTGTGAGTTTTTTTTAGCTATAGAGCTTTCAAATTCACGCATGCATCTCAATTGCATTATTTTAAAAAATCCACCTGAAATTTTCATTTCAAAATATGCATTTCATATGCATTATTCAGGTAAACTGTTGTAAGTTGTGAATTTCTTAGAATAGAATTTTAACTTTCAAAAACGCATTTCATATGCATCATTCAGGTAATATGTTGTAAGTTGCAACTTTCTTAACAGTAGAATTTTAACTTTCGAGCATGCATGAGCATTTAAAAAAAAAAAAAACTCAAAGTGTCATTCGTTCTTATCCAAAGTGTATTGCAATTTTTTGGCAAGATCATCATTTCAAAAATTCGCATGAGCGAGCATTTAAAAAATGGGAGTTTTGATTCCTTTTTGAGAAAATATTTTATCTGTGCAGTTGAGTGCTACTATTCGAGTTTAAACAAAGGATTATAAAACCTTTTTGAAAAAAAAAAAAATTTGTTTTGAGCATTTGTCCTGCGTTAGACCAGATAATGCACTCAGCAAACTCCATGATGGTGCAAAACACATTTGATCATAAAATTTGATTCTTTTTCAAAAAAGTAGTCAAAATTATGAAATGAATGACATTAGAGTTTTCAAAAAAATCATGCATGATTTCTCATATTCTCTACACTGATTTTTCATTCACCCTTTTCAGGTACCCTTGGTTAAGTATCATGTACACATAAGTTATGCCGGCTAAATGGGGCAACAAAAAAGAACATGCAGTCATCCAGTTGCACAACGAACAAATTGCACACTCGAGATATCTAACGCTGAGGTACGTTAAATTGTACTTAATTTTTTCCTTGAGATTTGAGTGTCCCTACTCTTTTGTAGGTCGAATGACCACTTCAACCAATGCCGCAACCGTGTGAAACGTGAACGCTTCAAAGAGTTTCTATGAAAAATTTCACCCACCATGTGTGAAATTCATACGCTTTCCAAGACGAGGTATACTGCCGTTATGTGGTCAGGTTTAAACCATTCAGCAGTAACCATGGGGCATCTCCCTTTGAGATCGGACATGTCAGGAGATGAGAAAAATTCAAGAGATTATCGAGAATCCCGTGAAGATTCAATGTGCCGATCAATGTAGCTTGACTCGATCAACCGAATCCTTTTCCGAAAAAGTTCTGAAATTTTCAGTCTGCCACTAGGGGCATGTACTTTTCAGCAGGTTTACATACACAAGTTGTGGAGCAAGAGAATCAGGACATGCAGCAGGTCCAGTCGCATAGCGAGCATATTGCCCACTGAAAAATCCAACTCCCAGGTAAGAGCAGTTGTGATCAGTTTTATCCCCGAAATTTGAGTTTTTTCTTACTCATTGTGCAGCTTGGATAATCATCCAAGTCAAAACTCCTGAAGAGCACATCTCATGTACAGCCCTTCGCTCGCCGACCATTCTTATGCCAGTTATCCCAGATACCTCGGACGATATCTATGCCTAAGTTTACCATTTCCGGACTACTGTGCCAAACTCAACACCATCCATGTGTGTTCATTAATCAGGTCATTCGTCCAACATGCGATGAATGATGAACTAGTCAGATGTAGCTTTGGGGTATTCCTGTTAAGATCAAGCATGGTTGAAGATAGAAGACATCCAGAGATCTTCCTATTAAAAAAGATCGAGATTCCATGAAGATCGACAGTGCTAATGAAAGAGCATTTGAGAGGAAGAAGAAGAAATTATTGTCGGTGTCGTCCACCCATTGAAAGGATCCTCCATTCAAGACATCGACATAATCAACTTATTTGACAAGTTTTCCTCCGGAGATGTTCCGAGAAATTAAATAATTTAATCTGCTATTAGGGGCGTAACATAGTTGTTGTTGATTAGTTTCTGTAGATTTTCTTTCCATTTAAAAAAAGAAAAAAGAGAAAAAAATTAATTCCCGCTAGGTTGAAAACCTAGGCAAAAGTCAGGGAGAGGGGCATGATTGAAAACCCGCAGGGGCAGTCATGGCAAAAGGTGAGATGAAAAAAGCAACAAAAAAAAAAAGAAGAGCAAAAAAAAAAAAAAAAACCCGGTTTTCTTTAGGGTCACAGCCGCCCTTTAATCGGCTACAGGAAAATAAAGAGAGTGTTTGTTTTAATTCTGTGAGGGCGGGAAAATAAAAAGGGCCATAGTCGTCCCTAAAACGACTACAAAATAAAGGGCCACAGCCACTCTCCAAACGGCTACCGATAAAACAGTGACCCCGCGAATCTTGTAAGGACGGGAAAATAAAAAAGGGTCACAGTCGTCCCTAAAACGACTACAAAATAAAGGGCCACAACCACCCTTCAAATGGTTACAGATAAAGAGTGCTCCCGCAACATAAAAAACGGAGAATAAGTGAAAGAGCCACAGCCACCCTCCAAACGACTACAGATAAAAGAGTGACCCTGCGAATCTTGTAAGGGCGGAAAAATAAAAAAGGGCCACAGTCGTCCCTAAAACGACTACAAAATAAAGGGCCACAGCCACCCTCCAAACGACTAAAGATAAAAGAGTGACCCCGCGAATCCTGTGAGGCTCTTCTCCGACGGACGCCACTAAAGACTCTTCTCCAACGGACGCCACTAGAGGCTCTTCTCCAAACAGACGCCACTAGAGGCATTTCTCCGACACACGCCACTAGAGGCTCTTCTCCATCAGACACCACTAGAGGCATTTCTCAGACATATGAGGCTTTACTTTCTGCACCGCCACTAAAGGCTTTTCCTTGTCGCACGCCACTGGAGGCATCGTCGATCGAGGTTTTTTTTCTTTTCCGCACGCCACTGGAGGCATCGTCGATCGAGGTTTTTTTTCTTTTCCGCACGCCACTGGAGGCTTTACTTTTCCGCACGCCACTGGAGGCTTTACTTTTCCGCACGCCACTGGAGGCTTTACTTTTCCGCACGCCACTGTAGGCTTTACTTTTCCGCACGCCACTGGAGGCTTTACTTTTCCGCACGCCACTGGAGGCTTTACTTTTCCGCATGCCACTGGGGGCTTTACTTTTCCGCACGCCACTGGGGGCTTTACTTTTCCGCACGCCACTGGGGGCTTTACTTTCCCGCACGCCACTGGGGGCTTTACTTTCCCGCACGCCACTGGGGGCTTTACTTTCCCGCACGCAACTGGGGGCTTTACTTTCCCGCACGCCACTGGAGGCTTTACTTTCCCGCACGCCACTGGAGGCTTTACTTTCCCGCACGCCACTGGAGGCTTTACTTTCCCGCACGCCACTGGAGGCTTTACTTTCCCGCACGCCACTGGAGGCTTTACTTTCCCGCACGCCACTGGAGGCTTTACTTTCCCGCACGCCACTGGAGGCTTTACTTTCCCGCACGCCACTTGAGGCTTTACTTTCCCGCACGTCACTGGAGGCTTTACTTTCCCACACGCCACTGGAGGCTTTACTTTCCCGCACGCCACTGCAGGCTTTACTTTTTTGCACGCCACTAGAGGCTTTACTTTCCGCACCGCCACCGGAGGCTCTTTACTTTTCCGCATCGCCACTAGAGGCTCTTTACTTTTCCGCACCGCCACTGGAGGCTCTTTACTTTTCCACACCGCCACTGGAGGCTTTACTTTTTGCATCGCTAATGGAGGCACCGCCAACAGACGTCCCGCCGACAGAAGTTTTATCGTTTCCGCACCAGAATAAGCGTATGAGCCACCTTGAAGATTTTGAAGAATTGGAAGAGAATATACTTTCTGGTCAAAATCAGTGTTTCTTCGTCTTTGGACAAACCCCTTCGAACACGTTCTACGGGAGTCCGTCCAAAGAGGGGCAAACTGTAAACACTCGATTTTGACCCGGACGTAACGACGTTACACATGATACGTCAAATTCCGGACGCGTCAAGCCACAAAGTCTCCAAAAATGCTCAAGGGCCTATTAGGGCAATTATTATAAAATATATTTTAAAATTATTTCGAATTTATTTATTATTTTCGGAATTTTTTAAAAATATATATAATAATTAGTTTTTTTTATTTTAGAAAATTATCTGTAAGATATTTATCTCCAGATATTATTTTTTATTAAAAAAAATTAATTATCTGTAAAGATAAATTTCCTTAGGAATATTCTCTAGAATAATTATCTGTTAGCATTTTTTATTTAAATTTTTTTGTAATCTAGACTAGGTTTTTAGTATAAATAGGGGTTTAGGTTACATTGTAAAGGACACAGAAAAACACCAAAAAGAAGCAATAATACATTATTTTCGGGTTCTGTGCGATTTCGTCTTCTAGTGCTCATAAAAAGTTTTTTTTTATCTGCTGCAGCTCCGGTGAACTCCAAGGCCGGTCACCGGCAACCGCCGTGCTAACCGCCTCGCTCACCGGCTCGGGCCTTCGGCGCCGCCAGATCCCATCCCCGCCACCACTGTGCCGGTCTGGCCGGCCGTCCTTCTCTCTCTATCTCTCGTTCTCTCTCCTTTCTCTCTCCCTCTCTTTCCCTCTCTTCTCCAGCCGATTGCCATCCGCCGATCCAACCAGCCAGGGCCGCGCCGGACCACCGCCTTCCGATCCGCTGCAGCCCAACCAGACCCCGACGCCACCAGACACCGTCGTCCCTCCGTCCCGCCGCCACGTTCTCTCTCTCTCTCTCTCTTCTATGTTTCTCTCCCTCTCTTCTTCACTGCGACCCCTCACATCCTCGTCCGCCGTGGCTGCTTTCCGGTCACCGACCATCATCTCCGCCGCGCTCTCCACTCGGCAATGGCCGCCCTTCACCGGAGTTACCGTCACGCAGCCGCCGCCTGTCCCTGCCGACCCCTGTCCCTTCCGCTGCGGTATCCCGTTCTTCTTCTTTTTTTTTTAATTTTATTTTTATTATTTAGTATTATTATTATTTATTTATTACATTTTGTTATTATACTATTATGATTATTGTATTGCATTTAATCTGATATTTTAAATGCAGTTTGTAGTTAATTAGATTTAATTAATAGTTTGAATGTAGTTGGTAAAATTTAATTAGTAATTTAATTTAAGGTGACTAAGTTTAATTAGAAGTTTTTTTTTTTAGTATTTTAGACTTCATTTTTAATAGGAGTTATAGGTTATAATTAATTTTTTAGATTTGTGATTATATTTTTTTTTTGGCCAAGGAAATTCATTAATAACGAAAATAGTCGCTTACATCATGGTGGGATAAATTCCCGATCCTTATTAATAGTCGCTTAGATTTGTGATTATATTTGATAATATTTTTTGCATATGATGAAATTTGATTAATTTCGACATTGTTAGATTAATTTAGTGTAATTTATGTATAAGCAATCAAATTGGCAAATTTGTGAATTAAGTACCGAAAGGGCGTGATTAATTCCATGAGTTTTAATTCGTAACAGAACCCCCGAACTCGTATTTCTGATCGTAGACTGATTTATTACCTAGGTGTTTAATTAGTTATTCGCTTAGGTAATTTAGGATTCTAGTTAGCCTAATAATTAACTAGTGGCGACTCATTTCAAATTGCACGTTTTCAAAACGTAATTCACCGAATGTTAGATTTAGGTCTGACAATTATATTATTAGATTATTTTGTTATAATTAATTAGATAGTTTACATGTAATTGGCTAAATTTGATTAGGTAGAGTGTTTAATTAATCATGTTGTATGCATGATTAAATATGTAATATGTTATTTATGTTGTTTAAGCATGTTTGATAATTTTTGGTGTTTTAGATTTCGTTTTAATTAGGAGTTATAGATTTCAATTCTTTTGTAGGCTTAGATTAATATTTGATAATATTTTGCACATGATAGAATTTTAATTAAATCGTGGCATCGTTAGATTAATTTGTGGCATGTGTTCAAATAGTGAAATTGGCAAATTTGTGAATTGAGTACCGAAAGGGCGTGATTAATTCCATGAGTTTTAATTGTTAACAGAACCCCCGAACTCGTATTTCTGATCGTAGACTGATTTAATACCTAGGTGTTTAATTAGTTATTCGCTTAGGTAATTTAGGATTCTAGTTAGCCTAATAATTAACTAGTGGCGACTCTTTTCAAAATCCACGTTTTCAAAACGTAACCGCATTAGGTCAGATTTTAGGTCTGACAATTTGGCGACTCTGCTGGGGAAGAAAGAGAGGAGAGGGTTCGGGCTCAGTATGTTCACTTTTTGCCATGTTTGAGTTTTGTAGCTTTATTTTTATTTTATTTTGACTTTACATCTAACTTGGTTGTTTTTGTGTAATTTCAGGTGTGGAGTTATTTTTTTTATGGTATCTTACTCTTTTTCTTTGTTGTGTTAAGTGGGATCTGATTGTCAGTGATATCCAGCCCCGTTTTGATCATGACTACCTTACTTTGAATCTGTCCATGCATTGAAAAATTCACCCTCAAGTGATGAATACCTCATGTTCGACCAAGACACCATTTTCCAAAGCTTTAAACAGGTATTTTCTAAGAGTAGGTAACGTACTCTTGTCCTAAATACATGTTTAGTGCGCAAATTTAATGTCGCGCGATGATATGATTTAACTCATTATCATTCTTTAGCTTTTATGGCGTCGTTTTCTACCGATTTCATTGGAACGCAGTTTACATATATGTGAGTCGTCTACATCATCCCATAAGGAACGCCTGATAGATTGACTCTAACATTATGTTTTTGAACTGTGCTTCTTGAAGTGTGTTTTACTTGATTTGAATGCCTAGCCTGACTTATTGTTCAAGGCATTTGGAAGGAAAATCGTTGTAACCGACTTTATCCTTATTCGTTTGCAAATTATCTAAGAGATTTTATCCCATCTCTGAACTGAGCATTTTGGGTTTTCATCTTATGCGTCGGTTGATACTTTTACAAGGTCATGGTAGCTTCCGAAGCCTACTTCTTACCGATGTAAACGCTATCAATAAGTTGTTTCCGAAGGAATGCAAACAAAAATTCAGCACTTCATCATTTAGATACTTCATCATTAAACTCATATATTGAAACGATGTTTTCCATCTTTCGAGGTCCACACGCGCGTAGCGCTATTTACCAAATTTTGACCCTTGGTTAAATCGTTTCATTTCTGAACTTAATTTAATTTAATCCAATCGGTTTGGCACATGATCATCATTACAGATTATTTCATTCAATGGAGTACTAAGAATTAAGAAATACTAAATCTTTCGATCTAGCTACGCAATCGATGTGTATGTTCAGTTCAGTTGTCCTTACTGAGATGACAGAGTATGTTAATCGTTTCGTTTTATTCGACCACTTTTACCTGGTCGAAATTTTGTTTCGGATCGATCCCTCTTAACCGGGTCGATTAATTTTGACAAGTAGATCACATTTCGAATCGAACGGAAACTACTTTATTCAAAAAATCCGAATCTCGAAATAACCAAAATTTTAGTAACTCAAACGAATGATAAATGACAATGGTAGCGTTCTTGATCTAAAATTCGCGTATTTGATCCATGATTGTTGCATAGATAGTCGAGAACTTTAAGCCATGTTGAACATCACATCTGAGTAAATTCACGAATGAATCACGTCAAATGATCTGTGTCTGTATAAAACATTTTCTGCTTCATACACATGACCCACGAGGCGTACTTGAGACGCACTTTATCAGCATGGTTTAACCCACTGTATTATCATATAAGACCTTTATGGTCCAGCTCTCTCTATAATATGCAGATAATGGTTGACTTCTTTCGAACTCAGTATGGTGAGCAGAGAAGGTTTCCTTTTTTACTGATTTGGTTACTGTACTTGATTAGGCTCGAGGTCATTGAGTCCTATCAATATCAGATAACCATATACATCTTTTCCATGTTGACCTTTCATTCTGAAGATCCGACACGGGTTTTACGCCAACGTCCATGAAAAGAAAGAAGACCATCAAGTTTAACCGAAATGTTTAGCTTTTGCATCCTTGCTTCCACCGAGGCAGATGCAAAGAGATACTAAGCTGCAACATTGCCTGGTTGCAATTGAAGTCTTCTTCAACCCATTTTACCACATATGCGTTCAGATCATTAAAGAACCTACTCCCATGCTTGGTGAAACAAATTATTACATTCGTCTCTCGTTGTCAAAATCATACAGAGTACTATATTCATCTGTAGTTGTCCTCTCCACTTTTCGGAATCGTAGTAGAGAGTTCAACACGTACTCCTTTTATTCGTCATAAATCACACCATCAAGATTGCGAGGAATATCGAATCGCACTAATTCATACTAACACATCGATGATTATGCAAAAATAAGGGAGACAATAACATTTTGAGAAAGAATTGCATACATCAGATATCTATTAAAATAGAATCCGACAAATAATGATTCTTAAGTCATATAAACCAACCGACCACTAGTAAACCAATTGAAGATGGCTGTGAAAAAATTCACATTATCGTCGTCTTCTATCCAATAGACAAGTCTATTAAAACGGGGATTTTAAAACAAGCATACCCGATCTTGGCTTTCCCAAGGCCCTTTTTATTTTGGAAAATATTCCGATGAATTCACTCATGCATATATAATTCTACTAACCATGTAAATTATCATACGCAAGTAACATTCATCAAACAAACCACATTCATGCTTACACGTCATGCGTCTAATGTTCCGAGGAACTCATGCTTGCATACATAATTCTACTTCCAAGTAAATTATCAAATGCAACTACATCCTCAACATTCTAGCATACGTGTCAAACATGTAACATTCACATCCATCAGACACATTTGGCGACTGTTTTCGATTTTAAAATAATTTTAAACATTAGGGTCTGATTTGCAATTCATGCGTATATTCAATCATGCAACATTCTAGACATGAATCCGAGGCATTTCCAACCATCACAACATGTCTATCCTAGTGCGCATTCCATATATTTAACCAGGGCTCTGCCCACAATATGCAATATCCAGCTAGCTTGACTCAGTCAAGACAACATTTCTAATCATGCATAAATATATATTGAGTAATAAACAATTTCAGTTCAGCCCACTAATTAATCAAGTCCCATAAACATGTATTTCCGAGATCTATCCCCATAATCGAAACAAGGCATAAAGGTTATCAACCCTTGAGCACTGTGTAGGCCTATTAAAGTTCAAAACATTTGAATTTTAAAACTTGACCTCCCTATTTTAATTGACTTGAATTCGGTTTTGAAAATACGGTTCGGTTCAGTCAATTTCAGTCCGGTTTGGTCCGGTTCGGTTCGGTCCAGGAAATCTGTTTCATGTCCGGAAAATCCGGTTCGCTCCGGTTTTAATTTTAAAATCAGGTTCGGTCCAATAAAAATAGGGTTCGGTTCGGTTAAATACATAAATACATATGTATATTTTCGGAATATTAAATGCATATATTTTCCAGATTTGATTTTCTTAGTTTGGGGGTCCAAGTTTAGCTATAAATAGGCTTCTTTTACATGTAAAAAACACACAACAGCAATAATATTACATCAGATATTGGAACCCGTGCAGATTTGTCTTCTGGTGAAAAAGTTCTTTTTTTTTTTATCTGCCATGGTCGATTTGAGCTCCGGCCGGCGACCCTAGCTCTGACCTCCGGCCGCCGTGACCTCGCCATCTCCACCTTATCTCTCTCTCTCCCTCTCTCACTTCTTCCGTACAGCCATTCCTGACGTGGCACAGCCACAGCAACTGGCCGCAGCAGCCGCCTCGCCTGCCCAGCTGACCACCTCCGTCGCCATTAGCCAGTTTCCACCCTACCGGAATCCGCCCGTGTGCTGTAAGCTGCGACACGTCCCTGTTGCTGCCGGCTGGACTTCCACAGCGCCAGAAAACCACCTCTGGACCTTCGCCTGGCCTCCATAAGGCCAGCTGACCACCTCCGCCACTCTCCGTCGTTGCCGAGGTGCCATCCGCTGCTGCTGCTGTTTTTGTCGCTGCTGCTGCTAGCTTCCCGCTGGTTACCGTCGTCTTCCCCAGGTGATTTATTTTTATTTTTCCTTTTGTTTATTTTATCATTTATTTTTTATATTTTATCATTATTTTATTATTATTTTATTATTATTTTATTACTATTATAGTATTGGTTTTAGTTATGTAAATTAGATATAATTGGTTTAAATTTAATAGGTAGTATGTTTAAATTGCTCAAGTTTGATGTATGTTAAAAATATATTAGGTTGTGTATGTATTTAGCATGTTGGTTAATTTTTGGAAGTTTTAGATTTCGTGTTAATTAGGAGTTATAGCTTATAATTAATTTGTAGATTTAAGATTATAATTGACAATATTTTTGCATATAATAATTTGATTAAATCCTAACATTGTTAGATTAACCTGATATAATATATATTAAAAATAAAGCTGGCAAATAAGTAAATTGAGTACCGAAAGGGTGTAATTAATTAATTTTTTTTAATTCGTAACAGAACCCCTGAACTCGAATTTCTAATCGTAGACCGATTTTATACCTAGGTGTTTAATTTCTTATTCGCTTAGGTGATTTAGGATTCTAGTTAGCCTAATAATTAACTAGTGGCGACTCTTTCAAAATCCGCGTTTTCAAAACGTATTCGCCTTAAGTCAGATTTTAGGTCTGACAATTTGGCGACTCTACTGGGGATGTAGAGGGTTCGGGCTCATTATATTCGCTTATTACCATGTTTATTTTGAGTTTTTATATCTTATTATCTTCACCATTCTAATTTTTTTTTTGTGACAGGTACATATTTTAGAGTTATTAACTAATGTTTTCTTTTTTTGTGGCATTGTTTGAATTTGCACATACTCCACTTTAGAATAATCTCCAAAACGCCTTAAACCCAGGGCGACTAGGAACCCTGAAGGTTTAGTACGGTACGACCGGAGCGGCTGGGCCGCCGGTACGACTCGGAAAAACTCCACTCGCTTGTGAAGGTCTCGTGATCCCTATGATGGGGGGAGGAAACCACCTTCCCGGGAACCTATCAGTGGAACCTACCTTGTAGAGAAAAGCCACACATTTTCTACCCCCTAACATGTTGCGTTTTATCCGTGTTTTTTTGTTGTATAAAAGAGTTGTCAGGAAAACTGTAAGATTTTTTAAAACTGTGTAACTTTTATTCTCATGCATTCGTCTAACTTCATTTAAAAAAAAAAAACAAAAAAAAAACTTTTTTCAGCTAAGTAGTTAGTCATTTAGAAATTTTCTTTCTGAACATGCATTTTGTATGCATTGTTTTTTTTTTTAAAAAAAACCTCTTACCTGAATTTTTTTTATTTCAAACTTGCGTTTCATACGCATTGTTTTTTTTCTTAAAAAAACTCTTCAGGTAAGTTGTGATTTTGGTTAGCGCGTCGCGCATGCAAAATTTTTTTTTTAGGAAAAATTGTAATTCTTCTTTGGCTATTAGGGCTTCTAATTTCGAACGTGCATTCCATATGCATCATTTCAAAAAAAAATTTTACCTGAATTGTTTTATTTTTAAATAATGCATCCAATGTGCATTAACTTTAAAAAAAAACTTTTGGATAAATCGTAAGCTCTCTTAGTTTTAGGGCTCTTTGTTGAAAAAACATTTTACCTGAAATTTTTAATCAAAAAACGTGCATCTCATATGCATTATTTTCGAGAAAAAAACCTTTTCAGGTAAATTGTAATTTTTCTTAGTTTTAGAACTTTCATTTTTAAGTTTACATCTTGTATTTATTTTTGTGCATCTCATATGCATCCTTTTAAAAAAAAAATCACCTCATTTTTTAATTTTGAGCAACCAAGATGTATGCATTCCATATGTACCCTTCAGGTAAACTGTTGTAAATTGTAAATTTTCTTAACAATTGAACTTTAACTTTCGAGCATGCATGAGCATTACAAAAGAAAATTCGAAGTATCATTCGTTTTTATCCAATGTGTATTGCACTTTTTCGGCAAGATAATTTCAACATTCGCATGAGCAAGCGTTTAAAAAATGAGAGTTTTGATTCTAATCGTTTAGTTGAGTGCGATCATTCTAGTTTAAACAAAGGACGAGAAAACATTTTTTAAAAAAACTTTGTTTTGAGCATCTGTCCCGCGTTCGAGCCAGAGAGTGCACTCAGCGAATTTAGTAAACTCCATGATGGTGCAAAACACCTTAAATCATAAATTTTGATTCCTTTTAAAAAATGTAATCAAAATTATGAAATGTATGACACTAGAGCTTTCAAGAAAAAAATCATGCATGATTTCTCATATTCTCTAGACTGATTTTTCATTCACTCTTTTCATGTACCCTTGGTAAGGCATCTGGTACATATAAGTTCTGCCGACCAAATAAGGCAGCCAAAAACACATGCAGTCATCCAGTTGCACGAAAAACAAATTGCGCATTCATCAGGTACGATGAATTGTACTTGATTTTTCCTTGAGATTTGAGTGTCCCTACTCTTTTTGCAGATCAGACGAGGTCGCAACTGATGGATATGTGCCCAATTCGAGTTCGAATTTATATCTCGGGCCTCGTAAACACGTCAAAATTACATCTCGACTCGGAAAAAGTCTCCCAAAGGGTCAAAACGGTCCGGAAGTGCGTTACGCGCGTCCGGATTGCATTTGCAATCCGGAGGTCCGGATTGCATTTGCAACCCGGACGTCCGGGTTGCTTGTAATCCGGACCTCGCCGAATTGCCCAAATTCGACGAGGTCCGGATTTCATTGCGGGTATCGTGCGATTACCGTTTCCGCGATTACCGTTACGTGTAGAGAAGTCAAGTTCGCGCATTGACAATATGGGTGACGGTTACAGCTTGTTTTCTTGAACCGTCATCAAACCGCTTTAAAACCGGGTCCGGTCCCAAGGAAGCCTATAAATAGGAGGCCTTGGCCACCCATTTTCACACATCCTCTCATTTGCCCAACTTTGGTATTTTGAGCTCTTACTTCTCTCTAGAAATATTCTCTCTCTAGAATTACTCTTTTAGCCCTATAGTGACTTAAGCTTCGGAGAGGGCTCCGCTAGCACCCCCCCCCCTCTCCGTGCTAGCACCGGTCCTTTGTGCAGGAATCATCGTCCAGACATCCGGATTTGTGCACAGACCACCGCCTTCCGAGACTCAGACATCCCCTTGAGACACAACCGCGCCTTGAGACACAGACCTTTCCGGGACCCAACCGAACACTCGTCAGTGGCACAGAACCTCTTTTAGACGAAGGGTTACAACCCGAAAACCCGCTCAACCATACGAACATAGGCGTCCCCACGACCCAGTTCATCCAGGACGCAACATTGGCGCCGTCTACGTGATTCGAACAAGAAGTTACCGCACCGCAAAAATCATGACGAGTGATCGCAACCCTCCCGAAGAGGTTAACGCGAAAAACACAAGGAAAAGGCCTGGGCGCCCCAAGAAGTCCCCGGCAAACAAAAGAACAGGTGGCCAAATGCCAGCCGGAAGTCAGTCGGGACCCTCCCACATTCCAAGAGCTACTTCCGTAGCTTCATCCTTGCCAACTGACAATGTGCCCGGTGCACAGCACAGAGAACCAAGGAACGAGCATCACTCACCTCCACCTGGTTTCGAGCCAGAGGTGAATGAAGAGGAATCTCAGACGGAAATGCCGCAAGGCGAACAAAGAACGGGAGCAAACCCAATGCCCACCGTTACTCCAGCGATGATGGCTGCATTGGAAGAGTTACTCGCATTCCGCGAGTCTCTAAAAAACCAGGGATATGCTGCTCAACCACCTCCAACTAACCAAGAGCACGCCGTGCCAGCAAGAGAGGTGTCGCAAGACACTACTCGCCACGACAATCCTTTCCAGGGCAGAAACCAACACGCAAGATATGAAACTGCACGGTCATACACTCCTTCCCAAGGAGCCCGTCATTGGAGGAATGAAAGGCAGCCCCCATTCTACCACCCTCAGCACCCAACAAGGGATGATCCCTTCCAGGCCACAAGCAGAGATCAATCCGACATATACCACAACAATGGCCGGAAAAATCCTTCAACAGGTTACGCTGAGCCTGCAAAAGGGTTTACCGCCGAGATGTTAGAAGAAATGGTGGAGAAGAAGATGAAGGAGGCAAAGATGAAGGGTATGCACGCACTTGAAGAAAGGGCGTCACATCCATTCGCAGACCATCTTGTAAACAGTCGCGTCCCAGACGCACTATACCGGATTGGAGGAGACCTCCATCGCGGAAAAGGAGATCCAGTGGAACACGTGCAAAAGCACGAGGCCTCTCTGCTAGGCAGGACAAAGAACCTACATCACTTCGCAATGACGTTTTCACAAACTCTTGCCGGGACTACAGCACACTGGTTCTTCTCGCTGCCATGCGGAAGCATCACTTCATGGGCGGACTTGAAGGCTAAATTCATTCAACGATACATGGGCGAGCGCACATTGCTAAAGGGGTTAGGTGCTCTGGACGACGTCCAACAGCAAAACGACGAATCTCTCGCCGACTACTACGTCCGTTTCAATCAGAATATCTCTGATATTAAGGGGAACCTGACGGAAGGAGAGATTGTTCGAGCGTTCATTCGAAACCTCGGACGAAGAGGCTATGCCCTAGCAGAAAAGATGGCAAAACGCCCAGCCGAAACCATGGAGGAGTTAGCCGCAAGGGTAAAAGAATACGTGGACCTCGAAAGGTTCAGAAGCCAGAACAAGGCAAAAATCTCCGCAGCAAAAGCAAAAGAAAATCCAAAGCAGAACCAACCAAAACCACACTCAAGTTGTCAACAAGGAAGAAATTGGCAACCTCAGGCAAAGAGACCTTTTCAAGGAGATTTTCAGAAGCCAAAAGAAGTAAATATTGCCGACTGCATTCCTTTGAATGCCCCGCTGTCCGTGATTTTGAGAGAGATGAAGGACGCGAATATGTGGAAAGAGCCGAACAATTTCAGAAAAGGCCCGCTAGGGAGAGACAACGACAAGTGGTGTGAAAACCACGAGGTCTTCGGCCACGAGACGGACAGCTGTGTCAGTCTACGCTTCCGCATTAACAACTTCGTCCTCAAAGGCGAATTGAAGCAATTTTTCGATCAAGGCAACAACCCCCCGAAAAAGGCTCAAGCAGAGTCATCAAAAAGAGGAAACAAGGGAAAAGAGATGGTCAATGACAACCCTCCGCCAGCTAAGCGAGGCGTAATCAACGTCATACACGGAGGACCTGCTGCTGGAGGACAAGTGTCTAATGCTCGGGACATTTATGCATCCCAAGCAGTAACATTGCCAAAATACGGGAAGCGCAAGCAACCGGAGCAAGAAGACGCGGTCATCCAATTTTCCAGGGAAGACTTAAAGCATATCGTTTACCCTCACGATGATGCTTTAGTCATAACTATGGACATTGACGGATACGATGTGAAAAGAATCCTCGTCGATGGTGGAAGCTCCGCTGACATTCTACATGTCAAAGTCCTAGAGCAACTGGGAAGATCTGTCAAAGACTTGACTTCGGGAACCTTCTCGCTAGTCAGCTTCGCCGGAGCAGCTACACACCCCCTGGGTACAATCACGCTTCCTGTCATCCTTGGCCAAGGGTGGAAAGCATTACATGTCAAACGTCACTTTCGTCATTGTAGAAACTCTCGGGGCCTATAACGGAATCTTGGGACGAACAACAATCAACCCTTACGTGATCGTGCCCTTCACTGTCACCCAAAAGATGAAGTTCCCTACGGACCATAGGATTGGGGAAGTGCTAGGCGACCAGATAACTGCAAGACGTTGTTACGTCAATGCTTTGAGAGCAAAGCACCAATTCCATGTGGCAATGATAAATTCCTTCAAAAGACAGAAAGTTGTTGGTGAAAGAAAGGAGCAAGTGGCGGAACAAGCTGTTACAGTTTGGAAACCACAAGAATACATCAAGTATTCGCCATGGCACCAGATATGGCTCGTTAAGCAGGGAGAAGGCGAGCCAATCATGGACTACTTCATCAGATTCGCTTCTAACGCCTCCTCGGCGAAAGCAACAAGAGAATAAGTGATAAGCGTGTTCTATGCAAACATGAACGCCATATCTTTCCTTCTCTTCGGACGAACTCATGGATGGCGTACAACAAAAACCATGGCAGATCTAAAGGATAAGCTTGAAACAGCAGTCTTGTGCGAACAAGAACTGAGGAGGGGTACACCCCTCAGTTGGGACAAAGGAGTTCGAGGAAAAACGAACGAACAGGAAGGCGCAAGCATCGATATCGACAGCATCTTCACACCGCTAAACACGGTTGCGGAAGACATTTACGTCAACCTACTGGAAAACAAGCTCCCAAGTCCACTTGTTCCCAGGACAGCTTTCTTGGGCAACAACATCAAGGAATGGTGCAAGTACCACAAAACTTGGGGGCACAACACAAAGATGTGCCTACCGCTAAGGTGGGAGATTGAAGAATGCATCGCGCTAGGTGCATTAAGGCGATTTGTTGCAACCGACTCCGCCACATCGCCATCAAATCAGCCATAATGAAACGAGAGGAATAACTATCTTTCAGATTACTTTGCGCATTTCTATTCCAAATGTTTCTAGTATAATTGCATTTACATGTTTCAAGAAAGAATGATCGGTTGATGCATTCTAGAAAAAACAATGTAAATATGCGCAAGTATCTAATAAAGTCAATCTACATTTGTAGGTACATATCTATGCCTTGCATGCTATTTTGGATTAAACGCAAAGCAACAAAACTACGCGCCTATTATCTACTTCAATAATCCAAGATATTATGCCATTTGCAAGCAAAAATCTATTGCGCATTATGACAACGCTTATCATCAACAGCAACTTACTCATATTGACGACTACATCAAAAGGCGTCATCATGGAATCAAAAACTTGGAAGTTAAGACCAAAATATTTTCAAAGTCAGCATGCTACAGCTACATATAACGGATGATACTTGGAAAAGCCACGTTTCCAATATATGCATACATATCATGATCCGCACCTACCGCATCTGCACTCAGGGAAGTTTCCTACCCAAACAAGGAATCCTCGTATCAAATTCCTTTACTTCATTTATTATATGCATGACTAAAAAGAAAGTTTCATGACTCCATACTTTTGCAAACTTATAAAAATGGCGATTATCTGACAAAGATAACTCTGCTCGTTGGTACATGCTACACTACGATTACTACTCAGGAATTACGCCAAGTAGTAACCTCTGCACAAAAATCTACTACAACAATACAAGCTAAGCATTATGTTCAAGGAGGGATTTATGGTATACAACACCAACATATCTATTATCTACACCAACAGGGAGTTTATTTCTCCATTCATAACATAGGCGTCTATCTCAAGAAGATGCCGGAAACACAAAGCCATCAAGCTATGTGCACAATCAACTTATATACCGCAATGACAACCTGCGGATTATTTATCAAAACGACGACTATTCATAGGCGTCAGCTACAAGCAATATCTTGGATTAACACCAAGACCTACTATCAAAACGACGACTATTCAGAGGCGTCAGCTGCAAGCAATATCTTGGATTAACACCAAGACCTACTATCAAAACGACGACTATTCAGAGGCGTCAGCTACAAGCAATATCTTGGATTAACACCAAGACCTACTATCAAAACGATGACTATTCAGAGGCGTCAGCTACAAGCAATATCTTGGATTAACACCAAGACCTACTATCAAAATATATTGGATTAACACCAAGGCCTACTATCAAAATAGCATGTTGAGGTATCCTCTTTTTTAAAAGACAAGCCCCATGTTTACTTCTAAAAAATGACATGCTGTGACATCTCTGGTTAGAGCCAAATCCTCATGTTCATAGCCATTCCCTGGATTCAGAACAGGATGGGCATACGGGACTGATCACCCCTTAAGTGGCGGAAGTTCTCTGGTTAGACAACGAATCCACACTATAACAAGTGTGAATTCCTGTTTAAAGGGCTCACTCTTTATGGCGAATGTCCTCTTGATAGACGACAATCCCATATTACGAATTCCTGGTCAGGGTTCGCTTTATACGGAAAAAGTCCTCTAGTTAGATGACAATTCCGTACTACAGATTTTCAAACCGTGTTGCATGGTTCCTGGACACAGAAAGCATGCATCACAATTCATATTTTCAAAAAAGTATTACATGGTCCCTGGACGCAGGAATCATGTATCACAAGTATTTTTTCAAATATTTTACCAAATATTTTGTCAGATATTTTATCAAATATTTTATGTATCAAACACCTTTCCAAAATTTTATCAACATGGTTTTTTGGATGTATCACATTCAATGCCAAAATATTTTTTCAAATATTTTATCAACAAGCTTTTTAGGGTTCACAAAATGCTTCTTCGAAAACTAAAATGTTTATACGTATGCTTCCCCAATGCGGGTTGATACACGCTGGCAGGTGCGCACCCTGTTTAAAACTCATAAAATTTATAAGTCGAGTCTTGTACAACGTCGCCTTAGAGTGGAACTAAGAGACGGTATAAACAAGTATCTTGCTTAGCCAAGATAACACCTCTCAAATACTAAAATATTTTTACGTATGCTTCCCCAACACGGGTTGATACACGCTGGCAGGTGTGCACCCTGTTTAAAATTCATAAAATTTACAAGTCGAGTCTTGTACAACGTCGCCTTAGAGTGGAACTAAGAGACGGTATAAACAAGTATCTTGTTAGCCAAGATAACACCTCTCAAATACTAGAATATTTTTACGTATGTTTCCCCAACGCGGGTTGATACACGCTGGCAGGTTGCAACATATATAGCGGCAAGATATTCAGGAAAGAAGGGAAATATGCATAATGCATTATGCAAGCAATCAGGAGAGCATCTCAACTCATCAATTAACAAGTGGCTATCGGTCACGATTGCGGGGACTATGTCTACGTTACTAGTCATCCACATTCAATAAACACGGTAAGTGATAACAGTATGAAATATTACTAACAAGTTATCATGCAAAATACTATGTATAAAGCAGGTCCAAACGACGTAGTTCAAAGCGAACAAGTCGTAAGCAACAACTAAGGAACAACTACAACAAGTGTCCAAGCATAGAAGCCGGGGTGCAAACAGACTCAGAAACAAGTTCAACATATCCAAAAGATGGCACAGATTAAAGAATGCCATCATCTCTGACAGGGCTGGGAGGAACAGGCAGAAGTTGCACATTAGTGTTGCCACTGTCTTCTCCAAACAAAACCAACAGTGCACAAGTCGCAACATTCTATGCTCTACCCATCTTGCCATGCCTTGGAGTCTAGCCAAGAGGGGCGATCATAACACTCAACAATGTGCGACGTACAGTCGCAACTACGGACATCATATTCATCATCTAAGGATATATATCCTATCTTTCAAGTCCAAAGCATATGGACAGCATAGATAACTCAAGGTATGAAATATTATTAACAAGTTATCACATAATTATTATTGAAAACAGGTCCAGGTGACGAAATATCATGCAAGCAAAGGCATGAACAAAGAATTATCAACATCAACCCATTCACAAAGGGTTTAACATGCTGGAAGCAGATAGCCCAACAGCAACCAAGAGTCAACATCATCTCCAAGGACTTATGGCAAAGAGTTCATAATGTCAACATCAAATGCAATGTCGTCATCCACATAGAAGACACGACAAGAATGATTGTTTCAACATTCAGCACAACATAGCTCTTCAACATAAGGGCGACAATCAGCAAACAACAAATACTTACCTCAGTAGGAGTAACGCTCCTCCTTGGGCCGGTCCCTCGACCGGGGGGCAGAAGGAATTAGCACGGTCATGCTCGGCATAAAGAACTAAGAATCGCTCGAGGAACGCGCCCCTGCGTCGGATCTTTCGAGAATTATGCTAAAAACAGAAACTGCAGCCAGCGATAACTTGGAAAATTAACAAGTTCAAAGAAAATACAATGGGACGTCTTACTCACAAGCCCTTTACCGCCACCGTGTCCAAAGACTCCAAAGTAGCGGGGGCACTTGTATGGACATTCCTCTCAACAAATGGATTTCTATACACATCAGCTATCCGCAAAGACAAGCTTTCTCCCATCAAGATGGAGATAGTGGACTTACTCATGGTAACAACCGTGGGAAGACTAATTCTGACAAGAGGACAAGCAAGATCTGATATCCTGGAAAATGCTATCAACAATCCAATCAGTGCGCAAATACGCACCAACACTTATTCAAGCATTTATTCAACAGACGCTCCATGTGAGACAACCATGTACGTACAAGACTACTTAGTCCTCATGCAACAAGTAACAAGCATCACGCAAGGAGGGCAACCTCTTCGACACATTAACCTTGCATGACAACACCGAGCTCATACTCGTAGCATACAAGATTACAATGGTGGAATATCTTCTAAGTACTTGGCTCAGAATGACAGTCAGCATATTGCAAGCTGTCAGCATACAACCGTGTGTCAGCATATTATCAGGAGTTGGCATATAACCTGTGTTCGCATCAAGCATACGGATACAGCATGCATAGCCAGAGATGGTGAAAATATTCTAAGTGCGGGGGCAAATACGCACACACAATGTACGTACATACATGTCGACAAGGATACATGTCGACAAGGAGAGAATATCTTCTAAGTGTTTCCATGTACGTACATACATGCGTACATATCGAAAAGGATGCATGTCGATAAGAAGAAAATATTTTCTAAGTATTTCCATGTACGTACATACATGTCGACAAGGATGCATGTCGACAAGGAGAAAAATATTTTCTAAGTATTTCCATGTACGTACATCCATGTCGACAAGGATGCATGTCGACAAGGAGAAAAATATTTTCTAATTATTTCCATGTACGTACATACATGTCGACAAAGATGGATTGCGTACAACGAGTAGCTATGCCTCCTAATCACACCTACGACGCTCATCGACAAAGCTCATACGACGACATCTATGGTAACAAGTTTAAGATATCACTTAAATATTTCCCAAGTGTTTTAGCATACTTGCAGGCAATGCCCAATAGTCTATACCTGACGCTCAACCATTAGCGCCAACGTGCGTAGCAAAGTCAATGCGCATAGCAAAGTCAATGCGCATAGCAAAAGTCAACGCGCATAGCAAAAGTCAACGCGCATAGCAAAAGTCAACGCGCATAGCAAAAGTCAACGCGCATAGCAAAAGTCAACGCGCATAGCAAAAATCAACGCGCATAGCAAAAGTCAACGCGCATAGCCAAAGTCAACGCGCGTAGCAAAAGTCAACGCGCATAGCCAAAGTCAACGCACATAGCAAAGTTGGTACATGCAGAAAAAAGGACCAACATCTCAAGAAGCTATCATGCAAGCGATGCGGCTAATATGATGAACCACGAGGAGAAAATACGACAACACTTAAGGAAATATATTTCTCCAAGACATCAAAGCAACAAACGACTACTTCCAAGACACTCCTTGATGATAAGGATCAAAGGAGTGATGCACCTACAAGTACTTACGGTATACTCCACCCTCTTCTAAGTATTTATCTCTACATACATGATTGTTTTGGTGTTACACGTATCGAATCCGTCATTTAACATGCATGTTTACATATCGCATGATTTATGATTTAATAATCGCTGAGTCATTTGAGAAGTATACGGATTATATTTCTTACGTCACGTAATTACGTTCTTGCCATGACCGTTACTTATGCATGTACGTTGATAGAAGCATGTCCGCATGACGTGTCCCTAACGATAATCATGTTTGTACGTTACAATATGCGCATTCCCTATTGCACTAACCGTAATGACAGGAAATAAAGTCACTCGGTCGGAAAATCAAAGGACGAACGAAATCAAGACTCCAACGTCCAACCAATAATCAAAACCGGAAGGTTAGTGTCAAGCTCAAATTGGACACGTATCTTAACTTAAAATAGAGTCAATAAAGGTTTTTAACCGTTACTTGACTCGGGGGCAAGTGATGGATATGTGCCCAATTCGAGTTCGTATTTATATCTCGGGCCTCGTAAACACGTCAAAATTACATCTCGACTCGGAAAACGTCTCCCAAAGGGTCAAAACGGTCCGGAAGTGCGTTACGCACGTCCGGATTGCTGCGCAATCCCGACCTCGCCGAATTGCCCAAATTCGACGAGGTCCGGATTGCATTGCGGGTATCGTGTGATTACTGTTTCCGCGATTACCGTTACGTGTAGAGAAGTCAAGTTCGCGCATTGCCAATATGGGTGACGGTTTCTGCTTGTTTTCTTGAACCGTCATCAAACCGCTTTAAAACCGGGTCCGGTCCCAAGGAAGCCTATAAATAGGAGGCCTTGGCCACCCATTTTCACACATCCTCTCATTTGCCCAACTTTGGTATTTTGAGCTCTGACTTCTCTCTAGAAATATTTTCTCTCTCTAGAATTACTCTTTTAGCCCTATAGTGACTTAAGCTTCGGAGAGGGCTCCGCTAGCACCACCCCCCTCTCCGTGCTAGCACCGGTCCTTTGTGCAGGAATCGTCGTCCAGACATCCGGATTTGTGCACAGACCACCGCCTTCCGAGACTCTGACATCCCCTTGAGACACAACAGCGCCTTGAGACACAGACCTTTCCGAGACCCAACCGAACACTCGTCAGTGGCACAGAACCTCTTTCAGACGAAGGGTTACAGCCCGAAAACCCGCTTAACCATACGAACATACGCGTCCCCACGACCCAGTTCATCTAGGATGCAACAGCAACCACGTGAAACGTGACTGCTTCAAAGAAATGACATGCCAAAATTCCACCTACCATGTGTGGAATTCATAACGCGTTCCCCAAACAAGCCGTACATCCTTTTTACGGTGAGGTCTAAACCGGCCAGTGGCAACCAAGGGGCATCTCCCATTGAGATCGGACATGTCTGAAGATGGAAAATATCAAGAGATCATCGAGAGTCTCGAGAATATTCAATGTGCCGATCAATGAGCATTTGATATGTCAAGCAAAGAAAACATCATTGTTGGTGCCTTCCGTCGGAGGCCCAAGGGCATGTACTTTCCAGCAAGTGTACATATACTAGTTGTGGAGCGGGAAAATCAGAACATTCAGCAGGTCCAGTTGTATAGCCAGCACTAGAAAAATCTGACGCCCAGGTATGAGAACATGTGATCAACTTTGTCCATGAAATGTGACTGTCTCTTTTCTCTTTTTGCAACTTGAAAAATCATTCAAATCGAGGCCCTTGATGCACTCATCCCGCCCGCGGTTCTTTGCTCCTAGATCATGCCTGTGTCGTCCGACGAACTTGTCCTAGATACATCAGAAGTTTCCATGCGACCTGTCGTGCCAAACTCAACACCATCCACGTGTGTTCATTAACCAGATCATTCATCCTGCATGCGACGAGCCTAACCCGATAGGTGCTAGCCATGGGGCATCACCAAATGAGATTGAGCGATAACCAGGGCGCTTGAGAAGCCGAGAGAAGAAATCATTGCTTATGTCATCCATTAGTCGTAGGGTCAATCCAGGGTGTCGACACGACCAACTTATTTTGACTCAATCAGCTGAGTCCTTCTCAAGAAGATGTTTTGAATTAAAAATTTCCAATTTGCCACTAGGGGCATGTACATAATTGTTGTTGATTATTTTCGTTAAATTTTCTTTTAAAAAAAAAAAGCAAAAAAAAAAAATCATTTTTCTTTAGGGTCACAGCCGCCCTTTAATCGGCTACAGAAAAATAAAAAGAGTGCTCATGCAAATTTTGTGAGAGCAGTGAAGAAATAAAAGGGTTACAGTTGTCCCTAAATCAACTACAAATAAAAAGGGTCTCAGTCGTCCCTAAAACGTCTACAAAGAAAGGGCCACAGCCACCCTTCAAATGGCTACAGATAAAGAGTGCTCCTGCAACATCAAAAGCGGGAAATAAGTAAAAGGGCCACAGCCACCCTTCAAATGGCTACATAAAAAAAAAGTGACCCCGCGAACCATGTGATGGCGGGAGAATAAAAAGGGCAACAGCTACCCTCAAAATGGCTACACAAAAAAAGAGTGATCCCGCGAACCCGGTGAGGGCGGAAAATAAAAGAAAAGGTCACAGTCGTCCCTCTAAACGGTTACAATCAAAAGATCGCTCCCAGAACATTGATGGCAGGTATTTAGTGAAAGGGCCACAACCACCCTCAAAATGGTTACATACAAAAAGTGTTTCCCGGATCAGAGACGAGGAACGAAGGGCCACTGCCACCCTCCAAATGGCTACAATCAAAAGAGCTCCCGCAACATTGAAGACGGTGAGAAAAGGGTCACAGCCACCCTCAAAATGGCTACAAATACTCCGCATCAAGGCGGAAAATATAGTATGGGTCACAGCCACCGTTTAATCGGCTACCAAATAAAGAGTGCTTCCGCTAGGTTGAAAACCCGAAAGGGCGACCTAGACAAAATCAGGAAATGAGAGGCGTGGTTGCAAGTTCAGAAATTGCAATCATGGCAAAATTAGAGAAAATAAAAAACCGAGGGGCACGGTCGGATATCTCTCAATCGACCGTGGCAAAAGGAGAGAAAAAAGAGAAATTCTCAAAAAAAAAAAAAGAAGAAAAAAGAAAAAAGAAAAAAGAAAAAAGAAAAAAAGAAAAAAGAAAAAGAAAAAAGATCCCGCTAGATTGTCGCACCATGCACAATTTAGGCAAAAATTAGGGACAAACATTCATGCGCAAGCGTATTTTCTACGACACAACGTCATCCAAAGTCAAATTCACGGCTAACATGACGGTTACAGTCTGTTCTCGAAAGTCACCACTCAAATGATGAGTAGGACTGTTACAGTCTATTCCTACAATCAACCGGCAATCGGGATATGAAGTTGTCCACCTTTCCGAGAGTCACCCCAACGTTGCTGCACTGTCCCAGATATGCTAGTCATCACATCTATCCATTCAACGGTGTTACGCTGCCCCAGGTATGCTAGTCACCACAACCGGGTTACAACAACGATGCTGCGCTGTCCTAGATATGCTAGTCATCGCGTCTACTCTTTTCAACGGCGTTGCGCTGCCCCAGGTATGCTAGTCACCACCGAAAATCAGGATCTGAAGTTTTCTAGCTTTCTGAGAGTCACCCCCGACGAACGAAGCCTTAGTATTCAGCATTCGCAAGTCACGCCACTAGAGGCACTTCTCCAACGGACGCCACCAGAGGCTCTTCTCCGATACATTCCACTAGAGGCTTTTCCTTATCGCTCGCCACTGGAGGCATCATCGATTAAGGTTTTACTTTATTGCATGCCACTGGAGGCTTTTTCTTATCGCTCGCCACTGGAGGCATCATCGATTGAGATTTTACTTTTCCGCACGCCACTGGAGGATTTACTTTTCCGCACACCACTGGAGGCTTTACTTTCTGCACCGCCAACGGAGGAACCGCCAACAGGGACACTGCCGACCGAGGCTTTACTTTTCTGCATGACACTGGAGGCTTTACTTTTCCACACGCCACTGGAGGCTTTACTTTCTGCACCGCCAACGAAGGCACCGCCAACAGGGGCACCGCCGATCGAGGCTTTACTTTTCCGCACGCCACTGGAGGCTTTACTTTTCCGCACTACCAATGGAAGCACTGCCAATAGGGGCACCGCCGACAGAGGCTCTACTTTTTTGCACTTTCCGAAATAAGGCAGGAGTTTCCTTGAAGATTCGAAGACTCAAAAGAAGATATACTTCCCAACCAAAATAAGTATTTACTCGTCTCTGGACAAATCCCCTCGAACACGTTCTACGATAATTCGCCCAAAGAGGGGCAAGCTGTAAACACTTAATTTTGGTCCACGCATGGCACGTTCAAAATGTCATATGTGACGCGTTAAAAAGGGGAAGTATTTAAATATGGAAGGTCGCGAAGCTTCTAAAGATAGGACTGGTTAAAATAGGATAGTGTATATGCATCAATTATTGTAAAATATTCAGAAAATATATTGTGTGTATTTATGGTGAAATACATAAATATAAATGTATATTTCGGAATATTCAATGCATATATTTTTCAGATTTGATTTTCCTAGTTTGGGGGGTCCTAGTTTAGCTATAAATAGGCTTCTTTTATATGTAAAAAACACACAACAGCAATAATATTACATCAGATTTTGGATCCCGTGGAGATTTGTCTTCTAGTGAAAATTTTTTTTTTTATCTGCCATGGCCGACCTGAGCTCCCGCCGGTGACCCTAGCTCCGACCTCCGGCTGCCGTGACCTCGCCATCTCCACCTTATATATATATATCTCACTTCTTCCCGTACAGCCATTCCCGACGTGGGAAAGCCACCGCAACTGGCCGCGGCAGCCGTCTCGCCCTGCCCAGCTGACCACCTCCGTCGCCATCTGCCCGTTTCCACCCTACCGGAGTCCGCCCGTGCGCTGTAAGCTGCGACACGTCCCTGTTGCTGCCCGCTAGACTTCCACAGCGCCAGACGACCACCTCCGGACCTTCGCCGGACCTCCATAGCGCCAGCTGACCACCTCCGCCACTCTCCGTCGTTGCCGAGGTGCCATCCGCTGCTGCTGCTGTTGCTAGCTTCCCGCTAGTTACCGTCGTCTTCCCAAGGTACTTTATTTTTATTTTTCCTTTTGTTTATTTTATTATTTATTTTTTTATATTTAATCATTATTATATTATTATTTTATTACTATTTTATTACTATTATAGTATTGTGTTTAATTATGTAAATTAGATATAATTGGTTTAAATTTAATAGGTAGTATGTTTAAATTGCTCAAGTTTGATGTATGTTAAAAATATATTAGGTTGTTTATGTATTTAGCATGTTGGTTAATTTTGGAAGTTTTAGATTTCGTGTTAATTAGGAGTTATAGCTTATAATTAATTTGTAGATTTAGGATTATAATTGACAATATTTTTGCATATAATAAATTTAATTAAAACCTGACATGGTTAGATTAACCTGATATAATATATATTAAAAATAAAGCTGGCAAATAAGTAAATTGAGTACCGAAAGGGCGTAATTAATTAAATTTTTTTTTTTAATTCGTAATAGAACCCCCGAACTCGAATTTCTAATCGTAGATCGATTTTATACCTAGTTGTTTAATTCGTTATTCGCTTAGGTGATTTAGGATTCTAGTTAGCCTAATAATTAACTAGTGGCGACTCTTTCAAAATCCGCGTTTTCAAAACTTATTCACCTTAGGTCTGATTTTAGGTCGGACATTGCATATAAAAAAAAAATCGGCACAATATATATATATATATATATATATATATATATATATATATATATATATATATTGTCAATATTCTATCTATAAGAAGTAAATCAATTAAATATATATATATATATATTTCAGAACTTTTAATTATATATATATATTTAATTATTTTCAATATCTTTAATAGGGAAACAAAATACTGACAATAAATTTTCTTAATCTTTTAGGTAACTAAATCTATCAATAATATCTTAATCCCTATCTTTTACCTAGATATATTGATAGTTATATATTTCCATATATTTTAATGTGGACCTATACATATATTTCCAATTATAGATATATTGTTACTTTTAATAAAAATTAAAATATGGCAAACAATATCCTAATGGATTTGGGCCGAAACATGTACATTGGTACCTAAGAAATTAAAAAATTTACCTTGTTAATTCTCCTAGGGTTCGGCTGAAACACTATATTGGAAACAAGTGATCAAATTTTAATAAGATCTACAATCCATGGTTTTATTTTGATAAAATTCATATTTTTTTTGAAGATCATGAACATTAAATTTTACTAAGAACATCATGAAAATTTCGGCCCTTACAATTATAAAAATCGGAAATTTTAAATTCTCAATTTAAAAATTTCGGCCAACCATATCTAAAATCAAGAACACCATTTATCAAAATTAAGAACTTTTAACACTGACTCTGATACCATTGTTGGATTACAGGGTAGATTACTACGAAAACATAAAACACGGTACATGCTAGTAATTATAATTACGCAGCGGAAGATGTGCACATACCTTAAACATTTTCCGTCTTAAACCCTTTCCGTAGCCCCAAGGATCTTGCTGAGGGAGTTCACGATCCACCAGACGGAACCCGTTGGGATTCTTGTTAAAGAAGACCCATGTGCTATTTGATGGATATAAGTCCAATTCGAGTTCGTATTTATATTTCGGGCCTCGTAAACACATCAAAATTACATCACGGCTTGAAAAACGTCTCCCAAAGGGTCAAAACGGTCCGGAAGCGCGTTACGCGCGTCCGGACTGGACCTCCGGATTGCAAACAACCCGGACGTCCGGGTTGCACGGCAAGCCGGACCTCGCCGAATTGCCCAAATTCGACGAGGTCCGGATTGCACTACGGGTATTGCGCAATAACCGTTCACGCGATTACCGTTACGTGTAGAGAAGTCAAGTTTGCGCATTGCCAATATTGATGACGGTTATCGCTTGCTTTTGAAACGTCATCAAACCGCTTTAAAACCGGGTCCGGTCCCAAGGAAGCCTATAAATAGGAGGCCTTGGCTACCCATTTTCACACATCCTCTCATTTGCCCAACTTTGGTATTTTGAGCTCTGACTTCTCTCAAGAAATACTTTCTCTCTCTAAGATTACCTTTTTAGCCCTATAGTGACTTAGGCATCGGAGAGAGCTCCACTAGCACCACCCCCCCCCCTCTCCGTGCTAGTACTGGCCCTTCGTGCAGGAACGAGCGCCCCAGACGCTCAGATTTGTGCACAGACCTCCATTTCCTGAGACACAACCTTTTCCCGAGACACAGAAGCCTCCCGAGACACAGCCGTTTCCCGAGACTCAGACGCCTCCTGAGACACAACCGTCTTTCGAGATACAGACCTTTCCGAGACTCAGCGATAAAACCGAACACTCGTCATCGGCACAAGGCGAGAACCCCTTTCAGACGAAGGGTGACAGCCTAGAAACCCGCTCAACCACTCTGACAGACGCGTCCTTACGACCCAGTTCATTCAGGACGCCACAATGGCGCCGTCTCCGTGATTCGAACAAAAAGCTACCATACCGCAAATTCATGACGAGTGATCACAACGCTCTCAATAATGCCAATCCGTCAGAAACCAGGAAGCGCCTTGGACGGCGTAAAAAGTCTATGACGTCTCCCGTGCCAGCAAGCAGCGTGCCATCCGCACAGCACGGCCCAAAATTTGCAGGCATCCACGTGATACATGGAGGCTTTGGAGCAGGAGGCGAAACATCATATGAAAGAGAAATATACGCTTCCCTGATGATCCATGAGTCTGAAGGCAGTCAGCAAGGAGACGTTGGCATAGAAGACGCCATTGGCTTTTCTTCAGAAGACAAGACGCACATAACATTTCCGCATAATGATGCCTTAGTCATAACCAAGACAATCGACGGCATGGACATCAAGCGTATCTTGGTCGACGGAGGAAGTTCGCCCAACATCATCACAAAAGACATCATCCTAGCTCTAGGGAGAAAGAAGAATGTCAACAGAATGAATTCACCCTTAGTGGTATTCATGGGAGATGCAAGTTACCCATTGGGATCCATAACACTGCCAGTTATACTGGGAGAAGGCAACTCACGTCTCCAAATAGAAGTACCATTTATGGTAGTGCAAAAGCTTGACGCATACAATGGTATCTTAGGATACGCAACCATGAATGCGTGGGGAATGGTGCCATCAACGGCACACCAGAAGATCAAATTCCCAACTGCAGCCGGAATCAGTGAAGTCAAAGGAGACCAACTGTTATCAAAGGATTGTTACAATGTGGCAATCCAAAATAACGTCAAGCCAAACAAGGATGACATGCCCATCATCGATGATGATCCAAGAGAAGGTCGTGCCCGACCGGCCCCAGTAGAAGAGTTAAAGCAAATAAAGATCGAAGAGCCAGACAGAATGGTCCAAATTGGAGCATCCTTGTCAGAAGATGAAGTGATAGAAATCACAACACTCCTCAAAGAGTACAAAGAGTTATTCGCATGGTCACCAAGCGACATGCCCGAAATAAGCGCAGACGTCATTTCCCATAAGCTCAACATCAAGTCGGGAACTCGAGCAGTAGCCCAAAAACTTCGACCCCTCGGGGGCAATAAGAAACTGGCAATCAGAGAAGAAGTGGGAAGACTGCTTGACGCAGGATTCATTGAAGAATCAAGATACCAAACATGGGTGGCAAACCCGGTATTGGTACCTAAATCAAGTGGCAAATTAAGAATGTGCATCGATTACAGAGATCTCAACAACGCATGCCCCAAGGATTCATATCCTCTCCCAAGAATCGACCAACTAGTCGATGCCACCGCCGGCCATGAATTAATGTCTGTAATGGATGCATACTCAGGATACAACCAGATCCTGATGTTCAAAGATGATGCACCGCACACTGCATTTTATGCAGATAGCGAAATATACAACTACACGGTGATGCCATTCGGCTTGATCAATGCGGGAGCAACATACCAGCGAATGGTCAATACCATCTTCGGCGATTTAATCGGAACGAAAATTGAGGCATACGTGGATGACATGGTCGTGAAGTCAACCAAAAGGCGCAACCATGTTGACGACCTACGAGCAATCTTCAAAAGAATGCGTGAATATCAAGTCCGCCTGAATCCAACAAAGTGTGCTTTCGACGTACAATCAGGAAAAATCCTGGGATTCATGGTGAGCCAGAGTGGGATAGAGGCTAACCCAGAGAAGGTGCCGGCAATTGAAGAAATGGAGTCCCCAAAGAAACATAAGGAAGTCCAGCAACTAAATGGCCACCTAGCAGCTTTAAACAGATTCCTTGCCAGGATAGGCGACAAGGCACTCCCTTTCTTTGAAGTCTTGCGTGCAAACAAGAAGTTTGAATGGATACCAGTGTATGAAGAGGCCTTCCAGCAATTAAAGCAACACTTGCGCAAAACCGATACAAGGCGAACCCCTCTTCCTGTACATATCGGTGAGCAACACGGCAGTCAGCTCAGTCCTTGTCAAACAAAAAGGGACTACCCAGCTCCCAGTATACTACGTAAGCAAGATACTCGCAAAGTACGAGATAAACTACATGCCAATCGAGAAATACCTGTACGCGCTTATAATAGCAGCAAGGAAACTGAGGCCATACTTCCACGCACACGAAGTAACAGTCTTAACAGACCAACCCCTGAAGCACATCTTGTCAAAACCAAACATGTCAGGAAAGCTAACAAAGTGGTCGGTGGAGTTAAGTGAATTCCGCATTCATTTTGCTCCTCGAACGGCGATCAAGGGGCAAGCATTGGCAGACTTCATTGCAGAGTTCACCGGGATAACACCCGAGACAGATGCCCAAGTCGGACCTAAACAAATTGAAGAACATACCGAAGTATGGCAAATGTACACCGACGGATCTTCAAATGTAGGAGGATCAGGTTCCGGATTCCTCCTGATACCACCCGACGGATCCAATCCATTGAAGTATGCTCTAAACTTAACATTTAGAGCAACAAACAACGAGGCGGAGTACGAGGCATTGATAACTGGCTTAAGAATTGCAAAAGGTGTTGGAGTTAAACACCTAAGAGTGAAGTGCGATTCGCAGTAAGTCGTCAATCAAGTTAAAGGCGAATACGCGTCAAAGTCAGAAAATATGCAAAAATACATGGGGCAAGCAAAAGACCTCATCACAAGCTTGGACATCATCGCGGTGCCCAGAGAAGAAAATGAAGAAGCTGATTCCTTGAGCAAGTTCGCACAAGGTAATGAACAGGGCAAATAAACGCATTTCGTGGAAAACAGAATCTTGTCAGTAATTGACAAATTCGAAGTCTTGTGCATCAATCCAGATCCGGATTGGATGACCCCAATATTGGCATATCTCAAAGACCACAAGCTCCCCGAAGACAAAGTTCAAGCCCAAAATATCCAGAGACAAGCTGTCAATTACGCGTTGATAGATGACGAGCTATACAAGAGAGGATTTTCAACCCCATACCTAAAGTGCATCACCTTCCGAGAAGGCCAAAAAGTGTTAGAAGATTTGCATAAAGGCCAAGCAGCCTGCCATGAAGGTGCGAGATCTCTAATACGCAAGACGTTGAGCTTAGGATACTATTGGCCAACCATGAAGAACCAAGCTACGCACTTGGTCGCAGAAATCGAATCTTGCCAACTTTATTCAAGAAGTATCACGGCACCAGCCGCGGAGCTAAGCCCAATTGCAAGTTCTTGGCCATTCGCACAATGGGGGATCGATTTGGTGGGCCCACTTCCAAAATCAAAAGGCCAAACCAAGTACATTGTCGTCGCAATCGACTACTTTTCAAAGTGGATCGAGGCAAAAGCATTTGCACGAACAACCGATGCACAAACAATGGATTTCATCCGAAATCACATCATCTCTCGATACAGAGTTCCAAAGGTGCTAATCAGCGACAATGGACCACAATTCAAGAGTTCAAGGCTTCAAACATTTTGCGAAAGGCTCAACATTAACCACCGTTTCTCATCAGTCCGCCACGTTCAAACCAACGGACAAGTCGAAGCCGCCAACAAAACTGTCCTAGACGGTCTCAAGAAAAGAGTGCATGCATTAAAAGGAGGATGGGTAGAAGAGCTTAGCAGTGTGCTGTGGGCACTACGAACAACTCCAAAGGAGTCAACCGGAGAAACACCATTCAGTCTGGTGTATGGAACGGAAGCAGTCGCTCCCATCGAAATTGCTGTCTCATCCTACCGCACAACCCATTTCAACGCCCAAGCCAACGAAGTAGACATGCGTCTGGACCTAGACCTGGCTGAAGAAAAAAGGCGTAACTCTGAACATAATCAGGCACGCATGCGTTTGATAACTGCAAGATATTACAACAGGAAGGTGAAAGAAAGACAATTCCATGTCGGAGAAATGGTGTGGAGAAAGAATGAGTTCTCACATCTCGATCAAATCAACAAAATGTCTCCAAAATGGGAAGGCCCTTACAAGGTCATATCCATCCCGTATATCAACGCATATCACCTTGAAGATGCAAATGGCAATGCCTCTACGAACACATTTAGGGGAGGACACTTGAAGAAATTCCACGGATGAAAGGATAATCTTCTGTCACAAAAGGAGCTGTCGTATCAAGCCCTTTTGCTCTTATTTTCATAGAGCATCTACTTGTTGAAAAGTCCACACTCTCATATAAAGTGGCATCTTTGTAATAATCGCATGAACCTAATGAAGTTGTTCTATCTTCGTAGGAACATCACTATTCTATATACGTTACTTGGAAGCAAAGCAAAGTAACTACAACAACTATTATCTACACCAACAAGGAGTTTATTTCTCCATTCATAACATTGGCATCTATCTCAAGAAGGTGCCGACAACACAAAGCCATTGCGCTATGTACACAGTCAACTTATATGACGCAATGACAACTTGCGGATTATCTACAAAAAAGGGACTTATAAAAATTCTCTACTCAAAATGACGACTATGCCAAAGACGTCAACGACAAGCAATATCTTGGATAAACACCAAGATTTACTATCAAAAGTAGAATGTTGAGGTATCCTCTTTGTAAAGACAAACCCCATGTTTACTTCTAAAAAATGACATGCTGTGACATCTCTTGTTAGAGGCAAATCCTCATGTTCATGGCCATTCCCTGGATTCAGAACAGGATGGGCAAATACAATACGGGATTGATCACCCCATAAGTGGCGGAAGTTCTCTTGTTAGACAACGACCCCACGCTACAACAAGTATGAATTCCTGTTTAGGGTTCACTGTTCATGGCGAATGTCCTCTTCTTAGACGACAATCCCATACTATGAATTCCTGTTTAGGGTTCACTCTTTATGGCGAATGTCCTCTTGTTAGATGACAATCCCATACTATGAATTCCTGTTCAGGCTTCACTCTATACGGCGAACGTCCTCTTGTTAGATGACAACCCCGTACTATGAATTCCTGTTTAGGGTTCACTCTATACGGCGAACGTCCTCTTGTTAGATGACAATCCCGTACTATGAATTCATGTTCAAGGGTTCACACTTTACGGCAAAAGTCCTCTTGTTAGATGACAATTCCGTACTACAGATTTTCAAACCGTGTTGCATGATTCCTGGACGCATAAATCATGCATCACAATACATATTTTCAAAAGTGTTACGTGGTAGCTGGACGCAGAAATCACGTATCACAAATATTTTTTCAAAAAACCAAATTTTTTTTACGAATGCTTCCCCAACGCGGGTTGATACACGCTGAAAGGTGCGTACCCTGTTTAAAACTCATAAAATTTACAAGTCGAGTCTTGTACAACATCGCCTTAGAGTGGAACTAAGAGACGGTATAAACTAGTGTCTTGCTTAGCCAAGATAACACCTTTCAAATATACTACTTGTTAAGAAAAGTCGCTATACGCGAAATACTTGACAGGTTACAACATATATAGCGGCAAGCTATTCAGGAAAGAAGGACAACATGCGTAATGCATCATGCAAGAAATCTTGAGTACATCTCAAGTCATCAATCAAGAAGTGGCTATCGGTCACGGCTGCGGGGACTATGTCTACGTTACTAGTCATCCACATTCAATAAACACAGTAAGTGATAACGGTATGAAATATTACTAACAAGTTATCATGCAAACTGCTATGTATAAAGTAGGTTCAAACGACGTAGTTCAAAGCGAACAAGTCACAAGCAACAACCAAGGAACAACTCCAACAAAGTTCCAAACACAAAAGCCAGAAGCAAAGTGGAAAAGAGCCCAACATGCTCAAAATAAACATCAACGTGCAGCTCAAATAGCGGCACCACCTGCAGAAGGCCCGGGGGAAACCTCCATAAACTCAGGAGAAGTAACAACGACGTTTACACCTACGCTAT
This sequence comes from Clarkia xantiana subsp. parviflora, assembly GCA_036873135.1. NCBI lineage: Eukaryota > Viridiplantae > Streptophyta > Magnoliopsida > Myrtales > Onagraceae > Clarkia > Clarkia xantiana. The sequence continues at coordinate 23,404,007 of JAPTYO010000012.1, forward strand.
CATCAACCAACATCTCATAGTTGGGAACTCCACGCTCCAAAAGGCCTAACGCCTCAATGTGAGAAAGGGCATAACTCGCATAAGGCCCTAACTCGCCAAAAGGGAACTCAGGGTCAAGATCCTTCACCCGAGTGAAGTAATCTTCGGAACGCTCACTCATCAACTGGTTCACCTTCTCCTCAACAGCAGCTTCGAATTCAGAAGTACCCATGTACTTGGTAAAACCCACTTGTACACCTTTCTCCTTACTCTCCTTGCCGAGAGCAAGTAATTCCGCTCCCTGCGCATGAAGATAGTCTGTGACCTTCTTCTCAAGAGCAATCATCTCAGATTCAAGCTTTGATAAGCGAATATGGCGCGCCTCATAACGGCCCTCAGAAGCAGTGACCTTTGAACTCATCAAACGAGCCTCCTCCTTGGTTCGTGACAACTCTTGACAAAGAGCATCACACTTGTCCATAGCAGCCTGCTTCGCGCTTACCAGCTCCATAACAAAAGACGACATGTTCACCATGTCGGCAACAACCTTCACACATCAATGCGATAAGCCAAACATAAATCGCAAAAACAACAAACTTGGTAAAAAGAAACAAGATACTTACGGGAGCAAACCGGGATAAGGCGCTATGCGCATAAGCCTCAGCCTCCTCATCAGTCGATGGACAAGAATGCCTATCACCCGGGGGAACACATCTGCGCAATACGCGAACTCCAACCTTTGGAGTTCGAAGTGAAGACTCCTTGGGAAAATAAACTCCACCATTACCAAAAGGTTCCCAAGTGTCCCCAGTAATATCCAATCCAACTGGGCAGACCAGATGGTCACGCCTAAGAGGAGGAACCGCTACAACAAAAAAGGAAAGCGGTTAACAACAAGTAACAAAACCACGGCATATACTCATCAAAAGTATACTAACAGAGTCCGCAGACTTCCACAAATTGGTTTCCCGACTGGGGGGCAGATGGCGCTACATTGCGACTCGCAACTTCCTTGCCTTTATTACAATGAGTTGAAGTAGCCACATTTGGCTTCAAGCGCTTGGGATCAGTCGGGCCACGCGCCACTGTGTCTGTCCGCTTGGAAGAAACGCGAGAGTCAGACACTGGGGGAGTATCCCCGGTCACATGTGTAGAAGACTCTTTGCCAGGACCACGCCCCGAATTGGCAGGAGTGATGGGGGCAAGGGCCACCAAAGCCTGATCGGCGCGAGAAGCAACACGCGAAGCCGCTGCGTGGAGAGACGAACTCTTTCCGGCAAACCAACCTGCAATATGAGTTCCATGAAAGACATAGAGCCAATTAATAGGCTATCCATCATGAGTACCAAGATGCTCAAAAAATTTCAAAGTAAGTATGAAGGACTTACTCATAGCGGCAATTCGATCAAAACGAAGGGAGTTCCACAAGAGGTTACTACGACTCCACAACCTGCAAAAGCCAAACAAGAAGTCTATACGTCAAAGTCAGGCGATCATAAAAGCGCCAATGCACATAACGACATACGCGCATAGCAAAAGTCTACGCGCATAGCAAAAGTCTACGCGCATAGCAAAAGTTAACGCGCATAGCAAAAGTCAACGCGCATAGCCAAGTCGACGCGCATAGCAAAGTTGATACGTGTAACAAAAGTGGCCAACATCCTAAGAAGCCATCATGCAAGCGGTACGACTAACGTGACGAACCGCGAGGAGCAAACACGACAACACTTAGGAAAAATATTTTTCTAAGGCATCAAGACAACAAACGACCACTCCCAAAGACGTTTGGCAATTTCCGACAACCAACGAACCCATTAAGGGAAAAACTACACGTACCAACCAAAAGGCCTTTACGCGAAGGCATGGGGGCAATATGTCCAATTGGGGAATTTTACCACAACTATCCACGGAGGTAAAAAATCGTCTAAGGCATGAACTAACGACGATAGCAACGACAACCAACCAGCAATTATTCAACATACAAACACCAATGAGCAGCTCTATGCGACAACAACGACAAATAGTTCAAAGGAACAACAATATGGCAACATTCAAAAATCAAGTCGAAGTTGTCCTGTAAAATCGAGTTTTCAGACTACCTCAAAATGTGACAAAAAGTATCACAATGGACTCCACTCGTCGAGACGATTTCAGAGAGGTAAGGACCGCGGCGAACGGAGCACGGGAAGGCGGCGCGTGGGTTACACGCGCCGGCAAGGCAATACTCACGCAACGACGCGTGAGGGCGCGTCCGGCGTCGTCTGGCAATTCCGAAGGCGGCGCTGGAATCCTCACGATGATCTGAGTCGATTGGTGGTGTCAATTTCTGAAAACAAGTCAAGGATCAAACAAGAAACTTTCGGGATGCACCTAAGGTTTACGACGGTGAAGAAACTTTGAACACACAAATGGTTTATAGAAATGGTGAAGCAATTACCTGAAAAGAAGAAGGAAGAATGAATTCCCAAAGAGCTGGAAGAATGATTGGGGATTAGTGTAATCACATATCCCAAAAGATTCCTTGGTGATAAGGATTAAAAGAGTGATTCATCTACACCCACGTCTAAATGCTAACGGTATACTCCACCCTCTTCTAAGTATTTACTTCTACGTACATGATTGTTTTGTTATTGCGCGTATCAAATTCATCATTTTACATGCATGTTTTCATATCGCATGATTTCATGATTTAATAATCGCTAAGTCGTTTTAGAAGTATACGGATTATATTTCTAACATCACTGATGGGTTCCGCTACAGCCGTTAGGCCCTATAACGGTGAGGAAACGGCGAACAGGCCCACTAGGACCTGAAATAGAGGTCAGGAAGACCAAGGTGAAGGGTCCCGACATAGGGAGTCCCGATGATGAAAGGTCCCGACAGAGTCGGTCCCGATAGGTGAGCTGGAAGCTCCCGATGAGAAGCCTTTAAGTAGGCCCCGATGACGAATCCCTAAGAACGATTGGCCCTGTCACGATGACGAGGGGCCCCGAGCGGTGACACAACGAGATAACTCTGGAGTCCCCGATGTTAGTCGGGACTTGCTATCAGAGGTTAAGGCCGAGATACGCGGGGCGTGGCCGAGATACGCGGAGCGTAGCTAAGATACGCGGAGCGTGGCCGAGATACGCGGGGCGTGGACGAGATATGCGAGATCATGGCCTAGATAGGCGGGATCGTGCCCGAGATACGCGGAATACGGGCTAACCACCCCCAACGGTTCACCAGGTAACTGAGGTACCTCTCCGCCTATAAAAGGGCAGAGGTCACCTCAGATCAATTACGTTGTGATATACACTTTGAGATTATTGCTTGCCAGTCCATACGAGATACTTATTTAAGCATCGGAGAGGGATTCTGGGTCACCGCCCGGTCTATCCCCTCTTTGCAGGACCACGTGGAGCGAAGGAGCTAGGATCGCCTTCAAAGACCGTACCGGAGTTCCACCGTGATCCAACATTGGCGCCATCTGTGGGAACGTAACAAAAAGATGATATGCCTTCTACTCGTTCAATGGTGGCTAGCAAGCAAAGAAGACAAGGACAATCTGGTGGTTCCCGTCATCCTGCTGCGACGACCCTGAATTCACCACCGGAACAGGAGGAAAACCAGAACCTTCCCGCTGCTGAGGTCTCCCAGACAAGGGGGCATAATGAAGGTCCCGAAGATGTTGCTGCTCAGCACCAGGGGAATAGGGAGCAGGAGGCTCCTCCAGCTGCGGACCTGACGAGGGCTGTGGCAGAAGCCATGCCGATGTTTTTGGCAGCCGTGGAGGCTCTCTTGGATCGAAGAGAAGCTGCGAGGAGGCAAGAGGAGATGCCCCCGTTAGAAGAAGCGCCCCCACCAACAGAGGTTCGGAACGTGCGGGAGGCTCAGCTCCGAGGCCAGGGCAGGAATGGGGAGTCCATTCAGCAAGAGAGATTCGTGGTTGATGGTCCAGGACCAGTGCAACACAGGACCATTCCCCTTAATGGTCCCATCACCCCCGATCAGGTGGTGAAGATCGTGAACATCTGCATGGGAGAGCAGAAGCCGCTGGTGTCGGAGCTGAGGGATCGATCTACTCATCCCTTCGTTCCTCGACTCATAGACACCCTAGCCCCGCCAGGGCTGGGTATCCCCACGATAAAAGAGTATGATGGCGAGGGTGATCCGGTTCGTCATGTCCAGAAACACCTCATGGCGTGTCTGGGAAGAGCCCCGAATGAAGATATCGTGTGTACGCTGTTCCCGAACCAAGTGGTGCAGAGACCCGACGAGTCGCTGGCACACTACTACCGGCGGTACACCGCTAGCGTGGCGGAGATTGACGAGGAGATTTCGGAGGGCGAAACCATCCGCACCTTCATTCGGAACCTAACAGCCCCCTACGGTTCTGACTTGATGCACAGCGTTGCCGAGAAAGCTGTGTGGAATATGGAGGCACTGCAGAAGAGGGTGAAGCGGCAAATCGATGTCCAGGAGTCGAAGATAGCCGCTGGAGAGCTTGAGCCCCCGAAGTCGAATAAGGGGAAACAGTCGGTTAAGCCTTTGGACGATCGTAATTCGAAGGATAAATCCGAGAACAGTCGGAATCGAGGCCGCCCTGATCGGAGGGATGATAGCCGTTCCTCGAAGAAGGACAAGCGGGATGACCATGACATTCCTCTCAAATGCTCCATGGCGGAGGTGTTAACGGTCATGGAACGACAGGGTATTTCCAGATACCCCTCGAAGAAAGAAGGAGAATTCTTGGGATCCCGCACAGATCGCTACTGTCGATTCCATCGCGCGAACGGCCACGACACCAATCATTGTCGGGAGTTGAAGAAGGAGATTGAAAAGCTGATCCAGAAGGGGAAGCTTAAAGAGTTTGTAGGGGAGAAACGGTGCCGATCCCGTTCTCGATCCCGATCACGGTCCCGTTCCCGATCCCGTGATCGGTCCCCAAAGAAGAAGAGGTCTGACCCAGAGTCTTCTGGTGCCCGTAAGGAGAGGCGGGGCACTATAAATGTGATTCATGGAGGATTTGCCGCGGGGGGTGATACCTCGTTCTCCCGGGAGGTTTACGCCTCTAGAATTCCTGCTGCTGAAGTACTGGGTAAGAGGTCCCGATCCTGGACCCTGAAGGAAGAGATGGTGATCTCCTTTTCATCGGAGGATCTCATAGGCGTGGAGACTCCGCACGATGACGCCTTGGTTGTGACCTTGGATGTAGACGGGTACGAGATGAAACGGATTCTGATCGACGGAGGGAGCTCCTCCGATATTCTGTCCATGGACGCGCTGGAGGCCATGGGAAAAACGAAGAAAGACCTGAAGGAGGCGAATTTCCCGATGGTCGGATTCTCTGGCTCCACCTCCTATCCGCTAGGGGTGATCACCTTACCAGTAGAGTTTGGTAGCGGATGGAAATCAGAAAGGAGGAACGTGGAGTTTGTGGTAGTTGATTCCGCGGGGACTTACGACGCAATCATCGGGAGAACTACCATAAACCCCCTGATGGCGGTTGCCTCGACTGTACACCAGAAAATGAAGTTCCCTACTGATCATGGAGTCGGAGAGGTCAAGGGTGACCAAGTGGCTTCCAGAAAATGTTATGTCAACGCCACCCAAAGGAGGAGACGAGAAGCCATGACTGTCCTCCCGACAGACACTGATCCTAGAGAGGAGTTTGGGCGTCCCGCCCCCGTGGAGGATCTAAAAGAAGTTGAGATTGACGGACCTCAGAGGAAGGTGAAAATCGGGTCTGCTTTGTTTGAAGAGACAGCTCGAGAGTTGATCGATCTGCTGAAAAAGTTCAAGGAGCTGTTTGCCTGGGCCCCGAGCGACATGCCAAGAATCAGCCCCGATGTGATCGTACACGAGCTGAAGATAGATCCCGCGGTCAAACCTATCACGCAGAAAAGGCATCCGATGGGCACAGACAAGAAGATCGCGATCCAGCAGGAGGTGGGCAAGTTGCTCGATGCTGGGTTTATCAAAGAGCTCCGATTCCAAACTTGGGTCGCTAATCCAGTAATGGTGAAGAAGACCAATGGGAAATGGCGGATGTGTGTTGATTTTCGCGACTTAAATAAGGCCTGCCCGAAGGACTGTTACCCGCTCCCGAGAATCGACCAGCTGGTGGATGCCACGTCGGGACATGAGCTGTTGAGCTTCATGGATGCATACTCGGGCTACAACCAGATCAAGATGGCTAAGGAGGACGCTCCTCACACAGCATTTTATGCAGACAGTGACATCTTTCACTACGATGTCATGCCTTTCGGGTTGATCAATGCCGGGGCAACCTACCAGCGGATGGTAAACAAGCTGTTCGGAGATATGCTAGGGGAAACCATGGAGGCTTACGTGAATGATATGCTGGTGAAGTCCCGACAAGCGGAGGATCATGTGCACAACCTAGCCATGGCGTTTGAGCGGATGAGGCTTCATCAGGTTCGCTTAAACCCGACGAAATGCGCCTTCGGAGTCCACTCAGGGAAATTTCTGGGCTTTATGGTAAGCCAGAGAGGAATTGAGGTGAATCCCGAGAAGCTGAGGGCGGTCGAGGAGATGCAGTCTCCAATAAACCATCGGGAGGTGCAAGTGCTGAATGGCCGACTGGCTGCAATGAATCGCTTCCTGTCCAAAGCAAGCGACCGATCAATGCCATTTTTTGAAGTCCTGAGGGCCAACAAGAAGTTTGAGTGGACCGCCAAGTGTGAAGAAGCGTTCCAGGCACTCAAGCAGCACCTTCGCACCCTCCCACCGTTGGCGAAACCGGTTCCAGGCGAGCCGCTCTATCTTTACTTGGCTGTTTCTGAATTTGCCATTAGCTCTGTGTTAGTGAAGGTTGTCGAGGGTAATCAAGTCCCCGTCTATTATGTAACCAAGGCGTTTGCCAAGTCTGAAATGAATTATCCTGCCGTTGAGAAGTATCTCTTTGCGTTGATTATTACTGCTCGGAAGCTAAGGCCTTATTTCCACGCACACGAGATTACTTTGTTGACGAACCAGCCTTTGAAGCATTTTTTGAACCGACCCGACACGTCGGGGAGATTAGTTAAATGGGTAGTAGAGCTTAGTGAGTTTCGCATACACTTTGCTCCGAGAACGACTATTAAGGGCCAGGCGTTGGCAGATTTCATAGCAGAATATACAGCCCCCGATCTGGAAGAAGGGGGCCTTGTAGAGGGGGCAACCATGGAGGTCCCGACAGAAGAACAACCAGAGAGGGCAGAGCAATCAGAACAGCCAAACGAGGAAAATACCTGGGAGATGTACACGGATGGCTCCTCGAGTTCGGACGGATCAGGAGCAGGCTTTTTGTTGATACCACCAGGTGGAGGTGAGCCGCTTCGATATGCCTTGGCTTTAACGTTTAAGGCCACGAACAACGAAGCGGAGTATGAGGCTCTTATCACGGGCCTGAAAATTGCTAGAGGTACGGGAGTCGCTCACTTGAGAGTGAAGTGTGACGCGGCCTTGATCGTGAACCAGGTTCAAGGGCGATACGAAGCGAAGAGCCCGATAATGAAGAAGTAACTGCGCGAGGTACAAGCCTTGAAGGAGAGCTTTAAAAGCTTCGATATCGAGGCGATCCCGAGGGAAGAGAACGTAGAAGCAGATGCTTTGAGCAAATTTGCCCTGGGGGCACCCTTGGAGGAAAATCGGAAGGTGCACTTCTTGGAGAAGGTGATCTTATCGACCACCGACCCGATACAGGTGTGTGCCATTGAAGCAGGATCGGAGGAGGAGCCCACTTGGATGACCCCGATAGTCGCGTATCTGACTACGGGGGCAGTCCCCGATGACAAGGTAGTAGCTGACAGGATATGTCGGATCGCGGCTAATTACATGATGCTGGAAAATCAGCTATACAAGAAGGGCTGGTTCTCGACTCCGTACTTGAAGTGTGTGGCTGAGCCCGACACAAGTCGAATCCTGAAAGAGGTGCATGAAGGGGTCGCGGCTTGTCATGAAGGAGCCCGATCCATTATGAGGAAAGTGCTGAACTTGGGCTATTATTGGCCTACGATGAGCAAGGAGGCGACGGCGTTGGTCTGATCCTATGATGCGTGCCAGAGGTACGCCCCGAGTATCGTGGCTCCGGCTGCTAATATGACGTCCATCAAGAGTGCTTGGCCCTTTGCACAGTAGGGCATCGACTTGGTGGGACCTCTTCCACAAGCACAAGGACAATGTAAGTATTTACTTGTAGCTATCGATTATTCTTCGAAATGGATAGAGGCAAAGGCGTTGGCCAGAACGATGGGGAACCAGATCGTCAAGTTCCTCCAGACCCATATTGTGTCCAGATACGGGATTCCTAAGGTGGTGATCAGCGACAATGGTCCGCCGTTTAACGGGTCTCAAGTGAAGGAGTATCTGGAAGAGTTGAATATCGAGCATCGGACAGCTTCTGTACGCCATGCTCAGACTAATGGCCAGGTGGAATCAGCCAACAAAATCGTGATGGATGGCCTGAAGAAGAGGGTCCATGCCTTGAAGGGCAAATGACTGAACGAGCTAGAAAACGTGCTTTGGGCCGTTAGAACGACGCCCAAACGAGCAACTGGGGAGACTCCGTTTGGCCTTGTTTATGGCACGGAGGCTGTTGCTCCCGTGGAGGTGGCCGTAGCATCACATCGGATGAGATATTACGAGCCTCTGACGAACGATGAAATGAGACGTCTGGACTTGGACTTACTCGAAGAGAAGAGGCGGGAAGCCGACGAAGTCCAGGCTCGAATGTGTTTGGCGACGGCCAAGTATTACAATCGGCGAGTTAAGTCCAGACAATTCTTCGTCGGGGAGCTGGTGTAGCGTCGCAACGAATTCACCCTTTTGGATCGTATCGGCAAGATGTCACCAAAATGGGAAGGACCTTACAAGGTCGTGGGGATGCCAGCCCCGAATGCATACAAGGTTGAAGACCTCGATGGCAGAGTACTAAAGCATTCTTTCAGTGGCGAACACTTGAAGAAGCACCATGCTTGATGAAAAGTCGCCTTAAGTGGTGCCCGATGAAAAGTCGCCTTAAGTGGTGCCCGATGAAAAGTCGCCTTAAGTGGTGCACGAGATAAGTCGCCTTGAGTGGTGCACGAGATTAAGTCGTCTTAAGTGATGCACGAAAAAAGTCACCTTAAGTGGTGCACGAAAAAAGTTGCCTTAAGTGGTGCACGAGAAAAGTCGCCTTGAGTGGTGCACGAGATTAAGTCGTCTTAAGTGATGCACGAAAAAAGTCGCCTTAAGTGGGGCACGAGAAAAGTCGCCTTGAGTGGTGCACGAGATTAAGTCGTGCTAAGTGATGCATGAAAAAAGTCGTCTTAAGTGATGCACGAGATCAAGTCGTCTTAAGTGATGCACGAGAAAAGTCGTCTTAAGTGATGCGTGATTCTTAGATTTATTCTAAGTATTGAAAAGCCGCCTTGAGTGGTGCACGATAGTAAGTCACCTTAAGTGGTGCAAGTTATTAAATCGTCTTAAGTGATGTATGAGAATGTCTTAAGTGTCGAGGCTTCGACTTAAGCAAATATAGCAAAGCCACTTAGGGAAGTGCACAGAAAAATCGGAACTAGGAATGTTTGATATTAATGGGGCTCAAAGGCCCGACGATTACAAAATGAGAAGAATACAAGGACTCTAGAGATAAGCAGTTAGGCTTGGTCCTTGTCGGCGGCATCTGCGGGAGCTGGGTCCACGAGGTCGGTGGCAGAAAGCTCCACAGGGTCAGCCGCTGGAGGATCGACTATCGGGGCATCAGCACTCGGAGGCTCGGCTGTGTCTTCGACAATCGCGGGAGTACTCCCCCCATCACTCTCCTCCGAAAGGGCAAAGTATTTCTTCGCGAAGGGAGCAAGAGAAGGAGACTTGTCGAAGTTGATGGCGTCGCCATACTCCAGGTGGAGCTCCTCAACCGCGTTGAAGAAGGTGTTCTCCACCTCCGCGCTGCAGAACTTCACAGCGTCAGCCTGGAAGTCTTCAGACCTCCGATAATCCTCCCGGCCCTTGATCTCGGCCGCAACCAGCTGCGCGGGAACCCCCGCAACTTGCTCCTCCAGAGCCTTCTTTTCGAGGACCAGCTTGTCCTCAGCAGCCTGCCGCTCCTGTCGCTCCCGCCTCAGGAGCCCCTCGAAGTCACCAACCTGCTTTTGGAGGTCCTGAGCCTTTCGGTCAAGGATGGCCTGCTCCCTGGCCAGTTTCCCCCGCGAATACTTGGAGGCCGCGAGATCCTCCTTAAGCTTGGCGATGGCCGCCCGGTCCCGCTGCCGGGACTCCATAAAGACGAAGAGGTACCCGAAGAGACGGTTGAAGTCCCCGAGCTCCTACGATAGGAGAAAGAGAAGTGTTAACTGATGGGTTCGATTACAGCCGTCAGGCCCTTTAACAGTGAGGAAACGGCAAACAGGCCCACCAGGCCCAAAATGAAGGTCAAGATGACCTAGGATAAGGGTCCCGACGAAGGGAGTCCCGATAATGAAAGGTCCCGACAGAGTCGGTCCCGACAGAGTCGGTCCCGACAATGAGCTGGAAGCTCCTGATGTGAAGCCTTTAAGTAGGCCCCGATGACGAATCCCTGAGAACCATTGGCCCTGTCACGATGACGAGGGGCCCCGAGCGGTGACACAACGAGACAACTCTGGAGTCCCCGACAGGAGTCGGGACTCGTTATCAGAGGATAAGGCCAAGATACGTGGGGCGTGGCCGAGATACGCGGAACGTGGTTAAGATACACGGAGTGTGGCCGAGATACGCGGGGCGTGGCCGAGATACACGAGATCATGGCCTAGATAGGCGGGATCACGTCCGAGATATGCGGGATACGGGCTAACCACCCCCAACGGTTCACCAGGTACTTGAGGCATCTCTTCGCCTATAAAAGGGCAAGAGGTCATCTCAGAACGTTTACGTTGAATTACATATTCTGAGATTATTGCTTGCCAGTTCGTATTGGGCACTCATTTAAGCATCGGAGAGGGATTCTGGGTCACCGCCCGGTCTATCCCCTCTTGCAGGATTGCGTGGAGCAAAGGAGCTAGGATCGCCGTCTAAATCCGTACCGGAGTTCCACCGTGATCCAACATTGGCGCCGTCTGTGGGAATCAAACAAAAAGCTGATATGCCTTCTACTCGATCGATGGCGGCTGGCAAGCACAGAAGACAGGGACAATCTGGTGGTTCCCGTCACCCCGCTGCAACAAATCTGGATTCAGTACCAGAACAGGAGGAAAACCAGAACCATCCCCCGGCTGAGCTCTCCCAAACAGGGGGGCACAATGGAGATCCCGAAGCTATTGCTCCTCAGCACCAGGGCAATAGGGGGCAGGAGGCTCCCCCAGCTACAGACTTGACAAGGGCCGTGGCGGAAGCCATGCCCATGTTTCTGGCAGCCGTGGAGGCTCTCTTGGATCGGAGAGAGGCTGCGAGGAGGCAGGAGGAGATGCCCCCGTTGGAGGAAGTGGCCCCACCAACAGAGGGTCGGAACACACAGGAAGCTCCGCCCCGAGGCCAGGACAGAAGTAGAGCATCCGGTCAGCCGGAGAGGTTCGTGGTTGATGGACCAGGACCAGTACAGCACAGGACTATTCCCCTGAATGGTCCCATCACTCCCGACCAGGTGGTAAAGATCGTGAACATTTGTATGGGAGAACAGAAGTCGTTGGTGTCGGAGCTAAGGGACCGATCTACTCATTCCTTTGTTCCCCGACTGATAGAAACCCTCGCCCCGCCAGGGCTGGGTATCCCCGAGATTAAGGAGTATGACGGTGAGGGAGATCCAGTTCGTCATGTCCAGAAGCATCTCATGGCGTGTCTGGGTAGAGCTCCGAACGAAGACATAGTGTGTACACTGTTCCCAAACACACTTGGAGAAAGAGCCCTGACATGGTTCTTTAGTCTGCCCCCAGGCTGCATTACCTGTTGGGCGGACATGCACGACCGTTTCATTCGACAATACCAGGGTCGCAGACGTTTGTTGAAGAGTGTGAGGTCCCTGACCCAGGTGGTACAAAGACCCGATGAGTCGCTGGCACACTATTACCAGCGGTACACAGCCAGCGTAGCAGAGATAGACGAGGAGATCTAGGAGGGCGAAACCATCCGTACCTTCATTCGGAACCTGACAGCCCCCTATGGCTCCGACCTGATGCACAGCGTGGCTGAGAAAGCTGTGTGGAATATGGAGGCACTACAGAAGAGAGTGAAACGGCAAATCGATGTCCAGGAGTCGAAGATAGCCGCAGGAGAGCTGGAGCCCCCTAAGTCGAATAAAGGGAAGCAGTCGGTTAAGCCTTCTGATGATCGCAAATCAAAGAGTAAACCCGACAGTAGTAGGAATCGAGGCCGCCCGGATCGGAGGGACGATAGGCGCTCTTCAAGGAAAGATAAGCGGGAGGATCTCGACATTCCTCTCAACTGCTCCATGGCGGAGGTACTGACGGTCATGGAACGACATGGTATCTCCCGGTACCCCCCAAAGAAGGATGGAGAATTCTTGGGATCTCGCACAGATCGCTACTGCCGATTCCATCGCTCAAATGGTCACGACACCAATCACTGTCGGGAACTGAAGAAGGAGATCGAAAAGCTGATCCAGAAGGGGAAGCTCAAAGAATTTGTCGGGGATAAGCGGTGTCGATCCCACTCTCGATCCCGATCGCGGTCCCGTTCCCGATCCCGCGATCGGTCCCCGAAGAAGAAGAGAACCGATCCAGAGTCATCCGGTGCTCGCAAGGAGAGACGGGGCACTATCAATGTAATCCACGGAGGATTTGCTGCTGGAGGTGATACTTCATCCGCCCGAGAGGTCTATGCCTCTAGAATCTCTACGGCGGTGGTGTTGGGTAAGAGGTCCCGATCCTGGACCTTGAAAGAAGAGATGGTAATCTCCTTCTCGTCGGAAGACCTCATAGGCGTTGAGACTCCGCATGACGATGCCTTAGTGGTAACCTTGGATGTAGACGGGTTCGAAATGAAGAGAATTCTAATCGACGGGGGGAGCTCCTCCGACATCCTATTCATGGACGCGCTGGAGGCTATGGGGAAAACGAAGAAAGATCTAAAGGAGGCAAACTTCCCGATGGTCGGGTTCTCTGGCTCAACCTCCTACCCGTTAGGAGTAATCACCTTACCAGTGGAGTTTGGTAGTGGGTGGAAATCAGAAAAGAGGAACGTGGAGTTCGTGGTAGTCGATTCCGCGGGGACCTACAACGCGATCATCGGAAGAACCACCATTAACCCCCTGATGGCGATTGCCTCGACAGTGCACCAGAAGATGAAGTTCCCGACCGACCATGGAGTCGGAGAGGTTAAGGGCGACCAGGTGGCCTCTCGAAAATGTAATGTTAACGCCACCCGAAGGAGGAGACGAGAGGCCATGACTGTCCTTCAGACAGACACGGATCCTAGAGAAGAGTTTGGGCGTCCCGCCCCCGTAGAAGATCTGAAAGAAGTCGAGATCGACGGACCCCAGAGGAAGGTGAAAATCGGGTCTGCTCTGACTGAGGAAACAGCCCAGAAATTGATTGAATTATTGAAGGAGTTCAAGGAGCTGTTTGCCTGGTCCCCGAGCGATATGCCAGGAATCAGCCCCGATGTGATCGTACACGAGCTTAAGATAGATCCCGCGATCAAGCCTATCACGCAGAAAAGGCGTCTGATGGGCACGGACAAGAAGATCGCGATCCAGCAGGAGGTGGGCAGGTTGCTCGATGCTGGGTTTATTAAAGAGCTTCGATTCCAGACTTGGGTTGCTAATCCCGTGCTGGTAAAAAAGACTAACGGGAAATGGCGAATGTGTGTGGATTTCCGCGACCTGAACAAGGCTTGCCCAAAGGACTGTTACCCACTCCCGAGAATCAACCAGCTGGTGGATGCCACGTCGGGACATGAGCTGTTGAGTTTCATGGATGCGTATTCAGGCTACAACCAGATCAAGATGGCCAAGGAAGACGCTCCCCATACAACGTTCTATGCAGACAGTGACATCTATCACTACGATGTCATGCCTTTCGGTTTGATCAATGCTGGGGCCACCTACCAACGGATGGTGAACAAACTGTTTGGAGATATGCTGGGAGAAACCATGGAAGCTTACGTGGATGATATGCTGGTGAAGTCCCGACAAGCCGAGGATCATGTGCACAACCTAACCATGGCATTTGAGCGGATGAGGCTCCATCAAGTTCGCTTGAACCCGACGAAATGCGCCTTCAGAGTCCACTCAGGGAAGTTTTTGGGCTTTATGGTGAGCCAGAGAGGAATTGAGGTGAATCCTGAGAAGCTGAGGGCAATCGAGGAGATGCAGTCTCCGATAAACCATCGGGAGGTACAAGTGCTGAATGGCCGACTAGCTGCAATGAATCGCTTCTTGTCCAAAGCCAGCGACCGATCAATGCCGTTTTTTGAAGTCCTGAGGGCCAACAAGAAATTCGAATGGACCGCCAAGTGTGAAGAGGCGTTCCAAGCACTCAAGCAGCACCTTCGCACCCTCCCGCCGTTGGCGAAACCGGTTCCAGGCGAGCCGCTCTACCTTTATTTGGTTGTTTCTGAATTTTCCATTAGCTCTGTGTTAGTAAAGATTGTCGAGGGTAATCAAGTCCCCGTCTATTATGTAAGCAAGGCGTTTGCCAAGTCTGAATTAAACTATCCTGCCGTTGAGAAGTACCTCTTTGCGTTGATTATTACTGCCCGGAAGCTAAGGCCTTATTTCAACGCACACGAGATTACTGTGCTAACGAACCAGCCTTTGAAGCATTTTTTGAACCGACTGGATGCGTCGGGAAGAATAGTGAAATGGGCAGTAGAGCTTAGTGAGTTTCGCATAAACTTCGCTCCAAGAACAGCCATTAAAGGCCAGGCATTGGCGGATTTTATAGCAGAATCTACAGCCCCCGATCTGGAAGAAACGGGCCCTGTAGAGGGGGCAACCATGGAGGTCCCGATAGAAGAACAACCAGAGAGGGCAGAGCAATCAGAACAGCCAAACAAGGAAAATACCTGGGAGATGTACACGGATGGCTCCGCGAGTTCGGACGGATCAGGAGCGGGCTTTTTGTTGATACCACCGGGTGAAGGTGAACCGCTCCGATACGCCTTAGCTTTAACATTCAAGGCCACAAACAACGAAGCGGAGTATGAGGCTCTTATCACGGGCCTGAAAATTGCTAGAGGCACGGGAGTCGATCACTTAAGAGTGAAGTGTGACGCAGCTTTAATCGTAAACCAGGTTCTAGGGCGATACGAAGCTAGGAGTCCGATAATGAAGAAGTATCTACGAGAGGTACAAACCTTGAAGGAGAGCTTTAAAAGCTTCGACATCGAGGCAATCCCGAGGGAGGAAAACGTAGAGCCAGACACCTTGAGCAAATTTGCCCTGGGGGCACCCTTGGAAGAAAATCGGAAGGTGCACTTCTTAGAAAAGGTGATCTTATCAAACATCGACCCAACACAGCTGTGTGCCATTGAGGCGAGATCGGAGGAGGAGCCAACTTGGATGACCCCGATAGTCGCGTACCTGACTATGGGGGCAGTCCCCGATGATAAAGTAGCAGCGGACAGGATACGTCGGATCGCGGCCAATTATGTGATGCTGGACAATCAGCTATACAAGAAGGGCTGGTTCTCGACTCCGTACTTGAAGTGTGTGGCAGAACCCGACACCAATCGGATCCTGAAGGAGGTGCACGAAGGGGTCGCGGCTTGCCATGAAGGGACCCGATCCATCATGAGGAAAGTGCTGAACTTAGGCTATTATTTGCCCACGATGAGCAAAGAAGCAACGGCGTTGGTCCGATCCTGCGACGCGTGCCAGAGGTACGCCCCGAGTATTGTGGCTCCGGCCGCTAATCTGACATCCATCAAGAGCGCGAGGCCCTTCGCGCAGGGGGCATCGACTTGGTGGGACCTCTTCCACAAGCACAAGGTCAATGTAAGTACTTACTTGTAGCTATCGATTATTTTTCGAAATGGATAGAGGCAAAGGCGTTGGCCAGAACAACGGGGAACCAGATCGTCAAGTTCCTCCAGACCCATATTGTGTCCAGATACGGGATTCCTAAGGTGGTGATCAGCGACAATGGTCCACCGTTTAACGGATCCCATGTGAGGGAGTATCTGGAGGAGTTGAACATAGAGCATCGGACTGCTTCTGTACGCCATGCTCAGACTAACGGCCAGGTGGAATCAGCCAACAAAATCGTGATGGATGGCCTAAAGAAGAGGGTCTATGCCTTGAAGGGCAAGTGGTTAAACGAACTGGAGAACGTGCGTTGGGCTGTTAGAACGACACCCAAACGATCAACGGGGGAGACTCCGTTTGGCCTCGTTTATGGCACGGAAGCTGTCGCTCCCGTAGAGGTAGCTGTGGCGTCCCATCGGATGAGATATTACGAGCCCCTGACAAACGATGAAGTGAGACATCTAGACTTGGACTTACTCGAAGAGAAGAGGCGGGAAGCCGATGAAGTCCAAGCTCGAATGCGATTGGCGACGGCCAGGTACTACAATCGGCGAGTGAAGTCCCGACAGTTCTTCGTCGGGGAGCTAGTTTGGCGTCGCAACGAGTTCACCCTTTTGGATCGAATCAACAAGATGTCACCAAAATGGGAAGGACCTTATAAGGTCGTAGGGATGCCGGCTCCAAATGCGTACAAGTTGGAAGATCTCGACGGCAGAACGTTAAAGCATTCTTTAGTGGCGAACACTTGAAGAAACACCATGCTTGAAGAAAGTCGCCTTAAGTGGTGCCCGATAAAGTCGCCTTAAGTGGTGCCCGATGTAAAATCGCCTTAAGTGGTGTATGCTGTGTATCGTTTAATTCGATGTAAGCCAATTTTGTGCCGTCAATAAATAAAGAGGTTGCTTCCAATCAGAATTATCCTTAGATTTATGCTAAGCGTCAAAGTCGCCTTGAGTGGTGCACGAGAAAAGTCGCCTTGAGTGGTGCACGAGAAAAGTCGCCTTGAGTGGTGCACGATCCTTAGATTTATTCTAAGTATCAAAAAGTCACCTTAAGTGGTGCACGATACTAAGTCGCCTTAAGTGGTGCGCGATATTAAGTCGTCTTAAGTGATGCACGAGAAAAGTCGTCTTAAGTGATGCACGATCCTTAGATTTAGATTTATTCTAATAAGTATCAAAAAGCCGCCTTGAGTGGTGTACGATATTAAGTCGTCTTAAGTGATGCATGATTCTTAGATTTACTCTAAGTAATAATTAAGTCGTCTTAAGTGATGCACGGGACTAAGTCGCCTTAAGTGGTGCATGATCCTTAGATTTACTCTAAGTAATAATTAAGTCGTCTTAAGTGATGCGCGGAATTAAGTCGCCTTGAGTGGTGCAAATTATTAAATCGTCGGGAAGGACATACGAAAATGTCGAAGTATCGACCCAGGCAAGTATAAAGCTACTTGAAGAAATGTATCAAGAAAACCGGAACTGAGAAAGTCTGATAGTTTATAAGGGCTCAAAGGCCCGACAATGATAAAAAAGGAGAAGATACAAGGACTCTAAAGATAAACGTTCAACCTTGGTCCTTGTCGGCAGCATCGGCAGCAGCTGGGTCCGCGGAGTCGGTAGCAGAAGGATCCACAGGGTTGGCCTCGGGAGGATCGACTATCGGGGCGTCTGCACTTGGAAGCTCAGAGACGTCTTCAACAATTACGAGGGTACTCCCCCCATCACTCTCCTCGGAAAGAGCGAAGTACTTCTTCGCAAAGGGAGCGAGGGAAGGAGACTTGTCAAAGTTGATGGCGTCCCCATACTCCAGGTGAAGCTCCTCAACCGCGTTGAAAAGAGTATTCTCCACCTCCGTGCCGAAGAACTTCATAGCGTCGGCCTGGAAGTCCCCGGACCTCCGATAGTCCTCCCGACCCTTTACCTCCGCCTCGGCCAGCTGTGCAGGAAACCCCGCGACTTGCTCCTCCAGAGCCTTCTTCTCGAGGACCAGTTTGTCCTCAGCCGCCTTCTTCTCCTGAACCAGCTTGTCCACAGCCACCTCCCGCTCCTGCCGCTCTTGCCTCAAGAGCCCCTCGAAGTCCCCGACCTGCTTCTGAAGGTCCCGAACCTTCTGATCAAGGGCGGCCTGTTCCTTGACAAGCTTTCCCCGCGAAGACTGGGAGGCCTTAAGATCCTCCCTGAGCTGCTCGAGGGCCCCTCGGTCCCGCTCCCGGGACTCATCGTAGGCGATGACATACCCGATAAGACGGTTGAAGTCCCCGAGTTCCTACAATAAGAAGAAAAAATGTTAATAGACAAACAACCTGATTTATCATAAAAAAGAAAGAAGCGAAGTCCTACCTCTATACGACGCGTGGACATCTCCCTGACATCCCGATGCATGTGCGTCCGATTGAGGCAAATCGGATACCGCATAGTAGGCAGGATCGAGTCTGACAGCAGATGCAGGGCCAGATCCCGGTCCTGCTCCCCTTGTGTAAGCGGGACTCCTTGAAGCGTCTGGATAGGAGTCCAGGGGGCATTCGCTTGTGAAGGGTCGAAGGGCCTGTAGAAGTTCCCATCGAGAGCAAGAGGAGGAGGAGGACGATAAGTGGAGGGGCATGCCTCCGTCTCGGCCCGAACGGGGGAAGGAGTGAAGTTATGGATGGGCGATGGCTGCCGCTGCTGCGGAGAAGACGAAGGAGGCGGCCCCTGAGGGGTTGGTTTCAAGGGGGATTGCCCCGTCTTCCGACGCTGACGAAGGGAGCCACCCTCGTCAGTCTCCTCGGAGGAATCCAAAGTTTCCACCTGACGAAACTGTTCGCCAGTTGGAGCCTTCTCTCCAGCTGAGGAAGGCACCCCCGCTGAAGACGGTGCGTCCGCGGAAGCTGCGGCACCCGATGGAGCTCCCGAGCGACCTGCACCTAGAGGATGAGAAGCTTCAGAAATGTAGTCAGGAAGTTCATCGGGATTCTTACACCAAATGATACGTCGGGAGACGTATTGATCCTTCCCGCGATAATGATAGTAGCCCGCCTTCAAGACACGAGGAGTTTCGCCTCGAAGGATTCGTTTGACGTCAGCAATACGGGCCTCCTTGGTCGAAGAAATCAAATCCTTTAGGACCATCCTCTTGTATGATTTAATAGCAAGTCGGAGTTTTTTACCTTCTTCAGCGTTCTGAACATCAAAGAGCTGGTCCAGATCCACCCGCTTCTGCTTGGGCTGCTCCGCGGAAGGAGACCCCGACTGAGCAGCAGCCTTCTTTGCGGATTTCCTCTTCCGCGAGGGGTGGACAGCATCAGTCTCCCCCTGCTTAAGGAATAGATCGGTCAGCACAGATACCTTCTTGGCTGCAAACAGTAAACAAAGAAGAGTTAGAAGTTTACCCAAGGGACCATATTAGAAGGGCCGTCGAAGAGCTGCCCCCCAGAGACAATATCGAGGAGTCGGATCCCGGCGTGCACCAGGTCCCGCTCCACAAGTGAGTTGGCGTTGAGGGGAGTGTAAGACTCCCCCATCGATAAAGCTGGATAAGTTGGAGAGTTTCAAAATCCTCGTCGGTATAAGTATGGAAAGCAGGCGGAGGGTCTGCTGCTACCTCCCACCGAGGCCAGGGAATCGAAGTGTGTCGAATGAAGAAGTAGCTCCTCTTCCAGCTACTGTTGTCGGACCCCGTGTCAACCAGGAGTCCCCGACCCTTGACCACCTTCCAGGTGTCATTGGTCCAGCCACACCGGGCGAGCTGCTGCTTACTCCACTTGGGCATCCGAGGGTAGAAAGCGCAAACCCCCGCCTCGTTGCACTTCATCCCATAGAAGGTTCTGAAGAGCTGGAGGCTGTAGACCCACTTATGTCGGAAGCAGAGAACTTGAAAGGCGTTCCAGAGGTGGATGGCATGAGGAGAAAAGGTAGTGGGGTGCGTTTTGTAATGATGGCACATCTCGACCAGATTACCACAAAAAGGGAATCTGATCCCCGCTGATACCTGTCCCGTAGAGACAAATACCTCCCCTTCTTGGGGACGAGTAACCTCAGGGTTACTCGAGGGGCGAGGCCAAGGATATGGGAAACGGGGTTCCCAGGTAATAGTGATACAACCCTCTCGGAGGGCTGCATCATAAACAGTATTGGAGATCTCATTCAGAGCATAATCAAAGTTAAAAGGTTTTATCCCCTCAGAGCTGGACCCGCTGTCTGAAAAGCAACCATTGCAAGAAAAACACAGTGGGACTCTTGGAAAGCTATAAACAAGGAAAAGACGAACAAGCAACAAAGGGGAACCCCTTACCAGACATGATGAAGTAGAGGTTGAAGAGATGAACGAGGCGTCGCCGGAAGCTGATCGGAGAAACTCCAAGACCTTCAGAATTACAGAGCTTGAAATCGCAGAGAAATTGCAGAGAGCTTTTGAGAATTCGGAAACGGTAAAAGTTAAATTATGACCATGGCTAGGGTTTTATAGGCGAAGAAGACAGTTGAAGGGACACTTCGATCCGAGTCATCGAAGTCGAAGAGTCTTAATCTGGACCGTTGAGATGAAACGTGCAGAAGGACAACAGACGTAATGATGAAACGGCCTGAAAAGCACTTTTCAGAAAAGGACAGGCGCGAAAAATCAGGCACGTGGGCTGAAAACGTCGCTTCACTATCTACTGCATTTAATGAACTGGGAACCGAGGAGACCCCTAGGATTTAACAGTTATCTACAAAACACTGAGGAAACGTGAAGGAGAAGACTGATAATTGAGTGACTGAACCAAGGGAAAGATCCCCGATTACAATATCGGGAGGTCGGGAGTTGGAAGACACGACGAACTAAAAGTCCCTCATGTCTTGGGGGCAAATGATGGGTTCGATTACAGCCGTCAGGCCCTTTAACAGTGAGGAAACGGCAAACAAGCCCACCAGGCCCAAAATGAAGGTCAAGATGACCTAGGAGAAGGGTCCCGACGAAGGGAGTCCCGATAATGAAAGGTCCCGACAGAGTCGGTCCCGACAACTGAGCTGGAAGCTCCCGATGTGAAGCCTTTAAGTAGGCCCCGATGACGAATCCCTGAGAACGATTGGCCCTGTCACGATGACGAGGGGCCCCGAGCGGTGACACAACGAGACAACTCTGGAGTCCCCGACAGGAGTCGGGACTCGTTATCAGAGGATAAGGCCAAGATACGCGGGGCGTGGCCGAGATACGCGGAACGTGGTTAAGATACATGGAGCGTGGCCGAGATACGCGGGGCGTGGCCGAGATACACGAGATCATGGCCTAGATAGGCGGGATCACGTCCGAGATATGCGGGATACGGGCTAACCACCCCCAACGGTTCACCAGGTACCTGAGGCATCTCTTCGCCTATAAAAGGGCAAGAGGTCATCTCAGAACGTTTACGTTGAATTACATACTCTGAGATTATTGCTTGCCAGTTCGTATTGGGCACTCATTTAAGCATCGGAGAGGGATTCTGGGTCACCGCCCGGTCTATCCCCTCTTGCAGGATTGCGTGGAGCAAAGGAGCTAGGATCGCCGTCAAAATCTGTACCGGAGTTCCACCGTGATCCAACATTAACGAACAAGCAACCAGTCTTACTGATGAAAAGAGAGAAATGAGTTTTACCTCTATCCGACGTAGGGACATCTCTCGAACATCCCGACGCATCACCTCCCGATTCAGGGAAATCGGATACCGCATGCTGGGCAGGATCGAGCCTGCCAGTAGATGCAGAGCCAGCTCTTCATGGGAATCCCCTTGTCGAAGCTGGACCCCTTGCAACGTTTGGATTGGGGTCCAGGGAGCATCCACCTGCGCGGGGTCGTAGGCCCTGTAGAAACTCCCGTCGAGAGGGAGAGGAGGAGGGCCAGCACGAGTCGTGGAGGGGCGCACCTCCGGCTCGACCCGGGCGGGGGAAGGAGTGAAGTCGTGGATGGGCGACGGCTGTCGCTGCTGCGGAGAAGACGAAGGGGGCAGCCCCTGAGAGGTTGGTTTCAAGGGGGACTGCCCCGTCCTCCGACGATGACGAAGGGAGCCACCCTCATAAGTCTCCTCGGAGGAGTCCAAGGTTTCCACCCGACGAAATTGTTCGCCGGTCGGCGTTTCCTCCCCTGTTGAAAGAGGCGCCCCTGCTAAGGGTGGTGCACCCGCGGAAGCTTCAGCACCCGACGGAGCTCCTGAGCGACCTGCACCTAGAGGACGAGAGGCTTCAGAAACGTAATCAGGGAGTTCATCAGGGTTCTTACACCAAACAATACATCGGGAGACATATTGGTCCTTCCCGTGATAATTGTAGTAGCCCGCCTTCAGGACACGAGGAATTTCCCCCCGGAGGACTCGTTTGACATCAGCGATGCGGGCTTCCATGGTCGAAGGAATCAACTCCTTCGGAACCAGCCTCCTGTACGATTTAATAGCGAGGCAGAGATTTTTACCTTCTTCAGTGCTCTGGACATCAAAAAGCTTATCCACTTCCACGCGGCTCCGCTTTGGTTGCTCCGCGGAAGGAGATCCCGATGGAGCAGCAGCCTTCTTGGCTTACTTCCTCTTCCGCGTAGGGCGGACAACATCGGTCCCCCCCTGCTTAAGGATCATATTAGCCAGCACGGATACCTTCTTGTCTGCAAACAGTAAAAGTAAAAGGGTTAGAGATTTACCCACGAAACCATATTGGAGGGGCCGTCGAAGAGCTGCCCCCCGGAGATTATGTCGAGGAGCCGGATCCCGGCATTCACCAGGTCCCGCTCCACGAGAGAATTGGCATCAAGGGGAGTGTAGGACTCCCCCCACCGGTAAAGCTGGATAAGCTGAAGAGTTTGGAAGTCCTCGTCGGTGTAGGTGTGGAAGGCGGGAGGAGAATCCGCTTCCACCTCCCATCGGGGCCATGGGATCGAGGAGTTTTTGATGAAGAAGTAGCTCCTCTTCCACCCACTATTGTCGGACCCCGTATCGACCAGGAGTCCCCGACCCTTGACCACCTTCCAGGTATCAGTGGTCCAGTTTCACAACCCGAGTTGCGTCTTGTTCCACTTCGGCATCCGGGGGTAGAAGGCGCAAACCCCTGCCTCGTTGCACTTCATCCCGTAGAAAGTCCTGAAGAGCTTGAGGCTGTATACCCACTGCTGTCGGAAGCAGAGGACTTGGAAGGCGTTCCACAGGCGTATGGCATGCAGAGAGAAAGTGGTCGGATGAGTTTTGTAGTGTTGGCACATCTCGACCAGATTACCGCAGAAGGGAAATCTGATCCCCGCGGATACTTGTCCCGTAGAGACAAATACCTCCCCTTTCTGGGGACGAGTAACCTCAAGGTTACCCAAGGGACGGGGCCAGGGATAGGGGAAACGAGGTTCCCAGGTAGAAGTGATGCATCCCTCCCGGAGAGCTGCATCGTGGACGGTGCTGGAAATTTCCTTCAGACCATAGTCGAAGTTAAAGGGCTTCCTTCCCTCGGAACCGGATTCACTGTCTGAAATCAGCCATGGAAAGGGACATTGGGTTTTCCGGGAAATTGCGAACAAATCAAGTAGAAATAAAGGGAAAGATAAACGAACATACCAAGAAGAAACCCTTACCAGACATGATGATTGAAGGTTGAAGGAGTGAACTTGACGTTGCCGGAAAGCTGATCGGAGGAACACTAAGATCTTCTGAATCGCAGAGCTTGAAATTGCAGAGAAATTGCAGAGAGCTTTTGAAAATTCGGAGACGGTAAAAGTGAAACCGTGCCCACGGTTAGGGTTTTATAAACGAAGAGGACAGTTGAAGAGACACTTCGATCTGAACCGTCGAAATTCAAGCGTTCTGATCTGAATCGTTGAGATGAAACGTGCAGAATGGCAACGGACGCAATAATGAAACAGCCTGAAAAGCACTTTTCAGAAAAAGCAGGCGCGAAAAATCAGGCACGAGTACTGAAGACGTCGCTTCGTTATCTGCTGCATTAAATGGCTGGGGAACCGAGGAGTCCTCTCGGATTTGGCAGTTATCCGCAAGGCATTGAGGAAACGTGAACGAAAAGACTCATACTGAGTGACTACGCCAAGGGAAAGATCCCCGACTTCTACATCGGGAGGTCGAAAGTTGAAAGACACGACGAACTGAAAGTCCCTCATGTCTTGGTGGAAAATGATGGGTTCCGCTACAGCCGTTAGGCCCTATAACGGTGAGGAAACGGCGAACAGGCCCACTGGGCCCTAAAATAGAGGTCAGGAAGACCAAGGTGAAGGGTCCCAACATAGGGAGTCCCGACGATGAAAGGTACCGACAGAGTCGGTCCCGATAGGTGAGCTGGAAGCTCCCGATGAGAAGCCTTTAAGTAGGCCCCGATGACGAATCCCTAAGAATGATTGGCCCTGTCACGATGACGAAGGGCCCCGAGCGGTGACACAACGAGATAACTCTGGAGTCCCCGATGTTAGTCGGGACTTGCTATCAGAGGTTAAGGCCGAGATACACGGGGCGTGGCCGAGATACGCGGAGCGTAGCTAAGATACGCGGAGCGTGGCCGAGATACGCGGGGCGTGGCCGAGATAAGCGAGATCATGGCCTAGATAGGCGGGATCGTGCCCGAGATACGCGGAATACGGGCTAACCACCCCCAACGGTTCACCAGGTAACTGAGGTACCTCTCCGCCTATAAAAGGGCAGAGGTCACCTCAGATCAATTACGTTCTGATATACACTTTGAGATTATTGCTTGCCTGTCCATACGAGATACTCATTTAAGCATCGGAGAGGGATTCTGGGTCACCGCCCGGTCTATCCCCTCTTTTCAGGACCACGTGGAGCGAAGGAGCTAGGATCGCCGTCAAAGACCGTACCGGAGTTCCACCGTGATCCAACAATCACGTAATTACGTTCTTGCCATGACCGTTACTTGTGCATGCACGTTGATAAAAGCATGTCCGCATGACATATTACTAATTGCTTATATCCCTAGTGGTAATCATGTTTGCACGTTACATATGCGCATTCTCTATTGCACTAACCGTGATGACAGGAAATAAAGTCACTCGGTCGGAAAATCAAAGGACGGACGAAATCAAGACTTCTACGTCCAACCAACAATCAAAACCGGAAGATTAGCGTCAAGCTCAAATTGGACGCGTATCCTAACTTAAAATAGAGTCAAGAAAGGTTTTAAACCGTTACTTGACTCGGGGGCAAGTGATGGATATATGTCCAATTCGAGTTCGTATTTATATTTCGGGCCTCGTAAACACATCAAAATTACATCACGGCTTGAAAAACGTCTCCCAAGGGTCAAAACAGTCCGGAAGCGCGTTACGCGCGTCCGGACCGGACCTCCGGATTGCATTACAACCCGGAGGTCAGGATTGCAATGCAATCCGGACGCCCGGATTGCACTACGGGTATTGCGCGATTACCGTTCACGCGATTACCGTTACGTGTAGAGAAGTCAAGTTCGTGCATTGCCAATATTGACGACGGTTACCGCTTGCTTTTGAACCGTCATCAAACCGCTTTAAAACCGGGTCCGGTCCCAAGGAAGCTTATAAAACTTTGGTATTTTGAGCTCTGACTTCTCTCTAGAAATACTTTCTCTCTCTAAGATTACCTTTTTAGCCCTATAGTGACTTAGGCATCGGAGAGGGCTCCACTAGCACCACCTCCCCCCTCTCCGTGCTAGTACTGGCCCTTCGTGCAGGAACCAGCGCCCCAGACGCTCAGATTTGTGCACAGACCGCCATTTCCTGAGACACAACCTTTTCTCGAGACACAGACGCCTCCCGAGATACATCCGTTTCCCGAGACTCAGACGCCTCCTGAGACACAACCGTCTTTCGAGACACAGACCTTTCTGAGACTCAGCGATAAAACCGAACACTCGTCATCGGCACAAGGCGAGAACCCCTTTCAGACGAAGGGTGACAGCCCAGAAACCCGCTCAACCACTAAGACAGACGCGTCCTTACGACCCAGTTCATTCAGGACGCAACAGTATTAGCTCCACATCAAAGCCTCTGATCGATTCTTGGCAGGGACGGATCTCCGGAGTGTTTTGCTCTAAGCAAATTGGCAAACCCTTTGGTGAAGGTGGGTACGGCCGAAACTTGCTCACAAGAGGGGAAGGTTTTTCTCTCAAATCACCACTTAGGAAGAATTGTGAGGGGAAGGTTTACAGTAAACTTGACTAAGGGTTTAGTATTTCCACTATGCCTTAGTGGTTGAATTTTTTTAAAATTTAATATTTAATTATATTATATTTGTTCCAATTGATATATGAAATCAGTAGCAACTAATATTATTTTATGTGCATGAATTATATTCCATAATATTAATTAATTATTTAAATGTCCATTTTTTGATTTACTCTGGTGGTGGTTTTCATTTAGGGTATGGATAAGGTTTACAGTAAACTTGACTAGGGGTTTAGTATTTCCAATATGCCTTAGTGGTTGAATTTTTTTAAAATTTAAAATTTAATTATATTATATTTGTTCCAATTGATATATGAAATCAGTAGCAACTAAAATTATTTTATGTGCATGAATTATATTCCATAATATTAATTAATTATTTAAATGTCCATTTTTTGATTTACTCTGGTGGTGGTTTTCATTTAGGGTATGGATAAGGTTTACAGTAAACTTGACTAGGGGTTTAGTATTTCCACTATGCCTTAGTGGTTGAATTTTTTTAAAATTTAAAATTTAATTCTATTATATTTGTTCCAATTGATATATGAAATCAGTAGCAACTAAAATTATTTTATGTGTATGAATTATATTCCATAATATTAATCAATTATTTAAATGTCCATTTTTTTATTTACTCTGGTGGTGGTTTTCATTTAGGGTATGGATAAGGTTTACGGTAAACTTGACTAGGGGTTTAGTATTTCCACTATGCCTTAGTAGTTGAATTTTTTTAAAATTTAATATTTAATTCTATTATATTTGTTCCAATTGATATATGAAATCAGTAGCAACTAAAGTTATTTTATGTGCATGAATTATATTCCATAATATTAATTAATTATTTAAATGTCCATTTTTTTATTTACTCTGGTGGTGGTTTTCATTTAGGGTATGGATAAGGTTTACAGTAAACTTGACTAGGGGTTTAGTATTTCCACTATGCCTTAGTGGTTGAATTTTTTTAAAATTTAAAATTTAATTATATTATATTTGTTCCAATTGATATATGAAATCAGTAGCAACTAAAATTATTTTATGTGCATGAATTATATTCCATAATATTAATTAATTATTTAAATGTCCATTTTTTGATTTACTCTGGTGGTGGTTTTCATTTAGGGTATGGATAAGGTTTACAGTAAACTTGACTAGGGGTTTAGTATTTCCACTATGCCTTAGTGGTTGAATTTTTTTAAAATTTAAAATTTAATTCTATTATATTTGTTCCAATTTATATATGAAATCAGTAGCAACTAAAATTATTTTATGTGCATGAATTATATTCCATAATATTAATTAATTATTTAAATGTCCATTTTTTGATTTACTCTGGTGGTGGTTTTCATTTAGGGTATGGATAAGGTTTACAGTAAACTTGACTAGGGGTTTAGTATTTCCACTATGCCTTAGTGGTTGAATTTTTTTAAAATTTAAAATTTAATTCTATTATATTTGTTCCAATTGATATATGAAATCAGTAGCAACTAAAATTATTTTATGTGTATGAATTATATTCCATAATATTAATTAATTATTTAAATGTCCATTTTTTTATTTACTCTGGTGGTGGTTTTCATTTAGGGTATGGATAAGGTTTACAGTAAACATGACTAGGGGTTTAGTATTTCCACTATGCCTTAGTAGTTGAATTTTTTTAAAATTTAATATTTAATTCTATTATATTTGTTCCAATTGATATATGAAATCAGTAGCAACTAAAATTATTTTATGTGCATGAATTATATTCCATAATATTAATTAATTATTTAAATGTCCATTTTTTTATTTACTCTGGTGGTGGTTTTCATTTAGGGTATGGATAAGGTTTACAGTAAACTTGACTAAGGGTTTAGTATTTCCACTATGCCTTAGTGGTTGAATTTTTTTAAAATTTAATATTTAATTATATTATATTTATTCCAATTGATATATGAAATCAGTAGCAACTAATATTATTTTATGTGCATGAATTATATTCCATTATATTAATTAATTATTTAAATGTCCATTTTTTGATTTACTCTGGTGGTGGTTTTCATTTAGGGTATGGATAAGGTTTACAGTAAACTTGACTAGGGGTTTAGTATTTCCACTATGCCTTAGTGGTTGAATTTTTTTAAAATTTAAAATTTAATTATATTATATTTGTTCCAATTGATATATGAAATCAGTAGCAACTAAAATTATTTTATGTGCATGAATTATATTCCATAATATTAATTAATTATTTAAATGTCCATTTTTTGATTTACTCTGGTGGTGGTTTTCATTTAGGGTATGGATAAGGTTTACAGTAAACTTGACTAGGGGTTTAGTATTTCCACTATGCCTTAGTGGTTGAATTTTTTTAAAATTTAAAATTTAATTCTATTATATTTGTTCCAATTGATATATGAAATCAGTAGCAACCAAAATTATTTTATGTGTATGAATTATATTTCATAATATTAATTAATTATTTAAATGTCCATTTTTTTTATTTACTCTGGTGGTGGTTTTCATTTAGGGTATGGATAAGGTTTACGGTAAACTTGACTAGGGGTTTAGTCTTTCCACTATGCCTTAGTAGTTGAATTTTTTTAAAATTTAATATTTAATTCTATTATATTTGTTCCAATTGATATATGAAATCAGTAGCAACTAAAATTATTTTATGTGCATGAATTATATTCCATAATATTAATTAATTATTTAAATGTCCATTTTTTTATTTACTCTGGTGGTGGTTTTCATTTAGGGTATGGATAAGGTTTACAGTAAACTTGACTAAGGGTTTAGTATTTCCACTATGCCTTAGTGGTTAAATTTTTTTAAAATTTAATATTTAATTATATTATATTTGTTCCAATTGATATATGAAATCAGTAGCAACTAATATTATTTTATGTGCATGAATTATATTCCATAATATTAATTAATTATTTAAATGTCCATTTTTTGATTTACTCTGGTGGTGGTTTTCATTTAGGGTATGGATAAGGTTTACAGTAAACTTGACTAGGGGTTTAGTATTTCCACTATGCCTTAGTGGTTGAATTTTTTTAAAATTTAATATTTAATTATATTATATTTGTTCCAATTGATATATGAAATCAGTAGCAACTAAAATTATTTTATGTGCATGAATTATATTCCATAATATTAATTAATTATTTAAATGTCTATTTTTTATTTACTCTGGTGGTGGTTTTCATTTAGGGTATGGATAAGGTTTACAGTAA
Organism: Clarkia xantiana subsp. parviflora; assembly: GCA_036873135.1. Classification (NCBI taxonomy): domain Eukaryota; kingdom Viridiplantae; phylum Streptophyta; class Magnoliopsida; order Myrtales; family Onagraceae; genus Clarkia; species Clarkia xantiana. Next base: position 23,433,260 of record JAPTYO010000012.1, read on the forward strand.
ACTTGACTAGGGGTTTAGTATTTCCACTATGCCTTAGTGGTTGAATTTTTTAAATATTTAATATTTAATTCTATTATATTTGTTCCAATTGATATATGAAATCAGTAGCAACTAAAATTATTTTATGTGCATGAATTATATTCCATAATATTAATTAATTATTTAAATGTCTATTTTTTTATTTACTCTGGTGGTGGTTTTCATTTAGGGTATGGATATGGTTTACAGTAAACTTGACTAGGGGTTTAGTATTTCCACTATGCCTTAGTGGTTGAATTTTTTTAATATTATATTCCTTATCATTACTATTATAATATATAATATAATCATATAAGTTGATACCATAAAATAATTGGAAAAAATAACTTGATATTATTAATATATATTGGATAAGTATACATCAATATAACTGAATAGAAAAAAATTATTGGCTAGAATCGGTGATTTAAAAGAGAATTTAGTAAATTTGAACATAATTATATTAGAATAGAACTACGTATGCAGTTAATAAATAGTAAGATAACTTTTGCACAGTCATGAAAATATAAATATATATATATTAAATAAATGGGTAAAGAAGAGTCTTTATCTCTCTTACTTTTTGGCACGGTTATTGAAAAATAATCTTAAGAAAAGGGAAAAGAAGATTCTGTCCCTCTCTCCTGCTTATCTTCTTCATCTTCCTCATCAACCACGAGAAGAACATCAATGGCGGAAGAACAAAATTAACAACATTTTTGTTTTCTTCATTGCAGTTCAAAATCTGACCATAAGGATAAGCAAGTAATCTCTTACATTATTACATATTTTCAGAGGGGACAAACTTAATCAAGTCAATTTAATTATTAGGAGGAGCAATTGCCCCTTCTGGACCTTATATAGCTCCATCCCTGTCTGAAGCTCTGTCAAACTGGACTGACTACAGACCCAAAACGGAACGTATAGTAAACAGCAAGTTCAAACGTCACTTAAAACTTCACATCCGGTCTGGATAAATCTTCGAACCGTGGTCTAATTCACTTAAGTGATGTGATATGATGTGACAAGAACCACTAAACCGCATTTTTTCACTTTTTTGGTTATTTACAAGTTTGCCATTAAATACAGGCCTCTAATTGGTGGAAATTAGGCAGCATGAAACAACGGCCGTTCCATAGTTTAGTCCTCTTTAATTAATACTTACACAGTGAGTTGAATATATTTGAAGGGTTAATTAGCAAATTGCTAGCTATACTTTGGTCTAATGTGCAAAATGCTAGCTATACTTTTTTTTGTTGCATAATGCTAGCTTGACTTCTTCTTACGAGCAAATATCTAGCTCTGTTAACTTCACCGTTAATTGCTAGATGGAATTTAGGACATGAAACTCACGTGATATAAAATAGATGATCCTATTGAAACTTGGGACAAAAATAACCCCACATCTGTATTATTTCTGGTTCACGTCTTTCTTCTGTGTTAATTAGGGTTTATTCACAAGTAGAAGAGCAGACATAAGAGAGAAGACCGAACACTCCAGCAACAGAAACAGCAACATGTCTTCTTCTTTCTTCTCGCTTTCACAACACGCTCCTATTTGCAAGTGTGGACTTTTTGTGAAGAGTATTCCGGGCTTGAGATAATTTCGGATGGATGCTTCATAGATACTTTTCCGGGGAAATCTTATCTCATTGGAGAAGATAGGTGGAGAAATTTTACCAATTACACAGTACAATTAAAAGAGAATTCGAGATTAGATAGATCAGAATGTCATGGTTGTCTTCATCGTTGTCATTATTGGTGTTTATGCAATTGTTGTTTAATTTGAGATAAGGATGTATGTTTTGTCTTTATGGATATGTGGATGTGATTAGAGATGCTAATTTTTAAGTATTGCATCAATGTTGTATTTGTTATGTAAAATATTTTATATGTGGTTTATCTAAGGAATCTAATACATACTTTTTTTTTTGTGAGAAATCTAATACATACTTGAATTAGTGTGTTTGGTTAATCTTGTTTGAGTTTTTTTGGAATTGTATAAGAATGCTTCATTTTGCTGCAATGATACAGCTTCTACCAGCAAATTTGCTGCAATCCTGCAACAAAATTGATGGAATTCAACATCAAATCTGCAGCAATTTGCTGCACTTTGGTAGCAAATCTGCAGCAATTTGCTGCACATTTATAGGCTGCAGCAATTTTCTAAAAATACGCAGTAAAAAACTGATACAATTTGGCATCAAATTACAGCAAATCTGCTTCAAATTACATCAAATATACAACATTTTGCTGCATTTTTTAAGCAAATATACAGCAATTTGCTGCACATCTGTAGGTTGCAGCAATTTTCTGCAAAAGCGTAGTCAAAACTGATACAATTTGGCATCAAATTACAGCAAATCTGCTTCAAATTATATTAAATATACAACAATTTGCTGCACTTTTGCAGCAAATTTGCAGCAATTTGCTGCACATCTATAGTCTGCAGCAAGTTTCTGCAAGTACGCAGTCAAAACTGGCATCAAATTGCAGCAAATACAGCAAATATATAGCAATTTGCTGCACTTCTCAGCAAGTTGTTGCAATTTTCTGAATCAACACTTCAATATACACACCAACAACTAAATAAAACATTCTTAGCCAAACTTCAGTCATACATAAATAAACCAACTTAGTTCTAATTCATAAAAAGCACATCACTGCAAATATATGATCCAATAACTTAGTCTTTCTATTATAATTCTTTCTATTTCTTAAAGTTCATACCGATCTACTGATCTTTCCAAAATGTTACTAAAAAACTTCCACTTTTCTTCTTCACTTGCGAAGACTTGCCCCATCCCTTGGTCTTATTTCTGTGGTAGATGCATTCTGCTGGGGTGGTTCATCCAGTCCAACTTCCCTTGGTTCAGCCCGGTCAATTGATTCTTGTCCAATAATTACACCCTGCAAATACTCTAATTTTATCAGCACAATAAACTTCATAATCAACTCAATTCTTAAACCATTGAAAAAAAATAGTTAAAACCTGTGAATGAGATGCGGATCTTGTTCTACGAATTGGAAGTTTGGATGATCTAGTTGAAGGCTGCATATCAGTTGTCACTTGTTCACCACTTGACATCTAACAAAATAGGTATTTTGACTAAGTGAACCATCTGACCATATATGCTATTAAAAATTAGTTATTTATATACTAATCTTGCAACATTAACTTACCTGAACTAGGAGTGGTTGATTAGCAACTTGGCAATGCTCAAGTTGATTTGTATCTTGAGTTGTGATTTGCTGACTTGGAAGTTGTTCAGAGGAGGATGCATTTGGGGATTGAGAAGGAACCTGTATGATTCATTCTGTATGTGAGTGAATACTCAATTTAAATGTAAATATTTTTTTTAATAAAAAAACCATTTATACCTGAGATGATGAAGCATTTCTTGTTGGACAAGCTCTTTGATTGTGCCCCTGTTTTCTGCAGATTGAGCATGTCATCCTTGTAACCCTTCTCACCTTATTAGGTAGTGGATTCAATGGCACGTAGTGGTGTGCTGTAGTGGTAGATCATACTGGTATGATTACGTGTTAAACTTGAGAGAATATGAAAGGTCATGGGAAATTTAGTAAATTAATAAGTAAATGAAATATAAAGGCAGCTTATGTTATATCACGTGAGGTCACATGCTAAATTCCGTCAAACTATTAACAGTGAATTTCACGGGGCTAGATATTTGCCCATTAAAAGAAGTCCAGCTAGCATTCTGCAACAGAAAAAAGTCCAGGTAGCATTTTGCACATAAGATCAAAGTACAGCTAGCAATTTGCTAATTATCCCTATATTTGAATTCCACAACTTTGCTCAACTTAGAGGTATTCTTGGATAAAACCAACGCCTAAATTTAGAGGTATTCTTGACCACTTCAAATATTACAATTCAACTAAACGATTGAAATCAATTCAAGTAGTAAAGGAAACGATTCATCATCAATACAGGAACTTCACAAATTGCCATTCAACTCCGATCCTGAGATACTTAGTATATTGCTCAATTAAAAACCCAATTAGGGGATTGAGAGCGGAAAAAATTAAGTCCAGGTTTGTAAATCCCAGAAATAAAACAATAGATCCGATCTCAAACCGTGTCAGTTTTCTTTCATCACTTATAATGTAATAAACATCTGCAAAAATTAGAACATGGAACATCCTCGTACCTTATGGCTAGGAAAGGGAAGAACAAAAGAACTTATATTTCTCTTTCTATCAGACATCGCAATCGTCTTCATCATCGTGCAGAATAACAGAAATTTCTCTTGCCGGCCGCCTAGCGAAAATGCAGTGGCGGGGGTAACCAGGCTCGAGATCCTGCGCCGCCATCAGTGGTTGGCGTGGATTTGCAGATGGAGGTCTGAGGCGCGAAAATTCATCTCTGAATAGATTCGATGAATTTGAGGATGAGACATAATCTGAAATTAGGGTATGAAGGAGAAAAAGGAAATAAGATTTTTTTTTTTCCTGCGGGGTTGTTCTAGGGGCCCTTATCAGGAGGGCAGTATTGCGTCCTGGATGAGCTGGGTCGTGGGGACGCGTCTGTCTGAATGGTTGAGCGGGTTTTCGGGCTGTAACCCTTCGTCTGAAAGAGGTTTGTGCCACTGACGAGTGTTCGGCTGAGTCTCGGAAAGGTCTGTGTCTCAGAAGACGGTTGTGTCTCAGGAGGCGTCTGAGTCTCAAAAGGCGGATGTGTCTCAGGAAAGTGGACGGCAGTCTGTGCACACGTCTGAACGTCTGGAGCCCTGTTTCCTGTTGCGTCCTGGATGACTGGGTCGTGGGGACGCGTCTGTCTGAATGGTTGAGCGAGTTTTTCGGGCTGTAACCTTTCGTCTGAAAGAGGTTTGTGCCACTGACGAGTGTTCGGTTGAGTCTCGGAAAGGTCTGTGTCTCAAAAAGCGGTTGTGTCTCAGGCGGCGTCTGAGTCTCAAAAGGCGGTGGTCTGTGCACAAGTCCGAACGTCTGGAGCGTCGATTCCTGCACAAAGGGCCGGTGCTAGCACGGAGAGGGGGGTGGTGCTAGCGGAGCCCTCTCCGATGCTTAAGTCACTATAGGGCTAAAAGGGTAATTCTAGAGAGAGAAAATATTTCTAGAGAGAAGTCAGAGCTCAAAATACCAAAGTTGGGAAAATGAGAGGATGTGTGAAAATGGGTGGCCAATGCCTCCTATTTATAGGCTTCCTTGGGACCGGACCCGGTTTTAAAGCGGTTTGATGACTGTTCAAAAGCAAGCGGTAACCGTCATCCATATTGGCAATGCGCGAAGTCGACTTCTCTACACGTAACGGTAATCGCGAAAACGGTAATCGCACAATACCCGTAATGCAATCCGGACCTCGTCGAATTTGGGCAATTCGGCGAGGTCCGGGTTGCTGCAACCCGGAGGTCCGGGTTGCAATGCAATCCGGAGGTCCGGGTTGCAATGCAATCCGGACACGCGTAATGCGCTTCCGGACCGTTTTGACCCTTTGGGAGACGTTTTTCAAGTCGAGATGTAATTTTGACGTTTTTACGAGGCCCAAAATATAAATACGAACCCGAATTCGACACATATCCATCACTTGCCCCCGAGTCAAGTAACGGTTTAAAACCTTTCTTGACTCTATTTTTAAGTTAGGATACGCGTCCAATTTGAGCTTGACGCTAACCTTCCGGTTTTGGTTGTTGGTTGGACGTAGAAGTCTTGATTTCGTCCGTCCTTTGATTTTCCAACCGAATTACTTTATTTCCTGTCATCACGGTTAGTGCAATAGAGAATGCGCATATGTAGCGTGCAAATATGGTTACCGTTAGGGATATAAATAACTGGTAATACGTCATGCGGACATGCTTTTATCAACGTGCATGCACAAGTAACGGTCATGGCAAGAACATAATTACATGACGTAAGAAACATAATCCATATTCTTCCAAAATGACTTAGTGATTATCAAATCATGAATCATGCGATATGAAAATATACGTGTAGAATGACGGGTTTGATACGTGCAATATCAAAATAATCATGTATGTAGGAATAAACACTTAGAAGAGGGTGGAGTATACCGTAAGTATTTAGGCATGTGTGTAGACGAATTACTCCTTTAATCCTTATCACCAAGGAATATTTTGGGATATGTAATTACAAAAATCCCCAATCATTCTTCCAGCTCTTTAGGAATTCATTATTCCTTCTTCTTTGCAGGTAATTACTTCACCATTTCCAGAAATCATTTGTTCATAGTTTTTCACCGTCGTAAACCTTAGGTGCATCCCGAAAGTTTCGTGTTTGATTCTTGACTTGTTTTCAGAAATTGACACCACCAATCGACTCAGATTGCCACGAGGATTCCAGCGCCGCCTTCGGAATCACCAGACGACGCCGGACGCGCCTTCACGCGCCCCCGCGTGAGCTTCGCCCTGCCGGCGCGTGTAACCCACGCGCCGCCTTCCCGTGCTCCGTTCGTCGCGGTCCTTACCTTTCTGAAATCGTCTCGACGAGGGGAGTCCATTGTGATACTTTTCGTCACATTTAGAGGTAGTCTGAAAACTCGATTTTACAGGACAGATTCGGCTTGATTTTGAGTGTTGTCGTATTGTTGTTCGTTTGAGCTATTTGTCGTTGTTGTCGTATGGAACTGCTCATTGGTGTTTGCGTGTTGAATAATTGCGATGTTGTCATATGGAACATGCCTTAGACGATTTTTCACTTCCGTGGATAGTTGAGGTAGAATTCCCCGATTGGACATATTGCCCCCGTGTCTTTGTGTAGAGGCTTTTTGGTCGGTATGCGTGGTTTTTTCCCTTGACGGGTTTGTTGGTTGACGAGAATTGCCAAACGAATTTTAGGAGTAGCCGTTTGTTGTTTTGACGCCTTAGAAAAATATTTTTCCTAAGTGTTGCCGCGTTTGATCCTCGTGGTTCGTCACGTTAGTCCCACCGTTTGCATGATGGCTTCTTGGGACGTTGGCCAATTTCGTTGCACGTATCAACTTTGCTATGCGCGTTGACTTTGCTATGTGCGTTGACTTTGCTATGCGCGTTGGCGCTAATGGTTGAGCATCAGGTATAGACTGTCGGTCATTGCCTGCAAGTATGCTAAAACACTTAGAAAATATTTAAACGATATCTAATGCTTGTTACCATAGATGTCGTCGTATGAGCTTTGTCGATGAGCGTCGTAGGTGTGCTTAGGAGGCATAGCTACTTGTTGTATGCAATCCATCTTTGTCGACCTGTATGTACGTACATGGAAACACTTAGAAAATATTTTTTCCTTGTTGACATGCATCCTTGTCGACATGTATGTACGTACATGGAAACACTTAGAAAATATTTTATCCTTGTCGACATGCATCCTTGTCGACATGTGTGTACGTACATGGAAACACTTAGAAAATATTTTCTCCTTGTCGACATGCATCCTTGTCGACATGTATGTACGTACATGGAAACACTTAGAAAATATTTTCTCCTTGTCGACATGCATCCTTGTCGACATGTATGTACGTACATGGAAACACTTAGAAAATATTTTCTCCTTGTCGACATGCATCTTTGTCGACATGTATGTACGTACATGGAAACACTTAGAAAATATTTTCTCCTTGTCGACATGCATCTTTGTCGTCATGTATGTACGTACACTATGTGTGCGTATTTGCCCCCGCACTTAGAACCTTTTCACCATTGTAATCTTGTATGCTGCGAGTATGAGCTCGGTGTTGTGATGCAAGGTTAATGTGTTGAAAAGGTTGCCCCCCACCCTTGCGCGATGCTTGTTACTTGTTGCACGAAGACTAACGAGTCTTGTACGTACATGGTTGTTTCACATGGAGCGTCTGTTGCATAAATGCTTGCATAAGTGTTGGTGCGTGTTTACGCACTGACTGGATTGTTGATAGCATTTTCCAGGATATCAAATCTTGCTGTCCTCTTGTCAGAATTAGTCTTCCCACGGCTGTTACCATGAGTAAGTCCACTATCTCTATCTTGATGGGAAGAAGCTTGTCTTTGCAGATAGCTGATGTGTACAGAAATCCATTTGTTAGGAGGAATGTCCATACAAGTGCCCCCGCTACTCTGGAGTCTTCCGACACGGTCGCGGTAAAAGGCTTGTGAGTAAGACGTCTCATTGTATCTTCTTTGAACTTGTTAATTTTCCAAGTTATTGCTGGTTGCAGCTTCTGTTTTTAGCATAATTCTCGAAAGATCCGACGCAGGGGCGCGTTCCTCGAGCGATTCTTGGTTCTTTATGCCGAGCATGACCGTGTGCAGTGGTGTCTTCTGCCCCCCGGTCGAGGGACCGGCCCAAGGAGGAGCGTTACTCCTATTGAGGTAAGTATTTGTTGATTGCTGATTTTAATGCCCGTATTGTTGATTGTCGACCTTATGTTGAAGAGCTATGTTGTGTTGAAAGTTGAAACAATCATCCTTGTCGTGTCCTTGTGTGGATGACGACATTGCATTTGATGTTGACATTATGAATTCTTTGCCATAGGTCCTTAGAGATGATGTTAACTATTGGTTGGTGTCGGGTTGTCTGCTTCTAGCATGTTGAACCCTTTGATGTTGTGTTGATAATTCTTTGTTCATGCCTTTGCTTGCATGATATTTTGTCACCTGGACCTGTTCTCAATAATAATCATGTGATAACTTGTTAGTAATATTCCATACCTTGAGTTATCTATGCCGTCCATATGCTTTGGACTTGGAAGATAGGATAGATATCCTTAGATGATGAACATGATGTCCGTAGTTGCGACTGTATGTCGCTCATTGTTGAGTGTTATGATCGTCCCTCTTGGTTAGATTCCAAGGCATGACAAGATGGATAGAGCATAGGATGTTGCGACTTGCGCATTGTAGGTTTTTGCTTGATGTGGATGACTAGTAATCATAGATGTAGTCTCCGCAGCCGTGGCCATTAGCCACTTCTTGATTGATGATTTGAGATGCTCCCCTGATTGCTTGCATGATGCATTACGCATGTTGCCCTTCTTTCCTGAATAGCTTGCCGCTATATATGTTGCAACCTGCCAAGTATTTTGCGTATAGCAATATTTCTTAACAAGTAGTGTATTTGAAAGGTGTTATCTTGCCTAAGCAAGATACTAGTTTATGCTGTCTCTTAGTTCCACTCTAAGGCGACGTTGTACAAGACTCGACTTGTAAATTTTATGAGTTTTAAACAGGGTCGCACCTGCCAGCGTGTATCAACCCGCGTTGGGGAAGCATACGTAAAAACATTTTGGTTTTTGAAAGGATGTTTGTGAACCCTAAAAAAGCTCGTGATACACGCAAAAACCGCGTTGATAAAATATTTGATACATAAAATATTTGGTAAAATATTTGAAAAAATATTTGTGATACATGATTCCTGCGTCCAGGGACCACGTAACACTTTTTGAAAATATGAATTGTGATGCATGCTTTCTGTGTCCAGGAACCATGCAACACGATTTGAAAATTTGTAGTACAGAATTGTCATCTAACAAGAGGACTTTTGCCGTAAAGAGTAAACCCTTTAAACAGGAATTCATAGTATGGGATTGTCATCTAACAAGAGGACATTCGCCATAAAGAGTGAACCCTCAAGCAGGAATTCAGAGTATGGGATTGTCATCTAACAAGAGGACATTCGCCATAAAGAGTGAACCTTTTTAACAGGAATTCCCACTTGTTGTAGCGTGGGGTCGTTTTCTAACAAGAGAACTTCCGCCACTTATGGGGTGATCAGTCCCGTATTGTATTTGCCCATCCTGTTCTGAATCCAGGGAATGGCTATGAACATGAGGATTTGCCTCTAACAAGAGATGTCACAGCATGTCATTTTTTAGAAGTAAACATGGGGTTTGTCTTTTCAAAGAGGATACCTCAACATGTTACTTTTGATAGTAGGTCTTGGTGTTAATCCAAGATATTGCTTGTAGTTGACGCCTTTGGAATAGTCGTCATTTTGATAGATAATCCGCAAGTTGTCATTGCGATATGTATAAGTTGACTGTGCACATAGCGCAATGGCTTTGTGTTGTTGGCACCTTCTTGAGATAGACGCCAATGTCATGAATGGAGAAGTAAACTCCATGTTGGTGTAGATAATTGATATGTTGGCGTTGTATACCATAAATCCCTCCTTGAACACATTGCTTAGCTTGTATTGTTGAAGTAGATTTTTGTGCATAGGTTACTACTTGTCGTAATTCCTATGTAGTAATCGTAGTGTAGCATGTACCTACGAGCAGAGTTACTTTTGTCAGATAATCGCAATTTTTATAAGTTTGCAAAAGTATGAAGTCATGAAATTTTCTTTTTAGTCATGCATATCATAAATAAAGTAAAGGAATCTGATACAAGGATCCCTTGTTTGTGTAGGAAACTTCCCTGAGTGCGGACGCGATAGGTGCAGATCATGATAGGTATGTATATATGTTAGGTAGAATTTCCGAGCACTTGTCGGTTTGGTGCCCCCCAAGTCGCTTGGCAGTTGTATCGCTATTTCCTGATTATTTTTATTGTTTCATCTTCTAATAGTGCATGATCTGCCCTTGTGTAATGCCCCCTCCTTATTGCGACACGATTTTTAGTCTTGCGCGTATAAAATGCTTGAGGCTTTGTGTTGTTAACGCGAGTAATATGTGCGTAGTTGTTACTTGGCGTTATTCCAAGGTAATATGCGTCATAATAATGTACCTACGAAATTTAACCTTTATAAGATATTTAGAATTCGCACAACGGATTACAAGAAAGCGTCTACTGATCACTTCTTTTGAAAAGTACTGAGGCTAATAAGCATAAGTTGTACTTAATCTAAAAAGATTTAAAATAGATATGCGAAAAAGGAGATAAGGAAGATAAAGGGATTGCTGATGTATTTGACGTCCTCATAGGTGATTTGTTGGCCAGTTGACTCTGCCACGTGCCACATAGTTTCTCAATGCATCTAGCGTGTTGAGCTCTTCAATCTCCACCTTTGAGGATGAACAAATTTTGATGTCATGCCCCCAAGTTTTACGTTGCTTGTGTTGTTCTTCAACATCTTTGCCAAGGAAGGCAGTCGTTGGCTCAAGTGGGCGGTGAAGTTTGTTTTCCGGGAGTTTGAAATTTATTTCTTCCGCCTTCATGCTCCAAGGATTGTATAAGTCGTCACAATTGGTTCCATAAGTGACGTTGTTTTTCTGGCGTTTGGCGATATGTGGATTATCATCCGCCTTTTCTTTTCCCTTGCCTTTTTCTGAAGATTTCACACGAGGCTTCCTTTGATGCTTATTGCCTTGGTCGATATACTTCTTCATTTTTCCTTCTTAGATCAAGCTGTTTACATGAAATCTTAAGCTGACACAGCTGTCTGTCTCATGGCCATATACTTCGTGATTCTCGCACCATTTGCTTTCATCTTTTCCCAATTGGCCATTGCGGAATTTAGAGGGTTTTTTCCAAAGCCTGGTCTCCTTCATTTCTTTCAGGATGACAGACAGCGGTGTGTTCAAAGGAACACATATGGCGAGATTGGTATCTTTGAGCCTTTGGGCATCTGACTGGAACGGCCTCTTTTGTTGCGGTTGTCTCTTTTTCCAGGAAACGTGTATCTCTTTTTCAATTATTGCCTTCAAGGTTCCTGTTGTCAATCCCGTGATTGGGACGTCGTCGTCACTAACAGGTTTTTTCCGTCCCTCCTTGTGACAGATGTCAGCATCGTCTTGGCTTGTCCTTGTGGAAGGACCTTCTTTGTATATTTTGGATGACTCTGCTTGAGTCTTCTTTGGAGGGCTGTCGCCTTGATCGATGAATTGCTTTAATTTGCCTTTGAGGACGAAGCTGTTAATGCGGAAACGTAGGCTGACACAGCTGTCCGTCTTGTGGCCGAAGACCTCGTGGTTTTCACACCACTTGTCTTTGTCTTTCCCCAACGGGCCTTTTCTGAAATTGTTCGGCGCTTTCCACATTTTCGCATCCTTCATCTCTCTAAATATCACGGACAGCAGGGCTTTCAAAGGAATGCAGTCAGCGAGGTTTACTCCTTTTGGCTTCTGGAAATCTCCTTGAAGAGGTCTTTTTGGCTGAGGCTGCCAATTTTTTCCTTGTTGACCGCTCGAGGGCGGTTTTGCTTGATTCTGCTTTGAGGGTTGTTTCCATGCCTCTTTTTGGTGTTGTGTTATCACGTACAGGTTGCATGAAGGTGCAGTTTCGTGCCTTGGCTGTTTGTACTGGAAGGTACCTTCCGTGCATTGCCCCTCTATTCTTTGGTGCCGTGCGTCTTGATGACTTGTGACTCGAGACTTTGTCCCTGTCGTCTCAACTTGTCCGTTGATTGGAGGCAGATGAGGTGACGGGTTGACACCTTTGTATTGGAAGGCTCCTTGGTCGCATTGTGCGAAGAATGCATTTCTTGTTGGAGTGAATAAAGTATTGGATGTGGCAACAGGGATGTGGAAGGATCCAAGTTGTCTTCTTATCGGCTTCTGCGAGGTTATGGGCAAGGCGTTGTGGTATGAAACGTGCTCCTTGTCCTTTAATGAGAAATCAATGACATCTTCAAAGGCGGCATCCTTTATGTCAACATACTCCAAGTTGGTGTCATCGGTCTCGTGCATTGTCTTTGCGACGTACACTTCTTGGTCATATGAATTCTTGCTTTCAGCGTCAAAGTTTCTAGTATTCTTCCAATGACGGGCTCCTTGGGAAGGAGTGTATGAATGTGCGACTTCATATCTTGTATGTTGGAAGGCATTTTCTGCATGTTGGTCCATGCCTTGGAATAGATGGCCTCCAGTTTGTTTCTGACCAAGGTCCGAATGTTGGCTTCCGGTTGGTTTCTGACCTCCTGCTTTTTTTCCTGCCGGAGACGTCTTAGGATGTCCAGGCCTTTTCCTCGTGTTAACCTCTTCGGGAGGGTTGCGATCACTCGTCATGTCTTTGCGGTATGGTAGCTTTTTGTTCGAATCACGGAGACGGCGCCAATGTTGCGTCCTGGATGAGCTGGGTCGTGGGGACGCGTCTGTCTGAATGGTTGAGCGGGTTTTCGGGCTGCAACCCTTCGTCTGAAAGAGGTTTGTGCCACTGACGAGTGTTCGGCTGAGTCTCGGAAAGGTCTGTGTCTCAAAAGGCGGTTGTGTCTCAGGAGGCGTCTGAGTCTCAAAAGGCGGATGTGTCTCAGGAAAGTGGACGGCAGTCTGTGCACACGTATGAACGTCTCGAGCCCTGGTTCCTGTTGCGTCCTGGATGAACTGGGTCGTGGGGACGCGTCTGTCTGAATGGTTGAGCGAGTTTTTCGGGCTGTAACCTTTCGTCTGAAAGAGGTTTGTGCCACTGACGAGTGTTCGGTTGAGTCTCGGAAAGGTCTGTGTCTCAAAAAGCGGTTGTGTCTCAGGCGGCGTCTGAGTCTCAAAAGGCGGTGGTCTGTGCATAAGTCCGAACGTCTGGAGCGTCGATTCCTGCACAAAGGGCCGGTGCTAGCACGGAGAGGGGGGGGGGGGTGGAGCTAGCGGAGCCCTCTCCGATGCTTAAGTCACTATAGGGCTAAAAGGGTAATTCTAGAGAGAGAAAATATTTCTAGAGAGAAGTCAGAGCTCAAAATACCAAAGTTTGGCAAATGAGAGGATGTGTGAAAATGGGTGGCCAAGGCCTCCTATTTATAGGCTTCCTTGGGACCGGACCCGGTTTTAAAGCGGTTTGATGACGGTTCAAAAGCAAGCGGTAACAGTCATCCATATTGGCAATGCGCGAACTCGACTTCTCTACACGTAACGGTAATCGCGAAAACGGTAATCGCACAATACCCGCAATGCAATCCGGACCTCGTCGAATTTGGGCAATTCGGCGAGGTCCGGATTGCAAGTAACCCGGAGGTCCGGGTTGCAATGCAATCCGGACGCGCGTAATGCGCTTCTGGACCGTTTTGACCCTTTGGGAGACGTTTTTCAAGTCGAGATGTAATTTTGACGTGTTTACGAGGCCCGAAATATAAATACGAACCCGAATTGGACACATATCCATCAGGCAGCACCCGTAGCATGCTTGCTCCACACCTAGACTAATCCCCACTCGCACCGGGTCAGCCCGTAAGGGGTAAAGTGCTGGCCATGAACTGAGATTAATTGCAGTTGATTGAAGCTGCAAAAATAAATGGAATTTATTGAATTTGAAAGAAGAGTTGGATGAAGCGTGGAGGATGTGAATAGCTAAATAAGAAACACCGCATTTAAAATTAATTAATTTACTTGTTAACATGTTTATTACAAGAATAAGAATGTACATATATTGTATAAACTTGAAGTTATGTTATATCTAATCTAAATCTAATCTAAATATATATAGGAACGATAGGAAAGATAATAAAAAAACTTTCTAATACTCTTCCACGTCATTAATTAACAGCTTAATTCTCACAATTTTAAGAGATTCATTGTGGTTAAGCCACATCATCATCAAGTAATTAAATTAAAATATCAAGTAATTAAATTAAAATATTGGGCCGGTTTTGCATAACAGCCCAGCTAAATAATAGCAGCCCAGTTTTCTTCTTCCCTGACTTCTTCATTGAGCGCCGTCTCTCCTTCTTCTCCAAGCGCCGTCTCTCCATCTTCTCCAACAGCAGTTTCTCCATCTTCTCCAACAGCAGTCTCTCCTTGTTCTCAATTTCATTGATTGACAATTAATTGCAACATAGTCATTATCATTGCTCGAAGACATCTATTTGAATGGGTGTTTGCTTCTACATCTTCTTCAACCCTTCTATGATTCATCATTCCATTCTCGAGTAAGTTTCATCAGTAATCTTTTGTTTCTGCAAGATTTGGTTCTGCATTTTTTTTTGTTTTGCAAGTTTTTGTTCTGATGTATTGAACCTTTTTACTAAAAAAATTTCTCAGTAATCGATTGTTCCTGCAATCGTTTGTTCTGCGTTTTTTACCGTTGCAAAAAAAAAAAAAATTTAATAATACGAATTTACATCCAATTTTTTTTTCCTGCATTTTTTTGGGTTCTGCAAGTTAGTTTCTGCAAGTTATTTTTCTGGATTTTTGGTTGTTGTTCTGCAAGTTTTTGTTATATTATTTCTATAAGTTTCTTTTCTGCATTTTATTTTTAGTTCTGCAACTTTGTGAACCTTCGTTTACTTTTTAATGGAAGTCATTTGTCCAAAAAAAAAGTGAACTGATTTAAAAATAAGTATTCTTCATAAGAAATATATTCTTCTCTCAACATTACAAATATCGTTTACTCAAACAAATTATAGATAATGAACAACAAAACACTAATGGACCTTCCGATGGATATTCTCCGGTTTATTTTTTTCATTTTATCTCAAGAAGATGGTATGGCCTTCTTGACTCTAAGTAATAGGTAAAATTCTATTAACACAGTTATTACATTGATAAAATTCAACTAATTCTCACTATAATTATTATATTTATCAATTCTACTAATAATTTTTTTTATCTTCAGTTGCAGTTTTCTTCAAGAAACCGCATTCGAGGAAGAATCAAATTATTTACAAAACCTATATCTTCCCAGTCTGTATCAACATCTTCCAAATTTGACACAAAGTGGTTTTAACTTTTAAAACAAAGTGCGGAAATTGGAAACGTATATGCCAATCTAATGATTGGCACCTACATTTCCTTCATACAAAAAATACCTATGAAGGACTACATTTTTTACAGAAAGCTGTAGACACAAATAGTACCTACCAAGCTATCTACAACTATTGCATTGCATTATCTATGATAGACATCCATACAGGAGAGAACGAATTTCTCAAATTCTGGCAAATCGATGACGGCTACAAAATGGTGTTGTCTTGCAGGGACATATTCAAACTGATGGTCTCGCCAGAAGATCGTACAGAACTGTTTATATCTGCATATATCCATATATATTTACCTGATATAATAATAAACAATGATTTACAATACTTCCATTGCTGCGTTCAATGTTCTATTAAAACAGAAATGTATACACTTAAATATGATTTGCCTTAGTTTTTATATTATTTTATCAATTTTATATTTAAAACAATAAATAAAAATATCAAATAATATATACTTTATCATATAAATTACAATTATAATATATTATATTATATTATATCACTAACTCAACTATCTGATATAAAACAATTACTATGTAAATACATCAACAAACTCAAAATTATGCACACTAACTACGGTTTATTAAAAAACAAAAAAATAATGAATGTTATATATTAATAACATTTAATAAAAAAAATTAACTTTGATGGCCAAATAACAAAAAATAAACTTTACTGTTTAGACTTTCTATAACCGTTTATTTAAACTAATGTTACATGCAAAATTCTAACTTAATTAATATTTTCTTACCATAATCAAAACTTACCGTTATAACAAAAACTACAATTACTAATTTTAAATAAATACACTCCCTTCAAATATATCATCTTAATTTTTAATACATTTTTAGAAAAACATAATATTATAATAAATACAAAAAATTAATACCACCCTAATTAATACTATTAATTCATTTCAAAAATCAATTTCATTATCTTATATAAAGAGCTTTCTTTCATAAGAAAATCAATACCATCACAATTCAAAGTTATCAACTACTCAAAAATATTATACACAATGAACCGAACAACATTTCTACACCTTCCAAATGAACTTCTACGGTTAATATTTTCCCTGTTAGCTCAACAAAACGCAATCGGCTTCCTGGCACTCGCTAATAGGTACAGTTATGTTCATACAATGATACTATTTATTCATTCCAGTAAGTTTTTATACAATTATTATATTAATCAAATACACTAATAATATTATTGTGTTCAGTTGCAGATTTCTTCATTCAATCGCATTTCAAAAAAGTCAATTTTTTTTGAAACAATTGTATCTTCCCACCTTGTATCCCCAAATTCCAAGTTTAACTCATACTGGTTTGTTATTTTTTAAAAAAATTGAACAAGCTGGTAACATACATGTCCATCTAATGATAGGGACATATCTTTTCTTCATACAAAAAAATACATATGAAGGACAAATGTATTTACAGAAAGCTGTGGAAACACATGGTAACTATTGATGGGTTTCGATATAGCCGTTAGGCCCATTAACAACGAGTAAACGGTGAAGTAGGCCCACTGGGCTTCAAAAGAGGCCTAGAGGGCCAATGTGAGGGGTCCCGACAAGGTCGGTCCCGACATATGAGCTGTACGCTCCCGATGATATGCCTTTAAGTAGGCCCCGATGATATGCCTTTAAGTAGGCCCCGATGATATGCCTTTGAGTAGGCCCCGATATTGAATCCTTGAGGATATTGGCCCTGTCCCGATGACGAGGGGCCCCGAGCGGTGACCACAGGAGATAACTCTGGAGTCCCCGACTTCCGTCGGGAATTGCCACCAGAGGATGAGGCCGAGAAACACGCCCACTATCAGCATGGTGGGGAAGTGGCCTGAAAAGACGGAACGTGGGCTAACTGCCCCTGGCAATTACCTCGACAGGTAACTGGGGTAACTCCTCCCCTATATAAAGGAAGGAGTTACCTCAGAACTCAGACACGCTGATTCACATACTGATAATTTCATACTTGCTTGCCTACATCGAGATACTCATTTAAGCATCAGAGAGGGATTCTGGGTCACCGCCCGGTCTATCCCCTTCTTGTAGGATTACTTGGAGCAAAGGAGTTCAGACTTCCGTCAAGAACGTGCCGGAGTTCCAACCGTGATCCAACATTGGCGCCGTCTGTGGGAATCGTAACAAAAAGCAAAGATAGCTTCTACCCGATCGATGGCTGGCAAGCAAAAGAAGAAACAAGGGCAATCCGGCGGTTCCCCCTATCCTGCTGGAACTCTGAATGCAGGTCTGCCGGAGCGAAGTGTTGATCGGGATGATCCTCCCCCTGCTGGTTTCCAAACAGGGGGGCATCATGACGATCACGAGGATGCCGTTCGAAACTCATTGGAGGACATGGAAGAGATCCCGAGGAAGGACCAGGATGCTCCTACAAAGGTGGACTTGGCAAAGGCTGTGATGGATGCCATGCCGATATTCCTGGAGACTATGGAGACTCTCTTGGACCGAAGGGAGGCTACCAAGAAGAAGGAGGAAGAGCTACCTCCGCCTCCGCCAAGGGAGAATCGGGACGGGCAGGAGGCCCAACCCGAGCATCAGGACAAGGGCAAGGAGCTCGCTCAGTCGGAGCAGTTCGTGATTGATGGGCCTAGACCGGTGCAGCATAGGACCATCCCTCTTAATGGTCCTATCACCCCCGACCAGGTGGTGAAGATCGTGAACATCTGTATGGCGGACCAGAAGAAGATGATGTCAGAGCTAAGGGATCGATCCACCCATCCCTTTGTTCCTCGATTGGTGAACACCACTGCCCCGCCAGGACTCGGTATCCCGACAATCAAGGAGTACGATGGCGAGGGAGATCCAGTTCGCCATGTCCAGAAGCATGTTATGGCTTGTCTAGGCCGAGCCCCGAATGACGATATAGTATGAGTTCTGTTCCTGGCCACACTTGGTGAGAGGGCCCTGACGTGGTTCTTCAGCCTTCCTCCAGGATGCATCTCTACCTGGACCCAGATGCATGATCGTTTCATCCAGCAGTACCAGGGCCGTCGGCGTCTCCTGAAAAGCGCGAGGTCCCTGGCTGAGGTGGTACAGAGGCCCGACGAGTCGCTGGCGCATTATTACCAGAGGTACACTGCCAGCGTGGCCGAGATTGATGAGGAGATGTCGGAGGGAGAGACCATCCGCACCTTCATTCGGAACCTGACAGCACCATATGGTTCCGACCTGATGCACACCGTGGCTGAGAAGGCTGTGTGGAACATGGAGGCGCTGCAGACAGGCACGAGGCCACATGGGGTCGAGGGGGAGCCATTGCCCCCTCTGAAGTCTGAACCTCCATGAAACTCTATTATACTCTACATAGTGTGTTTTTTAAAAGGAAGAGTACAAACAATATGCCCTCTCTAATTTTTGAGAATATACTATTAATTTAGATTAGAGAATATACTATTAATTTAGAATTGCTCAAATTTAATAATTCTTAGTAACATAAAAGAAATTGCCGTGTATTATTTAGAAGGATATGACAATTTGTGTGTTAAACTTTTAACACTATCTTTATTATTTATTTATTATTATTAATTTAAGAATAAAAAATTAAATAGACTTATGTAATTGTGAGAGGAAAAATGAAGTGGAGGAGTAGAGTGATAAATAAAGTTTTTACTACTAGCTAGATTGTTAATGAATTTCGATTTTTTTTTTGGTCAAGGATTAATTTTTTTTTAGTTTATAAATTTAGCATTTTTTTCTTAGGCCGATTGATGCTAAGATTATTAGTAATTTGTAATATGAGTTTTTTTTTTTTAATTTATAAATAGCTGTTAATCATATTTCAACTATTTTCTATGTTTAAAAAAAAAAGTTTGTTATGATTTAATATATATGGATAAATTTTTCATAGAAGAAGCGACTTCAGTTAAAACTACTTTGGATCACTCGAAACAACACTATGAAAAATTCTTTATAGGTAATCTCTTTCTTCAGATTATGTCTTAAGAAAAAGAAATAAGAATTTTTCTCCAAATGATCTAAGATAAAATTCGAATAAAGCGATTGTAAAAAACATTATTGATTATTTTAATAATATACAACGTATGAATTTTCATATTTATTTATTTAATGAACAGTTAAAATAAATTTTGCCCCCTCTGACTATATTTCCTAGATTCGTGCCTGGCTGCAGAAGAGGGTGAAGCAGCAAATCGACGTACAGGAGTCGAAGATAGCTGCCGGAGACCTCGACCCTCCGAAATCGAACAAGGGGAAGCAGTCTTTCAAGCCCTCGGACGATCGCAGGAGGAAAGATAAACCCGAGAGCAGTCGGGGTCGAGGCCGTCCCGATCGGAGGGAAGACAAGCGTCCCTAGAAGTCGGACAAACGGGAGGACCGTTACACTCCTCTCATTTGCTCCATGGGTGCTGTGTTGGTGTTGATGGACCGACAGGGTATCACTAGGTACCCCCTGAAGAAGTATGGAGAGTTCATGGGAACCCGCACCGATCGTTATTGTCGTTTTCATCGCGCCAGCGGTCACGACACTAACCACTGTCGGGAGTTGAAGAAGGAGATTGAGAAGCTAATCCAGAAGGGAAAGCTCAAGGAATTTGTGGCTGGCAACGGAGCCGATCCCGTTCCCAGTCCCGATCGCGGTCCCGTTCCCGATCCCGCGATCGGTCTCCGAAGAAGGAGAAGCCCGAGTCTTCCATTGCTCGCAAAGAGAAGCAGGGAACCATTAATGTGATCCATGGAGGATTTGCTGCAGCTGGTGATACCACGGCATCTCGGGAGCTCTATGCTTCTCGAATTCCTATTGCTGTTGTGCTTGGCAAGAGGGCCCGAACTTGGACTCCGAAGGAAGAGATGGTGATCCCCTTCTCAGCAGAGGACCTGATAGGTGTGGAGACCCCGCACGATGATGCTTTGGTCGTGACTCTGAACGTGGATGGGTACGAGATGAAGCGAATCCTGATTGATGGAGGGAGCTCCTCCGACATTTTTTTCATGGATGCGCTGCAGGCTGTTGGATAATGGTTGGAACTCCGGCACGTTCTTGACGGAAGTCTGAACTCCTTTGCTCCAAGTAACCCTGCAAGAAGAGGATAGACCGGGCGGTGACCCAGAATCCCTCTCCGATGCTTAAATGAGTATCTCGATGTAGGCTAGCAAGGATCAGTATGTCAATGTCCATGTCTCAATCCTGAGGTAACTCCTTCCTTTATATAGGGGAGGAGTTACCCCAGTTACCTGTTGCGATAACTGCTGGGGGCAGTTAACCCACGTTCCGTTTATCTCGGCCACTTGCCCACGTTCCGTCTTTTCAGGCCACTTCCCCACTATGTTGATAGTGGGCGTGTTTCTCAGCCTCATTCTCTGGTGGCAAGTCCCGACGGATGTCGGGGACTTCCGAGTTATCTCCTTTGGTCACCGCTCGGGGCCCCTCGTCATCGGGACAGGCCAGCATTCTCAGGGATTCAATATCGGGGCCTACTCAAAGGCATATCATCGGGGCCTACTTAAAGGCATATCATTGGGGCCTACTTAAAGGCATATCATCGGGAGCGTTCAGCTCATATGTCGGGACCCCTCGTATTGGTCTTCTAAGCCTCTTTTGAGGCCCAGTGGGCCTACTTCGCCGTCTAGTCGTCGTTAATGGGCCTAACGGCTATATCGAAACCCATCATTTTGGGTCACCGCCCGGTCTATCCCCTTCTTGCAGGGTTACTTGGAGCAAAGGAGTTCAGACTTCCGTCAAGAACGTGCCGCAGTTCCAACCGTGATCCAACATTGGTGCCGTCTGTGGGAACCGTAACAAAAAGCAAAGATAGCTTCTACCCAATCGATGGATGGCAAGCATAAGAAGAAACAAGGGCAATCCGGCGGTTCCCGCCATCTTGCTGGAACTCTGAATTCAGGGCTGCCGGAGCGTACTGTTGATCAGAATGATCCTCCCCCTGCTGTTTCCCAAACAGGGGGGCATCATGATGATCACAAGGATTCCATTAGAAACTCGTCGGAGGGCAGGGAAGAGATCCCGAGGAAGGACCAGGATGCCCCTACAAAGGCGGACTTGGCAAAGGCTGTGATGGATGCCATGCCAACATTCCTGGAGACTATGGAGGCTCTCCTGGACCGAAGGGAGGCTGCCAAGAAGAAGGAGGAAGAGTTGCCTTCGCCTCCGCCGAGGGAGCACCAGGACAAGGGCAAGGAGCCCGCTCAGTCGGGGCAGTTCGTGATCGATGGGCCTGGACCGGTGCAGCATAGGACCATCCCTCTTAATGGTCCTATCACCCCCGACCAGGTGGTGAAGATTGTGAACATCTGTATGGGAGACCGGAAGAAGATGATGTCGGAGCTGAGGGATCGATCCACTCATCCCTTTGTCCCCCGATTGGTGAACACCACTGCCCCTCCAGGACTTGGTATCCCAATAATCAAGGAGTATGATGGCGAAAGAGATCCAGTTCGCCATGTCCAAAAGCATGTCATGGCTTGTCTAGGCAGAGCCCCGAATGACGATATAGTGTGCGTTCTGTTCCCGGGCACACTTGGTGAGACGACTCTGACATGGTTCTTTAGCCTTCCTCCAGGATGCATCTCTACCTGGACCCAGATGCATGATCGTTTCATCCAGCAGTACCAGGGCCGTCGGCGTCTCCTGAAAAGCGCGAGGTCCCTGGCTGAGGTGGTGCAGAGGCCCGATGAGTCGCTGGCGCATTATTACCAGAGGTACACTGCCAGTGTGGCCGAAATTGATGAGGAGATTTCGAAGGGAGAAACCATCCGTACCTTCATTCGGAACCTGACTGCACCGTATCCGACCTGATGCACAGCGTGGCTAAGAAGGCTGTGTGGAACATGGAGGCGTTGCAGAAGAGGGTGAAGCAACAAATCAACGTACAAGAGTCGAAGATAGCTGCCAGAGACCTTGATCCTCCGAAATCGAACAAGGGGAGGCAATCGTTCAAGACCTCGGACGATCGCAGAAGGAGAGATAAACCCGAGAGCAGTCGGGGTCGAGGCCGTCCCGATCGGAGGGAAGACAAGCGCCCCTCGAAGTCAGACAAGCGGGAGGACCGTTACACTCCTCTCATTTGCTCCATGGGTGCTGTGTTGGCGGTGATAGACCGACAGGATATCGCCAGGTACCCCCCCCCCCCCCCCGAAGAAGGATGGAGAGTTCATGGGAGCTCGCACCGATCGTTATTTTCGTTTCCATCGCGCCAGCGGTCACGACACTAACCATTGTCGGGAGTTGAAGAAGGAGATTGAGAAGCTGATCCAGAGGGGGAAGCTCAAGGAATTTGTGGCTGGGCAACGGGGCCGATCCCGTTCCCGGTCCCGATCGCGGTCCCGTTCCCGATCCCGCGATCGGTCCCCGAAGAAGGAGAAACCCGAGTCTTCCAATGCCCGCAAGGAGAAGCGAGGAACCATTATTGTGATCCATGGATGATTTGCTGCAGGAGGTGATACCACGGCATCTCGGGAGGTCTATGCTTCTCGAATCCCTATTGCTGTGGTGCTGGGTAAGAGGGCTCGAAATTGGACTCCGAAAGAAGAAATGGTGATTCCTTTCTCAGCGGAGGACCTGATAGGTGTAGAGACCCCGCACGATGATGCTTTGGTCGGGACCCTGAACGTGGATGGGTGCGAAATGAAGCCAATCTTGATAGATGGAGGGAGCTCCTCCGATATTTTGTTCATGGATGCGCTGGAGGCCATGGGAAAAATCAAGAAGGATCTGAAGCGTGCGGACTTCCCGATGGTAGGATTTTCTGGCTCTACCTCTTACCCGGTGGGAATGATTACCTTACCGGTCGAGTTCGGAAGTGGTTGGAAGTCGGAGAAGAGGAACGTGGAGTTCGTGGTGGTCGAGTCTGCGGGGACTTACAATGCCATTATCGGGAGGACCACCATCAACCCGCTGGGAGCAATTGCCTCAACTGTCCATCAGAAGATGAAGTTCCCCACAGACCACGGAATCGGGGAGGTCCAGGGCGATCAGGTGGCCTCCAGAAAATGCTATGTCAATGCCACTCGAAGGAGGAATCGGGAGGCTATGACTGTTTTCCTGACTGATGCCGATCCCAGAGAGGAGTTCGGGCGTCCCGCCCCGTTGGAAGATTTAAAGGAGGTCGAGATCGATGGACCTCAGAGGAAGGTGAAGATCGGGTCCGCTCTGACTGAGGAGACGGCTCAAGAACTGATTGATTTATTGAAGGAGTTCAAGGAGCTGTTTGCCTGGTCCCCGAGCGACATGCCAGGAATCAGCCCCGATGTGATTACTCATGAGCTAAAGATTGACCCCGCCATCAAGCCGGTTACACAGAGAAGGCGCCCGATGGGTGCCGACAAGAAGACGCGATCCAGCAGGAGGTGGGCAGGTTGCTCGATGCTGGATTTATTAAGGAGCTCCGATTCCAGACCTGGGTCGCAAACCCAGTCCTGGTGAAGAAGAGCAATGGCGAGTGGCGGATGTGTGTTGATTTCCGCGACCTAAACAAAGCATGCCCGAGGGATTGTTATCCGCTCCCGAGGATCGACCAGCTGGTGGATGCCACATCGGGAGATGAGTTGCTGAGCTTTATGGATGCCTACTCTAGCTACAATCAGATCAAGATGTCCAAGGAGGATGCCCCCCACACCGCTTTTTATGCTGATAGTGACATCTATCACTATGATGTCATGCCTTTTGGACTGATCAATGCAGGTGCAACTTATCAGAGGATGGTGAACAAGTTGTTCGGGGATATGCTAGGAAAAACGATGGAGGCCTATGTGGACGATATGCTGGTGAAGTCCCGACAAGCCGAGGATCATGTTCACAACTTGGCCACAGCGTTTGAGCGGATGAGGCTTCATCAAGTTCGCTTGAACCAGACCAAGTGCGCCTTCGGAGTACACTCAGGGAAGTTTCTGGGCTTCATGGTGAGCCAGAGGGGAATCGAGGTGAACCCTGAGAAACTGAAGGTAATCGAGGAGATGAAGTCCCCGACGAACCATCGGGAGGTGCAGGTGTTGAATGACCGATTGGCCGCGATGAATCGCTTCCTGTCCAAGGCAAGCGATCGATCCATGCCGTTCTTCAAAGTGCTGAGGGCCAACAAGAAGTTTGAGTGGACGTCCAAGTGCGAAGAGGCGTTCCAGGCACTCAAGCAGCACCTCCGCACCCTTCCGCCGTTGGCAAAGCCCATTCCAGGCGAGCCACTCTATCTGTATTTGGCTGTTTCTGAATTTGCTGTAAGCTCTGTCTTAGTGAAAGTCGTAGAGGGTAACCAAGTCCCCGTCTATTATGTAAGCAAGGCACTCGCCAAGTCAGAAATAAATTATCCCGCCGTTGAGAAGTATCTTTATGCGTTGATTGTTACTGCTCGGAAGCTGAGACCTTAGTTCCATGCGCATGAGATTACTGTTTTGACAAATCAGCCCTTGAAACATTTTTTGAACCGACCTGATGCGTCGGGGAGATTAGTGAAATGGGCAGTCGAGCTTAGTGAGTTCCGCATTCACTTTGCTCCGAGAACGGCTATTAAGGGCCAGGCGTTGGCGGATTTCATAGCAGAGTCTATTAAGGGCAACCATGGAAGTCCCGATAGCAGAACAGTCAAAACAGCCCGATAACAAAGACATTTGGGAGATGTATACCGATGGCTCCTTAAATTCATAAGGATCGGGAGCAGGGTTCGTACTGATACCACCGGGTGGAGGCGAGCCCCTCCGATATGCCTTGGCCTTGACGTTTAGGGCCACCAACAATGTATCTGAATATGAGGCTCTCATCACCGGCCTCAAGATTGCCAAAGGAACGGGAGTTGGTCACTTAAAGGTGAAGTGTGATGCTAGCCAGATTGTGAACCAAGTCCAGGGGCGGTATGAAGCAAAAAGCCTGATGATGAAGAAGTACCTTCGCGAGGTGCAAACCTTGAAGGAGAGTTTCAAGAGCTTCGATATTGAAGCGATCCCGAGGGAGGATAATGTGGAAGCGGACGCCTTGAGCAAGTTCGCCTTGGGGGCACCCCTCGATGAAAGTCGGAAGGTCCACTTCTTGGAGAAGGTGATCCTGTCAACCACCGATCAATCGGAGGTATGTGTCATTGAGACCGGATCGGAAGAGCCCACTTGGATGACCCCGATAGCCGCGTACCTGACTACGGGGGCAGTCCCCGATGATGAAGTACCAGCTGGCAAATTACGCCGAATCGCGGCCAATTATGTGATGGTGGACAATCAGTTGTATAAAAGGGGGCATTTAACTCCTTGCTTGAAATGTGTGGCTGAGCCCGACACATATCGGATCCTTAAGGAGGTGCACGATGGATACTCGGCTTGTCATGAAGGTGCCTGATCCGTCGTGAGGAAAGTGCTAAACCTGGGCTACTACTGGCCCTCGATGATTAAGGAGGCAATGATGCTAGTCCGATCCTATGACGCGTGCCAGAGGTACGCCCCAAATATCGTGGCTCCAGCTGCCGATCTGACGTCCATCAAGAGTGCTTGGCCCTTCGCGCAATGGGGAATCGATTTGGTGGGTCCCCTTCTGATGGGTTCGATTACAGCCGTCAGGCCTTTTAGCGGCGAGGAAACGGCAAACAGGCCCACCAGGCCCAGAGTAAAGGTCAAAATGACTTTGGAGAAGGGTCCCGACGAAGGGAGTCCCGATGATGAAAGGTCCCGACAGAGTCGGTCCCGACAGTTGAGCTGGAAGCTCCCGATGAGAAGCCTTTAAGTAGGCCCCGATGATGAATCCCTGAGAATGATTGGCCCTGTCACGATGACGAGGGGCCCCGAGCGGTGACACAACGAGATAACTCTGGAGTCCCCGACGGGAGTCGGGACTCGTTACCAGAGGATAAGGCCAAGATATGCGGGGCGTGGCCGAGATACGCGGAACGTGGTTAAGATACACGGAGCGTGGCCGAGATACGCGGGGCATGGCTAAGATACGTGGGATCACGTCCGAGATATGCGGGATACGGGCTAACCACCCCTAACGGTTCGCCAGGTACCTGACGCATCTCTCTGCCTATAAAAGGGTAGGAGATCACCTCAGAAAGACTTACGTTGAGTTCAATATACTTTTGAGATTATTGCTTGCCAGTCATACGAGAGACTCATTTAAGCATCGGAGAGGGATTTTGGGTCACCGCCCGGTCTATCCCCTCTTGCAGGGTTACGTGGAGCAAAGGAGCTAGGATTGCCGTCAAGATCCGTACCGGAGTTCCACCGTGATCCAACATTGGCGCCGTTTGTGGGAATCAAACAAAAAGCTGATATACCTTCTACTCGATCGATGGCGGCTGGCAAGAACAAAAGGCAGGGACAATCCGGTGGTTCCCGCCACCTCGCTGCAACGAATCTGGATTCAGTACCAGAACAGGAGGAAAACCAGAACCAATGGATCGCTGAGCTCTCCAAGACAGGGGGGCACAATGGATCGCATCCCGAAAATATTGCTCCTCAACACCAGGGCAACAGGGGACAGGAGGCTCCCCCAGCTGCAGACTTGACGAGGGCCGTGGCGGAAGCCATGCCCATGTTTCTGGCGGCTGTAGAGGCTCTCTTGGATCGAAGAGAGGCTGCAAGGAGGCAAGAAGAGATGCCCCCGTTGGAGGAGGCGACCCCGCCGACAGAGGGTCGGAATGCACAAGAAGTCCTACCCCGAGGCCAGGACGGAGGTAAGGCAACTGGTCAGCCGGAGAGGTTCGTAGTTGATGGGCCAGGACCAGTGCAGCACAGGACCATTCCCCTGAATGGTCCCATCACTCCCGACCAGGTGGTAAAGATCGTGAACATCTGTATGGGAGAACAGAAGCCGCTGGTGTCGGAGCTAAGGGATCGATCCACTCATCCCTTCGTTCCCCGACTCATAGACACCCTCGCCCCGCCAGGGCTGGGTATCCCCGAGATTAAGGAGTATGACGGCGAAGGAGATCCAGTCCGTCATGTCCAGAAGCACCTCATGGCGTGTCTGGGAAGAGCCCCGAGTGAAGACATAGTGTGTACGCTGTTCCCAAACACACTTGGAGAAAGAGCCCTGACCTGGTTCTTTAGTCTGCCCCCAGGCTGCATTACCTGCTGGGCGGACATGCACGACCGTTTTATTCGACAATACCAGGGCCGCATACGTTTGTTGAAGAGCGTGAGGTCCCTGACCCAGGTGGTGCAGAGGCCCGATGAGTCGCTGGCACACTATTACCAGCGGTACACCGCCAGCGTAGCAGAGATAGACGAGGAAATCTCGGAGGGCGAAACCATCCGCACCTTTATTCGGAACCTGACAGCCCCCTATGGCTCTGACCTGATGCACAGCGTGGCTGAGAAAGCTGTGTGGAATATGGAAGCATTACAGAAGAGGGTGAAGCGGCAGATCGATGTCCAGGAGTCAAAGATAGCCGCGGGAGAACTGGAGCCCCCAAAGTCGAACAAAGGGAAGCAGTCGAGCAAGCCTTTCGACGATCGTATGTCAAAGGGCAAACCTGAGGGCAGTCGGGACCGAGGTCGCTCTGGTCGGAAGGATGATAGATGTCCTCCAAGGAAGGATAAGCGGGAAGATCTCGACATTCCTCTCAACTGCTCCATGGCGGAGGTTTTGACGGTCATGGAACGACAAGGTATCTCCAGATACCCCCCGAAGAAAGATGGAGAATTCTTGGGATCCCGCACGGATCGCTACTGCCGATTTCACCGCGCAAACGGTCACGACACCAACCACTGTCGGGAACTGAAGAAGGAGATCGAAAAGCTGATCCAGAAGGGGAAGCTCAAGGAATTTGTCGGGGACAAGCGGTGTCGATCCCGCTCTCGATCCCGATCACGGTCTCGTTCCCGATCCCGCGATCGGTCCCCGAAAAAGAAGAGAACTGATCCAGAGTCATCCGGTGCTCGCAAATAGAGACGAGTTATCAACGTGATTCATGGAGGATTTGCTGCCGGAGGTGATACCTCATCCGCCCGAGAGGTATACGCCTCTAGAATCCCTACGACGGTGGTACTGGGTAAGAGGTCCCGATCCTGGACCCTGAAAGAAGAGATGGTGATCTCCTTCTCGTCGGAAGACCTCATAGGCGTAGAGACCCCGCACAACGATGCCTTAGTAGTAACTCTGGATGTAGGCGGGTTCGAGATGAAGAGAATTCTAATTGACGGAGGGAGCTCCTCCGACATTCTATTCATGGACGCGCTGGAAGCTATGGGGAAGACGAAGAAAGATCTGAAGGAGGCAAACTTCCCGATGGTCGGGTTCTCTGGCTCAACCTCCTATCCCCTAGGAGTAATCACCTTACCAGTGGAGTTTGGTAGTGGGTGGAAATCAGAAAGGAGGAACGTGGAGTTTGTCGTGGTTGATTCCGCGGGGACCTACAACGCAATTATCGGGAGAACCACCATCAATCCCTTGATGGCGGTTGCCTCGACTGTGCACCATAAGATGAAGTTCCCGACCGACCACGGGGTCGGAGAGGTCAAGGGCGACCAGGTGGCTTCCCGAAAATGCTATGTTAATGCCACCCGGAGGAGGAGGCGAGAGGCCATGACTGTCCTCCAGACAGACACAGATCCCAGAGAAGAGTTTGGGCGTCCCGCCCCCGTAGAAGATCTGAAAGAAATCGAGATCGACGGACCCCAGAGGAAGGTAAAAATCGGGTCTGCTCTGACTGAGGAGACAGCCCAAAAATTGGTGGAGTTGCTGAAAGAGTTCAAAGAGCTGTTTGCCTGGTCCCCCAGCGATATGCCAGGAATCAGCCCCGACGTGATCGTGCACGAGCTGAAGATAGACCCCGCGATCAAGCCTATCACACAGAAAAGGCGTCCGATGGGCACGGATAAGAAGATTGCGATCCAGCAGGAGGTGGGCAGGTTGCTCGATGCTGGGTTCATTAAGGAGCTCCGATTCCAGACTTGGGTTGCCAACCCAGTGCTGGTGAAGAAGACTAACGGGAAGTGGCGAATGTGCGTGGACTTCCGCGACCTGAACAAGGCTTGCCCAAAAGACTGCTATCCACTCCCAAGGATCGACCAGCTGGTGGATGCCACATCGGGACATGAACTGTTAAGTTTCATGGATGCGTATTCAGGCTACAACCAGATCAAGATGGCCAAGGAAGACGCTCCCCATACAGCGTTCTATGCAGACAGTGACATCTATCACTACGATGTCATGCCTTTCGGGTTGATCAATGATGAGGCCACCTACCAACGGATGGTGAACAAGCTGTTTGGAGATATGCTGGGGGAAACCATGGAAGCTTACGTGGATGATATGCTGGTGAAGTCCCGACAAGTTGAGGATCATGTACACAACCTTACCATGGCGTTTGAGCGGATGAGGCTCCATCAAGTTCGCTTGAATCCGACGAAATGCGCCTTCGGAGTCCACTCAGGGAAGTTTTTGGGCTTCATGGTGAGCCAAAGAGGAATTGAAGTGAATCCTGAGAAGCTGAGGGCAATCGAGGAGATGCAGTCTCCGATCAACCATCGGGAGGTGCAAGTGTTGAATGGCCGACTAGCTGCAATGAAACGCTTCTTGTCCAAAGCCAGCGACCGATCAATGCCGTTTTTTGAAGTCTTGAGGGCCAACAAAAAATTCGAATGGACTGCTAAATGTGAAGAGGCGTTCCAAGCACTCAAGCAACACCTTCGCACACTCCCACCGCTGG
The DNA here is from genome assembly GCA_036873135.1 of Clarkia xantiana subsp. parviflora. NCBI lineage: Eukaryota > Viridiplantae > Streptophyta > Magnoliopsida > Myrtales > Onagraceae > Clarkia > Clarkia xantiana. Next base: position 23,463,476 of record JAPTYO010000012.1, read on the forward strand.
CGAAACCGGTTCCAGGCGAGCCGCTCTTCCTTTATTTGGCTGTTTCTGAATTTGCCATTAGCTCTGTGTTAGTAAAGATTGTCGAGGGTAATCAAGTCCCCGTCTATTATGTAAGCAACGCATTTGCCAAATCTGAATTGAACTATCCCGCCGTTGAGAAGTACCTCTTTGCGTTGATAATTACTGCTCGGAAGCTAAGGCCATATTTCCACGCACACGAGATCACTGTGCTAACGAACCAGCCTTTGAAGCATTTTTTGAACCGACCGGATGCGTCGGGGAGATTGGTGAAGTGGGCAGTGATGGGCCCCGGCGAAGGCCGTTAGGCCCCTTAACGATTAACAGACGGCGACTAGGCCCGTTGGGCTAGAAGCTGGGCTGTTAGAAGGCCAAGGGCTCCGACAGAAGGAGGCCCCGACATCGAAGGACCCCGAGCAAGTATGGCTCCGATAGGGGAAGGCACTGGAAATATCGGACCTGGACGAAGTCGGTCCCGATGTGGGAGTTGGAACTACTCCCCGAAACCGAATCCTTAACGACTTAACTTAGGAGCCTCCGATAACGATCGGGGTTCGCCAGTAAGAGCACAATCCCGGAAATCTCGCCACAATCACAGTAGTGATATAATGGGCGAGATACGTGGGATACGTATAACTGTACGAGATACAGGGCAAAATATATGGGCGAGATACGTGGGGTAGCGGATAACGATCCAACCGCCTAATCAGGTAACTGGGATGGCCTTCTCCCTATAAAAGGAGGGAGGTCATCCCAGATTAGGGTTACGTTTTACACACACACATATTGCTTGCTTGCTTTGTTGACTGCCGTACTTACGTTAAGCATCGGAGAGGGATTCTGGGCCACTGCCCTCTATCCCCTTCTGCAGGATTGCGAGGAGCTAAGGAATTCGTCACCGTAACCGGAGTTCCGCCGTAATCCAACATTGGCGCCGTCTGTGGGAAACGCAACAAAAAGCCAAAAGTAAGTTTGCTTTCCTCTGATTCCATATCATGGCTGGCAACAGACCACAGCGTTCAGGCAAGCAGGTGCCGGCCACCAGCACTCCTCCCGAGGATGCTGCCCAACATCAGGATCTGAGAGACGAGGGTGACAGCACTCGCCGGAACGAAGCACCTTCCCAGATTCCAGAACTGGCCAGGGTAGTGGCAGAGGCCATGCCCCTATTTATGGAGGCCGTGGAGGCTCTCCTGGATCGAAGAGAAGCTGCTAGAAGGCAGGCTGATCTGCCACCGCTCCCCCCGCGGCGAGATGCTCCTAGGGGGCAGGCGGCCGACAACCTGCCACCGCCCCCTCCGTTGAGGGAACAGCCCGTTCCCCCTAACCCAGCACCAGTGGAGAACTTCGTGGTCGATGGACCAGGGCCCGTGCAACAAAGAACAATCCCATTGAATGGTCCCCTCACCCCCGACCAGGTGGTGAAGATTGTGGGTATTTGTATGGGAGATCAGAAACCCATGATGTCAGAGTTGGGGAGTCAGGAGACACATCCTTTCGTTCCCAGGTTGGTCCATACCCTGGCCCCACCAGGCTTGGGTATCCCGAAGATAGATGAATACGACGGAGTTGCGGACCCGGTCCGCCACGTGCAGAAGCACCTGACAGCATGCATGGGCAGGACCCCTGACGAAGATGTTATCTGTGCATTGTTCCCGAGTACCTTGGGAGAAAAGGCGATGACATGGTTCTACAGTCTGCCCACTGGCTGTATAACCTGTTGGAAGGACATGCACCAGCGATTCATCGCACAGTACCAGGGGCGTCGACGATTGCTGAAGAGTGTTCGGACCCTGCATGAGGTGGTCCAGAAGCCTGACGAGTCGTTAGCTCAATACTACCAGCGTTACACGGCTAACATGACCGAGCTGGACGAGGAGATATCGGAGGGCGAGGCCATCCGTATCTTCATAAATAACCTCAGCCCTCCCTATGGCTCCGACTTACTCCACAGCGTCGCGGCCAAAAGCGTCTGGAACATGGAGGCGCTTCAGGCGAGGGTAAAGCAGCAAATCGACGTCCAAGAATCGAAGATCGCTGCCAGAGAGCTGGCTCCTCCTAAGGGGCGCGAAGGAAAGCAGTTTTCCAAATCATCGGGTAACCGACACCAAAAAGATAGCTCCGAAGACAGCCGAAGTCGTGGACGCTCTGATCGGAGGGAGGATAGGCGTCCGAACCGGAGGGATGGTCAGAAGGAGGAGTTTACCCCTCTCAACAGGCCTTTGAAGGAGGTCCTGGCGGTAATGGAGAAACAAGGCCTGGCTCGTTTCCCCAAGAAGAAGGAAGGAGAAAAGTTGGGCTCTCGCACCGACCGGTACTGCCGATTCCATCGGGCCCCTGGACACGACACTGACCAGTGTCGGGAGCTGAAGAAGGAAATAGAAAAGCTTATCCAGAGGGGAAAGCTAAATGAGTTCGTAGAAGACTCACGCTGCAAGCCCCGTTCTCGGTCTCGGTCAAGGTCCAAGTCTCGATCGAGGTCCCCAAGAAAAAGGAGGTCCTCTGCCACAGAGCCTTCGGAAGGTCCCTCAGGGTCCCGACAGAAGAGGATTATTAATGTGATCCATGGAGGGTTCGCTGCGGGAGGTGACACGTCGGCCTCTCGGGAGCGTTTTGCCAACCAAGTGCCAGTCGCAGTGGTTTTGGGAAAAAGATCGCGGTCGTGGACTCCGAAGGAAGAGATGGAGATCACCTTCTCGGCGAAGGATCTGGAGGGAGTAGAGACCCCCCACGAGGATGCCCTAGTAGTGACACTGGATGTAGGAGGGTTTGAAGTGAAGAGGATCCTCATTGATGGAGGGAGCTCTTCCGACATCCTCTTCTCCGACGCCCTGGAGCAGATGGGAAAGAAGAAGAAAGATTTGCGGGAGGTTAACTTCCCGATGGTAGGATTTTGTGGAACAACCTCTTATCCGTTAGGGGTTATCACGCTGCCCGTGTGGTTCGGCAGTGGCTGGAAAATGGAGAAGCGAGATGTGGAGTTCGTGGTGGTCGAATCCACGGGAACGTACAATGCAATCATTGGAAGAACCACCATCAACCCCCTGATGGCGGTAGCCTCGACCGTTCACCAAAAACTGAAGTTCCCGACTGAGAATGGGGTAGGCGAGGTGAAAGGCGACCAGGTGGCGTCGAGACGGTGTTATGTCAACGCCACCAGGAGATCAAGAAAGGAGGCTATGTCAGTGCTCCAGACAGACACTGACCCTCGAGAGGAGTTTGGGCGTCCCGCCCCCATGGAGGACCTAAAGGAAGTCGAGATAGATGGGCCCGAGAGGAAGGTGAAAATCGGATCTGCCTTATCCGACGAAAGGGCCCGGGAGTTGACTGCGCTCTTGCAAGAATTTAAGGAGCTGTTTGCCTGGTCCCCGAGTGATATGCCAGGAATTAGCCGGGACGTGATCGAGCACGAACTGAATATCGACCCTGTGATCAAGCCGATAGCGCAGAAAAGACGTCCGATGGGGGCAGACAAGAGAATCGCAATCCAACAGGAGGTTGGCAGGTTGCTCGACGCTGGATTCATTAGGGAGATCCGATTCCAGACATGGGTAGCCAACCCAGTGCTGGTAAGGAAGAGCAACGGGAAATGGCGGATGTGTGTCGACTTCCGCGACCTGAACAAGGCCTGTCCGAAGGACTGCTATCCGCTCCCGCGGATCGATCAGCTAGTGGATGCTACATCGGGGCACGAGCTGCTGAGTTTTATGGATGCTTATTCCGGTTACAACCAGATAAAGATGGCGAAGAAGGATGCCCAACACACCGCCTTCTATGCTGACAGCGATGTCTTCCAGTATGATGTCATGCCTTTCGTCCTGGTGAACGCGGGGGCGACCTATCAGAGAATGGTGAACAAGCTGTTCGGGGATATGATCGGAGGTACCATGGAAGCCTACGTAGATGATATGCTGGTGAAGTCCCGAAAAGCATCGGACCATGTCAGTAATTTGGCTATGGCCTTCGAGAGGATGAAGCTCCACCAGGTTCGCCTGAACCCAGCCAAGTGTGCTTTCGGAGTCCATTCGGGGAAGTTCTTAGGCTTCATGGTGAGCCAGAGAGGGATCGAGGTGAACCCCGAAAAGCTAAGGGCGATAGAAGAGATGAAGTCCCCGGCAAACCACAGGGAGGTGCAAGTGTTGAACGGTCGCCTGGCTTCGATGAATCGCTTCTTGTCCAAGGCCAGCGACCGGTCAATGCCGTTCTTCAACGTCTTAAGAGCCAACCGGCAATTTGAATGGTCCGATGAATGTGAGGAGGCGTTTCAGACGCTCAAGCAACATCTTCGCGATCTCCCACCACTTGCGAAGCCGGATCCAGGCGAGCCACTCTATCTTTATTTGGCTATTTCGTCGTTTGCAATAAGCTCTGTTCTAGTTAAAGCTGTCAAGGGCAATCAAATTCCCGTCTATTATGTAAGCAAGGCGTTTGCCAAGAGTGAAATGAATTACCCTCCGATTGAGAAGTACCTCTTTGCGTTGATTATTACTGCTAGAAAGTTACGGCCTTACTTCCATGCACATGAAATTACGGTATTGACTGATCAACCATTGAAACACTTCTTGAACCGGCCTGATGCGTCGGGGAGACTAGTAAAGTGGGCCGTTGAACTTAGCGAGTTTCGAATTCATTTCGCTCCGAGAACGGCTATTAAAGGGCAGGCACTGGCCGACTTTATAGTTGAATCTACCATTCCCGATCCTGAAGCATCGAAAACAGTAGAGGGGGCAACGGGGAATAGCAAAGAGGTCCCGGAGGCTCCAACGGTGGAGAAGTCGAATGAGACAAACACTTGGGAGTTGTACACGGATGGATCCTCGAGTTCGGACGGATCGGGTGCGGGGTTCGTATTGACTCCGCCAGGCGGGGCTGAGCCACTTCGATACGCATTGGCCCTAACATTTAAAGCTACCAATAACGAGGCGGAGTATGAAGCTCTTATAACGGGGCTGAAAATCGCTAAGGGCACGGGAATCGAGCATTTAAGGGTAAAGTGTGATGCAAGCCTGATTGTAAATCAAGTCCGGGGGCAGTATGGAGCAAAGAATCCAATCATGAAGAAATACCTTCGGGAGGCTCAGACATTAAAGGAGAGCTTTAAAAGCTTCGATATAGAGGCGATCCCAAGAGAAAAGAACGTGGAGGCCGATGCCTTGAGCAAATTTGCCTTGGGGGCACCTTTGGAGGAGACTCGGAGGGTACACTTCTTGGAGAAGGTGATTCTGTCGACGACCGATCCATCGGAAGTATACGCTATCGGGACAGGGTCAGAGGAGGAGCCCACGTGGATGACCCCGATAATTGTGTACCTAACTACGGGGGCACGGCCTGAAGACAAAGTGGCAGCAGAACGACTGCGACGAATGTCAATTAACTACGCGATGGTGGATAACCAGTTGTACAAGAAGGGTTTGCTCTCAACACCTTTCCTGAAATGCGTAGCAGAACCTGACACGACCCGAATTCAGAGAGAACTACATGAAGGAGTCGCAGCCTGTCACGAGGGCGCCCGATCCATCCTGAGAAAGACGTTGAACTTGGGATACTATTGGCCTACAATGAATAAGGAGGCAACGGCGCTTGTTCGATCCTGTGACGCGTGTCAGAGATACGCCTCGAATATCACAGCCCCCGCTGCTGACTTGACGCCCATTGGGAGTGCTTGGCCCTTCGCACAGTGGGGCATTGACCTGGTGGGACCCCTTCCGAAAGCAAAGAGCCAGTGCACACATCTGCTGGTTGCAATCGATTACTTCTCGAAGTGGATCGAGGCTAAGCCTTTAGCCAAAACAACAGCGGGACATATCATTAAGTTCCTCCAGACCCGAATCTTGTCAAGATATGGGGTGCCGAAGGTGATCATCAGTGACAACGGTCCTCCGTTTAATGGGGCCCAGTTGGAAAGGTTCCTAGACGAGTTCAATATCGAGCATCGGACGGCATCCGTTCGTCATGCCCAGACCAACGGACAGGTGGAGGCTGCCAATAAAATCGTGATGGAGGGCCTGAAGAAGAGGGTCTACGCTTTGGATGGAAAGTGGCTAGACGAGCTAGAGAACGTGTTGTGGGCGGTCCGAACGACACCCAAGCGGTCAACAGGTGAAACCCCGTTTGCACTTGTTTATGGGACGGAGGCGGTCGCTCCTGTGGAAATCGCTGTGGCGTCCCATCGAACCAGAAGTTATGAGCCCTCGACGAGTCCGGGAAAAGCCAAGATAGGGCCTTTGACGAATGACGAAACGAGGCGCCTGGAGTTATCCTTGCTAGAGGAAAAACGTCTAGAAGCCGACATAGTGCAAGCTCGGGTGCGTTTGGCGACGGCCAGGTACTATAACCGGAAGGTCAGGTCGCGACAGTTCTATACGGGGGAGCTGGTCCTGCGTCGGAATGAGTTCGCTCTCCAGGATCGGATCAACAAGCTGTCTCCGAAATGGGAAGGGCCTTACAAGATCGTAGGCATGCCGGCCTCAAATGCTTACAAGCTAGAAGACCTCGACGGTAAAATATTACGAAACACCTTTAGTGGTGAGCATCTGAAGAAATGTCATGTTTGACAAATAAGTCGTCCGTAGAGGCGCAACGATGTAATCAAGTCACCCTGAGTGGTGCATGCCATGTTAAAGACATCAATCAATAAAGAGGTTACTTCTGATCAAAGTATTCCGAAAAATCCTTAAAGTTATTAAGGTTCGATTAAAAAGCGTCATTGGACGTCCGAAAAACCCTTAAAGTTATTAAGGTTCGATTAAAAAGCGTCATTGGACGTCCGAAAAATCCTTAAAGTTATTAAGGTTCGATTAAAAAGCGTCATTGGACGTCCGAAAAATCCTTAAAGTTATTAAGGTTCGATTAAAAAGCGTCATTGGACGTCGGAAAAACCCTTAAAGTTATTAAGGTTCGATTAAAAAGCGTCATTGGACGTCCGAAAAATCCTTAAAGTTATTAAGGTTCGATTAAAAAGCGTCATTGGACGTCCGAAAAATCCTTAAAGTTATTAAGGTTCGATTAAAAAGCGTCATTGGACGTCCGAAAAACCCTTAAAGTTATTAAGGTTCGATTAAAAAGCGTCATTGGACGTCCGAAAAATCCTTAAAGTTATTAAGGTTCGATTAAAAAGCGTCATTGGACGTCCGAAAATTCCTTAAAGTTATTAAGGTTCGATTAAAAAGCGTCATTGGACGTCCGAAAAATCCTTAATCATTAAGGTTCGATTAAAAAGCGTCATTGGACGTTTGAAAAGTCCTTAAGTTTTTAAGATTCGATTTTAAAGCGTCGTAGGACAACGGAAAGCTTTTGGGTCCGATAGAAGAGTTACGAAGAGCATGACCGAAAAAGAAAACATTCGTAAAAGGCTCGAAGGCCCAAAAGGTTCGATACAAAAAAGATAATAAAAAAGAGGTACAAAGACTTAAGATTTTAAACTCCAGGGGCTGAATCTTCGGAAGGCTTCGGAGGGGCAGAATCATCGGCATCTTCGGAGGAGCTTTCGGAAGGGAGGTTGAGATACGTTTCTGCGGCTGGGCCGAGAGTCTTGGATTTTCTCAAGTCGATGGAGTCTCCATAAGTCTCATTAAGCTCTTCAACAATATCGAGGATGGCGTTCTGCAGATCCTCTTGACAATGTTTCGCCGCGTCCTCCTTGAAGTCCTCCGAGCTTCGGTATTCCTCGCGGCCTTGGACCTTCGCATTTGTTAACTGGGCGGAGTGATCCGCCTTCGCCTCTTCTAGCTCCGCGACGGCCCTCTGCTTCTCGAGCTTCAGCCGCTCAGCAGTTTCCTGCAGCGCTGCCTTCTCGAAAGCAAACTGGTCCCGATCCGCCATGGCCGCCTGCTGCTCCCTCTTGAGCGAGCTCTCAAGACTTAAGATTTGCCGCTGGTTGGACTGAGCCTCTTGAGTAAGCTTGGCTCGGAGCTCCTCGGCCTGCTGCCTAATCTCTTCGGCCCGCGCCTCAGCCCGCCTTTCGCCCTCCTCCGCTCGGAGCCTTGACGCCTCGGAGGCAGCTAGGTCCTCCTGGAGCTTGGTCAGGCTCTCGAGGTTGGAGTTGGCCCGCTCTCGCTCCAAAGCCTCCCGCAAAGACAGGATGTAGCCGAAGCAACGATCCTGGTCCGCGATTTCCTGAAAAGAAAATGTAGCTTAGTACTCAAAAATCGGAACGCCCCCAGATGAACAAAAGAAAGATTCACTTACCTCTATCCGACGAACAGCCATCGCCCGGATATCAGCATCGATGTCTTCCCCTTCCAAAGAAAGGGGACGCCTCAAAGAGGGCGGGACCGAGCCCGACACCAAATGCAAGGCCAGGTTCTTCTCCTGGCACCCCCGATGCAGAGGGACCCCCTGGAGGGACTCCACCGGCCTCCAAGGCTCGGAGCCCTGGTCCGAAGAGAAGGCCTGATAATAGTCCCCGTCCAAAGGGAACGGAGGTACTACCAGGCGGGGCTCCTCAGCCTCCTCACTCACTCGAGCTTCGGGGGTTGCACCCCTAACTGGCGAGGATGGCGGAGCGGAGGATGACGGTGGCGTGGTGGGAAGTGGAGAAGCCTTCCCACCAGATGACTTCATGGGAGTCTGCCTCGACTTCCCTCGGAGGATGAGGCCTTCCTCCTCAGCACGATCATCAGAAGGGGAGTCCTCCAGGCTGGTCACCCGACCGAACTCACCCCGGACTTCCGTCGGGGCATCTTCCACCACCGGCTCCACTGCAGGCGCGGAGTCGGAGGCAGGCGTAGCAGGGGCGACGTCCGCAGGACCTGCAGCGGGGCGAATAAGTCGAGGGATTAATGTGATATCGGTGTGCCAGATTAAACGACGCTCCATATATCTCTCTTTGCCGAAAAAGTCATAATAGCCCTCCTCAAGAACATGTGGAGTTTCCCCCCGAAGGATATTCCTAACATCTCTAATCCGTCCTTCCATATCGGAGGCCTGAAGATCCTGAGGTACTAACTCTCTATATCTCTTTATAGCACGAAAGACTGCCTTACCTTCTTTTTCGGAGCGAACACCGAAGGCGGTCCTGACCACATCTGCGTTGGTCCGCCCCTCGGAGGTGGGGGCAGACCCAGGAGCCTTGGAGGTCCTTGCCCTCTTCTTGGACGGCCCCGACGGGGCAGAAATCTTTCGGTGAGAAGACTTCTTCTTGCGCTTCAATGAGTGGGAGGCATCGGTATCCTCCTGAAATAGACGGGCGGTCAGCGATGTTCGAGGGGCTGTAAGCAGTGAAAAAGAAACAATTAGAAAATTACCCAGAGAATTACATTGGAAACACCGTCACGAACTTTTCCCCCGGAAGTGGGATCGATCAGCATAATCCCAATCTTGAGCCGCTGCTGGTCAGTGACAGAGGTGGCCTCGAAGGGTCGGTAACCCTTCTCCCAGCGACGAGCCTGGATGAGCATCAAGGCCCTCTTGGTCTGTTCCGACCACGAACGAAATGGCACGGGGGGATCAGCCTCCACGACGGTCTTCGGCCACTCGATGGGACCGGGCTGGATGAAGAAATATTGCCCCTTCCAGTTAGCATTATCATTCCCTTTGTCGGAGATGATGGCCCGTTCCTTGCAGATCTTCCAGGACACCTTCCTGTCCCAGCCCAGCTCTCTATATTGCTCGTCGGTCCCCTCGGGTTGACGGGGGGTGAAGGAGCAAACTCCGTCCTTGTTGCAGGTCATCTTGTAGAGAACCCGCCAAAGCTCCAGGGAATAGCTCCAGTCTTCCCCATTGATATCACACCACACTTGGAAGGCAATCCATGTACGGATTGCGTGTGGGGAGAAAGTCGTAGGGTACGTCTTGTAATGGTTGCACAACTCAACCCAACTCGGACAGAAAGGCAGTCGAATTCCTGCACTAATCTGCCCTGGGGAGATGAAGACCTCATCTCCTTTGGGGAGCGTAATCTCAGGCTCACGAAAATCGAACTCATCATAAGGATAGCGGGCCCCGAAGGAGGTCTCAAAAATGCCACACTCTCTACGAGCCCTATCAAAGCTAATGGGTGCGAGGGTGTTCTTGAGGTACTTGAAGACGAAGGGTTGGCCAACAGTAGCAGATCCCCCGGCTGAAAATCGTCGAGGGAAGGAAAGAAGGAAAATTGAAACCTAAAAGAAAACCGAAGATGAAAAGAAACAGAGCAATAGGATGAAGAGCCTTACCAGACATAGTGCTTGGAGTGGTCGTGATCGGGAAAGCTTGAATTGCTCGAATTACCGGTGAAAACTCGAAGTTTGGAGAATCAGAGCTCTGGGATCGCAAAGAGGGAGAGGTAAAAGAAAGATGAAACAATGCCTAGGGTTAGGGCTTTATAAGAAACAAAGAGGAACTAAAGAGGCGGGCAATAAAAGCCACGGGATTCGAAACGATTCAATCATGATCGTTCAAGAAAAACGTGCGAATTCGGAAAATAGGAACGGTTTTAATCTGAACCGTCAGGACGCATGGGACAAATAAGACAAGAAATAATGATGTATTGGAACGGCTGGAAAGTGCTTTTTCAGCAGATAGGCATGCAGAGCTCGAAGCGTTCCTTCATCTCCCATCAGCATTAAATGCTGGTCTGATCAAGAAATCCTTTCGAATACAAACAAGATCCCAGAAGATCTCGAAAAGATCCAAGGCCATGGCCTCCGACATTCCACACGAAGGCCTCCGATGAGGATATGAAAGAGTCCGACGCTGGAAGACGCGACGCACTATAAGTCCCTCACGTCTTGGGGGCAGATGATGGGCCCCGGCGAAGGCCGTTAGGCCCCTTAACGATTAACAGACGGCGACTAGGCCCGTTGGGCTAGAAGCTGGGCTGTTAGAAGGCCAAGGGCTCCGACAGAAGGAGGCCCCGACATCGAAGGACCCCGAGCAAGTATGGCTCCGATAGGGGAAGGCACTGGAAATATCGGACCTGGACGAAGTCGGTCCCGATGTGGGAGTTGGAACTACTCCCCGAAACCGAATCCTTAACGACTTAACTTAGGAGCCTCCGATAACGATCGGGGTTCGCCAGTAAGAGCACAATCCCGGAAATCTCGCCACAATCACAGTAGTGATATAATGGGCGAGATACGTGGGATACGTATAACTGTACGAGATACAGGGCAAAATATATGGCGAGATACGTGGGGTAGCGGATAACGATCCAACCGCCTAATCAGGTAACTGGGATGGCCTTCTCCCTATAAAAGGAGGGAGGTCATCCCAGATTAGGGTTACGTTTTACACACACACATATTGCTTGCTTGCTTTGTTGACTGCCGTACTTACGTTAAGCATCGGAGAGGGATTCTGGGCCACTGCCCTCTATCCCCTTCTGCAGGATTGCGAGGAGCTAAGGAATTCGTCACCGTAACCGGAGTTCCGCCGTAATCCAACAGGCAGTAGAGCTCAGTGAGTTTCGAATACACTTTGCTCCAAGAACGGCCATCAAGGGCCAGGCATTGGCGGACTTTATAGCAGAATCTATAGCCCCCGATCTAGAAGAAACGGGCCCTGTAGAGGGGGCAACCATGGAGGTCCCGACAGAAGAACAACCAGAGAGGGCAGAGCAATCAGAATATCCAAACAAGGAAAATACCTGGGAGATGTACACGAACGGCTCCGCGAGTTCAGACGGATCAGGAGCGGGCTTTTTGTTGATACCACCGGGTGAAGGTGAACCGCTCCGATACGCCTTGGCTTTAACATTCAAGGCCACAAACAACGAAGCGGAGTATGAAGCTCTTATCACGGGCCTAAAAATTGCTAAAGGCACTGGAATCGATCACTTGAGAGTGAAGTGCGACGCAGCGTTAATCGTGAACCAAGTTCAAGGGCGATACGAAGCAAGGAGTCCGATAATGAAGAAGTATCTGCGAGAGGTACAAGCCCTGAAAGAGAGCTTCAAAAGCTTCGATATCGAGGCAATTCCGAGGGAGGAAAATGTAGAGGCAGATGCCTTGAGCAAATTTGCCCTGGGGGCACCCTTGGAAGAAAATCGGAAGGTGCACTTCCTGGAAAGGGTGATCTTATCAAACATCGACCCAACACAGGTGTGCGCCATTGAAGCGAGATCAGAGGAGGAGCCAACTTGGATGACCCCGATAGTCGCGTATCTGACTACGGGGGCAGTCCCAGGTGATAAGGTGGCAGCGGATAGAACACGTCGGGTCGCGGCCAATTATGTGATGCTAGACAATCAGCTATACAAGAAAGGCTGGTTCTCGACTCCATACTTGAAGTGTGTGGCAGAGCCCGACACTGGTCGAATCCTGAAGGAAATGCATGAAGGGATCGCGGCTTGTCACGAAGGGGCCCGATCCATTATGAGAAAGGTGTTGAACTTGGGCTACTATTGGCCCACGATGAACAAAGAAGCAACGCCGTTGGTCCGATCATGCGACGCGTGCCAGAGGTACGCCCCGAGTATCGTGGCTCCAGCTGCTAACCTGACATCCATCAAGAGCGCTTGGCCCTTCGCGCAGTGGGGCATCGACTTGGTGGGACTTCTTCCACAAGCACAAGGACAATGTAAGTATTTACTTGTAGCTATCGATTATTTTTCGAAATGGATAGAGGCGAAGGCATTGGCCAGAACAACGGGGAACCAGATCGTCAAGTTCCTCCAAACCCACATCGTGTCCAGATACGGGATTCCTAAGGTGGTGATCAGCGACAATGGCCCACCGTTTAACGGCTCTCAGGTGAGGGAGTATCTGGAAGAATTGAACATTGAGCATCGGACCGCCTCCGTACGCCATGCTCAGACTAACGGCCAGGTAGAGTCAGCCAACAAAATCGTGATGGATGGCCTGAAGAAGAGGGTCTATGCCTTGAAGGGCAAGTGGCTGAACGAACTGGAAAATGTACTTTGGGCTGTTAGAACGACACCCAAACGATCAACAGGGGAGACTCCGTTTGGCCTCGTTCATGGCACGGAAGCTGTCGCCCCTGTGGAGGTAGCTGTGGCGTCCCATCGGATGAGATATTACGAGCCCCTAACGAACGATGAAGTGAGACGTCTGGACTTGGACCTACTCAAAGAAAAGAGGCGGGAAGCCAACGAAGTCCAAGCACGAATGCGCTTAGCGACGGCCAGGTACTATAATCGGCGAGTGAAGTCCCGACAGTTCTTCGTCGGGGAGCTGGTTTGGCGTCGCAACGAGTTCACCCTTTTGGATCGAATCAACAAGATGTCACCAAAATGGGAAGGACCTTATAAGGTCGTAGGGATGCCAGCTCCGAATGCATACAAGTTGGAAGACCTCGATGGCAGAGCGTTAAAGCATTCTTTTAGTGGCGAACACTTGAAGAAACATCATGCTTGAAGAAAGTCGCCTTAAGTGGTGCCCGACAAAGTCGCCTTAAGTGGTGCCCGATAAAGTCGCCTTAAGTGGTGCCCGATAAAGTCGCCTTAAGTGGTGCCCGATAAAGTCGCTTTAAGTGGTGCCCGATGTAAAATCTCCTTAAGTGGTGTATGCTGTTTATCATTTAATTCGATGTAAGCCAATTCTTGTGCCATCAATAAATAAAGAGGTTGCTTCCAAACAAGAGTTGTTCTTAGATTTATCCTAAGTGTAAATGTCGCCTTCAGTGGTGCACGATGAAAGTCGCCTTCAATGGTGCACGACGAAAGTCGCCTTCAGTGGTGCACGATGAAAGTCGCCTTCAGTGGTGCACGAAGAAAGTCTCCTTCAGTGGTGCACGATGAAAGTCGCCTTCAGTGGTGCACGACGAAAGTCGCCTTCAGTGGTGCACGATGAAAGTCGCCTTCAGTGGTGCACGAAGAAAGTCGCCTTCAGTGGTGCACGATGAAAGTCGCCTTCAGTGGTGCACGACGAAAGTCGCCTTCAGTGGTGTACGATAAAAGTCGCCTTCAGTGGTGCACGAAAAGCCGCCTTAAGTGGTGCACAATCCTTAGATTTATTCTAAGTATCAAAAAGTCGTCTTAAGTGATGCGTGGGACTAAGTCGCCTTGGGTGGTGCACGATCGTTAGGTTTATCCTAAATAACGATTAAGTCGTCTTAAGTGATGCACTCGATATTAAGTCGCCTTAAGTGGTGCAAGTTATTAAAGCGTCGGGAAGGACGTACTAAATAACGATTAAGTCGTCTTAAGTGATGCACTCGATGTTAAGTCGCCTTAAGTGGTGCAAGTTATTAAATCGTCGGAAAGGACGTACGAGAATTTCTTAAGTGTCGAGGTTTCGACTGCTAAGAACTAAGTCGTCTTAAGTGATGCACTCGATGCTAAGTCGCCTTAAGTGGTGCGGGTTGTTAAATCGTCGGGAAAGACGGAAGACAACAAAAGATCGGAATTAAAGAAGTCTGATATTGATAAGGGCTCAAAGGCCCGACGACGACACAAGAGAAGAAGATACAAGGACTCTAAAAGATAAAGATATTTAAGCTTGGTCCTTGTCGACAGCATTGGCAGCAGCTGGGTCCGCGGAGTCGGTAGCAGAAGGATCCACAGGATTGGCTTCGGGAGGATTGGCTATCGGGGCGTCCGCACTTGGAAGCTCAGAGGCATCTTCGACAATTACGGGGGTACTCCCCCCATCACTCTCCTCGGAAAGAGCAAAATACTTTTTCGCAAAGGGAGCAAGGGAAGGAGACTTGTCGAAGTTGATGGCGTCCCCGTACTCCAGGTGGAGCTCCTCAATGGCATTGAAGAGAGTATTCTCCACCTCCGCGCCAAAGAACTTCATGGCATCAGCTTGGAAGCCCTCCGACCTCCGATAGTCCTCCCGACCCTTTGCCTCCGCTTCGGCCAGCTGCGCAGGAAACCCCGCGATTAGCTCCTCCAAAGCCCTCTTCTCAAGGACCAGTTGGTCCTCAACAGCCTTCTTCTCCTGGGTCAGCCTTTCCACGACTGCCCCCCGCTCCTGCCGCTCTTGCCTCAAGAGCCCCTCAAAGTCCGCGATCTGCTGCTGGAGGTCCCGAATCTTCTGATTGAGGACAGCCAGCTCTTTGGCAAGCTTCCCCCGTGAAGACTGGGAGGCCTTGAGATCCTCCTGCAGCTGCTCGCGGACCCCTCGGTCCCGCTCCCGGGACTCATCATAGGTAATAATATACCCGATGAGCCGGTTGACGTCCCCGAGCTCCTACAAACAAGAAGGAAAAATGTTAAAAGGACAAACGACCCGATTTATCATCAAGATAGAAAAGCGAAGTCTCACCTGTATACGTCGCATGGCCATATTTCGGATGTCCCGCTGCATGTGCGCTCGAGTGAGGCAAATCGGATGCCGCATAGAGGGCAGGATAGAACCCGCCAGCAGATGCAGGGCCAGCTCTTGATCCTGCTCCCCTTGTGTAAGCGGGACTCCCTGAAGCGTCTGGATGGGAGTCCAAGGGGCATTCTCCTGCGAAGAATCGAAGGGCTTGTAGAAGTTCCCATCAAGAGCAAGAGGAGAGACAGGACGAGGAATGGAAGGGCACGCCTCTGTCTCGGCCCGAACGGGGGAGGGAGTGAACTCATGAATAGGCGATGGCTGCCGCTGCTGCGGAGAAGACGAAGGAGGCGGCCCCTGAGGGGTTGGTTTCAAGGGGGATTGCCCCGCCTTCCGACGCTGTTGAGGGGGGTCAACCCCGCCAGTCTCCTCGGAGGAGTCTAGAGTTTCCACCTGACGAAACTCTTCGCCAGTTGGGGCCTTCTCTCCAGCTGAGGAAGGCACCCCCGCTGAAGGAGGTGCATCTGCGGAAGTTGCAGCACCCGAGGAAGCTCCCGAGCGACCTGCACCTGGAGGATGAAGAGCTTCAGAAAGGTAGTCAGGAAGTTCATCGGGATTCTTACACCAAATGATACGTCGGGAGACGTATTGATCCTTCCCGCGGTAATGATAGTAGCCTGCCTTCAAGACTCGGGGAGTTTCACCTCTAAGGATTCTTTTGACATCGGCAACGCGGGCTTCTTTGGTCGAGGAAATTAAATCCGACGGGACCATCCTCTTGTATGATTTAATAGCAAGTCGGAGTTGTTTACCTTCTTCGGCATTCTGGACATCGAAGAGTTGGTCCAGATCCACCCGCGTCCGCTTGGGCCGCTCCGTTGAAGGAGATCCCGACCTAGCAGCAGCCTTCTTGGCGGACTTCCTCTTCCGCGAGGGGCGGACAGCATCGGTCTCCCCCTGCTTAAGGAATAGATCGGTCAGCACAGATACCTTCTTGGCTGCAAACAATAAACGAAGAAAAGTTAGAAGTTTACCCAAGAGACCACGTTAGAAGGGCCGTCGAAGAGCTTCCCCCCCAGAGACAATACTGAGGAGTCGGATCCCGGCGTGCACCAGGTCCCGCTCCACCAGAGAGTTAGCATTGAGAGGAGTGTAAGAATCCCCCCCAACGATAAAGCTGGATAAGTTGGAGAGTCTCGAAATCCTCATCGGCATAAGTGTGGAAAGCAGGCGGAGGGTCTGCTGCCACCTCCCGCCGAGGCCAGGGAATGGAGGAGTGACGGATGAAGAAGTAGCTCTTCTTCCAGCTACTATTGTCAGACCCTGTATCGATCTAAAGTCCCCGACCCTTGACCACCTTCCAGGTGTCACTGGTCCAACCGTACCGGGCAAGCTGCTGCTTACTCCACTTGGGCATCCGAGGGTAGAAGGCGCAAACCCCCGCCTCGTTGCATTTCAGCCCATAGAAGGTTCTGAAGAGTTGGAGGCTGTAGACCCACTTCTGTCGAAGATAGAGGACTTGAAAGGCGTTCCAGATGAGGATGGCATGAGGGGAGAAGGTAGTGGGGTGTGTTCTGTAATGATGGCACAGCTCGACCAGGCTACCGCAAAAGGGGAACCTGGTCCCCGCTGATATTTGTCCCGTAGAGACAAATAACCTCAGGGTCACTCGAGGGACGATGTCGAGGATATGGGAAACGAGGTTCCCAGGTAAGGGTGATGCAACCCTCTCGGAGAGCTGCATCATAAGCGGTAGTGGAAATCTCATTTGGAGCATAATCAAATTTAAAGGGTTTTCTCCCCTCAGAGCTGGAACCGCTGTCTGAAAAGCAACCAGGGCAAGAAAATACAGTGGGACTCTTGGAAAATTAGAAAGGAAAAGATAAACAAGCAACGAAAAGGGATTCCTTACCAGACATGATGAAGTAGAGGTTGAAGGAGATGAGCGAAACGTCGCCGGAAAAACGGTTGAGGAAACTTCAAAGACCTTCGAAATCACAGAGCTTGGAATCGCAGGGGAATCGCAGAGAGCTTTTGAGAATTCGAAGACGGTAAAAGTTAACCTGTGACTATGGCTGGGGTTTATAGTCGAAGAAGACAGTTGAAAGGACTTCGATCTGAGTCGTCGAAGTCGAAGAGTCTTGATCTGGACCATTGAGATGAAACGTGCAGAAGGACAACGGGCGTAATGATGAAACGTCCTGAAAAGCACTTTTCAGAAAAGGACAGACGCGAAAAATCAGGCACGTGGGTCGAAAACGTCACTCCATTATCTACTGCATTTAATGCACTGGGAAACCGAGGAGACCCTTGGGATATAACAGTTATTTACAAAACCCTGAGGAAACGTAGAGAAGAAGACTGATAAACTGAGTAACTGAACCAAGGAAAAGATCCCCGACTTTAGTATTGGAAGATCGGGAGTTGAAAGACACGACGAACTAAAAGTCCCTCATGTCTTGGGGGCAAATGATGGGTTCGATTACAGCCGTCAGGCCTTTTAGCGGCGAGGAAATGGCAAACAGGCCCACCAGGCCCAGAGTAAAGGTCAAAATGACTTTGGAGAAAGGTCCCGATGAAGGGAGTCCCGATGATGAAAGGTCCCGACAGAGTCGGTCCCGACAGTTGAGCTGGAAGCTCCCGATGAGAAGCCTTTAAGTAGGCCCCGATGATGAATCCCTGAGAATGATTGGCCCTGTCACGATGACGAGGGGCCCCGAGCGGTGACACAACGAGATAACTCTGGAGTCCCCGACGGGAGTCGGGACTCGTTACCAGAGGATAGGGCCAAGATATGCGGGGCGTGGCCGAGATACGCGGAACGTGGTTAAGATACACGGAGCGTGGCCGAGATACGCGGGGCATGGCTAAGATACGTGGGATCACGTCCGAGATATGCGGGATACGGGATAACCACCCTAACGGTTCGCCAGGTACCTGAGTCATCTCTCTGCCTATAAAAGGGTAGGAGATCACCTCAGAAAGACTTACGTTGAGTTCAATATACTTTTGAGATTATTGCTTGCCAGTCATACGAGAGACTCATTTAAGCATCGGAGAGGGATTCTGGGTCACCGCCCGGTCTATCCCCTCTTGCAGGGTTACGTGGAGCAAAGGAGCTAGGATTGCCGTCAAGATCCGTACTGGAGTTCCACCGTGATCCAACACCTTCCAGTTGCAAAAGGTTAGTGCCGATATTTGATTGTGGCTATTGATTATTTCTCGAAGTGGATAGAGGCTAAAGCACTGGCCAAGACTACGGGGAACCATATCCTCAAATTCCTTCAGACCCATATTATATCCCGATACGGGATCCCCAAGGTATTGATTAGCGATAACGGCCCTCCATTTAATGGGGCCCAGTGGAAGGAGTACCTGGAGGAGCTGAAAATTGAGAATCGGACAGCCTCTGTCCATCATGCTCAAACCAATGGACAAGTGGAGTCAGCCAAAAAGATCGTGATGGATGGCCTGAAGAATAGGGTCCACGCCTTGAAGGGCAAATGGCTGGATGAGCTGGAAAATGTGCTTTGGCCTTTTAGAACAACACCCAAACGGTCGACTGGGGAGACTCCGTTTGGCCTTGTTTATGGCACGGAAGCAGTTGCTCCCGTTGAAATAGTTGTGGCATCCCATCAGACGAGGTATTACGAACCTCTTTCAAATGATGAAATGAGGCGCCTGGACTTGGACTTGGTCGAAGAGAAGAGGCGGAGTGCCGAGGAGGCCCAGGCTCGGATGCGCTTGGCAACGACCCGATATTATAATCGGCGAGTCAAGTCTCGACAATTCTTTGTCGGGGAACTGGTCTGGCGTCGGAACGAATTTAACCTTTTGGATCGGATCAACAAGATGTCACCAATATGGGAAGGACCTTATAAGGTCGTGGGGATGCCAGCTCGAAATGCGTATAAGTTGGAAGACCTCGATGGCAATGTGTTGAAGCATTCTTTCAGTGGTGAACACTTGAAGAAATGTCATGTCTGATATTAGTCGCCTTTAGTGGTGCAAGTTGTTTATTATTTTGATTTGAAATAAACAGGTTTTGAGCCATCAATGAATAAAGAGGTTGCTTCCGATTAAATCGCCTTAAGTGGTGTAGTTAAATCGCCTTAAGTGGTGTAGTTAAATCGCCTTAAGTGGCGTGGTTTCGCCTTAAGTGGCGTGGTTTCGCCTTAAGTGGTGTAGTTAAATCGCCTTAAGTGGCATGGTTTCGCCTTAAGTGGCGTGGTTTCGCCTTAAGTGGTGTGGATAAATCGCCTTAAGTGGTGTGGTTTCGCCTTAAGTGGTGTGGATAAATTGCCTTAAGTGGCACGATTAAATCGCCTTATGTGGTGTGGATTGATGGGTTCCGCTATAGCCGTTAGGCCCTTTAACGACAGGGAAACGGTGAATAGGCCCACCGGGCCCTAAATGGAGGTCAGGATGACCCAGGCGAAGGGTCCCGACAGAGGGAGTCCCGATGATGAAAGGTCCCGACAGAGTCGGTCCCGATAGGTGAGCTGGATGCTCCCGATAATATGCCTTTAAGTAGGCCCCGATGACGAATCCCTGAAAACGATTGGCCCTGTCACGATGACGAGGGGCCTCGAGCGGTGACACAATGAGACAACTCTGGAGTCCCCGATATTGGTCGGGACTTGCTATTAGAGGTTAAGGCCGAGATACGCGGGGCGTGGCCAAGATACGCGGAGCGTGATTGAGATACGCAGAGCGTGGCCGCGATACGCGGGGCGTGGCCGAGATAAGCGAGATCATGGCCTAGATAGGCGGGATCGTGCCCGAGATACGCGGAATACGGGCTAACCACCCCAACGGTTCATCAGGTAACTAAGGTACCTCTCCGCCTATAAAAGGGCATAGGTTACCTCAGATCAATTACGTTTTGAGATACGTTACTTGAGATTACTGCTTGCCAGTTTGCACGAGATAGTCATTTAAGCATCGGAGAGGGATTCTAGGTCACCGCCCGGTCTATCCCCTCTTGCAGGATTACGTGGAGCGAAGGAGCTAGGATCGTCGTCAAAGATCGTACCGGAGTTGCATCGTGATCCAACATTGGCGCCGTCTGTGGGAACGTGACAAAAAGCTGATATGCCTTCTACTCGTTCGATGGCGGCTGGCAAGCAAAGAAGACAAGGACAATCTGGTGGTTCCCGTCATCCTGCTGGGACGACTCTAAACTCACCACCGGAGCGCGTTGAGGGCCAGAATCTCCCTGCTGAGGTGTCCCGGACAGGGGAGCATAATAAAGCTCCTGAAGATACTGCTGTTCAACACCAGGGGAATAGGGAGCAGGAGGCTCCTCCAACTGCGGACCTGACGAGGGCTGTGGCGGAAGCCATGCCGATTTTTTTGGCAGCTGTGAAGGCTCTCTTAGATCGGAGAGAGGCTGCGAGGAGGCAAGAGGAGATGCCCCCACTAGAAGAGGAAGCGCCCCCACCAGCAGAGGTTCAGAACGTGCGGTAGGCTCAGCCCCGAAGCCAGGGCAGGAATAGGGAGTCCACTCAACCAGAACGATTTGTGGTCGATGGGCCAGGACCAGTGCAGCATAGGACCATTCCCCTTAATGGTCCCATCACCCCCGATCAGGTAGTGAAGATCGTGAACATCTGCATGGGAGAGCAGAAGCCGCTGGTGTCGGAGCTGAGGGATCGATCCACCCATCCCTTCGTTCCTCGACTCATAGACACCCTCGCCCCGCCAGGGCTGGGTATCCCCACGATTAAGGAGTATGATGGCGAGGGAGATTCGGTTCGTCATGTCCAGAAGCACCTTATGGCGTGTCTGGGCAGAGCCCCGAATGAAGATATCGTGTGTACGCTGTTCCCAAACACACTTGGTGAGAGAGCCCTGACCTGGTTCTTCAGTCTGCCCCCAGGCTGCATCACTTGCTGGGTTGATATGCACGACCGCTTTATTCAGCAGTACCAGGGTCGCAGACGTCTGCTGAAGAGTGTGAGGTCCCTGACCCAGGTGGTACAGAGGCCCGATGAGTCGCTGGCGCACTATTATCAGCGAAACACTGCCAGCGTGGCGGAGATTGACGAGGAAATTTCAGAGGGTGAAACCATCCGTACCTTCATTCGGAACCTAACAGCCCCCTACGGTTCCGACTTGATGCACAGCGTGGCTGAGAAGGCTGTGTGGAATATGGAGGCACTGCAGAAGAGGGTGAAGCGGCAAATCGATGTCCAGGAGTCGAAGATAGCCGCTGGAGAGCTTGAGCCCCCGAAGTCGAATAAGGGAAAGCAGTCGGTCAAACCCTTAGACGAGCGCAAGTCGAAGGATAAAGCCGAGAGCAGTCGAGGTCGCTCTGATCGGAGGGATGATAGGCGTTCCTCGAAGAAGGACAGGCGGGAGGATCATGACATTCCTCTCAACAGCTCTATGGCGGAGGTGTTAACGGTCATGGAGTGACAGGGTATCCCCAGGTACCCCCCGAAGAAGGAAGGAGAATTTTTGGGATCCCGCACCAATCGTTACTGTCGATTTCACCGCGCGAATGGCCACGACACCAATCATTGTCGGGAGCTGAAGAAGGAGATCGAAAAGCTGATCCAGAAGGGGAAGCTTAAGGAGTTTTTCGGGGAGAAGCGGTGTCGATCCCGTTCTCGATCCCGATCACGGTCCCGTTCTCGATCCCGCGATCGGTCCCCAAAGAAGAAGAGGTCTGACCCGGAGTGTTCTGGTGCCCGCAAGGAGAAGCGGGGCACTTTCAATGTGATTCACGGAGGATTTGCCGCGGGAGGTGATACCTCGTCCTCCCGGGAGGTTTATGCCTCTAGAATTCCCGCTGCTGTGGTGCTGGGTAAGAGGTCCCGATCCTGGACCCTGAAGGAAGAGATGGTGATCTCCTTTTCGTTGGAGGATCTCGTAGGCGTGGAGACCCCGCACGATGACGCTTTGGTCGTGACCTTGGATGTAGATGGATACGAGATGAAGTGGATTCTGATCGATGGAGGGAGCTCCTCCGATATTCTGTTTATGGATGCGCTGGAGGCCATGGGGAAAACGAAGAAGGACCTGAAGGAGGCGAACTTCCCGATGGTCCGATTCTCTGGCTTTACCTCCTATCCGCTAGGAGTGATCACCTTACCAGTGGAGTTTGGTAGCGGGTGGAAATCGGAGAGGAGGAATGTGGAGTTTGTGGTAGTTGAGTCCGCGGGGACCTACAACACAATTATTGGGAGAACTACCATCAACCCCCTGATGGAAGTTGCCTCAACTGTACACCAGAAGATGAAGTTCCCGACTGACCATGGAGTCGGAGAGGTCAAGGGCGACCAGGTGGCTTCCAGGAAATGTTATGTTAACGCCACTCGAAGGAAAATACGAGAGGCTATGACGGTCCTCCAGACAGATGCGGATCCTAAAGGAGGTCGAGATTGATGGGCCCCAGAGGAAGGTGAAAATCGGGTCTGCTCTAACCGAGGAGACAGCCTGAGAATTGATCGATCTACTGAAGGAGTTCAAGGAGCTGTTTGCCTGGTCTCCGAGTGACATGCCAGGAATTAGCCCCGACGTGATTGTGCATGAGTTGAAGATTGATCACGCGATCAAGCCTATCACGCAGAAAAGGCGTCCGATGGGCGCAGACAAGAGGATTGCGATCCAGCAGGAGGTGGGCAGGTTGCTCGATGCTGGGTTTATCAAGGAGCTCCGATTCCAGACTTGGGTTGCTAACCCGGTGCTGGTGAAGAAGAGCAACGGGAAATGGCGGATGTGCGTTGATTTCCGCGACCTGAATAAGGCTTGCCCGAAGGACTATTACCCGCTCCCGAGAATCGACCAGTTGGTGGATGCCACGTCGGGACACGATTTGTTAAGCTTTATGGATGCGTACTCGGGCTATAATCAGATCAAGATGGCTGAGGAGGATGCTCCTCACACAGCATTTTATGCAGACAGTGACATCTATCACTATGATGTCATGCCTTTCGGGTTGATCAATGCCGGGGCAACCTACCAGCGGATGGTGAACAAGCTGTTCGGAGATATGCTAGGGAAGACCATGGAGGCTTACGTGGATGATATGCTAGTGAAGTCCCGACAAGCTGAGGATCATGTGCACAACCTAGCCACGACGTTTGAACGGATGAGGCTTCGTCAGGTTCGCTTGAACCCGACAAAATGCGCCTTCGGAGTCCATTCGGGGAAGTTTCTGGGCTCTATGGTGAGCCAAAGAGGAATTGAGGTGAACCCCGAGAAGCTGAGGGCGATCGAGGAGATGCAGTCTCCGATAAACCATCGGGAGGTGCAAGTGCTGAATGGCCGACTGGCTGCAATGAATCGCTTCCTGTCCAAGGCAAGTGACCGATCAATGCCATTTTTTGAAGTCCTGAGGGCCAACAAGAAGTTTGAGTGGACCACCAAGTGTGAAGAGGCGTTCCAGGCACTCAAGCAGCACCTCCGCACCCTCCCGCCGCTTGCGAAACCGTTCCCAGGCGAGCCACTCTATCTTTATTTGGCTGTTTCTGAATTTGCCATTAGCTCTGTGATAGTGAAGGTTGTTGAGGGTAATCAAGTCCCCGTCTATTATGTAAGCAAGGCGTTTGCCAAATCTGAAATGAATTATCCCGCCGCTGAGAAGTATCTCTTTGCGTTGATTATTACTGCTCGGAAGCTGAGGCCTTACTTCCATGCGCATGAGATTACTGTGTTGACGAACCAGCCTTTGAAGCATTTTTTGAACCGACCTGATGCGTCGGGGAGATTAGTGAAATGGGCAGTCGAGCTTAGTGAGTTTCGCATACACTTCGCTCCGAGAACGGCTATTAAGGGCCAGGCATTGGCGGATTTCATAGCAGAGTCTACAGCCCCCGATCTGGAAGAAGCGGGCCCTGTAGAGGGGGCAACCATGGAGGTCCCGATAGCAAAACAACCAAAGATGGCAGAGCAATCAGAACAGCCAAACGAGGAAAATACTTGGGAGATGTACACGGATGGCTCCTTGAGTTCAGACGGATCAGGAGCAGGGTTTGTATTGATACCACCTGGCGAAGGTGAACCGCTTTGATATGCTTTGGCTTTAACATTTAGGGCCACGAACAACGAAGCGGAGTACGAGGCTCCCATCACGGGCCTGAAAATTGCCAAAGGTACGGGAGTTGTTCACTTGAGAGTGAAATGTGACGCGGACCTGATTGTGAACCTGGTCCAAGGGCGATACGAGGCGACGAGCCCAATGATGAGGAAGTACCTTCGCGAGGTGCAAGTCTTGAAGGAGAGCTTTAAAAGCTTCGACATCGAGGCGATCCCGAGGGAGGAAAACGTAGAGGCAGATGCCTTGAGCAAATTTGCCTTGGGGGCACTCCTGGAGGAAAATCGGAAGGTGCACTTCTTGGAGAAGGTGATCTTGTCGACCACCGACCCGACGCAGGTGTGTGCTATTGAAGCAAGATTGGAGGAGGAGCCTACTTGGATGACCCCGATAGTCGCGTACCTGACTACGGGGGCAGTCCCCGATAATCAAGTAGTAGCTGACAGGATACGTCGGATCGCGGCTAATTACGTGATGCTGGACAACCAGGTATACAAGAAAGGCTGGTTCTCGACTCCGTACTTGAAGTGTGTGGCTGAGCCCGACACGAGTCGAATCTTGAAGGAGGTGCATGAAGGGGTTGCGACTTGTCATGAAGGGGCCCGATCCATTATGAGAAAGGTGCTGAACTTGGGCTATTATTGGCCTATGATGAGCAAGGAGGCGACGGCGTTGGTCCGATCCTGTGATGCGTGCCAGAGGTACGCCCCGAGCATCGTGGCTCCGGCTGCTAATCTGATGTCCATCAAGAGTGCTTGGCCCTTCGCGCAGTGGGGTATGGACTTGGTGGGACCTTTCCCGCAGGAATAAGGTCAGTGTAAGTACTTGCTTGTGGCTGTCGATTATTTTTCGAAATGGATAGAGGCTAAGGCATTGGCCAAGACGACGGGGAACCAGATCGTCAAGTTTCTCCAGACCCATATTGTATCCAGATACGGGATTCCTAAGGTGGTGATCAGCGACAATGGTCCACCGTTTAACGGGGCTCAGGTGAGGGAGTATCTGGAGGAGTTGAACATCGAGCATCGGACAACCTCTGTCCACCATGCTCAGACTAATGGCCAGGTGGAGTCAGCCAACAAAATCTTGATGGATGGCCTGAAGAAAAGGGTCTATGCCTTGAAGGGCAAATGGCTGAACGAGCCGGAAAATGTGCTTTGGGCTGTTAGAACGACACCTAAACGATCAACCGAGGAGACTCCGTTTGGCCTTCTTTATGGCACGGAGGCTGTTGCTCCCGTGGAGGTAGCCGTGGCATCCCATCGGATGAGATATTACGAGCCTTTGACGAATGATGAAATGAGACGTCTGAATTTAGACTTGCTCGAGGAGAAGAGGCGGGAAGCCGACGAAGTCCAGGATCGAATGCGTTTGGCGACGGCCAGGTATTACAATCGGCGAGTTAAGTCCCGACAATTCTTCGTCGGGAGCTGGTTTGGCGTCGCAACGAGTTTACCCTTTTGGATCGAATCAACAAGATGTCACCAAAATGGGAAGGACCTTACAAGGTCGTGGGGATGCCAGCTCCGAATGCGTACAAGTTGGAAGACCTCGATGGCAGAGCATTGAAGCATTCTTTTAGTGGCGAACACTTGAAGAAATGTCACGCTTGATGAAAAGTCGCCTTAAGTAGTGCCCGATGAAAAGTTGCCTTAAGTGGTGCCCGATGAAAAGTCGCCTTAAGTGGTGCCTGATGTAAAACCGCCTTAAGTGGTGTATGTTATTTATCGTTTGATTCGATGTAAGCAAGTTTTGTGCCATCAATGAATAAAGAGGTTGCTTAAGATCAGAATTATTCTTAGATTTATTCTAAGCGTTACTTAGTCGCCTTGAGTGGTGCACGAGAAAAGTCGCCTTGAGTGGTGCACAAGAAAAGTCGCCTTGAGTGGTGCACGAGAAAAGTCGCCTTGAGTGGTGCACGAGAAAAGTCGTCTTAAGTGATGCACGAGAAAAGTCGTCTTAAGTGATGCACGAGATTAAGTCGTCTTAAGTTATGCATGATTCTTAGATTTACTCTAAGTGTTGTTAAAGTCGTCTTAAGTGATGCACAAGGTTAAGTCGTCTTAAGTGATGCATGATTCTTGGATTTATTCTAAGTATTGGAAAGTCGCCTTAAGTGGTGCGTGATAGTAAGTCACCTTAAATGGTGCAAGTTGGTAAATCGTCTTAAGTGATGTGTGAGAATATCTTAAGTGTCGAGGTTTCGCCTTAAGTAAGTATAGTAAAGTCACTTTGAGAGGTGCAATGAAAAATCGGAACTAAGTCTGATATTAATGGGGGCTCAAAGGCCCGATGATTACAAAAGAGAGGAAAAATACAAGGACTCTAAAAGATAGGCATTTAGGCTTGGTCCTTGTCGGCAGCATCAACGGGAGCAGGGTCCACGAGGTCTGTGGCAGAAGGCTCCAGAGGTTCAGTCGCTGGAGGGTCGATTATCGGGGCATCAGCACTTGGAGGCTCCGCTGTGTCTTCAACAATCGCGGGAGTGCTCCCCTCATCACTCTCCTCCGAGAGAGAAAAGTATTTCTTCGCGAAGGGAACGAGAGAAGGAGACTTGTCGAAGTTGATGGCGTCGCCATACTCCAGGTGGAGTTCCTCAACTGCATTGAAGAAGGTGTTCTCCACCTCCGCGCTGCAGAACTTTACAGCATCAGCCTGGAAGTCTTCGGACCTCCGATAATCCTCCCGGCCCTTGGTCTCGGCCGCGACCAGCTGCGCGGGAACCCCCGCAACTTGCTCCTCCAGAGCCTTCTTCTCAAGGACCAGCTTGTCCTCAGCAACCTGCCGCTCCCGCTTTAGGAGCCGCTCGAAGTCACGGACCTGCTTTTGGAGGTCCCGAGTCTTTCGGTCGAGGATGGCCTGCTCCTTGGCCAGTTTTCCCCGCGAAGACTCGGAGGCCGCGAGATCCTCCTTAAGCTTGGCCGTGACCGCCCGCTCTTGCTCCAGGGCCTCCTCGAAGGCGAAGAGGTACCCGATGGAACGGTTGATGTCCCCCATCTCCTGCGGAGGAAGGAAAAGAAGTATTAGTAGATGAGCAACCGGTCTTATTGATGAAGAAAAGAAAAGTGAAAGTCTTACCTCTATCTGACGCATGCACATCTCCTGTACATCCCGGCGCATGTCCTCCCGATCTAAGGTGATCGGATACCTCATAGAAGGCAGGATTGAGCCTGCTACCAGGTGTAGAGCCAGCTCCGGATATGTGTCCCCTTGTCGGAGCTGGACCCCTTGCAGCGTTTGGATCGGGGTCCAGGGAGCATCCTCCTGTGCCGGGTCGAAGGCCTTGTAAAAATTCCCGTCGAGGGGAAGAGGAGAAGGGCCAACTTGGGTCGTGGAGGGACGTGCCTCCGACCCACCCCGGGCTGGGGAAGGAGTGAAGTCGTGGATGGGCGACGGTTGTCGCTGCTGTCGAGAAGAAGGCGAGGGGGGCAGCCCCTTGGAGGTTGGTTTCAGCAGGGACTGCCCCGTCCTCCGACGATGGTGAAGACAGCCACCCTCATCAGTCTCCTCAGAGGAGTCCAGGCTCTCCACCCGACGAAATTGCTCGCCGGTCGGGGTCTCTCCACTAGAGAAAAGTGGTGCCCCTGTAGAAGGATTGAACTCCTTATTGTGATGGACAGAACATAGGATGTTGCGACTTGCGCATTGCAGGTTGTTATGTACACTTGGTACTTGTAGCATTGCAGGTAGTAATATACTTGGCACTTGGCCTTTGACATGTAGCAGTGTCGTCTTGACGTAGCAAGACTTAAGTTTATACCGTCTCTTAGTTCCACTCTAAGGCGACGTTGTTGCAAGATATTTCTTGCTTACTTTGTTGTTTTGGCGTTAAATGCTAAAGAGCAACATAACGTTATACAAGACTCGACTTGTAAGTTTGATGAGTTTTGTACAAGGTTTGCTTAAAAAGCGTATAACATGAAGCTATCCTTTTTCAGGCCAAAGTCTTCATGGTGTATGAACCCTTAAGAGAGTATGCATACTTTTGATGTGTGGGGTTGTCGTCTAACAAGAGGACTTCCGCCACGATGGGGTGATCAGTCCCATCACTGCATTTGCCGCATCCTGTTTCTATTCAGGGAATGACTATGAACATGAGGATTTGCTTCTAAGAGCGTTTCGCAGCATGCCATTTTTTAGAAGTAAACATGGGGTTTGTCCTTACAAAGTGGATACCACAGCATGCTACTTTTGATAGTAAATCTTAGTGTTTATCCAAGATATTGCTTCTTGTTGACGCCTTTGGAATAGTCGTCACTTTGAGTAGGAATTTCATAAGTCCCTTTTTGTAGATAAGCCGCAAGTTGTCATTGTCATATATAAGTTGACTGTGCACATAGCGTGATGGCTTTGTGTTGCCGACATTTTCTTGATATAGCCGCTGTTATGGATGGAGAAATAAACTCCCTGTTAGCGTAGATAATAGATATGTTGGCGTAGATAATAGATATGTTGGCGTTGTATGCCATAAATCCCTTCTTGAACATAATGCTTAGCCTGTATTGTTGAAGTAGATATTATGTGCATAGGTTACTACTTGGCATAATTCTCATGTAGTAATCATAGTGTAGCATGTACCTACGAACAGAGTTGCTCTTTGTCAGATAGTTGCAATGTTTATAAGTTTGCAAAAATATGGAGTTATGAAATTTTCTTTTTAGTAATGCATATAATAGATAAAATTAAGGAGTCTGATACGAGGACTCCTTATTTGCATAGGAAACTTCCCTAAGTGCGGATACGATAGGTGCGGATCGTGACAGGTGAGCATATGTTGGGAGCGGAGGTTTTCAAAGTATCACCCGCTATGTGTGATTGTGAATATGTATGTATGAACAGCGACCATGCATCCTTGTATGCGTCCTTTAGTTGATATGTGTTGGTGCCTCCTTAGCATGATGTACATGCCTATATATGATCGTTGCTTGGTGTTTCCTTCTTAGAAGAATGGTACCGCGTGTTCTTGCAATTATTTGTTCCTTCACTTCGGTGGAATGCCGAGCACTTGTCAGCTTGGTGCCCCCCAAGTCGCTTGGCAGTCGTACACTGTTTCCTGATGGTTTCTATTACTTCATCTTCTGACAGTGATGCGCCTTCTCGGACCATCCTTTTTGGCTCATCTATCTTGATTTCTTGTAATGCTTCACCAAGAGCAAAACGTGCATGATCTACCCTTGGGTTTTCATCAATGACGGGAATTCCGCTATTGTTTTTCTTGTCATTATTATGTTTGAGTGCAACCTTGTAACAGTCTTTTAATAACTGCTGATCTCCCTTTATTTCATCAATTCCTGCCTTTGTTGGAAACTTGATCTTTTGGTGTGATGTTGACGCTTATCATACCCCACTTGTTCATGGTTGTATACCGTAGGATTCCTTTATATGCGTCAAGCTTTTCTGCAATCACGAACGAAACGCCGATTTGGAGTTGTTGCTCTCCTTCTCCTATTCCGCGTTGCGCGGTGTTGAAATAATGTGCTGGCTTTGCGATGTATGCTTCATGTGTTCACTTTCAAGGGGCCTGGGTTTGTTTGATGTGTTTCTTCATACACTTGTGACTCTATCTGAGGTTATGTCTGTATGACGATTGTGCATATGGTTGAGAGATGTTATACTGGTGGAATCCTCATCTTCTCGTTTGTTTTATCCGAAGATTAGGTTTCGCTGTCGGCGTACGTTTTGAGTGGTACGATCCTTCTTGTGTTCTTGAAAAGGGTAAACTTGCTGGATGTTGGAAATAATTTTCTAACTCTTTTTTCATGATGGGTTTTGGCACAGGCGTACGTATAACATAGGAGCGTATCCTGAATTCCTATCTTCCACAATGTGGATGACGTTGTCACTTAGGTAAAGCCCCCGACCTGTTTATTATTGCAGCGCGATTTTTAGTCTTGTGCGTATAGAATGCTTGAGGCTCCGTTGCATGGGGGATGTTATACGGCTTAAGCCGTTTGTTGTTCCTAGTGCGATAGCTCGTGTTTTTGACGCAATTAATATGTGCGTAGTTGTTACTTAGCGTTATTCCAAGGTAGTATGCATGATATAGTAATGTACCTACGAAAGTAGATTTAACCTTCATTAGATGTTTGGAGTTCGTACAACGGATTACAGGTAGGCGTCTACTGATCGCTCCTTTTTGAAAAGTACTAAATCTAATAAACATAAGTTGTACTTAATCTAAGAAGACTTTAAGTAGATATGCAATAATAAAGATAAAGCGATTGATGATGTGTTTGACGTCTTCATAGGTGCTATGTCGGCAAGTTGATTCTGCCACGCGCCACATAGTTCCTTAGTGCTTCTAGCGTGTTGAGCTCTTCAATCTCCACCTTTGGGGATGGAAAAATGTTGGTGTCATGCCCCCGGTTTTATGGCGCTTGCATCGTTCTTCAACATTCTTGCCAAGGAAGGCAGTCATTGGCTCAAGTGTACGGTGAAGTTTGTTTTTAGAGAGTTTGAAATTTGTTTCCTCCACCTTCGTGCTCCAAGGATTGTATAAGTCGTCATCATTGATTCCATGATTGACGTTTTTTTTTCGGCGCTTGGCGATAGGTGGATTATCATTCGCCTTTTCTTTTCCTTTGCCTTTTCCTGAAGACTTCACATGAGACTTCTTTTGATGCTTATCGCCTTGGTCGATAAACTTCTTCATTTCTCCTTTTAAGATTAAGCTGTTTACATGAAACCTTAATCCAACACAGCTTTCCGTCTCGTGGCCATACACTTCGTGATTTTCACACCATTTGCTTTCATCTTTTCCCAATGGGCCCTTGCGGAATTTAGAGGGCTTTTTCCACAGCTTGGTCTCCTTTATATCTTTCAAGATGACGGACAGTGGTGTGTTCAATGGAACACATTTGGCGAGATTGGTCTTTTTGAGCCTTTGGACGTCTGATTGGAATGGCCTTTTTTTGCGGTTGTCTCTTTTCCCATGAAGCGTCTATCTTTTCCTCAATTATTGCCTTCAGGGTTCTTGTTGTAAGTCCCGCGATTGGGTCATCATCGTTATCAACAGGTTTTCACCATCCCTCCTTGTGACGGATGTCAGCATCGTCTTGGCTTGTCCTCGTGGAAGGACCTTCCTTGTGTATTTTTGAGCGGGAGGTTGAAGGTTGTTTCCATGACCCTTCTTGGTGTTGTGCTATCACATACGGGTTGTATGAGCGGGCAGCTCTTTGCCTTGGTTGTTGGTACTGAAAGGTACCTTCCGTGTATTGGCCACCTATTCTTTGGTACGGTGTGTCTTGATGACTTGTGACTCGAGACTTTGTTCTTGTCTCCTCGACTTGTCCGTTGATTGGAGGCAGAGGTGGTGATGGCGGGGCGTATCCTTGGTTCGTTAACGTCTTTCGTAATGCAAGCAATTCTTCAAGCGCGGTCATCATGGTAGGAGTGACAGGTGGTGGCGGGTTGACACCTTTGTATTGGAGGATTCCTTGGTCGTACTGTGCGAAGGATGCACTTCTTGTTGGCATGAAGAAAGCATTGGATGTGGCAACATGCATGTGGGAGGATCCAAGTTGTCTTCTTGTGGGCTTTTGCGTGGTTATGGGCAAGGCGTAGTGGTATGCAACGTGCTCCTTGTCCTTTGATGAAAAATCAATGACATCTTCAAAGGCGACATCCTTTATGTCGGCATACTCCATGTTGGTATCATGGGATTTGTGCATTGTCTTTACAACGTACACTTCTTGCTCGTATGACTTCTTGCTTTCAACATCAAAGTCTCCATGGATCATATGTATGTTTGCCATCTTTTTTGGGCGGGGTGCAATGTATGCCGTATTTTGGACTTTAAGGCCATGCTGTGCGGAAGGCACACTGCTTGTTGGCATGGAGGATGTAGTGAACATGTCTTTATTCACGCACAAATGATCTTGCTGACTTGTTGTCTGCTTCTGTTTGTTGGCTGGCATCCCGTATGGGAACTCTTCATTGATTCCCGTTCTTCGCTCGAGTTTGTGTGTTGATGCATTATTCTGAACTTCGGGACCGTGCTGTGCGGAAGGCACGTTTGCGGTTGGCACGGATGAGGCGGTAGATAGGGCTGGGCGTGGTTCGGTTTTTGGCCGAACCGGTTCAGAACCGAACCAGAACCAGATTTTAGGTTCAGTTGGTTTTCTATACCAGGTAAGAACCGAACCAGATTTTAGGTCCTAGAACCGAACCATAGGAGAACCGGTTTTGAACCGGTTCGAACCGGTTTTGAACCTTTTTTCATTTTTTTTTTACTAAAATTCAAAATATACACATTTTTTTTACTAAAATTCAAAATATACGGCCAATATAGAAATATTCTTAAGTTAAGTTTCGAGTTCAAAACTAAACTCAATTGAAAGTAGAACTGTTATGAGCTAACATAATATATAATAACTATATATAAGTAAACAAATCTGCTACGACCACCTATATATCCAATATGAACCAAACCCAAATAGTGAAGGATCTACCCTATGCGTGTAAACGATTCAAGCTACTCGTGAGCTTCTCGAGATCGGCTTGGTCGATATTCAAATTCGACTCGCTAAATTTCGAGTCGAGTTGAACTTTTTTTGATACCGAGTCGAGTTCGAGTTCACTTGTACTCGACTCGAGAGGCTCGCGAGCCTAATCGAGCTTTTTTGTTTTGCATATTCGAGTCGAGTTCGAGTTTGAGTTTTTCGAGTTTTACATAATAATATTATATATGTATATATTGAGTCGAGGAAGAGTTCGACCTCGAGCTAAGATGCACAATTTATTATTTAATTGAATTTTTAACCTTATCGAGCCGAACTCGAACATGTCAAGTATGGCACCGAGTCGAGCTCGAGCTTGAAAAATTAAGGCTCGGTCGAGTTCGAGCTCGAGTAAACTGAGTCGAGTCGAGCTTGCCGGATACTCGGCTTGTTTATAGCCCTTTAATCTACCCAAAAAAAAGATGCAAGAGTGTGTTACTATTTAACTTTTAGGCTTTATGTAATAAAAGTGGTTCTGAAAAACTGGTTCAAAACCGGTTCGGAACCTGTTTTGAACCAGTTGAAAACCGCTCCATATATTCCTTATCAAAACCGAACCATTTAAGAACCGGTTCAGTCAGAACCGGTTTGTATTGGTTCGGTTCCGGTTTGGTTCCGGTTCGGTTCGCCCGAACCGGTTTTTATGCCCAGCCCTAGCGGTAGACTATGCGTCTGGAATGTGAAAAGTTCCTGATTGGCTTCTTGTCGGGTTCAGCTTGCTTGCCCCCGCCTTCTTCGTTCGTCTTCCTGTCATGGCTTGCGGTACGGCACGGCTTTTTGTTCGAATCACGCTGACGGCGCCAGATGTTATGTTCGCTTCACCACTTGGGCAACTTCAGACTTTTTCTTTCACGAACAGGCTTCTTCCTTCACGATCGGGCTCGAGATGTATGTATAAGGACGGGAACGCCGCAATCCTTGATACACAATCACCGAGCTAAACTCCCAATCCTCGACCTCGAACTCTTGATCTTCGGGTCTTGCACGAGGGGCAGTAACCAGCGTGGGAGGGGGAATGCTGGTTGGGCCCACTCCGACGCTCAAGTTAGCACTTCTAGAGAGAGAAAGCCTTAGAGAGAAGTCATAGCATTTCAAGTCCAAAAGTGAGGGAGTTGTCTAAAATGAGAGACCAAGGCCCCTATTTATAGGGAACTTAAGGATCATGCTCAGTTTTGAATGGCTTGATGTCGGTATGTGGAATTACGTATACCATCACCAAGGTGGACTATGCGTGCACCGACTTCTCGCAATCGAAAAAAATAATCGGGATGAGCGCGGAGAAAGACGGTAATCCGGAAGTCCTTCGGCCCGGGAATTGCGCGTATCCCGGACCGTTTTAGACTTGGGTGTCCGCGAAAGGGTTTTTTTACGGGTTTTGGGATATTTTACGAGGCCCGAAATGTAAATACGAACCCGAATTGGACAGATATCTAACAGTCCACTTTTTCGGTTCCTAAGTGGTTTGTTAATGTATGTTTAAGCAACATGTTTAAACCCAAAACCAAGAAACCAAAAAAGTTGCACCTTTTAGAGTTAGGTGCCTTTTAGGGGTGAGGACCTATCTCACATTATATATTGGTAAATAGATTATTTAAGACGTGTTTCTCTCTCCGCGTTAAATGACTATGCATTATAGAATGAAGAACTGAAGAACGAAACATGATATACAACCACAAGTGGATTTAAAAGCTGACCTGGCGTGCTCAGAAACTCCATGTTAATTGTTGAAATTACACGCGCTCAGAAGTCCAATCTCTTTCCTGCTGAATATATATATTTATATTGAAATATGTTGGATTTAGGGGATAAATACTACAGAAACATAACACGTGTACATGCTAGGTAATCTTGTTACGCAGCGGAATACAGGCACATTCTAGTAATTGATTTCATGTAGTCCAAAGATCTTCAAGGGGAGTTCTGATCCGCCAGAAGGCTCCCGTAAAGATTCTGGTTAAGGAATCTCCTATACGGAATGGTCTCCACAACAAAGACTATTGTCGATTCCTAGCAGGGTCGAATCTCTGGGGTAAATTGCTCAAAACAATTTGGCACCTCGAAGCCTAAGGGGTTCGGCCGAATTTGATGTAGAGAGGGTGAGGGATTTCATTGGTCTCAACACTTAGGAGAAGAGAGTGATTATTAGCCTTTTAATAAATCCCTGACAACCCCTATTTATAGAGGAAGTGGGATAAATCTCACCTCCTTAAACATCACAAGTTCGGCCGACCTATGAGATTCGGGAAGTCCAATTTTGGGCCTCTCAAGTCCATTGGGATTTTTGGCCTAGCCCAAAATCCCTAAAGTGACATAACCCAATAACCTTAAATATTGGTCTTATATTAAAGGGCTCCTATTATGGCGGCCCATTCACCAAATGGCAACAAAATATATATGGCCTTTAATTGCACCGCCACATATATATGGACATGGCTAATGTGCTTATTCAAGTTAAACCCAACAAATATCCACCTTAATTTGAATTCTTCATAGCTCCACCTTGATTTGTGTTCTCCATAACTCTTCAAGTGACATGCTCCATGGTCTGCTGCCTCATTTGCCAAGGCCCCGACGGACCTACCCAAATCTTCTCAAGATCCTAACCGAGCTCAAACATTGCCCGGTTCGAGCTTTCACTACACTTAGGCCATATGCTTCCAAATATTCCGACTTGATCAGTCTCATGTCCATGTCACGGACAAATCGATCTGGAGTAGAAACAACATCTTATTTCTGACCAGAAGAGAAACCAACTTCCAACTCCACATTCTTCAAGAAACTTTGTCTTCTTGTATCCTCGTCTGTCAACAATAGGTATTGTAACGAAGATCAATACCTGTCTGGTGGCCTGATGATCCTATATTATCTCCTCAACAACTGCTCAAGTGTTACTGGATCTACCTCTTGCTCAGTCTCTGGCTCCCTTCGGGTCTTCATGATAGTGACTCGTTTCTTCTTCACCATAACACAACTTTCAATTTTCAGAACCTCTAGAGCTCCTTTCTCCACCAGCGTCTTCATCCATTTGACGCTCATGTGTCCAAGTCTATTATGCCACAGACATGAACTGGATGCAATCTCCTGAATAGCAACCGCGTTTATACACCCTTCAGTGGTGTAAAAGGTTCCAGATTTAAGGCCTAGTCCACCACCATAGAAACCCTCTTGATCTTCCAGGAACCTTTCACAAACTCTGCCGCATAACCTGTGCTATCCGACTGACCAACCGAGATCAGATTCTTCTTGAGACTAGGTATGTACCTGACATCTTCTAATGTCTACTGATTTCCCGCTGTAGTCTAAATGCGGACATTCCAATTTCCTTCGATCTCCAAATTTCATTGTCAGCAAGATACACATTTCCAAACTTTCCAGGCTTGAAATTTTGGAACTACACTTTTCTCGAAGACAAATGAAAAAATGCTCCAGAATCAAAAATCCAGGATTCAAGTGAGCTGTCCACACTGAGAATTAACGCGTCCCCAATGTCTTCTATTGAGTTCACTGAATCACTATCATTATCAGGTTTGTGATTCTTTTTCTTTGGTTTCAGACAATCAGATCGAAAGTAACCTCTTTCACCACAATTCCAACATGATACTTGTGGTCTTCCTTTGTTTATTGATTTTGAGCGTCCGTGCTGATTTGGACTCTTTGATTTACTCCTCCCCCTTCTGTCAACACTGAGAGCACTTCCTGATGACTCACCAATTTATCTTTTGCGAATACTTTTTCTAAGAACAACATCTCGGATTTCATCAAACTTTAGCTTCTCAGATCCACGGGAACTACTAACTGCGAAAACAATAGTATCCCACAACTCGGGCAGAGATGAGCACAAAATCAAAGATTTAACCTCATTCTCAAAATTAATCTCAATAGAATTCAGTTGTGAAACAATCATATTAAAGGCATTTATATGTACAGCAATAGAACCAGCTTCAACCATCTGTAAATTGAACAATCTACGCATTAATTATACCTTGTTCATCGTCGATGGTTTCTTGTACATGTTTGCCAACGCCTTCAACACGCCCGTCATAGATGTTTCCATGACGATGTTGAATGCAACGTTCCTGGACAGACACAATCGGATCTGCCCCAGGGCTTATCGATCCTTGAGCTTCCACTCTTGCTCCGTCATGGACTCCGGCTTCTCCCAAAACAAGGGTTCGTACAGATCCTTCTGGTACATATAATCTTCAATATGTATCTTCTAGAAACCGAAATCGTTTCCATTTAATCTATGTATTCCAGCATTTGACATCTCCATCTTTAGTGATCGGTGTTGGATCACGGTTGGAACTCCGACACGTTCTTGACGGAAGTCCGAACTCCTTTG
The DNA here is from genome assembly GCA_036873135.1 of Clarkia xantiana subsp. parviflora. Lineage (NCBI taxonomy): Eukaryota > Viridiplantae > Streptophyta > Magnoliopsida > Myrtales > Onagraceae > Clarkia > Clarkia xantiana. Next base: position 23,500,520 of record JAPTYO010000012.1, read on the forward strand.
CTACAAGTAATCCTGCAAGAAGGGGATAGACCGGGCGGTGACCCAGAATCCCTCTCCGATGCTTAAATGAGTATCTCGATGCAGGCAAGCAAGTATCAGAGTATGAGTATGTGAATCAGCGTATCTCAATTCCGAGGTACCTCCTTCCTTTATATAGGGGAGGAGTTACCCCAGTTACCTGTCGAGGCAACTGCCACGGGCAGTCTGCCCACGTTCCGTCTTTTCAGGCCACTCCCCCACTATGCCAATAGTGGGCGTGTTTCTTGGCCTCATCCTCTGGTGGCAAGTCCCGACGGAAGTCGGGGACTCCAGAGTTATCTCCTTTGGTCACCGCTCGGGGCCCCTCGTCATCGGGACAGGGCCAACATCCTCAGGGATTCAAAATCGGGGCCTACTTAAAGGCATATCATCGGGGCCTAATCAAAGGCATATCATCGGGAGCCTACAGCTCATATGTCGGGACCGACCTTGTCGGGACCCCTCACATTGGCCTTCTAGGCCTCTTTTGGAGCCCAATGGGCTTGCTTCCCCGTTTACTCGTCGTTAATGGGCCTAACGGCTATATCGAAAACCATCATTTGCCCCCAAGACGTGAGGGACTTATAGTTCGTCGTGTCTTTCAACTCCGGACCTCCCGATATCGGCATCGGAGGCTTTTAACTTCGGACCTTCTCTCTTCTGACGCAGATCTTCTCATCCATGATTCCCCGATATTCCGAGGATAACCACCGAATCCGAAAGGATTTCTCGGTTACTCAACTATTAAATGCGATGGGTGATGAAGCGACGGCTTAGGTACCCGTGCCTGCTTTTTCTGAAAAAGCACTTTCTAGCCGTTTTGTCACTAGCGTCTCAACGACTCAGGTTGAGGCGTTTCATCTTCAACGGTCCAGATTGCAACGTCTCTTTGGCTGTCTTCTCTCCTATAACACCCCAAATCTTGGCACTATTCAGTTCCCCTCCACCGTTTCATCCTCTGTGATTTCAAAAGCTCAAGCTCTCTCTTCTGATTTCTGATCAGCACTCCGGCAACCAGGATCTCCGACCACCAGGATCATCTTTTCTTCTCCGATTCAACATGATTGGTAAGATTTCTTCCTCTGATTTCGAAAAAACTGTTAGCATAGTTTTCCTTTTATCTCAATCAATCTTACCCGGACTTTTCCGAAAATCAACTATGTTTCTTGCCATGATCATTTTCCAGACGGTGAATCCAGTTCCGGGGGGAGAAAGCCCTTCAAGTTCGATTATGCTTGTAATAGATTTCGAAAACCGCCTATGATGCAGCTCTCCGGGAAGGATGTATTACTTCCACCTGGGAGCCTCGCTTCCCCTTTCCTCGCCCTCGTATCCCGGGTGACCCTGTTGTCACTCGTCCTCGGGAAGGGGAGGTATTTGTCTCCACCGGGCAGGTATCGGCGGGGATCCGATTCCCTTTCTGTGGGGATATAGTCGAGATGTGTGAATAACAAAACACATCCGACTACCCTTTCCCCCCACGCCATTCGAGTGTGGAATGCCTTCCGTGTTCTTTGCCTCCGCCAACAATGGACCTATAGCCTCCGACTTTTCCGGACCTTCGATGGACTGAAGTGCAATGACGTCGGGGTCTGTGCCTTCTACCCGCGGATGCCTAAGTGGAGCAAGGCGCAGCTCTCCCGGTGTAGCTGGACTGGTGACACCTGGAAGGTCGCCAAAGGTCGGGGGCTCATCACTGACTCGGGGCCCGACAACAGCGGCTGGAAGAAGAGTTACTTCTTCATCCGGAACAGCTCCATCCCGTGGCCCCGATGGGAGGTTGGGCCAGACCCTCCTCCCGCTTATCATACTTACTCCGAGGAGGATTTTCAGATTCTTCATTGCATCCAACTCTATCGCTGGGGGGATTCCTTCGCTCCCCTCGATGCCAACTCCATTGTGGAGCGGGATCTGGTTCTGGCCGGGATCCGAATCCTTGATGTTGCCTCCGGGGGTCAACTTTTCGACGGCCCCTCCAATGTCGTTCCTTGGGTAATATCCTAATCGCATCTTTGTTTTCGTCTTTGCAGCTAAGAAGGTATCATTGCTGACCAATATCATGCTTAAGCAGGCGGAGACTGATGCCGTCCAACGCCCCGCAAGGAAGAGGAAGTCCTCGAAGAGGGCCGCCTCCTCAACGGCACCTCCAACTTCGGAGCAGATCAAGCGGGCCCGGGTGGAGAAGATGGAGCAGATCTTCAACACCCAGACTCCCGAAGAAGGTAAGCAGCTCCGATTAGCAATTCGATTATACTGGAGGCGTATTCCCGAGGAGTTAATCCCCTCCGATAAGAGAGCCAGGATCGAAGGGATCAACCGCATCCTGCAAGGAGAAACTCCCCGCATTCTTAAAGCGGGTTATTACAATTACTACGGGAAGGACCAGTATCTCTCCCGTCGCGTCATTTGGTGTAAGGATCCCGATCAACTTCCTGATTATCTTTCTGAAGCTTCTCGTCCTCCAGCTGCAGGTCAATCGGGAGCTGGAGCTTCAGCGGGGATGCCACCCTCCGACGCCCGGGTCGGAGAGCCCCTCATTTCACTTCCTGCCCCGAGAGGATCGGGGACTGAAGATGTCCCGACGGACGGTCAATTCCGTCAGGTGGTGGACCTGGACGTTTCTCACTCTTCTGAGGAGGGGAGCGAGGGTCAGCCCCTGGTTCGTCGTCGGGGGGTGAGGCAGACCACGTTGGAGCCGACACCCGAAGGGCTGCCTCCATCTTCTCCGACACAGCAGCATTCGCCAATTTTGAGCCTGACTCCTGAGGGGACGACTGGATCCCATGGCAGCTCAAAGGCGCGCACCTCCGATACTCAGGTTGTCCTTCCCCCTCTCCCCTTAGACGGGAGCTTCTATCAGCTCTACACCCCCTACCAGGCGGCGGCTCCCTGGACCCCGATCGAGTCATTGCGGGAGGTCCCACTGCGTCGGGACAATATATCACCGGAACTGGGTCTGCACCTGCTGACAGGTTCAGTTCCGCCGTCTCTGAAGCTTCCGCTCTCCTTGGCTCGAGAGGAAATCCACGCGGACATTCGCAACATGGCCGTTCGTCGTGTGGAGGTAAGGCTTCCTGATTTTACACTTAGTATATAAGGCAAAATATTCTCGTGTACTGACCTCTTCCTTTCTTCTTCACAAGAAATGGCGGACCAACACCGCTGTTTCGGGTACATCCTGGCCATGGAGGAGGCCCTGGAGCAGGAGCGAGCCAAGGCGGCCCCTGAGGTCTTGGCCAAGCTCGAGGAGGATCTGGCTGCCTCCGAATCGTCGAGGGGCAAACTGGTGAAGGAGCAGGCCCTCCTAAACCAGAAGACTCGGGACCTCCTGAGGCAGGTCCACGACTTCGAGCGGCTGCTGAAGCAGGAGCGACAAAAGCTCAAGGAAGAGCAGCAGGGGCGCGCGGAGGATCGGGGCAGGCTTGTCCTCGAGAAGAAGGCCCTTGAGGACGCCAAGGCGGGATTGAAGGCAGAGAAAGTCCCCACCAAGCTGGCCGAGGATGAGGCCAAGGGTCGGGAAGATTATCGGGGCTCCGAGGATTTCAAAGTGGACGCGGTGAGGTTTTGTACGGCGGAGGTGGAGACCACCTTGCTCAATGCTGTTGAGGAGCTCCATTTGGAGTATGGTAGTGCCATCGACTTCACCAAGTCTCAGACTCTCGCCCCCTTCGCGGAGAGGTATTTCAACCTTTCGGAGGAGAGTGATGAGGCCAACACCCCCGAGGGAATGGCGGGTGCTGAAGGCACGGTGGAGCCTCCAAGTGCAGAACTCCCGACAACTGATCCCCCGACCATCAACCCTTCACTGGCCGACCTCCAAGGGTCCGATCCTCCTGTGGGTAGTCTTCCAGGATCCGATCCTCCGATCGCGGAGCCTTCTGCCACGGACCTCGTGGACTCTGCTCCTTTCGATGCTGCCAAGGACCAAGCTTAATGCTTTATTTTTGAATCCTTGTAATTTCCTTCGTTTGTCGTGAACCTTTTAGGCCTTTATAATATCAATCCCTTTTGGTTCCGATTATCGCTGCACCACTTGAGGTGAATTAACCACGCCACTTAAGGCGATTCGATCATACCACTTAGAGTGATTTCGACGCGTCACTTAAGACATTTTACCCACACCACTCAAGGCGATTTAATCGTGCCACTTAAGGCAATTTATCCGCACCACTTAAGGCGATTTAATCGTGCCACTTAAGGCAATTTATCCACACCACTTAAGGCGATTTAATCGCGCCACTTAAGGCGAAACCACGCCACTTAAGGCGATTTAACCACGCCACTTAAGGCGAAACCACGCCACTTAAGGCGATTTAACCACGCCACTTCAGACGAAACCACACCACTTAAGGCGATTTAATCGTGCCACTTAAGGCGAAACCACGCCACTTAAGGCGATTTAACCACGCCACTTAAGGCGAAACCACACCACTTAAGGCGATTTAACCATGCCACTTAAGGCTAAACCGCACCACTTAAGGCGATTTAACTACACCACTTAAGGCGATTTAATCACACCACTTAAGGCGATTTAATCGGAAGCAACCTCTTTATTCATTGATGGCTCAAAACCTGTTTATATCAGATCAAAACAATAATCGACTTGCACCACTAAAGGCGACTAATATCAGACATGACATTTCTTCAAGTGTTCACCACTGAAAGAATGCTTCAACACATTGCCATCGAGGTCTTCCAACTTATACGCATTTCGATCTGGAATCCCCACGACCTTATAAGGTCCTTCCCATTTTGGTGACATCTTGTTGATCCGATCCAAAAGGGTAAATTCATTCCGACGCCAGACCAGTTCCCCGACAAAGAATTGTCGAGACTTGACTCGTCGATTGTAATATCGGGTCGTTGCCAAGCGCATCCGAGCCTGGGCCTCCTCAGCATTCCGCCTCTTCGCTTCGACCAAGTCCAAGTCCAGGCGCCTCATTTCATCATTTGACAGAGGTTCGTAATACCTCGTCCGATGGGATGAAACAGCTATTTCAACGGGAGCAACAACTTCCGTGCCATAAACAAGGCCAAACGGAGTCTCCCCGGTCGATCGTTTGGGTTTTGTTCTAACAGCCCAAAGCAAATTTTCCAGTTCATCCAGCCATTTTCCCTTCAGGGCGTGGACCCTCTTCTTCAGGCCATCCATCACGATCTTGTTGGCTGACTCCACCTGCCCATTGGTTTGAGCATGATGGACAGAGGCTGTCCGATTCTCAATTTTCAGTTCCTCCATGTACTCCTTCCACTGGGCCCCGTTAAACGGAGGGCCGTTATCGATGATCAATACCTTGGGGATCCCGTATCGGGATATGATATGGGTCTGAAGGAATTTGAGGATATGGTTCCCCGTTGTCTTGGACAATGTTTTAGCCTCTATCCACTTTGAGAAATAATCAATAGCCACAATCAAATATCGGCACTGACCTTTTGCAACTGGAAGGGGTCCCACCAAATCGATTCCCCATTGCGCGAAGGGGCAAGCACTCTTGATGGACGTCAGACCGGCAGCTGGGGCCGCGATATTCGGGGCGTACCTATGGCACGCGTCACAGGATCGGACTAGCATCGTTGCCTCCTTATTCATCGAGGGCCAGTAATAGCCCAGGTTTAGCACTTTCCTCACGATAGATCGGGCACCTTCATGACAAGCCGAGTATCCTTCGTGCACCTCCCTAAGGATCCGATCTGTGTCGGGCTCAGCCACACATTTCAAGTAAAGAGTTAAATACCCCCTTTTATACAATTGATTGTCCACCGTCACATAATTGGCCGCGATCCGACGTAATTTGCCAGCTGCTACTTCATCATCGGGGACTGCCCCCGTAGTCAAGTACGCGACTATCGGGGTCACTCAAGTGGGCTCCTCCGATCCGGTCTCAATGGCACATACCTCCGATTGATTAGTGGTTGACAGGATCACCTTCTCCAAGAAGTGCACCTTCCGACTTTCATCGAGGGGTGCCCCCAAGGCAAACTTGCTCAAGGCATCCGCTTCCACATTATCCTCCCTCGGGACCGCCTCAATATCGAAGCTCTTGAAACTCTCCTTCAAGGTTTGCACCTCACGAAGGTACTTCTTCATCATCAGGCTCTTTGCTTCATACCGCCCCTGGACTTGGTTCACAATCAGGCTAGCAACACACTTCACCTTTAAGTGGCCAACTCCCGTTCCTTTGGCAATCTTGTGGTCGGTTATGAGAGCCTCATATTCAGCTTCACTGTTGGTGGCCCTAAACGTCAAGGCCAAGGCATATTGGAGGGGCTTGCCTCCACCTGGCGGTATCAGTACGATCCCTGCTCCCGATCCTTCTGAATTAGAGGAGCCATCGGTATACATCTCCCAAATGTCTTCGTTATCGGGTTGTTCTGACTGTTCTGCTATCGGGACTTCCATGGTTGCCCCCTCTCATGCGTATGGAAGTAAGGTCTCAGCTTCCGAGCAGTAATAATTAACGCATAAAGATACTTCTCAACGGCGAAGGCACACTTGGTCGGGTTTAAGCGAACTTGATGAAGCCTCATCCGCTCAAACGCCGTGGCCAAGTTGTGAACATGATCATCGGCCCGTCAAGACTTCACCATCATCTGATAAGTTGCACCTGCATTGATCAGTCCAAAAGGCATGACATCATAGTGATAAATGTCACTATCAGCATAAAAGGCGGTGTGGGGGGCATCCTTCTTGGGCATCTTGATCTGATTGTTGCCGTAGTAGGCATCCATAAAGCTCAGCAACTCTTGTCCCGATGTTGCATCCACCAGCTGGTCGATCCTCGGGAGCGGATAGCAATCCTTCGGGCATGCTTTGTTTAGGTCGCGGAAATCAACACACATCCGCCACTTGCCATTGCTCTTCTTCACCAGGACTGGGTTGGCGACCCAGTTCTGGAATTGGAGCTCCTTAATAAATCCGGCATCGAGCAACCTGCCCACCTCTTGTTGGATCGCGATCTTCTTGTCGGCACCCATCGGGCGCCTTCTCTGTGTAATCGGTTTGATCACGGGGTCAATCTTCAGCTCATGAGTAATCACGTCGGGGCTGATTCCTGGCATGTCACTCGGGGACCAAGCAAACAGCTCCTTGAACTCCTTGAACAGATCAATCAGTTCTCAGGCCGTCTCCTCAGTCAGAGCGGACACGATTTTCACCTTCCCCTGAGGTCCATCAATCTTGACCTCCTTCAAATCCTCCATCGGGGCGGGGCGCCCAAACTCCTCTCGGGGATCAGCGTCAGTCTGGAAAACAGTCATAGCCTCCCGATTCCTCCATCGAGTGGCATTGACATAGCACTTCCTGGAGGCCACCTGATCGCCCTGGACCTCCCCGACTCCGTGGTGGATCGGAAACTTCATCTTCTGATGGACAGTTGAGGCAATTGCCCCCAGAGGGTTGATGGTGGTCCTCCCGATAATTGCATTATAAGTCCCCGCAGTCTCGACCACCACAAACTCCACGTCCCTCTTCATCGGGGACTGCCCCCGAAGTCAGGTACGCGACTATCGGGGTCACTCAAGTGGGCTCCTCCGATCCGGTCTCAATGGCACATACCTCCGATTGATCAATGGTTGACAGGATCACCTTCTCCAAGAAATGCACCTTCTGACTTTCATCGAGGGGTGCCTCCAAGGCAAACTTGCTCAAGGCATCCGCTTCCACATTATCCTCTCTCGGGATCGCCTCAATATCGAAGCTCTTGAAACTCTCCTTCTAGGTTTGCACCTCACGAAGGTACTTCTTCATCATCGGGCTCTTTGCTTCATACCGCCCATGGACTTGGTTCACAATCAGGCTAGCATCACACTTCACCTTTAAGTGGCCAACTCCCGTTCCTTTGGCAATCTTGAGGCCGTCGATGAGAGCCTCATATTCAGCTTCATTGTTGGTGGCCCTAAACGTCAAGGCCAAGGCATATCGGAGGGGCTCGCCTCCACCTGGCGGTATTAGTACGAACCCTGCTCCCGATCCTTCTGAATTCGAGGAGCCATCGGTATACATCTCCCAAATGTCTTCGTTATCGGGTTGTTCTTACTGTTCTGCTATCGGGACTTCCATGGTTGCCCCCTCTACAGGGCCCGCTTCTTCTAGATAGGGGGCTGTAGACTCTGCTATGAAATCCGCCAACGCCTGGCCCTTAATAGCCGTTCTCGGAGCAAAGTGAATGCGGAACTCACTAAGCTCGACTGCCCATTTCACTAATCTCCCCGACGCATCAGGTCCGTTCAAAAATTGTTTCAAGGGCTGATTCGTCAAAACAGTAATCTTATGCGCATGGAAGTAAGGTCTCAGCTTCCGAGCAGTAACAATCAACGCATAAAGATACTTCTCAACGGCGGGATAATTCATTTCAAACTTGGCGAGTGCCTTGCTTACATAATAGACGGGGACTTGGTTACCCTCTACGACTTTCACTAAGACAGAGCTAATAGCAAATTCAGAAACAGCCAAATATAGGTAGAGTGGCTCGCCTGGAATGGGCTTCGCCAACGGCGGGAGGGTGCGGAGGTGCTGCTTGAGTGCCTGGAACGCCTCTTCGCACTTGGCAGTCCACTCAAACTTCTTGTTGGCCCTCAGCACTTCAAAGAACGGCATGGATCGATCACTTGCCTTGGACAGGAAGCGATTCATCGCGGCCAATCGGCCATTCAGCACCTGCACCACCCGATGATTCGTCGGGGACTTCATCTCCTCCATTGCCTTCAGCTTCTCATGGTTCACCTCGATTCCCCTCTGGCTCTCCATGAAGCCCAGAAACTTCCCTGAGTGCACTCCGAAGGCACACTTGGTCGGGTTTAAGCGAACTTGATGATGCCTCATCCGCTCAAACGCCGTGGCCAAGTTGTGAACATGATCATCGACCCGTCGGGACTTCACCAGCATGTCGTCCACATAGGCCTCCATCGTTTTTCCTAGCATATCTCCGAACAGCCGGTTCACCATCCTCTGATAAGTTGCACCTGCATTGATCAGTCCAAAAGGCATGACATCATAGTGATAGATGTCACTATCAGCATAAAAGGCGGTGTGGGGGGCATCCTCCTTGGACATCTTGATCTGATTGTAGCCGTAGTAGGCATCAATAAAGCTCAGCAACTCATGTCCCGATGTTGCATCCACCAGCTGGTCGATCCTCGAAAGCGGATAGCAATCCTTCGGGCATGCTTTGTTTAGGTCGCGGAAATCAACACACATCCGCCACTTGCCATTGCTCTTCTTCACCAGGACTGGGTTGGCGACCCAGGTCTGGAATTGGAGCTCCTTAATAAATCCGGCATCGAGCAACCTGCCCACCTCTTGTTGGATCGCGATCTTCTTGTCGGCACCCATCGGGCGCCTTCTCTGTGTAATCAGTTTGATCGCGGGGTCAATCTTCAGCTCATGAGTAATCACGTCGGGGCTGATTCCTGGCATGTCACTCGGGGACCAAGCAAACAGCTCCTTGAACTCCTTCACAGATCAATCAGTTCTCGGGCCGTCTCCTCAGTCAGAGCGGACCCGATTTTCACCTTCCTCTGAGGTCCATCAATCTCGACCTCCTTCAAATCCTCCATCGGGGCGGGGCGCCCAAACTCCTCTCGGGGATCAGCGTCATTCTGGAAAAAAGTCATAGCCTCCCGATTCCTCCTTCGAGTGGCATTGACATAGCACTTCCTGGAGGCCACCTGATCGCCCTGGACCTCCCCGACTCCGTGGTCGATCGGAAACTTCATCTTCTGATGGACAGTTGAGGCAATTGCCCCCAGCGGGTTGATGGTGGTCCTTTCGATAATTGCATTATAAGTCCCCGCAGACTCGACCACCACAAACTCCACGTCCCTCTTCATCGGGGACAGCCCCCGTAGTCAGGTACGCGACTATCGGGGTCACTCAAGTGGGCTCCTCCGATCCGGTCTCAATGGCACATACCTCTGATTGATCAATGGTTGACAGGATCACCTTCTCCAAGAAGTGCACCTTCCGACTTTCATTGAGGGGTGCCCCCAAGGAAAACTTGCTCAAGGCATCCGCTTCCACATTATCCTCCCTCGGGATCGCCTCAATATCGAAGCTCTTGAAACTCTCCTTCAAGGTTTGCACCTCACGAAGGTACTTCTTCATCATCGGGCTCTTTGCTTCATACCGCCCCTGGACTTGGTTCACAATCAGGCTAGCATCACACTTCACCTTTAAGTGGCCAACTCCCGTTCCTTTGGCAATCTTGAGGCCGGTGATGAGAGCCTCATATTCAGCTTCATTGTTGGTGGCCCTAAACGTCAAGGCCAAGGCATATCGGAGGGGTTCGCCTCCACCTGGCGGTATCAGTACGAACCCTGCTCCCGATCCTTCTGAATTCGAGGAGCCATCGGTATACATCTCCCAAATATCTTTGTTATCGGGTTGTTCTGACTGTTCTGCTATCGGGACTTCCATGGTTGCCCCCTCTACAGGGCCCGCTTCTTCTAGATCGGGGGCTGTAGACTCTGCTATGAAATCCGCCAACGCCTGGCCCTTAATAGCCGTTCTCGAAGCAAAGTGAATGCGGAACTCACTAAGCTCGACTTCCCATTTCACTAATCTCCCCGACGCATCAGGTCGGTTCAAAAAATGTTTCAAGGGCTGATTCATCAAAACAGTAATCTCATGCGCATGGAAGTAAGGTATCAGCTTCCGAGCAGTAACAATCAACGCATAAAGATACTTCTCAACGGCGGGAGGGTGCGGAGGTGCTGCTTGAGTGCCTGGAACGCCTCTTCGCACTTGGCAGTCCACTCAAACTTCTTGTTGGTTCTCAGCACTTCAAAGAACGGCATGGATCGATCACTTGCCTTGGACAGGAAGCGATTCATCGCGGCCAATCGGCCATTCAGCACCTGCACCTCCCGATGATTCGTCGGGGACTTCATCTCATCGATTGCCTTCAGCTTCTCAGGGTTCACCTCGATTCCCCTCTGGCTCCCCATGAAGCCCATAAACTTCCCTGAGTGCACTCCGAAGGCAAACTTGGTCGGGTTTAAGCGAACTTGATGAAGCCTCATCCGCTCAAACGTCGTGGCCAAGTTGTGAACATGATCATCGGCCTGTCGGGACTTCACCAGCATGTCGTCCACATAGGCCTCCATCGTTTTTCCTAGTATATCTCCGAACAACCGGTTCACCATCCTCTGATAAGTTGCACCTGCATTAATCAGTCCAAAAGGCATGACATCATAGTGATAGATGTCACTATCAGCATAAAAGGCAGTGTGGGGGGCATCCTTCTTGGACATCTTGATCTGATTGTGGCCGTAGTAGGCATCCATAAAGCTCAGCAACTCATGTCCCGATGTTGCATCCACCAGCTGGTCGATCCTCAGGAGCGGATAGCAATCCTTCGGGCATGCTTTGTTTAGGTCGCGGAAATCAACACACATCCGCAACTTGCCATTGCTCTTCTTCACCAGGACTGAGTTGGCGACCCAGGTCTGGAATTGGAGCTCCTTAATAAATCCGGCATCGAGCAACCTGCCCACCTCTTGTTGGATCGCGATCTTCTTGTCGGCACCCATCGGGCGCCTTCTCTGTGTAATCGGTTTGATCGCGGGGTCAATCTTCAGCTCATGAGTAATCACGTCGGGGCTGATTCCTGGCATGTCACTCGGGGACCAAGCAAACAGCTCCTTGAACTCCTTCAACAGATCAATCAGTTCTCGGGCCGTCTCCTCAGTCAGAGCGGACCCGATTTTCACCTTCCCCTGAGGTCCATCAATCTCGACCTCCTTCAAATCCTCCATCGGGGCGGGGCGCCCAAACTCCTCTCGGGGATCAGCGTCAGTCTGGAAAATAGTCATAGCCTCCTGATTCCTCCTTCGAGTGGCATTGACATAGCACTTCCTGGAGGCTACCTGATTGCCCTGGACCTCCCCGACTCTGTGGTCGATCGGAAACTTCATCTTCTGATGGACAGTTGAGGCAATTGCCCCCAGCGGGTTGATGGTGGTCCTCCCGGTAATTGCATTATAAGTCCCCGTGGACTCGACCACAACAAACTCCACGTCCTTCTTCTCCGACTTCCAACCACTACCGAACTCGACCAGCAAGGTAATCATCCCCACCGGGTAAGATGTAGAGCCAGAAAATCCGACCATCGGGAAGTCCGCGGGCTTTAAGTCCTTCCTGGTTTTTCCCATGGCCTCCAGCACATCCATGAACAAAATGTCGGAGGAGTTCCCTCCATCAATCAAGATTCGCTTCATCTCGTACCCATCCACGTTCAGGGTCACGACCAAAGCATCATCGTGCGGGGTCTCCACACCTATCAGGTCCTCCGCTGAGAAGGGGATCACCATCTCTTCCTTCGGAGTCCAAGTTCGGGCCCTCTTGCTCAGCACCACAGCAATGGGAATTCGAGAAGCATAGACCTCCCGAGATGCCGTGGTATCTCCTCCCGCAGCAAGTCCCCCATGAATCACATTAATGGTCCCCCGCTTCTCCTTGCGGGCATTGGAAGACTCAGGCTTATCCTTCTTCGGGGATCGACCGCGGGATCGGGAACGGGACCGCGATCGGGACCGGGAACGGGATCGGCTCCGTCGCCCAGCCACAAATTCCTTGAGCTTTCCCTTCTGGATCAGCTTCTCAATCTCCTTCTTCAACTCCCGATAATGGTTAGTGTCGTGACCGCTGGCACAATGAAAGGGACAATAACGATCGGTGCGAGCTCCCATGAACTCTCCATCTTTTTTCGGGGGGTACCTAGTGATACCCTGTTGGTCCATCACTGCCAACACAGCACCCATGGAGCAAATGAGAGGAGTGTAACGGTCCTCCCGTTTGTCCAACTTCGAGGGACGCTTGTATTCCCTCCGATCGGGACGGCCTCGACCCCGACTGCTCTCGGGTTTATCTTTCCTCCTTCGATCGTCCGAAGGCTTGAACGACTGCTTCCCCTTGTTCGATTTCGGAGTGTCAAGGTCTCCGGCAGCTATCTTCGACTACTGTACGTCGATTTGTTGCTTCACCCTCTTCTGCAACGCCTCCATATTCCACACAGCCTTCTCAACCACGCTGTGCATCAGGACGGAACCATACGGTGCATCAGGTTACGAATGAAGGTACGGATGGTTTCTCCCTCCGACATCTCCTCATTAATTTCGGCCACGCTGGCAGTGTACCTCTGGTAATAGTGCGCCAGCGACTCATCGGGCCTCTGTACCACCTCAGCCAGGGACCTCGCGCTTTTCATGAGACGCCGACGGCCCTGGTATTGCTGGATGAAACGATCATGCATCTAGGTTCAGGTAGAGATGCATCCTAGAGGAAGGCTAAAGAACCACGTCAGAGCCCTCTCACCAAGTGTGCCCGGGAACAGAACGCACACTATATCGTCATTCGGGGCTCTGCCTAGACAAGCCATGACATGCTTCTGGACATGGCGAACTGGATCTCCTTCGCCATCATACTCCTTGATTGTCGGTGTTCACCAATCGGGGGGACAAAGGGATGAGTGGATCGATCCCTCAGCTCCGACATCATCTTCTTCTGGTCTCCCATACAGATGTTCACAATCTTCACCACCTGGTCGGGGGTGATAGGACCATTAAGAGGGATGGTCCTATGCTGCACTGGTCCAGGCCCATCAATCACGAACTGCTCTGACTGAGCGGGTTCCTTGCTCTTGTCCTGGTGCTCGGGTTGGGCCTCCTGCCCGTCCCGATTCTCTCTCGGCGGGGGCGGAGGCAACTCTTCCTCCTTCTTTTTGGCAGCCTCCCTTCGGTCCAGGAGAGCCTCCATAGTCTCCAGGAATATCGGCATGGCCTCCATTATAGCCTTCGTAAAGTCCACCTTTGTAGGAGCATCCTGGTCCCTCATCGGGACCTCCTCCCTGTCCTCCAACGAGTTTCGAACGGAATCCTCACGATTGTCATGATGCCCCCTGTTTGGGAACCGGCGGGGAGAGGATCATTCCGATCAACACTGCGTTCCGGCAGCTCTGAATTCAGAGTTCCAGTAGGATGACGGGAACCGCCGGATTGCCCTTGTTTTTTCTTCTGCTTGCCAGCCATCGATTGGGTAGAAGCTATCTTTGCTTTTTGTTACGATTCCCACAGACGGCGCCAATATTGGATCACGGTTGGAACTCCGGCACGTTCTTGACGGAAGTCCGAACTCCTTTGCTCCAAGTAATCCTGCAAGAAGGGGATAGACCGGGCGGTGACCCAGAATCCCTCTCCGATGCTTAAATGAGTATCTCGATGCAGGCAAGCAATTGTCAAAGTATGAGTATGTGAATCAGCGTATCTCAATTCTGAGGTAACTCCTTCCTTTATATAGGGGAGGAGTTACCCCAGTTACCTATCGAGGCAACTGCCAGGGGCAGTCTGCCCACGTTCCGTCTTTTCAGGCCACTCCCCCTCTATGCCAATAGTGGGCGTGTTTCTCGGCCTCATCCTCTGGTGGCAAGTCCCGACGGAAGTCGGGGACTCCAGATTTATCTCCTTTGGTCACCGCTCGGGGCCCCTCGTCATCGGGACAGGGCCAACATCCTCAGGGATTCAACATCGGGGCCTACTTAAAGGCATATTATCGGGGCCTACTCAAAGGTATATCATCGGGAGCGTACAGCTCATATGTCGGGACCCCTCACATTGGACTTCTAGGCTTCTTTTGGAGCCCAATGGGTCTGCTTTCCCGTTTACTCGTCGTTAATGGGCCTAACGGCTATATCGAAACCCATCAATCGGGTTGGATCTCCTTAGCTCTGATACCAGTTGTTAGGATCGATTCTCTCAACATTCATGAAAACTGTAAACACTCGATTTTGACCCGGACGTAACATCATTATATGTGACATGTCATTTTCAGATATGTCATGTTACGAAGTGTTCAAAATGCTCATGTGCATATTAGCGTAAATAAATAATTTTAAAATATCTCGGATATATTCAAAATATCTCGGATATATTCGAAATATATGAAAATATATATTTATCTGTAGTTATTTATTTGCAAGATAATTATCTATAGGTATTTATCTCCTATTATTTAGGATAATTATTTGTAGATATTTATCTATAAGAATGTATCTGTCAGTTATTTTATTCTTTGAAGATTTAGTAGATCTTAACTGTAATCTAGATGAGTTTTACATTGTAAAGACACAGAAAAACACCACACAACTATAATAATACACCACACACTCTCTCTCTCTCTCTCTCTCTCTCTCTCTCTCTCTCTCTCTCTCTCTCTCTCTCTCTCCTTCCCTTCGCTTAGCCCCCGACAGTACTAAAGCACCGCCAGCGACACTACCGTCACTATTACGTCGTCGCCCAGCCACGCCCCGTTCCACCGCCTCCGCTGCTGGAAAATCGCCGGACCACTTGAAGCTCATCATACCACTTGAAGCTCCCCGACGTTGGAGCTCCCTGCCCTTTCTGCTGTCGCTACTACGCTGTCCGACCCCACATCGCCATCCGGTTCTGCTGTCCCGTTGCTTGACCGCCAGCCGTCCGCTCCGGCCACCCGTCCTCCTTGCTGTCTTCCGCCAGAGAAGTGAGTGCCGTTGCCGTTCATTTTTCTTTAATTAATTAATTTATTATTATTTATCTATTTATTTAATTTATTATATATTCTGTTAATTATATTGTATTATTTGTTATATTATAATTAATCAATTAATAATAGTTTAAATGTAAATAGTTAAAATTAATTAGTAGTTTAATCGTAGTTGGTTAAATTAAATTTGACATCTTGTTTAATTGCTTAAGCATGTGCAAATGTTGAATAATATAGTGTGTTGTTATGGACTCAAACGTGTTAGAAGTTTTTTTAGTGTTTTTTTAGATTTCAGTTTTTAGGAGTCATAGCTTAAAATTAATTTGTAGATTTAGGATCATAATTGATAATATTTTTGCATATAGTGAATTTAATTAAATCCTGACATCGTTAGATTAATTTGATATAATATATAAAAAATAAAGTTAGCAAATAAGTAAATTGAGTACCGAAAGGGCGTAATTAAAAATTATATTTTTAATTCGTAATAGAACCCCCGAACTCGAATTTCTGATCGTAGACCGATTTTATATCTAGGTATTAATTCGTTATTCGCTTAGGTAATTTAGGATTCTAGTAAACCTTTTAATTAACTAGTGGCGACTCTTTTTTAAATCTGTGTTTTTAAGACGTAATTCGCCGTAGGTTAGATTTATGTCTGACAATTTGGCGACTCTGCTAGGGATAATTGAGGGTTCAGGCTCTTTATATTTTCTTATTTGCAATGTTTTAGTTTTTTATATATATATATGGGACTTTGTTATTCTAACTTGGTTATTTTTGTGTGATTTCAGGTGTGGATTTGATTTTTTATTATGACAAACTAATTTTATTTGTTGTGTTATATATTATATGAATTCGCACACACTCACTTTAGTGTAATGTCCAAAACGCCTAAAACCCAGGGCGACTAGGAACCCCAGAGGTTTAGTACGGTACGACCAGAACGGTAGTTCCGCCTGTACGACTCCGAAAAACTCCACTCGCTTGTGAAGGTCTTGTGATCCCTATGATGGGAGGAGAAAACCACATTGTCGGGAGCCTATCAGTGGAACCTACCTTGTAGATAAAGGCACATATTTTAACCCCCCTAACATGTCGCGTTTTATCCATGTTTTTTATTGTAAAAAAATTATCATGTAAATTCTAAGTTTTTAAAAGTATAAATTTTATTTCTAAGCATGCATCCCATTGAATTTATAAAATAAAAAAAAAACCTCTTACCTAAATTTTTGTTGTAAATATGTGTTTCATGCACATTATTTTAAAAAAAAACAAGGTAAGTTGTAATTCATAATTAACACATCATTCGTGCTTTATTTTCAAAATATTTTCATGAGAAACTTAACTCTTTTTTAGCTATTAGATCTTCTAATTTAGAAATGCATTTTGTATACATTATTTAAAAAAAAAAAACCAAAAACATTTTTAGCTAAGTAGTTAATCCTTTAATTGTAGATTTTTTTTTTTCTAAACATGTGTTTCAGACACATTGTTTTTTGAAAAAAACCTCTTACCTAAATTTTTTTTCTAAATATGCGTTTCATACGTATTATTTTTTAAAAATCTCTTTAGGTAAGTTGTAATTTCTACTAGTGCATTACGTATGCATTACTTTAAAAAAAAAAACGTTTTAAGGAAAAATCGTAATTGTTCCCCTTTAGTCATTAGAGCTTCTAATTTCGAACGTGCATTCCATATGCATCATTTAAAAAAAATTATCTAAATTGTTTTATTTTTAATAATACGTACAGTATGCAGTAATTTTTTTAAAAAAAACTTCTTAGATAAAACGTAGGCTCTCTTAGTTTTAGGGCATTCACGTTGAGAAAACCTTTTACTTGAAAATTTTAATTAAGGGCATGCATGTCATATGCATTATTTTTTAAAAAAACTTTCGGGTAAATTGTAATTTTGTTTGGAGAACTTTTATTTTTAAGTTTGCATCTTATTTTGTGCATCTCATATGCATTCTTTTAAAAAAAAAATCACCTGAATTTTAACTTTGAGTAACTAGGACGCATTAATTTTTCTTTTTCCTCTTAAAAAAAAACAAAAAACAAAAAATTTCAGGTATCTTGTAAGTTTTATTAACTGTACAACTTTCATCTCATGTACATCTTATAGGCATTATTTTAGGAAAAAAAGAGTTTTAGATAGATTGCAAATCTTCTCTTAGTTGTTGAGTTTTTAATCCCAAACATACATTGCATTTGCATTTTTTTTTTATAAAAAAACTTTACTTGGATTTTTCATTTCGTACATACATTCCATAGGTACCATTCAGGTAAACTGGTTGTAAGTTGTAGTCTTCTTAGCGTTAGAACTTTACTTTCGAGCATTCATGAACATTAATATAAAGAAAAAAAATCAAAGTGTCATTCTCTTTCTATCTAAGGCGTATTACACTTTTTTCGGCAAGATCGTCATTTCAAAATTCGCATGAACAAACGTTTAAAAAAAGGGAGATTTGATTCTGATTTTTGAAAAATAGTTTAATCGTTCAGTTGAGGGTGACTATTCAAGTTTAAACGAAGGACGAGAAAATATTTTTGAAAGAAACTTTGTTTTGAACGTCTGTCCTGCATTCGAGCCAGATAGTGCACTCAGTGAACTCAGTAAAATCAATGATAGTGCAAAACACTTTAGATCATAAATTTTTATTCTTTTGAAGTAATCAAAATTATGAAATGAATGATATTAGAATTCTTATAATAATTTTCCATTCGCTTTTTTAGGTACCTTTGGTTAGGTATCCTGCACATAAGTTCTACCGGCCAAATGGGACAACATGCAGTCATCCAGTTGCACGAAGAACAAATTACGCACTCGGGATATACATCTCTCAAGTGCGATAAATTGAACTTGATATTTTCATTGAGATTTGAGTGTCCCTATTTTTTTTTTTTTTGCAGATCAGATGATCACTTCGGCCAAGGTCGCAACCACGTGAAACGTGACTGCTTCAGATAACTCCCATGATAAAATTCTAAATACCATGTGTGGAATTCATACGCGTCCCTGGACCAAACAGTACATCCGTTTTACAGTGAGGTCTAAACTGGTCAGTGGTAACCAAATGGCATCCCCGTTCAGATCAAGCACGACTGACAGATAGAGAAAAAAGTCGGAATATGCAGCAGACCCATAGCAAACCGGCGTTAAAAATGTCGAGCACCCAGATTTGATAATATTCAAAATCAAGGCCCCTGAAAATCACATCTCGCGCACGACCCTTTGCTCGCCGACCGTTCTGAGGTCAACCGCCGAGTTTGTCCCAAATATTTCAGACAATTTACATAGGTGGCCTGCCTGACCAAACTCCACGTCATCCATGTGTGTTCATCAATCAGGCCATTCGTCCAGCATGCGACGCACCTAACTCGATAGGTGCTAGCCATGGGGTATCATCAGACGAGATCGAGCAATAGTCGTGGCACTTGAGAAGCCGAGAGAAGAAATCATTGTCTATGTCATCCATCGGTCGCATGGTCCATCTAGGGCGTTGACACGACTGACATATTTTGACCCAATCAACTGAGTCCTTCTATAGAAGATGTTTTGAATTAGAAATTTCTAATCTGCCACTAGGGACATGTAAATAATTGTTGTTGATTATTTTCAGTAAATTTGCCTAAAAAAAAGCAAAGAGCCAAAAAAAAAAAAAAGAGATAGAGAAACAATAAATTCCCGCTAGGTTGAAAACCTGCAAAGACGACCTAGACAAAAGTCGGGCAGAGGGGCATGATTGAAAACCCGCAGAGGAAGTCATGGCAAAATGTGAGCTTAAAAAAAATCATTTTTCTTTTGGATAACAGCCGCCCTTTAATCGGCTACATGAAAATAAAGAGAGCGTTCATGCAAATCTTGTGAAAGCAGAGAAGAAATAAAAGGGCCACAGTCGTCCCTAAAACGACTACAAAGAAAGGGCCACAACCACCCTCCAAACGGCTACAAATAAAAGAGTATTCCCGTGAATCTTGTGAGGCCGGGAAATTTATTAAAAGGGCAACATCCACCCATCAAACGGACATATATAGGTTACTCTCGCAACACCAAAGGCGGCAATTAAGTGAAAAGGGCTACAGCTACCCTTAAAATGGCTACATACAAATAATGTTTCCCGTGAATCTTGTGAGGCCGGGAAATTATTTAAAAGGCTCACAACCACCCATCAGACGGCTACAGATATAGATTACTCTCGCAACACCAAAGGCGGAAAATATGTGAAAGGACCACAACCACCCTTAAAATGGCTACACAAAAAGAATGTTTCCCGTGAATCTTGTGAGGCCGGAAAATTATTTAATAGGGCCACAACCACCCATAAAACGGCTACAGATATAGAGTACTCTCGCAACATCAAAGGCGGAAATGAGTCTAAGGGCCACAGTCATCCCTAAAATGGCTACATACAAAGATTGTTCCCCGAATCCTGAGAGGAGGGGGGATTGTTGAAAGGGCCACAGCTACCCTCAAAATGGCTACATATAAAGAATATTCCCGTGAATCTTATGAGGCCGGGAAATCATTTGAAAGGACCACAGCCACCCTTAAATAAAAAAAGTGCTCTTCGAACATCGACGACGGGAAATAAATGAAAGGGCCACAGCCACCTTCCAAATGGATACAAATCAAAAGATCTCCCGCGACATTGAAGACGGTGAGGAAAAGGTCACAGCCAAACGGCTACAAATGCTCTCGTGTCGATACGAGAAATAAAGTACGGGTCAAAACCACCGTTGAATCGGCTACCAAATAAAGAGCGCTTCCGCTAGGTTGAAAACCCAAAAGGGTGGCCTAGGAAAAATTAGGAAATGAGGGGCATGATCGCAAATTCAGAAATTGCAATAATGACAAAAGGAAGAAAATAAAATCCCGATGGAGTAAAAACCCCAAGGGGCCTTCCATGCAAAAACTAGGGAAACTGAGGGGCACGGTTGAAAATATCTCAAAGTCCACTGTGGCAAAAGGAGAGAATTTGAGAGATTAAAAAAAAATCCCGCTAAGTTGTCGCACTATGCACAACTTAGGCAAAATTTAGGGACAAATATCCATGCGCAACGCTGCACTTCCCACCATCACCAACCGGGGCACACCGCCAACAGGGGCACACCGCCAATAGGGGCACCACCGCCAATAGGGGCATGCTAACATGGGCACACCGCCAACAGGGGCACCCCGCCAATAGGGGAACCACCGCCAACAAGAGCATCAAAGCCAATAGAGGCACGCCAATAAAGGCACACAGCCAACAGGGGCACACCGCCAACAGGGTTACACCGCCAATAGGGGCACACCAACGAAGGCACCGCTAATAGCGGCACCGCCGGTCAAGGGTTTACTTTTTCGCACTACCAACGGAGGCACTGCCAACAGGGGCACCGCTGACGAAGGTTCTAATTTCTATAGCCAATAAGGACGAAGCCAACGCAGGCACCGCCAAGAGGGGCACCGCCGACCGAGGCCTTACTTTTCCGCACACCACTGGAGTCTTTACTTTCTGCACCGCTAAAGGAGGCACCGCCAACAGGGGCACCGCCGACCGAGGCTTTACTTTTCCGCATGCCACTAGAGGCTTTACTTTCTGCACTGCCAACGGAGGCACCGCCAACAGGGGCACCGCGAACCGAGGCTTTCTTTTTCCGCACGCCACTGGAGGCTTTACTTTCTGCATCGCCAACGGAGGCACCGCCAACAGGGGCACCGCCGACCGAGGCTTTACTTTTCCGCACGCCACTGGAGGCTTTACTTTCTGCACGACCAACGGAGGCACCGCCAACAGGGGCACCGCTGACAAAGGCTCTACTTTCTACATTACCAATGAAGGCACCGCCAACAGGGGCACCTCCGACTGAGGCTTTACTTTTCCGCACTACAAATGGAAGCACCGCCAACAGGGGCACCGCCGACAGAGGTTTTTTTTTTATCATTTCCGCACCAGTCAAAATAAGCATATGAGCCACCTTGAAGACTTCAAAACAGAAGAAGTCAAAATCGGCGTTTTCTTGTCATTGCATAAGCCCCCTCGAACAAGTTCTATGGTGGCATGCCCAAAGAGGGGCAAACTGTAAACAATAAAAAATAACTTACAGATAAATTCCTACGAGACAGAGTGTATTAAAAAAAAACCCACACAACTATTATAATACACTCTGTCTCGTATTCTGTGCGAATTTCGTCTTCTTGTGTTTTATTTAAAAAAAAAAGTTTTTTTTTTCTCCTCATCTTCTTCTTCCCGCCTAGGCTCTGCCGATGCAAGACCTCATCAGCCCGACCACCGTTCCCTGGCCACGACGCCATCCCGCCACCGGCCCACCAGCTCCGGCCGTCCACCTTCGCACCGTCCGCCCTCTCTCTCTCTCTCTCACTCTCTCTCTCTCTCTCTCTCTCTCTCTCTCTCTCTCTCTCTCTCTCTCCTTCTCGTCGCTCAGCCCTAGACCGGATTGAAGCACCGCCGATTAAACTACCGTCACAGTTACGCCGCCGCCCAGCCACGCCCCGATCCACCGCCCTCCGCTGCTGGAAAATCGCCGGACGCCGGACCACTTGAAGCTTGCCGACGCCGGAGCTCCCAGCCCTGTCTGCTGCCGTTGCTACGCTGTCCGACCCCACCTCGGCGTCCGCTGCTGCTGTCCCGTTGCCTGACCGCCCGTCCTCCTTGCCGTCTTCCACCAGAGAAGTGAGTCCCGTTGCCATTCAGTTTTTTTTAATTTATTTTTTTATTATTATTTTTCTATTTATTTAATTTAATATATATTATGTTCATCATATTGTATTATTTGTTATATTATAATTAATCAATTAATAATAGTTTAAATGTAAATAATTAAAATTAATTAGTAGTTTAATCGTAGTTGGTTAAATTAAATTTGAAATCTTGTTTAATTGCTTAAGCATGTGCGTATGCTGAATAATATAGTGGGTTGTTATGGACTCAAACATGTTAGAATTTTTTTTTAGTATTTTTTTAGATTTCATTTTTTAGGAGTCATAGCTTATAATTAATTTTTAGATTTAGGATTATAATTGATAATATTTTTGCATATAGTGAATTTAATTAAATCCTGACATCGTTAGATTAATTTGATATAATATATAAAAAAGTAAAGCTAGCAAATAAGTAAATTGAGTATCGAAAGGGCGTAGTTAAAAATTATATTTTTAATTCGTAATAGAACCCTCGAACTCGAATTTATGATCGTAGACTGATTTTATATCTATGTATTAATTCGTTATTCGCTTAGGAAATTTAGGATTCTAGTTAACCTTTTAATTAACTGGTGGCGACTCTTTGTTATCCGCGTTTTTAAAACGTAATTCGCCGTAGGTTAGATTAGGTCTGATTAAAACGACTAAAAAAGAAAGCAATATAGAAGACAAAATTTAACATGGTTCGGCCAACTTGACCTACTTCCACAGGCAAAGGAGGAGCACTACTTCACTGGCAAAGTCAATACCAGAGAGTTACAAGAAGAGACTACATAAAGCACTCACCAGGGTGGCCCAAGGGTATGGCAACTAAAGCTAGGGCTTTAGGCCCCCAAGTTTAAGAGGCCTCCTATATTATATTACATAGTTAAGCCATTTTGTAATTTCTTTTAGATTGATTTTTTTTTGTCTAAAATGTCATCATAGATAAGTTCATAATTGACTAATTATAATTAATTTAAATATTAATTACATATGCTATAAATTGTTTAGGCCGTAGGCTATTATTTATTTTATTTAATTTTTTCGTTTTAGCAATTAATAATTCCTATACCACTTAGCAATTAATGTATATATCACGCTTGTTTTTATTCATTCTTTTTTTATTATTTGATTTTAAGTTTCAAAAGATAAAAAGACTTTCTTATTTTCCGAATGCATATATTTCTTATAGAATAATGTTAACAACTCATGTAACTGTTGCTTCAAGTGAAAAAAGCTTTTCAAAATTAAAGTTAATAATTGGCCAAAAAAAAATTAAAGTTAATAAAATTTTATTTGAGACCAACTATGTCTCACGAAATGTTAAATGGATTAGTTGTATTATCAATTAAAAATTAAATTTTAGAAGGAAAAAAATCGAGAATAAATATTTAATTAGCGAATTTGCTTCTTTAAAAGCTCGAAAAAATAAACTTTAAATAAAAGCTTATGATGAATAGTCAATTTTAAATATTTTGTAAAAAAAATGTGAAGGCCTCGTATTAAATTATAGCTTTAGGCCTCAATTTCTCAGAGGCCGGCCCTGGACTCCCTCTCACATTACATGAACAGACTTAACCCATCGTGCTCTAATTTCCGAGATAAAACACTCGTCTCACTCTCTCGTCTACTATCCAAGACGAGGCCTAACAAATCCTACGCACCATTGCTCTGTTGATTAATGCCTAATTCAAGAAGACAGTGTGGCGGCTGCATACCCTGACACACTCCTAGTGTTCTTTTATTATTATTATTATTTTTTTTTGATAAACACACTCCTAGTGTTCATTAACCTTAAAGGTCACTATATATATATATATAAACCTAGAAAACTACATTGTGGGCTGTCTTATCTATCTATCTATATATATATATATATATATATATGGCCTTTATTTGCACCGCCACATTTATATGGACATGGTTAATGGACTTATTCAAGTTTATTAACAAAAAAAAAAAAAAACTTATTCAAGTTAGACTTAACACGTATGTAAGCCATGACGTGTGTATACAAGTGTTCACTTAAAATGTTTAGTTCTGTGTGGGTCTGGTTTGTTAAAACCAAAATTAATTGTGTTTAGGTTCATTTTTTGTCCAACAGAAAAATATATTTTATATTTGTAACTGAAGTGATTAAACCTAGTAACTGAAATCAGTAATTCAAATTATTTTTAAATTTTAGTAATCCGAATTTGATGTTCCAAATTAATTATATCGTGGGGTCGGGTACATAATACTCGTACTTCTGAAGGAGTTGGTCTTAAGTCCATTGTTTGAACGCTACTCAAGGAAAATGTAGCTAACACTTGGCGGATAACTCTAAGATTAGGAAAGACTGTAATCTTCTTGATGTGGTCTATAATATGCTATTATTTTAGCAAGGTGTGTTGTCACAGATGCTAGCGCATCGATTACCGGGGTTGAACACTCGTCTAGGACCCTTTCCATGATGCCGAGAAAGTCATCGAGACTTACTTCAGAAGTTGAAGTCAAAAGATGGATTTATTTTTGAAAAAATATGAAAAAGAAGCCTCCCTACTGGAGCTCAACTGTGCAACCACTCGAATTCTTCAAAAGAGTTGTACACGAAAATTAATATTGAGAAGAAGTGGGGTTATTTTAAGTGTACTGGCTATAATGCCTAAATTAAATATGAATTTTTTTTTTTGCAATCGCCATTGTGCCTAAAGTGAACATGAAATAATTATGTTCCTTCTTTTGCTTAATTTACGTGTGTATCCTAATTTGTGTCATAATAATTTAGAACATATTAATTATGATACCTTGTGGATGTTAACTAACATGGTTCATATTCCTAAATTCAAAAATAGATTAAGAACATAATTGTGGAGTTTGCGTTGAAATGAAACTTACTCGGCCGAAAGGATTACCGAGCTTCTTGGTCTAATACATAACAATGTTTGCGACTTAAAATATGTCCAAACGCAAGGCGGAAAATAACTACTCCATTACTTTCAGAGATGAGAGTATGAAACCTTGCTATTTATACCTAATGAAGGGAAGAGATGAAACAATTAAACAAATTCATGGTTTAAAAACAAAAACTTGAGTTTCAACTACTAAGATAATTAAATGATTTCGTAGTGACAAATGAGGCAACAATGATTCTCAGTGTTAGAGAATGTTGGCTTAAATACGGTTTAATCCGTGAAGTCACTGTTGGATTAAGGGGCTAAATACTACGGAAACATAAACACGGTACATGCTAGTATTCACTATTACGCAGCGGAATATGCGCACATACCTTAATCGCTTTCCGTAGTCCCGAGATCTTGCTGAGGGAGATCTCGATCCACCGGACGGAACCCGTAAAGGTTCTTGTTAAGGAAGCCCTACACGGTATACTCTCCACAGCAAAGCCTCTGATCGATTCTTGGCAGGGACTCCGGAGCGTTAGCTCAAAGCAAATTGGCATACTCTTGGTGGTGGTGAAGGTTCGGGCGAAGTAGTATTATTTAGGGAGGAGTTATTTATCTCAAATCACCACAATGGAGGAATTGTGAATTACCCTAATAAAATCCCTAACACTCCCTATTTATAGGAGGAGTAAAGTGGACAAAATTCCACTTTGCCCACTCCCTTAATTCGGTCAGCCTAGTGTATTAGGGAGGCTCAATTTTGGGCCTCTCATGTTAATTGGAATTTGGGTCAAGCCCAATTTACCTAATGTGATCACCATATGCTAACAACTCCCACTTGCCGGAATGGGACGGTGCCTGTTAATGTATTGTTTTCCAAATCGCATCAACATTACACTCTTCTGATCTTGCCCCTGCTTCCGAATAGTTCATACGAGGTTTACCGTGCGACCAACGGATACGACGGGCATCGTGCTACTCATCTGTTAGGAGTGTTGTAGCGCCCGCGGAACGCTGATTCCCTATCTCAAATCAACCTGTTAAAAAAATCAGATTGTATCGCGTTGTATCCTAGGTCAACTGTTAATTCTCCAATTGCCTAGTTTCCACATAAAAATACTTATCCAAGGCATCCGTACAAGTATTCACAATCTTCAACTAATATCCGGTTTGTGGCCACCTAGTGAATACAAGAGTCGATGAATTACAGGTGAACTTGACCATCCCCATCGCTCATACCCTTAGTCAAACTCAACCGGTTTCCAAAGACGTGGTAACTTGGCCTTTTTCTTCAGCACTACGCTCATACGCCTGGAAACGAACATTGAGCCTGACCTTAGGTTTGAGTTCTGAGTCCATGAGGATACTTCGGGTGCCTCTTCATAAGGATCCCGAGATCAATCACACGCTCGAGTTGAAGAAGTTTGCGCCCATCCGAATCTCGAGGATTCTACCTAGAACAACCGAGCATGACCCCGTGGTAGAACATGGCACGCCTAGTATGAAGCATGCGCCGATAGCATACCCGAACATCATCAGGTGTGGGATATATAAATAATGCTATCGCAAATTTTCATCTGGGATATGTCAGACGGGCATCGTGCTACTCATCTGTTAGGAGTGTTGTAGCGCCCGCGGAACGGAGATTCCCTATCTCAAATCAACCTGTTAAAAAAATCAGATTGTATCACGTTGTATCCTAGGTCAACTGTTAATTCTCCAATTGCCTAGTTTCCACATAAAAATACTTCTCCAAGGCATCCGTACAAGTATTCATAACCTTCAACTAATATCCGGTTTGTGGCCACCTAGTGAATACAAGAGTCGATGAATTACAGGTGAACTTGACCATCCCCATCGCTCATACCCTTAGTCAAACTCAACCGGTTTCCAAAGACGTGGTAACTTGGCCTTTTTCTTCAGCACTACGCTCATACGCCGGGAAACGAACATTGAGCCTGACCTTAGGTTTGAGTTCTGAGTCCATGAGGATACTTCGGGTGCCTCTTCATAAGGATCCTGGGATCAATCACACGCTCGAGTTGAAGAAGTTTGCGCCCATCCGAATCTCGAGGATTCTACCTAGAACAACCGAGCATGACTCCGTGGTCGAACATGGCACGCCTAGTATGAAGCATGCGCCGATAGCATACCCGAACATCGTCAGGTGTGGGATATGTCAATAATGCTATCGCAAATTTTCATCTGGCCCAGAATGTGGTTAATGATGAACAGAGTTCTTCACGACGATGTGCAAAACGAAGATCATGTCGTGTTACTCCGAAATCAAATGATCGTTTTGCGTAAACAAGTTTATCTCCATGTTTCTTAGCCAGTCTCGTTATGGTAGAGGTCCCCCTCTCCTACAAGACGACCGTGCCCGTATGACAAGGAAAGGCCCACATTCGACATAATTTAGGCAGAGGATTGCGTCCTCCTACGACTTAGTTTATAGACCGTAAAATCCAATGTAATCAAACATTATGACGTCGATGAATCATAAACTCGAATTGCAATTGTCTCATTTATCAAAAATGTAACTTTCAGTTATCAAAATGTTATCACAGATACACGCCCACATTTAAACCCTACACAATCCAAGCAGTTTAACATGCTTTTCAAATGTCTCTTTGCGTAATGGTTTAGTTAATGGGTCCGCTACCATGTCATCAGTGGGCGAGTATTCTAAAGTGATTATGTTGTATTATATCATAGATTTAGTATAATTATATTTCACATCAACGTGTTTAGTCCTACTATGGTACTTTAGATTCTTTACTGTCGCAATAGCTGCCTGACTGTCAGAGAACACCTTCACAAGCTTACTCCCGACATCGCCATCAAGCAGCGCAGTAAGAAGCCTTTTCAGCCAAACCGCTTCCTGTGCATTTTTAGAGAGGGCAACGAATTCTGATTCAATCGTAGACAGCCGACACGGGATTGCATCTTTCTCGTCTATGAATAGGTGGCATTAGCAAGGAGAAATTCACCTCCTGTGGTGGACTTACGATCGTCTGGATAGCTACCATGGTCGGCGTCACTAAATCCGCTCAATTCTAATTTCCAGCCCTCATAGCACAGTACATAGTCAGCATTACCTTTCAGATATCGTATGATCCTCTTTACAACTTTTAAACGTTGATAGCCAGGATCTGATTGGAATCTTACTACTAGGCCCACAACGTAACAGATGTCCGGACGAGTGCAAAGCATGGCGTACATGAGAATTCCGACCATGCTTAAATACTATGCACTCCCCATCTGTTCATGATCTTGCAGGTACTTCGGGCCGTCACATTTTAACAACGTGCACCCGAATACTACTGGCGTCTCTATGTGTTTGGCATCTTGTAATCTAAATATTTTCAACAGTTTGTTAATGTAGGCTTCTTGAGATAGACATAACCTCTGGGCGGAACGATCTCTAGCAATTTTAACGCCCAAGATGTACGTAGCTTCTCCCATGTCTTTCATCTCAAATTCAGATGCCAACCAGGACTTTGA
Source organism: Clarkia xantiana subsp. parviflora (assembly GCA_036873135.1). Lineage (NCBI taxonomy): Eukaryota > Viridiplantae > Streptophyta > Magnoliopsida > Myrtales > Onagraceae > Clarkia > Clarkia xantiana. Next base: position 23,529,131 of record JAPTYO010000012.1, read on the forward strand.
TTCATGCATGAAACTCACATCGTTTGCAGCAATGAGTATGTCATCCACGTATAAATTTAAGATGACGTACTTAGACTCAGAGGTCTTTGTATACACGCATGGATCCTCGTGGAGATTCACGAATCTGTTTCCAACGATTACCTCGTGGAATCTACGGTACCATTTCCGAGACGATTGTTTAAGACCGTATATGGATCTTTAGAGTTTACAAACTTTACATTCTTTACCAGGAGTAATGAAACCCTCTGGTTGCTCCATATAGATCTCTTCCTCCAGGTTTCCGTGGAGGAATACAATCTTAACATCCATTTGGTGAAGCTCTAGGTCTATGATTGCCATGACTGTGGTGTACCGCACACCCGGTGAGTATGTTTCATCAAAATCCACTCCGTGAAGCTGGGTGTATCCTTTCACAACTATTCGGGCTTTGTACTGCTCGACATTTCCATCAGCAGTGAGTTTCAGTTTTAGAACCCACTTCGCCCCTATGGCCCTGCGGTTAGCAAGTAAATCAACTAAATACCATACTGATTTGGCTTTCATTGCGGCCGTCTCTTCCTCCATTGCTTTCCTCCATTCCTTCGCTTGAGGTCCTTTCAACACTTGTTGAACCGTTACTGGTTCGTCAGCAGAAGTTAGGGTGAATATATCACAATTCTCAATGGGATACTTCTTGGGAGAATTTCGATGCCTTTGAATTCGTCTAGGCTCGTTAGTCCCATCTTGAGCCTGAACGTTGCTCCCACTCGAAATAATACTTTCTATCAGAGCATTACTCCCATTGGGAACAAGGGCAGTGCTAGGACCTTGACCTACAACTTTTCTTGGATGACCTCTCGGTCTCGGGATTTTACCTCCGAGATTAATTCCTTTATTACTAGGACCTGGAACCAAGTTGGTTGATCCACCCCCACTAGGAACAATGGGTAGCTGTGGCATCATTGGATTTTCATCCAGCGGTTCGGCTATGTGATTATCAGGTTCAACTTGATTCGCACTTGCAGCAACAGTGATTTGTGTGGTAGGATTGTCTCCTCCCACTTGATTTACTATGAAAATGTCTCCATCCTCATTTACCATTTCATTCACTTGGGTTGCTGCCTCAAATTTACCACTCGAAATAAGTGGGACCTGACTATCATCGTTATTCTACTCCAATTCGATCAAGACTTCGTCTGTTTTCATTTCACCAAGCGTTGGTAAATCGTCTTCAAGGAATGTAATGTCTCTGGACTCATGTTTGACCACGCCACCATTTTCTTGAGCTGACAAAAATACATAACCCTTAGAGTTCTCCGAATATCTTATGAAGAGACTCTTTAGTCCTCTGGGTCCCAACTTGCCAAACGGCTATCAGTTGTACGTGTATAGGCCCCGCAACCTCACGGTCGCAACCTGGTAAGGTCTAACTCTCTACAAGTCCATAGCTAATATGGTGTCGTGTCTACCGCTTTTGTCGGGACAAGGTTTACTATATGAGTGGCAGTCAACAACGCGTCTCCCCGAAAGGAGATTGGTAGTTGTGCTTGCGAAATCATAGTTCTGACCATGACCAAGAGTGTTCGATTACGACGTTCAACCACACCATTTTGTTGCGGTGTGTTTGGGATTTTCGTTTGACAAGCAATTCCCCTTTATTTGCACAACTTATTAAACTCATTAGAGAGATATTCTCCACCTCTATTAGTACGTAGGGTTTTCACATTTCGCTCCTGCTGATTCTCTACGAGCTTTAGAAAACTTATAAAGCAATCTATAGCTTCGAATTTGCGAGTAATCAGATGAGTAAACCCATAACGGGTAAAGTCGTCAATGAAAGTTACGAAGTATCGTTTACCACCCCTAGCAGTTACGTTCATTGGTCCACATACGTCGGAATGAATCAGATGCAATGGGTACTCGGCTTGTTGTGCTTCACCAAATGGTTTGCGGGTGGACTTTCCAACTAGACAGTCATGGCAAGTGTGTTTAACCACGTTGTTAGTTCCGGGTAGAATCCCTCGTCGAGCTAACGACTGAACCCTGTCATAGCTTATATGTCCGAGCCTCGCATGCCATCCAGCCGCGTCAGTTTCTGCTTCCCTGGAAGATAATGCATATATTTTATTCGAATTTATACTACCATTCAAGTCCATGATAATGAGACCATTAGAGGAAAGTGCATGTCCATATAAGACGTTGCCTTTATTTATCCGAACAAGGGTCTTCTCAAATGATAAAACAAAGTTATTATTCATAAGAGCGGAAACAGAAACAACATTTCTACGGATTATTGGAGCTAAAAGAACATTTTCAAGAAGTATGGTCCTGTCGTTGTTCATAGACAGCTTGCAGTTCCCTACTCCTATAACATCAACTTGTGAGTTGTCGCCAATGTATTTCCTCTTAGAATCCTTCGGCAATCATCTAAACTTGGCAAATAGTCCTTTGTCGTCGGCTATGTGGTCCGTTGCGCCTGAATCAAGAATCCAAGAAGGTTTTGAGTCAGTTACAAGACGGTTGAGGAAACTAAAACTTCATAACATAACCAACATCGCGTACCTTTTTAGGGGGCGATTTGCTGGACCTTGCACCATCGCCTATGCGGCATGGGCTGGAGTTCCCGTAGACTATCTCAGATTTTAATCAGAGACTGCCCTGTTTAGGTTTAGTCAACATTTTATCGTCGACGGCCTATTGTTTCTTCCCTGTGTTCCCGTTTTTCCTCTTTCTCTGCCCTGCTTGTCCTGACATCTTTGTTTCTTTCGACATCGATGTCAATCGAGCTTCTTCCATCTCGATCAATTTCAGGATAGATGCAAGATCTAGCACGGAACCACTAACAGTCAATAAAGACTTGGCTGCTCTCCAAGACCTCGGGAGAATCCCGATGATGACTTGAAATTTATCCTATTCACCCATCTAAATTTCTTCTTCTAATGGTTTCCACATGCGTAGGAGCTCGTATACCATTTCAAGTACACTTTTGTTGTTGTTGTTTAGATAATCTTCCAAAGCTGGTAGTATATGAAAGTATATGGTGATGGGCGCCGTAAATGGAAGCCCATTATAAGTATATGTTACCTAAGTTAATTGGGTACATGTCAATTTAGGACACTGGGACATACCCAAATCCCAATTGACATGAAAAGGCCCAAAATTGGGCCTCTCTATACTAGTAGGCTGGCCAAAATTTGTGAGGAGGTAAAGTAAACTTTTGTCCAATTTACTCCTCCTATATATATGGGGAGTTAGAGATTTTATTAGGTTAATCACAATTCCCTTTAAGTGGTGATTTGAGAGAAAACCCTCCCCCAAATACACCTAAATCAGCCGAACCTAGCATCCACCAAGGGTGTGCCAATTTTCCTTCGAGAAAACACTCCAGAGATCTGTCCCTTGCCATGAATCGATCAGAGGCTTTGCTGTGAAGAATACACCACGTAGGGCTTCCTTCACAAGAACCTCTACGGGTGCTGACTGGATGATCGTGAACTCCGTCCTGCAAAGATCTTGGGACTACGGACAACTGTTAAGGTATGTGCGAATCTTCCGCTGCGTAATTTTGATTACTTGCATGTACCATGATTTAGTTTCCGTAGTGATTACCCCCCGTAATCTAATAGTGGTATTAGAGCATGTGTTAGGAGTTCATGATTTTGATAAATTGGTGTTCTTGAAAATATAAATTTTGGGACCGAAATTTTAAAAAGAAAATTTAAATTTTTTTAGAATTTTTTGGGTAATTGTGGTCTGAAATTTTCATGATGTTCTTAAGAAATTTGATGTTCATTTTCTTCAAGAAAAAGGTGATATTTATCAAAATCAAACATTGGATTGTAGATCTTATTAAAATTTGATCTTAAAATTTGATCACTTGTTCCCAAATTAGTGTTTTTGGCCAAAACCCTTGGTAAATTACAAGGTAAAATTTTTTTATTTCTTAGGCACCAAGGGATAAAATTTCGGCCGAAATTTTTAATGATATTGTTTACCATATTTTAATTTTTTTATCCTAGGTAACAATATATCTATAATTGGGAACATTAGGATAGATTCACATTAATATATAGAAATATATATAACTATCAATATATCTAAATATTAAAATAGGTTAAAGATATTATTGATAGATTTAGTTTCCTAAAATATTGAGAAATATATTGTCAATATATGTGTTTCCCTATTTAAGATATTGACAATAAATAATATATATTTATATAGGTGCCGATTTTTACATATATATATTGTTAATTGATTTAATCTTAAAGATAGAATCTTGACAATAAATATATATATTTAAAGATGTTTTAATTAGGTTCGAAATTTATATATATATATATATATATATATATATATATATATATTATTAATATTGGAAATTATTTTATATAGTAAATGTTACTTGGTGGCTAAGTTAAATATTTTTGGAATTTAAAAGCCTACTTGGGCCACAAGTAAACATTTCAGCCCAACCTTTTATATTTTAATTATTGTGCCAGTCAAATATGTCAAACCAGAATGAATTAAAACTGAACCGGATTTTCTCAATCGGTTCGACCTAAACAGGTCGAGTCGGACCGGGATAACTAAGTGGATCTGACTGAACCGGTTTTGTGTGTTGAACCGAACCGAGCCCTATTTTTATTGAACCGATTCGGACCGAACCAGATTTTAAACTTTAAAATCGGACGAATCGAATTTTCGGACCAGATTTTTTTTCTGGACCGAACAGAACCAGACCGGACCGAACCATACAGAAGTGAAATTGACTGAACCGAACCGTATTTTCAAAATCGAATTCAAGTCAATTAAAATAGGGATGTTAAGTTTTAAAATCCAAATGTTTTGAATTTTAATAGGCATACACATTGCTCAATGGTCGATAACTTTTATGCCTTGTTTCAATTATGGGGATGCATCTCGGAGATACATATTCTTAGGACTAGTATTCTTAGTGGGCCGAATTGCAATTGTTACTATTCAATATATATTTATGCATGATTAGAAATGTTGTCTTGACTGAGTCAAGCTAGCTGGATATTGCATATTTTGGGCTGAGTCCTGGTTAAATATATGGAATGCGCACTAGGATAGACATGCTGTTATGGTTGAAAATGCCTAGGATTTATGTCTAGAATGTTGTGTGATTGAATATAAGCATGAATTGCAAATCAGCCCCTAATGTTTAAAATAATTTTAAAATCGAAAACTAGTCGCCAAATGTGTAGGATGGATGTGAATGTTATGATGGGTTCCGATGAAATCGTGTGCCCCGTTAACAGCCAATGGACGGCGAGTAGGTCCAGTGGGCCTCGTGAAAAGCCTGGAAGGCCCAGAGGCCCAGTATGAAGGGTCCCGACTTTAGTGGTCCCGATGTATGAGCTGAATGCTCCCGACAAGAAGCCTCTGAGTAGGCCCTGATATGCCTTAGTAAAGGCCCCGACAATAAAGCCCCGGAGGCTGGACCTGTCCCGTAGAGACTGAAGGTCCTGGGTGGTGATCTAGAATGAGACAACTCTGGAGTCTCCGACAGGAGTCGGGACTTGTGATCAGAGGATAAAGACCGAGAAACCCGCCTACTAGATAGAGTAGTGGGAGACGGCTAGAGATAAAGATAAATCCCCCGAGATACGCAGGGCGTGCCCGAGATATGCGGAGTACGGGTAAGATACGCGGAGCGTGGGGCGAGATATATGGAATCCTAACCGAGATATACGGAATCGTGGCGAGATACACGGAATCTTGGGTACAACGGCCAAGTATGGTCACAGGTAGCTGGGCAACTCCTCCTCCTATATAAAGGAGGAGGTTACCCCAGAAAACACATCCTATCTAATACGAACTTAGATTATTGCTGCCACCCCATTGATACATACTCATTTAAGCATCGGAGAGGGATTCTGGGTCACCACCCAGGTCATCCCCTTTTGCAGGATTACGCGGAGCCCAGGAGTCCAAGCCTTCCGTCAAGGACGTAACGGAGCTTCGCCCATGATCCAACATTGGCGCCGTCTGTGGGAACCATACGAAAAGTAAAGATAGTTTCTACCAGATCAATGGCCGGTGGTGGCAAGAAGAAGCAAGTTCAGGCTGGCAGTTCCCGTCCCGCAGGAACTGTGAATTCCCAGTTGCCAGAACGTGTTTCTAAACAAGGTGAGAACCCCGCTCTTTCCCAGACAGGGGGGCAGGGTGATGGTTATGAGGTCTCAGTCCGAGACACGGAGATGAACAGGCAGGATATCCCGCGTAGGGAGGAAGATGAGGCTCCCCCGAACCCGGTGGGCCATGGAGGAGAAAGAGTCCCGCGAAGGGAAGAAGGGTTTTCTTCGAACTCGTAGTTGGCCAAGGCAGTAGCAGATGCTATGCCCATGATCCTGGCTGCCATGGAGGCCTTGCTGGACAAGAGAGAGGCCGCCAGGAGGGCGGAGGAGTTGCCTCCGCGAGAAGAATTACCTCCACCCCCCCCCCCCCCCCCCGAGGGTGGTCCCAGAAGAACAGGAGGTTCAGGAGGCTCCGCCCAGGAACAGAGGTAAGGAGCCCGCGCACTTGGAGAAATTCGTGGTCGACGGCCCGGGACCAGTGCAAAACAGGACCATTCCCCTGAATGGCCCCATCACCCCCGATCAGGTGGTGAAAATCGTCAATATCTGCATGGGCGATCAGAAGCAGATGACATCGGAGCTAAGGGATCGGTCCAGCCATCCTTTCGTTCCGCGGCTGATAGATACCGTTGCCCCGCCCGGGCTAGGTATTCCAACCATCAAGGAATATGATGGTGAGGGGGACCCAGTTCGCCATGTTCAGAGACACGTCCATGCCTGTATGGGTAGGACTTCGAACGATGACCTCATATGCTCATTGTTCCCGATAACCTTGGGAGAAAGGGCCATGACTTGGTTCTTCAGCCTACCGCCAGGAAGCATCACCTGCTGGGCCGATATGCACGACCGCTTCATCAAGCAGTACCAAGGTCGAAGGCGTCTCCTGAAGAGTGTAAGGTCCCTGACCCAGGTGGTACAGAGGCCCGATGAATCGTTGGCATACTACTACCAACGGTTCACTGCTAGTGCCGCGGAGATTGATGAAGAAATCTCGGAGGGTGAGACCATCCGAACTTTCCTTCGGAACTTAAGCGCTCCGTACGGTTCCGACCTGATGCATAGCGTAGCTGCGAAGGCTGTGTGGAGTATGGAGGCCCTGCAAGCGAGGGTAAAACAGCAGATCGACGTCCAGGAGTCGAAGATTGCTGCTGGAGAGCTCGATCCTCCGAAGTCGGGAAGAGGAAAGCCATCGTCTAAACTGTCAGATGATCGCAAGAGGAGCGACAAATCGGAGGGAAGTAGAAACCGTGGTCGCCCCGAGAAAAGAGAAGACAAGCGTCCCCCGAGGAAGGACAATCGAGAGGGTCGGGCCGTTCCCATCAATAGCTCGATGACTTCTGTGTTAGCTGTGATGGACCGGCAGGGTCTCGCCCGATACCCTCCGAGAAAAGAAGGCGAATTCCTAGGAGGCCGCCCTGATCGTTACTGTCGCTACCATCGAGCCAATGGTCACGACACTGGAAACTGTCGGGAGCTGAAGAAGGAAATTGAGAAGCTGATCCAGAAGGGGAAGCTAAAAGAGTTCGTCGGAAGGGGACGGTGCCGATTACGTTCCAGAAGTCGGTCACGATCCCGTTCCAAGTCCCGTGACCGATCCCCGAAGAAGAAGAAGGTTGAGCCAGAAGCCTCAGGTTCAGGTGCCCGCAAGGAGAGGCGGGGAACTATCAACGTCATCCACGGAGGAATGGCGGCGGGAGGTGATACCTCTGCTTCTCAGGAGAACTACGCTTCCCGCATATCTGCCGCGGTGGTGCTAGGCAAAAGGTCCCGGTCGTGGACTCTGAAAGAGGAAATGGTGATTTCTTTCTCGGCGTAAGATCTAGTAGGCGTGGAGAGCCCTCACGACGACGCCTTGGTCGTGACCCTGGACGTGGACGGATTCGAGATGAAGCAGATCCTGATAGACGGAGGGAGTTCCTCCGACATTCTTTTCATGGACGCTCTGGAAGCCATGGGAAAGACGAAAAAGGACCTGACACAGGTGGATTTCCCGATGGTGGGATTCTCTGGTTCCACTTCTTACCCGTTGGGAATGATTACCTTACCGGTGGAGTTTGGTAGTGGCTGGAAGATGGAGAAGCGAAACGTAGATTTCGTCGTAGTGGAGTCTGCGGGGGCATACAACGCTATTATTGGGAGGACCACTATCAACCCTCTCATGGCAGTCGCCTCGACGGTCCACCAGAAGATGAAGTTCCCGACTGACAACGGAGTCGGAGAGGTCAAGGGTGACCAAGTGGCGTCGCGAAAATGCTATGTTAACGCTACCCGAAGGAGAAGGAGGGAAGCCATGACTGTCCTTCAGACTGATGCCGATCCTAGAGAGGAGTATGGGCGTCCCGCCCCCATGGAGGATCTGAAGGAGGTTGAGATTGATGGGCCTCAGAGGAAGGTGAAGATCGGGTCTGCTTTGTCGGAGGAAAGAGCCCGAGAGTTGATCGAGCTCCTGAAGGAGTTTAAGGAGCTGTTTGCCTGGTCCCCGAGTGACATGCCAGGAATCAGCCCCGACGTGATAGTGCACGAACTGAAGATAGATCCCGCGATCAAGCCTACCGCGCAGAGAAGGCGTCCGATGGGCGCGGACAAGAGGGTCACGATCCAGCAAGAGGTGGGCAGACTGCTCGATGCTGGATTCATCAAGGAGCTCCGATTCCAGACTTGGGTTGCTAACCCAGTCCTGGTGCGAAAGAGTAACGGAAAGTGGCGGATGTGTGTCGATTTCCGCGACTTGAACAAGGCCTGCCCGAAGGACTGCTACCCGCTTCCGAGGATTGCCAGTTGGTGGATGCCACATCGGGACATGAACTGCTGAGCTTCATGGATGCCTATTCCGGATACAACCAGATCAAAATGGCGAAGGAAGATGCCCCCCATACGGCTTTCTATGCCGACAGTGACGTCTACCACTATGACGTGATGCCCTTCAATGCCGGAGCAACTTACCAGCGGATGGTGAACAAGTTGTTCGGAGACATGCTGGGGAAAACCATGGAGGCGTATGTGGATGACATGCTGGTGAAGTCCCGACAGGCAGGAGACCATGTCCAGAACTTGGCGGCGGCGTTTGAGCGGATGAAGTTCCATCAGGTTCGGTTAAACCCGGACAAGTGCGCTTTCGGAGTAAACTCGGGCAAGTTCCTAGGGTTCATGGTGAGCCAGAGAGGAATCGAGGTGAATCCCGAGAAGCTGCGAGCAATCGAGGAGATGCAGTCCCCGAAGACTCATAGGGAGGTTCAGGTGCTGAATGGCCGGTTGGCCACGATGAATCGATTCCTATCCAAGGCGAGTGACCGAGCCATGCCATTTTTTGAGGTGCTGAGGGCCCACAAGAAGTTCGAATGGTCCGACAAGTGCGAGGAGGCGTTCCAGGCACTCAAGCAGCACCTCCGTACCCTTCCGCCGTTGGCGAAACCAATTCCAGGCGAGCCGCTTTATCTCTATTTGGCTGTTTCTGATGTGGCTGTTAGTTCTGTTTTGATTAAAATTGTCAAGGGCAACCAAGTGCCTATCTATTATGTAAGCAAGGCGTTTGCCAAGTCTGAAATAAATTATCCCGCTATTGAGAAGTATCTCTTTGCGTTGATTATTGCCGCTCGAAAGCTACGACCTTACTTCCATGCCCATGAAGTCACGGTATTGACTAATCAGCCCCTGAAGCACTTTTTGAACCGACCGGAGGCGTCGGGGAGACTGGTGAAATGGGCCATCGAGCTGACGGAGTTCCGTATTCATTTCGCTCCGAGAACCGCTATTAAGGGCCAGGCATTGGCAGATTTTATAGCTGAGTCTACAGCACCCGATCTGGAAGAAGCGGGTCCTATAGAGGGGGCAACCATGGAAGTCCCGACAACAGAACAACAGCCAGAACATCCAAATGAGGAGAACACTTGGGAGATGTACACTGATGGTGCATCGAGTGTAGAAGGATCGGGGGCAGGATTCGTATTGATACCGCCCGGTGGAGGCGAGCCCCTACGATATGCCTTGGCGTTGACGTTTAAAGCCACCAACAATGAAGCGGAGTACGAGGCTCTCATCACGGGCCTCAAGATCGCCAAGGGTACGGGAGTCGATCATCTAAAGGTGAAGTGTGATGCCAGCTTGGTCGTAAATCAAGTCCTTGGGAACTATGAAGCCAGGAGGCCGACAATGAAGAAGTATCTGCACGAGGTACAGACTTTGAAGGGAAGCTTCAAAAGCTTCGATATCGAGGCGATCCCGAGGGAAGAAAACGCGGAAGCAGATGCCTTAAGCAAGTTCGCTCTAGGAGTGGCCCCCAAGGAGAATCGGAAGGTGCATTTCCTAGAGAAAGTGATTATCTCAAACATTGATCCGGCGGAGATCTGCGCTATTGAGACAGGATCGGAGGAGGAAGAGAAGCCCACTTGGATGACCCCGATGGTCACATACCTGACTACGGGGGCTCTTCCCGATGACGAGGTGGCAGCTGTCAGGTTGAGTCGGATTGCGGACAACTACGCGATGGTGGACAACCAATTATACAAAGAAGGATACGTAAAGCCTTTCCTAAAATGCGTAGCGGAACCTGACACGAATCGGATCCTGAGGGAGCTACACGAGGGAGTCGCAGCCTGTCATGAAGGGGCCCGATCTCTTGTGAGGAAGGCGTTGAACTTGGGCTACTATTGGCCTTCGATGAACAAGGAAGCGACCGCGATGGTCCAAACCTGTGATGCATGCCAGAGGTGCGCTCCAAATATCGTGGCTCCCGCCGCGGACTTGACGCCCATCAGGAGTGCTTGGCCTTTCGCGCAATGGGGCATTGATTTGGTGGGACCTCTTCCCCAAGCGAAAGGTCAGTGCAAGTATTTACTCGTGGCCATCGACTACTTCTCAAAGTGGATAGAGGCTAAAGCATTGGCCAAGACGACGGGACAGCAGATCCTCAAGTTCCTTCAAACTCAGATCATATCCCGGTATGGGGTTCCTCGAGTGTTGATCAGCGACAACGGCCCTCCGTTCAATGGGGCTCAGTGGAAGGAGTACCTGGAGGAGTTGAACATCGAACATCGGACCGCTTCAGTCCGCCATGCTCAGACCATTGGCCAAGTAGAATCAGCCAACAAGATCGTGATGGATGGCTTGAAGAAGAGAGTCTACGCCTTGCAGGGCCATTGGCTGGATGAGCTCGAGAACGTGCTGTGGGCTGTTAGAACAACACCCAAACAATCGACGGGGGAAACTCCGTTTGGCCTGGTCTATGGCACGGAGGCAGTTGCTCCCGTAGAGATAGCGGTGGCGTCCCATCGCGCGAAATATTACGAGCCCCTGAAGAACGAAGAAATGAGACGTCTAGACTTAAACTTGCTCGAGGAAAAGAGGTGGAAAGCTGATGAAGTCCAGGCCCGGATGCGTCTGGCAACAGCCCGATATTATAATCGGCGTGTCAAGTCCCGACAATTCTTCGTGGGAGAACTTGTTTGGCGGAGGAACGAGTTCGTTCATCAAGATCGGATCAATAAGCTATCACCGAAATGGGAAGGACCTTACAAGATCGTAGGGATGCCAGCTCCGAATGCGTACAAGCTAGAAGACCTCGATGGCAAGACGTTGAGGCATTCCTTCAGTGGCGCACACTTGAAGAAGTATCATGTTTGATATTAAGCCGCCGCAAAGGGCGCAAATTGTCTATCAATAAAATCCGATGTAAGCGAAACTTTGAGTTATTTATGAATAAAAGAAGTTGCTTCCGATCAAATTGCCTTTAGATTTATTCTAACTGTTAGTAAGACGTCCTGAAGGACGCGACAAAAGCCTTCCGAGGTACGATGAAAGCCTTCCGAGGTACGAGTAATTCGCCTTTATGGCGCAACAAAAAGCCTTACGAGGTACGGACAAAAGCCCTACGGGGTACGTATAAGTCGTCTATATGATGCAACCAAAAGCCTAGGTATGAAAAAGCCCTGATGGGTCCGCGTAAGTCGTCTATATGTTGTGGCCAAAAAGCCTTAACGGGTACGAAAAAGCCTTAACAGGTCCGCGTAAGTCGTCTATATGACGCGGCCAAAAGCCTTAACCGGTATGAAAAAGCCTTAACAGGTCCGCGTAAAGCCGTCCGATAAAGACGCGATAAAAGCCCTTAAGGGGTACGACTGAAGTCGTCTGAAAGGACGCGATAAAAGCCTCAAAGGATACGATGAAATCATCTTAATGATGTGCGATTGGACGAGAAACCTTAAGTGGTGAAGTCCCGATTGGACGAGAAACCTTAAGTGGTGAAGTCCCGATTGAACGAGAAACCTTAAGTGGTGAAGTCCCGATTGGACGAGAAGCCTTAAGTGGTAAAGTCCCGATTGGACGAGAAACCTTAAATGGTGAAGTCCCGAGTAAAACGTCGGAAGGACGTATGGAGTCATCTCAAATGGTGCATCGGAACGTTCTTGAGTTTAAAGCCGCTTTAAATAAGTGCAAACGATTATCGAGACCAAAACAGATAAAAGAAATTCCTTATATAAAGGCTCGAAGGCCTAGGAGTTCTGATACAAAAGACGAAGGAGAAAAACTACAAGGACTAAAAAGATGTAACATTAGACTTGGTCCTTGTTGGAAGATGGATCCTCAGCAGCATCGGAGGGAGCAAGGTTCGGAGGGGCCTGGGCAGAAGGCTCCGCAGCCGGCGGGTCCACGGCAGCAGCTTCTTCACTCTCCGCGGGGAGGTTGAAGTACTTCTCCGCGACGGGGGCGAGAGTCTCGGACTTCGTGAAGTCAATGGAATCCGCGTAGGCTGTGTAGAGTTCTTCGACAGCGTTGTACAAAACATCCTATACCTCGGACTTGCAGAACTCTACAGCATCCACCTTGAATTCTTCAGAATTCCGATACTCCTCGCGGCCCTGTAGGCGGCCCTCCTCACGACCTTGCTTGAGCCTTTGCCTCAGCCAGCTTGGCAGAGAACTCAGCCCTCTTCGCCTCAAACCTTGCCTTGGTCTCCGCGAGAAGATCCGCGAAGACGCCCTTCTCGTGAATGAGCTGCTTCTTCTCCGACTCATACCGCTGCTGCTCCACCTGGACCATCTTCCGCTCCCGACGCATGACAGCCTCATGATCTTGAACCTGCTTGAGCAGGCCCGAAGCCATCTCGTCAAGGAGAGTTTTATCCTTGGCCATCTTGTTCTTGGCCGCCACCGCCTCGTCGAGCTCCACCTGGAGCTTGGCTAGCGCATCGGGATCCAATTTAGCTTCAGCCTCCTCCAAGGCCCTCTTCAGACTTAAGGCGATGGCAAAACAGCGCTGCTGGTCCGCGGTTTCCTAAGGCAAGAGGAAAAAAGATTAGAGTTCGATGGCCGAAGGTAGGGATAAGGAAGAAAACAAGCAAAGGTAAAGTATTACCTCCATCCAACGGACGGCCATAGCGCGGAACTCCTCTTCGATGTCCTCCCGCGCCAAGCAAAGCGGCTGTCTCAAAGCGGGAGGAATTGACCCTGCCAGCAGATGCATGGCCAGATCAGGCTTGAGATTCCCCCGTTGAATCGAAAACCCTTGGAGGGATTCGATCGGACGCCAGGGAACCGTCGCCTGGTCGGGGGTGTAAATCTTGTAAAGATCATCCATCGGAAGAGGAGGGATAACCTCGGCATCATCAGTGGGAGGAGCTACCTCGGTCGGAGGAAGCTCAGGAGTAGGAGAGCGGAGCTCGGGAGGAGGACTCCAGGACACGTCCCTCACGGCGGGCCTCATGCTCCTTTGCCCCGACCTTCCGCGGGGAAGCAGGCCACCCTCGTCAGGCTCTTCGACGGAAGGAGAGGCCTCCAAATCAGTCACCCGACGGAACTGGGCATCCGCCGGGACATCTTCCAGCATTAGTTCTTGCGGAGTCGCAGTCTCCGCTGGAGTGGCAGCCTTCGTCGGAGCGGGAGTCTCCGATGGACCTGCGGTGGCAGGACGAACATAGTCAGGAAGAATTCCGCCAGGACACCAGAGAATTTGGCGTTCGACATACTGGTCCTTCACAAAGAAATTGTAATATCCCGCCTTGAGAACGCGCGGGACTTCTCCTTGAAGGATGTATTTAATTTCCCGAACCCGCGACTCCCGATCAGCGGGGATAAACTCCTTGGGAACCAACTTCTTATATCTTTTAATTGCACGACGAACGCGCTTACCTTCCTCAACGGTAGTGGCCCCGTAGGCCCGATCTATCTCCTCCCTCCTGGCCTTCTTGGCCCCGACCTGCTCTTCGGTTGGAGGAGCAGCAGACAGAGGAGCGGAAGAGGAAGCGCCCTTCTTCACCAACTTACGCTTCCTCTTAGAGCCACTTGGGACGGCATCAGTCTCGCCCTGCTTCATAATGAGATGAGTCAGCAGAGAAGTCTTCTTGGCTGCAAAGGTAAAAGACAATATGGATAGAAGTGTTACCCAGATGACCAAATCTTTGGAAACAGAGTCAAGGAGTCGGACTCCGATAAGAATCAAGTCCTTCTCCTGGAGCTTGTTGGCGTCGAGGGGTATGAAGTTGTCTCCCCAACGGTAGAGCTGAACCATTTGGAGAGTGTTGAGGTCATCCTCAGTATAGACTTGGAGCTTGGGGGAAGGGTCCGCCACGACCTCCCGCTGAGGCCACGGGACAGAGCTGTGATGGACGAAGAAGTAGTACTTCTTCCATCCGCTATTGTCAGACCCCCGAGTCGCGTATCTGCACCCGATCCTTGTGGAACTTCCAAGTCTCGCTGTCCCAGCCGAAACGTGAAAGTTTCTCCTTTTTCCACTTGGGGAGTCGGGGGGAGAAGGAGCAGACGCCAGCCTTGTTGCACTTCATGCCATAGAAGGTGCGGAAGAGTAGTAGACTATACGTCCATTGCTGGCGGTGGCATAGGAGTTGGAAGGCATTCCACACGCGGATGGCGTGTGGAGAGAAGGTACAATAGTGCGTTTTGTAGAAGTTGCACATCTCCACCAAGTTTCCGCAGAAGGGGAACCGAATCCCCGCGCTTATTTGTCCAGCGGAGACGAACACTTCCCCTTCCCGAGGACGCGTAACGATGTGCTTCCTTCTGACGGCAGGCTGAGACTCGTACGGGAAACGAGGTTCCCAATCTGAGGTAATACACCCCTCTCTAAGGGCAACCTCATATGAGGCCTCAGAAATCTCATTGACAGCGAGTTCAAAAGTGAAAGGAGCCCTAGCCTCAGAACTAGCTTCGTCTAAAACGGTTACAAACAAGAATATTTGAGAAAAGGAGAACAAACATCAGAAAATCATGAAAACATAGAAGAAAGTCCTTACCAGACATGATTGGTGATCGGTGAGGAAAGATGAAGGAAGATCGGAAGGGCTGAAGGCCTGGGATCACTTGAGCAGCAGGAAGAACTTGGGAAGAAGCTTCGAATGCAAGAACAGCAGAAATCGAGAGAGTGCAGAAGAAGTGAATAATGCCAGGGTTTTAGCTTTTATAAGCAAAAGGACAACTGGAGGGACTTAATCTTGACCGTTGAAGATGAAACGATTCGATCATGTTCGTTAAAATCATGAAGACGGTACGGAAGAGACAGCTGGATGGGCCTGATCTGCACCGTTGAAGAGGAAACGACACGATCTCAATCGCCGAGATTATAGGTACGGAAAGGACGTGAGTGACGTCACAGCTGCTTTTTCAGAAAGCAACAGTCACGCCGATTTAAACGTCGTTTCCTTATCCCCAGGCATTTAATGCTGCAGTAACCGAGGAGTCTCCTCGGATTTGGCAACTGTCCACAGTGTCCAGTGGGCCCAAGGTAATCATGAGTGTGAAACTCTGTCATACAGCAATTGCGTGCAAGGCAAAAGCCTTCGATGGAGATATCAGAAGACCTCGAGATAAAAGCCTCCGACAACAAGGTGGGAAGGGCTGGAACTGGAAGACAGGACGAACTAAAAGTCCCCCATGTCTTGGGGGCAAATGATGGGTTCCGATGAAATCGTGTGCCCCGTTAACAGCCAATGGAAGGCGAGTAGGTCCAGTGGGCCTCGTGAAAAGCCTGGAAGGCCCAGAGGCCCAGTATGAAGGGTCCCGACTTTAGTGGTCCCGATGTATGAGCTGAATGCTCCCGACAAGAAGCCTCTGAGTAGGCCATGATATGCCTTAGTAAAGGCCCCGACAATAAAGCCCCGCAGAGGCTGGACCTGTCCCGTAGAGACTGAAGGTCCTGGGTGGTGATCTAGAATGAGACAACTCTGGAGTCTCCGACAGGATTCGGGACTTGTGATCAGAGGATAAAGACCGAGAAACCCGCCTACTAGATAGAGTAGTGGGAGACGGCTAGAGATAAAGATAAATCCCCCGAGATACGCAGGGCGTGCCCGAGATATGCGGAGTACGGGTAAGATACGCGGAGCGTGGGGCGAGATATATGGAATCCTAACCGAGATATACGGAATCGTGGCGAGACACACGGAATCATGGGTACAACGGCCAAGTATGGTCACAGGTAGCTGGGCAACTCCTCCTCCTATATAAAGGAGGAGGTTACCCCAGAAAACACATCCTATCTAATACGCACTTAGATTATTGCTGCCACCCCATTGATACATACTCATTTAAGCATCGGAGAGGGATTCTGGGTCACCACCCAGGTCATCCCCTTTTGTAGGATTACGCAGAGCCCAGGAGTCCAAGCCTTCTGTCAAGGACGTAACGGAGCTTCGCCCGTGATCCAACATGTTACATGTTTGACACGTATGCTAGAATGTTGAGGATGTAGTTGTATTTGATAATTTACTTGGAAGTAGAATTATGTATGCAAGAATGAGTTCCTCAGAATACTATATGTATATGTTACCTAAGTTAATTAGGTACATGTCACTTTAGGACATTGGGCCAGACCCAAATCCCATTTGACATGAGAGGCCCAAAATTGGGCCTCCCTATACTAGCAGGCCGGCCGAAATTAGTGAGGAGGTAAAGTGGACTTTTGTCCACTTTACTCCTCCTATATATATGGGGAGTTAGGGTTTTTATTAGGGTTAATCACAATTCCCTTCAAGAGGTGATTTGAGAGAATACCCTACCCCCCAAATACACATATATCGGCCGAACCTAGCATCCACCAAGGGTGCGCCAATTTGCATTCGAGCAAACACTCCAGAGATCTGTCTCTTGCCAAGAATCGATCAGAGGCTTTACTGTGAAGAATATACCACGTAGGGCTTCCTTCACAAGAACCTCTACGGGTGCCGACCGGAGGATCGTGAACTCCCTCCTGCAAAGATCTTGGGACTACGGACTACTGTTAAGCTATGTGCGAATCTTCCGCTGCGTAATTTTGATTACTAGCATGTACCATGATTTAGTTTCCGTAGTGATTACTCCCTGTAATCTAACAGTATAACTGCTATCACATTTTCATATTTTAGGAAGAGTGCATCCAGGATGTCCTTTATTATCGGAACATCCTTATACTCGTCATGGAAGTCCTGAGACATCTCAGAAAGCAGTATCTCCTTTGCTTTCTTGTCATCTTGCTCCCATTGAAAATGAGCGAATGCTAGTCCCTTAGTGAGACCAGTATCTGAACAGCTCATTGCCTTTTGAATGTGGTCAATAAGACCTTTGTCTTCCAGCAGTGTACTGACGCGTTTGCTCCACGAGTCGTAGTTCGTCTCAATCAAAAGCTCATTAGCACTTGATGAAGCCATATATGTTGTAATTCGTTACTAACACATTGTTAATCATGCATAATGAGGGAGACAATAAAATTTTGAGAAAGAATTGCATACATCGGATATCTATTAAGAATGAATAAGAAAAATAATGATTCCTCAGTCATCTAAACCAACCGACTGCCAGTAAACCGAGGAAGGGGGTTCGTGAAAAAGTTCACATTATCGTCGTCTTCAATCCAATAGATCAGTCCCGTAAAACGTTTTTTTTTTTCACAAATTACCGGAAAGGGAATTTTAAAATAAGCATACCCGATATTGGCTTTCCCAAGGCCCTTTTGTATTTGAAAAATATTCTGATGAAGTTACGCATGCATATACAATTCTACTACACAAGTAAATCATCATAGCATGCCAAATTCATCATCCAAACCACACATCGTGCACACGCGTCATGCGTCTAATGTTCCAAGGAACTCATGTTAGCATATACATAATTCTACTTTCTAAGTAAACTATTACATGCAGCTACATCCTCAACATTAAAGCATACGTGTCATACATGAAACTTCCACATCAAACATGCATATTTGGCGACTGGCTTTTGTTTTTAAACATTTTAAAATATTAGGGGCTGACTTGCAATTCATGCTTAAAATTAATCATGCGTGTTTCTAGACATGAATCCTAGGCAATCTCAATTATCACAACATGTCTGTCATAATGCGCAAACCATATATTTAACTAGGGCTCTGCCCCCAACATCCAGCTAGCTTGACATAGTCAAGACAACATTTCTAATAAATATATGTGACCAAAATTAAACAATTGCAATTTAGCCATCTAATCAATCAAGTCCCTAAATCATGCATTTTCGAGATCGATTCCCATAATCGAAACTAGGCATTAAGATTTAACTAAAACGTGAAAATTTTAAACCTTCGAGCACTGTGTAGACCATTAAAAGTTTGAAAACATTTGGATTTTAAAACTTGACCATCCCATTTATTAATTGACTTGAATTCGATTTTGAAAAATCCGGTTCGGTTCCATAAATCCGGTTCTGGTCGGTTTTATTTAAATTCCGGTTCGGTCTGAACCGGTTCAATAAAATAGGATTTCGGTTCGGTTCAACGCTCAAAACTGGTTCGGTTAGATCCACTTAGTTACCCAGGTTCGACCCGACTAGGTCGAACCGATTAAGAAAACCCGGTTTGGTTTTATCCGCTCCGGTTTTGCAAGTTGGATCGGCCCACTAAACCCATAGGGTTCGGTTGAAATAAATCTTGTGGGCTAAGTAGGGTTTTAGAGTCCACTAAAATATTAACTTAGCCACCAAGAAATATTAATTATGTAAAATAATTTCCAATATTGCATATATATATATAAAATTTCGGCCACATCAATATATATATATATATATATATTTATTGTCACGATTCTATCTTTAAGATTTAAACCAATCAACAATAGCTAATTTATAGGGATAAAGATATTATTAATAGATTTATTTACCTAAAAGATTAAGAAAATATTCCCTAATAAAGATATTGACAATAAATAAATATATATAAGGTAATATATATATTTATTTATTTTCAATATCATTGGTAGGGAAATAAATATACTGACAATATATTTTCTAAATCTTTTAGGTAACTAAATCTATCAATAATATCTTTATCCCTATAAATTAGCTAGATATATTGATAGTTATATGAGTAATGTTACAAAAGACCAATTTGAGGCAGAAATTAATGAAGAAAGTAAACAAAAATTGCAGTTACTGACACAAAGGGATCCACCATGACATTTTGGCTTGTTCTTCCTATTCTACCCTCACGGAGAAACGAGAATGTTGTCTCTGACTTTTTGTTCTATTCTTTGGACGCACATCTGCTGTTCCAAGTTCCTGTCTCCACTTTCTGTCGCAATGATCCAAGCCATCCATGTACCCTCATCTCAATTGATCGCTTATAAGTAGATCGCTTCTTCTCGTAATTCGTTCCTCGCTAGCCTGCAAAAGGGATGAGTCAGGGGTGTGCCCGGCGAACCCTGATGCTTAAGTGAGAATACTGTTCTAGAGATAAAAAGTAGAGAGAATGGAGAACTCAATATTGTGAGAGTTCAACACTTGAATGGGAGGTTCTTAATCTCTATTTATAGAGATCAAGAGTCCTTAACCCAGTCAAGGATAGTTGTTAACCTGGAATAATAGATATTCGCGGATAGTAACAGGGTTTGGGCCTGTTTGACATTGGAGGGGTCTACTGCGTTTGGTAGGTTCCGTGTATGTAAGTGCGGGCATTGGACGCGTCGACAAGGCCTTCAAAGACGTGGCCCGGGTGAGGGTCACCCGGGCATCAGGATCACCCTTCAATCAGACTACTAGTCCGACTAGAGGGTGCTCCGATCGGAGGGAGCTTCGATCGGACTAGTCCAATTGGAGAGTCCCTCCGACCGGACGAATCACGGTCCAGATGGGCTCTTCTTCCATTCAGACCGTTTTTACCCGAGGGGTGGAGAGTTCATGTCAATGTTTCGATTTGTAATCGTGTATGGAGTCGATGTGGCGACTAAGTTAAGACTAAGATGAGATCAAACCGAGTGTATATCCATCAGTTTTCTATATAACAATTTTGCTTTCATGTTTATAGAACAATTTTAATTATATTGTGAAGATTTTATTATATTTTGAAATTTTATTTTGCTCTCTTATTATATTATTATCTGTTATTTTAATTAACTCCACATAAAGAATATTTATTTTCACACAATAAAATATAATATATGCTTAATATACATATTGTTGGGTTATGATTAAAACTCGATATTAAGCATAAGAGTCGAGTACGTTTAAAAGGAAGGGGAAGAAGAATCGTTGACCATTCTCACTCGTCTTAACGAGGCAAGGATAAGAAGTCGACTTCCCAAAGTAAGACTGGTTTCCACCAGAGAAAACCCTCCTTCAAAGGTAAATACAGGTGACGACCTGCTTAAACGGTCATCGAAGGGAACCTTCCTCTAGAAGTAAAGACAGGTGGCGACCTACTTGTCACCAGCTAAAAAGAACCATCCCGGCTAAGTAAACATAAAGCGGCGATCTGTTCTTAACTACCACCAGAGGAAACCTCCCTACAAAGGTAACTACAGGTGGCGACCTGCTTAGAGAAAGCTTCCTCAGTAAGAAACACTTAGCAGGAGACCTACTTGTTACCAACTAACTGCTCACCGTCTCACTCAGCCAATCACTGAAGAGGAACCACCGCCCCTCAGCTACCAATCGTGGCATAGCAGCCGCCTTATAGAAAGTCGGTAATCTGTCCCTATAAATAGGGACTGTTAATTACTCATATACGGATTCAGTCAGTTCTAAATACGTTCTTATATTATTACTTTCAAATCCATTACTGACTTAAGATTCAGAGTGGAAACAGGGGCCATCCCCACCCCTTTTTCAGGTTCTCGCCCCACATAACCTCTTAGAGGAAAACTTAGCGTTCGAGAGAGCTAAGTCCGAGGCGCTACTTGGAAGTCCATTCCCCGAAGTTTAAGGCAACGTCATTTTGATCCCAACATTTGGCGCCGTCTGTGGGAACCGGAGATCAAAAGGTCATGGCACCACCAAGAAATCAAACAAGACAAAGTCAAGCACTGATAGCCGAAGGTAAATTCTAAGGACGAAACGAGACCCTGGAAGATTACTTTAGGCGATTCCAAGGAGGATATACGGGGGGCGAGCTCTCAGAGAGCGAAACCATCCGGGCATTCTTCAGGGGGTTAGGATCCCAGTCTCGATCCTTAACCCTCACTCAAGCCATAACCCCGGTATGGAGCCTGGAATGATTAATACAACTTGCTAACCATCATGTGGACATAGAGCGAGCACAAAGGGGGAGATGGATAGCGGAGGGTATATTCCAAGGGCCGGACGAAACCCTGGAAAATTACTCTAGGCGATTCCAAGAAGGTTATACCGGAGGCGAACTCATGGAGGGAGAGGCCATCTGAATGTTCTTTAGAGGATTGGGAGTTCAATCTCGACCTCTGGCCCTCACTCAACACACGGAGTCAGTAAGAAGTATGGAGGAACTAGAAGAGCGAGTAAACTCCCACATAGAAGTAGAGCAAGCTCAGAGGAATCGTCGCCTCCAACAAAGGCATCCACGGAGTAGGGGCGAAAGCTCATCTCAACTGGAGATCTCGTCCAGAGAATTCCGACGAACTCTGCAAAGGTTAGACAGATTTCATTTAAATGAGGAAAATCGATATTCTACTCCCTGTTGTGAGCACTACCGGCAAGAGGGGCATAACATGGAGGATTGCCTCCTCGAAAGAAGAGAATTAGAATTCATGAGAGAGGAGATCCAACGCCACCATCGACGTCGCTCTCACGAGTCAAGGAGATGGAGAATTCCCCCGGGGAATGATATCAACATCCTAGCTGGAGGATTCGCAGCGGGAGGAGAAGCAAGCTCGGCCAGGGACCAGTACGCTGCCCGCTGCACTCCAATAAGCCCCTTGAAAAAGGCCGAGAGAATTGGAGCCAGTGGCGACTACCTTCTCAATGGAAGATCTATCGGAGACCTTTCTGCCCCATGAAGATGCATTGGTAATCACCGCTCAAATCAACGACAAGGAGGTTAAAAGTATACTGGTGGATGGAGGAAGCTCCACAGACGTAATCGCCTTCAACGTTCTCGTCGCCATGGGATACAAAAGAAAAGATATGCAAGAGATGACTTCACCTTTGGTGGGATTCGCGGGAAGAACGACTTATCCCTTGGGGGCAATACAACTCCCCGTAATCCTAGGGCGAGGATGGAAAGCCTTACACCTAAAAATTCGCTTTGTGGTAGTCGATCAGATCCACGCCTACAATGCGATATTAGGAAGAAACACTCTCAATCCCAACCATATAATACCTTCCACCATTCATCAAGTCATGAGATTACCTACCCGTCATGGGTTAGGAGAAGTCTGGGGCGATCAAGAAACCTCTCGACAATGCTACGTCGACCTCCTCAGAAGATTAAGTCAAAGAACCCTCTCCATCGTTACAGAGGAGGACCCTCGAGAGGAGGGAGGACGACCGGCCCCGATGGAAGAATTAGTCGAAATCGTCCTAGAAGGGAAGGTGAAGAAAGTGAAGATCGGAGCAGCCTTACCCCCGGAGTTAGCCCAGAGAATACCTGCCCTCTTAAGGGAATACAAGGAACTATTCGCCTGGGAACCCAGCGACATGCCAGCGATAAATCCAGAAATGATCTCTCACGAACTAAGGATAGATCCCGCCATCAAACCCATAGCCCAAAAGAGAAGACCTATGGGGGCAGAAAAGAAAGCCGCAATCCGCCAAGAGGTTGGAAAATTAGTGGAAGCAGGTTTCGTCAAAGAAATACGATTCCAAACTTGGGTCGCCAACCCGGTCTTGGTAAAGAAATCCAACCAAAGATGGAGGATGTGTGTCGATTTCCGAGATCTCAACAAAGCATGTCCAAAAGATTCCTATCCTCTTCCAAGAATTGATCAGTTAGTCGACGCCACTTCAGGACATGAACTCTTAAGCTTCATGGACGCCTATTCTGGGTATAATCAAATACGAATGCATCACAAGGATGATGCTCATACGGCGTTCTATGCTGACACCGACATCTATCACTACACCGTCATGCCGTTTGGTTTAATAAACGCGGGAGCTACTTACCAACGTATGTTGAATAAGCTTTTCAAACCTATGATAGGAAGGAACATGGAAGTATACGTAGACGACATGCTAGTCAAAACCAGAAGGGGGCACCACCATGTTCAAGATTTAGAGGAAGCCTTCGCATGCATGAGACTTCACCAAGTAAGATTAAACCCCACTAAGTGTGCATTTGGGGTCCAGTCGGGGAAGTTTTTGGGTTTCATGGTCAGCCAGAGAGGGATCGAGGCCAATCCAGAGAAGGTGACCGCCATAGAAGAGATGTCCTCACCTACCTGCCATAGAGAAGTACAAAGTCTGAATGGAAGACTGACCTCGGTGGGAAGATTCTTGGCAAGATTGGGAGATAAGTCCCTCCCTTTCTTTAAAATCCTACGAGCAAATAAGAAGTTTGAGTGGACGATCGAGTGCGAAGAAGCCTTCCAACAGTTAAAAGCACACCTTCACTCGCTCCCCGCTTTAGCCAAGCCTTTGCCAGAGGATCCCTTATTCCTATACTTAAGTATCAGCTCAGCAGCACTGAGCTCGGTTCTCATCAAAGAAACCGACGACATTCAGATGCCCGTATATTATGTTAGCAAGCTCTTCGGCCTAGCCGAGGCTAACTATATGGAAATCGAGAAGTATCTGTATGCTCTGTTAATAGCGGCCAGGAAGCTCCGACCTTACTTTCACGCCCATGAAATTACGGTGCTCACCAATCAAGCTTTGAAACAATTATTGCAAAAACCTGACATCTCTGGGAGGATGGTTAAATGGGCAGTCGAGTTAAGTGAATTCCGCACCCACTTTGAGCCTCGAAAAGCAATCAAAGGCCAAGTATTGGCCGACTTTATAGCTGAAAACACATCAACGCCAGACGCACAACCCATTATCCTCCCGCAAGAAGAGCATGTGAAGACTACCCCAGAGAACGGGGCCAACGTCACCATGCCATGGTTTTTGTATACTGATGGATCATCTTCCGCCTTGGGATGCGGGGCAGGTCTAGTATTAACGCCGCCTGATGGAGAGCCACTTCGTTACGCTCTAGCCTTAACTTTTCGAGCAACCAATAACAAGGCTGAATATGAAGCCCTGCTAACAGGCCTCCGAATAGCTAAAGGTATGGGCATTACTAATTTAAAAGTACGGTGCGACTCTGAGTTAATCGTCAATCAGACAAACGGAACGTATGTCGCAAAAAGAGAAAATATGAAGAAGTACGCCGAAGAAGTACGAAGGCTCGTTCGAGATATGCCTCACTTCCAAATAGAAGTTATTCCTCGAGAGGAGAATAAAGAGGCGGACGCCCTCAGTAAGTTCGCCCTAGGAAATGCCCCCCCAACCACGGTGCACTTCGTCGAAAGATCCCTCTATTCAGCGGTAGAAGCAAGAGCTGAAATCCTTAATATCCAAGCTCCCGATTCTTGGATGACCCCAATTCAAAACTACTTAGAAAAGGGAACTCTCCCAGAAAACCCGGTAGAAGCAACCCAAATTCAAAGAGCAACTGGACGCTTCGTGATCTTAGATGGATATCTCTACAAAAGAGCTCTATGCCCTACCTTAGGTGCATAGCCGCTCCTCAAACAGAAAGGATAATGGAAGACCTACATGGAGAGGAAGCTGGTTGCCACGAAGGAGCCAAAACCTTGGTACTCAAGGCATTTCGACAGGGATTCTATTGGACGACAATGCACAAAGAAGCAGCAGCGTTAGTTCGGGCTTGCTTCGCCTGCCAAATTTACGCTCCAAGGATCGCCAAACCACCAGCAGATCTTACTCCCATTATGAGCGTCTGGCCCTTTGCTCAATGGGGGATTGATCTTATTGGACCCCTACCCCAATCTACAGGTCAACGAACGCATATCGTGGTCACCATCGACTACTTTTCTAAATGGATAGAAGCCAGAGCTCTAGCATCCACAACCTCTTTTCAAATGATTAAGTTCATACGAGAACAAATCATATGCCGGTTTGGAGTCCCTAAGATCCCTATTAGAGACAATGGTCCCCAGTTCGCTAGTGATGAACTCACCGACTTCTGTGAAGAAATGTTGATCAATCATCGATTTGGCTCTGTACATCACGCCCAAACAAATGGGCAAGTAGAGGCCGCCAATAAGACAATCCTCAATGGATTGAAGAAGAGAGTAGCCGCTCTAAAGGGAAAATGGGTTGAAGAATTAGACCAAGTTCTATGGGCACTTAGAACCTCGCCCAAAAGAGCCATGGGAGAAACTCCGTTCAGTATGGCTTATGGATCGGAAGGAGTCTCACCCATCGAAGTGGCCAATATCTTCCAAAGAGTCGCGGCATACCAAGTTAACCAAAACGATGAACAAAGAAAGATCGACTTGGATTTAGCCGATGAAAAAAGATGGACTTCGGAAGAAATTCAGGGAAGAATGAAGCTCGCCACCGCCAGATATTTCAATCGAAAGGTAGGACGGCGCCAATTCTTCTTAGGAGAAAAAGTCCTGCGAATGAACGAATTCCTGACAACAGAACAAAGAGGAATGATGGTGCCGAAATGGGAAGGACCTTACGTGGTCATCGGAATACCATGCCCTAACGCCTACAGATTGGAAGATCCTCGTGGGCAACGCCTCAATAGGACTTTCAACGTCGAGCATTTAAAGAAATTCTATGTTTAAATCTCCTATATATTTCAATTACAGTGAAGTAATGAATAACGATATAATTCCTTTACTCTGGGTGTCAAAAAGCAGGACTCCTCGACTTCCGAAAGTCGCCATCTACAAAGGAGCAGTCTTAACTGACTCCTCGACTTTATACAGTCGGCGACGATTAAGGAGCAGTCTTAACTGACTCCTCGACTTCCGAAAGTCGCCATCTACAAAGGAGCAGTCTTAACTGACTCCTCGACTTCCGAAAGTCGCCATCTACAAAGGAGCAGTCTTAACTGACTCCTCGACTTCCGAAAGTCGCCATCTACAAAGGAGCAGTCTTAACTGACTCCTCGACTTCATACAGTCGGCGACGATTAAGGAGCAGTCTTAACTGACTCCTCGACTTCCGAAAGTCGCCATCTACAAAGGAGCAGTCTTAATTGACTCCTCGACTTCAAAAAGTCGCCATCTACAAAGGAGCAGTCTTAACTGACTCCTCGACTTCATACAGTCGGTGACGATTAAGGAGCAGTCTTAACTGACTCCTCGACTTCCGAAAGTCGCCATCTACAAAGGAGCAGTCTTAACTGACTCCTCGACTTCCGAAAGTCGCCATCTACAAAGGAGCAGTCTTAACTGACTCCTCGACTTCCGAAAGTCATCATCCATCGAAGAAAAAGATAAAGCGGAATTGGAGGCCTTACAACAAGATAGAAAGGTAATACTCAACACGACCCCTTCCCATTATATTATAAATAAAGAGAAAGGATTCATGTCTCGGGGGCAAGTGTTGGATTATGATTAAAACTCGATAGTAAGCATAAGAGTCGAGTACGTTTAAAAGGCAGGGAAAGAAGAATCGTTGACCATTCTCACTCGTCTTAACGAGGCAAGGATAAAAGGTCGACGACAACTTAGGAAGAAGTCGACTTCCCAAAGTACGACTGGTTGCCACTAGAGAAAACCCTCCTTCAAAGGTAAATACATGTGACGACCTGCTTAAACCGTCATCGGAGGGAACCTTCCTCTAGAAGTAAAGACAGGTGGCGACCTACTTGTCACCAGCTAAAAAGAACCATCCCGGCTAAGTAAACATAAAGCGGCGACCTGTTCTTAACTACCACCAGAGGAAACCTCCCTACAAAGGTAACTATAGGTGGCGACCTGCTTAGAGAAAGCTTCCTCAGTAAGAAACACTTAGCTGGAGACCTACTTGTCACTTGCTGACTGCTCACCGTCTCACTCAGCCAATCATAGAAGAGGAACCACCGCCCCTCAGCTACCAATCGGGGCATAGCAGCCGCCTTATAGAAAATCGGTATTCTGCCCCTATAAATAGGGACTGTTTTTTACTCATTTTCGGATTCAGTCAGTTCTAAATACGTTCTTATATTATTACTCTAAAATCCATTACTGACTTAAGCTTTGGAGTGGAAACAGGGGCCATCCCCACCCCTTTTTCAGGTTCTTGCCCCACATAACCTCTTCGAGGAAAACTTAGCGTTCAAGAGAGCTAAGTCCGAGGCGATACTTGGAAGTCCATTCCCCGAAGTTTAAGGCCACGTCATTTTGATCCCAACACATATTATAATAATAAATATCTTAAACACTATTTAAATAATTTTTTATATATACAAATATAGCATTATTCAATATAAGAACTAAGGTAAACTATGTATGTATATATGTGGATGTATGTAAAGAAAAATAAAAAAGATATATAATGGGTTATTGGGTTCTTGTTCATTGTGGACTTGAGAGTTGAGAAGTCTGTGGATTTGAGGCATACATGTCCGCGTGGGGAAGCATGGGACTTAATTCATCAAGGATTTAGAATTAATAACAATTTAGAAAGAGAAAATAAACAACAAAAACTGAGATGAGAGTAAATGAACGGCTTGGATCATTGCTGTCATGGGCGAAGCTCCGTTATGTTGGGCGAAGCTCCGTTATGTTCTTGACGGAAAGCTTGAACTCCAGGGCTCCGCGTAATCCTGCAAAAGGGGATGACCTGGGTGGTGACCCAGAATCCCTCTCCGATGCTTAAATGAGTATATGATCAATGGGATGGTAGCAGTAATCTATGTTCGTATTAGAGAATGTGTTTTCTGAGGTAACTTCTTCCTTTATATAGGAGGGGAAGTTACTCAGTTACCTGTGACCGTGGCTGGCCGTTTTACCCATGATTCCGTATATCTCGTTCGGGATTCCGTATATCTCGCCCCACGCTCCGCGTATCTCACCCATACTCCGTGTATCTCGGGCACGCCCTGCGTATCTCGGGGGAGGTTATCTATATCTCAGCCGTCTCCCACTACTCTTATCTAGTAGGCGGGTTTCTCGGCCTTATCCTCTGATCACAAGTCCCAACTCTTGTAGGAGACAAGTCCAGCCTCCTCGGGGCTTTATTATCGGGGCCTTTACTAAGGCATATCGGGGCCTGCTCAGAGGCTTCTCGTCGGGAGCATTCAGCTCATATATCGGGACCGCTGAAGTCGGGACCCTTCATACTGGGCCTCTGAGCCTTCCAGGCTTTTCACGAGGCCCACTGGACCTACTCGCCGTCCATTGTCTGTTAACGGGGCTAACGATTACATCGGAACCCATCATTTGCCCCCAAGGCATGGGGGACTTTTAGTTCGTCGTGTCTTCCAGTTCCAGACCTTCCGACCTCGCCGTCGGAGGCTTTTATGTCCATACCTCCCGATATTGCCATCAGAGGCTTTTGTCTTCAGGCCTCTTGATATCTTAATCGGAGGCTTTTGCCTTGCGCGCAATTGTCGTATGACAGATTGGGCCCACTGGACTCTATGGGCAGTTGCCAAATCCGAGGAGACTCCTCGGTTACTGCAACATTAAATGCTAGGGATTATGCAACGACGCTCAAATCGGCGTGACTGTTGCTTTCTGAAAAAGCACTCATTACGTCACCACGTCTCTTCCGTACCGTCCCACAATCTCGACGATCACGATTGAATCGTTTCGTCTTCAACGGTCAAGATTGAGTCCATCATCCAGTTGTCCTTTTGCTTATAAAAGCTAAAACCCTGGCATTATTCACTTCTTCTTCACCCTCTCAATTCCTGGAAGTTCTGCCATTCTCGAACTCGAAGTTTCTTCTCCAAGTTTCTTCTGCTCTTCAAGTGATCCAAGGCCTTCAATCCTCCCGATCCTTCTTCATCTTCACCAAGCATCCATCGACAATGTCTGGTAAGGTTCTCTTTCTCTGTTTCCATGGTTTTGCTGATGTTACCTTCTTCCCCTTTCTCAAGTTTTCCTGTTTATAACCGTTTTTAGACGAGGCTAGTTCTGGGGCAAGGACCTCTTTTACCTTTGATCTTGCTGTTAATGAGATTTCCGAGACCTCGTATGAGGTTGCTCTCCGTGAAGGGTGCATCACTTTAGATTGGGAACCCCGCTTCCCTTACGAGTCTCAGCCAGCCACCAGGAGGAAGCATATCGTCACGCGTCCTCGAGAGGGAGAAGTGTTCGTCTCCACCAGGCAGATAAACGCTGGGATTCGATTCCCTTTTTGCGGGAACCTGATGGAGATGTGCAACTTCTACAAGACACACCCCTGCACCTTCTCTCCACATGCCATCCGCGTGTGGAATGCTTTCCAGCTTCTATGCCTCGGCCAGCAGTGGACATACAGTTTGCTGCTCTTCCGCACCTTCTACGGAATGAAGTGCAATAAGGCTGGTGTTTGCTCCTTCTCCCCCCGACTCCCCAAGTGGACAAAGGAGCAACTTTCACGTTTCTGCTGGGATAGCGAGACCTGGAATTTCCACAAGGATCGGGTGCTTATTCGTGATTCAGGGTCCGACAATAGCGGATGGAAGAAGTATTACTTCTTCGTCCAAAACAGCTCTGTCCCATGGCCCCGATGGGAGGTTGTGGCAGACCCTGCCCCCAAGCTCGAGGTCTATACCGAGGATGACCTCAACACTCTCCATCTGGTTCACCTTTACCGTCGGGGGGACTCCTTCATTCCCCTCGACGCCAACAAGCTCGTGGAGAAAGACTTGATTCATATCGGAGTCCGGCTCCTCGATTCTGTTTCTATGAATTTGGTCATCTGGGTAATACTTCTAACCACTTTGTCTTTTTATTTTTGCAGCCAAGAAGGCATCTCTGCTGACTCATCTCATGTTGAAGCAGGCTGAGACTGATGCCGTCCCAGGTGGCTCCAAGAGGAAGCGGAAGTCGCTGAAGAAGGGAGCTTCCTCTTCCGCTGCTCCTTCAGCTGCCCCTCCGACCGAAGAACAGGTCGTGGCCAAGCGGGCCAGAAGGGAGGAGATAGATCAAGCCTTCGGGGTCACTACCGCCGAGGAAGGTAAGCGTGTCCGTCGTGCTATTAAAAGATATAGAAAGCTGGTTCCCGAGGAGTTTATCCCCGTTGATCGGGAATCGCGGGTTCGAGAAATCAAATACATCCTTCGAGGAAAAAACCATTGCGTTCTCAAGGCGGGATACTACAACTTCTTCGGAAAGAACCAACATCTCGAGCGTCAAATCATCTGGTGCCCCCGTGATACTTTGCCTGACTTTATTCATCCCGCAACCGCAGGTCCATCGGAGGCTGTCAGTTCGAGGAAGGCTGCTACTCCAGCACGGGCCACGACCCCACAGGCGCCGATGACGGAGGATACCCCGACGGAAGCTCAGTTCCGTCAGGTGACTGACTTGGAGGCTTCTCCTTCCTCCGAGGAGCTGAATGAGGGTGGCCTACTTCTCCGCCGAAAGCCAGGCCGAAGCATCCTGAGGCCAACCGTGGAGGACGTGTCCCGGAGTCCTCCTCCAGAGCTTCGCACTCCGACTCCCGAGCCTCCGACCGAGGTGGCTCCTCCGGCTGAAGATTCCAGGGTCATTCCTCATCTCCCCGTGGATGATAATCTTTACAAGATTTTAACCCCCGACCAGGAGACGGTTCCCTAGAACCCGATCGAGTCTCTCCAAGGAGTCTCACTCCAACGGGGGGACCTTCAGCCTGAATTGGCCTTGCATCTGCTGGCAGGGTCAATTCCTCCAGTCTTGAAGCGGCCAATCTCCTTGGCGCGGGAGGACATCGAGGAGGAGCTCCGCGCTATGGCCATCCGTCGGATGGAGGTAATACTTTACCTTTGCTTTGTTTTCTTCATTGTTCTTGCCTTCGACCATCGGATTCTAATCCTTTTTCCATTTCGTCTTAGGAAACCGCGGACCAGCAGCGCTGCTTCGGCTTCATCATGGCTCTGAAGGGTGCTTTGGAGGAGGCACAAGCCAAGTCGGACCCCGACGCTTTGGCCAAGCTCCAAGCGGACCTCGACGAGGCTGTAGCGGCCAGGAATAAGATAGCCAAGGAGCGGACCCTCCTTGACGAGATGGCTAAGGGCCTGCTCAAGCAGGTTCAAGATCATGAGGCCGTCCTGCGTCGGGAGCGGAGGATGGTCCAGGAGGATCAGCGGCGGAACGAGGCGGAGAGGGGGCAGCTTATCCACGAAAAGGGCGTTCTCGCGGAAGCTCTCGCGGAGGCCAAGGCGGGACTCGAGGCCAAACTGGCTGAGGCCAAGGCTCAGGGCCACGAGGAAGCCCGCCTGCAGGGTCGCGAGGAGGGTCGTCTGCAAGGTCGCGAGGAGTATCGGAACTCTGAAGATTTTAAGGCGGATGCCGTGGGGTTCTGCAAAACCGAGGTGGAGAACGTTCTGTTCAATGCCGTCGAGGAACTTTACACGGCATACGAGGACTCCATCGACTTTAAGAAGTCCGAGACTCTCGCCCCCTTTGCAGAGAAGTACTTCAACCTCCCCGCGGAGAGTGAAGAGACTGATGCCGCGGACCCGACTTCGCGGACTGCGGAGCCTTCTGCCCAGGCCCCTCCGAATCCTACTCCCTCCAACGCTGCTGAGGACCCAACCTCCAACAAGGACCAAGCTTAATGCTCTACTGTTTTAGTCCTTGTAATTTTTCCTCCTTTATATTCTGTATCGGAACCTTTAGGCCTTCGAGCCTTTATATAAGAAATCTCTTTCATCTGTTTTGGTCCTGATAATTGTTTGCACTATTTAAAGTGACTTTAGATCCGTTACTTAAAACGTTCCGATGCACCACCTAAGATGACTTCATACATCTTTCCGATGCTTTACTCAGGACTTCACCACCTAAGGTTTCTCGTCCAATCGGGATTCACCACTTAAGGTTTCTCATCCAATCGGGATTTCACCACTTAAGGTTTCTCATCCAATCGGGATTTCATCACTTAAGATAATTTATTTCGCACCTCTTGAGGCTTTTACCGCGTCAATCTAGACGACTTAATCGTACCCTTCAGTGCTTTTACCGCGTCATTCCAGACGACTTAACCACACCCGTTAGGGCTTTTTGCCGCATCATATAGACGACTTACGCGGACCCGTTAGGGCTTTTTCGTACCCTTTCAGGCTTTTTGCCGCATCATATAGACGACTTATGCGGACCCGTTAGGGCCTTTTCATACCCTTTAAGGCTTTTTGCCGCATCATATAGACGACTTATGCGGACCCGTTAGGGCTTTTTCGTACCTAGGCTTTTGGTTGCATCATAAAGACGACTTACTAATACCCCGTAGGGCTTTTGTCCGTACCTCGAAAGGCTTTTTGTCGCGCCATGAAGGCGACTTACGCGTACCTCGTAAGGCTTTTATCGTACCCCGGAAGGCTTTTGTCGTACCTCGAAAGGCTTTTGTCGCATCCTTCAGGACGTCTTACTAACAGTTAGAATAAATCTAAAAGCAATAGGATCGAAAGCAACTTTTATTTATTAACAAATCAAAGCTGGCTTACATCGGATCTTTATCGATAGACAATTTGCGCCATTCGCGGGGACTTAATATCAAACATGATACTTCTTCAAGTGTGCACCACTGAAGGAATGTTTCAGCGTCTTGCCATCAAGGTCTTCTAGCTTGTACGCATTCGGGGCTGGCATCCCTACGATCTTGTAAGGTCCCTCCCATTTCGGCGATAACTTGTTGATCCGATCTTGCTGAACGAACTCGTTCCTCCGCCAAACAAGTTCTCCCACGAAGAATTGTCGGGCCTTGACACGCCTATTGTAATATCGGGCTGTTGCCAGGCGCATCCGAGCCTGAACTTCATCAGCCTTCCACCTTTTCTCCTCGAGCAAGTCTAAGTCTAGACGTCTCATTTCCTCGTTTGTTAGAGGCTCATAAGACCTCCTGCGATGGGACGCCACCGCTATCTCCACGGGGGCAACT
The DNA here is from genome assembly GCA_036873135.1 of Clarkia xantiana subsp. parviflora. NCBI lineage: Eukaryota > Viridiplantae > Streptophyta > Magnoliopsida > Myrtales > Onagraceae > Clarkia > Clarkia xantiana. The sequence goes on from JAPTYO010000012.1 coordinate 23,562,366, forward strand.
GCCTCCGTGCCATAGACAAGGCCAAACGGAGTCTCCCCTGTCGACTGCTTGGGAGTTGTTCTAACAGCCCACAGCACGTTTTCAAGCTCATCCAGCCAATGACCTTGCAAGGCGTAGACTCTCTTCTTCAAGCCATCCATCACAATCTTGTTGGCTGATTCCACCTGGCCATATGTCTGAGCATGGTGGACGGAAGCTGTCTGATGCTAGATGTTCAATTCCTCCAGGTACTCTTTCAATTGAGCCCCATTGAACGGAGGGCCATTATCGCTGATCAACACTCGAGGAACCCCATATCGGGATACGATCTGAGTTTGAAGGAACTTGAGGATCTGCTGCCCCGTCGTCTTGGCCAACGCCTTAGCCTCTATCCACTTCGAGAAGTAGTCGATGGCCACGAGTAAATACTTGCATTGACCTTTCGCTTGTGGAAGAGGTCCCACCAAGTCAATGCCCCACTGCGCGAAGGGCCAAGCACTCCTGATGGACATCAAATCCGCGGCAGGAGCCACGATATTAGGAGCGTACCTCTGGCATGCATCGCAGGATTGGACCATTGTTGTCGCTTCCTTGTTCATCGAAGGCCAATAGTAGCCTAGATTCAACGCCTTCCTCACGATGGATCGGTCCCCTTTGTGACAGGCCGCGACTCCCTCGTGAAGTTCTCTCAGGATCCGATTCGTATCAGGCTCCGCCACACATTTCAGAAAAGGCTTTACATGCCCCCTCTTGTATAGCTGGTTATCCACCATCACGTAGTCGCTCGCGATTCGACGCAACCTAACAGCTGTCACTTCATCATCGGGGAGTGCCCCCGTAGTCAGGTATGTGACCATCGGGGTCATCCAGGTGGGTTTCTCTTCTTCCTCCGATCCTGCTTCAATAGCGCAAACCTCTGACGGATCGATGGTTGAGATAATCACTCTTTCCAGAAAGTGCACCTTCCGACTCTCCTCGGGGGCCACTCCCAGAGCAAACTTGCTCAAGGCGTCTGCCTCCGCATTTTCTTCCCTCAGGATTGCCTCAATATCGAAGCTTTTGAAGCTGCTCTTCAAAGTCTGCACCTCGTGCAAATACTTCCTCATTGTCGGGCTCTTGGCTTCATAGTTCCCCTGGACTTGATTCACGATCAAGCTGGCATCACACTTTACTTTTAAATGATCGACTCCCGTACCCTTGGCAAGTTTAAGGCCCGTGATGAGAGCTTCGTACTCAACTTCATTGTTGGTGGCCCTAAACCTCAAGGCCAAGGCATATCGCAGGGGCTCGCCTCCACCGGGCGGTATCAATACGAATCCTGCCCCCGATCCTTCTACACTCGATGAACCATCAGTGTACATCTCCCAAGTGTTCTCTTCTTTTGGCTGTTCTGGCTGTTCTACTATCGGGACCTCCATGGTTGCCCCCTCTACAGGACCCGCTTCTTCTAGATCGGGTGCTGTAGACTCAGCTCTAAAATCCGCCAATGCCTGGCCCTTAATAGCAGTTCTCGGAGCAAAATGAATACGGAACTCCGTAAGCTCGATGGCCCATTTCACCAATCTCCCCGACGCCTCCGGTGGTTCAAAAAGTGCTTCAAGGGCTGATTAGTTAACACCGTAACCTCGTGGGCATGGAAGTAAGGCCGTAGCTTTCGAGTAGCAACAATCAACGCAAAGAGATACTTCTCAATAGCGGGATAATTCATTTCAGATTTGGCAAACGCCTTGCTTACATAATAGACAGGCACTTGGTTGCCCTTGATAATCTTAATCAAAACAGAACTAACAGCAACTTCAGAAACAGCCAAATAGAGATAAAGCAGCTCGCCTGGAACCGGTTTCGCCAACGGCGGGAGGGTACAGAGGTGCTGCTTGAGTGCTTGGAATGCCTCCTCGCACTTGTCGGACCATTCAAACTTTTTGTGGGCCCTTAATACATCAAAAAATGGCATGGCCTTGTCACTCGCCTTGGATAGGAATCGATTCATCGCGGCCAACCGACCATTCAACACTTGAACCTCCCGATGGGTCTTCGGAGACTGCATCTCTTCGATTGCTCGCAACTTCTCGGGATTAACCTCGATTCCTCTCTGGCTCACCATGAACCCTAGGAATTTCCCCGAGTTCACCCCAAAAGCACACTTGTCTGGGTTCAACCGAACCTGATGAAACTTCATCCGCTCAAACGCCGCCGCCAAGTTTTGGACATGGTCTCCTGCCTGTCGGGACTTCACCAGCATGTCATCCACATACGCCTCCATATTCCTTCCCAGCATGTCCCCGAACAACTTGTTCACAATCCTCTGATATGTTGCTCTGGCATTGATCAATCTGAAGGGCATCACGTCGTAGTGGTAGACATCACTGTCGGCATAGAAGGCCGTATGGGGGGCATCCTCCTTCGCCATCTTGATTTGGTTATAACCAGAATAGGCATCCATGAAGCTCAGCAGCTCATGTCCCGATGTGGCATCCACCAACTGGTCGATCCTCGGGAGCGGATAGCAATCCTTCGGGCAGGCCTTGTTTAAGTCGCGGAAATCGACACACATCCGCCACTTCCCATTACTCTTTCTCACTAGGACCGGGTTAGCGACCCAAGTCTGGAATCGGAGCTCCTTGATAAATCCAGCGTCGAGCAATCTGCCCACCTCCTGTTGGATCGCGATCCTCTTATCCGCGCCCATCGGACGCCTCCTCTGCGCGATAGGCTTGATCGCGGGATCTATCTTCAACTCGTGCATTATCACGTCGGGGCTGATTCCTAGCATATAGCTCGGTGACCAGGAAAACAGCTCTTTGAACTCTTTCAGGAGCTCGATCAACTCTCGGGCTCTCTCCTCCGATAGAGCAGACCCAATCTTCACCTTCCTTTAAGGTCCATCAATCTCAACCTCCTTCAGATCCTCCATAGGGGCGGGACGCCCAAACTCCTCTCGAGGATCGGCATCAGTCTGTAGGACTGCCATGGCTTCCCTCCTTCTCCTTCGGGTGGCATTGACATAACACTTTCGCGACGCCACCTGGTCACCCTTGACCTCTCCAACCCCATTGTCCGTCGGGAACTTCATCTTCTGGTGGACGGTTGAGGCAACTGCCATGAGAGGGTTGATGGTGGTCCTCCCGATAATAGCATTGTACGTTCCCGCGGATTCTACCACGACGAAATCCACGTTCCGCCGTTCCATCTTCCAGCCACTACCAAACTCCACCGGTAAGGTAATCATTCCCAATGGATAGGAAGTAGATCCAGAGAATCCCACCATCGGGAAGTTCACCTGTGTCAGGTCCTTCTTCGTCTTTCCCATGGCTTTCAGGGCATCCATGAAAAGAATGTCGGAGGAGCTCCCTCCATCTATCAGGATCCGTTTCATCTCGAATCTGTCCACGTCTAGGGTCACAACCAAGGCGTCATCGTGGGGGCTCTCCACGCCTATCAAATCCTCCGCTGAGAAAGAAATCACCATTTCTTCCTTTATAGTCCACGACCGGGACCTCTTGCCTAATACCACAGCAGCAGAGATGCGGGAAGCATAATTCTCCCGAGAAGCGGAGGTGTCACCTCCCGCCGCCATTCCTCCGTGAATGACGTTAATGGTCCCCCACCTCTCCTTACGGGCACCAGAACTGGAGGCTTCTGGCTCAACCTTCTTCTTCTTCGGGGATCGATCACGGGACTTGGAAAGGGACCGTGACCGACTTTTGGAGCGGGATCGGCACCGTCCCCTTCCGACGAACTCCTTCAGCTTCCCTTTCTGGATCAGCTTCTCTATCTCCTTCTTCAGCTCCCGACAGTTATCCGTATCGTGACCATTGGCTCGATGGTATCGACAGTATCGATCGGAGCGGCCTCCCAAGAACTCACCTTCTTTCCTCGGGGGGTATCGGGCGAGACCCTGCCGATCTATCACAGCCAGCACGGAGGTCATCGAGCTGTTGATGGGAACAGCACGACCCTCGCGGTTATCCTTCCTCGGAGGACGCTTGTCCTCCCTTCTCTCAGGGCGACCACGACTCCTACTTCCCTCCGATTTGTCGCTCCCCTTGCGGTCATCCGACAGCTTGGACGATGGCTTTCCTCTTCCTGACCTCGGAGGATCTAGTTCTCCAGCAGCAATCTTCGACTCCTGCACGTCGATTTGTTGCTTCACCCTCGCTTGCAGGGCCTCTATACTCCACACAGCTTTCGCGGCTACGCTGTGCATCAGATCGGAACCATACGGAGCAGTTAGGTTCCGAAGGAAAGTGCGGATGGTCTCTCCCTCCGATATCTACTCATCGATCTCCGCGGCACTGGCAGTGAATCGCTGGTAGTAGTATGCCAATGATTCATCGGATCTCTGCACAACCTGGGTCAAAGACCTCACGCTCTTCAAGAGACGCCTACGCCCTTCATACTGCTTGATGAAGCGATCGTGCATATCAGCCCAGCACGTAATACTCCCTGGCGGTAGGCTGAAAAACCACGTCATGGCCCTTTCTCCCAAGGTGATCGGGAACAATGAACATATGAGGTCATCATTCGAAGTCCTACCCATACAGGCCTGGACATGTCTCTGAACATGGCGAACCGGGTCCCCTTCACCATCATACTCCTTGATGGTCGGAATACCTATCCCGGGCGGGGCGACGGTATCTATCAGCCGCGGAACAAAAGGATGACTGGATCGGTCCCTTAGCTCTGATGTCATTTGCTTCTGGTCGCCCATGCAGATGTTGACGATTTTCACCACCTGATCGGGGGTGATGGGGCCATTCAGGGGAATGGTCCTGTGTTGCACTGGTCCGGGACCATCAACCAGGAACTTCTCCGAGTGCGCGGGTTCTTTACCCCTAGTCCTGGGCTGAATCTTCTGAACCTCCTGCTCTTCTGGGACCACCCTTGGAGGAGGTGGAGGCAACTCTTCTCGCGGAGGCAACTCCTCTGCCCTCCTGGCAGCCTCTCTCTTGTCCAACAGAGCCTCCATGGCCGCCAAGAACATAGGCATAGCATCTGCTACTGCCTTGGCTAGCTCCGAGTTTGAGGAAGAACCTACCTCCCTCCGCGGGATTTCCTCTTTGTGTCCCATCGGGTTTGGGGGAGCATCCACCTCCCTTCGCGGGATCTCTGGCCTGTTCACTTCCGTGTCTCGGACTGAGACCTCCTCATCACCATGCCCCCCTGTCTGAGAAACAGCGGGGTGCTCACCTTGTTCAGCAGCATATTCCAGCAACGGGGAATTCACAGTCCCAGCGGGGCGAGAGCTGCCGGCCTGGACTTGTTTCTTCTTGCCACCACCGGCCATTGATCTGGTAGAAATTATTTTGAATTTTCGTTCAGTTTCCCACAGACGGCGCCAATGTTGGATCACGGGCGAAGCTCCGTTATGTTGGGCGAAGCTCCGTTATGTTCTTGACGGAAAGCTTGAACTCCAGGGCTCCGCGTAATCCTGCAAAAGGGGATGACCTGGGTGGTGACCCAGAATCCCTCTCCGATGCTTAAATGAGTATATGATCAATGGGATGGTAGCAGTAATCTAAGTTCGTATTAGAGAATGTGTTTTCTGAGGTAACTTCTTCCTTTATATAGGAGGGGAAGTTACTCAGTTACCTGTGACCGTGGCTGGCCGTTTTACCCATGATTCCGTATATCTCGTTCGGGATTCCGTATATCTCGCCCCACGCTCCGCGTATCTCGCCCATACTCCGCGTATCTCGGGCACGCCCTGCGTATCTCGGGGGAGGTTATCTATATCTCAGCCGTCTCCCACTACTCTTATCTAGTAGGCGGGTTTCTCGGCCTTATCCTCTGATCACAAGTCCCAACTCTTGTCGGGGACTCCAGAGTTATCTTATTCTAGGTCACCACCCAGGACCCTTTGTCTCACGAGACAGGTCCAGCCTCCTCGGGGCTTTATTATCGGGGCCTTTACTAAGGCATATCGGGGCCTGCTCAGAGGCTTCTCGTCGGGAGCATTCAGCTCATATATCGGGACCGCTGAAGTCGGGACCCTTCATACTGGGCCTCTGAGCCTTCCAGGCTTTTCACGAGGCCCACTGGACCTATTCGCCGTCCATTGGCTGTTAACGGGGCTAACGATTACATCGGAACCCATCAATTGCGACGGAAAGTGGAGACAGAAACTTGGGACAGCAGATGCGCGCGTCCCTACTCTTTATCCATATAATTATATTTGATTAATATATTCTTTTTAGCTGATTTTTTTTCTTCTATTCTATCTAGTTCTTTCACGTTCGCAAAACTATTTCATTATTAAAACAAAATGATTAAATATGTTTGTTTCATGAATGTATTTATTCTAATTTATTTTATCACATCATAAATACTAAATAAAAATAAAATATATTATTGATTCATATTAAATCTAAAAACTTTTTTTACTTAGCTATTTTATATAAATAAATTTTAACCAATAAAAAGTATAAATTATATTTCATATTAAATTTTTAAAAATTGTTTAATAGGTTTGTCCATTGCTAGTTACTTTTTTTATGAAAAAAATAATATATAATATTATTAAAATGGTAATTTGATAAATTTAAAACTTATAATATTTATATTTATGAATAACACCCCTAATTACAACCAGGTTTGGATGGAGATGAATCGTCGGTTGCGATATGTATAGTTCAAGTGTGGAATATAATGCAAGACTCTTGGAGATAATGGATTCCAATTTAGGGGTGAGCAATGGTCTACCAAGACCAAGACCAAGACCAAGACCGCCCGAGACAAGACCAAATCCATTTTGGACCAAGACCATTGGTCCTCCTTTGTTGGTCTTATTTGGTTTTGGTCTCAATTTCGGTCCAAAACCGAAAGCCCGTTAAGACCATTTAGGACCATCTAAGACCAATATTGGACAAATCTAATTATATTACATTAAAAAAAACAGGAATTGAAAATAATAATAACAATGATTAAAACTGAGAAAGATTCGATGAAATTTACATCGAAAGGTTGCTTTTGCCACATAATTAAATAGTTATATTTTTATTTTCTTCTATTTTACTCTCTTTATTTCTAATTCTTCCCTCCTTATTAGTTGAACTAAACTTTAAAAAATTTGCATTGTTCTCGGTACATGAAAGGTTACCGTCAAGCCCACTAACTCTTTTTTTGTTGTTGTAATAGATGTTTAACTAACTCTAATGTTCCGGAGTTTATTTTTATTAGGTTGATAATGTTTCTCTCGAGCATTGACTCATGGGCTAATGCGGATTATTGTTTTAACTTTTATGTTATGTTGGATTCTAGTTTGAACCTTTATGTGGTGATGTTTCTCTTGTGGATTCTTATATTCCCAATACTAATATGCCTATACCTGGTGGATATACGCCCAAGCTATCACTAATTGGACCCGAGAAATGGGCCAAAACCGGAAATAATCCGAAACTTAAAACACGGACTCCCGGGCCCATCACATAGGCCCGAAAAACACCTCGAGTGGCGAAATCCACTCGGGAAGACCCCGGATGGAAATGCCACCCGGGGGGCAACCCAAGCAAGGTTCCTCCTTGCTCGGGTGACCCGAGTGGGACCTTGGGGATACCCGTCCGGGTATTCCCCCTCCGTCCGGACCCCCACCCCCGGGCGATATTTCACTCGGGGCTGGCCCTTGGAGGCCACTCCCACACACTTAAACACATTATGTTCATCTACGGTCGGGTCGAGGTCAAACGAACCTTACTTACGGTCAAGACCAACTTATATTACGAACCTACCACAACCGGGCCAGGAAACCACTGGAACCGGGGCGGTCCGAGAGGAACTCTATAAATAGAGACCTCCTCTCCTCATTTGAAACTAATCTTGTGATCTCTCACTCAAGCTCTGCCTTCACTCTACATTATCTCTCTAAGAGCCTATACTCATTTAAGCATCGGAGAGGGCACACCGAGCACCATCCCCCATTGGTCTCGGTATCGCCCCTTTTGCAGGTATCCCACGGAGAAGGAAGGGCGGAGGTCCGAAGCAAAAAGACTCTCAGGACACCGTATGCAAATAGTGAACTTACCGGGAGCCCCCTCTCGGACGCCCATTTGCAAGTATACGAGAAGAAGAAGCCCACGAGACAGGAATATTAGAAGGAGGAGTCTGATAAGAAAAAGAGAACGGAAGGTGAAGCCCACGAATGACACTCGTGTGCAAACACTGGCGCCATCTGCGGATTCGAGCAAAAAGCATGTAGCCTACTACTTGTGCTCGATGGAAATAAATAAAGAAGAATCAGAGAACTAGGGGCCGGCATAGTAAGGTACCTACCGCGGGTCTCCAGAAGCCCAGCATCCGGGGGCAACAACCAAAGGATGCTAAGCAACCGTCGACCAATGGAGAAAAACACTCCTTGGATATCACTCCATCAAGCTCCAAGACACCACGATCTGTAGTCAATCAACAAATACCTCCCTCACCCCTAATGAAAGACAAGCCCCTAGTGGGGGCAACAATCAAACACCCAAGAACAGGCCAGAAGGCCAAAGAAGGGGTTACAACAAAATGCACCCATGGCAGCTCTTCCAGAGTATACCAATAGGGGGCAAGATGAGGAGGAAGCAGAACAACAACCTCTCCATAAGTATGAGCACCATCCTCACATGCCTTCATGAATGCACCATAGTAGCTCTTCCAGAGCACATCTATAGGAGGCAACTGGAGGTGACCACTGAATAATAGTCACTCTGTGAAGGATATGACATCACTAAGGAAGGAGAGATGAGCAATAACTTCATCCCCAGAAGAATGTGGCATTAGTAAGAGAAACCACATGCACTGGGGAGCAAGCATCGTCAATGATAGCAAGGAGGGTGCATGCATACACCTCCCCCCTCTATGAGTAAAATGATAACCCCAAACAAGGAGGACCACTACAACCAGCACGACCTACATCGACTACCTTTAGAAAATTCTATTCAAAGGGTTCCAATACGATATGTATTTCCATGGAGAACCATATGGAGTGTCATCATATAGAGTCTCATCCTACAATATACCTATGTACAGCAGTTACATTCACCACACGCCCGCCTGTCCAAAGGACGGGACAACACGCTGTGAAAGCAGGGAATACCACTCCAACCTAGCATGCTAGCCAAAACTACTTCTACATCCAAGGATGGTATCACTAAATGAGAGGCAACACCAAACCTATGCCAATCGCAAGGAGGGCGGATTCGCAAAACCAACTTCCTACACACGAAGAGTAATCATACCAACCAAGATGCTAGGTATATCATCACTCCCACATCTGCCCTATATTAAATAGCCACATAAAAGAGCCCTCTGTAATGCGGGTCTATCACACCGGAAGGAAGAACAAATATTATGGGGGAACAAATATTGGTAATTATGCAACCACCATTCCATGAGAAGGAGAAGAGGAATATCAAGGCTTAGAGCAACCCTCGCAATGGGTGCACACCTCCACCAATGGAATAACACTTAGGTGGTGATAAAAGTCACTCACATCCTATGTAGTTAAATACGCGACTCTAACTCGTAAAAACGTACGAGTTTACGATTTTACAACAAAAACCGAGTTGAGTCGTATTCTAAGTCGCAATCAGTGTGGAAACGATTAGAGTCTCCCTTAGAATCTTACAATCGTATAAAAACGCGTCTATTTTACGTGTTTTGCATTTCTGAAACTCCAGGACATTTTTATCAGAGTGGATGTCTGAGATGGCAGATATGAAAGTATATAGGTTTATCGCTCAGGGTCGTCGGACCTCCATCATGGGCTGGCCGCCGGATGCATTCAAAAGCGACGAAGCTGTTGAATTTAGAAAAGAATAGAAACGGCAGCAGTTACATGTGTAGAAGAGACGGTGAAACAAGTGGCGGCATTGGAAGGAGACAAAAAAAGGGAAAATTTATGAAATTGCCCCCCTGCGAAGTTGGAATTTGAAAAATGCCCCTCAGAAGTAGGTAATTATGAAAATACCCCGTCCCGCTGATATTATCAGTGGGATGGGAGATGACATGTCAGCGGGACATGACATGTCCTGCTGACTGCCACGCGGGATGATCTGTCATCCCGCGTGGCGCTTTCCCGCTGGTAATACCAGCGGGACGGGGAACCCGACAAAACGGGTTCCCCTAGGCGCAGGCGCGCATGCGACTCTGTCCCGTGCACGCCTGCGCCTAGGGGAACCCGTTTTGTCGGGTTCCCCGTCCCGCTAGTATTACCAGCGGGATCAGGCGGCTGGTTTCGGGAAAAGAAACCAGCTTCCGCCCCCCTCAGTTGTCCCTAACCCTAATTTTTTTTCCACCCATCTTCTTCCATTCTCCTCCTACTTTCTATAAGAAACCCTCTTTCTATACCATAGTAAAAATATAATTCTCTCATCAATTTACTTATAAAAAGAGTTATATTTTCAATCTTAAATTTTTAAGGGGGAATGGCTTACCATGGTTAAGGCAGTTCTTCCGGTTCAAGAAGAAGGATGAGTTTTGGCAAGGAACTAGGAAACAATACCGTTCTCTACATGAATAACGTACACAGGGCTAGTTTCGTCGACACGGACACGGTAAATTTTCTATTTTTTCTGTAAATATAAATGTTTATATGATGCATAGATTAAATTAAATTGCGTAAATAGAGTACAATGCCAACTAAATATGTTATTGATACGAAAGTAGATGTTTTTTTTGTTCGAAATAAAAGTATTTTTATAATTTTGAAATTAAAAAAAAAATGAAAATCAAAATTTAAAAAGTAGAAATTACTGAGTTTTGTTTTTAAATTCTGAAATTTGACAATTTCTTTTTAAATTTCCAATTTAAAATTAGAAATCATAAATTAAAATTGATGTGCTTTAAAATGTAGAAAATTATTTTTCAAATTTTAGACTATTAATTAAAATTTTAATTAGAAATTTAAATAACAAATCATCGATTTTAGATAGTTTGAAATTATTGTTGAAATTATGTAAAAACAATTTCCAAATTGAAAAAAAAATGTTAATTATTGTCTTTCGGTTCCAATTTATTGTGTTATTAAATGTTAACCGTAATTACGAAATTTAATAGTTTTTTTTTTATTTTCTTATTTAAATACAGAATATAAAAAAAAAAAAAATTTGGTTTTCCAATTTCGAAATTATATTAGAAGTTAAAAAAAAAAATCAAATTAAGAAAATCAAACTGAAAAATAGAGATTAGACAGTTTTTTTTTAATATGTATATTAAAAAATAAAATAAAAATAGAAATTATGGTGCTATTAAATTTTGAAATTAATTACGAATTTTCATGGTTTCTTTTTAATTTCTTATTAAATACGAATTTTTTTTTTTAAATTATTGGATTTTAAAATGTTCAAATTATTCTAGATATAGGAAAAAAAATATATTTCAAATTAAAAATAACATTATTGAAAAATAGAGATTAAACAGTATTTTTTTTAAAATTCCTACTTAAAAACAGATATTACTGTGCTATTAAGTGTTGACATAATTTACGAAAATTTTGAAAGTTTTTTATTTATAATGTCGAATTTATAGTGTTTTCAAATAGGGTTTCTAAATAACTGTAGAAATAATTAAAAAAAAAACCAATTCTCAAATAAAATTAAAAATAGGATTTAAAAATAGAGATTAGATTAGACATTTTTTTTTTTACATTTCGAATATAAAAACATAAATTAGAGTGTTATAATATATTAAAAGTATTTCTGAAATTTGATAGTATTTTTAAATGTTGATTTTAAATAGAGAAATTAGAATTATGAAAAATAGATATTGGACATTATTGAAGAAATATTTTTACATTTAAAAGACTTTGAAAAACAAATTGATGAATTAATTATTTTGAACTAATAACGAATAATTTCATGTTGATAGATCGAGACTCCGTGGCCCGAGTCACACTTTAGAAAATTGTGGGAGATAGACGCACGAACTGCAGGGTTCGTCAACCGGGCGGGCTTTCTTGATGCAGGATTGACATCTCGTATTGAGGTAGATGTTGGAATGATGCATGCTTTAGCGGAGAGGTGGCGACCAGAAACCCACAGTTTTCATCTTCCTACAGGTGAAATGACGATTACTCTGAAGGATGTGGCGATGATCTTGGGGTTAAGGATAGATGGTCCGCCGATATCAAACCATTACAGAGATGGAATTGTATTAAATCCTGAAGTTTCAGTTGCGGGATTTATGAAAAATCACACTCTAGCTCTTTTCCAGCGTTTGTTTGGTGAACAAGCGCCTGCCGACGAATTAATCAAAGGGACGTGTGATCTCAAGTGCAGCTGGTTGAAGACAACTTTCTTGAAAGAAAAAAAAACATCCTCAGTTCAAAACAGACGATGATGAAGAAGCAGAAAAGAGAGCAAGGGCGTATATATTGTGTCTCTTAGGGACAGTTTTATTCGCAGACTCCAACGGATCGTTGGTGCCACTGCAATATTTATATTTTATCGAACATCTGGACGCGTGTAGTCAATACAGTTGGGGTTCTGCTGTATTGAGCCACTTGTACAGGGGATTGTGCAAGTGGACTTGTAAAAAGTCAGCGACCAACATCGGCGGTTGTGGTGTGCTAGTACAGGTATTGAAAATGCATTATTAATATTATTAATTACTTATATTATGTAATGTCATTTATCTTATATATAGGTGTGGTGTTGGACGTATCTCGCGCTTGGTAGACCCACGTGCTTTGGTCATGTTGAGGCTGGTCGTGCTGTCGGTTGTTGGTGGAGAGAGAAAAGGAGTTCAAAGAAAACTGTCCAATCTCATACTAGGTGGTTTTACCGAGATGAACTTAAGATATTGAAGAACTCTACGGTATTAAACTTAAATAATCGATCATTAGAATGCCATATTATATTTTATAGTTAATATGTTGACTCTAATATTGTTATAACACAGGTTACTTGGAACTCATGGACCGCGGAAGTTGCATCAATAATGCCACAAATTGCCAGAGAAGGTTGGGACTTGGCCTACTTACAACTACCTCTGATCCACTTTAACTCTGTGGAATATCAACTGCCACAACGAGTGTATAAGCAGTTAGGCTTTGGATTTTATATCCCCGAGGTGTTCCCTTATCGACAATTATGGGATCGCCTCCACTCGTGTGCCCAATGGCAGAAGTCACCGCCAACACCGTGGCATGTTACCCATGAGAAGTACATATTATCGTGGAACAACCGCAATGATCGTGATATATATCCTATCCCTTAGCCCGAATGTGTGAGGTCGAAAGAATATTTCAAGTGGTATCGTCGTATTACAACTTATTTAGCTAAAGATCACCCAGAAGTTGAAGTTGAAGCTGAAGAAGAAGTTGAAGAACAACGACCATTGCATGTTTCGCCCTTCGCAGGGTTATCTCGGTCAACACAGTGACATGATAAGCTACATGGTAAGACAAATGAAATATATCTTTATAAGTCTGCAATTAAGTCATTCGAATAACTACTATTACGTGAGTTGTTGAACAGGCGCGTAGCTACAGTCTCATTTATAAACAGATAAGAAAATTGATGCATGACAATGGCCCTCCTAAGGAGCGTTACAAAAAAATGATGGACGTCACAACTCATTGCTTGACTGTTTCTGGGCAACATGACATGCTCAATATACGTGAAGATGGAGAGATGTCTGACTGTAGCATCGAGGAGGAACATGAAGACGCACAAGAAATGGATATACCTGATTCCCAACCTCCAATGGCTACTCAGTTTTCACAACCAGGATTTGTACAAGATAGGTTCGCCATGTCACAGTCTGTGATGGATATACGCATGATTCGGGCTCGGTTTTAATTATTCGGACCTCATACACGCACGAGACCCACTACGAAACCCGATTTCGAGCTAACCGGGGTAAACCGGGCAAGTCGCGAACTTGCCCGGCACCCCGGGGGGCTTACCCGGAAAATTCCGGGTAAGCCTAGCCTACCCGGAATTTCCGGGTAAGCCCCGGCTTACCCGGAATTCCGGGTAAGTCCAACACCCGGGGGGTGTCGCGCACACCCCCCATTTTTTCTCGGACGTATACGGAGACCCGATTTTGACTAACTCCTATGTGCCCGAGACCTATGTTTCAAAGGCGCGCGCGTCCCGCTCATGACAGCCGCCTGAGACGCACGTCAGAGACCTTTTCCCAACGCACTCCCCTGCATCCCGGTTCACATTTCCACATTGAACCGGGTCAAAACCGGTTTACGGTCCAAGGTTGCCTATAAATAGCCACCTTGGGGGTAAACATTTTCAAGTCATTCCAAAATCACTTTGGGCAAGAGTGGGAAAAGCTCTGACCTCTCTCTAGAAAACCCTCTCTTTCTCTCTCTAAGTCGACTAATGTTGATCGTCGGAGTGAGCACACCAAGCACCCCCCCCCCTCTCCATGGGGACTGCTTGGTAACGCTCCTTTCGCAGGTGCAGACAGACGATCTTCCGGAGAGCCCAAAGGATTCACCACCATCCAGAAGACGAAGCTAAGGCCCGTACGCGACTTTAGAGGACGGACTTGGCTCGCATACAACCCGAAGACCTCGACGAGTTATTCCGCGGACAACCCGCAATAACTTGGTTGAAACACTTGGCGCCGTCTGCGGATCACCCACAGGACCAAAAGCATGGCAAGCAACGAGCAGCCACCGCCGACTAAGACGAAGAAAAGAGGACCAGGACGTCCAAGGAAAACTCCGGCCCCGGAGTCAAGCATGAGATCTCCTCCGCAGAGAGACCCCCCGCAGAGCCAACGCGAGGCCTCAGTCGCCTCGTCTATGCCAACAAGAAGCGTACACTCTCGGAGTAACGCGCAAGGGGGCACACAGCAAACCAATGCTCCTCCAGGCTTTGCCCATCAAACCTTCAATACGCAGGAGCAACCATACGGAATGCCAAATGCTGGGGCATACAACCAGGCACCAGGGGCACAGACTGCGCCCGCAGTCACCCCAGAGATGATGGCGGCACTCGAACAGCTGCTTCATCTGAGAGAAGCCCTACGCAACCAAGGATACGGGGCGCCACCGCCCCCTCCCGCGCAACAAGAAAATATGCCCCCGCCACCAAGGCAGGCGCCTCCGATGAATGCACCTCAGCAGAGAGGCCCTACAATCTCAAAAACCCCGACCTTTCACGGGAATGCACAGCAGAGCAGGCAGTTCCCCCAGCAGTGGACAAGACAGGAGCTTTCGCACTCCCAAACACCCTACCAAGCAGGGCCATACAATGAAGGAGCCTGGAGGCAGCCGTCTCAGACATTCCAGGGATATCAAGGTGGATATTCTCAGTACAACCCGACGCAGGCGCAATTTCCCCAACAAGGCGCAAGCATGGGACAAGAAGCATACCCCCCAAATCAGGATAACCCAATCACCGGGTTGACGGAGGAGATGCTTGAAAAGCTGATTGAAAAGAAGATAAAACAACGGAAGATGAGAGGGATGAACACATTGGTGGACACCACATCCCACCCTTTCACTGACGAGCTGGTGTACAGTCGCGTCCCAGACGCACTGTATAATCTAAGACCAGAAAAGTACCGAGGCAAGGGAGATCCAATAGAGCATGTGCAGCAGCATGAAGTAATGCTTTTGGGAAGGACAGACAACCCTCACCACATAGCCATGACGTTCCCCCAAACGTTAGGCGGACCAGCCGCACACTGGCTCTTCTCCCTGCCAAAGAAAAGCATAGACTCGTGGCAGTCCCTCAAAGAAAAGTTCATCCAACGTTACATGGGAGAACGTTCGATTATCAAAGGATCAAATGCCTTGGATGACGTCAAGCAAGAGTGGAATGAGTCCCTCGCAAGCTACTACATCCGATTCAATCAAAACATCTCGGAAATCCAAACAAACATCGCAGAGATAGAAATCATCCATGTCTTTGTCAGAAACCTGGGTAGGCACGGGTACGACTTAGGCCAAAAGCTTTCTACAAGACCTGCGGAAACAATGGAAGAACTCGTGGCAAGAGTTAAAGAGTACATCGATGCTGAGCATTACAAGATGACAGCACGGGACAAGTGGGGTAAGCCCGGCAACAAGAAAGACGAAAGCAAGCCAGGCCCCCCGAAGCAGAACCAAACCCCCCAACAAAAACAATGGACTCCGCCCCAGAAGAGAACATTCAACATTGAAGAAGACAAGAATCCAGATGTCAACACTATAGAGCTGATCCCTTTAAACGCTCCCCTAAGTGTCATACTAAAAGAAATGAAAGAGCAAAACCTCTGGAGAGAGCCATTCGGTTTCAGAAAGGGTCAGCTAGGGAAGGAGCAAGACAAGTGGTGTGAAAGCCACGAAGTCAACGGCCATGAAACAGACGACTGTAGAAGCCTTAAGTTCCAAATCAATCGAATCATACAAGAAGGCGGACTTAAGCACTACGTCGACCAGGGGGGAAAAATTGAAAAGGTGAAAAGAAAATTCACGCCAAAGGAGAAAGGAAAAGAGAAGACCACTGACAACCCTCCTCCTAAAAAGAGGGGAGTTATTAATGTCATTCATGGTGGTCCAGCTGCAGGAGGACAAGTCTCCAACACAAGAGATGTGTACGCTGCGCAGGCAAGCACACTCCCCAAGTATGGAAAAGAAAGAAACCAGAAGAGGAGGACCCCGTGATAGGATTCTCGAGAAAAGACATGGCACACATCGTCTACCCACATGATGACGCGTTAGTAATAACGATGGAAATCAACGGGTTTGATGTCAAAATAATTCTAGTCGACGGGGGAAGCTCTTCAGACATCCTCCATATCAACGTCCTCGAACAGCTGGGAATGAAAAGAGAGGACCTGAAGCCGGGAGATTTCCCGTTAGTAAGCTTTGCTGGAGCTGCTACATACCCACTGGGAATGATCACCCTTCCCACTGTGATAGGAGAGGGATGGAACGCAATGAAAGTCGACATCACCTTCGTGATCGTCGAGAGCCTTGGCGCTTACAACGGAATCTCGGAAGAACAACGATAAACCCCTACGAGATGGTGCCTTCAACGGCACATCAAAAGCTGAAATACCGCTTAAGGGGAGGAATTGGTGAAGTCTTGGGCGATCAGACAACAGGACGAAAATGCTATGTCAACGCCCTAAGATGCAAGAACCGCCTGGACATTGCAGTCATTGAAAGAGGACAGTGTTCCAAGTCTGAAGTTGAAAGACGATTTGACGAGATGATGAGCAAAGGAGAAAGACTCCCAACACTTCAAACCCCAATGCTCCCAAGCATATGGGACATCAAACAAGGAGAGTCAGAATCCATCCAAAACTACTTCAAGCGATTCGCTATTAACGCAACTTCAAGTTTGGCAGAAAAGTCAGCCGTGATCAATGCCTTTTTCCTGAACATGAACTCACCCACATTTCTCCTATTTGGACGAACACAAGGGTGGAGAACAACCAAGTCTATGGCTGACTTAAAAGAGAAGATGGAGACAGCAATCGAAGTCGCAAACGAGCTGGGGTGGTTCAGCCCACCTGCAGAACAAGAGGAGGCGCGCGAACACAAGCGTGCAAGACAAGACTTGAACAACAACCAAGTTGGAGAATATACACCTCTAAACATAGAGGTGGAAGAGTTGTTCAAGACCATCCTGAAGGATGTTTTACCTCCTCCAAGCGAGATCCGGATTGCCTTCCTCGGGAAGAATCCAGAAATGTGGTGCCACTATCACAACAAATGGGGTCACAGCACGAACGGCTGCCCCTCTCTTCGCAACAAAATCGAGGAACTGATCAAACAAGGAGCTCTGCGCTCCTACATTACATGCAGGAAGCCAGCTTTATCAAACCGTCACTAAGGGAATAACCCTTCCCTTATGACATGCACATACTCTATCTTTACTTTTCAAATGCTGAGTAGAACGTTTAGGATGGGAGATCAGTTGACTCCATCCATGCACATCCCTTGTAAATAAACAAGAAGACTAATGAAGTTCACTCCTTGCGTAGGAAAAATCACTATGTAATGGCAAGCTACCCCGGTCCAAAACCAGGAACAAGCCACATACATCACCAACAAAGACCCTAACCCTATACGCAGAAAGGGCAACCAACAAAAAAAGCCATCAAAAATATATCAAAGCAAGACTAAGCGAGGCTCATCACTACAAACCAAAACAAAGGACGTTTGACGCATACAAGGAGTTGAAGTATCCTCATCAAGGATGTGAACGTACTAATCTATTCACATCCTTGCAAAAAGTCGGGGGACAAGCGGATCATTGGGAATCCTCCCTCGCAAACAAATGCAAGTGTCGGACGTACTAATCTATCCACACTTCGCCACAATACAAGGATGTGAACGTACTAATCTATTCACATCCTTGCAAAAAAGTCGGGGGACAAGCGGATCATTGGGAAGCCTCCCTCGCAAACAAATGCAAGTGTCGGACGTACTAATCTATCCACACTTCGCCACAATACAAGGATGTGAACGTACTAATCTATTCACATCCTTGCAAAAAAGTCGGGGGACAAGCGGATCATTGGGAATCCTCCCTCGCAAACAAATGCAAGTGTCGGACGTACTAATCTATCCACACTTCGCCACAATACAAGGATGTGAACGTACTAATCTATTCACATCCTTGCAAAAAAGTCGGGGGACAAGCGGATCATTGGGAATCCTCCCTCGCAAACAAATGCAAGTGTCGGACGTACCAATCTATCCACACTTCGCCATAATACAAGGATGAGAACGTACTAATCTATTCACATCCTTGCAAAAAGTCGGGGGACATACGAATCATTAGGAACCCTCCCTCGCAAACAAAGGCAAGGGTCGGACATACTAATCTACCCACACTTAGCCGCAGCATCAAGTATGTGAACATACTAGTCTGCTCACATCCTCATAAAGAAAGACAAGCACTTCAACAAGGATCATCCTCCTTACAAAGCCACAGGCGACGGTAATACCAACTCATCCACACCCGTCACCAACAGAGATGCAATTTCCTAAGGAAAACCATCGGATTAAGAAAATCGACCAGTCAATAGAGCAACACTCTTACCAAAAGAGAACAAGTTGCCGAGACAGCAATAAAGGAAGATACAAAATAATACTAAGTATTATATCTTTCTTACATCTCATGTCAGGCATATATATATATAATATAGCAGGACTAAAAAGTAAAGACATCCAGCCAGCTTAAAAGTCGAGCTCAAGATGCAACCCGCCAAAATCTCACCCATGCAAGGGGAGCAACCATATGTACACAAGAAAAAACAAAGAAAGATCAAGCTGACCCAACGTCAGGAGCACCAGAACCAAAGACATCAGTCATAAAAACATCTTGCGCCGGGCCTTTGAAAGCACTACGGCGGTCATCACCAACAGGGACGGACACCTGTCCCGTCAAACCACTCGTTCCACCGCTCGCTCGGATCCCCGCAATAGCCCCAAGGGCATAGCCAGCATATGGACCAGCACTCTGGAAAGGAAAATCGGGGGCAAGAGAGTATACCCTCCTGAAGTAATCCACAGAGAAGGACTCCATGCGATCATCACGCGCCTTCTCGAGAAGCTTTGGATAATCAGCTGTAGTAGGAAACTCAATCATTCCAAGCTGATCACCCAGGGCAACGTGAGACTCCTTAGTCTCCCTCAGCGCCACAGCATGTGCCTCCTCATCAACCTTCTCCTGGCGTAGTAAGGCAAATAGCTCCGCCTCCAGCTGAGACGCATAATCCTGACTCCTCTTGAGATCAGCGGAAGCCTCGGAAGAAGCATCTGAATGCGCGCGCGCCTTCTCTCTCAACGCAACGACATCCTGAGACAAGTGCTCGTGACGATCCTGCAGACCCCTCGTCTCCTCAACAAGCTCAACAACAAAGGAGGAAAGGTTGGTCATCACGGCATTCACCTACAACAACAACACAAACACATCACACACAAAGAAGTCAGACAAACATGATAGATCCAACATAAAAGGAAAACAACGTACAGGAGCAAAGCGCGCGAGTGACTCCTCGACACATTTCAACGCAGCCTCAGGATCCCGGGGACACGTCTTACGGTCAGCCGGCGGAACAGACCGCTGAACCACACGCACACCAACAGCAGGCGTGCTCAAGGAAACATCCTTGGGAAAACGGACAGTAGATTGAGAATACGGAACCCACTCACTCCCAGACACATCCCGATCAGGCCGGCAAATCAAATCAGATCTGCGAAGAGCCGGAGAAGTAGGAACAACTACACATCAAAAGCAGACACATTAGGAGAAGGCAAACCATACTAATACAACAAGAAGTCAACCACAGTTACCTGCCAAGGGAGGCACCTCCTCTGAACGCCCGCTCCCCGACCGGGGGACATGCATGGTCGAATCTGCATACATAGGCCCTTTCCCTTTGTCGCAGGAAGGAGCAAGAGGCATGCCGTCAGATGTCAACCTCCTAGGATCGCTCGGGGAGCGGACGTCAGCATCATGCTCCCCGACAGGAACAACTCCCCCCGCCGTCGAAAATTCCAAGCCTGCAAAGACGACCACAAAAGACCATTAGCATGTTAGCATGGGAAAAATCTCAACGAGACCTTTAAAAAACACAAGTCCCATACCCGGGCCAACAGGAAGAGTATCATCTAGGCCGGGAACAATCTGAGAAGACCCGCCTGCAACTCCACCCTGTAAACAGGGGCGTCTGTTAAGAAACCAACCTACAAGGAAACAAGAGCAGATGTTACAAAACTTCAAAACATACCAACTCCTCCCCCGAAGGACGTACGTGAATGCCCGCCGCGAGTAGCTCGGCGTCAGAAGCACGATAAAGGGGGCTGTACTCCCCCGCCCTATTCGCCGCGTGGATCTTCTTCAAAGCGACCTTATCTCTATCGGAGAACTCCTGAAATCGGGGAACGGGATCGGCATCCAATATGTGGGAAGTCGTCCAAGTCGTACCCGCATCCTTTACAAAAAAGTACTGACACTTCCATTTATTCTGGGAAGTGTCCGACCGTTCGCAGAATCGCGCTTCAGTATTCCACCCCGCCCTGCGCAAGCCAAGGGAAGAGAATCCCTTTTCGGTCATATGAGGCCAACGCAAGCTGAAGGTGCACATCCCAGACTCATCCGCCTTACCCAGGCGGTAGAAGGCTCGAAACAACACTACTGAGTAGTCCTAGGAATTCAGATGACATTGCACCCGAAAACACGTCCAAGCCCTAAACCCTGGTGGGGTAATAGAGATAGGAGAAATCCTATAATATCGACAAAGGCGGACCAGATCCTGACAGTAGGGAAACCTCAGCCCTTCTCGAAACTGTGAAAGGTAGACCGCCTCATACTCAGCCGGAGGAACGGTGGGCCGACCAAATTCAACTCCCTTCACAACATCCCAAGGATACGAGACCTCTAGGCCGGGACACCAGCCCCGGGTCGAGACATAGAGGTCAAACTTGGAACGTGGAAGCTTGTTGGGAAAAAATATCTGAGTCTTCTCCAATATCACGCGGTCACCCGACGGTCCCAAGAGTACACCACTTCGAGACCCAGAATCGGAATCCATGGTGCTCTCGTCAACCTCACCCTCAAAGTTATCCGAAACAAAAGGATGAGACTTACTCATTATGCGAAGAAGTAGAAACCGTTTCCTATCAAAAATACTCTAAGTATCAGAGTCGGGCGCCTGCAAGCCCATCAACCAAGCCCTGCCAAAACAATACACAAACTCAATCAAAATCCAAGGCAACACATCAACCACATTCATCAAAGTCCTTTGCAAGGATATCCAACCCAACGGACCAACTCTCCGCAAGCAAACAGCTAGGGACCCTCCTGCTCGGGAGTCAAAAATCCTTACGCTCATCAAAGGCCCAGGCCACCTTCTAATCAAATTTTCATACATTTGTGAAATGTGACACAGGTATTCAAGCGCTCTACAAAGCGACAAGTTCAAGAGCTAAAGAAATCAAAGACATGCAGAGTTGGTTGTAATTACCAAAATGCCATCCGATCACATTTCAATCAAATCTTATCTTCAAAATGGCTCAAGGCTCCGGGGGCACATACAAGCAGTTCAAATGCACTCAAGCAAGCCCATTACATGCCACAGAGAGACTTACCCCTCCCCGAACAACCCGAAGAACACTCGGGTCAACTAAGCCACTAATGAAGGCAAACTACCAAGCAATCACCTAGGCTCCGGGGGCATGGCTATCCACTCACAAACAATCGAGGGGGCATTACCAAATTAGGGGACATCATTTCAAGTCACCCGTGTCAAGATACAAAGGGTCGGGCTTTTCGCTTGAAAAAGTCCGATTTCGAACCTCCGCGATTCCCCCTCGGTTGGTCGGAACCTAGGGACCTCTTCACAAAGGGAGTTCGCTATCCTTAACTCTATCTATCTACACTTAGAGCTTAGCCAAAAGCAAATTTTGAAAATCAAGCCAAAGTTTCACTTAGGCATTTCATCAAACACCTACCATGCACCTTATTGAAATTCAAATGTGCAGCCCTATAGGTCTAATTAACTTCAAGAAAAGGGAGTGGAGGACGTTACCAATCGATGCTCGACAAAAAGGACTCGAAACCGGATCGAATCGGGCTCGAAATCAACCCACGGATGTTGCAGCCGCCGCCGTTCCCGCCGTCCCCGCCGCTGCTGCCGCCGCCTCGCCGCCGCTGCGCCGCCCTGGCCTCGCCGGTGGTGCTCCTGGTGGTGGCCGGCCGGAATGGAGTCTCCCTAGCACCCTAAAGTGAATTCCTAAAATCACTACCTTAGCTCCTCCAAAACTCTCACCACAACCAATTCAAAAGTTGATAGTTTTATAAACTATCATGGAAGAGGTGGACTACACAACATAGTAAGTACCATACATCAAAGAGGTACATTCCTATCCACCATTCATTTTTTAAATTGTTGATGGCTTGGGATTTAACCATCAAATGACTTGGATAAATTTAACTAAGTCATTTCAAATGTCCTCAACTTTATGAAAGCGTTGTGTTTATGATTTTTCGTATTACGGCCGTTGCATGTGATTTTCCAAAACCCGGCCTTATTTCATTCACCCAAAACCGTCGTCTCGCCGTCGAGACGGCCGTCTCGGACGACGGGCTCCCGGAAACTATTGCACTGCATGAAAAGCATTTTATCAAGACTTGCATGATTTATTGTCATTTTGATACATTTAGTCGTGGCATGAACTTTCCATATTGCTTGGGTCATCGTATGAACCCGAAAAATTTCATGTGCGTTCACGCCTTACTTCTCCGAAAATTACATTTATCATATTACTCGTAGTCTGTTATGCTACTAACCCTTCACGCAGTTATCAACCATGATCATCTCAAAAAACTAAGGCAAGGAGCTCGTCTGAGCCGTGCGTATCCACCCTTGGTAGGTCAAAACTCAAGGTGAGCAGTCGACCCGTATCACGCGTATACCCTATCTTAGAATAGAGTTAAACAAAGGTCAAGCCATTATTTAACTCGGGGGCAAGTGATGGATATACGCATGATTCGGGCTCGGTTTTAATTATTCGGACCTCATACACGCACGAGACCCACTACGAAACCCGATTTCGAGCTAACCGGGGTAAACCGGGCAAGTCGCGAACTTGCCCGGCACCCCGGGGGGCTTACCCGGAAAATTCCGGGTAAACCTAGCCTACCCGGAATTTCCGGGTAAGCCTAGCCTACCCGGAATTTCCGGGTAAGCCCCGGCTTACCCGGAATTTCCGGGTAAGCCTAGCTTACCCGGAATTCCGGGTAAGTCCAACACCCGGGGGGTGTCGCGCACACCCCCCATTTTGTCTCGGACGTATACGGAGACCCGATTTTGACTAACTCCTATGTGCCCGAGACCTATGTTTCAAAGGCGCGCGCGTCCCGCTCATGACAGCCGCCTGAGACGCACGTCAGAGACCTTTTCCCAACGCACTCCCCTGCATCCCGGTTCACATTTCCACATTGAACCGGGTCAAAACCGGTTTACGGTCCAAGGTTGCCTGTAAATAGCCACCTTGGGGGTAAACATTTTCAAGTCATTCCAAAATCACTTTGGGCAAGAGTGGGAAAAGCTCTGACCTCTCTCTAGAAAACCCTCTCTTTCTCTCTCTAAGTCGACTAATGTTGATCGTCGGAGTGAGCACACCAAGCACCCCCCCCCCTCTCCATGGGGACTGCTTGGTAACGCTCCTTTCGCAGGTGCAGACAGACGATCTTCCGGAGAGCCCAAAGGATTCACCACCATCCAGAAGACGAAGCTAAGGCCCGTACGCGACTTTAGAGGATGGACTTGGCTCGCATACAACCCGAAGACCTCGACGAGTTATTCCACGGACAACCCGCAATAACTTGGTCGAAACAGTCTGCAAGGCCCGGCCCATTTCCTGGGCCTTATCCACCACCAGCTGGGCCTTATCCAACACCAGTCGGTCCTTATCCACCACCAGCTGGGCCTTATCCAACACCAGTCGGTCCTTATCCACCACCAGCTGGGTCTTTTTCTTCACCGCTTGGGACTCTCCAGGCACCGTCTGGGCAGTTCCCACCTTCTTATTACAGCTATTACAACCCGTATATTGGGTATCAACCACCTCCCGGTGGGGGGAACTAAACGTTATTGTAATGTTATTTTGACATTTCTTTTTGGATGATTGAAACACAAGAATGCTTTTTTTTTTTTTGCGATAGACGTTTTGTGATAATATCATATTTTCTACTGACCAAATATTAATATAGTTACTAGTTAGTTCACGGTTAGATTAGGTAAGTAATGAACTAAGATTTATCATTTATTATCTATATTATGTGACCATACAAAACTTGTCACAAAAACTAATTAGCATAAATATATAACATAGGAAAAACAATTTTTTTGACCGTATAAAATATTATAAGATTTATTTAAGTGATAGTCAAACACATTGCAAAAATAACAAAAATTAGCAACATATAAAATTCAGAATTTTAAAACAAGTTCATTACAATACCAAGATTTAAAGTTACATTTAAAATAGAGAAATACAAATGATAACATTACAACAATAGCTTCATACATCATCATCAGCCGGTGGTTCGACTACCCGTAGTGGACAATTTCTCCTATTGTGTCCTTCAGTTTTACAGATACTGCACTTTCTCTTCTTGCCGGGTTCGCGCTCATCCATCTCGTTTGTCAACCTTTTATTCTTACGTCCCTTCCGAGAGACCATCATGGCTGGATCAACAACAACGGTAGGGCCCGTCCAGGGCGGCCATTCATCTATGTCAGGGAGTGGGTGAAATGGATAAGAATACGTGAGCTTATAGTTTGCTATCCTGAAATGACCATCAACACCGTCGTAGTAACTTGTATTCGCCGCTCGGTAAGCGCACACGGCGTGTCTGCACGGTCGGCGATACAACTTCCACTCTCCGCAGGTACATTGTTTTGTCGTTATGTTTACAACCTTAGCTTCACAACCTTGAGCAGAAACTTGGTACTCTACGCCTTGGTGATATGTCTTAGCAGTGAAGTTCCTGGACGCCTCCTCAGCTTTTTCTAGAAAAAGTCTAACATTCTCAAGATAGAAATGTCCTTGAGAAATTTGCATGTTCACTTTCTTCGTCCGGTCCACCCAATAGGTATTCATTCGTTCGAATGACATTATAAGGATCGCAGTGATTGGTAAGGACCTTACATTCTTCAACAAATTGTTGAAGCACTCAGACTGATTCGTTGTCATGTTCCCGTACCTCCAACCCTCGTCATGCAATAGAGACCACGTACTAAATTCACCACAACTTTCCAGGAACGGTATGTACTTTCCGTTATCGGCTTCATACCATTGGGCATACAATTTTTGAAACAACTTCTTCGAGGGAGTCCAAACCATATCGCCGAATTGTCGCTTCAGCTTCGCGTCCTTAAACTTGGTATTTAAGTTGCTCAACAAATGACAAGCACAGTATCGGTGGACACCTTTGTCTTCTTGCACGTACACTTGTTTGACCGCCTTTAATATACTGATGTGACGATCATATATGATGCATACCTTACGTCGATCACACGTCACATGTGCGCGTAGTTGTTCTAAAAACCATATCCACGTCTCGTCACGCTCTTTGTCACACAAACAGAAGGCCAACGGTACGATTTGGTTATTAGCATCGTATGCCACAGCCACAAGAAGTTTGCCTGTGTACTTGCCGTATAAATGTGTGCCATCAATGCTAATTAACGGTCTGCAGTGTTTGAAAGCCGATATTGAAGGCCCGAAAGCCCAAAACCATTTGTCGAATGTCGTTTCTCCATCAGCTTGATTTCTCACCGTCCTGAATTCAAACCGGTAAACCGTACCGGGATTGTAATACGTTATTGCGACCATATGAGGTGGAAATATCTGGAAAGCCTCTTCGTGAGTTCCGTATATCCTCTCAATGACATGACATTTGGCGTACCAAACTTTCTGGTAAGTTGGTCACACTTTGTATTCTTGTTTTACAATTACGCGTAAATCGAAAATCGTTATGGCGTTGTTATTTTTAACGAACGGATAAAACAAATCTTCCATTAAGCGACTATCAAGTAGCCTGTTCTGGGTGACTGTAGTACTATTTACACATGAATGTGGTGGGCCCACACTCGTGATCTCCCAACATCCCAACTTTTGTTTGGAACAACGAAGTGACCAAGAACATGTATCGTGTGTGCAACAGTACACTATTCGCGTAGTGTCTGATTTCTTCATTTTTACTTCACGCCCATGCCTGATGTGCCACCTTTTCACCGTCCTTTGGAATTCAGCTTTGTCGACATACGTATTTTTAACTACAAAATCATCCACATCTTCGGTCGATTGCCCGCCATGCCTACTCCAATCACTTGAGTCCAATCCATACTGACAGTCACCGGAAGTCCAGTCCTCTTGACATTCAACTTGTTTCCATCGTTCACGAGATTCTACTAGAGCAGGAGACTCATATTCAATGTAAATTTCTTCTTCTTGCATGTCCTCCTCTCCGCGCACATCGTCTTCTTCTTGATTTTCGACAACATTGCCTACATCTGCATCTTGTTCTACACCATCAACGTTGCTGCATTCTCCTTCTTGCACGTCGTTGCTGCAGTCTCCATCAGGTCTGGCGTACCTGTAAAGTCTTTTAATTATGGTGTTCGTGCAATCTGGATCAGGTATTGAGGTGCTGCATTCTCCATCTGTGAGAGCTCCGCCCATTAATCCTAGTTGTAACATATGACGAGACAGATCATACCCACCATACTCTTCTACATCGTCATCCACTCCAGCTCTAGGAACGACAATGATCTCCACCAGGGACTGGTAGCTAAACATAATACTTCCCCACATTTCGAATGTGGTGATTGCATTCCACCCATCCCGTAAAACGATCCCAAGAAGAGGCCTTGATATACCGCAGAGTCGCATTGCATGGATTTTTGCATCGCGAAATGTAATACCGCGATGATATTGTAGCTCAACATATGTACCACCGTGTATATGAATATGCCAGCTATTAATGACCTCGACGTCATAGCGAAACAAAATGTAAAACATTTTCCTATATGTATAATATAAACCGAATTAGAAGCGTTGTATAAATTCTACGGCACTCTAAATTCAGATCCGTTTGCAGAATTGGACTTCCCTAATAACTAATAATTCGTACTAATATTTTCAACTTTTTCTAAAAATTAAAAATTTGGCCCGAACACTGCGTTTTAGGGTGGTCGAACACCGTTCGGTGCTTAAAACCCTAAAATTTGAAATTCTCAAAAAAATTTGAAAAATTTACAGATTGTTAATTGTATAATAAATTCAAAAAATCTAGAGTTTCATTCCATTTGGAGTTGTAAATAAAGGGTAGTCCTAAATCAAATTTCAGACGTTAATATGTTTTTTTTTTTTTTTTTTTAACTTTGACAAGCTCGTATAAATTCTACGGCACTCTAAATTCATATCCGTTTGCAGAATTGGACTTCCCCAATAACTAATAGTTTTTACTAATTTTTTCAAATTTTTCTAAAAATTCAAAATTTGGCCCGAACACCGCGTTTTAGGGGGGTCGAACACCGTTCGGTGCTTAAAACCCTAAATTTTGAAATTCTCAAAAAAAATTGAAATATTTACAGAATTTTAATTGTATAATAAATTCAACAAATCTCGAGTTTCATTGCATTTGAAGTTGTAAATAAGCGGTAGTCCTAAATCAAATTTCAGACGTTAATTTGTTTTTTGTTTTTTTTTTTTTAACTTTGACAAGCTCGTATAAATTCTACGGCACTCTAAATTCAGATCCATTTGCAGAATTGGAGTTCCCTAATAACTAATAATTCATACTAATATTTTTCAAATTTTTATAAAAATTCAAAATTTGGCCCGAACACTGCGTTTTAAGGGGGTCGAACACCGTTCGGTGCTTAAAACCCTAAATTTTGAAATTCTCAAAAAAAATTGAAAAATTTACATACTGTTAATTGTATAATAAATTCAATAATTCTCGAGTTTCATTTCATTTTGGAGTTGTAAATAAACGGTAGTCCTAAATCAAATTTCAAACGTTAATTTGTTTTTTTTGTTTTTTTTTAACTTTGACAAGCTCGTATAAATTCTACGACACTCTAAATTAAGATCCGTTTGCAGAATTGAAGTTCCCTAATAACTAATAATTTGTACTAATATTTTCAAATTTTTCAAAATATTCAAAATTTGGCCCGAACACTGCGTTTTAGGGGGTCGAACACCGTTCGGTGCTTAAAACTCTAAATTTTGGAATTCTCAAAAAAATTTGAAAAATTCACATACTGTTAATTGTATAATAAATTCAATAATTCTCGAGTTTCATTGCATTTGTAGTTGTAAATAAACGGTAGTCCTAAATCAAATTTCGGACGTTAATTTGTGTTTTTTTTTTTTAAACTTTGACAAGCTCGTATAAATTCTACGGGACTCTAAATTCAGATCTGTTTGTGGAAATGGACTTCCCTAATAAATAATAATTTGTACTAATTTTTTCAAATTTTTCTAAAAATTCGACATTTGGCCCGAACACTGCGTTTTAGGGGGGATGAACACCGTTCGGTGCTGAAAACCTAAATTTTGAAATTCTCAAAAAAATTTGAAAAATTTACATACTGTTAATTTATAATAAATTCAATAATTCTTGAGTTTCATTGCATTTGTAGTTGTAAATAAACGGTAGTCCTAAATCAAATTTCAGACGTTAATTTGTATTTTTTTTTTAACTTGACAAGCTCGTATAAATTCTAGGGCACTCTAAATTCAGATCCGTTTGCAGAATTGAACTTCCCTAATAACTAATAATTTGTACTAAGTTTTTCAAATTTTTCTAAAAATTCAAAATTTGGCCCAAACATTGCGTTTTAGGGGGGTCGAACACCGTTCGGTGCTTAAAACCCTACATTTTGAAATTCTCAAAAAAAATTTGAAAAATTTACATACTTTTAATTGTATAATAAATTCAATAAATTTCGACTTTCATTGCATTTGTAGTTGTAAATAAACTGTAGTCCTAGATCAAAGTTCAAACGTTAATTTTTAATTTTTTTTTAAGCTTTGACAAGCTCGTATAAATTCTACCGCACTTCAAATTCAGATCCATTTGCGGAATTGGACTTCCCTAATAACTAATAATTCGAACTAATATTCTCAAAAAGTATTGAATTTTTTTTTTTACGGATTTTTAATATAATTTAATTTACAAAATTTGTTTTTGTTAAATAAATTAAAATTTCTACTTTATTTCAGTACAAACAAAAATTATCATATATTTTTTCACATAATAGTTGTACTATATATATCATTTTTTTATTCACATACTATATACGTGAAAATTCTAATTTTCAGAATACAAAACAAATAAACAAAAATTAATTTTTGTTACTTACATTATAATTTCTACATTATTTCATCACAATAAAAATGTCATCATATCCTATTATTTTTTTATTTCACATAATAGCTGTAATATATACATCATTATAATCTATATATGTGAAAATCCTTATTTTCGAAATTTAAACAAAAATCATACAAAATTACGTTTTCTTAATTACATTATAATTTCTACATTAGTTCAGCACAAAAATAATTATCATAATCTCTTATCTTTATATTTTACATAATAGTTGTACTATACATATCATTATAATCAGAATACATAGTAAAAAAATAACAGTATGTTACCTTTCTTTCGATATACAACTTCAGACATGTCACCACGTACTCAAATGACTTGGTATTCCTGAAAATTTTCCAAAAAACATATATTGTAGCATTATAACAACATATATTAACTATGAAAAGTCTAAATTTTATAAGCGTACATTACTTTACCTTAGTTTAAAACAAGAAGAAACAATACAAAGGAAATATAAATTTTAAGATTGTAGAAGGGAGTACGAATTTATAGAGGCTGAGGCACCAAAAAATCGGACCAGCTGGTCAAAATGACCAGCTGGTATTACCAGCGGGATAGCGCCACGCGGGACATGTCCCGTCCCGCTGATAATATCAGCAGGATGGGACATTTTCATAATTACCTACTTACAATGGGCATTTTTCAAATTCCAACTTCGCATGGGGCAATTTCATAAATTTTCCAAAAAAAGAGATTGATGATGGCAGCTCCAGCACGTAACAAAACAAGTAGGGTTATAAAATGGATTGGGCTGGGCTTAACATTATCTTTTGCCATGCTAACACTTAGGGATGTCAATGGGGCGGGTCGGGGCGGGTATCGCCGGACCCGGACCCGCCCCGCGGGTCAATATGGTCGACCCGGACCCGTCCCATGCACTTTCGGGTCGGGTCGGGTCGACCCGCGGGTCGACCCGTGTTAGGTATATTTATCATTTTAAATCTTAAATTCTAAATTCTATGTTACCGTATCCAAATTCAACTTCAAATTTAAATCATAAATTATTAAATTAACTCATAATCCAAATATAAATCACCCCATTCATTAGAATAATTGTTATTTTGACTATGTGTTATATTACCCGTATAATTTTATATAATATACATATATTAAATATATATATACAATGAAAGGTCGGGTCGGGTCGGGTCGGCGGGTCACCGTGAACCCAAACCCGAACCCGCCCCGCGAGTCACGGGTCGGCGGGTCCTCGGGTCAAAGTCGGGTCGGGTACCCGCGGGTCGGCGGGTACCCGTGACCCGTTGCCATCCCTACTAACACTTGAGCTTAGTATTTTTTTTTATTTTGCCCGTAAGACTCATTAATGAAATCTAAAACTATTACACTTTATATATTCATCTATCTTTATCATCTATATTTAGCCTATACATGTAAAAGCTCAAGTAAAATTTTAAAATAGTAAATAAAATTTAATTATATATGATTAATAACAAAATTTAGTGTTATTTTTTTTTTACTAATATAACCAAATGCAAATAATTTGTTTGCTTGACTACCATGGAAAGTTAATAGAAACTTACATTTCTACGTCTCGACTCTACGACACATTTTTACCTCTCATTTTCGTTTCTACCTAGAAACTTGTTTTTGACTGCATAGCTCCCATCATCCTGTCAGAAGGGTGGGGGTACCACAAACATTTCTTGAAGAAGGAAAAAAGGAACTTAATACTACCAGAGCGGCTAGTGCACGTCCCTTATTTTCCGCCCAGAGGGGCACCTCTTACCAAGCATATTACACCTAAAATGCGAGGGAAACAACATTCTACAACTAATGGTAAGAACAACACAAGGTTGGGGGCACCGTGTCAAGGGAATAAACATTAACGAAGATCAAAATAGAAACCCCCCCCCCTCCCGCCCT